>OX411332.1:12543518-13997203 GCA_948150665.1 Conistra vaccinii
TAATGCTTCAAAATAAAATTGTCAATCTCATAAAAAATGTGGACTATAACTACATTATTATTATCAAATACAAAATTCTTAATGCTAGATGAAGCTACTAAAGCTTGTCCACTCTGAAATGACGCGTGGGGCGCGTCATTTCAGAGTGGACAAGCTATATTTGTGAAGAAGAGAAATTCACACACCAACTAACCTGATTTAGAATTATCAGAACGTTACATATCCCTTAAAAAGGGCATCATATAGTGAATAAAGAATGGATGTCTCAAATATTGAATATGTGACTGTACCCTGCCTCATGGATAGCTAGGGGAAAAACGTCAAGACAATAGAGAGGAACTAATGGTTACAAAATTTGAGATCTGGAGACATTTACTCATAATCTCTTCTGTCACGTATCAAATATATATTTTTGTTGGGGTTACTTCGAGAAATATAAAACCATCATTTCGTGATTTCACGTTGTCCACACGCTCATTGTTATAAACACCAGTGTTAGACTCGTCGCACCTATCGTGACTATTGCATGACAGTGAACTGTACAACTACGGTGTTTACCGCGAACATCAGGGATTTGGTGGCATGTCTTTCTTTGGTTCTTCTACACTACTGATGTTTTTGGCGTCGTCCTTTGAGTCTTCCGCTAAAAATAAACATTAACAAATTAGAAACTAACCCACAAATTGATGAATGTGCAATAGTAAGTCAATATAAATAAAATTGTTGCATATTTCTTCCTAGTCACTGAATTTGAGAAGGGCAAGGTGAAAAGCAATTTCATCTAACATGTTTGATTGAAGAGGGAAAATTCCGTCACTAGACTATATATATCTGCCTGCGTTGTATAATTGTATTGTAAGCCATTATTCTAAATTGGTGACTACTGGCGACGATGCGGCGACCTTCAAGTGTCCTTAACGAGACACAATAATTTTTAATTGTTATGCCCACCTGATGGCCACTGTAACGGTTGAGCGGAACTAAATACTAAATAAGTCTTTTGCGATGGCATGAAACTGAATGGTGACTTATAAAATTGAGTTTCGTTAAAGAATTCGGCCATAACACTAAGGTCGTAATATAAACTGCAATGCAAATTGTAACTCACATTTAATTTCATCTTTGATCGTGGATCCGTCCTTGTCGAGGCGCGGCCGCTTGCGCGGCTGCGGCGTCCGGTACGACCTGTTGTCGCGACGACCGCCTTCACCTTCGTCTTCAGAGTCCGACAGTTCACCGTCACCGGTGATGCGCTTGTCCTGATAACAAACAATTTATAAATTAGGATATGAAATAGTGTAACTAAGAAACAGAAAAGAGGTGTCAGTTAATCTTAATATATATAAATCTCGTGTCACAATGTTTGTCCTCAATGGACTCCTAAACCACTTAACCGATTATAATAAAATTCGCACACCATGTGCAGTTCGATCCAACTTGAGAGATAGGATAGTTTAAATCTCAATTTATAGCCGCAATTTTAATTTATTGCTAATTAGGGCTACCCATGCGAAGCTGGGACGGGCAGCTAGTTTATTATATTTTAGCTTTATAAAGTTATCTTTTGGAAGTCAAGAATCATCTGCCTGCCTTCTAGTCTTACCAGATGCAGCTAAATACCAGTATTTATTGGTAGTGAAGAATGTTAAAGAAAATTTTATTACGGTTATTTATATATTAGACTTCCATGAAAAAAATTATACAAAATATTAAATAATTTCTTACAAAAACAAAAAAAAAAAATTAATTATGTGAAAGTTGTGCCAAGTTTTTAACTGAAAATACACACAACATACTTTTTCGCTTTGTGGCATCCTTTCGTCTTTGTCAACTTTGTCTTCGTCTTCAGATTCGTCGTTCACCGCGTCTTCCGGAATAGCTTGAACCTGTAATTAAACATATAACTTGAAAATTTGTCTAACCACGGTAATTGATTTCTAAAACTGAAAATTGTATAAAACTCCAATAAAACTGTAAATCTTTTTTTTTAAATCCCTATACTCTCTTTTTTCTAAATCCTTCTTACCTGAACACCGGGCGCATGCGGTAACATCCTCAGATTCTCAAAGAGCCTGTTCTTGATTTTCTCCAAATACTCTGGTGTGTTCTGATTGGACATGTTGCTTGGTGATATGTGCAGTTTGAAGTCTGGGCCGAAGTATTCAAAGTAGTCATTGTATGGTAGCTCATTTGCTATTTCCACACCAAGAGCTACTGACGTCTCGTAAGTCCAACAGCGTGAAACGTTACGAATTGTGTAGCTAGAAAGAGAATAGGAAGTTTAGAAAACTCATAGGGCGACAATAACATATAAGTTGCATAATCACGGTCAACGATGCAACACGCATGTTGCATGTCAATCTTTGTAATTTACTGCATAAATATGTCAATATGCATACAAGCCACATTACGATGTTTACGATTTGAAACTACACAATAACGCTGCCTGTCCACTGAAGCGGAGAGGAGAGGAGCGGAGATGTGTCAATATTAACCAATAAAATCGTACCTCTGGAGCGGAGTTTAGATTCTATTGGTTAATATTGGCACATCTCCGCTCCTCTCCGCTTCAGTGGACAGGCAGCCTAATACAAAATAGATTATCTTGAAGTCATCTAGACTTACCCTCCTCCTCCAACAAGTAAGAATGGTAGGCCGAATCTCTTTACAAGCTCTACGCACCGACCGTGCCCTCGCACCGTAAGGTTGAAACAACCCAATCTGTCCCCTGTTAAGAATAAAAATATTTAACACTTCATAATTTTAGGAGTTTCATTAATTAAATAGCCAGCAAAAGCAATATTAAGTATACGCAAAGATGACTTTCGAATTTTTATTTTATTCCAGCATCACGACTAATCACGAGAGATCTTGATTAAAGGTGCCTATAGATATGCATCATTTTTGACGATCGTTATTGTCGCTGAATATGCTGTGTTTTGACGAACAAATAAGATCGATTAGCTTCTTACTAATTTGCTGGATTGTCGCCTTTTAACGATCGATAAATAAGGTTAAAATCGAACAAATCAGGCATCTAAACATTACTAAAACATTTGAAAAAGGAAACTAAAAAACCAAGGCATAATCTTTAAAAAAAAACTTATATAAAAAGGAATCTTTACACACCTGTTAGCGAGTCAGCGCCACACTGTAACACCACAGCGCTGGGCTGGAATGTCTCCATGACCTTCGAAATGATCGGTACGAAGATGGATTCATACGACTCGTCGTCCATGCCGTCGCGCAGGGGAATGTTGACTGCGTAGTACTTGCCTTTGCCGGCGCCGATGTCGCGTAAGTCACCTGTTTTACAGAAATTATTTATAAGACTAAAGGACTTTGAATTTCCTCATAAGCACTTAGAAGACGATTTATCTCTGGACAGAATAATAAACCTTCCTCACAAAATAAAATGTTGATATTATGTAAATAAATCACATCAGTAAAATATTGAAGTTATCACATCGATCACTAATAAAGAACTAGATACACAATCCCAAACAAAAGTTCTCTTATAACTGTCACCAAATTGTGTTCAAGTAATAATAGTTGAAATAAATATACATTAATGTAAATTCAAACTTAAACTCAATGCTTAAAGTTTATTTCACAAAGCTATGTTCAAAAAGCAATAAATATTTTACGACCGATACTATGTGGCATGTTTACCGTCGGAGCGTTCGAATGCTACTAAATCAAAAGCGCACCCAAATGTTCAAGTGGGTGCTCATTCGGTGAGGACATTTTTTGCCGCTGATTGTGTATCTAGTTTTTTATTAGTGATCGTTATCAACCATCATTCATCATCATTTATCATTATTTTAATGAAATTTTGTAGAGCAAAATTCATTTCATTTTAAACGAGAGAAAAGTAAAGTAGTAAGCAAGGTAAAAAAATAAGTATTATAGGTAAGTCACATTTCAGAAAATAACTTGTCTTAACTGACCTGTTCCAGGGAAATATTCTCCATATTTGTGGAATGACACAGTCATGACTCTGTCAGTTGTGTAGAAAGCCTCTTCCACTCCATCGCCATGGTGAACATCAATGTCTATGTAGAGAACCCTCTGGTGATACTTGAGCAGTTCTAAGATTCCCAGCACAATGTCATTTACATAACAGAAACCTGATGCTTCTGATTTCTTGGCGTGGTGAAGACCTCCACCCCAGTTGATGCAGATTTCGGATGCCTGTTGAAATTATATTTGTTTTGGTGCACATTCTACATAAATTCTCTTTTATCACATCTATTCAAAAAGACTTAGTTTAATCCTCGTAAACAGAGACCAAAATAGCTGTTTAATCCCTAGGGACTAAATGTGATTTGAATTTGGAATGTGGATATTGTTAGTAAAAGTTCTATTCACCAAAGAGATCGATCACGAACATTGTATGATTAACTAACAGGCTGACAAGAGAGAGAGAAAGTGTGAAATTGAACAAAATTAAAAGTTTTTAAATTTTTCGTCAATGGTATCGTTTTCTTAGTTTTCGACGGTGGTAAAGTCGTTAGTGAGGTCAAAATGTAAATCCAAGATGGCGGATGCGAAAATTTTCAAATTCTTCGTCATGGGTATCGTTTTCATAGTTTTGGACGGTGGTAAAGCCGATAGTGAGGTCATAATGTAAATCCAAGATGGCGGATGCGAAAATTTTAAAATTTTTCGTTTGGGTATCGTTTAGTTTTCGAGGGTGGTAAAGCCGATAGTGAGGTCAAAATGTAAATCCAAGATGGCTGATGTCAAAATTTTAAAATTTTCTGCATGGTTATCGTTTTCATAGTTTTCGAGGGTGGTAAAGCCGATAGTGAGGTCAAAATTTAAATCCAAGACGGCGGATGCGAAAATTTTAAAATTTTTCGTCATGGGTATCGTTTTCATAGTTTTCGAGGGTGGTAAAGCCGATAGTGAGGTCAAAATGTGAATCCAACATGGTGGCTGCGATTTTTGTTTTCATAATTTTTTATTTTGTGTTTAAAATCATTCGTGACTAGGAAATTCGTTCCTGATGGGGGTCGGACCGCACACCTTTGTTTTCTCATAGAGGGTGATAAAAAGTAGAGTGTTCACCTCGGGAGCAACACTATTTTAAGCTCGAGTGATGCACTTCCTTCGCTCCGCTTTGGATTCAAAGAAACACTCTCGCCTTAAAAATAGTTGTTTGCTCCCTTGGCAAACAATCTACTATTTCAAACTTGCAACTTTAGATACTAATTTCAGTAAATTATGTATTTGTCTAGTTGAATATGGTAGTAAAGTAATGGTTGAAAACTATAGGCAAATGCACTACCAACTACACTAATTCTGTTGTTTGTTTTCAGCACAGCAATTAAACACAAAAATTATGAACAATATCCCATTAACAAATAAAGCCCATATTCATGATATAAGAAAGTCATGCAACATTTGTGTACTTAAATACTTTATACATGCAGTGATATCGGCAATATGTTTCTAGTTTGACCATTACAGTGGACATCAGGTGGGCATAACAATTAAAATTCTATTGTGTCTCGTTAATGACAGCTGAAGGTTTATACAAAAACATGTTGCCACAACAATGTTGTGGAACTTTTGTTTACCACATTTCCCTGCCCCAGTGCAGTACAGCAACATTCTTAAAATTGTGTTACCATTGTATAAGTACACAAAGACTCTTGTTCATACCTGTTTATTTAGTTTAACAGCTGCAGCAACAGAACCACCGGCAGACAGCTGGCAGAACTCATATAGACCATCAAACACTGGACAATCTTCACCCACATTGACTATAATTATACAATAATATTAATTTCACAAGCATTTATTTCATTTGTATAATTTCAAGCCAATTTCTTCTCTAGTTTTAATCATGGTCGCAGGACACAAAGGATTTCAGAGGACAATGACCTATCAATTATGATGGTTATTATCATTTGTATGTGAGCAATATAATAAGAAATTCGTCGTGTTCTGCAGCCATGCCTTTACTACTTTGAAAATCTAAAAACATACCACTGCAGTTAGAAGGAAGTTGCTTTTGCATACATAATATAAAATAAAAATGAATAAACCTTACATCTTTGCATCTGTTTGTTGTACTCAGACATATTGTCAGGCCTTATTGATCGCAAAAAGCGGATATAATCATCGGAGTGGAACTTTGTCATCTCATCCGCAGTAGCTTTGTGGGGTCTCTGAAATCAAAATAAATTGGTTCAATGGTCAAATCAAAGTCTAGTCAAATAATTAAAAAAATTGTGTTAGATTTTACTCAAATTTTCAGCATGGTCATAGGTAAATTCAGCCAGCTCAGTTTTGCAAAGCCAACTGCATAATTCATTATACTAAAAATAATACTTTTTTGTTTTAAATGTTATTGATAAATCATGGTAAACAAAAGTTGCACAACATTGTTGCAGCAACATGTGTTTGTGTTGTAGGTAACATGTTCTGGTATTATTATCCTGTTGCTGAATCTTGGACAACTTTTGTTTACCATAATAATCATTACATCTTTACAAAATAGAGGGTTGAGGCAAGTAAGGAAAAGTTGTATGTTAGGAAAGGAAAACTTACATAAATCTCCATTTTTCTATATAACCCATAATTTAGTAGCAAGTTGTGAGTCATACGTATACGGTGAGGTTTCATGGGATGTCCTTGTCCATAATAATAGTTTCCAATATCACCTAAAAATTAAATAAATAAATATTGAAATACCAATTTTAACTTCTTACGGACATGTTACTCAATTCATTTCATGGCTTGACACATAACAGCCTGTACCGCACATATCAAGATACGAACGAAAGCCATGTGGCCAATGAGAGCGCAGAACGCAGTACAGACGCCACAAAGTGATTCATCACACATGAACATAAAATCGTCAAGACGATAATATGGTCTCCACCTAGGATTTTATTCGATTTTTTTTGTAAACATTTAGTGACATTTGTTTCTTACAACGAATAAGCCATGTCTTCAGTGAATAAATAATTTAAATAAGTATGGATGCATCAAGCGATCATTGTGGCGGGTAACTAACTTTATTACACTTACTATCATAGTAATAGCACACTCTTTTCTTGCTATGTGGTTGCATCGCCATGATTGGATATTATATTACGATTTTAGCACGAAATAATCACAAATTAACCGTTAATTTCACTAATAAATATAATGGGAAACATGAACATCACCGCACAAACTTCCCCAGTTTAGTGAGTGAATGAATGAGTGTATGAATGATGGAATGAAATGAAACGTCATGATGAATGAATGAAATAAAAAGTCATGATGAATGAACTATTTCTTTTTTGGAATGAACTAGTACAACCGTCAAACGCGACTGTGCATAGGGTTGTAGTTTAGTTACTTTTTTAGTTAGTATTTTTCGTTTTTATTAGAACTAGTAACATTACTACAATAACCTCAAAGGCTGGCCGTCACCTCGGCCTGAGTAGGTAGAGGCTAGCTGAGCCTGGCCACGACTTTGGGTGGCGCGGCAAGCGGCGCGGCGAGCGGCGCGGTGTGGGAACTAAAAAGTAATTGGCACGTCGTGGTATGCTTCATACATTTCTGTGCATTTGTTTTTACTGCTCACCGCGCCGCTCACCGCTACCGCTGATAGCGGCAGGGTCGTGGCCAGGCCGTTAAGGCCATGGTATAAAAAAACAAGGTATAGCATTCCGGGAGTGACACTTACCTACGTCACTATCCAGTTGCCACATTCTATTATACATTTATATACAAAGCATTTAAACAGTCGTTTCGTTTATTAAATCAAACGAAATAAATCAATAACATATACCAACGTAATTATTAATTAAAATCTCATTGTTTTATCGGATTCACACAGGTAATAAAGGTGGTTGAGGAGTTATTACTACTCAATACTGGTAACACAAATGTGATGACGTAAGACCACTGTGTCTCGGAAGTCGGAATGCCATACCTTGTTTTCTTATATCCTGGCTAAGGCTAAGCATTGCGTTATTTGCCATGCAACGTGGCAATGCCGTCACCAGTCTCCTGGGCACTGAACATTATTATGCTTTTGTTGGGCATTTGGCACATTACCAGTCAACAGCAATGCGGAGGAATTTTTGAACGTCATATTTTAGTTTGTTGTAAAAGGGGTGATAAACGTGCAAGCAAGTAGGCGTGCTATGGCTTGGCGACGTGTGTCATACTAAGGCCCGTATTACAGAACCTTACTCAAAACTCAAGTATTACGTAAAACTCGTTTACAGCCTTTTGATTGGTTGAAACTAGTTTTAAGTACCCAATGCTAGAGTCTTGAGTGAGGTTTTGTAATACGGACCTAAGTACGCGCACTTTAAAACCACCGAGTAAGTTCGTCGGAGATCCAACAGGTTTGAAATTTGCTGGTAGCGTAACCCGCCTTCGTTCGTAGTTTCATACATCTTCATCGCCACGAGTCACGAGCTGTTATTTTGTTTCGTCATTTGTAATGTACGTTTAGTTTGGTTCAGAAAATTCGACAACATCACGATACAGTGTGAGAAAGCTTCACGTGTGTCACTGACGACGGCGAGCCGAGTAAGTTGGCGAACTTAAAAACCGTGAACTTTAAGTTCGCATGTCTATAACCTACTTTAGAAAGAGAAAAATTTATATAGACTCCTTTTTTGTCGAAACTCGAATCACCTTTTGATCAGTTGCTCAAAGCACAGAGCATGCTCAAAGAATACACTCCAAAGTAGTAAGCCCGTACAAGTCAAGCCAAACAAACAAAAGCAATATTCGTTTGAATTTGGAATTTGCGACTGTTTTTCAAAGTTTGGCATGCGTAGCGAGACATAATATCAACCGAACTTGGTTTGTCAGATAAAACGATTTATCGACTAACATAGTAAACAAATCTAACGAACATCACTACGAGATGATTAAATTCGTTCGTTGAGCGAACCGTTCTCTCCTTTCGGCGTTAGCAGTGGTCAAGGTGGGACGTGTTCATTTTGTCCTTGTGAATAATTTTAGAATTTATCTTTTTATTTTCTGTTCAAAAGTCCAAATAATGTACTAATAGTTACTGTAATATATGTGAAAAGTATTTTTTATATTCAAATAAAGTGATTTCGTTTCGATGTGTTGTGTGGTGAATTTTAACCATCGTCCATTTTACTTACAGGTTCGACCCTGCTACATAAAATAATCTTAAATTACTTTAGACATCGTGGATTAAATCACATCGCACAAAATGTAAGTATTCATATTGTATACTGTTTCAGTTAAATCCACTTTTATTTCGTTAACATTTCATGATATTTCTGTATTTCCTTCAATGTTCGTATCGATCGATGGTTTGTAGGGACAACAGTGCTCTGAATTTTTCGATTTGCAGTCTGCTCTGAATTTAATGGATAAGTAGTATAATAAAATTAAAAGGAACGATCTAGTTTTGAATCGATAAACATAACGCATGGCAAGTTTATTGTTATTTACACTGAGAAATCGTAGTCTTGCTCAACGCTGACTCGCCATTTTGTGAACTCGTTATTTATTGATCCATGGTGGCAGTCGTTTCACGCATGCGTGGCAAGCTCTGCATAGTGACGCAGTCCCCTACTTGGATCAATACCGATGGGTTAAATGTTATGAATAGCTTACGTACAGAGATGAATCATGATTCTCAGTATGTATCAACGTGATAAGAGCGATATAACCGGTTTCATACGCGTGCATACTTGACGTAGCTAATGATACAACACGTGTTTGCCACAGTTATTACAGCTGTTATCTTTAATTAGGTACCTACTTATTTATCTAATACCTACTTTGTTCGTCAGGTCTAGTAGTTGGAACAATAGCCACGGTGGAAGCGGCGGTTCCAAATTCGGCGGAGAGAGGAAGTTTGGAAGCAGCAACGGATCGTCCCGATTCAGCAATGGGGGATCGAAGTTCGGTGGTAGTGGAGGAGGCGGTGGTGGCAGCAGATTCGGCGGATCTGGCGGTGGATTTGGCGGCGGCGGCAAGAAAGACTTCACTGGCGGCCAAAACATGCGCCGACCAAATTGGGATTCCTTGTCTCTGCAACCATTCAACAAAGATTTCTATAATCCACACCCAACAGTTCTAAGTCGATCACCTTATGAAGTCGAAGAATATAGAAGCAAATTTGAGATCACTGTCAGTGGAGTAGAAGTCCCTAATTCTATCCAAAATTTTGATGAAGCCAACTTCCCTGACTATGTCAATCAGAGCATCACCAACATGGGCTACAAAGACCCTACACCAATCCAAGCACAAGGTTGGCCAATTGCTATGTCTGGAAAGAACTTAGTTGGTATTGCCCAGACAGGTTCCGGAAAGACACTTGCTTACATCTTACCTGCAATTGTTCATATCAATAACCAGCCTCCTATTAGGCGTGGAGATGGCCCTATTGCTTTGGTACTTGCACCAACTAGAGAATTAGCACAACAGATTCAGCAAGTTGCTTCTGACTTTGGTAACTCTGCTTATGTCCGCAACACATGTGTATTTGGTGGTGCACCCAAGAGGGAACAAGGCCGTGACCTTGAGCGTGGAGTAGAAATTGTAATTGCAACACCTGGAAGATTGATTGATTTCTTAGAAAAGGGCACCACCAATTTACAAAGGTGCACATATTTGGTGTTGGATGAAGCTGACCGAATGTTGGACATGGGCTTTGAACCCCAAATTAGAAAAATTATTGAACAGATTCGCCCTGATAGACAGACTTTGATGTGGTCAGCAACATGGCCGAAAGAAGTGAGAAAACTGGCTGAGGACTACCTGGGAGACTACCTTCAAATTAACATTGGATCACTACAGTTATCAGCTAACCACAACATATTGCAAATAGTTGATGTCTGCCAGGAACATGAGAAAGAAAACAAGTACGTATTAGCTAGCCTCTACTTCACTATTCATTTTCCCAAATACATTGACAATGATGAATTAATGTAAGAATGATAGTATTTTGATTAAAATAAAATATTTTCCTCTAAGAAGATCTGACCAGAACATATTTCATAGTTATTATATCAAGAATAATCAACTTGCTACATTTTCTAATGTTTTTTTTTTATTGCAGATTAAATGTACTTTTACAAGAAATAGGACAGAGCCAAGAGCCTGGTGCCAAAACAATTATCTTTGTAGAAACTAAGAGGAAAGTAGAAAATATCACTAGGAATATAAGACGATATGGATGGCCTGCTGTATGCATGCATGGTGACAAAACACAGCAAGAGAGAGATGAGACATTATATCAGTTTAAGCAAGGCCGTGCCAGTATACTTGTTGCAACTGATGTTGCAGCCAGAGGACTTGGTAAATATTCTAGTTTAAGTTTTTCTACAGGGTTTGTAGAAACTTTATATTTAAAATACAACATGGATGCTTATTTGTTAAACTGATTGTACCTTTATATTTAATATAACTTACATTTGTTTATACTTTCAGAGGCACTGGCGGAAAGTTATTGTGTTCTATCCGATTACTGCCTGAATTTAATGGGCAAGTCACTACTGCACTGGATTTGTAGATGATGCTTTAGTCTGAAGCAGTAGAATGCAATAACTCGTCATTATAATGGTGCCTCATAAGTGCCTTTCACTGTGATGGGACCCGAGGCCGGAAAGCTTGATGGTATGTCCGTCTATCTATACGGACGGATACACTTGAGAGTGTGGAAAACCTGGTGATGCACAAGTATATAACAAACAGATTACCGAGATGAAAGATTCTCCGATGTGCATTGTTGAAAAACTTGACCACAGTTGAGATGTTATCGGCAGAAGGTCAAGGGTTTTCTATTTCGGCCAAATGGAGTTTTGGATGGGGCAATATCAATATTACAAATGATTTTACAAACTGAAATAAATTAACATCTACGCCCTTAATAAGACTCCAGGGTTCTGAGTGAGAGGCAAATATTGAATTGTATTTGGTACATATCTGTGTAACTCATTCATGTAAGTAATACACAGCTATGAGTTACCATAACATTACACAGATTTTTTGGAGGTTAACTTGCTCGAGTAGTAGATTTCTTTGTTTTGTTATCAAATTACTGTACTTAGCTTTTTCCTTTCGGCTCAATAAAGTTGTAACAATATAATAATATGTGACTTTTTTACAGATGTTGATGGAATAAAATACGTTATTAACTTTGATTATCCAAACTCATCTGAGGATTACATTCACCGAATTGGAAGGACAGGGCGTTCTAAATCAAAAGGCACATCATATGCCTTCTTTACGCCATCAAACTCTCGTCAAGCCAAAGACCTAGTGTCTGTACTAAATGAAGCCAATCAGGTCAGTAGTGCTACATGATTTTTTAAATATCCTCATACCTTTGGCATGGGTACGCTTCTACATAGTGTAACATGAATGCGAGTATGAGGTACATTAATGACAGCTATATGCCTTCGGTGTCCACACAATGTTGTCTGGATCCCATCCTCAGATGTTGTGACAAACACTTATCTAAACTGATGAAATTTCGGTTATTTATTATTAGTGACAATATTTAACAAATCAATGTTATTTCAGGTCGTGAACCCTCAACTCCAGACCATGGCCGACCGCTGCGGCGGTGGCGGCGGAGGCTGGAACAGAAACAGATATGGAGGCGGCCGCGGAGGTGGCGGCGGAGGCTCTTTCAAACGCGGAAGCAACTTCGGAAGGGGAAGTGGTGGCGGTAGCAACGGTGGTCCCGGCCACAAGAGATTCAATGACTATTAATCCTAAAAGTACAAATTAATTAATTAGTAGCCAATCCTCGTACGAGTACTTGTGTGGAATTTAGTATTAAGGTGTGTAGAATGGTTGATATTGCAGTTTGTGGTTACATGACAGGCTAGATTAATTAAAGTTAATTTTGTCTACATACTAGCATCTTAAACATCTCTGAATGTACGAAGTATATTTTGTTAACACTGTGATATTTTTTTAACTGTGATTCTGCAGAGGATTAGCTAATTTATAGTGCTACTAAGACAGTACCTACAGTATTTGTCTTGTGGAGGACTTGCTCTCAACTATTTATTTAATTTAAATAATAATTTCATGAAAATCTCAATGTGAGATACTTTCATCACTTGTGCCCGTCATTCCATGCCCCCTTTCCGATAACATGTAATAATAATCAATAAATATAAATATTAAAACTACGTTTTTTATTACTTCGACATATCCAACATCCGTTACTCACACCTATTCAGAAAAATAAGAATTATGCTATGCGGCTTCGCCCGCGTGTAGATCGTGAACTTAGGGTCGCGCCACACCTGCCGAACGTTCGGCGCGGAAGGTTCGGTTGATACGCTCCTAATGTTTTTCAAGTTAGTGTAGCGGCACACCTGCGGAGCGTTCGGCGCGGAACGTTCCGTCGCGTCATGTGACGCTTGCTCATGAACCGACGTAACGTTCGGCTGATGTGTCATAGGTAACTTGAAAAACATTAGGAGCGTACCTATTCAACCGAACGTTCGGCAGGTGTGGCGCGACCCACTTATGACACATCAGCCGAAAGTTACGTTGGTGTGAGCAAGCGTCACATGACGCGCCGGAACGTGACCAAAAGTCCGGCGACGCGTTAAGCGACCGAAAGTTCCGCGGGCGTAGTGGAACGTTCGGTGGATCTCGGCCAGTGTTTCCACTTACGTTTTTAATTTTTCCCGTTTCTTAATGAATTATCCCTAAAATTCCCTTCAAAATATAAACATTACTCGTTTTTTTTTCAATTTTATAGCATTAAATTATGACGAGGTTACAAAATATTAATTATTAATCGAGACTTCGAGAGAGACTGCTATTTCCGATGTCGTTTTTAGCCACGGTAATAGTAAAATTAACAATAACATGGTACATAATTATACTAAAATTAGACGAATTACATTCATTACGAGTTTGAGGGAATCTCCTTTTAATCAATCGGTGGTGCCATAGACTTGAGTAGTACAGGCGCCAGCACATAAACCTACTCCAATCTGTCAAATTTTCCCAATCTACATTGAACCTTATTCTTTAGCGATAAAATTGAAAATCTATTAAAGAAATTTGACAGATTGTAGTAACTTGATGTGCTGGCGTCTGTACATTGGGTGCTACCTACTATAAACAGTGTACGTTACCCCAGCAAGAAAGTGTCTCCTAGAGTTATATGAGTAGAACGTATAATTTGTGCCATAAGTGCTGTAAATGTGCCCCCACATAAAAAATGTGTGCCCCCTGTCGTTTTGGAAAAAAAAGGAAAAAACTATTCTTGCTGGGGTAACGTTTTTCTAGCAGGAAAATTCTAAACGAATGATCGGAGAGAGAAAAATTATGCATGGCCATAGAGCTTATTTGTGTGCCAAAATGTGCCCCCAAAAATAAAATCTGTGCCCCTTCAGGTTTTCGAGATATTGCATTTCCTGCTGGAGTAACGTTTTGATGAATCGTATATCTCTAAAACCATTGCATGTGCCCCTGTAGAATAAACATACACGAGTAGCTCTTGTGTGCCCCTTAGTGCCCCAATTAGATTTAAGAAAATATTTATAGTTTTCAAATTATCGCGGTTTTATGAAAACCCAAAAAAACATCGCAGCGCTTAAATGAGACAAGGTATAAGTTCGCTGAAAACTGTATTCGGTCCTTCTTGACGCTAATAATAAACATACAAAGTTTCAAAACTTCACATGCATGCGTTTTTGAATAATCTTGCTAAAAGTCAAAACGATGGTGTCATAACTTTGACGGCAAAATACAAGGAACCGGCTCAATCCCAGATGTGTAGGTGTAAACCAAAATCTTGTGCTTTTAGTCAAAAATATATGGTGAAAATATTCAGCTTGGAATGTTTCGCATTAAGTAAATATTAACAAAAAACCAAAATATGTAACTGTGCGTTTGCACTGGCGAAACATTCCCAACAAAACATGTTGGGATCTCTATTTTCTGTAAATTTTCCATACAATGTTTGACAGTAACTAGAGATTTCAACATGTTTTGTCGTGATGATTCGCCAGTGCAAACGCACAGTAAGCAACGGGTGGCTATCCGACCAAATATGAATGACTACTAAAAAGCGACGGATTCATACATATCGATGACCTTCTTTACTTTACTCACTAACCGGTTCACACGTGTTGTGCCTGAGTACAATGAAGTAGAAAAGTAATAAGTAATAAAATAAAGTTGTTATTGGATTATATCCTACTAGCTGTTTCTATGACCTTACACATGATTAAGTACATTATAAATAGGGGAATCTAATCTAATTGGGGCACTAAGGGGCACACATTAAGAGCTACTCGTGTATGTTTATTCTACAGGGGCACATGCAATGGTTTTAGAGATATACGATTCATCAAAACGTTACTCCAGCAGAAATGCAATATCTCGAAAACCTGAAGGGGCACAGATTTAATTTTGGGGGCACATTTTGGCACACAAATAAGCTCTATGGCCATGCATAATTTGTCTCTCTCCGATCATTCGTTTAGAATTTTCCTGCTAGAAAAACGTTACCCCAGCAAGAATAGTTTTTTCCGTTTTTTTCCAAAACGACAGGGGGCACACATTTTTTATGTGGGGGCACATTTACAGCAAATTAGGCACAAATTATACGTTCTACTCATATAACTCTAGGAGACACTTTCTTGCTGGGGTAACGTACACCTATAAACAAAGGGCTACCAACTCAAGTTCAATTTTTCAAAATAAAATGTCCCTAAACCATGCTTATTATTGGCATTTTTTCCCTAAAAAAGGGAGAAATCCCAAAAAATGGAAACACTGTGACGACGACAGAACGTAATTTTCCGTCGCGGAACGTGCCGAACTAAACGCCGCCGACCGTTCGGCGCGTTTGGTGTGTCATGCCAACCGAATACTACGACCGATAATTCCGTCCCGGAACGTTCCGCGCCGAACGTTCCGCAAGGGTGCCGCTACACTAAGTACGCGTACTTTCAAACCGGTGAGCACAGACTACAATTATATGTAGCCGCTGAGTAAGTCGTCGGCGATCCAACATACATTCGTAGTTTTTTTGGACGTCTAGCATCGCCGCGCGCCAGGCGTGAGCAGCCATTTTGCCTCGACATTTGTGTAATGTTTGTTTGGTTTGGTTCAGAAAATGCGACAACATCAAGTGTGAGCAACCTTCACGTGTGTCACCGACGCGGACGGCTTGCCGAATAAGATCGCGAACTTAAAAACCGCGTATTTTAAGTTTCATCCAGATCGGTTGTAAAATACGACCTGTACACGAGTACGTACAAACTGACACACGAAAGAAAATTTTGCCAGTTGATGCAGAGACGCGTTCGAACATATATCCCCACTTTGAGCTAAGAGAAAATAATCCACATTGCATGTTCGTAAAATGAAAAAAGTAAAAAATACTGCAGAATTTAGGCGAACAGCTGACATAACTATTTTAAATCTGGACACACTGGTCAAACGTCATTGTCAATGTCAAAGTTATTCATTGGTAAAAATGTCTTTTGCATGCTTGTGGTTCTTCAGTTATTAATTTACAAATATATCACTATTGTTACAAAGTTCTAATAGTCCAATGAAATTCAAACAGTTAATAACCGTAGCGTTAATATTCTGCTGAAACAGCACTCGAAATTGTGGTTTTTAGTGTTTTGAGATCGATTCTAACCTTAAAATTTCTCGGCAAACATCGAGAAAATACTACTCTGCATTAGTTCAATCATTAATAGTTTGAGAGTATCAATATAGGGATAAATATATTGAAACGCCTGCAAAAATTTAAGCATGGCTTTGAATATATTAACGAGACTCCTGAATCGCAGAAGTTTACGAAAATTGTAAGTCCAAACTATCATAATTCAGTGCCAACATTATTTATGTATCACTATCTCATGCTCATGTGATAAGTATTTCATTTCTCATAATCCGAACTATAAAATCATTGAATGCTTTTTCCAGATTATCACATGGCTCCAAACAGTATACTGCAGAGGTATCATCAGCGAATTTAATAAAAAGTGTCTGTATACCCTATTCAACTGTCAATCATGAACATATTTTACGACAATTCAAGTATAAAACACAAAATGCTCATCGTTATTATGCAACAAAAACTGCACAGCAGAATGATATAGATGATTATCGCAACGAACATAATATCACAGTTATTGGAGAAGACATACCAAATCCTTATATAGAAATAGAGAAAAGTGAATTTCCTGATTATATAAAATCGTTTTTAAAAAGCCAGGGTTTTGAGAAACCTACAATTATACAGTCACAAGGATGGCCTATTGCTATGAGTGGACAAAATTTTGTAGGAATTGCACAAACCGGTACTGGCAAAACTTTGGCATATTTGTTACCTGCTGTAGTTCACATCAAGGAAAAGAAGGCAAAGAGAGGGCTAGGTCCCATTGTACTTGTACTTGCACCAACTAGAGAACTAGCTCGACAAATAGAGCATGTGGCAAAAGACTTTGAAAAATCACTGGGCCTCCGTTGTGTCTGTGTATATGGCGGAGCAAATCGTGCTGTTCAGGCTGAAAAACTAAGACAAGGAGTTGATATACTTATTGGCACTCCAGGCAGATTGAATGACTTTATTGTCAGCAAAACTGTATCACTGAACCGATCCACCTATGTGGTGTTAGATGAAGCAGATAGAATGTTAGACATGGGTTTTGAACCTCAAATTCGGCAAGCACTGGAAGGGGTTCCACTTGAGAGGCAAATCTTAATGTTTTCTGCTACATGGCCTAAAGAAGTTAGACATTTAGCTAAGGACTACCTGGGAGAGTTTGTACAAGTTAATGTGGGATCAACAGAACTATCTGCAAATCATAACATAAAGCAACATGTTCATATTTGTGACATGGACCAGAAAATGGATTTGTAAGCATTGAGTTTCATTTTGTGATTGGTTTCCTTTTTGGTCTGACATTACTCATAATATTTCTTGACTTTACAGATTTAAATCTTTAATGCATCAGATATCAGGCGAAGGATTTGGAAAAATGTTGATATTCTCAAATACTAAAAGATTTGTGGATACTCTAGCCCTCACACTCAGGAGAAATGGCTGGCCAGCAGATGGAATCCATGGAGATAAAACACAATTCCAGAGAGACAAAATTATTAATAAGTTCAAAACTGGTGTGACAAATATTTTAGTTGCTACTGATGTAGCTGCTCGAGGTCTTGGTGAGAATTCAAATTCACATACTGATAACTATGTATTTTTCTTTATAAATTTATCCCCAAATAAACAAAAAAAAAAATTGGTACTATGTTATAGATGTGGATGGTGTGACACATGTGATCAACTACGATTTCCCGAATACTTCCGAAGACTACATCCACAGAATAGGGCGCACCGGTCGCCAAACGAACAAAGGAGTCTCCCACACCATACTCACTGAGGATGACGGAAGACAAGCAAGGAGTTTAATTGATGTTCTCAAAGAAGCGAATCAGGTACCATACCTCATACTTTTTCTAATCTTGTAATGCTTAAAACTATGTAGTTGTGAAGAATCAAACTATAACTTTCGAGGATTTCGCGCTTAGCATAAGCACAATAGAAACGGGTTTTGTTGATGGAAGAATAGACAAAATGACAGATAAACAAAAAAATCTATCATTTTGTCTATCCTCCTTTTGACTAAACCTGTAGAAAACTCATTTCTATGATTGTCATGCTACACCAGTCGCATTCCTTTCATATAAGCTGAAAAGACAGGCTTGCCTTAAAAAATGAGCCCACCAACAAAAAAAACTACACCTGTAAACTTGTAAAACATACATGATTATCAGTCAATCCCTCACTTGGTTGTTATATTTTATCGTAAAAAATCTGTCGGCTTGCCCTAAGTTTGACCCCTAGGCACACCACTGTGCTACACGTGCTGGGATGAAAGGAAGATAATAATGGTATACACGGCTACACATCAAGCTATAAATTTCCAGTTTATGCTGATCTTGCATTGTATAGGATTTCCACACAATGCGAGGTCAGCTTATAATGAAAATGCTTATATTGCTTGATGTGTAGCCGTCTCTATTTCAACATGTTAAAACTGCATGGTGATCCTTTTCTCTCTGCTTGATATTCGACCCCAGATTTGCCATGAAGCTAGAGAGAATAAAAGTCAAAAACCTAAAAACCCCGCCACCTCTGCAAGACTTAATCATGGTATTATCATTGATCGTTTTATTACGTTGTTACAGGAAATACCAGCGGAATTAGAAGATCTCGCTCGTTCCCATAACATGTCAAAAGTAAAAGAAAGGCAGACAAAATGGAAACCGAGACAGAATAACTACCAGTACAATCAAAACCAGTACACTCAAAACCAGTACCAATCTAACACAAACAGGAGGTTCAATCGATTCGATAGATCGAAAAGTTTTAAGAGTAACCGATACGACGATGATTATTAGTACAAATTGATTATTTCGTTTGTAGTTTAAGTACTGTATATTATTGTAACCTGTGTTATAGGATGTAGTGCAATATAATTTTATGTTATTGCGATTTTTGAATTTTATTTTGGGTTTGGGGAGTCTGACAGTCAAAGTCTCGGGACACGAGACAACACACGATCAACGTCCCGGGACTTCGACACTTTTGAGAATTAAATTAGAATCAAGTTAATTTTGGGTCAAATGTGCCAATAAAAAATATAATTATATGAAACATCTGAATTGATCCTCCTTTATTAGAAGTAGGTAAAAAAAAGCAATTTGTGGTTTTTGTTAATATGCACATGCCGAATTGCCGAAGTTACTCTGTATGACTGTGTGTTTTCTTGTCATGCCTTACGGCTGAACGTATTTGGATGAAATTTGGCACACGGATATAGTGCACTATGATAGTGCACTTATATCCGTGTGCCTAGGCAGCAGGCAATAAAAATAACTTGCCTCTGCCTTCGACATGACGACTCGACACGATAATAAAAATATGATCTGAGCTGAGTCTCGAACCATGGGCGTCGTCGCTTTATTTAGACTATTTCATGCTAAAATCGCCTTCCGTATTATGCGTAACATGTTGGTCACTTTGTTGGAGTGTTTGTTACAAGTGAGGACGTAGCTTTTGATGAAACCGACAGTCGGCGGATAGGCTCAAACATGGTGATTAAAGGTTCATCCGAAAAAAGATCGCAACAAAGTTCCGAACTGTAAGGTAGAGGCGATGAGCGACGACGTCGTAAATGAGTTTAGCGAAAATGTTTCAAGTGGGTACGTAGCTATTGGCGAACATGTTTACAAGTGGCCCGCCGCTCTGTTAAAAGCTGGACTTTAACTCAAAAAAGGTACTACAGCAGACAGTAGGCAGTGTGTCGTCATTCGGCCAATAGCAGGGTTTTAAAGGTTTCTTTACTTCTAAATTCATGAGTCATTTATTCAAACTAGGCTACGAATCAGCACTTTTCGAACGTCAAAATTACCTACATAAGACAGTCCCCCAACTCTATACGGATAATGCTCAATGATATTATGTTGCTGAACAGTAATTATTGCGGTCTACGGACCATCGAGGCGAGGTGTTTTATGTTCAAACTTCTTTTGCCCATAATAGACTCCGAAGAGGTACCATAAACACCGTTCCCATGGATACAAGTTGTCATTAAAAAGCGTCTTGGATACTGCACGGAACCAAGGAATCGAAAAAATACGTGAATTGTAAATAAATCAATATAATCATGGTGTATCAAGTACCGAAAAAACGTCCCAAATCTGTGTTCAAGATGCTGGCCTTGCCAGAACTTGATACAAGATCCGTTCTGCATGTAGTGGAGGAGAATTTTCAAAAACTTGGCTTGGTGAGGCGTCATTTCTGCTGCGGCCGCATCTGCGTTTATCGTGACGAAGCTTCGCACAGTGATACGATACACGCAGATGTGACCAACCATTATTGTCGTGATAGTTCGGGCTCCGTAGCACTTATCGCCCGGGTGGCGGTAGGTACTTACATAATAAGCGTGGCGCGTGGTCGAACTACGTTGGTCATTTCGACTGTTGTTTCCCGACTGCGTAGACGCTCTGTCGAAATAATGGAGAGCCATCTTTGATTATTGCACGATAATTCGTTAAAATTATGAAGTGGCTAATGTGACCTGCACCGCATTAGCGCGATAACTTTTTAGCGAGCAAATGTCATGATAGACGCAGATGCGGCTGCAGCATTATACCTAGTTAGTGTGACACTTAAGAAAAGTACTTACCTATCTGATTAACTGTTAATAATTCTCATTGCTTATATGAAGGAAGCAATTGTTTTCAGAAAGCCTATGCCATCCGTCTGATATACATCGGCGAACACTCGTTGCCTAAAGAAGAAATTATAAAACACTTCTCCAAAACCATCTCGATTGTGAATTCTTCTTATTGTGAGATCAATGTGTATGGTCTACTGCTTGTATATGAAAATTATTTTGTTCATATAATTGAGGTTAGTACTTACCTACCTTACCTATAACATAAGAGTCGAATCGAATCAAAGTTAATTTTGTCAGGCGACCACGGGAGACTCTCGAAGTTAAGTTACGGACCCGGAGTGTTTACGCATAATTAACGAGACTATTAGGCACTTGCAAAACTGAAATGTTAAGGCGACGATAACCGACTTAATGATTTTATACTGAAGGTCACTCAAGGTTGGATCATGTTTAGATAGTGAAATTAATTTTTAAAGTTATGTCTAACGCGGATAAAAAACAGAACCACGCAAAATCTATCAAGCGTATTTTTCTGAAACCTTCACCATTTTAAAGATAATGTTATTATTGATCTTTAAGTATAGGTACGTGTTTTATTAAAATACATTTTGTTTTATGTATAATAAATTAATAATGCGTCTAATTTGGGACAGCGCTCCTGGTTGGGCGAGTCCTATTACTGGCTGGACGTACGACGCGTTGCGTGAGCTCAGTACAGAACACGCAAGCTAACCACTCAAGGTCATTGGCATATCTGCGTCTTAATAGACTTTCGTTACTGACCGTACCTGCTATCTAATTATGCAACACGTTTTCGTAAACGATTCTGACTAATCTGTTTAATTTTGACAGTTCAATAATATTCTAATATTTTTTTACGAACTTATGAAGAAATGGATTAGCAATCTGTTTCAAAACGATTCAAATTCCGATTGATCGTGTATTACGTAATTAGGGTACTGGTTATGTAATCTTCGTACCTATAGGTAGTAATTTTTCTCATTTCAAACATTTTAGGGCTCCGAGGACACCGTCCACAGGCATTTAAGGTTTTTATTGAGATGTGAACAAGAATGGATTGCTGAAATGGATAAATTAGACCAAGAAACAGCGGGGGAGGCGGGCGAAGGGTTGACCGTCCTAATGACCGAGAGTACGGAACTAAAACCAGAGAGGATAATGTTCAGGCGCTTGAAATCAGTGATGACCTATCATTCCATTCGTACGGTAATAAACTCCTATAAAGTAGTACCTAAAGGTACCTATTAGTCGCAAATCCTTTTCCATACCTATTTGCTTAGTGATTTATGGCTATTCAACGTTATTTTTTGTTTATACTAAACCTCTCAAGGGGTCATTGTACTCATCATTATGAACAACTTTCAAGTATGGGACAAAACCTGAAATCGCGAAAAAAAGAGCTGTTTCCTTACAATTTTGACGAGCTATGCACATAATAATGTAGGGAACAGCTGATTTTTTTTTCTCGATTTTAGCGTTGGTCGCATAGTGAAAGTTGTTCATAATGATGAGTCTCTTGCCAGCTCTTCTCCATAGGAAACGACCATTTGGAACCGTGCACCTAGCTTCTGACGTTTCATAAGTGCCCTTGTTGGTTTATGTAAAATAAAATATTTTGAATTTGAATTTGAATATAATTTGAATCCGCTGGATGCGTGAAGCTCAGGACAGGTCGTTGTGGCGATACTTGTGGAATGCTTATACGTATAGTTATATCTATAGAGGTTGAAAGCCAGGGGGTGCAAAGGACGTTCTTATAAATCGAGACACGTTGAGCTCTTAATGCATTGGGTAAAGATTGGATACCTTAGCACTAATAAAACGCCTAATCATTTGTCTGTATCATCAAAAAACTACCTTCAGATCCGTAATGACATCACCAAAATCCGTAACGGGTTACGATTCCAAGATCTATGCGATTTATCTACATCGTATCTGGTCAGACCGGGTTCATCTATTAACAAGCTTAAAGGTCGACCTGAATATCTGAACTCCGAACTTCGCAAATGTTTGTAATTCGGATGACAATATAAAAATATGGTCCCTCGAGTTGGGTTACGGAACCCTGCGTCTTTGGTTCATTAGTTTTGCCTTAAATAATATTAGGTATTCACATGATTAGGGCACAAAGAAATTGAAGCGTGTTTAGAGGTACTTAATGGTTTTTCAAACTAGGTGATTTATTATTGCCATCTCCGTGTTAGGTACCAACTCTTAACATTTTATTTATTTTATGATTTCTTGTTCAGCGCCACTTCAAAAACTGGCGTGCAATAACAGCCAGGCCCCCGTCGCTTGTTGGCAAGTTAGACGTGCTTGGACCACTGGAAGAACACATTGAGCAACTTCGAATCTTCCTTAATAAGATGAAGAAAATTGTTGAATTGGCGCAAGCTGATCCAAATGTAAGTTTCTGGTTGATGCGAGAGTAAGAACACTATTTATAATTATAGGTCCATAGGAAAACAAACCGAGAAATATGAAATTACCCTCGTTTTCTAAGATCCATTTCAGCGTTCGTATCCTTGATTTATGGGTATACCTACCTATGGATCTAAGTTGAATATAAAACTCATTATTGTCGCCGTGCAATGAAAACCACGTAAAGAAAATGTTATTTTTATTTATTGGGTAGAAACCTCGTAATAGTCGTAATGCATCATCATCATCATTTTAGCCGAAAGACGTCAACTGTTGGACATATTCCTCCCCCAAACACCGTCACTTCCACCGATTCTGTGATTCCCGCATCCAGAATTCCTACGGCCTTCACAAAGTCATCGGTCCATCTTGTGGGAGGCCTTCCAACGCTACGTCTTGCGGTACGCGGTAATGCGTATTTAGAACAAATGTACACAGCTCGAAGATGCTTCTAATGCCTTCTATTGATGCCATGATAATGAACCTTTGATAACGTCAATGACCGCCATTTTTCAGACAGTTTCTAATGTTCTTATCTTTCCCTACTTATAAAATTATCTTTATTGGAATCACGAGAGGTTTTCACTGCACGGCGACGGTATGCAGGTAGGATACTACCTTCAACAGAGAGGTTGATGATGCCTGGGTCAAAAAAAAGAAATTCTATTTAGTCCGTCAGCCAGATAATAAAAAAATATTCGACATGTATTTTTTGCTTTATCATATTAATAAAAAATTACTTAGATAAAACGCATTAAAGTTGGGGAGTGGGGGTCGCTACGTCACAAGTACGTATAAAATCTACATACTCGTGACGTCATGGCACATTTTAACTCAATGTACCGCAGTAATCTTTTGTTATCGTAAAAAAAGAAAAAATATGTGTCCAATATTTTTTAATAATCTAAAAGACGGACAAAAAATTTATTTTTAGTCATCATCCCTATTATTCATTTTGAAACGTTTGCAGCTTGCTTTCGATGGGTTGATTGTGACGGACCCCAAGATGGAAGCGTTACCCGAGGTGGCCCTGATCGACTTCTTGTTACAATCTAAGTACATCCTACCGTTTAAAGAAACCGTAGGGTTGCACAGACGTGTTGATGACTATGAATTCTTTTTCGGTGAGCCATCTTACACTAGTTAGCAATTTTTTATAAACATAGTCCTGCCCGATTCAAACTTAAAATGGCGGCTGGGAACATGAAGCTAGTCACTGGGCAGTAACGAATTCATGTGTCAGCGTGGGTGCGGGCTGGGGTACTGCGCAGCGAGTGGCTAACTTCCGAGCTGCCATTAAGTCGACGTTCGCACGGACGTAATAAAATCGCGGCGATTTTTCGCGTATTGGATTTTGACGCTCTGCTTAGCGCCGATGGTTCAATCAATATCCAACAGAGCGCTTTCAGCGCGGATCCCAGCGCGTCAAGAAAATGCACTGTTGGATATTCGTGTCCTTCACCACACAATCCTCACTTTTGAAAACTTCATGAAATTCAATTTTGAAATCGCCAAAAAATAGTCAAGAAATAGTCATAAATAGTCACCAAAGTTAAAAAAATAGTCGCATTAAGATTCCGAAGTTATAGCTATAAGTTGGTGAGGATTGTGGGGTGAACGTCTCCACACAATCCTCACCTCAGTGCAAGTAAACGGCTGGGAGTATCGACTTGGTTTCAATTCCAAAAAATAGTCAATAAATAGTCGTAACGCTATGCCAAATCTCGAAAATAGTCATTAAGAGGTTCCAGAGATATAAAGGTGTCTTGGTGAGGATTACGTGGTAAGCCTTTCTCGCCACAATCCTCACCTGATTACCGCGGAATTCTTACGTTTTTTCATTTGAATTTGGTGTCAAAAAATAGTCAAGAAATAGTCGTCTCCAACCACCATAATTTCGACCTGGTTTATTATGTAGAAGTATGTTAAACTTCCATGTAAACTTCTACATATATTTTCGAGTCGAGTACAGCCGAGCACAAAATTATTATGTACGTATTTGTAGTGGTCAACTAATTTTTTGTTTGTATTATTGCTAGTTATGTAAGTATTTTAAGTAGGTATTTTAACTATGTTTTATATATAATAATTAATAACATAATCATAACATATTATAAAACAAAATCCCTCTGCCGCGTCTGTCTCGCGATAAACTCAAAAACTACCGAACGGATTTTCATGCGGTTTTCACCAATTGACGGAGTGATTCATAAGGAAGGTTTAAGTATAGTATAGAATTATTGCGAAGCCGGGTTTATAATTATGTTTATATTATATCTGAATTTACAGAATATCATGATTTCTGTTACTAAGTACCTACACAACATGGTTAATTTTCCTTACAAAGCTGTTCGGTTGTAAACTCGTAAAACAATCATTAAGATGGCCAGTATCATTTTGCGGACTTTAAAAACTTGTTTGTCTTTTGGCATTATACTATACATAGTTAAAGAATTGCCCAAAAAAAAAACAAAAAATAGCACATTAACAATGGATTTTCATATACCTTTTCTGCCTGCTCAGCACGTTAACCATGAATTTTCATACATTTTTTCAACAGTAATGATGACGTACATTCTGCCTCAATTAAAAAAAAGTATAATGGTGCACCGACCGAGCACGTATAGTATAAAGTAAATAATATACCATCCTACTTAAACAAAGTAGACAATATAAAATTATAATGAATATATGTAGGTATTTTAATAATAGGTAAGTAAGTAGAGATAGTCTTAATTACTCGTACTACAATAAAATTAATCTGAAATAAAGACTTAGTGCGGATTTCACCAATGAAATTGAACGCGTTCAGCACATCTAAACGCGTTGATATATAACAATTTTGACATTGACAGCTCTTGAACGCGTTTTAGAAATGCTGATCGTGCGATGCGTTCAGTTTCATTTGTGAAATCAGTTAACTCATAAAGCCAACCGGAAGGAAATGTCTAAATGAAATAGCAAGAAACATATTTAAAATTGGAGGAATATTATGTACAGGTAGATTGGTATTTATTAAACTCTAAATAATAAATACGTAAGTAACTACAATATTTTATTACCGTATATTGTTATACAACAATATTAAAATAGATTTGCAATTTCAGTATTCGCGACTGTACCAAAACATAATGTATGTAGAAGTTTACATGGAAATTTAACATACTTCTACATAATAAACCAGGTCGAAATTATGGTGGTTGGAGACGACTATTTCTTGACTATTTTTTGACACTAATTTCAAATGAAAAAACGTAAGCATTCCGCGGTAATCAGGTGAGGATTGTGGCGAGAAAGGCTCACCACGTAATCCTCACCAAGACACCTTTATATCTCTGGAACCTCTTAATGACTATTTTCGAGATTTGGCATAGCGTTACGACTATTTATTGACTATTTTTTGGAATTGAAACCAAGTCGATACTCCCAACCGTTTACTTGCACTGAGGTGAGGATTGTGTGGAGACGTTCACCCCACAATCCTCACCAACTTATAGCTATAACTTCGGAATCTTAATGCGACTATTTTTTTAACTTTGGTGACTATTTATGACTATTTCTTGACTATTTTTTGGCGTTTTCAAAATTGAATTTCATGAAGTTTTCAAAAGTGAGGATTGTGTGGTGAAGGACACGGATATTCAACTCTCGGCGCTAAGCAGAGCGTTGAAAATCCAATCGGCGAAAAAAAATCGCCGCGATTTTATTACGTCCGTGCGCACGTCGGCTAAGTTTGAATCGAACTAGGTATACCTAAGTACCTACACAACAAACTTAGCTGAAGCCCTGAAGGTAACAAAAATTAGTAAGTATAAATAAAAGGAGCGGTTGAGCTAAGAAAATTTATATTATTATTACCATACCTAAATTGTATTTTATTGTTATAGATTCTTTGAATATATTCTGCTTGTTTTGAAGTCGGGTAATAAAATTAAATAACGTAACATCACTCCTGCCTGTATTTCCCCGAAGGATTCACCCACATTTCGCCAGTTATGTTTAAGTCCCATGTAGTAGGCGGCGAGCCTATTGCCATCAATCGGGCACAAATCCAGACTCCGGGCTGCTACTGGGAAATTCCAGAAGGAAAACCGAATAACACATTACCCGACCCGGGAATCGAACCCGGGACCTCGTGCTCAGCAGTACGCACTTGACCAACGAGGCTAAATACTATCCATTTAATACTACTTTAAGAAATCTATGTATATTGCATTTTTCGAAAGCTAACCAGCATGCAGACTGCATCTGTAATTATTACAATATTTTATGAGATAAACATGATCGTTTTCTGTTTCTACTTTTAGAGCAAGTTTGGCCCGTTCCGACCCACTACACGCCTCGTTTCCTATACAAACTGAAGGCTGATGACTCATTCGTGGAGCCTCTCCCCATTATGCCTTGGGAGATTGTCAAGAAAGAGGCAGACGATGAAGAGAAGGAAGAACGAGAAGAAAGTGAAGATTCGTCTAGTGATTAAATTATAGCGTTTACACATAAAGTGCTACAAGAGGCTGCAAGGAGCTTTTGGCGCTTGAATGACATTGACAGGGGGGCGTTGTTGCTAAACATTTGTGAAATTTTCACAGAAATTGTATTGGCTTTACAAGATGGCGGCGTTAGTTCAGATTTTGCCCACGCGCCAAAAGAACGTTGTAGCGTTGTACATGTTCTAGGCAGTGTATAGAGTGCCACTAGCGGCACTCTATCCATCCTATATTTTGTTTGATTGTTGAGGTTAGATCGCTGTAAAACACCACATTCCCAAAACACTACATTCTCTTGTGCCTAAACGAACCCTGACACTCGCCGGCCGCTGCCGCGGCACCTCTCGCTGCGCTCGCTCGGCTCGTGCGTTGTGTGGTCACAGTTCTAACCTAACCTACATTTCAGCTACATATTTTCATTTGCTAAGCCAAGGGATTATGGCACTTAAGTTTAGCCGGTTATAGATGAAAGAAACTAACCTAACTAACAATGAAACAAAATAACAAGTGACAATGCAATGCTTACGGCACTTTAGCCGGTCTGAGGCAGTGCCACTAGATAGCCGCAAGAATTCTTGCGGCAGTCATACACTTCCTATGTTTTATCTCTTGTCTTATTAATATCTAGTCATATTTTTACTTTTTATAATTTTTGGGCTGCATTGACAGACACCATCTGCTTAATATGGAACTTGCTTTCTTGCTCTTCTGCTTGCTATGTATTCATTTTCATGTTATTAATTACACTTTGCGATATTTCTGAACTTGTTTTATTGTTATAAACTAGTACCTAGTGCCTAAATCCTTGTAGATTGCCTATGTGTTTAATGAATCTCCGATTCATAAAGCAATGGCTTAACTTGAGGGTCACAGTTCAAACTGTTGTCATGTACCTAGGCACACTAGGCTCTACGGTTATTACTATAGGAATAAATACTGTCAACGCTTCCGGTTCCAGCCGCGTAAGACGGTGATAAGAATCCTCTTTCTTATCCAGGATATGCAGTATGAGTTTTTATCCTAAAAGTTGGCAACGTCGCAAATAGCTGTCAATCACCTGTTTTGATTAATTTGGCATTAATACTGTATAGAAATAAAAAACTGTGGCTAACTAGCGAACTAGAATATTGATTATGAAATGCAATACTTAATTAATATCGAAACACCGAATATTTAGTTTTAGATGTAAAAAAAGTATTTGGAAACTTTCTAAATGCCTTTTTACACCTAAAACGGTTACAACAATTGTATTAACGGTACAGTTATAATTGCAATTCATTTTTAATAATCTACTTAGTTCGCTAGTTAGCCACATTTTTTATTTCCATACATTATTATTGCCAAATTAATCAAAACAGCGAAATATTTGACATCTATTTGCGACGATGCTCACTTTCAGAATAAACTCCGAATTAAAAAGTCAACCATAACAATTTCACCTTACATGATTTGTGGGAAACTGAGATTTCATAACAAGTTAATTTTCCATACCTTATCGTTTTAACGATAAGACTCAAATAGACGCTGGCGAACTCTGCTAGTTATATGTTGCTATAGTAATATTGATTTATTGTTGTTGTTCATGTTAATGTTCTTTAGTGTGATCAGATATTCGAGGCTTTGAAGACCTAACTTAGTGAAATATGGATAAACTGAAAAAGAAAAAGAAGATTAAAAGGGAAACAAGGAAAACAATTGCCGGAATCAAACTACCCCCTATTGAACCAGTAGAAGGTATTAAAACTATTGTAGATGTAGATCCTGCCTATTACTCTTTAGTCGAAGGACGCCCATTGCGACAAAACAAATCCATACATGAATACAAAAGGAATATAAAAAATGTGGCTTTGAACAGAACTCTTCATGGCTTCTTGACCGATGAAATTCTCAGGATTGAAGGAGAAATAGAAACAGAACGAAATATTTATGAAACAGCATTCAAGCACTTTGAAGAATACCAGAATAGTTTCGACAAATTCCTTGCAGACGATAATAATAAAACGATCGCCATAATGCAAAAGTCAGATGCTTTAGCTAAGGAACTAGCGAATCAAACTGAGAATCATAAGAAAGCTAACTATGACTTAGCTTCTATAAAGTCCAAGTTACAATACATTGATGAAACTTTAATGATTCTACTATCATTTCAAAATTTTCTTAATAAGGCTTCCCCCATTTTGTGGCAAGATAGTCATAATATCAAGTTAGATATAAAATATCCCGATGTCTTTGCAGTGGAATCTGATATTTTTAAAACAATCGATAAAAATACTGTCGCAAAGAAACTCGGAGAGCTGCCCGAGCCGCAACTTTATTTCGAAACACCAGACCAGTTGTTGATCATTTTTGATTTACTTGAAAAACAGAATTTGAATTATTTGTTACTTACCACGGAATTCAGTGTAGAGAAAAATAATTTTTTGAGGACACTTGATGCTTTGAAAAGGATGTTGCGGCAAGAACTGGATTTTATAAAAGAAAAGGTAAGCCTATATATATTTCTTTTTTCATTGTAGACTTTAAGGCTCCACTGGAGCGGAGAGGAGAAAAGAGGAGCGGAGATGTGCCAATATTAACCAATAGAATCTTGACTTAGGATTACTGATCTAAACTCAGGGGCGGAGTCAAGATTCTATTGGTTAATATTGACACATCTCCGCTCCTCTTTTCTCCTCTCCGCTCCAGAGGACAGGCAGCCTAAGGCTGCCTCTCCTGCAGAGGAGAGGAGCGGAGCCGTGCCAAAATTAACCAATAGAATCGTCCTCTGGAACGGAGTTTTGATTCCATTGGTTAATATTGACACATCTCCGCTCCTCTCCTCTCCTCTCCGCTCCAGTGGACAGGCAGCCTAAGGAGGAACTCATGACTAACTAATAACAGCCACACGGGTAGATCCATCAGGTTAATTTAAGCTACGCTTGCCGGGGTTGGTCCGTGGACGAATGACCATAATTTCAGATATATACCGAATTACCGAGGCTCCTCTGTGCCTCGGAAAGTACATCAAGCCCTTGGTCTGGTCCCGGCTGTCTTTCGTGGATCTTTGACAGTCGTTACGGGTCGTCAGAAGCCCGAAAGTCTGACAACCAGTCTTATATACCAAGGGATATCGTATTACCCAACTACTGTGTTGTGTAGGTCTGATAGGCAGTAGCTCCATGTAAAATATTGGTATTCAGCTGCATCTGGTTAGCCTGGAATCCGAACCCAACATAGTTTGGAAAAGGCTAGGCAGATTGATTTCAGACCTTAAGTTATATTGCGTTTTACAACATAGATTTGTGTTAAAACTGTCTTTCTGCGCAAAGCTCACTGCAAGCGTCACTGCATTATTATCGCCGCATCTGTCTGCCGCGTCTGTCTATCTGAACGCGATAAAATCAAATACTAACGAACGGATTAACATACAGTTTTCACCAATGGACGGATGATTCATGAGGAACGTTTAGGTGTTTCGCGGATTCAGTTACTAAATATACATTAATTAAAGGTATTTTTGTAAATTGGCTGAAATATGAAAAAAGTCAATTGTCAGACAAGACTTCACATTAGGGCCGCAGCTATCTAATTACGCAACACATTTTCGTAAAACGATTCCGACCAATCTGTTTCATTTTGACAGTTCAATAATATTCATTGCGTTATTTACGTTGTTGAGCAGATTTTTTTTTGAACTTAAGAGACAATGGATATGTAGTCTGTTTCAAAACGATTCAAATTCTGATTGATCGTGTATTACGTAATTAGGGTTGAACAGGTGAAACAGTGAAAGCAAGGGGTGAACTTAGTAATAGTCTAGTAGTATGGTATAGTAGATACTTTTAAGATGAGATAATTATTTGTTTACAGATTAAAGCAATTCAAGACACCATCAAATGGAACGATGATCGCGAAGCAGAACTAAAAGAAATATTCTTCAGAATTTTAGAAGGAAATATTAAGGATGCAGTGTCCTCGGATTTGTCTTTACAAATTTTTAATTACGTGGAGTTTGCTTATGAGCAACTAATAGCTCCGAACGAAACTAAATTTAGTTCTTTAGATATGGCAGTAGCCATAGAACGAGAATATGATAATTTGTTGATAGATATATCGGCATATGATTTAGACATGATAAAACAAATCGAAAAAGAAACATATGAGCGTGGACATTTAGAGCTAAAGCAAGCTAAAGAAGCAGCGACACTTCTGAAGGACGTTGACAAACTTTCAAAGCGTTTGAAGTCTTCTTATGAACCAACGAGGCGAAAAGTCTACGACTAATCGTGATCTGGATATTGAATTTGAGGTAAAACTTGTACCTATTGTTACTTGAAACAGACAGCTTCGTACTTTTAGGGTAAATTAGTCATTTTAGACAGTATTCCTCGAAGGAAGACGCATGTACTCTTCCTGTCATCCTTGTGACCTTCAGAATTTTAATTGTTATGCCCACCTGATGTCCACTAGAACAGTCAAGCGGTTTCAATCCACTACCAGTTACTGTCAGTTTTACGTAAGAAAATCGGCGGTAATGAGTCCTTTTTCAACTACGAGCTCTTCGACTTTGATTATTAAGTTTATCTTTATAATTGACTGCCTCATTGGTGTAGTGGTCGCAAGCGCTACTGCTGAGCATGAGGTCTGAGTTCAATTCTCGGATTGGGCAGTGTTATTGGGTTTTCTATCTGAAATTTCTTAGTAGCAGCCCGGAATCTGGATTTGTGTACGGTTGATGGCAATAGGCTCGCCCCCTATTACATGGGACTTAAACGTAACTGGCGAAATGTGCACTGCTACAGGTACATATTTGCCGAACCCTTCGGGGAAACAATGCGTGATGTTATGTTATGTTATCTTTATAATTTATTGTAATGAGGAGGTATGTACCTACCTATGTATTAAGTAATAAATGTTTTTCCTGTTGTCTTTTTCAAAGTTTTATTTTTGGCTACTCGTGATTTCTCTTATTTGAATTTGTATTATAACTAATTATAAGAGTGAAGTACCTTTATCTATTAAATTGATTACAGGCTGATTCAGCCCGATGACCTGACGTAATACACGATTATCTAATCAGAATTTGAATAGTTTTGAAACAGATTGCTAATCCATTGTTTCATTAGTTCGAAAAAAAAATCTGCTCAATAACGTAAATAACGCAATGAATAAAAAAGAAGACCTACTTTATAATTCTTTTTCTTTTATTTTGCAACGTGAGCATTCCGGTGAAATACTGGTTCCTGATAAGACTTTAAGAAAAACTTATTGCTGTCACCATAGAGGAAAGTATATACTGTCATATTTCTTACACTACATTATTCTGACATTAGACATATTTCTTTGCTTTGCGAGCAACACTTATTCTACTCTTTGATTACGAGTAATTGCTACAAACATTCGTATAATATATTATATATTTAGTTTTGGTATCCTATGATAAAAAACTTATTTGTGTTTTACTAATAATTTGCATATTTGTAACAATGAGTTGTTTAGATGAAGTACGGAAGCCTATGGTTCCGTTAAAGACTTTAGATATAATATTCAGGCGTCGTTATGTTCCCAATACACAACACTACTTTGCGAATAGAAAACATGCCGTGGGCAAAGATCTGAAGCACAAGAAACCAATAATTCCGTTCCGGGTACCAAGGTCTGAAAAATTGCTGTCGTATATAAAGTATAGTGATCGAAAAGAAAAAGTTACTACAAGAGAAAGGCTAGCTCAACCACTAGCTTTAAAAGATAACTTAAGAATCGCAGCAACGAGGGATATTTCCAAAAGACTTTTCATTGAAGAGCCTCCTGATGACGTCAGAGCAGTTGTCGAAATTCACCCTGAGTTTTATACCGTAATTGAAGGGCGTCCTTTGCGATGTTTCGACGACATAAAAGTTTATACCAACAACATTCGAGCCTACGCAATGAATCGTCAACAAATCGGATACCGACGAGACTTAATTCTGAAACTAGAGAAAAGTGATATCGAAGAAGCTGAAAATTATGAACGCATAGCTGATAAACTGAAACAGCACATCAAAGATTTCCAAACATTCCTCACGGAAGATTACACGAAAGCATGTATGAAAGTGGCTAAAGCTGAAAAAGTATTTGAAGAATTAGTTGCTAAAAACTCAGAGTTTCTTGGTTATGTTTCCAGTTTGACGATTTTAAATAACATTTTGTTCAATCTTGACGCCATAAGAACTATTTTAAAGACGTACAGAAGCTATTTAATGTTTATAGCACCTTTGTCGTGGAGGCAAAACAATGATGAAACTTTAATCGGTAGGGTTATGTCCATTCAGTTTGAAGCTGGAGAATTTGCAACTGATAATGACCTAGTTGAAACACTGGATATTGAAAAAACGGTTGAGTTGGCCAAGATTGAATTAAAAAATCCGCCTCTTCCTTGTTTGTATTTTAAAACGCCTGCACAGATGATGTACTTATTCCGGTCGATGGAGTTACAAAGCAGAGAATATTTGATGGAACTTGCGAAAACTGATGTTCCAAACCGCTCGCTGCGTGACCGCATTAAAAAATTAAAACAAGGACAGTTACAAGAGGCTGATTACTTTCAGTTTTACATCGACCATATCAACTTTGAAATAAATAGAGAAACTTGTAATGAAAATCATTTACGAAAAAAGTTTTTCCGAATATTGAATGAAACATTTTATGACAGCATTGCGAGTCCAAAGACATTAAAATTAAAAATATGCATTGAGTACGTTTATGAACAAATTTTCGGCAAATGCGAAGAAGGTCACCATACTTTGCAAGATCCTCTAAAAATTCTCGAAGTAATGTATGAAGATTACAATTTACGGCTGGATGCTTTGGACTTCCATATTGTAGTTCAAGCACAGAAAGATTTTTTTTCTCAAGATTTGAAAATGATGAAGAACGCTTACAATGCGCAAAGAGAGCTTCGAACTTTCAGAGAAATGACAAATGCTATGAACAAAGCATTCTTGCCACCTGCGAAGTTCGTACGAGCACAGAATACTAAATTTATGACTAGAAAAGATTATCGTGCATTTATGATAGCTGAAAAAAAGAAATCAGAACTGTCAAGTGGAGAACGAGCAAAACGAAAAAAATATAAATTGTCAATGGAGGACCGAGAGGCATTGATAATGTTTACTGAATGGTGTGAGGGTCAGAATCCAGCCAAATTCTTAAAGGAATATAACGAATTTGTGAAGCCTGTATTTGAAGCGGTGGCAGTTCAATCGGAAGAATTTTATTAAATATTTACATGGGCTTGTATTTTGTTTGATGTTATTTAATATTAGAATTGGGTTTTATATTGTATGTGAGAACGTATTAAAAATTAACAGTTTAATGATTTAGTCTCAATTTTTTATAGTTAAGTACTCTCTATGTTTAAATATTCATGTAACGCTGGCGCTGGGCAGCGGAAGTTCACTAGCTTCTTCTTGAGGAAGGTCACTAGCTTTTGTTCGCGGATGAAGTCGCGGGCAAAAGCTAGTGTAAACCCTTTCTTCACCACTGCTCTCAAAACGGTGAATTACATCGTGAGAAAACCGACCAGCATGTCCTAGAACCAAAAATTATGGTCTTCTCCTCACAGAAAGGAGCCCTGTAGCTGTGTCCCAGCAATGGGAACATTATAGGCTGATTAAAACTGCCCTTTTTGATTTTTTCGTAAATAAGACGTAAGTATGCCTATAATATATTATTTATTTATTCTTAGGAAAGCTTACAGTCTTAATATCTATTTAGTATGTACAATAGCGCTTACGATTGCCATTTACAAGCTTCCACAAATTATAAAGTACCTATAATAAAAAATGAAACATACAAAAATAACATTAAAAACCAAATCTTCTTAAATCTAAATTAACAAATTCTTCTTTAAACAAAACAAAACAAAATAAAATAAATTCTTCTGTAAAACAAAACATAGGTATCTAGAAATAGTATCTAATAATCATGTTGTCTTTATTTATTGTGCGAAAAACAGTAAAAAATTAAAATTTACACATGAATTACGTTAGCTGCAATCGGAGGACTTAAAAAAAACCATAAATGATTTAACTTAATTTATTTAAAATAAAAGAATTACATTAATTACGTGCTAAATTAGCCTAAATGCCTATTCGAAGTATGAATATGGAATGTCATTCTGATGAGTTACATTATTTGGGAAATCTAGGTTTGTGCGTCACGGAGTGCTTGCTCAGCTCGCCGTTTCCGTCTTTCGATGTATTTGCAGCGTATGTTTCCCTAATATAAAAGTATTGAGTGCTGAGTTGGCGATTGCCCTTATGCAGCTGCGCGTAACATCTCCACCCGCAGATCAGCAACTATTTTAGAACATTGAGAGAAAATGTTGCTGGAACTTGGCCTCTGGGCGCGCGATCCTCTTCTTTCTTATCAGGTTCCTCGTAAGTATGTAATTTGGTGTTGGGCGTTACAGGGCGTTTGCAAAACCATTTCTTCCGATAGCCTAGTATGGCTATGATAAGTGCGCCTGCACCTAGTAATGCAATGTAGAAGGGTATTGTCGTATGGTATATGACATCTGATTGCAGTTGGTTAAGTTGTATTGGCTGGCTCATCATGACTTGGTTCTGTATGCTATGTAGTCCTCCTAAATCGATTGAGCTGAGATGAACTTGGGTTGATGCAGCATCCGGTGTCTCCACGTCGTAGGGAATGTTCATTAATTTTAAAGGCTGCCCTTGTATGACGTCGTTGTCGTTAATTATAGTTAGTTAGTTTGTACGAAGATAACAGTTGATAGGAATAGTGGCGAGGTAGCTTCCTTGTAGCGAATTGAAGTCTTCTCTCCCACAGACTAATTGCACTTTGGTTGGATTCGGGAACGATAGGATGTAGTGCTGATCATCTAATTTTTCCATTGCTTCTTTCTCCAGGAATACTGTAGTAAATTGGCAGGAACTCTTGAGGGCTTGGTTCATAATAAGTTCTTGTATGCAGTCAGTTTTTGTTCGTATTTGATGGGTTATTTCTTTCTCACAGAGATACCAGTTACTTAACTTCGAGCATTCTGCTTCTATGTACACGAAAGAGTTCTCATTAGTTGCTATAAAGGGATAGGTAGGGATAAGGGCTTGACGGTTTTTGTTCGGTACTATAGATAGCTTATATAAATCATATACAATTTTAGAAATTATAGGAAATCTGAAAACTATAACTATCTGTTTTTCATTGAAATATGATCCAGGCTGGATAATATTGTAATATTCTCTGAGCTCTAAACTTAGTATCTCTTCCTTGCTGTATATTTTTTCTAACCTATTTACCATGGACCTAAGTGTATCTACATCTATCATAGAATGAACAGTGCTTGATGCATGTATAAACGCTAACATATTTTCTATTCTAACTAATTCTAATCTTAAATCTTCTACATTTTCACTTATGATTGACATGAGTTGACCAAACTTTGCATAGGTTATTAAACTACCTGTTGTATAAGTGTTTTTTAGTAGTAACTCTAAGGTGCTATTGATTTTACTTTGATTTTCGACTAACTGTATTAGAACACTATTATGTTTTGACATCCATTCTTTGCTGAGGCTAATGTGATTGTTAAATTCACTAGCTAACTTATTGTTATTAACCTGTAGAACTTTAATAGCATTTTCATATTTGAGGGCATCTGTGTAATCTAAATTTCCAGTTATACTCTTAATTACCGATCCAAGACTGTCTACTAGACCTCTCTTTACACGGCCAGGCTCTAAAGATTTTAGCTGATTAGATACTTTGCCAATTTTGTTAGTAAGATAATTAATTTGGAATTCAAATAGTGTATAAGTGTCATTACTAAGCCGACTTTTGTATTCTGATATCTGATATTGTAACGTTGTAATTTGATTTTCAATGTCCCTTAGATTCACGTACTGAAGAAATGTATGATGATGAGTGGTCATTCTCGTCGATCCAAGTTTATACGGTAATAAGCCAGGTCCATTAGCCAGGCTTTCAAGTTTTATCTCCGATGACCGGGTCTCGCGAAGTACCAGCAATAGTAGAATCCTGCAACAAGTTAGGTTCCTTAGGGCCTCTTTTTAACCTATTTTTGGCTACGGGTCCACGTTTTTTGGATGTATATACGTGTATGGGTAAATCGTCCAAAATGGTATCTTGGGTATACCGCGGTGCAGTTTTCTGACGACTTGCAGAAGGGTTTTTAATGAATACCTGTTGTTGAGGCACGTATTCTATTTCAGATTCGCGGTCCTTATTTCTATTTTCTATCAACGCAGTACGATTTGATAAAGAAGTTTCGTTGATAATATTATAAACTTCCTTCATTTGCGCCCTATGGTTATGAACGTACTGTTGTAATAATTGTTGGGTAAAATCTATATCTAAAATATCGCGTGGATCAAAGTGTCCCGTTAATAAATCGAAAGGTCTGCATCTGGTAAAGCTATGTATTGAAGAATTATAACTGATTATAGCATAAGGCATAAGGTTTACGATAGGCTCATCTTTGTGTTGTAACTTTAATATTCTTATATGCTCAAGAAGAGTTGAATGGAAACGTTCAATGTTACCGTTATCGTTAGGTGAATGCGGTATAACTCTATGATGATTTATCTTGTGAAGGCGTGTGAATTCTAGGAACAGTTGATTAGTGAACTCCGTTCCGTTGTCAGTCACTAACGTTAAGGGAACTCCATGGTGGGTGCAATACTGTAATAATGATTGAAGAATACTGATGCCCGTGCCATCTCGAAGATGGTATGCTTGTCCGTATTTGGTAAAAACATCTATGAATGTAACATACTTTTCATTGTGAACAGTGAATAAATCCATGTGAACTATTTCGAATGGTTTAGTTGCCGGGGGTACGATATTAAACTGGGGTCTAATAGGTCTCCGGTCATATTTAGCTTGCCCACAAATAATGCATTCGTTAATGAATTTGGTTATTTGGTCTTTCATTTTGGGCCAGTAATACTTTCTTGAGAGAGCTAGATAACATTCGGTAATTCCTCGGTGATTAGTTTTGCCGTCATGGTAGTGTTGAATTATCTCTTGTTGACGTAGATAATCTTTAACATTTTCTAATTCTATCTTAGCTAGTACTAAGTTCATAGATGAGCTCTTAAACTTGTCCTGTATGACTGGTATGATGGAATACATGGCAAGAGGTGGATTTATTAGGATACCGGTTTTTACTTTCGGGTTCACATACTCTTTGAGGGCATTGACTACGTCTTGTTCTAATTTAGATGATGATATCTGGACTGCTATACGCGTGTGTGTTTCAAATGGCTTGGTAACTACTGGTTTACGTTTGACATCTTCTACTATCGTAAAGCATAGTTGTCTATGGAATCTATTAAGGGGTTCGTCTGTGATTGGGACTTCTAATATAGGGTGTTCCTGACTGGTGTGTACGGTTGCAGTGGATGAGTTCGCAGATGGCGGGTTTTCTGTTGGGTTAGGAATTATAGAACATAATTCGTCAATTAAGGTGTTAGTATCTTCATTGTGAATCTCCACCCGAGATAAAGCATCAGCGTTCGTGTTAGATTTACCTTTCTTATAGATAACGGTGAAATCGTATTCGCTGAGTTTCAATCTCCATCTAGTTAATCGCGAATTGGGTTCTTTGAGGTTCATCATCCACTGTAAGGGTTTATGATCTGTCAGTACTTTAAATTTACGACCAAACAAGTACGGTCTAAAATATTTGGTGGCCCAGACGATGGCAAGAAGTTCTTTTTCTATGGTGCTGTAGTTAAGCTCGCTATCATTCAGAGTTCTGGATGCAAAACACACAGGTTTGTCGGAACCTATAGGTCCTTGAGATAGAACGGCACCAATAGCAACGTTCGAAGCGTCTGTCGTCAGTATGAATTCCTTTTCAAAATCGGGATACTGTAGTATGGGGTCATTTGTTAAGAGATTCTTACATCTTTCAAAACTGTTTTTATACTCGGAGTCTAATACGACTTTCCTACCTTTTTTTAAACATGCTGTCAGAGGTTTCGTAATTTTCGCAAAGTCTGGGATAAATTTACGATAATAACCTACAAGGCCTAAAAATTGCTTAATTTCTTTTGGAGTTTTTGGGATGGGGTATTTTTCTATTGCGTGAATTTTATCCGGGTTAGGTTTTATTCCTTCACTACTTATAATGTGTCCGAGATAACCAGTTTCATGTTTTAAGAATTCAGATTTATCCATTTGGATTTTAAAGTTCGATTCCCGGAGTCTATTGAAAACTTTTTCCAGATTGATCATATTATTATGTTCTTGTAGTGACGTAGAAAAAACGATGATGTCATCCAGATAAACCAGGCATATGTCATTCTGAAGACCTCTAAGGACATTGTCCATAACCCTTTGGAATGTGGACGGTGAATTTTTAAGTCCCATGGGCATTCGCAGAAACTCGAAATGTCCATGTTCGACATTAAAGGCTGTTTTTTGAATATCCTGTGGGTCCATCTCTACCTGGTAGAAGCCACTAGCCAGATCTAAAGTGGTGAAGTACTGGCACCTCCCTAGTTTATCAAGAACATCGCTTATGTTCGGAATGGGGTATTTATCATTAATAGTTTTTTCATTGAGCTTCCTAAAGTCAACTACTAAACGCCATTTTTGTTTTCCCGAAGCGTCCATTTTCTTGGGGACCACCCAAATAGGTGAACTCCATGCTGAATCTGAAGGCTTTATTATTCCCTGATCTAACATTTTTGTAATCTGATCCCTAACCTCCTGACGATGAATGAATGGGTATCTGTAACTTTTTGTATAAACTGGGACCTCGTCTGTAGTCTTGATACGGTGCTTGATTTGATTTGTAAAAGTTAACGCTTCGCCTTCGATGTAAAACACGTCAGCATATTTCGAGCAAAGAGCTATAAGGTTGACTTTCTCCTCTTTGTTCAAATGGTCTGTTCGTAATCGCGTTATAACTTCTTGAACTCGCGTGGAACAATGTTCGGTACGCGTGCACTCGATATTGAATAAACTTGCGTGCACTGGTCGGTCAAGTGATATTATAATGTCATTCGGGCTCGTATTCTCTATCTCTAAGTAGCCGCGATTATTGTCGACAATAGTAAGGCACTCACGTACAATACAATTGCATATAGTCTGTTCACTAACTAATGCTGCACCGTTTGGGGCATCGATCGGTATTCTTAGTAACGTCGAAGATTGAGCAGGTATTATGTCTTCATACAAGTTTACATTACTGGAATTATACATACGAATAGGGTTTGATGATGTACGCGTTATTAATCTCTGATCTTTTAAGTCTATCTTGGACTCCCATTTAGTGAGCAAATCTAAACCAATTAAACCGTCGAAATATTCATGGAAACGATATACGAATAACTTGATAAACTCTGGATCGTTAAATTCCGCAAAGCAAGGTAAACTTATAGAATAATCATTTCTACTAACCGCGTGTACATTGGTAACTTCAAACGGGTCGTAATTTAAAGGAAAATTTGGAAAATATCTCTTTACGGCTTCTGGACTTATAAAAGACTGATTCGCGCCGGTGTCAATTAGTAATTTTAAAGGTGGTTCCGATATTAGTATGTACGGTAACTGACGCTGAGTCTGAAGATTTAATTCTATTTTTGCTTTTTTAATTTCGATACCTCCCGAAAATCCTGACTTGACTCTTGACTTGAGCTTGCCTGAGGTTCAGTTGAACTTATAATATTTTCTTGAACACTAACATCGTTTAAAGTCGGATCATAGTTGCACTCTAATGTAGCGAACGGGCTATAATCGTAGTAAATGTTATCGTAATTAAAATAGTCCGGCTCGTAATAATACTCCGTCGGGTAACATGAGTCGTCGTATGACGCGCACTCAGTCATGTTCATTTCGCGACTTTTTAGATAATTTGTTGGTGGCGGATTACCTGATTTCTGCCAGTTATGGCCTGATAAAATGGGTCTGGGTGTAAAATGCTGTACACCGCTCATAGGATTTTGCTGCGGCGTGTATCTAGGTGGCAACCGGAACATGTTACTTTGAGCATTATAAGTCTGAGGTGCCGCACGGAATATTTGCTGAGTCCGAGTAGGCATGCGATATTGGGGCTGATGATTAGTAAAGTTAGGGTTGAACCTAAATGGTTGAGGTGGTGGTAGTTGGTTGGGTCTAGTTCCTATTGGATTGGGCCAATTGGGTATTGGTACTGCGAAATTATTACTACGTGGAGGAACTGGGTTAAAAGTCTTTTGATTAGTGGATTTTGAAGACTCACTACGTTCCTGTAAATACATGACATTAAGTTCTTCCTGTACATATTCGAGGGCTTTTTCAATTGTATCGGGACGCATGCATCTTATACGAGACCCTAATGGTTCCTTTAACCCTTTTACAAAAGCCTGCATAGTAACTTTTTTATACAGTGTACGTTTTGCTTCCACTGTAGTGGGAATTGGCTCGTGTAATGTTACATACGTCATTATCGTACTGAACAACGTTTGGCATTCCTCATAGAATTCCTGAGGTGTCTTATTTCCCTGCATGGTTAAAGAAAGGTCTCTATACAAAGCTGTTTCATCCCGTTGATCTGAGAAGTTATTTATTAAGGCTGTCCTAATTCCTAACCAACTATCGGGTATGCCGTTGGAGTTGATGGTAGTAGCGGCTAGCGGCAGAACCTTTTATTTTATTCAAAATGCCATTTAATAGGCATAAGTTATTCAACTCGCTACCTGGGGTATTACTTACATACTGAGTTACTATTTGATCGCATATTTGAATAAATCTAGTTAAAATATTTGGATTTCCATCGAACTCCGGGACCATACGAAGGGTCTTGAAAATGGTATCCGGGTCGTGTTCCATATTTACGCTATCTATACTTCTAATTTCACTATCACTATCTAAATCTCTACTATTATCTATAGTACTCCAGCGAGCCGTACGAGATGCAGGCTCCCGGGAATTGGAATTTTTCGGGTGAAAAATCTTGGAAGTTGGGTTGTACTAGGACTAAAGGGAAGCAACACAAGAACAATTCAGGTGTACTCACAAATTTTTCATCTCTGGTTCTCTTGTGAATCGAAGTCTGGATTCTCCTTCCGGAACTGCAGCTGGACCGTAGATTCGGATATTCGACGCCGGGGCTGGATAGCCACCCAGGCGATTCGCGTACGCGGATATCGATATTAGAGATCCCTAAAGCTCGCGAACCGGCCCGCGAATATCCTACCGACTGCGCCAATTACGTTAGCTGCAATCGGAGGACTTAAAAAAAACCAAAAATGATTTAACTTAATTTATTTAAAATAAAAGAATTACATTAATTACGTGCTAAATTAGCCTAAATGCCTATTCGAAGTATGAATATGGAATGTCATTCTGATGAGTTACATTATTTGGGAAATCTAGGTTTGTGCGTCACGGAGTGCTTGCTCAGCTCGCCGTTTCCGTCGTTCGATGTATTTGCAGCGTATGTTTCCCTAATATAAAAGTATTGAGTGCTGAGTTGGCGATTGCCCTTATGCAGCTGCGCGTAACACATGTCTTACATGTTATTACATTGCGGTCTATAACAAAGTATTCTTTATTTAAAGTATGCCTTAATGTGCTAGGGCTGGTTCTAAATAGATCAACATCTAAGTGAGAGGGCAGATTATCAAAGCTTGCTGCGCTACGTAAAGCTCAACTCCCACCGTGCGCCATATCGCGGACGCACGCGCACCAGCCCGCACGACGCACCGTGGGAAACCTAACGTGCGTGGGTAGCGCAGACGCGTGCGAGGCGGTGCGTCCTCGTGCGGGCTGGTGCGCGTGCGCGATATGGCGCACGGTGGGAGTCGAGCTTAAGAAGGCATTCTGTCGGTAGTTTGTTGATGCGAATGGAATGTGAAGAAGTGGTCGCTGCCTGAAGCCTACGTGATGAGTTCGGAGTGATATTTTGGAGAGAAGTTGGGAACAATCGATTTAACTATTGGCAATATTTAACAGAAAAGAAAAGTAATATCATTACCATGGCGTCTGTTTTCCAGTGGTAGAAAATGGTATCTTTTGCAACGATGAGTGTAATCCGTTGAGTATTGCTTTGTCTTAAAATCTAAATATCTTAGAAACTTTTTCGGAATGCTTTCTATTCTTGACTTATACATGTCATATTTTGGTTTTCACACTTGAGATGCATATTCAAGGTGGCTGCGTACGTATGAACAGTATAATACTTTGAGTGGTTTTAGAGAGCTGAAGCAAGTAGATGATCTGATAATGAAACCTATGGACTTGGATGCTTTCTTTACTATTTCATCAATATGCTTTTCGAATATGAGTTTACTGTCCTGGATAACGCCCAAGTCCCTAATAATTTTTGGTTATCCAATGCGTACCCTGAACTAATTGTCTTCTTTTGCCGTGTATAAGTCATATGGAAGGATTTGGATACAACATATTTAAGTTTCAGTAGTTCGGTGCTTTGTTTAGAACCGAACTATCGCAACTGAAAGTTTCAGTAGTTCGGTCAACCGGACTAACAACGGAACTACTGCTACTAGAGGGAAGTTTGCTTAGTTTACAGTAATCTACAAACTTATTGAGATCTTCCTGGAGAAGTGATGTGTCAGATGAACAACGTACTGTTTTAAGTATTTTCATATCATCGGCGTATAATAGAATGTACGAATTAGTAAAACATTTCTTAATATCTGCTATAAATAGATTAAATAGAAGTGGTCCTAAAATGGATCCTTGAGGAACTCCAGATGGTATAAAATTCCAACTGGAGGTGAAACCCTGTAATATAACTGCTTGTGATCTCTTTTCAATGTAGGAGAAGAACTATCGATATAGGTCGCCATGAATTCCAGCTAAGAAGAGTTTATGTAATAGTACCCTGTGGTCAATGCGGTTAAAACATTTACTGTAATCCATATAAATTACATCAACTTGTGCACGTTACTCCATACCTTGTGAGATAAATTCATTGTAACGAATATGGTTAGTGGTAGTAGATCGCTTTTGAAGAAAACGATGCTGTTCATCACCAAAGTCATTTTTGAAGGCTGAATAAACTGCGGAGTAAACAAACCGCCCTAGTACTTTTGAAAACAGGCCTAGCTTCGAAATAGGGCGATAGCTATCTACGAGGGACTTATGTAGGTACCTATTACCTTTTTTTTTTAACTGGCGTGACGAATGCAGATTTCCAGATTTTAGGAATAGTGCCTTCTGTCAAAGACCGCTTGAATATAATACAGATAGGCTTGGCTAGACTTTTCGCACAGTTGACTATAAATATAGGCGGTATTAAGTCAGGGCCACCTGATTTAGAGATATCGAGCATTACTATTTCGTGGCATACCTCTATGGAGCTGATGCTCGCTGAGTTGTGGCTGGATCTTGATCTTGGTCATCTGTGTCTGGCTCTTGAAATGTTGACTGAAAGTATGTAGCGAACAGGTAACTGATTTCTTCTCCAGTGTCTGCGGTTGCATCTTAATATTTCAGAATATTAGGGAAGTTACTATTACTTCTTTTGCTTTTAATATAAAACCAAAAAAAAATCGGTTCTTGATAATATAATTGATGACTCGACTAACCCTACACGGACGGTAACAAGATTCTCACTCTCTACTCGCAGTTCTATGACGCAATAAAGAAAAGGTTTGGTAATCAGATATTAATTCCATAAGTTTTCAATTTCCGGTGATATTAATATTTTTCTTTTAGGATCTTAATTAGTGCAGATCAGACCAGGGAGGGGGTGATGAATTTTTAACAGTCTTTTTTGGAATATACTGATCTCTGATTTCATAGAGTTTGTTATAAAAATGATTAACAGCCACTATACAATTATAGTGGCTCAGCACTCAGCAACTCGTTCCAGTTAACATCATCAAGAGCGGACATGATAGCAACGTAGTCTCCTTTATAGAACTTAGTGTTCGTTTTTTCTGACAGTGAGTGTATTTGAACAAAATCAGTCTGAAAAGTAAAGGGTTTGTGATGCATGTCAATAGGTACTGCTAATGGGTCAAGACATTCGTGTATGACCAGGGACCCATTAGAAAATGCGAGGTCTAGCAGTCTGTCATTCACGTTCCGTACATTATTAAACTTCAAGAAAGAAAAGAAAGGAAGAATTCAATAAGATTGCGGTTTGAATAGTTTTGTGGTAGTAATTCAGCGCTGTCATATGTACTCGTATGACACCATTCTACTTTGTTACCAAAGTTAAAGTCACTTGTTGGTCAACATAAAATTATTTAGATTATTTGTAAAACTCTGGAGCTGAGCAGCATAAGAATTACCCGTATGTTCATTACAAAGGTAAAGGGCACAGATATACGTACATACCTAAAACTTCTTTTAGTAGGTTAACTTGATAAAAATATTTAAAAGTAGGTATTACGCAATAGTTATGATTTTAAATGCTAAGAAACTGTTAATCTAGTTGGTTCAGACCTTTGTTCAAGCGTATGCATTTTAGGATACCTACTTACTATCATTTTTATCTAATAAAATATTTCTATAATTAATTAGATTTTAAATGCACGATGAAGAAACTCATTCTGTTATTATTGACATACCGAAACCAAGAACGTATGCGAAAAAGACAACCAGCACTGTAAAACAGAAGGGTAGTAAGCCGGTTGTCCAAAGTCGTTTGAAACCTTCCACGGATATGGAGTTAAGTTCTCTGCCTGTTATTAAACCATTAGCGGTAGATTCTATCAGAAAGGACGACGTTTTACTACCTTACATAATCTATTCAAAAAAGCAAGAGAAAGAGAAATTACGGTACCGTATGGAAACTGGTTTGCAAGGAAATTACAAGGCAATATATGCAGATAAACAGCGGCGGCTATACATTGATGATCCACCGAATGACATTTGTACTGTAACAGACTACGATCCCGGATTTTTTATGTGTGTCAATGGCACTTTCTTAACAAGTTATATTGCTCCATATAAATCCCTCAAATATTTGTTTAACAGTCAGTTAAGGTGGCGACAAGAAGTGGGCTATAGAAATGATTGTATGTTAAATATTGATACTATTTACCAGAAAGAACAGGAAGTCTTCGGTATAAGCACTAAACGATACATGGAACAAGTAAAATATTTTGACGATTTTGTTTCGGCTGATTATAGGAAGTCTATGTTGTCCCTGAATAAATGGGATGAGGTGAAATTAGCAGTTTACAAGCAAACATTTGAATTACAATGTTTGGCGGCAAAGGCATTTACAATTACGTCGAGGATTGTAGGACTGGATTACAGGTATGGCTTGCAGCAAAAGTATGGAAGATTTTTATACTACCTATCTCCTCCGAGCTGGCGCTTCAAGCACAGGACTTTCGCTCGATCTATCGAGATTGAAGCAAAAGGTTTTGATTTTGGAATTTCTAGCGAAGAAGATACATTTAATGTTATGTTTGAGAAACTGAAGAGAGAGTGCTATAGCGGCCTTGTAGGGCCAGTTTTATACTTCAATCATCCCGATGACTTGATGGAACTGTTTGACGGGATAGAGCAGCAGCATTTGCATCACTTCACTCATGTGGTTGCACTAGCACCTCACGCGACATTTTTAAAGAAGGGAATCAAACTTTTCAAGGACATCATTGCACAGGATAGTGCTGGAACTCTTAATACTATCAAAGAATTTGAAAAGTTATTGCAATTCAGTGAAGACCAATGCTCACAACTAGAAGCAAAATTCTTTAAAATAATAAATGGATTTTTTTATGACTGCGTAGGCGCTCCAGAAGTTTTAAAATTTCAGACACATTTAGAGTTTTGTTATGAAAAAATATATAATGAGAAACCAATAAATATGGACATGGTAGCAACTGCCAAGGCTTTAGAAGATGTCTACATGGATTATTCAAAACGATTGGATGCGGTGACCGGTGACAAAATTAAGGCTGCACTGGCACAGTATATACAGTCAGAACGACAAAAGTATAAAAGAGCCAAAGTAGCGGCGAGGGAACTGCGACTGTTCGAACGACTGGAGCGAGACTTGCTTCGAGCCCATGCACCAGCAGCTAACAGTCAGTTCGGATTCTCTTTTAACATGCAGCGGAGCTCGCGGAGAAAATTATATTTCAAATCGAAATATGATGAAAATCGAAGTAGTCTCACTGAAGCAGAAGTCGAATATTTGACTCTATTCACTGATTGGACTGATAAAGAAGATCCAGGAAAATATTTACATGTATCGCCTGAAGAGACAGGGCACCATCATTAGACCCACCATTAGAGACTGGCCGATGTCCTTACGTTAATTAAAAAAATAAAATACTGTTTGTTAATGAAAACAGTTTATTTACGGGGTTCAATATGAAAAACGTATATGTATCTCCATAAAACACAATACAATAATACGCAATGTATATAGATATAATAAAACAAATATACTTTAATAACAAAATGTACATGTTCTACTCATAAAAATGTTTGGTTTCATGGTATTGACAAGTAACTACTTGGAATTTACATATTTACAAAATGGGTACCTAACACAAAATGGTAAAAGCTTTTTTCAAGATATATGTCTTAACAGTAAGTTATACCTCTATGAGTAAATAAATAAATAGGTACTAATTAAAACTAAAAAATAAACAAAATTGATGACAATACATTTTCATCTTCTTTATTCTGAAAGAAGTTTAAAGCTTTAACTTGAAACTTTTCATCAACACTAAAGTCGACGTACGATCAATGGCCTGGTATAGTCTTTCAATGACATCGATATCTTAGCCTTACAATGTTTTCAGTAGTGCTATACGTTTTTCAGTAACAATATTTAAACCTTTTGACATTTTAGTACGGTTTATGGTTAACTGACTCAAAACTGGTGTAGTTAACGCATTCAAGGACACTGAACGAGAGACAATTGAAGTTTTAAACCCAACACACACTCAAAACGGGTGCGTATCGGGCGCGGGTCGGGACGGGAGTACGGCGGGCTCTCCCGGCTGCTCCCGTCCCGACTCATGCCCGACACGTGGTGCTTTGTGTGTGTGTTGAGCTTTATTGTTACTACGCTTATGAGCGTTTAGTGTCAGTATATAAAAATTCGTTGACGGTTTAAAACAAATGAAATCTAAACAAGCAGTGATTTACCGAAAGTAACAAATTAATTTCATAGTAATTCAGTAGTAAGTATTAAATACGCACACTCAATTTTATTATTGTATTCGAAAGACATACATATTCACGTTGTGTATTTCGTATGATATATTCCCCTACAGTATTTACAATATGTATGTATATGTACAAAAATTTGAAGCTCTCCCAACATAAACTTAGTACAAGCCTCTTCATAATTATGTTGTAAACAATGCCTATATGACATCACACTAAAATGTAAAATCCTTTACAGACTATATTTTTAACTACTCATGAAAAATAGAGCAAAGGATTTACAGGACTAAGATAAAGGATGGGTTGTTGCTCAACAGATATTTAAAAGATACAGACTCAGAGAAGCTTACAAAAAGATTTGAAGAACGAGCATTTTGATAAAACTACATATTCAGTTTATTACAGAAAATATGTTAAAATTACAGAAGTAGGTAGGTAGATATTCCGATAAGAAGTACGAAGTAATTTAGCATTGTAATAAATTACACCACAAAAGATAATTTCACACATGATATAAAGTATGACATTCAGAAGTAAATCTAGTAACTTTTCACAGACATTACTCATTTATTTACTTCACACTTTCATCTATTTATCTCCAAGTAACGTGCCCTCTGCACGCATCACCGTTACCTAAATACTGTAACACTAATGGTCCCACATTATATTGTGTGAGCCACGTTTTTGCAACTATGAAAACCATCTAAAAATTATACGTCGTTGGATTTGCATATTTAGGCTGGCCGCAGAATAAGTGGCCTTGTACAAGCTATAATTTACCATGTATGTAAGCCAGTAGTGGTCGTATCAAACGGACATATCTAAATGATTTAGTGTAGTACTACCTTTATCTCCCACCTAGCTATTTTCAAAAGAAAATGACTAGTAGTTAATTTAATTTATAATATTCGTTTCCTTCAAAATGTTCAATATAACTTGAGCAACATGATGATGGAATATTTCATAAGACGTTATACATCTATAGTAAAACAATATTTGGTGTTTCTATCTCGGACGTTATAAAATCATCCATACAGTGAGCATTTTAAAATACTTAACGTTCACGAACTGTACCGTTACTAGCGCACGGCTGGCTTGTCACAAACACTAACGCGACACTATATAGTTTATCTGACTCGTTTCTTCTGCAACTTGGCGAGTTTTCTTCTCTTGAGTATCATCTCGTAGAGTGCCTCCAGTCCCTCGTGCAGCCCCTCGCCGGTGATGGCGCAGGCGGGCTGCACGTGCCACGCGTGCGCGTCTCGCGACCCGTGCGGCGACGATACCAGCTCGTGTAGACCCAACAGCTTCTCCAGCTCGCGGGGTTCTTTGGCCCCGGGTAAGTCTTGCTTATTCGCTAACACGAGAATCGGCACACCCGTATTGTCCGGAGACTTGGCCGTGCGTATTAACTCCATTTTAGCTTCCTCCATTCGTTCTACATCGACGGAGTCCAGCACGAATATAATGCCGTCCGTGCATCTGGTGTAGGATTTCCATAGGGGTCGTAGTTTTTCTTGTCCGCCGACGTCCCAAACGAGGAAGTTGACACCCTTCGACTTTCCAAGAGTGCCTTTGACTTTTTCACAGTTGAACCCGATGGTGGGGACGGTGTTGAGGTACTGGTCGAATTTGAGGCGGTAGAGCGCGGTGGTCTTCCCGGCGGAGTCGAGCCCCAGCATAACGACGTGCAGCGTGCCCTGCGTGGTGGGCAGCGCGTCGAGCAGGCTCGAGTTCTTGCCCATGTTAGCACCCATACTTCGTAACCGCGCGGCGGTTATCTGACACTGTCGTCCGAGCGCACCATGTTGAAATTTTCTTGTAACTCTGAAACATGAAAAAATAAATTTATATTAGATGCCCAACACTGAACTGTAATGATTTAAAATAAATTGTCACTATGTTATGCATGAGGTAGTTTATAATAATAATCTCCATGAGGCGATGACCTTAGGCCCGTCTTGTTCTATTTTTGTTTGTACATAATGCGCCATCGTTTGGCGAAATAATGATGCGTTCCTATTTACGTCCTAGCAAGAGAATATAATGTTCTTATTCTTTTTATCAGCCTGTCAAAGAAGGGTTATGTATCAGTATTTCTCTTAAAATCCTACAGTGATCCATGAAGTTTCCATCGCTTTGTTCATCATTCATTAATTCATTATTAAAGTTGTCGGTTTTATTTAAATACAATTATGATAGAGTTAAAACAGCAACAAGAGGAGTCGTCCAATACGAAGTAATTGACCCCATGCCCTTTACTCGACTCTTACTAAATTAAACAATTTATCACAGTTTAGAAATTATTTTAAACAAATTATGCATATTAATTTGAACAAGATTTCTTTGAACTGATGCGACGGAATAATATTCTAAAATATATGTAATGATTTAAGTAACAAATTAGTGATGTTATTTTATCATAACATGATATTTTAAGCTTTTGAAGAATAATTTCATATTGTTTTATATAGGGTGACTGGTAATTAGTGACCGATACTTACAACAACTTCTACTATGGGACAAACCAAAAATCGCGGGAAAAAATATCATCTGTTCCATACATTTTGACGAATTTTGCGAACATAAATGTAGGAAACAGCTGTTTTTTTTTCGCGATTTTTGGTTTGTCCCATAGTAAAAGTTGTTCATAATAATGAGTAAAGTCACGTGTTTAAGTATCGGTCACTAATTACCAGTCACCCTATATACTACGCTTCAATAAATCTTTTCATGACATGAAGAAGACATCCAGTCACATTGCCAGATTAGTTTAGTTAGCTCAGAAATTCTTTAGATTGATAGTCCGTTCTTGTCCATAGTTCCATACGTCATAGTTATTATACCTACAATAAGTAGTAGATTCATAGGTTCAGTTGAAGTAACAGTAAAGAAGGGGGGAGTGGGGCAAGCGGGAGGGGGTCACATCGAGACGAGACGAGATGTCGCCATCGCTCGCGCCCTTTTAATAATTATTCGCGGCAGACGAGTCGACGACTTTTTGCACGGAGGCACGGGCCGGCCCGGTTATGAAGCGAACTTATAATTCAGCTACAACATCTCTGCGGTTACCGCAACCCGTAACTATCACGATACAAAGTTCACTTTTGTTTAGTTACACTGTCGAAAAATGTTTGCTGACTTGATACGGTGTGCAGAGTACACCTTGCGTGGATAAATTTTGATCTTTCAACGTGAGGGCAACGACCTAACACGGTTCAAAGTCGATTATTATTCAGGAGCGCCAGAACTTTATTTAGTCGTCGTCTGCTGTTGATTTTTTAAATCAAAACCTTTAAAGTTTCAGTCTTTTGAAATATACACCCTATCGTGCTCTCAATCATGTGCTGACAGGAATGCATAAATGACGGATGGCAGAGCAATATTTTTGGATATAATTGGATCAAGTCACTGCTGATATACCTAGATCTACCACATTTTGACTAGGACCTCGGTGTATGACTCCAGAATTTAAGGAAAAAACGTGATGGCGTTCCGAATGTTTCTAGAATTTTACTGATTTAGCTTTAATGAATCCGAAGACGTTTAGAACTTATGACCAACAATGTATACATTGTTTACTTACTGTTTTTAATTTAGATTAAATATTGAGATCTTTCTGCCCGTTACATTCCATAATATTCTTCTCATCAACAGGTGTATAAGTTGTTGTAGGACATCGAAAGTTAACTTCTCTTAATTTCGAGGCCAAATTTATCGCAAGTGGGACTCCAACATTGGCTGTATCGACCTGTCTATCTTGAAAAACTAGTATTGCAACTTTTGTTTTTATTCGGCCGACTTTAGGAGACTAACAAAGGTTAGGTCAGTATGTCTACTTCTACTTGAGGATCTAATTTGCAAGACGATAGTTATACTTTAATGATTGTGTTTTAGCCAGAGTTCGTTTGATACAACTTAACTGTTAAATCAAATGAAGAACAGTTCCAGTCATTGACTTGAATAAGTTTAGAAACATTAATATCTACTAGTCTGAAATAAGATTTGAATATTCATGACTATGTAATCTGCAACCCTATTTGCGTGCTTATATAAGCGCAAAGACATTGATTAACTTATTCACTAAGCAATCTCAGCTGAATAGCGGTTCTGTGGAGAGTGTATTAAATGTTAAAACAGCAGTTTTATTTCGGAATAAGATAAGAACTCCAAGCTCCGGGTATGCAAGATATACGTGGTAGAGTTAAGTTAAATAGCCAAGTCGTGATTAGCAGGGTCAACATAACTGAGAGAAAGCATGTGATGCGATGATGGCGGCCCTTTACTTTCTCTGTTCAGATAACCAAGCCTAGCTGGAAACACGCTTCACTACATCCACACCACTTACTAATTTAAACACAGATATAAATGCAGAAAATAAACACTAAGAAAATGAGAAAATATACTTTTCTGTGTGACATGCATTGACAATTTTCATTTTTTGACAAGCAGCAGGTGACAACTGTAGTACGCTAAGTAAAGAGTTTAAATACACGGCGTATCTTTCCAAACAATTCAGAATTGTTGCTTGTCTCACTGCGGCCAACAACTGTCCCGTTCCGTTAGATTCCTTATTGTCGAATGTTTTCGTGAATAATCAAAACATTGGTAACACGGAAACATTTTCTTTGACCTACAAACGGGAACAGCTTTGTTCTTGACCGGGTTTTAAACATTTGATGTAGAATATGAATTCTCATTATAGATTTGGAACACTGATACAGGTTGTATCGGTGTATTTTGATAAGGTGGTCATGTGTAGATAAGTATGATAGTGCCCCGCCCCTTCTGTAATGGAAATAGATAGTTCGCACATGAGTGAACTAAATTCGACGATAGCTAATCGTTGTTCTGTTTGCGGTTTCCACCAGAATTGTTTTAATAAACGATTTATGATCGTTTTGCACGACTCATAATGCGAAGCATTAGAGTGTGCTCTACGATGGAAAAAAATTTTTTGCCCCATTTTGTAACAGTTTTTATTGTTACACTCCTGCTAGTACACATAACCTACTTAATTTATATACCATTGTATAGATGATTAAATGGAGATTAATACTGTACTTTTTAACAATTGATTTAATGCAGCAGAAATGGAAAATGCATCAAAATAGTTGAAAAAAAATTCCTGTCCGCCAATTTATGAACCCTGAAAACATTGTAGCTTGCGATAAAATCAATTAATTGAGCCAATTTTTTTTTTATACATTCATTTCAGCCATGGAAGGAACCCTATTGAAAATGGCTCTTTTATTCAAAGTAGTTTATTTATTATTAATAAAATACTAACTAAAATATAATATCTCTAACTAAATATTTCCAACCTTGGACTTGACGTCCGTAAGTTGCCTAGCAACCGCCAAGTAGGTAAATATCTAATATAACTTCATGAAAAGTGATAAATTGTTCATTTTTGTTAGAAACTATGTTTTGAATTTCTTTTTCGTTTATGAATGAGTGTTATGTATGAGGCGTGCACTTTTGGATTTTCCAAACTATATTTGGTTTAGTACGTTAAAATCAAATGGGACCTTTCTTGACAAGTTATTTCACCTTTATTGTGTAAAGGTGAAGTAACTTGTCAAGAAAGGTCCCATTTGATTTTAACGTAAAATTCCGGTCACATATTGAAACTATGTATTCATGATTATACCAATTTTTTGTTTAGAGTATGCGTGGGATATTTGTTAATAAATACATTTTTAAGTCTAAGACTATGGAAGCCAGTGACAAAAAACCAAAGATACCGACTTCTGAAATAAAGTTATTTTTCACTTGACAGTGTTTTTCACTTTCTTACTGTACTTCACTACCTTCTATGATAACAACAGTGACAGGAAGTTATTATAACATCATCCATACAGTGACAAAAATGCGTATTATTGAAGCTAACTCAAATAGTACCTACGTTATGTATATACTTATTATTTTGCAGGTCCGTCTGTAATATATTATGATGGAGTTATTTCCGAACATACATAAAAATAACTCCTCCTTTTTTTGAAGTCGGTTGAAAATTAAACCAATTTCATATTCGTTCCACACAAGGCCAGTGAATACCGATAAGGAAATCGGTGTCGTGGTCTCAAAATATTTTTTCATGTACCCTGTTCAATACTTATAATAAGATGTATTTGGTGCGTAATAGTCTGTTAGCAGCTTGTGTAGTCCAGTTACGCGGTGTTCCGCTAGTCAGCCTGGTATGTGAATGCAACAGGTCCAGGCAATAGGCATGCAGCTCATGTAGTCATGTCCCAGCATCGCATGAGGTCAGGAGCCATCCCTACTTTTTTTTCGAAAATAATTTTCCCTCTGCTCTAGTATTTTGAGGGAAACTTCGGGTTAAATTTTTGGCCGATGCTTCGTTTTCTGATCATTATAATATTTGTTGCTGGCTCTGCTAACTGTATAATGATGACCTTATGGCAATGGTTATGTACTTAGTGTTTGGACAAACAGGTGGATGACCGACCATCTTTATTTGGACAAATATGACGTCAGAGTCCTAAGTTAACCCCGTCAAGCCTGCCAAAATTGTGGTTAGGGTCTTAAAATATTGAAGGAAGCAGTTTATTCGTAAGTTCGTTCGTTTATTGAATATTAATGAATCGCTCATGATTTATTTTTGAATAAATATCAAAGGCAGCTATTATAAATTTTAGCCAGCAATTAAACTGACTTTTAAAACAGATCACGTAGGTACTCGTCCATCTGACAGGTGAAAGGAATCTTTTAATCAATCTCGTCGAGCTGCATATTAAAGCCATATAAAACAGTAAGCAGAGTAATCGATGTAGTGTGTAGTGTGTGTAACGAGGTTCCGTAGTGTGTAAGTAATGCTAATGCGTACGGAGTTTTAATTGATTCATCGCAGAAACCAAATGGACCGTTCATGTTTGCCACACATATACATACACATATTAAACACGAGTTAGAGAACTGAAGTTCACATTTACGCTATGGAAGTTGTATGTGTGAATTCTAATGGAATTATCTAAATGGTTAGATTTTCCGAGAAGGCTTTACCTTTATGTATTAAAATACGATTTATTTCAAACATTTAGTTCTTTGAAGTACCTTTTATTAGAATTCGTGTGAGTAACTTTTACGAAATCACCTAACTTTGTTTGAAGTTGAAAATGTACATACCTAGTTGTTTTTTGTTTTGAAATCTCTGACTTATTTTTTTTTAAATTAAAAGCTAAGTAATAAAAAGTCTGGAAAGTTGTTAAGTGTTATGATTTTTTATTTGATCAAAAGTTGAAAAGGGGAGTTGTACTGTTGAGTAAAACTTTTTAATTTCCCAGTTTACTGTCTACAGGAATATGAGGAGCTCGTGGCTAAGTAATAACAAGCCGCACGGGTCGATCCATCAGGTAAAGCTACGCTTGCCGGGGTTGGTCAGTAGATGGGTGACCATCTTCACATACCGAGACTCCTCCGTGCCTCGGAAAGCACGTTAAATGACAGCCGGGCCCAACGGCCCGGCTGTCATTTGTGGATCTTTGACAGTCGTTACGAGTCGTCAGAAGCCCGAAAGTCTGACACCAGTCTTACCAAGGGGTATCGTATTACCTTACTGGGTTGTGGAGGTCAGATAGGCAGTCGCTCCGTGTAAGATACTGGTATTCAGCTGCATCCGGTTAGACTGGAAGCCGACCCCAAGATAGTTGGGAAAAAGGCTAGGGAGACTGTCTACAGGAATATTTCCTTCCCTTCATAGTGTTAATGTGTTTATAGGTACTTCTAAATAGACAACACATTTCCTCTGACGTAGTCCTGAATGACGTCAATTTATGCACGACGCACTTAATAGGCAAGTTATCAAGAAAATGGTTTCCACATTTATATATTGACTGTCCATGAGAAGCTATTCTTGGCAATGTTGGAATTATTATAATATATACTTACGTTTTTAAATAAATTTAGTTTGATGTCCTCTTAAGCCAAGTCTTCAGTCTTCAACACTCTTAGTACCTGTAACGAAAAAACAACCTTCAATATGATTTTATAACATTTGTAAATATACGGAATAGCTAAAATAACTTTGCAACTTTTGTTTCCTTTGTGGGCAATTAATCTAATTATCCGGATTCTTTGAAAATATCGTAACTATCAACAAGGTGATCTGAGTTTTGTTCTATTAGCTTTGTTTACGGAACTGTGTAAAACTTTAATCTTATGACATTCATAGGGTCACGGTTTGCTGAACTCTTCCAAAATATGTGTGGCATATGGTGTCTCTGAAATCTATGTTAATGTTAAATGAATAGAAACATTGCTGACCCTTTAAAGTCTACTGGCCAAAAAAAAATCTGCCTATATGACTAAAATGAAGGTTTTCCGATTTGGTTTGATCTCAAAATATTATTTCTCCAGTCATCTTTTATGAATTCCGAGGGCCGATATATGTGGCCATTTTTATTAACAAATAAGTTGCAATTGTTGTGTTTATTTCTAATCCTTTTCCCCAGCACGCAGATGACTCAAAACTTCATCTATATCTAATCCCAGATTGTGGAAGCAATCAACGTTAGCATATAATCTGTTGTAGGAACATAATAGTTTCATGAAGGCAACTGCAGCAACGTCGGCGGATGGTAATTTCCTCCGTTAATAATGAAGGACGGGGGACCCGCCCAGCGGAACACAAGTGCGGAAGGATGCAATGAAAATCATTCAATATGCGGGTCATTCGCCCTTCATGCCAATAGCCTTTTACTATTCAATGTAATGTTTGTTCTATTATTGTGGTAACTGATTTATTTATAGCCATCTTCATTTGTTTTCCTTGTGTTTGATGTTATCTATTTGACTCACTAAAATATGCTGGCTTTGATACTTTAATGTGGTTTGTCACCATCAGTATTGACTATGCGTACATTTTCATTGCCTCTTTTATCCTTTACTGATTTATGTGGAGTAGCTACTTCTTTGAGTGTTTCAGCAGTAGCCTCATCTTTATACGTTGCTAATAGGTAATGTTTGTTGAATAATAAGTAAGTACTTTCTTTTTCCATTTCCCGATCTACATTATACAGCACGTACCTATAAATTCTTTGACTAGTTTTTCACGAAGGGCAAAAACGTGCGGCTAGTGGCCTGTGGATGGCAATTTCCGTTTCTTTCACCAGTGGCCACTTAATGAAAGACGTGTATTCCGGTCGACGGCCACCAGCTCATGCCGCGCCGACACGACGGATGGGTGCAAATGATGTTTTCGTCGGGTTGCTACTGTTATTGAAATTACTAGATTTTTCTTAGTATTGGACTATCGGTAGGGAGATTGGTTTTGGGAGTTAAGAAGTATGTATAGCATGTTTTGTTTATAACCCATCAAGACGTCAGAAGATGATAAAGTATCTATAGTTTTCAGTGGTAAGTACCAGGGGGCCTAATACGAAGGCCGTAGCTGTTTCGGCCGTTGTTACGGGCGCTTCGTTCTCTGTCTCACTTGCGGACATACCGTAACTTAAACGGTGAACGAAGACCCGTAACTTCGGCCGAAACAACGGATTTTGCTTATAGATAAAATACACCATACTTGTAGATAAAATTAAATACAAATACTTACTGTTATATGGCTAATAATTTTAAATGCCATATTTTTGGAAAACATTTCCAAAGTAGTTATCAAAAAATCGATTTTGCAGTTTCAAAACACCGTTTCAGCGATTGCGATTACTTATGCGTAATATGGAACGAAATATGACACTAATTTACTCATATTGAATGTTTCTTACAAGCCTCAGCTGTTTCTTACAAAAGTATTAATGACTAATTGGTTAATTCGTTTCGATTATTTGGTTGTGTATTGGTGTCATGGATATCGTAATGGATACTTGTTACAGTGTTTGATTACACGGTAATACAATACAAGACATTGATACTATCGACACATGCACTAGAAACTTTATACCTTCGTATCGTGTGCACCAGTCCCTAATGCAGATAGTACTTTTAGAATCACCGGAAGGCGAACTTCATATGAGTTCCGCTATTAACTCAAATTGCATACTGTTCCTACTTGAAATCTATTAAGGAAATAAAGACCTTGTCCGGCCGGTTCCAGCAGATACCTAGACTAAAAATAGCCGAAGGTTGTTTGGATCTAAGCATGAAAGATGGGTCTCTTTATTACTCGTATGTACATGTTTGCTTCACCAATTATTTTTGGTCATTGTCTACCGTGAGATCGATTTTGCTTGAGCCCACTCCTTGGTCTGTGTATGTTCGTAGGTAGCACGCAACAGAATTAATGGTAACATTTAAGGCAAACACGTCGGTGCCATATTTGGCTGCGACAATATTAGGTAATATGAAAGCGCTCATTACGTTACGTGCAGTGGAAATCAGGCTTGCTACGATAGTACAAAAAATACGTATCACGATTTGTCAGGGACATGCTAAAAAGTTGAAAAACAAAGGATTTTTGTGTGATGAGCGTGTTAAATATTGACAGAAATTTTGTCGCGAGTCAACAAAATCTGGATTGTACAGTTAAATAAACGATTAGATGGCGAAAGCCCACTGCCTGTTATATTATGGTAGGTAGCGAGTTATGGAACTAAAAAAAAATGTACTGTATTAGAATTTGTTGACATTACTGTCTTAACCAGCAGCGCCACCATAAAATGTCAATTTAAACTGGGTACATTATAACGATGTCACCACTGTCGCCAACCAAAGCCCACTGCCTGTTATATTATGGTAGGTAGCGAGTTATGGAACTAAAAAAAAAAGTACTGTATTTGAATTTGTTGACATTACTGTCTTAACCAGCAGCGCCACCATAAAATGTCAATTTAAACTGGATACATTATAACGATGTCACCACTGTCGCCAACCGAAGCGGCCATTGTTTTAAGTAAATGTTGCATGAGAGATAATATTCTTCGTTCGTGAGATTTTTGCTGGATTTTACAACAGATATGTATCAGTAGTACTTAATGAACATTGTTATCTTATTTACAAAATTGTTTTCGCTAACTAAGCGTCAGATCTTAATGTAATTTTCCCTTGTTATTCAACGAGGATATTATCAAGATTATGCCTGAACTTTAGGCGTGTGATTATGATAATATTTAGGTACTTCCTATGCCAACGCACGTTTGACAAATCCTGTGTAGGTACATGGTTTCCATTTTCGCCTTCATCGACTAGCCTCTACATATACGGAGCGGTAATGTGAATTTATGCAGTGAGTTGGTGCCATAGTAGGCCCTGATAATATACAAATGGGCGGAAATTATCTGTTAATTAGCAGGTACCTTTTACAAAGCAAGGGATCTTATTAACAAAATAAATTATCACTCTAGAAATGGTTCTTAGAAAGGCCGCTCTTAAACATAATTTCTCTGGAAAATTCAATTAGTCGCGCGGCGGGCACTAGAAGTAGGTAAAACCACAGCAAAAGGGCTGAAATGAGCAACAAGTCATTTTACAAACTAATTTGGTATTGGAACTTATGACGTGTTCGTGTAGCTAATTAGCTATTTGACGTTCGTGACGTCATTAAAAATCGTTCGCGACAAAATGGTTGGCACTAGATCATAGAGTAGTTAATGTATTCTATTTCATTTTCCTGCCCACTTGGCTTGACACGACCGTAGAGAACGCACGCAAAAACTAGCCTTGAACGACTATCGTTCAAGTGACACGTGTGTGTGACATTTTACTAATATTTTTTTTGTATTTTTTCGTTTTAATCTCTCTGTATGGTGCCTACTCTGTGCGCTTCTTGGTATCGTTAACGTAGTTCGTGTTTATAAATTCAATTTGTGTATGTTCCAGATATTTTAATTGCCCTATGTGACAGTTATGTCCTTAATATAAGTTAGTTAACATTATCACGTATAAGAGTTATTAACAGCTTGTACGGTTGTTTTCAAAAGAAATAAAAAATATGGATTGATGTTACATTAAACAGTTTTTAATGTGTTTCTGGAAAAGTTTTAGTATTGTTTAACTTTTCCCTGATTATAATATAAATGAACGAAATAGAAATGACATCTAAATTAATGTTTCGTCCCGTGCCAAAATGTTGGCTTGATTTGCTGAAAACTTGGTCTGAAATTCGGTGTTTCTCATTCTCGCCTTTTATGAAGTGGCGTTGTTCGTCGCGTTCTTCATTAACATTCCGGAGACAACAGTTCAAGCTGTCTGTCTTCGTAGCTACAGTTACAATGTCGCGTAGTAATTAAATAATGTGCGCCAGCCTCGGGGACGGGAAGCAATCGCTTTGCTTCATTCATCGAAGGCGTATGTACGAATTGTATGGTAATATGTATGACTTTATTGGCGTAACAAGCGTGGGAGTCTTGCGAACACCTTGTTGTTGGTATACTGGTTTCTCAGTAGCGTGTTGCTTGGCTAATTTTGTTACATGTTATTTGATTCAATGGTTGATCGGCTATCGAGGGTTTCATCATACATACATAAACACAAATTTTATTCCCATGGGTCTTAAACTGCAGAGCGCCACGAATCCTTAGATCTAATGTTTCAAGTACTTCAAATATCACATCAATCAATATTTTATGTGTCTACTAAAGCCTGATATTATGACTTATATCGACCGATATTGGTGTGAACTAACACTTGTCTTGTACTTGTCAATATCGGGGTGGTAGTATTAATTTGAAAGCGCTAGCACGTAAAAATATCACCAATTGCTACGAATGCAATCCCAATCACCCGAATTCCAAACGTGTATACCTAATTTGCGTCCGCAATTCTTTTGCCAAACATGTAAACAAACACGAGTTTTAGACTGTAATGCCTACACATAAGGTTTAGTTTACGTTTCATATTTTTTATGACTTTTTCATCTGTATGTACTAGTCGGCCTAAAATCAATTTTATTTACGTACACTTGCATAAAGTTAATGTTTGTTAAAGTAGAAAACTTACATGTTTGGCAAATAAATTGCAAACGCAGTATTAGGGGTGTGTTTTTCGGATATGATCTGTATTTGTATATAGAAACCCAATATAGGTACTTACGCGAAATTCAATCTCACGTTTTTTTTTTCATAAGAGTTCTTATAGAAAAAATCTAACTTAGAGAGATGTCCTATTAATCATTCCAATTATTATAATTCATTTTTGAATTCAATAAGCGTATCGGTATCGGTATCGCCGATATTTTTATAAGTGCATCGGTATCGTATCGGCAAAAAGGCGTATCGAGGTATTCCTAGTAAAAATATCCCTAATCGCTACGAATGCAATTCCAATCACCCGAATTCCAAACACGAATACATGTAGGGGTGTGCCTCTGAAACAATATGATCCGTATGTGAAATGAAAATAGAATCCCAATATGACTGGTGAAATTGGCTCCCCTTCACATTGAAACAAATACAATCGTCAGAGAAATGTGGTTGCGTTTGCAAAATATATGTGTAATAGATATAGATTGTGTTTACTATTTTGTATGCATTGTCACGCCATTACCCTCATGTGATGAGCCATCTTAACGCGGTCATAAGCCGCATGCTGCTCGTTTATGCACGTAAATGAAGCGTTAACACGGTTTCGAGCCAACGCTGAGGTTTCCACTTTTAGTGATTTCACTTTGTGGCCATAAGAGTACGTAAAGAGGTCCCATTTATACACATATTCATGATTTGGTGGAGGCACCGCAAATTATATTCGAGGTTAAAGCCCTGGTTGTGAGAAGGTTAGATTACTTCCAATTTCCAGTACCTACAATAACCAAATAATACAGTGCAAATTGAGTCTGTAGGTATGCGCCTTAAAAGCACTTTAGGACCTGCTTTCAACTGTTCGTGGCCTATCTATATCTGAAACGATTTTCTTTGAGCAACACGTTATTGAGTTTGCTTCGTAGGTCAAAGGTTGTGATATAGGTCAAGAGACGCCACTCGAGTGTATACAGTACGGCTTTGATCCTGTAATCAAAAAACCCTTGTTTTGTGCCCCTGGAGCGCGTGAAGTTTAACATGTGCCGGTTTAATACCTCGTGAGGATAAAATGTTACGTTTTTTGTTCGTATTGTATTGAGTTATTTGGGTCAAATAAATATTTTTGGTAGATTTATAGTATTTGTAAAAACAAAGACAAATCATTCGACACGACAAGTCGTTCTGCTTTATTAACTCATGGATTTGCGTATGGCAATGTAATTAAAGCTGAAATAGTTAGAGCCAACCATCCCTGTGGAAAGGCCAACATTGGAGTCGAATGAACTTGAGTGGGTCTGCGAATATGTACCGTCAGCCTGATGAACCAACTATTTTAAGAGAACCCAGCAAGTTGGATATGAAAGAGCCAATATCAAGTGGACATACAATTTTCTTGGGGAATAATAATATTTTTAAAAGCATTGTATAATTTGATCAGTACCTATAATGAGGTCTCAAATTTGTTATTTCTTTGAACAAATTGCCTAGCACGGAACAAGCAGTTTTATTACCAAAATTAATAACACCGACCTATTATTAGACAGAACAGAATACATTAATAATCTTTTTATGCACGACAACACAGAACAACGTTTGCGTTTTGTTCTTTTTTCACTTTTATTACAATTTCCTTCGAACGTTGGACTAATTTCGTACAATAACGTTTTATAGGTCGGTTTTAGCAAAGAAAGCAAACTGTTCTTGTGTGTTTCTTTTATACATTCTGTGCCTACTTGGCTTTCAATTTCTGATTAAAAACAACAATTATCGAACTTATCTACTGACACAGTCCCAAAGTGCGTATTGTGCAAACTAAAAGCGTAGTCTACACTCACGATGGCGCAGTTAACGCCTCTCGTTTATGTAATGACACCACAGTGTGTACCCGCATTATTGTCCAATGAACCCACTTCGTGATAGCGAGCACACGCGGTGACTGCCTCGACAGAACATTTCGTGACTGACGTATCGTCAGTTTTTGTGGACATTACCAACTGTAAGAAACAAGTTGTGTGTTCGTGATATCTTGTTTGGTAAAAAACAATGGCCTTAATCATCTGGACAGTCAAACGAGTAAAGAGCCACTATACAAGTAACATATTGATGAGACTGAAACTTTCTTTAGGGATTTTCTGATGTTTTTATTGGGACTAGACCAATCAATCTGCCTAGCTTTTTTCAACTATGTTGGGATCGGCTTCCAGTCTAATCAGATGCAGCTGAATACCAGTATTTTACATGGAGCGACTGCCTATCTGACCTCCACAACCCAGTAAATGGATAATACGATACCCCTTGGTAAGACTGGTGTCAGACTTTCGAGCTTCTGACGACTCGTAACGACTGTCAAAGGTCCACGAATGACAGCCGGGACCAATGGCTTAACGTGCTTTCTGAGGCATGGAGGAGTCTCGGTTTGTGAAGATGGTCACCCATCCACTAGCCAACCCCGGCAAGCGTAGCTTAACCTGATTGATCGACCCGTGCGGCTGTTATTACTTAGCCACGAGCTCCTCTCGTCTTTATTGGGGACCAAAAATAGTAATTTAATTTATTCAGAAGGTCGATCCCTAAATTAGTTGGAAAGCAGATTCTGCCAAACTATTTAAACACTGGAATTAAATTACTAGAAACCCAAACCAATTAGAGTCTGCCGTAGTTTTATCTCATTCCGGTTAACAGTATTAACGCCGAAGAAAGTCCGTCGAAAGGGGAAGGTCTGAAGTCAATAACTAACCACATTAATCTAGATCGTCCAGTCCATTTATACGACGGCCGCTCATTTGTGGAAACTATAAAATTGCTGAAGGAAATTACAGAACCCACATTCTCGCTAACGTCCAGTGAAAGCTGATTTCATCCAGTTTGTGGAGAACAAAGGTTAATTAAATGAAATTCATATTTGAGTATATGTACAACGTTATTTTTTGTTTTATACAAAACCTCCATCTTCAAAACCTCTTAAAGGGTCACTGTACTCATAATTATGAACGACTTTCAACGTCTAAAGCTGAAAATGCGAAAAAAAAATCAGCTATTCCCTACATTTTGACGAGCGATGCGAACATAGATGTTGGGAACAGCTGACTTTTTCATAATGATGGGTACAATGACCCCTTAAGAAGTTTAGTATAAACAAAAAATTACGTTGAATATGCAGGATTTTATGCGAAAAATTTTGATTGGGTAATGTGGGGATACAACAACTTGTATGAAACTGGTTGTGAAACTTTTAATATTAAGGCTCTCGCGGACAGGTGCGATGCGATATTGCGACGCGACTCTAGTAGAACATTTTCTAAAATAAAACATAAAAATTGTTCCACCAGAATTTGCCTTTATGAAGTTATTTGCGTATTGTTAATTAAATAAATGGATCAACGCTGCAATCCAATGCAATAAGGGTGGAAATATAACATATTATGAGCTGTAATACAAAACAGAGCATTGGTGGCCCAGTGGTATCGGTCCCGACTTACGAGTTTGTAGGTCGTGGGTTCGAACCCAAGCAGGCGCTTTACTTTGTGTAAATAATTTCATCACCACTGCTCTCAAAACGGTGAAGGAAAACATTGTGAGGAAACCGGCATGTCTTAGAACCAAAAATTCGAAGACATGTGACATCTACCAACCCGCACTGGGCCCGCGTGGTAGATTACGGCCCACTCCCTCTCACAGAGAGGAGGCCTGTGTTCCCATATTATGGAACCTACGAGATAGCGGTTGCATCCCAAATAAACCAATGCCAATCAAATAAACACCGCTACTTTCATGTCAGCTGCAGCTGTGGCGTTCTCAATTCAGTACATAATTACAAGTGATGCAATACTTTCTTTGATCTATGCAGTTGGCATTGAATGGGCACATATTCTGCAGATTTAGAATTCTGTAAGTATTAATAGTTCTATTGAATAAGTTCACGGCGATGCCGATGTCGCCGTTAGTGGTGCGGACGTTCGGCGAGCCGACTGCGGATTGAGGCCGAACCAAACCACAGGTACCTACGTCAAGTTCGTTTGCAATTTGCTTTCCATTTACGTTCCGGGACGGCTTGAATGTTTGAGGAGCCGGATTAAAAAGTCACTTTTACATGCCTCTGCGTCAGCGTGTGCCGATTAATGTTTGCACATATTGAACTCTCCGGAACCGTATTTAACTTGTCAACAGAGCGAGAAATTAGCTGTACAGTGCACACATTTGAATAATTCAGAGTACATTTATAATAGGAGATATACTCTGCAATGGCTGCTCTTATAAGAATCAGATTTTTGTTTCAAACTCGACCATTGTTACTCACACAATATCAGGTAACAGCCTCGATTATTAAACAACAGTATTACTTTAACCTATTAACGCGCGTGCAGTCAAGTGCAATCGACACATTTAGTCCACTAGGTCACTCGACGACACAATGACTGCGCCCACTGTCCGCTTCGACTCTATCACAACTTGTTTGTGGGACTTCTACAACGGACTAACTAGACACGAACTCGTTCTAGGCTGTATGGTGTATCATCCATCTCCTGTCAAGTGATTGCGGTGCACAACGTGATTTATATGACCGGCATTCGATGTAGGATACGTTTCAACTGGCACTGGCAGGGAGGTCGCCAGACGTATCAGATGACAAGTTGTAATCGAATTCGATGTGTATGGTGTTACATTTGCCATGTATCGAGTGTTGGACGGATTCGCTCTCGTGATTCCGGTTGGACTTACATGGACGTTGAATGCAGAAGAGGGTTAACGTTGTCATTAGCTTTTATTGAACAGCTATAGCACACTTTTGAGTTTTAAAATGAGGTTGTTTTTTTATACTATCTACATAAAGAGTTAATTTACAAGACAACGGGTAAAGTGGTCCTTGATATAAATGCCACGAATTCGCAGGTCAACTTGGTATAAGCCACGCATAACCAAGTAGGTACTCAAATATAACTTATTCAGTGTCAATAACATTAATTAGTTTAGCATCTAAGTCGACACGTTCATAAACATATATTTTTGTTGACGGGTGGCCTTGTTCGCACTTGGCAAGAAAAGTTAGTCAGTTAGGCAATATCAGGTTTATAGAATAGTACTTTTAATTATTTCGAAACGAAGATGTTGTGTTATCGAGCTATTATCGAGCACATATGTGTGCAAATGGTAAGACTGCCAAAGAATTAAGCGTTTGTGATATCTCTGCAACATAATATAAAACCTTGATTTGTTGATGATATGATTTACCAACTTTTGTGCAATCGGAAGAATCACAACATAGCAATTATTATGATTTACTCACGATTGGATAATTCCTTGATGGAGTTTTTTGAAACCGGGAAACAAGTCAAGTATTAACAGCATTTGTTTGTAATCGAGAGCGCCGCTTCCTATTACCAGTCACAGTGTAGGTAATCTTGTTTGCAAATGACCCGGGGCTATCGCAGGTACGCGATTTGCGGTCAATGGCTCGAGAAATTGCACCGACTCGTAACATTTCTTCGCGCTTGCATTTTGACTTTAATAACACTGATATTTCTAGTCTGTGGTCGAGTCCACTTAGTAATTTCTTACGATAACATATAAAATATCGATTGTCATTCCATCGATTTGTAGCTGCCAATCTTATCAAGTAAATTGTTGGATATGGACATGTCGGTCGGTACTAAACTAAACACTATTTTCTTGTGCCACATAAGATATGAGTAACTGCCGGTTTTCCTTATTCAATTCTGAGAAATTAAAAAAACTTTTAAAAAGTAACGATACAGGCAGAAACATGATTTTAATAACGATGTTGAATTTAAATAAATAAATCGTTTATCCGCCTATTAAGAACAGTTCGCGAAACATCCAAATTCAACCTTCACCTAACAAAAAGTCTTAAAACAAATACAGCAGTATTTGAAGCCAAGGTTCGTTCGATTGTACGGTAATTACAGGGTTTGATTAGACGGTGCGGTGTACCTTGACGGTCTAACTTGGTCTGCCGTTGTCAAATTACAGACAGTCAGACCAGAATATCATTGGGTTCATGAATATTCAGCATAACTGTATCAGACGATTGAAGACTAGACTTGGACTGAATTCTTTGTTAAACTGTGTTGCTATGGGCAGTATTATGAATTCTATTATATACTACTGGATACTTGGATTTCTCAGACTTAGAAATCCAAAAAGAGCTTAGGTTTCCACAAAACAATATGGAAAGTTTTATGCAGCGTCCTCTCCCAACCAGAAGAGACTTCTCAGCGTTCACAAAAGAAAAGATTAAGGGCCTGGTAGCCCAGGATGATGACATTATCAAGATATTGAAGGATCTAGTGAGATTCACCATGCAGAAGGTGGATCTGCTAAACATGGTCAAGGTCAACCAGAAGAAAAGCTATGGTGACGTCAACATGCTACGATCGACATCTGCGGTATATGATATAGAAATTCTACTGGAGACTTGGATTTCCAAGCCTCTAGTATTATGAAGTCATTACGTAGGCTAGTAATTGTCGTATTTATATTCGATTTTATAAATGTTATTGTAGATCGTAAATATATATATCGCTATTTGGGTCTAAGCCAGCTGAAATTCATATAATTTTACTGCACAATTTTCGTTTGGCACGTAGATTTCTGAAACAAAGTTCAATATTATCTTTGAAGAAACTATTTTGTAACCGCGGACATAGATATAGCATTTTGGGATATCTAAATATTACTAGCAGAACCCTGGTTGGATCTATTCGCTCCAATGTAAATTGTTGATCGAAGGTCCCAATAACGTAAATCTATTTATAGATTGTTGGTAGAAGCTGTATCAACAATCTAATAATAGATTTTCTGGGCATTTCCAGGGACTATCATAACACTAACGCGCGACATTGACACTTTTGCATAGCCAGTGTGCGTCTTGGGCAGCCATATTATTACGTTACGTTGCTTGTACTTGTCATCATCATAGATACTCCTGGTTTTATCCTAATTTTTTACTATATATGCTTCTCTAATAGTTGTCTTCTCAGTAGAAGAAGTAAAAGATATATCATCTTTTACTAGAAAGGGGTTTCTCTTTCCTATTCTTTCCTTTCCTTTTCATTTCATCTTTCACACAATCCATGCATAGTTTCTTTGTTCTTCCATTCTTCCTATTCTCTTATAATCATGTTCTTCAGTCAGGGTCAAAGCTCAAAAATGTAATCAATATATATATTTTAATCTATACTCATATTATAGAGAGGTATTTGTTTGTTTGTAAGTTTGTATGTAGGGGGTAATCTCCGCAACTACTAATCGGATTTGAAAAATTCTTGGATTGGATAGCACAATTGTTGAGGAAGGTTATAGGTTATGTAACATCACGCCACGGCCCTTAGGAGTCGAGCAAAATAAAAAAAAAGTCAGAAAGAACGCTAAGTGAAAACGAAGTAATAGCGCGGATGGGATGCGACGCGGAAATTTCACGCGAGCGAAGTCGAGGGCAGAAACTAATTACATATAAATTTACCAGATCTGTGTATGACTGTAAAACAGTATCTACGTTATTTATACTCAAATTGCGCAGTGATCTAATCTTTGTTCTAAATAAGTCTGTATGTTTACGACAACCTGCGTTATCAGTAAGGTCAAACAAATGCATCTTCTGCGTAGGGACCTTGCTATTTGACTTTAGATAACGGTCGGCGACTTCCTATAAAATCAACGCCCTGTGTTTTGAAATATAGTTTTTAGTAGAGAACATGTTGATAATAATTAATTAGTAGAATGCGTTAGCCAGATGGCTTTAATTAGAAGTTTAATGAGTTAGACAACTGTCAAAGTCAAAGTTCTTATTAAACATAGGTGTTATAAATAAAATAGGTAAAGAGATCTCTATGTTCTGCCGTTAACGACGCAATGGTCACAGATATATTGTGCAATGGCGGCGTACAAATATAAAACATACAAAGTTTAAAAAAAAAATTGGTTATGTGTTTCTTATTTAGATCTACTATTAAAAGCTTTGGGCGTGACATCAATGGAATCATCATCATCATCATTTCAGCCGAAAGATGTCCACTACTGGACAATAGGCCTCCTCAAGCACCGCCATTTCGACCGATTCTGTGGTTCCCGCATCCAGCGGAATCCTGCGAAATTTACAAGATCATTGGTCCATCATTTGGGAGGTCTTGGAATACGTCTTCCAATAACTCTACGTCTTGGACTAATCATGAGAAATGTTAAGATGGCTATACCAATTAGCAACAAAGTCAAATCTCAGTGTAAAAGTAAATCTAGTCTAAGATATATAAAATCATACAATTTCTTTTCATTCACCAAGTTTTTTGTCCTCTTATCACTCCGCCATCAAGTTTCAAAACTTATTTTCTTAGCTCTTTCCACTATCTTTTTAACGAGTAATTATGAAGTCGCCTGATAAGCTGATGACTGATAACAGACTACGACGAAGTAGCTGCACGTCCTATCTACTTTTAAAGTGGAAGAGTACTTAACAAAGTCGTTAATATTGTGATGATGAATTCATTCTTGTGAGGCTTTATTGCGCGAATAAAATTGCTTTGTAAGGGCTGATTTCACCAATGAAACTGAACGTGATTAGCGTTTAAACGCGTTCAAGAGCTGTCAGTGTCAAAATTGTTAGGGAACATTGTAGACTTTCGAGAAAGAGGAAAGAGGAAAGAGAATTTCGAGAAAGAGGTCAATCGTCGAATCCGACTCGGCTGGGCAGCGTTCGGGAAGCTACGCAATATCTTTTCGTCCCACATACCACAGTGTCTCAAGACGAAAGTCTTTGACCAGTGCGTGTTGCCAGTGATGACTTATGGCACTGAAACGTGGTCGCTCACAATGGGCCTTATTAGAAGGCTAAAAGTCACCCAAAGAGCAATGGAGAGGGCTATGCTTGGAGTTTCCCTACGTGATCGAATCAGAAATGAAGAGATCCGCAGGAGAACCAAGGTAACCGACATAGCCCGAAGAATTGCCAAACTTAAGTGGCAATGGGCAGGACACATTGCCCGCAGAACAGATGGCCGATGGGGCCGAAAGGTTCTGGAGTGGCGACCGCGTACCGGAAGACGTAGCGTTGGAAGGCCTCCCACAAGATGGACCGATGACCTTGTAAAGGCCGCAGGAATCCGCTGGATGCGGGAAGCACAGAATCGGTCGAAGTGGCGGTGCTTGGGGGAGGCCTATGTCCAGCAGTGGACGTCTTTCGGCTGATATGATGATGATGATGATGATTGTAGACTAGTTCTTGAACGCGATTAGATGTGCTGAACGCGTCAATTTCCTTGGTGATATCCGCACTTAGTGCTTTCTTTTATACTTTGTTGTTATTTACTTTTTATTGTAGGTTGTGTGTGTTTCTTTTCATACATTATAGTTTCCGCTACAGATAAGACTCGTTACGATAAGACGTGGCTTGCTTGATAGGTTTCACAGAGAAAACAATTTTAAGGAATGTTTCTAACGATGTGCTTATACGAGACGTTGCCAGTTTGCTACTTTGTGCCAAATTAGTTCTTGAATAAAATGTTTGAAGTGTGGATAATTCATTGCAATCAGCACCACCTTAAACATCATAAACCATCAACCATCCAACCATCATAGACCATAATACCTCATATAATTTTCTACTTTTATGTAACATGTATAAGTCTCCAACTCGCACTGGGCCCGCGTGGTAGATTACGGCCCACTCCCTCTCACACAGATGAGGCCTGTGTCCCAGCAGTGGGAACATTAATAGGCTGATGATGATGATGATGATGTATAAGTCTTGAATCATTTAGTAACAAACCACCAACAAATCAATGAATTGGGCGAGTTTGCTCTTCGTCGTCTGTACTACCTATCATGATTATTATGACGGTGAATGTCTGCCATTAATGTTCAATAAATAAAACACCAATATACAACGTTATTTTTTGTTTATACTAAACCTCTTAAGGGGTCATTGTATTCATCATTATGAACAATTTTCACTGTGGTACAAAAATCTGCTGTTCCATACATTTATATTATCTCGTCAAAATGTAGGGAACAGCAGATTTCTTTTTCGCGATTTCAGCGTTTGTCCCATAGTGAAAGTGTTGTTCATAATGATGAGTATATATAATAAACAAAAAATAACGTCATACACACTAACATGGTGCTTACGATGCTTACGGTGCTTAGATAAAAGAACTCCTTTGGAAACATACGCGCAGTCCTGCCACGCAAAACTTATTGGCGGAAAGCCAAGAAAATTCTAGAACGAAAAAGGAGAAAAAACCGCACACAGCACGTGCAACCTAATCTTCTCGGTTTTGATTGTCCATGTCACACCGAGTGAGAATAAATCGAATGCGATAAGAAAATGGCGCAATTTTTCATACACGTTTATTGCTATAAAATGCAAATAATTTCCCGATAGAACGGTACCTACATAATTCATTTCTGAACGCGTGTTTGATTTATAAATTGGGGAATATGATCCGAAATAACTAGATAATATATTCGGTGGCACATTAGCTGTCACAGTTTCAGTAATTAGGTGTCATATTAATTTTCCGAAACACAGGGTGATCGGGCCATTAATCGAATCATGGCGTCGCGTTAGTTTCACCGTTTTGTGATTAAATCATTGGATACTTTTACTTTGCTATTGTTTAATCATACAGATTTTGATTTTTTAATAAGCGGTTTATAGTAATTTCAGCTTCGCTTTCAGGTTTATTTTATTTACGTAGTGCAGCATTGCGCTGCCGTTCAAGCCTCTTTTGTAGTTGTAAAAGTTTCATAAACTATTATTTCTTTTAAAAATTTCGAATTGAGTACATTTTCAAATTTTGAATTCTATATCGTTCAAAGTAAAACAATTTTTTTGACTTGCGTCATTCTATTGTGAGCCGCTCTGGACGATACGTCACGGTATAAAATAATTTTTCTCTGCTTCAAGTGTCGTGTTTTCAGTTTGAGACGCGAATGTAAAAAGATCACGATAATATCTTTGTGCTAGCTGGCCGCAGTTTTGATGAAGCATATCGTGTTCATTGTGGTGTCTAGTCCTCAAGTTATACGTATAGTTCGTGCCAGCCAAGCGAGAATCTAGAACCACTATTTTTTGGTGAAGTATTTACTGTACAAACATATAACCAAGGCCACAAGGCCTTTCCCGGACCCCCGTCCGTCGCCTGGACAGGATCCTGGCGTTCTCTACTCCCAGCCTGCGTCAACACAGACCCACGTCTTCTAGCCACGTCGGGTTTCTCCGCCAACCAAGGCGAGATCGTTCCGGGCAGCAGCAGGACGGCGCCCCGTACTTCAGGACTTCAGGATTCGTTGGCTATTAATCTCCATCGCATTAGTTTTAACTTTATTTTTGAATCTTAAGCTAGGCAATCCATCTACCGCGCTGAACCCAGATTTATTGCCGGTTTAATTGCTCTGTTCTACCTCGCGTCTCCGGGATTAAATTAGTAAAGGCCTATACGTATTTAACCCGCGTGCGATCGTACACTCAACCCTAAACCGCATAATTCTCCGTTCGGAAAATAAAAATCAACCGTAGTTATAAGCGGCTCGCAATCATACTTAAATTTATTTACCACGTTTTATACACAACTGTTTCTGTTTTTTTTCTTACTTTAAAAAATATAATACAAATCATATTTAAAATCTCCTATTATTTTTTTCTTTGTATTTAGTTATCCTATGCTAGAGTGGGTTCGATTCTCACCAAGCATTCTTTTTAACAAGTGGCAGAAGCTGATCTTCTAATGCTACAAGATGGCGCCCGATACAAAAGTAAGTAATTATTATTGTTATTTGTTTACTACCTACGTTAATAACATTACTATTTATTAATTACCTAATAATATCTATAAGTAGTCTAATTATTATTTTTTTCATAGCACCGGTGTGGTGTGCCCTTTTAAGAGCACAATTTCTAATTCCTAGAGCAATTTTGTTTGTTTCAGGTGCGGTCGTTTTAAATAAAATCTCGGCAAGCCTAACTACAGAACAGGTCGCGCTGGTGCCTTGCTGCTGTTGGTGCTCCTATTACGTCTATCTAACCTTGTGCCTTTCATTTAATGACCAATTAACGTGATGAAATACGATTGTATGATAATATATGATTTAATATAGTGTACTATTATGCAATTCAAAACTCTGTAACCAGATCGAATATTATTTTCTCTCTGCCTCTTTCATTTCCTTCCCACAAATATATAATTATCCCCTGGTTTTACTCGTCTCTCGTAATTAGCGTAGCTAGTACCCCGTAGCGTGTGTCTGAAGTATGTATGCATAGGGATCACATCTAAGGTAAGCGTTTTTTGATTGGTGATTTTGCTGAATGTCTAGTTTTTTCTTTTTTCTATAGCATTCAGCCCCACCCGTCTCTTTTGCTCGCCTTATCGTCTTTTTCTGTTTGTTCGCACGTCTATTACTCGTCGCCAAGGGTATGAATTAGGTACACACATATATTCCTATAGAAATACTCCATTCGAACATTTTTTTTTTTCAATAACTCACGTATCACATATCTATCTTGCTAAAATTCTATTTAAACATTAGTTTTGCGCTTAATTCTAGACCCCGCCGTCGAAACAAACCAAATATTCGCTCAGGAATAAATTTGCATTTTCAAACCGCGTAAATATTTATTTTTCCAAACTCAGTTCAAAATAAAGGAGACCGCCCATTCACGTTAACCCGATTTTTTTTAAAAGGACAACGACCATTTTTCTACCAATACTTTTTCTCTCAAACGTTTTATCATTTAATATTTTTTTGCCTCCGTGGGTTACCAACTCTAAATATGTCGGACGAAGAGCGATCCATTACCGAGACACCGATCTGTAGAAGCCCGATAATTTCGAGACCTCGCTCGATCCCGCCTAGAACGCCCAGGCCTTCAGCGTCCTCGGGCGTTCCTTCGCCTATCAAGACCGATGAATGTCCGCTCCACTATCGCAGGCAGGTTTCACTCTCGAAGTGGAAGCTCGACTTCTCCGGCGACTCTTGTGTCCGTGATTTCTTCGTCTCGATTGACGAACGTAAGGAGGCAGACGACATATCGGACGCTCAATTACTGAAACATTTCCACGAGGTATTATCAGGGTCTCCCCTTAAGTACTTCCGATCCATTCGCCATCCCGACCTCTCCTATCCAGACCTCAAAGAGTCCTTTCTAAGGACATTCGGCCCGATAGATTACGAATTTAGGACCGAACAGGAAGTCAGGAATCTGAAGCAGAGATCTAACCAGACAGTCAGAGATTTCGTCATCCAGGTTTCGTACCTGAACGACCAATTGTCCTTCCCCATAACTGAACCGAACTTATTACAGATTATTTTGCACAATATGCACCCTAAATACTACCCTTGTTTATCCGTCCACAAATTCGACAAATTAAGTTCGCTCATCGATATGGCTTCCCATTTTGAAAGTTTTATGCCAGTTTCTCCTAAGGCTGTATCAACCGTTGCATGCGAGATCCAGATATGTCCCAAATGTAGTAAAAACGGTCACTCCTATCGTAATTGTCCTCATTTTCCAGGCATCCTTTGTTTTAAATGTCGGACTCCTGGTGTCATAACTCGGGATTGCCCGAAGTGCAATCCAAAAAATGTTTAAGCCACCGGCGACACGCTTCTCGTACAGTGTCACCGGTGATTACGAATGGTTCGTCGGATAACCGACCTTTTATCGAAATTTTGTTAGGTGATCGTCTGATCAAAGCCTTATTGGACTCAGGCGCGCAGATGTCGCTCATCAGCGATGCCTTGATCCAGGAATTATCTGTTCCATTAAATTTATACGACGCCTGTCCCCGCGTTATTTCTGCCAACAACTCGCCCATCGATATTTTAGGTACGGTTCACCTTCCAGTTAAATTTAATAATACGATTTTTTCTCATGAGTTTCTAGTAGCGCGCTCTATGTCTTCCTCAGTCATCTTGGGTATTGAATTTTGGAATAAGTTTGGTTTGACATCTGTCTTTAGTCAAGCATTCGATAAAAATATTAAAGGTAACATGTATCTCTCATCCGCTAGTCGTTCCCTTCCATCCGCTTCTTGCGTTAGCGAGCCACGATATATACATCCTCGTAACGTCTTATCACCCGATCAAGAGCGGAGTCTACAAAGAGTCATAGACGAATTTGAAATAATCTCGTCTGACAAAATCGGACTCGGAAAAACCACATGGCTGTCACATAAAATCAACACCACCGGACAGCCAATTAGGCAAAGGTTTTATCCGCTCTCACCCGTCAAATTAAAAATCCTCAACGACGAAGTTGACAAGATGCTAGAGTTAGGCGTTATTCGTCCATCCCGTTCTCCCTGGGCTAGTCCCGTTGTTATGGTCACGAAGAAGGACGGTTCGGTTCGTTTCTGCGTCGACAGTAGAAAGCTAAATAGCGTTACCATCAGAGACTCATATCCCCTCCCGCGCATTCAAGATATCCTTGATAATCTCCGTGGGGCGAGATACATAAGCTCTCTCGATTTTAGGAGTGCTTTTTGGCAGATACCTCTCGCCGACAACGATAGTTGTCAGAAAACTGCTTTCATAATCCCTCAACGCGGTTTATTTGAGTTCGTTAGAATGCCGTTTGGACTCACAAACGCAGCTTCCGAGATGCAACGTCTCACTGATTTGATCGTAAATTTCGAATTTACCTCCACTAGCGACGATTGTGTTTTCGGTTACGTCGATGATTTGATCCTAATATCTAAGGATTTCCACAGCCATCTCGCCCTCCTCAAGAAGGTGTTGAACCGCCTCCAGGAAGCCGGTTTATCAATTAACCTAAAAAAATGCGAGTTCTGCAAGAGCGAACTCAAATATTTGGGTTACATTGTTAACGAAAAGGGTCTGCAAACTGACCCTGGCAAACTTGACGCTATTAGGGATTATCCTACTCCTACCTGTGCCAAGTCTCTGCGCGGCTTCATAGGAATGTGTTCCTATTACAGGCGTTTCGTAGACGGTTTTTCGTCCATAATCGCGCCACTCACCGCCTTGATCGGAAAAAGCAAAGGTCGAGATCCCATAATTTGGAATCAGGCTGCCGATCAAGCTTTTTCCAAGCTGAAAGAGGCGCTAATCAACACTCCCGTAATGGCTTGTCCGGATTTTTCCAAGCCGTTCTTTTTGCAGTGTGATGCCTCAGCGGTTGGTCTCGGTTCGGTTCTCTCACAAAAAATCGATGGTGTGGAGCATCCTATCGCTTATTATTCCCGCCTATTCTCCAAGGCGGAGCGAAATTATAGCACTACCGAACGCGAGCTTTTATCCGTTCTTGATTCTATAAAACATTTCCGGTGTTATTTAGATGGTATGAAGTTCTCGGTTATAACGGATCATATGGCTTTGAAATGGTTACTCACTTTAAATAACCCTTCTGGGCGCCTGGCCCGGTGGGCCACCGTCATATCCCAATACACTTTTGACATCGTTCATCGCAAGGGGTCGCAACACGTCGTCCCAGACGCACTTTCCAGGGTTTATGCCAGCCCTGTCTCGTTCGATCAGGGTCCCGAACATACTACGGACCGTTGGTATAAGAGGATTTATTTGGGCGCTCGAGATACGCCTCAGATGTTCCCCGATTACGCGATTCAGAACGGTGTCCTCTTGAGACGTATGCCTATCACCAGCCCTCTCTCATCTGACCCATGGCGCGTCGTATTGCCTTCAGAGAAAGTTCCACTCGCCATATGGGAAGTTCACAATGATTTCCCTTCAATACACCCTGGTGTCTTGAAATCTTACCTTAAGATCAAGGAACTTTTCTACTGGCCAAATATGTTTCGTGACGTCACGGAAACATTGAGTCAATGTGAGGTGTGCAAGGCCTATAAGATTTCTAACACTCAACCGCGCGGACAGATGCTGTACCCGAAGGCCGTCTCCTCACCCTTACAGCTTATTTCTATTGACATCGTTGGCCCCCTTCCTATCGCCTTTTATGGCTATCGCTATATTTTATCCATGGTCGACGTATTTTCCAAGTATGTTTGGCTCGTTCCTTTAAAAAAGGTCGACGCTAATTCTGTTGTTAAGGCGCTGGAATCTGAGATATTTTTTAATTTCGGAGTCCCACGCGCCATTCTTTGCGATAATGCCACCGTTTTCCGTAGTAACCGATTGCTGAATTTCCTCAGGTCTTACCACATTGAATCTCCAATTTTTACTCCGTATTATACCCCACAGGCTAATACAGTTGAACGTTACAATCAAAGCGTTATTACATGTTTAAGCATCTTAGTCGGCGAAAATCAAAGAAATTGGTCAAAATTATTACCCAAGGTCAAATTATACCTCAACTCATGTATCAACTTAGCTACCGGTTTTACCCCAAACTTTCTTATGTTTGGTAGGGAAGTTATTATAGATCCGACCCGTGCACACGGACAGACTCAAGGCACCGATTTAGCCGAAAGTCGGTCTCAACACGCGTCAAACCTATCTTCCCTCGCACAAGTTTATTCTAGGGTCGCCGATAATCTTTCTCTTGCTTTCCTCCGAAATTCGAAAACATATAACGCCAACCGTTCCGCTATCACCCTCAACGTCGGTGACACGGTCTGGAGGAGGAATTTCTCTAGGTCTTCGGGATCTGATTATTTTTCCGGGAAGCTTGCTCCTCGCTTTGTGAAGTGTCGTGTGAGTAGAGTACTCTCCAGAACAACTTACCTCCTTCAAGATTGTGACTCCGTTCATTCCGGGTCATATCACATCAAAGATATTTTGAAATAACACCCCCATAATCTACATCAATCATCCTATTAGATTTCCTCTGTTCCAAAATTCGCTGTTTCTTTCTTCTCATCTCACCACCTAATCCAAATTATCATAAATATTGTTTTTATCCATAACCCCTCATTTTCAGGCCATAATCATCGCGATACCCCCCTTAACAAAAAAGCTAAGTTTCAAAGTACGTAATTATATAATTTAAATTTATCGCAAAATCTGTTACAAACTCTTTTCGAACTTTCTCTATTATACAGCCTTATTTTCACTCTCTGACTTTTTACTTCTTTTTACACTGTCACGTCATCACGCTGACATTTTCATAAGAAACCAAAATAATAATATTATTATAATTATGGTATTTGGCTATTTAGTGGTTTATTCGCCGATTTCTCGGTAAGTTTAATAATAATATAATTCCCAAAATTCTCTGTTTCTATACAATTCCGTTATCTGATGTAAATAACGTACATAACACACTAAGCATATTGTATCTACTTATATATTGTTTTTCTGTTTAATTTTACTCCGTAATTTTTCTTTTCTTCGCTGACTAATACGCTATGAGTGACCTTCTTGTTATGTTCCCTCTCTCCCTCTTGTAACCTCTGGGTTTGTTCGGAGAGGTAACTCATCGCTCAACTTTATTTTTGACTCTCAACAACTTTGTTAGTGAGTTTTGCTGCTACGGACGAATAGGTTTGTGTTCGACCTCTAGGAGTGTCTTTGAGGTACTCCAACCCTCCTTACTATCACTCCTCTGATCAGACTCTAAGCACTCTCTTAGCTGAAAGTCGGATCAGGAGGGATACCCTACAATTAGGGACATTAAAATACTGGTTTATAGCCCTTATTTTTGTAGGCTGGGGTATTATTTTTTCGGGACTTAGGTTTTTTCCTCTCGTAGCCTGGTCCTCCTCAGCTTATATTCGTTGATTACAACCTCTAGCCTCTTCTTTTATCAACATTGCCCTCTGTGCATGTGTCAATAATTAATTTTAACCTATACTTAGATTCGCTTTTTACTTTAGTTTAGCTTCTTTATTTCGTCTAGAGTCTATTTCGCCATGGTATATTATCCCGTGAGTTGTTTTAATTCTGTTAGGCTGTATTTTTCTTTAGTCGCGCACTTAGATTATTTTTTAGGTTTAGGTGGACGCTGCCTGAGCTCGCGTCGAGAAGGTTTAGATCTGGAACGTTCCGTATTTACTCTTTGTCGAATGCACTTAGTAGGCGCTCCTTAGGTTAGGTATTTTAATTCTGGTTTAGTCTTGTTAGTTGTTCGTTGTCTTGTAAGTATTTCATTTTTACTCTGTTACTCAGGACTTCCCCTAGCCTGGTCTCGTCTCCTCTTCAACTGTCACCCCTATAGGGAAGACATAATTTTTTCGGTTTTCCCTATAGGGATGTCAAGTGTCTTTAGTGACGACATCGTCTAGGGTTGTCAAAAATTTGTCGATAGGGTCGTGATTTTTATCGATGATGCCTTCCGTCTTTAGTGACGACATCGTTTAGGGTTGTCAAAATTTTTTATCGATAGTATCGATAATTTTTTTTTTTGTTGGAAAGGGTGTATTGCAGCATTGCGCTGCCGTTCAAGCCTCTTTTGTAGTTGTAAAAGTTTCATAAACTATTATTTCTTTTAAAAATTTCGAATTGAGTACATTTTCAAATTTTGAATTCTATATCGTTCAAAGTAAAACAATTTTTTTGACTTGCGTCATTCTATTGTGAGCCGCTCTGGACGATACGTCACGGTATAAAATAATTTTTCTCTGCTTCAAGTGTCGTGTTTTCAGTTTGAGACGCGAATGTAAAAAGATCACGATAATATCTTTGTGCTAGCTGGCCGCAGTTTTGATGAAGCATATCGTGTTCATTGTGGTGTCTAGTCCTCAAGTTATACGTATAGTTCGTGCCAGCCAAGCGAGAATCTAGAACCACTATTTTTTGGTGAAGTATTTACTGTACAAACATATAACCAAGGCCACAAGGCCTTTCCCGGACCCCCGTCCGTCGCCTGGACAGGATCCTGGCGTTCTCTACTCCCAGCCTGCGTCAACACAGACCCACGTCTTCTAGCCACGTCGGGTTTCTCCGCCAACCAAGGCGAGATCGTTCCGGGCAGCAGCAGGACGGCGCCCCGTACTTCAGGACTTCAGGATTCGTTGGCTATTAATCTCCATCGCATTAGTTTTAACTTTATTTTTGAATCTTAAGCTAGGCAATCCATCTACCGCGCTGAACCCAGATTTATTGCCGGTTTAATTGCTCTGTTCTACCTCGCGTCTCCGGGATTAAATTAGTAAAGGCCTATACGTATTTAACCCGCGTGCGATCGTACACTCAACCCTAAACCGCATAATTCTCCGTTCGGAAAATAAAAATCAACCGTAGTTATAAGCGGCTCGCAATCATACTTAAATTTATTTACCACGTTTTATACACAACTGTTTCTGTTTTTTTTCTTACTTTAAAAAATATAATACAAATCATATTTAAAATCTCCTATTATTTTTTTCTTTGTATTTAGTTATCCTATGCTAGAGTGGGTTCGATTCTCACCAAGCATTCTTTTTAACAAGTGGCAGAAGCTGATCTTCTAATGCTACAGTAGGTACACTTACAGAATAGACCTTGGTCAGTAACTTATAAGCACTTGCAGTTGAGAAAAACGTCTTTGATTCCGAACACCCTAAAAAAGCAGGAAATATACAAAAAATATATTATCACATACCATCCACTCATACTACCACACTCCCACTATTCTACCACACTCTACTATACACTCACTCCCTTACTCACTCTTTTACTATCATACACTCATACACGAGTGGGATTATTGGATTGAATCACTGAATTCTAATGTTATGAATTTATGATGTGTTCATTCAAGATTCGTAATTATTTATAAAACACGTTCACATTGTCTCCGTATAGTTTATAAAAACTTAAATCATTCATTTCATTTACCTCGTGTAGATAACATTTATCTATAATCTAATCACAATACGTAATACATTCCCAGTTTTATTGCAGAAATTTGACTGTTATTGATAAACTTTATACATTTCTGAGATAATCGAATATATCGCGATTAGATATCGAATTTTGTATAGAACATGAAAGTTTTATAGCAAAATCGATTTCTTTTGCTTAGGATATTAACATGAGAAGACCTCTTTTACTGTAAATTCTATACAAGGTCCCATTCAAATAGATGGACAATAACACAGCGTTCAGTACGTCTAACAAAAAAAAAACACTGGTTAAAGTGATTTTATTTTGACCTAAAATAATAAATGGCATTGGGTAACCAACATTTTTACGATATTTTTGTTAGCAGATTTTTTTTTTGTTTTCATCTACCTAATGTGTTTTTCTTATTATTTTTTTACTACTGTCCTTATTGTGGTGGTCTGAATGATTTCTAAAAGTTTGTTCATCTATTTTAATGGGACCTTATATAAATATTTTGCGTTCTCGTATAAAATTGCTATGTAATATGAAAGGACTTTTGTGTGTGTATCCGAGTACACATTAATCTCCGGCTGTTGGGGCTTTTTCACGTTTTCCTCTGGAAGTTTCATGAGGGGTGGATGAAGGTTGTTTATGTTTCAGGAGTATGTTTAACTTGGGTTCAGGGGATAACCGTGAATGACACACTGCGGTAAAGAGAATATAATATTATGCATATTCTTTTAATAAACGGATCCGCATTTTCCTTTTCAGGTTCTTTTTTTGGGTCGACACAAAGTCGCCAAGCAACCCTATTTATTTCAGTACCCACTCCAATTTTTTTTAAATCCGAACTATCCGTCTACTTGATGCCCGAATAAATATGAACCTATATTTTGATATTATTCCAATGTGTTATAATTTAAGTATCGAGATCAAACTCCAACGATGAGCGTATCGAAACAAATATGTTTATTCATTCAGGTCAAGCTTGTTAAAGCTCAATTTACTTAGAAATACATACATCAACGTCCGTTATTTACTCTGTAAACACAGACATGACATGACAGACTTTTCCCGTCACTGGAGTACGCGTGTCTCATAGCTTTCGTATCAATAATTCATCTGGACGGTGGACGACGGTCCATAAGTCTGGCAGGCAGTGCAGCTGCGGGTTGCTGAGTTCGACCTACTTGGCTACTCTCATTTATGTCCCCTAATATCCGACCCACTTTCGTATGTCACTCCACCAGTTAGATATGCACCGTGTTACCAAATAAATAATTCTGGATGAGAAATATATGTATTTGCGCTTTTCACTCGGTTACCGTGGCCTGGATATGTCGGATCGAAATTATGAAATTATTTATATTTTATTGTTTATATCTAGGAGATTGTTTGAAGTATGATTGATATTTTTGAGCTGTGACTGATTACCTTAATTAGAGATAGAACTATGTTTTATAAAGCAAAGAAGAAGGTTATTTTATTTATGTCTGTTTTGACCCACGAGAAAAAACATCGTCGGTGGTCTGATGTTACGCATAACAATAAAGAGGACGACACACAAACGAGGTCGCTATTTGTTGTCGATATATTTATAGAACTAACCTAAACAAGCTAAACTTTCTATATACGTGCTTCGTACTACAAAAATATATTAACGGTTATAAACAAAATCATCGGTAACCGTTAAAAATATAAACAATCGGTCGTTATTTTTTTTACCGACACCTTTTTGTACTCAGAGTCAGTACTGACAATTGATACTGATGATGATGTCATTTATGTATGAAAAATAAGCATGAAGCGAGTTTATACAGCTTGAAGTTGTTGCATGACGTAATTCCTTTAATAAATACTTATGGTTTCCAATGATAGTAAAACCGCAATCTTACTTCACATGTCTATTGTTTTCAAAGGAACTCTATTATGCGTGTACGCATTGTCATTTAAGGAACAAATAATTCTTCTAAGACACAATGGCTGTTATGCAAGAATCGATTGATGTCTACACTTTTGCCATACAATTCGCCCACGTGGAACTATAATTCCTCTACCAAATGTGGTATAACAATCGTTTTGCAAATACCAAAGCCATTATTTCTTTCTAACATTTCGAATAAATTGTTCTTCAATTTCATCGTTGCCGTTGTCTTATTTCCCTGAAGACGTGACGACGCCCGCCTTCCCAAAATATAATTCTAAATTCTTTTCGAAATTTGAATTTTGCGTCTCGGTAAGAGTTTGTCAAAGTATACTAATAGGTTTCTGAGAAAAGCAAACAATCGTCTGTTTCCTTGCTCTTATCACACATAATAAAATGTCTTTGAAAAGTCAAGAGAAACGATGAAAAGATACTACCGTATCTAATTCCGATAAGTAGATTTTATGATAAAATTTTATGAAATATATTGAGAAAAAACTTTTTCTTGGCTTATAGGCGTTTTCATAATAACATTACGGATGAGTCGAAGATAAAGTTTGTTGTTTATTATAGTGAGCCGCCGAGAAAGTTCGAGATATGCCTATGGACACTGTGAATGGTGAATCGAAATAACTTTATTTATTGACCACGTAGAAAGTTATGCCGTATTTGTATGATTTTACTTGATTGTATGGCCGTAAGTCCTAAAATGTTATGAGCTTGTGGACATTCATCTTTGTTTTATTTTAGCATGTAAAATTGGTGATGACTGAATCAACATTTTCCATTCATTCATTAGCTACTACAATATCCCTGAGACGTGATGGAATATTCCCGACCATGACCACAAGATGACTAACAAACAATATTAATAGATATTATATTTCTTTGCCAGTAAACACAAATGTGTTGAAATTTTCATGACATTATGTCATGTTAACATGTGTCATAATCATTACATTCTATTCTATAAAACCGCTTATCTTTTAATTGTTTCAATTTTATGTTTATTCAATTTATGAAGAAGGACATTTGAGAATCGCTGTCCTAATTTCATTGAAATCCGATACCATGATCAGTAACCAAAAACCCCATACATTATGGCCGCATATATTCCACCATGACACAACCCATAGCTATGGGAAAATATTTTAGTAATGCTATTTTATTAGACAAGGCCTCTTTAACTAAATCCGACGTCATAAATAATTTGATGTTATATTTTAATGGTGGGTGTTATGCTTAGAGAGTGAGCGATGAATACGATATTGATAATATCTTGTATTATGACGATATAAAGAATTGAAATATATAATGTGGTAAAATATGGATGGCGTTAATTATTCCTTTCATGGGAAAGAAAACTTATGGGGGTTGATTTCACTTTTGAGTGACTTTATTTTTGGTACTTTGATTGCTTTAAAATCTTGGTTCTTGTTATACATGTCCACAGACAGGACGGTATAATATAATGTATATTTTACCGCACGACGAATCATGCCGACTCGAACTTGTGTGTAGCACCCCTGACATTAAGAATATTATGCAAAACAAAAAATATGTATATTCACGTCCCTTATTTGATTGACATTAAGGGCTATTTCACGATGTCCGAATAGTAGACTTACTGAATAAATTCAAAAATGGAACAGAATTTGTATGAAATTATCTGCCAAGTAAGTTAATAGGAACTTAATCGTAGGTGGTGAAACAGGCCCTCAGTCCTTAAACCCACAGAGAAGTTAATATAACAGTTAGTCGTGTTTTCCTTTAATTTACAAATCAGATCAAAGGCTAGAAATAATATTGTTTTACTGAAATCTATGAGCCTACTGTTGTTATTCTAGACTTCATTCATTTTATTCGTATCTCTAAATTCTACGCAAAAAATAACAATTTTGTAATATTTTTTTGTGAGCAACATTGGTTTTACGCACAATCAACACATATGACAGGAAATATCCTATTTTGCACATGTTGTTGTTTTTTTTATGGATTTCGTCATGTGGGCGTGAAAGAGCAGGTGTTGTGCGATAAAAACAGCTGATAATGAGGGTAGCTTATTGGCTGTACCCAACATATTTGTTGTACTTAATGCTGCTATAAATATACGTGAAAATATAAGTAGATAACCTTTAGGGTCTTAATGAGACAATTATTTCTCTGAGCGATGTTCGGGGAATAATATCGAAATTATAACAGAAAATGTTATCATAATTTTATTATAATTCCAGATTTATTATAAAACAGAGCTTCTTGATGCTAATGAAAGCACGCTGGAACTAAAAGTAGCTTCAAAATCATAATTAAACTTGCAATGGAAATACTGCGAATTTGCACATTGAGTACCCAATTAGCGGGCTCTTCATTATAAAGGCTCCTGCAGACGGCGCGACGCTACTCTGGTGGAACAATTTCTATGAATACTTCATGGAATTTGTTCTATCGGTGTCGCGTAGCGCCTGTCTGCGGGAGTTTTAACGCTTAATTGAAGTATGGGAATTTCATATTTATTTTCATAACATCGTGTTCCAGGGGTTTGCACCTTGCATCCGTGGGGTGTATTCCCACACCCCCATATGTCCCGCTAATCCGTGCTTTTAGAGAGCAACCAATTTAGGTTGAGCTGCCCTACCCTTCGAGTAGCTTTGGGGAAGTTTCGGGGACACGCAGCTGCTTCAAGTGGCAGGGGTCTTCAACATTTGGTCGGTGTTCATGTGAATTTGCCTCCTACATGTTCACACGCACCCCCTTTGCTTATTGCATATGTATAGTGTGTATGAGACACACGAACACGTGGCGAGGCTATCAACTTGATGTGTTTCACGCTTAATAAGAAATTACATTTCCTCCATTATGTTTCATGAGAAACTAGAGTTAGTTGGCTGTTGGCGTTTCTGGGAATAAACGGATGGAGCATTAATCTTATTGGCACAATGAAGGCGAAGGTTTGATTTATGTTTGGAAGTCAATCACAGAGTAACAGCTGGGTGAATTTTGATACAATTTACTTCTCGTTAAAAGCATATTTTGATTTCATACAACATGAATAGACTAGAATTTGGTAGCCCACTGCTGGGACACAGGCCTCATCTTTCTGTGAGGCGTGTTCTGTTCTGGGGCCGTAATCCACTACGCGGGCCCAGTGCGGGTTGGTGGATGGCACATGTCTTCGTTTTTTTAGTTCTAGGAGATTTCCTCACGATGTTTCCCGTCACCGTTTTGAGAGCAGTGGTGATGAGATTATTTACACCTGCCTGGGTTTGAAGTTGAACCCACGACCTACAACTTTTAAGTCGGGGCCGTTACCACTGGGCCACCACTGCTCTCAGAATTTAGTAGACTCTTACCCTAAACTTAAGAGGATCTAAAGTTTAGGTTTCGAGTCAGTAATCTATTAAGTTATTAATAAGTTTATCTATTCTTTCATCTAAAAAGTTAATATATTCTGTAGGCTTTTGTTGTGATTGAAGTTTGTCGTAACTAACAGATATAGTTTCATAGTTATTTTACTCAGAACGGACATTGCGCAAACCAAAGGCCCTTGGTCTTACATAATCCGAAATGACACGCAAGTATTTGTGTCACCTGAAACCTGTACATTGAATAGTTCTAAGCCTGTTGATTTAAATATGGCGGACGGCTGTTGTTATTCAACAATTTTACGATTATTTCAGTGACAAATGGATCGATTTAGGTGCAAGATTGTTAGGACTTTGTGATTGATTACGATAAGCGAAGGGAAACTGACTGAAACTGGATATAATTATTTTCCTAAGGCTTAACGAATTTGTAATGTGCGAGGAAACTTTACACATAACATCACGTCTGTAATTGTCTGAAGGGTAAGCAGAGGAGTTTCTATAGTACTTAAACCCATCTTTCGCCAGTCATGTAATAGGGGGCGAGCCAATTGCCATCAACCGGGCACAAGTCCTGACTCCAGGCTGCTATATACTGACAAATTCCAGATGGAAAATTCAATAACAGTTTGCTCGACTTGGGAATCGAACCCGGGACATCATGCTCAGCAGTAGCTCTTGCGACCACTAGAGAACGAGGCAGTCAGGCAGGAGAGAAATAAATGCACGTTATTGGACGATTGCCGATGTCACGTCATACTTACTCATTGAACGAATTTCTGAATGGCTGATGTAAGCGCAGTTTTTGTGCAGATTTCTGTTCTGACACGAGACTACGAGACTACGTTGAGGCTACGTTTGATGTAAAAGTGACCGGTTAAAAATAGATACGATTGCAGTAATGAATACTTGTAGCTTTTTTTATATTTTTACCAAGTAAAATCTAAGTGAGGGCTTCACTTAGATTTTTACGATAACGAGAGATGATACATTTTATTTATTGCTGCTAGGGTGGAGCGTGAACATTTTATGACTGAAATCTGTTAACAATTTTATTCCCAGTTTTTTTTAAGTGAAAACTGCTTTAGCGGTGTTGTGCACTTGTTTTGGGATGGGTAAAAAATGTTTAACTCGCGTCAGGACGTGACCGTAAGATCCGTTGCCTAGCAACCAACAAAGTAAATATCAAAATAAATAGTCTTTGACATTACGTAAAAATTGCGAGGTAAGAAATTTTACCCATATTGATAGGTAAAAAAAAAGCAGTCTCATGAAAAGTGTTTATTCAAAAATGCACAACGTTAATGTTCAAGTTTTCACTTCTGCCGGCACTCCCGGAGTGCAAACCGTTGTTTTTTTTTTATCCTCAAAGCGGATCTTCTTTGCCTCTCTCCTAATGGTAAGTGATGATCAGGACGAAGATGGAAGCGAGCTTGACCCTGAATCTTCAACCACGGAGGTACTGGCTATCTTATCTCTAACTGCCGAAACACAACAATGCTGTTATGGCAACAGATTTAGATATGATGGTTGTAACTAGCCAGAAATATTGGTATTCAGCTGCATCCGGTTAGACTGGAAGCTGACCCGAACATAGTTGGGAAAAGGCTAGGCAGATTGATTGATTGGTTGTACCGAGCTGAGAAATTTGGCCCCACTGCTGCTAATCGAAACCGGGACCTCTGGGTCTGAGAGTTAAAAAGTTTAGTTTTCAATGATATTCATTATTCGACAGAAATAATATAATTACAGTACCAGTGGCCGCGTAATTTGTAGCACTTCGGGTGTTAGAAAATGTTCAGTCTTGTAGAATCACGTTACAAATATTATAAAAAACACCCATCCTTTTGTGACAGTCTCCGTTCTAAAGCCCGATGTCATATTTACGACCGACAGTACCTATCTATGTTTCTCAGTTCCTTTGTGACGTTCTATAGTCTTGTTTATAAATAATATCCTACATTGCATGCTACATTGACGTTAGAACCCTCATTCATTCGTCAAACGGGCCATCAATGTGTGATACAGCGCACAATTATAGCCAGCTCCATGGCTCATGGCTCCCCTCTCTCTAAGTACTTTGTTTATGGAGCTCCTGCTCGCTGGAGCGCTATATGGGTCAGTCTCCACGTGTTTTTGTTCCATATTATCCTTTCTTGTTTGTAATTAGCAATTATTATGGAAATTCAAGCGTTTACTGTGCTTATTTGCTCTGTTTACGTTTTCTTTTTTCTTGTTTCGGACTGTTCTTAACGATGGGAACTAGAGTGCGTAAATACATATTGATCCTAGCGAGTCGGATTAATCGCTTACCCCGCAAGAGAAGGATTTATAATCCATATTCTCCCATATAAAGCGTAGGTATCTTCTAGAAGTGCCTACGTAACTGGTTAAAGTACCTAGCTATACCCATTACGTGGTCATTCCCGCACCCAGTAGGTAATATACTCAAAGTAGCTACCTACTACATAATTATTATAATAAAAACTATCATAGTTGTCTTGTAAATTCCATACTTCAAGCATCTTTTAGTAATACCGCCATTTTTATTAAAGTTCCCGCCAAGCTAGGTAATAACGCCGCCGCATACCTATACCTACCTTACATTTAGTTAGGTATCTTATTTCATCTAAGAGTATAATACGAACTTTAGATATCATAGTTTGGATAGGTTGTACCACAGATAATTTAATATAATACTAGTTGTACATACCTACTTATACCAACATAAACATGTCGAAAGAAAGAGAACTTTCGATTTTGGAAGCTAAACGCAATGTTTTATTTGAGCGTATTCAGGACATTTATGAGCGCTCAAAAACTGCCCATACTTCCGAAACTAAATCAGAATCGTTTCTTAGTTATTGTATGACAGTAGATAATATTCGAACAGACTTTCATCATTTGTTGGACACTTATAACGCAAAGTTACTCTCTATTAATCCCGAATCGAAGCCAAATTATCAGGCGTACACTTCATTCGAGGATCTTTATTGCATCATCAAACGCATACAATCGCGACTAGAGGGTAGAAGTAACATAACCGCGCAAGCGCCGCCGCCAGGCCGATTGCCCCGTCTACCCCCAATTGAACTTATGTCGTTTGATGGCGATATACGGAACTGGCCATTGTTCTATGCTAGCTTTAAGTCAACAGTGCACGATAATGGCTCTCTGACAGACGAAGACAGGTTGTACTATTTAATAGGTAAACTGTCACCGAAAGCGCAATCCGTATTTGCAGGTGTAACTCCCAGTGCTGAGAATTATCAGATCATATTCCAGTCACTCCTTGATAGGTATCAAGATACTCGTGTCCTAGCGTCTACCTACTTTGATCAGGCTTTGAATCTTAAATTGTCTGGCCCCGCCTCTGTTTCGAATTTCCAGCTGTTCATAGATAACTTTATTACCGCCGTTAGTGCCCTTAAAAACCTAAAATTAAAGGATCTTTCCGACTTTATACTATTACAACTTGCTCTAAAAAAGTTCGACCCAGAAACGGTTCGTGCCTTCGAGATGACGGAACGTAATAATAAAATACCTACACTAGATAGCTTCATTTCCTTCATCAAAGATCAGTGCCGAATATATTATAATCATAATACACAGCCTAGTGCATTTAACTCGTCAAATGATAACAATGTTAAACAGAGGTCGAATAAATCGCGAAATAACAAGAGTAATCCCGTCCCTAACCCGCAATCTTACGTAGCATGTTCAGAGTCTAACAATAATAATTCAAATAAGTGTCTGTGCGATAATATTAAGCACGACCATTATTTTAAATGTCCCGCTTTTAATAATTTAGACCCGACTGCGCATTTCCTGAACACAGCGCCATTGTCGTCACTTCCCGCTCCTGAAGCTGACTCTTCTAGCTTGCTTCAGAGACATAGTCTGCTTGATAAGCTCGTGCAGTCATTCTGGCGGCGCTGGCGTTCTGAATACCTTCATCAGCTTCAGGCTAGGTCCAAGTGGAATAGTCCTGCATCCCCTATACAGGAGGGTACGTTAGTCATTGTCATGAATGATAATTCTCCGCCGCTTTCGTGGCCCTTAGCCCTCATAGAGAAATTGCACACATCTAAAGACAGTAACAACGCGGGTTGTACCGTCTTTAGATGTGTGCAATTTCTCTATGAGGGCTAAGGGCCACGAAAGCGGCGGAGAATTATCATTCATGACAATGACTAACGTACCCTCCTGTATAGGGGATGCAGGACTATTCCACTTGGACCTAGCCTGAAGCTGATGAAGGTATTCAGAACGCCAGCGCCGCCAGAATGACTGCACGAGCTTATCAAGCAGACTATGTCTCTGAAGCAAGCTAGAAGAGTCAGCTTCAGGAGCGGGAAGTGACGACAATGGCGCTGTGTTCAGGAAATGCGCAGGGGTTAACGCGGATGGTTCTGCAGGGTCACTACTCAGTGCTGTGAGCGGACGCGAGTTAACCAGTGCCTCGACTTGAGCGAGCACAGTTAAAAGCTCTTCGTAGGAGAGAATCTGTTGACCTATGATCTTGAAGAGATGCGTTTTTATTACCTTGACCATGCTTTCCCAACATCCGCCGAAATGTGGAGAAGCGGGCGGAATAAACTTCCAATCTATATGATCCATGGAAAGTTCTTCCTGAAGACGGGTACGATATTCTCCTTTGATAAACTTATAGAGATCGCGTAAATAAGCATTTGCACCTACGAAATTAGTTCCGTGGTCCGTGTACAAACATTGTATAGGGCCGCGTCGCGAAAGAAATCGTTTTAGGGCTGCCAGAAATGACACTGTGCTCAGATCCGTCGCAACTTCAATATGCGTAGCGCGCGTCGTCAAGCATGTGAAAATGCATAGCCAAGCTTTACGGCTTTTAACGCCTCGACCACGCACTGGCGTGTACTGCAGCGGTCCTGCGTAATCACAACCGGTATGTGTGAACGCTTTATCTACCTGCTTGACGCGATGGCTAGGAAGGTCAGCCATGAGAGGAAAGACCTGGCGAGGACGGAATTTAAAACAGACGTTACATTTATATATTCTGTGGCGAATTATTCGTCGTGCAGCTAAAATCCAATATTTATGCCTGAGTAAGGACATAAGCAACTCTGGACCGGCATGGAGATGCTTCCTGTGATAGAAATCAACAAGAAGGTCAACGACATGGTCGTGACGCGGTAAGATGCAAGGATGCTTATAGTTGTGAGGTTCGTCCGAATTAGACAGACGACCGCCAACGCGTATGATGCCGTGCTCATCGAGAAACGGCTTGAGCTTAAGAAGCGCGGGAGAACAAGGTACATTATTTATTAAATGTTTAATGTCATTACTAAAATAAACAGCCTGGACAACTCGCAACAATTTATACTCTGCAAATTCAAGGTCAGAGCTAGAAACAGAAGCCCCAATAGGAAGTTGCCTAAGAAACCTACAGACATAAACGATGGCGCGTAGTAACTTAGACCACGACGACATGCGAAGCGCGAGCGCATAGATTGGAGACTCCGCGACCTCAACGACCACGGGATTAGAAACAGACTTCTGTTCGGGTACATCCTCGGCTCCTGCACTGTGGTCACAAGGTTGTATGTTCCACTCTGATGGATCATGTGAAATCCAAGGAGGCCCACGATACCACAAAGGATGTTGCAGAAGTTTAAATGGAGTAACCCCACGAGAAAGGCAATCAGCAGGATTCTCAATACCCGCGACGTGATGGAAACAAGTAGCGGGAACCAGCTCTATTATTTTAGTAACGCGATTGGCGACAAAAGTCTGCCAGCGGTGCGGAGAGGAATAAATCCAAGCGAGCGCTACCTTGGAGTCAGAAAATGCGTATATTTTATTGATGGGGTAGTGGGGCAAAACTGTGTCTTGAACCTTGCGGAGTAACTGAGACAGCAGAAGGGCCGCGCACAACTCCAGTCTCGCAACCGAAATGGTTTTGACAGGCGAAACCTTGGACTTGGCACAAACTAACTGTACTGAGTAGTTAGGACCAATGCGGACTTGTAAATATACGACTCCGCCGTAAGCGCGTTCACTGGCATCAGCAAATCCTATTAGATTGACAAAACATCCGTCAACCAACCCAAGATGACGTGGAATAACAATTTGATTGAGCGAGGAAAGCTCAATACAAAATTGTTTCCAAGCGGCGACAATATGGTCGGGAGGTGTGTCATCCCACTCACACTTTGATAGCCAAAGCTCTTTGATCAAGAGCTTGGCGTACAAAATTGTGGGAGCCACAAAACCCAGTATGTCCCATAGTCGAGCCACTGTGGACAGCATGGTGCGCTTGGTGCACTTATCATCGGGCGGTACGACGTCAAATCGAAAACTATCACAGGATTTATCCCAGCGTAAACCGAGAACCTTATGCGGTACAGACCTCTCAAACTCAATGTCTGGAGAAGCCTTATGAGAATCAGGTAGGTGTGCGAGAACCTCTTTACAATTGCTTGTCCATTTGACAAGATCAAACTGGCCTCGCTTGAAGAGCTGAATAAGCTCTTCACAAAGCGAAATTGCTTGCGGAGCGGATGTGACACTACATGCGATGTCATCCATATATAAAGCGGAGGTGGCGACAGCTGCTGCAGCGGGAAAGTCGTCGCCTTCATCAGCGATCAACTTGCGGACAACACGTAACGCGTGATATGGACTGGACTTGAGTCCAAAACAAACACGATTAAATTGATATACGGATAAAGGTTCACTGTTGTCAAAACGATAGAAAATCCTTTGAAATCTACGGTCAGATTCACAAATGCCGATATTTAGAAACATTTGGCGGCAATCAGCTGACAGGGCGACTTGGAAAAGACGAAACTTTATTAGGATGTTAAATAAGTCACCCTGTAGATTAGGGCCGGCATGTAAAATGTCGTTAATCGACTGACCCGAAGTAGTCTTGCAACTAGCATCTAAAACCACGCGAAGTTTAGTGGAGGTCTTATCTTCGCGAACTACGCCGTGATGCGGAATATAATACGAGGGAAGGGAATTATCCTCGTTGTTGACAACCGGACTCAAAAAACCTTTATTTATATAGTCACGCATGACGTCATTATAGGCGCCGCGTAACTTGAGCGATGTATTAAGTTTGCGTTCTAAACAATAGAAGCGTCTAAGTGCGGCAGCGTATGAGTCGCCTAGCGAATACGGGTCACCACAAAAAGGTAACGCTACAACATATCTGCCACTGTCATCGCGAACAGTGGTAGCGCGGAAGTGTTCTTCACACTCGAGTTCCGTACGGCTCTGCGAGGGCGGTGCGGAAATCTCTTCAAGCTCCCAAAATCGCTTAAGAAGAGAATCAATATTATTTTCTTGAAGAACAGCACAACAAGACATAGTATATTTAGAAGTATGTAACGTAGGTACGGTACCCATAATCACATACCCCAATACCGTCTCAATAGCGGGAGGTATATTATGTTGTTTACTGCGTACCACATTATTTAAAAATATATGTGGTAATAAGGAGGCCCCTAACAGGGCATCGATGTCTCCCGGCTGGGCAAAGTCAGAATCTGCCAGCGGTAACATCTCGAGATGTGTGAGTTGAGATACGTCCACTTGCGCGTTTGGCAACGTGTCCGTAATACGTTCTACGATAAGTGAGGAAATGTCAAAATTAATGTTCATATTAAAACGGGAATATATTTTAACATCTACGGAACCCTTGCAAGATTTTTCCGACCCACCGATCCCTTTAATTATTAATTTCGTATTCTTAAAGTTATTCCACAGTCCGAGGCGTTTGAAGCAATCAGAAGTAATAAAATTACTTTGTGACGCACTATCGAGTAAACAACGAATTGTATGTGGTCTGTTATTGACATCGTAAACAATAACTTGTGCTGTTGCCAACAAAACCGTTGTAGACGCCGCACATTGCTGCTTGATATCGCGCTGAACATGACAAGCTCCCGAGCGCCGCCGACCGTGCGCGGCAATAGATGTCGTACACAGCGATACCTCCGACAGGAAGGTATCGCTGTGTACGACATACGCTGTATTTTGAATTTGGTAGTTTACCATACCACATATTATTGTTCTGGATGTCAATATTTCCACATTAACACGTCCCACCGAACAATTATGTTCCGACACATTCTGTTAAACATCATACAAATTGAAAAGCACATTTTAAATTCAGCAGATAGAATATTATAAATTTCTAATGCTTATAATTGATAATCTTATTAAAACAATGTTTCCAGACTAGATTATACGATACTAAGATAGTTTGAACTCATACGTACCAATGTTATATCTCCGATTTGTTTGATCTGAAAGCAGAGAACACATTTATAAATAAACTTCAATCAATAACGGAACTACAAAGGGTTGGCTAGATCCAAAGTTCCAAACTATGGTCGTACACTCGGGGAACGAAAAGGTTAAGCAATTTCCAAATCCATTGCTTCTTCTTCTGCTTTTCGAGCCAAAAATATAAGCATAAGCATAATCGTGTAATAAGTGGGCCGTAATCCACCTGTGGGCCCAGTGTGGGTTCGTAGATGTCACATGTCTTTGAATTTTTGGTTCTAGGACATGCCGATTGTGACGATGTTTTTCCCTCACCGTTTTGTGATTAATGGTGATGAAAGAATTTACACACAGTAAAGCGCCTGTCTGAGTTCGGACTTACGATCTACAATTCGTAAGTCGCGACCGTTACCACAGGGCCACCAGTCCATTGCTCTCAGCCGCGCCGACAGTACTTTAATTTATTTACTTAATATATTGTTTGAGTTCAGTAGGTCGCCACTACAATACATTGCTTTCCCACAAAGACGTCAAATTGACATTTTCATTCATAATGTTGAGAACGCTGTCGGAAAAATTTGCCTCATGTAAAACTTTATATACCCGAAGGTGCCTAACCTTTTCGTTCCCCGACTGTACCTTAAACACAGTTTCTAAGTAGCACGAGAATTACAACTTCATTAACTAGCATTTAAATGTAAAATGTAGTTTTCCGGCAACCGTGCCTGGCACAGCCTAATTACATTGTTAGGACAAAAACGTTAACTTTCAAATGTATTCATTTATGTGGTCATGATTGTTGATTTAATTTTTTGTCTGTGGTTTTACACTGTACTTTAGTTGGTATCATATTGTTCATACAAAATCATGGTTTACACAGAGCAGACGGTAAAGTACTTATTAATACAAAATTCATGAAATAAATTGCTCTAAATATAGGCACAAATATGAATAAATATGTACAGCCTCTCCTCCTCAGCCACTTTTACATAATGAGCTCATTTCAGTGAGGTAAAAAAAGAACCGTATTTCTGTAGGTGTATTTTGTTTACCAGCTTACGTTGAAATAAAAAACCCTGCTTAGAATATTATTCACTAAGAGGATGCTTTCTCGTCTTAATTTTTCCTCCATTCAGTCCTTTTGATTCAAAAGTCGAACGCAAAAATATGAAGGTAAAGAAATCGAAGCGCTTTCAGCTGCTGCTTTTAAATTACGTTCTTTGATTCAATTTTGATAGTCAGCGCAACATTTTTATTTTTTTATTCGTTACGCTGCTAAACACAGCTGTTTCCGAGACTTCCACCTGTCGAGTAAATCACGACGTTGTCTTTGCGCGTCTGAGGAGCGTGACAGGTCATAGCCACCACAGATTACAAATCCTTTGTATTATGTCAGCGACCTTTTGTTCTCCAGCGTCTTTAATTGATTCTATTGCTGTTCACACTGAATAATCCATGACTAACCTTTACAGTCTTTCTAATATTTGCAAGAACTTTTTTACTAACGAGTTTTGTCTTGTTTCGCTAATAAGCAATTAAGAGTTTAATAGTCGGAAGTATCTCGTAAAAATACGTAATAATTATGCTCACGAAGTTTATTTAATAAAGTTACGCATGAAATGTTTTCCAGTCTTGCAGTTTCATAACTGCAAGTTTGCAGTGCCTTTGAAGTTACTTGTTCAATATTAATTTTTATTACAAAAGTTCTGGGAGCGATGAATTGAATTCCTCTGGAAAAGGACATGGCTAAGCCACTGCCTTTAGCATGTATAGACATTTCTCACTACATCATAACATTCAAATATTCATTCATGAATTATTACGGTTTTATTATTTTCCTACAACTTTCGTGAACTAATCAAATAATTAAAAGTATTTTTCCTGTTTTTTGTGCACAAAATTATGACGGCACTTAATAAATAGTGCTGTTTACTAAAAAGTGACAATCGATTCTTCTTTAATAGACTTGATTCGATTAGAACCAAATAAAAAAATGACCAAAAGCTTCGGAAAACGTGTAAACTCTTTGGTAAACTCTTTGTTTAATCTATGCAAATGGTCCAATAACCATCACAATAATAGGAAACTATTTTATGTCGAAGAATGTTGATTGAATAATAATCGACAAGAACAGTATTTCTATTTTCAATTATTTTATCGATTCTGCTACATTCCAAGATGTTCCATACCATCTCTATTAAAAAGTCAAACGTCAGTCAGGCCAGACGTGTGTCAGACGTCGTTTTTTCGTTTTGCCGTTTCTGGATATTTAGTATTTACTTTTGACCCTCGCTTATTTGTCGGCCTTATTGAGTGTGCTTATCTTCATACTGACCTTCCGCTACTCTACATGGACTTCCCTTGCATATTCATTTATTATGAGATGCACAAACTAGTCGTGTGTGGTGTAGACTGTGGAGGCATATCACCTCTTCTTTACATGGTCTTCTACTCACTATCTTAGCATGATGGTAAACAATCGATCGAGGTAAGTCATCTAGAGTTAGCTGAAATCATTCTACAACTACTCAATATGAGAAGCAACTAAGTGCAAAGCGGATTTGGAGGTTGTTTACCACAGTTCTTAAAATATAATATAAACTCAATGGCAATGGAGGAAATGAATCAGAAAGACTCAGGTCTTCTTATAATTGTAACAACGACAAACTAGTTGCCTTAGATGTCATAAATTATTAATATGTTTATGTATTTGTTACATACTTGACTCATGTTAATAATTTTATTCTAGGTTTCAAGGGATGCCAACTTTTGCCATCCATGTTTTGAACGTCTGAGTTCGGAAATAGCTCCTGATGCACGTTTATTTGGGCATACAATGTGCATCACTTGTGGCCGTTATGAAGTGCACAATACCATGCAGTGGAAAGGAACAATTCAATGTTTCAGAATGTACGGAGGTCACATCCAGCTTTCTATCAGGTAATTAAAATGATGTGTATAACAATGTGTTCTTTCATATTTAAATGTCCATCCAATGCATGAATGGATGGTCTTCCTTTTCGGATAATCAGTTCATCAGCCTGCAAATAGTCGGTCCTGTCCCAGACCTCAATATTATGTGTTGTATATTATGTGTATTTCCTATATTGATTCAATGCTGACTTCACTATATTAATACTTATAATAAATATTTTGGATATTTTACATAGCACCATATCTAGTCCTAAACTAAGTAGAGCTTATATTTAATACTTATACAACTTCATACTTTTTTTTGTAAACACCCAGACCAACAAAAACACGTATGTTCACAGTTCATCACATAAATATTTGTGGCTAGTGATGACTCCTTAAATATCCTATATTGACTTTTTCTTTTAGGTTATGAACTATGCGTGTCCCTGTTGGATGAGACATCAACGGCAGTCAAATCAAGATCGAAATCGAGTAAATCTTCCTGGACCTGAATCAAGACCTGAACTTGAAGCAGCATCTAGACCTTTACCTACTAGAACTTGAAATAAATTATAAGCGGGCTGCAAACACCTCAACACACTGTATGTTTAATGGTTGTGTCTTTGAATAACTGTTACATGTAATCCCAGGATTTATAAAAAAGATGCTTGTTGAAAAACATAATTTTTATATTCCCCGCAGTACTAGGGTTTGTGAGACACATATATGTGATATATGTGTCTCACAAACCCTAGTACTGCTTTGCTCCATATTAAATAATTAATGTACCTACATTTTGTTATTTTATTTCTGCAATAGCATTCTGTTTATGTACCGGCACAGATTAGTACAGATGATTCACTCAGCAAAATCATTTAAATAAAAAGCGACTCTTAACATACATAACATAACATAATCAGCCTATTAATGTTCCCACTGCTGGGACACAGGCCTTCTCTCTGTGAGAGGGAGAGGGCCGTAATCCACTACGCGGGCCCGGTGCGGGTTGGTGGATGTCACATGTCTTCGAATTTTTGGTTCTAGGACATGCATAGATGCACTTAGGACATGCCAATTTCCTCACGATGTTTTCCTTCACCGTTTTGTGAGCAGTGGTGCTGAAATTATTTTACACAAAGTAAAGCGCCTGACTGGGTTCATCATGTTTCGGTTTCGAACCCATGACCTACAACTTGTAAGTCGGGGCTGTTACCACTGGGCCACCACTGCTCACCAAAAGCGCCTCTTGCTACGGCACAATAAAGTGCAGTTCAGGTAGCACAGTGCTAATTACATAAAGTTATATTCACATAGAAGTTGCGGTTCTTACTATCGCGTAACTCTTTTATCTTCTGACTACGTTACGCCACCTGAATTGACCCGACGAGTCGAGCCAGCCGGGTACTTGTAGCTTCATACCTAAAATACGGAGTGCGCCTGGCCTGTCAGTGCGTATAATTATATGCGGTGGGTGATTTTCCCAACATAATCTTTTTTTTTACCTATTTGTTGAAGGTTGTAAACAAACGCCTAGCTACAGTTCATAGCAAAATCTTTTTCTTGTGCAAGTTTGTTTGCCTTTTGACGTAGGAGTTTCTACGATTTTATTTTCAGGATTGTAACGATATAAAAAGTTCCTGAAACTTTTTTCATACGCAATACTAATATTCAGCTATTCAGCATTACATATTAATAGGTACAATGTTTATACATTGCTAAGGGAGTCGCCCATACTTCCATTTAGCCATGTCATTTACAGTTTATTTACTCCAAACTTTTTTGTATTTCATTTGGTTTTAATGTAAACAAGCGCAGCGTAGATTTTTGTTTGAAACTCATATTCAAATTAACAAAGAACTTTTTCAGCGTAGGTGAACGAGAACGCCATTTAATTTGCAAGTTGCAGCATACCTGCATTCCGTACGTATTGACAGCGAGAACTTCTGCAGGTAAAGTTGAATAATAGCTTGTCAGGAATAGTCAGGATATACGCAGATGGAGTTAGGAACGTTTTCCATTTATCCAATACAAAGTTAAACGTAACTTTTATGAAAGCACACGCCTCTGCGTGCAACGAAATATTTTATACTAGCTCAAATAGTTGATCTCTATCAACTATTTCAGCTAGTATAAAATATTTCATTGCTGAAATGCTTAATTCATTAAATAATAAAAGGTTTAATGTTTTTTGTGGATACGGGACGGACGGATGGTTTCGTCCGTATTTTTTCGACCCGTATAAAAACAATCAGACCACAAAAAATGTTGCTAAACATTATTAATCTCACAAAAAGTGATCATTCAATAGAATGATGCTAACATTTACATAAGAATATCAATTAAGTAACTTATATTTTTTTTATGAAACGAAACGTGTTTCTATGAAAAGTTTTAACACAAAAGCTTAACAATATATTTCAACTAGAAAAATTCTCGATTTTTATCATTTAATTCTTTGATTTATATTAATTACGAGTTAGTAACGATATTGCACTATACAATTATTACGTTTCGGTAATAAAGCTCGTTAACTTGTACAATTAAAAATAAGAAATTATATTTAGAAATTGTTATATGCTTGTTTGCGTAATGCGTAACGAATTACGTACATATGGCTACGTATCAAGCTATACATTTTCAGTTTAAGCTGACCTCCCATTGTATGGAACTCCTATACAATGAGAGATCAGCTTATACTGGAAATATATGATATTTATATGTACCTGCGCAGTTTTTATTTCTTTACGTAATTTTTTCCCCAAAGATTCTTGAGTAGGATAGGATTGGAGGGTAGGGTTGGGTAGGGGATTTAATAATTACTTGCGATCCTTGTTTGTAAGACTTGACAAAATATCAAGATGTCTTTATTATATTATATAAGTTTCGCATAAACCTTCCGGAATCAATTCTCTAAGTGATGGTGAAAACCGCATCAAAATCTGTTGCGTAGTTTAGCGGTCACACACAGCGCTGTGTGACCGCTAAACACGAAAACTGACTTTAATTTGTATTATTTAGATATATTTTTGATTATTTGACACACAACTATGTCTCCAATTCTGTAACATTAAAAAGAAGATTGGAAAAAAAACTGTGCCCAGAAGCTCAGAATTTTCAGTCGTGTCGCGTGCACCATGTCACGCTCGCTTTAGGTGCGTCATCCCTGACCTAGACAGACGTCATATGACCCAGCCTTAAAATATCGATATTGTCCAGTAGCTGAGTTGTGAAGGTCAGATGGCGGTCGTGAAAAACGCCGACCTACATTATACTTATGTTTATTGGAAAATGTTACACAATTTCATTTTATGTCATTGTTTGCTTAGTGTGATTGCTTGTGCACACAGTATTCCTCGCTGATGATACATCAACGTCCATATCTGTATTTATATCATAACCATGTTCAGTCTATAGAGTTAGAAATACAGTCAGGGAAATAAGTTGATAAGCAAGTTGACAGCCTACATCAATATGTCGTGTTATAGCCATTTCATACAACAGCCAAAAAATTACAGTTGTGATTTGAATATACGGACAATTTAAGACGGTAGTCAATTTGCTTGAAATTGACTGTAAATGAGATATTTTAAGCATAATTACACCAAATATCATAGGCCTGTAATGCCTTAGACAGAAGGAAATACAAGTCTTACGAAACACCTGTAACTTCACAACTACATAGTTAGTTTCTGGCACATCTAAACGCATAACAACCGAAATAATCTTCTCATTCCTCATTACATCTCCTCACGAATAGAACTAAGGAAATCATGAACTGAACTTAATCTAGCTCCGTAATAAGCCAGACTATCATTTGTCTGCCGCTGTATACGGAGTGTCGACGCGTCACTTCTAAATGTGGAAGCAAATTGCAGACCCGACTTGCTCTATAACTATCCCGGGTGGCCGGGTATAAAGGTCTCAACGTCCGTGCATATGTCTCCTTCTAAATTAGATAAGTGCTTGTTACTATGCGCTTGAGTTCAATTACTTCCTACAACTTTAAGAGACGTTCGGTGCCTGGAGCTCTCCTGGAGGGTTCACCTAGTCGCATATTAAATGCCGGGAGCCTTCGCGGAGGGCTCATTTTAAATGTAGGGTTTTCATAGCAAATACAACTAAAAATAAAATCTGATATAGGTATATTTCAACAAGATTTATTAGTTTAAGCGTTGCAGTTGGTTAGACCAAACATAAAAAAAATACGCTTATTAATATTGACAATATATTTAAAAGATTGGGAACTACGTATAGCGACAAAACACCCTGAAAATACAATTTTACTTCGTTTTACAGTGTTTTATAATACACTGTTGACAGTCCGCGATGGTTTACTTTAGTGCAAAAGTAATGCCGGCAACCCTCCCGGAGGGTTCACTTCCAATATGTATGGCGGCATGGCGTATGAGTTCTATGAAAAGGTGTTGAAATGTGGAGGATGTTGGGTGTTAAAAAGATAATGTTATGTGATGAAGATTACTGAATGGAAAATGGAAATGTTTTGGTGAAAATTTTCCAGATTCCTGTATCTTACGAATCGTTGTGCATTAATAGTACGATTCGTAGTTTTGCTTTTTGTGAAAATTAAGTAGCGCATTCTGAAATAAACTTAGTCTGCATAATGTATTCAGCAGTGGTAATTTAGGATTTAAATAATAATATGTAAATGAATATGTAAGCCAAGCAGTAAAGAGTTACGTACTGTATTTAAATTTTCTCGTCAATGTTACTTTCTGAAGAATTTGACAAATATTTAAATGTAAATTGGTTGTAACGAAAGGTTGTCTTCTTATCTCACTCAGTACTTATGGAAAGTGAAATATCTTTTTGAGCGTTCCAGAAAATTAATTCTTATTTAACGTCTGAGAAATGTTATGACTCGCTGAAAGTTTCGGTTGAAGATTCTATCTCAGTTGATAAAATGAATATTTCTTTATCACCTAAGCTTTCGAGGTACCAACACCAATTGCTTGAAATTGCTCACAGGCGAAGCAACACGGGTTGTTTACGTCTACAGCTACATTTAAGGGGAACATTTTACGCCGCGATAGTACTAAAGCCCATAACCCTTTGAGGGATTGAATCTGACAGCCATCCGCGCGTGAAGAGATCAATCAGAGTCGACGACGGTAAAGCAGGAAGATGTAGCGGCTTTTTTTAATGTCTCGAGGTGTCTGGCAAATTGTAAGGAAGATTTAAAGCGCTTTACAGAAGCGTGTATAACAGTACTAGAATTAGGTACGCTCGCGCACGCAAGTCGTGTACCGTACACAACAGTATGGACTTTTTCTAAAACGTTGGTATCGCTCACGACTGGCGAACACGTGTTGAAGTTAAAATAAATTACCTAGAACTTTATTTCAGGCGGAAATTCTATTAACAAAATATTTTTGGTTTCATTGCGGTAAAATTACGTGAGTACAGAGAACTTGCAAAAGTTTCGCGTTTCTAAAACAATTTGTTACAAATTACAACTTTCGCAATTTCATATTGTTCTTTGTAATTATTCGAATGTTAAACACGCGAGAAAATTTGAACTCAAATTGTTATTCTTGTTAGCTCACAATGGCCTGTCTGACAAGTCTCACAGTATACATTTAATAACTGTTTATTACGTTTGTTACTTGTTATATTTCGATTTTCGATATTTACGGGCCTAGTTAATTTAAGAATCGGTATCAGTTGGAAGAACAGCGATGTTTTCGCCGATTGATCGATGAAACGTCGTAATTTATCGTTGATATGAATTATGTTTTCAATCAGAATGTTTTCAGTTGAAGTAAATGTTGATTTATTTCTTTGTTACTACGTCAAAGCACATGTTGTAGACAGCTATTGCATACTAAAATGAAAATGTTTACAATAGTCTGTTTTGATTAAACTAAATCAATCTGTTTATCGGTTTCAGGCATAACTGTTTTACTCATAGCTGTGTTAGCTTGAATAATATAATTAAACACTCCTATATTTAATATCCATCCAAGAAAGAAAATAATAATAAAACAATCCCGACACAATAAAGATAAATTCCTCTTTGAAACGTTACAGAAAGGACATTTTCTTTTCTGTCACAGTAACTTCATAACCCGTTACGAAACTCGCTCACAAACTCAACTCAATTATTGTTTACGAGTAGACGCGCCGCTTTTATTATTGCTCTTAATATATTCTATGTAGAATGGGGACTGTGTGGGACAGGATGGTTGCGTAACCGCGAACTTGTGGGACAATGGTTCGTAGAGGACACGCTGAAGAAATCAATACCAAGTTTTTCGGAGACTTTTACGTGTGCCAGACAGCGAGCGGTTTGTACTTTTTTGCAGACTCTGTTTTTCGAGTTTTGTGGTAAAGTTCTTCCTCTCTGAAACGCAATATCGGGAAATACATAATTGCGTTACGAAAAAAAGCATTTTTAATGCAGTGGGTCAGAAAAGACTGAGACAGTGTGCACGCTGATGATTTCAAAAAGCAAGTTATTTTGATGATAGAATGAAGTGTTTATCAGAAATCACGCAACATTCTAATCAGTATATCTTATAGTTTCAACAATGCGACAAAGACGCACGTTTTCATAAAGATAATAATGTGATAAATTCGAAAGTTCCGTTCGCCATTGCGTACACGCACAATACGGCACCCATTTGACCATATCCTTCAATGGTACGTTCAACAATGGAACATTCACCGCGTCTAGTCAGTGGAACGTTCACGTGTGTTCCGACAACGTACACACGACCTCATAAATGAATAGAACACATTATGAGCAATAAGTACTCTGCTTACGGTGGCGTTATGAAAAATACGTGTTGAATTAGAGAATCGTTTAAAAAAAAAAACCTTTTTTGAACGCGGTCATAATATATAGGGTGTGCGAATTCAGGATTATTAATACTATCATAATCAGCCTACAATGTTCCCACTACTGGGACACAGGCCTCCTTTCGGTGAGTGGGCCGTAATCCACCACGCGGGCTCAGTGCGGGTTGGTAGATCTCACATGTCTTTCTTTGAATTTTTGGTTCTAGGATATGCCAGTTTCCTCACGATGTTTTTCTTCACCGTTTTGAGAGCAGTGGTAATAATTTACACAAAGTAAAGCGCCTGTCTACGACATAAAGCTAGAAAGAAAAAAAAATTGACACCGCGGTATGAAAAATATAACAATAATTTTATTTGGAATCAAGAAAAAAAAACTCATAGTGGGTGAAATAATATGCCCAGTATTATGGATGGAATTAAATGAATTATTTGAATTAGGGAACACCCCGTATTTGAGAGAATATGAAGGAGTTTTAATAGCGATCTAATTTAGAATAATATGATGTAAGTAATTTAATTTATGCTGATCTAATTCCTTAAACAGCACGAATATTAATGTGTTCGCACATAATAAATCTTGTTCTAATGGGTTTAATCCTGATTACTTACATTTAATTAAATCGTCGAACCGTATTAGACGATCGATGCCTTAATAGGCCTGATTCATTGAAGCTACGAAACAAAATAGATTATTGAATGAGTACATTAATGTACAGAGTCGAGACAAGCACTACGTAACGCATTTGGCAAGTTTTAAAAGTGCTTTTTCCCCTTTTCTGTATTCATTGCAACTGTATGTTTTTACGAACATACTATTATGAAAACCTTTATATCAAAGTTCTTATTTCAAAGTTACAAAAGTTATTCCACGAGAAAATCGAAGTGTTTATTTATTTGTGCTCGTGACCGTACCTATCGAATACGGATAAACTTGTAAAAAGAACGGTGAAGTTCTGTTACAAGTAACTATATCTACTCTATTTTTATAGCATGAATCCGCTATAAAAAATCATGGGCTATTATAGTGTCGGTCTGTCGGTAGATTGCATGGAAGGCGCACGCGCCGGGACTTCCGCTCAAGCGCTTATTGTGGACTGACGGACCGGAAACTCTTGATACCATCTAAAACTACGCTGGTGCAGTACTTATGCTACTTACCATGTACAGCGAAGATGCGGCACTGCATACAAACTAGTTATTTGCAGTATTTAAGGCTCATTTGCATGTAACGGCTGTAATTTTATCTAGTTTAGAATTTAGTTTCTATGCAAATGTAGGTAGACATGGCTGTTTATGATGTAATTTTGATTTGGAAGTAGTTAGTCAATGCAAATAAAGATGAAATCGCACGTGTTTAGAAATCTTAGGTTCGTACGCCATCTTTAATGAGCTTTTCAGCTAAAGCTCAACACACACACAAGGCGGGGAGCCGCGAAACCCGCGCACCGTACTGCCGCGCCGTCCCGATCCGCACCCGACACGGGTGCGGATCGGGACGGCACGGCAGTACGGTGCGCGGGTTTACATTGTAATTCCTTATATTATATGGATGTCAGCACAAGAAACGCGTGCGCGGGTCGGGCGTGGAGCGGGTCGGGCGTGGAGCGGGTCGGTGGCCGTCCCGACCCGCATCCGCCTTGTGTGTATGTTGAGCTTAATTGCCATCAATGTCAGTAAGGCTAAACTGCTGTGGTCATTTCACATCCGCGATGTAACTTTCTTATTAGTTGACCATGACTGGCGATTCTCTTTTCAATGGAGAAAACCGATTTTCTATTAAACCACGACTGAACACCCAAGCTCACTACAGCCGTCGCGGTTAGAAATAAAATAGAAAAGAAATCTAAACAATGAACGGTAAATAAATCTATTCAGTTAGTGAATCTGTAAAAGTTAGTATAATCAAGCTGTCTGTTGTACACATGAACCATTCAGTACTATTTTGGTACAAATTATTTATTTTGTGGTAGTTTTACGGTATGGTTAGATGCTAGTGTGCATGCTGACCACCGTGACAACTCTACATGGGGCGGGCCCGCCGCCACCGCCAGTGTGCGCGCTAATTGGAGCGTCGTTCCGGGCACATTGTTCACTCCGTATTGTTTATTATGGTAATGCACTTGGTTTTATTTCCTCTCCAAAATAAACCTAACATTGACGAAACAAAATCACAGCTTTCGCGAAAGAACGAATCAACACAGACTTGCTTTGACGTGTAAACAATAACAGTGTGATTCTTGAAAATGCAGACTTGTTTAACCGTAATGACGCTGTTTGAGAATGTCGGAATTACTCGCTTGATTATCTCCATACGTTTTTCTCGAATGAGACGTAAAAACTTCAAGTGGTTAGCGGATGCGACGCACGAAACATGCAGCAGTAAAATATCCGTTTTAAGTACCGCAATAGAACACAAATGTAGTGTGACAATAACGGAGTAACTACTTATCTAGAAACACAGGTCATTGGTTTGTTTACCGACTTCTGATCGAGCAAGTTGTCGTAAAACTGTAAGTGGCATCTAAGTCGAATAAATAATGAAAGAGATGTAGATAAAGTCAAAAAGTTAGACAATATTAGAACCATTAATACAATTATTGATGCAGATATACTTCGTCGCCGAAAGATCAAGAATTGGATAGTAAAAGTAACGAATCTATGTCAATAAACAGAATGATAGAGAGCGGCGGCGATATCAAGAAACAATAAATAATTTATGATCGATTCCATCTGATTACATTCGGAGGATATAACGATATACCTTCACGAGTACAAATTAAACGCCTCCATGTTTTTTGGGGAAATACTTTCACCGAAAATATATATGGACTTGGAAACATTTTTTATCAAGATCTTTGATGGAAAAAATAAATGAAGATCGAATCCTCAGTTAAGAGCGAGTGAGTTGGGATAATTTTAATAATAACAAAAATGAGTTTTCTACCGACGCGTTTACTGAAACGATGGAATAAAAACATAATAGTAAAACCTGTCATGCTGCTTAAAAATATTTAATTTTAGACTTGTCAAGGATAAAGATATGACCGTTCTTGAACTCAAGAATGTGCCATACGAAGGTCGAAGAGATATTACTAAACTTCAAATTCATTTTCTAAACGAATGAACATTGAAAGTATCTTCGAAATCCCAAAGGCACGTCCTGCTCATCTCATACTAGATGTGCCGATGATACTTCTTACGTTCTTGACACTATTTATTGATATGTCGACTTTGTATGGAGCGGTGATCACTGGATTGTTATGCAACTTTCTTTAATGTTTTCATAACTTTTGCAACTTGTCAGGTTTGCGTTACACAAGTTTATTGACATTCATCAGATAACTAATTGTGTACGACATTTCGCCTTACAACAAGAATTTAATGTTGGAAACAATGGTACAAATTAATATCGTGAGACTTTTGAGAAGTCAAATTGATTATCTCATCTCATCAACATCATCAACGAGAGCTTTTGCATTGTATCGATTCTTATAAACAGTGCAATAAGAATCTTCCTTGATAAAATGCGGAACATAATTTAACTGGCGAGTAAACGCATCATTATAAATAAGGGTATAAGTAGAAATAGTGTCGTTATTGAAGCGGCACACAATTCCAACATTACCCGACTCATTAAATTGCAATTTCACACCATCTCGTGGATAATAAGGAAGCATTACTACATAACATTGTGTTTTAGCGTGGCATCGCGTAATGCTGAAGATTACGTCTCTCTGTGGAAACATTCCATCAACCAGAAGAGATTACGTTATGATGGAATAAGACGCACGCGCAAACATCTGGAATAGTGACAGGTGATTTATAGAATAACTTCATAATGATCCGCGGATAAACTGCAGAGCAATGTTTGTTCAAGTTTTTATTTGCGTTAAAGCTGCCGCTTCTTATTTCAAGAGTTCTTTGTATTTATTAGCTTGCGTCCATAATTGAGTAGGTTTCCCTGAGTTTGAAGGAACTCTACTTCATTTGAAATAAGATTAGATATTTAACAAAGCTTTTTTACAGTCTGTCAACCGATTCTGACTTCTACACCGTAGGTTGGCATTAAAAGAAAAAAAAGTGGTTACAATACCAACATTACCAATTACTGTCCAATCTTATTTCAAATGGAATATAGAATCGCACTTTATTGATTAAGTATGTGCTTTGTGGAAATTAGAATTATTTTTGTAATCAGCCTCCAGATATAAGCTGCATTTTATCAAGTTTTTCAAACCATGATTAGTGATTACGCAACATAAGAATCACTGGAAATCGTTTTACGCTTTATTATATTATAGAACATTTCTAGCGACATTTTCATGAGTCATAAACTCATAACTCATAATCTATGTATTGTGCTGGTAACAATGTTAACTAATTCACAAACTAACTCGCAACTGACCACTGCGGATCCCCGACCTAATTTTATGTTTCGTATATAGCCGGGAATCGCATCGCGATGAACGAATTTTGTAGCAGACCCGCGTAATACCGGGCTTTCGTTTAAATTTCGCAATTCAGTAGCCAAATCTCATAGATTACTAATATTGTTTGCATGAATATCATCATTTATTAAGACTATAAGTTTTGGGAAGTCCTCGTTTATTTTGGAACGTTTCAACTTTTCCTAAATGGATACCTAATTTTCTACCAGCATTTGTAACAAAATTACTACATCCTTTTGAGCAACTTCGTCTGATTGAGAAGTTTTATGTTCACAGGCATAACAACACGCAACCATTAAGATAATTAGCGTCGGGATTAAAATTCAATTTACCTTTAGAACAGTCGAAGATAAACCATAGGCCAGGTTATCTCACGCACGGAGCTAAGTCTATTTTTAAGTGCCCAAGCCTGTTTCACGCAACTCGTAAAAAGGCTATTTCCACTCCAGAAGCAATAAAATGTGTCCCTGGAACAATTTTATCCTCAAGCTTATCTCAGCTTAGGGTAACTTCTTTTTATGGCACCTAGCAATAGTCCTTCGACAATAAGAAACACACAAAGGGGCCTTAGGGGACAGTATGGTAATAGTATTTTCGAGGTAGCATTTAAGATTTTCGAGACACCATTTAAGACAAATTTCAGAAAAACCAAAGGCTTTGGTAAAGTCAAAGTCATAACGGATTCTTTCATAAGAAATGTAATGTTTCATGAATTTCAATCTGAAATGCAATATAACAACGGAATGCTGTTTATGATGTGAATTGTGATTGCTTAACGTTTCAAGCCTATTTCAGAGCACATACTGTAAACAGCGCTGCTGCAGTAAAACACACTCGGCGTATTAAAAGATAGATCAAATTCTTGCTCAAACCTCAATATTGCTTGAACCTTAGCGCGTACTACTTGAACCTGAACTATATAAAGAGATATGGAGCACAAATGAAGAATCACTCTTATTTATATTTTGTTGGCATATAAAACAAAGGAGCTGAGGGCATCGATGCCATATTTCAGTTATCTGCCCACGCAGTAAAATCGTTGGGATAAACGGTTTTATCCCTCGTCGACCTATTTTCTGGATAACACAATACTTCGACTTGTATCGTTGTCCCATTTGTGTATCGATTGCTGTACGTGTGTAATTAGAGATATGGACGACATATTGGTACCAATTCGAGTATTGGTCCGATATTAGTTTGAATTTGAACTCGACTAGAATCGTTTATCGAAGTAAAAATTAGAAAGTTCTTATAGTTTAGTTGCAAGGTAAATAATGATTCAAAAGCGTACTTCCACGTATGTGACTGACTAATATTAGCTTTGTAAATTATAAACCTGTTTTTGATACTGAAAAATTGGCAACATAGCAATCACGTAACCTAGAATATACGTAAGCAAACACTATGTCAGAATCGCAAAATTATTTGAAGAAATTCAATGATTCTGTATACACAACTTGTAATGTCGTAACAAAACATCTCTCCTGTCAAGAGCTATCATCTAATTTGTCCCAATAAAAACTCTTTTCCCAACTTATTATCAGTCGTGTCGAAAGGTCACATGCAAGCGCATCAAGTATGATAGATGCCCAAGAACTAGTATTAGGCAATAATCATATTATTTGTGGTTACATTCGTGATTACCAACTATGATGGAAGACGCGAGACCGTGGGAAATGGCCGTGGACATTCGACAGACGAGTAAATTATTTTTAGTTACATTTTGGTGCTGTAGTCAGTAACAATTAATAATGGTATTGTTCTCAATGAGCAACTTTATAAAATGTATGTATATCATCAAGTTACAGTAAGTTTACTCCATTCCCATAAATGTTTTCAGTAGGTACATAATGCATACTAAATACGAGTAATATGCAGTTGGCGATGCGACAAAATCTTGAAATTCTTGAATAACTTGCCACTCATAAAGTTCCCAAATAGAAAATTCTTGTTTCATGACGACGAATGGCATAGCGGTGTGAAGTGGGTGTGAAATTATAAATAACTACCCTCGGCCAGCCGATTTAGAAGAGCTCAATGTCACAGCTTCATTCTTCAAAGTATTTTTATAACGTGCTTCGGGTAGTCCCCGAAATACGTAGCCTCGCAAATAAACAAAGATTTCTTGTAACATTTTTTTGGTCTTCTCCCGAGAACAAGGTAAGTGAGAAACTGAGAATATTAACACAGCTGATTTCCTTTAATTATTTATACGCTGAGAATGTTTATTTTTCTCTCTTACTGATTTGGTGAGTTTGTTTGGCTTAGGTAATACAGGTTACCTCGAAACTGTAACACGTATCGGTAAAGCTAAATACAGCTGCCAACGATAAATTAAAATCAAAGATGCTCTCGTAACAGAACGCATTGGCTAATACATATGTACCGTTATCAAAAGAGAACCGCAAATATAATCTCAATTGTGTAACGAAAGCAATATCAGTTCAAAAATACATCTGAGTGGAATGGCCGAGTGCAGCTATTAACTCCATACAGCAACCAAACGGCCACTTGAGCACGTTTAGCCTGCTTCATCCTAGAACCGTCGCCGTTTAAGACAATGGCCAGAGAGAACCTTTTATATTTCAGATCAATAACCCCTTGTTCGGGTGCGAGCTGTTGACACATGAATAGAGAATGAAGCATCAGTTTCCCTCATGGAAACCATTGTCGGCGTTTTTGTAACAATGCTTATTATGTGCGATGGGTCGCGATTCGCAAGAGGTCGTGCAGTATCTCTGCTTATTGTTTATTTAGGTTCGGTACAGAGGTTGAACTCATTAGCAAGGCACGTCTGGCATCATCCAAATTTTCATCAAAGCATATACTTAGTTCAAAATCTGGTACACCCGCAGTTTTATTTTATCCCCGAACACACGAATTTCGTGACTCCTAATGTAATGTTGTATTATAGCAGTCCCACCCACTCGAGAAAGTTACGTTAGTGGTACAGGCCGGAATGTTAATGGTTGGAGCAATTATTTTGGACGAACCTCGAGTCCTCGACCAACTTGAGACGGGCAAGGGACAAATTCAATTAGAAAACATTATGGATCTACGAGAGTTAGGAACGAACGCAAGAACACGACAAGGACACTCGAGATTGCTTTGGGCGCTTCTTGGGCATCCTGTTATTAAGGAGTTGATACAAGGGCCGGATCACGCAACACTAACGAACATTTCGCGTGAGAAGTCGTATTCATTTTATTCGAATAAGGTCGGTCGCCATTAATTTTATTAGGCACTTATGAATGAGTTAACCTTATTAAAGTCAAGTCGCGTTGTCCACATAGAAGTGAACGTGACTGCCGGCATAAGATACAGTCTGAATAATAATTAACTTTTACGATTGCTAGCGAACATAACACCTTGACCATTTGGGACGATCGAAATGACTGGGTCTTTATAACCTATATTTGATGACAATTTAGGTTGTAAAAGTACTCTTACCCTTATATTTTATTCTATCTAGCTCACCCACGCACGTCTGGGTTGGAACGTAAAAACCTTATGCCTCAACTCAACCATTTAGATGAACAATAAAAAATACGACGAAACGATTAGCTATTTGATCATATCAGGTTTATGATGTTGGCTGTGAACTTTGTCTGTTGACTGTTGTAAACATTCTTTATTTTCTTTTACTTTGTTGTTAACATTGTGTCTATCAATATGTAAGCCTGATATAATGCATATTATTTGAGTAATGTTTTAATTAAGATTTCAAGTTCTTAAATCGAATCTGAATTCAATATTGCGCCTACGCATGTGAACGACCGAATCCCACACCGTTTTTTGTTATAATGAATTGAAATCTTTCAGTACGTGACTGCCAGATGGATATCTTATTGAAGCCAAATTGAACTTGGACAGCAATCTAAGAGAGGGTTTGATCATTGTTTTATGAATTGTGTATCTTTAAAAACTCATCAACTGAATAAGAAAGTAAGTGACCCGTCTACCAATTGAAGCAATAGGGAACATTGAGTAAGGGATTGCAATATGACGAAGACGACAATTGAAACCCTCTAGAGGGTTCATATGTAGCACGAAGGGATCAAATTAGAGGAGTTCGATTAGAGAAAATTGAGAAAGAGCAAATTATGCAATTTGTTTTATAAAAGGTTTATTTACCATCACATTGTGATTACGTAAACATAATCTTGGATTATATCGTGATCCCGTTTACTGAAGTTAACCAGACACGACTGCTAAGAATAGGCGGTGACTGTGCAAACACTGCTGAACAAAGGTGAACGAAAGAGAGGCGATTCATGCTTATGTCTCGTAATAAAGCGATTTCTAGTTACGTCAATACTTTTCCGTGATGTACTTTTTACTCGTGTAACCGTGTAAGTACTTTAATCGATCGATGATTTTAATATCTTCTTGTATCTAATCAAGAAATGAAACATGATAAAAACAGAATTCAAGTAATACAACGAAACTCAAAACGGAATCGCAATACGTAATGTAATTTACGAAAAGACAATTAAATCAAAATACATTAAAACATTCAAAGTTATACACAACGAGGCGAATGAACTCACTTCGGTCAATATCAAAGTTGAATTTAAACAGCCGCCTACCTAATGACCATATTTTTAAACGAAGTCTTTACAAATGTTACCACCACAAGCCCATATTTGTTGACCACTTAGAAACCTTTTTACGTCACATAATTTTATGAGTCGACAGATATTTTGGAATCTAATAAATTGAATTAGGAGAAAGTAATTTTGCATAACTAGATGATAATACTAGCTATATCTGATTTTACAACAGTCATATAGCCTAAGGAAACACAATGAGTTACATAATAGTTATTACGCATCAAGATGTTGATGCTGCTGAATACAGCAAAGATATTGGATTATAAAGAATACTTAAAACATTCATTGTTGCTGGTAAGAAACTCCTCATAGAAATTAACTCTTATTGTGTTGATTGAGGCACTTAACATTTAACAACGCTTATCTCTATTAAGACATGACCATGAAACCATGGAACCTTTTGTTCGAAATTTACAATACATTTGCATATATTCGATAGTTGATTGATAAGTGCATCAGTAGACAGTTGCTTCAAGGTATTTTCGTTATTAATGCCCAGTTAGAAACCGGTTCAACCTGCAAACTATGAATCATTCGTTGATTAATATAATATGAGAACCGCTGATACAACATTTTGTGTCAAATATTAGTTCCTTGTTCGTGATGTAATTATTGAGGTCAATTAAGTATCGAAATTATAAAGTCAGCATGCTCATTAAGAAAATTGTAAGCAATCATGTGAACTTTGTCTAAGGTCTAGAATCAAACATCAATTTAGTTTTCATTATTTAATATGGCTTTTGTTAGGGTTAATGCTACTTTTATGGACAGATGGACACATAAACAGTAACACTATTTTTATTTTTATCCTTAGGGTCCCGATCCCCGACGTAGCAGTGTGTCACTCAAATATTTGTAGGGCAAACGTCAAGGACCTCTGAAAGGACCCTTCGTACGCCACCGTCCTAGTTCGCACGGACTTATAAACTAAACAATTATTGATCTTGTTACTATTATTATTAGATCGAATGTAGTATTGTTGAAAGAAATAAAAGGACTATTCAATAACGTAGACTTTTTATTGATTCAAGTAACTCTTTTAGTATTAATAGTACGTATAGGTAGATTTGTGTTAACAGCTTTTAGATTTTTCTTTTTATCGTGGTTACGTTGACTGCTTTCGGGGTCTGCTACCATCACACGGACCGATTCAATTGCTCAATGCCCCACCATTGTGTTACGTGACCAATTGAATCAATATTGTTCCTCTATTGCGTTATCTGCTTGTGAATGAGTTACATTTTCCTATCTGTGTCAAATTAAATTAACGCTATACAATAAATTTCAATTTAATTTGAATGAAGATCAGACTTTTTTTTTGTCTGTGACTCGAGAGGTTTACGTGTGCAGTTTTTGCTTACTTCTGTCCTGTTTTTGCTCATGAGATTGGTTCAAAAGATTCACGAAATCAATTTTATTCCTTTCTTTTCACCATAGATCTCTTGCAAGGACAGCCATCTATCGTTCACTTTAATCATGGCACTGCACCAATTCTCTGCCCCGGTCATTGGTCCAATTCAATGCCAAACAAACAGTTCACACATTAACAAATTCTGTGTGTACCATAGTTCATTGTCAGTGAATAATTCGACGCTGCAGATAATGTGTCATTTAGCATTGATGTACTAATGCAAGAGTTACTAGCGTGGGTCGACGGCATTGTTGCGTGGGAAAACAGTCCAATTGCGGCTATGCATCCGGCTAAAGTGTTAACAAATACTTATAGGCTGTAACTAGTTAGTTAACATATTGACGAGGAGGCTGTAGCTGTAGCTAAACGCTACCGGTTTTGAAGACAAGGAATCGATATCTGCAAGTATGATGTAAATATTGTCTCATGTATAGCTTGGGATTGTAACAGAGTTTAATATATTGAATTGAAATATGAGTGTCCTAGTACATAAAGCTTATATGTATAGACTGCAACGCTGCCTACACCTTTGTGAAGACGTGACTCTACGTGACACGGTAATAAATCTGCGGCGGTCTTGTGTGCCATACTGTCTTGACAGTGTTCAGCTGAGAGCTATCATAACTCAAGCCAAGAGAAATTAGTCGTGTTGAAAATTTGTGCACTTTATACACATACGACAGACGGATGTGGGTTACGAGAATTATTTGAAGTAATAAATATAATTACTTCACGTAACCAGCTAGGTAAACTTCTCATAGAAAAGCATATATGCGTGCGTAGAATTATACGAAGGAATAACAAGCCACACAAACTTCAGTCAATGAAGACGATAACAGTGACAGAGGGAGAGACAAAAGCGTTTGAGAAAATTAAAACAAGAAGAATAAACCATTGAAATAGTCATTAGTCTTCATTACCAGCTAAACAAGTGACAAAAATGAATTGGAGATGTTTCAAAGTTGAAATATGGATGTGTGACGAGGGCACCCGTTAGTTCAAACATACAGCTGTCATGATTAGTCATGAATTTGAAGAATAAACGTGCTGGTTTCAAAATGATTGTAAACGTACTGTTTTTCGTAACGGTGAATTATTATAAATCACCGTAACTCTCTTATGGCCGGCATTACAATAGAATAATTTATTAGCTTGCGATACTATATCTCTAGAGTTACGTTAATTACACATTCCAACTAGATGCAATACATTATAACTAAGTATCAATACGTGACGCAGTTGTATTTGAATGTCAAATTCACTTTCTAAAATGATGTACGATTTCTAAGCAAACGGGAAACAATCTGCTTTATCATCTAATTGCTCTTCGTTATCGCAGTACACAACGTTGTTGGCCAGTAATTCATTACATACAAAATTAATTTCAGAACTAAAGTCAATTTGTTTAAAATTCTGCCTATTCAGACTTAGCAACCCCTTTTCATGATCTTTAATGAATCTGTATTTAGGTCACTGTTAGAAATTTCATTTGAATAAATCTGGGTTATTTCAGATTAAGGCTACGGATAATATAAACCTCACGCTAACCAACGGAATTAATGAGCATTAAACGATGCAAATTCCTGAGAGCAGCTTGGCTTCTACAAAAATATTTGTTTTCTTTAGAACTAACTTCATAAAAGTTGCTTCACGAAGTTTAGTAAAGATAAAATTTGTCACGAATGAAGGACAGCACTGAGTCACGGCACGATTCTTTTGAATTTTTGACCACAGCTCATCCCTTTGAAATTCCAACAGGATGAATCAGGAAGAAGATCAAATACTAAGGTGTAGGAACATTTGAACACAATAATATTTTTAAATACAATGCATGCTTTTAGCACATAATAATCTTATTCACATAAACGAAGTACCTACATCCAAATGTTTACATTAGCTTTTATGTACAATAATTCTGCCACTAGTAACGAGTCGACGCATCTAATATTGTAATAATGACTCATAATAATTTATTATAAACTTTCGAATAAAGAGAATTGGTTATATTGGATCATTGCACACATCGCTTGTGTTTTTGTTTAGGCATAGAAAGTGCATGACGAGAATTGAGTAATAAAAAAACAATAGCGCATCATTGGAGAGTTTGTAGGCAATTGTAGTGTGAAGAAATTGATCTGCTGGCAAGCAAGAGCGAGCGATAATAACTAGTCTGCGCTGTCGATTGCTAAACGAAACACGCTTTATTTTCATGTTAAGCAGATGGTATATAATATTGTTTTCAGGACCATCTGCGTCCTTCGAAAGACGTGTTTCTTTGAAATTAAAAGCATAAGAAATAAGTGGTCGGTGTACAATGATGAAACGACCAACTCCACATCAGCAAGCTGCGATTTGGTAATGTGTGCGCGCAGTGGCCAGGTGGCGAAACTGGTTGTCTTCCCTTCGCCTTGCCATCAGGTGTGTGCTGTGAATATGCTCCCAGATATATTTCTCATACACTTATTCATTATGTAAATAATAATACTTGTATTGGTTCTCTGCTTTCATCATTATCGTTTTAAAATACATTATGTACTTGTAAAGGATGTCATAAAAGTTCCGATAGAACATTATTCCCATGATGCTGGTTCTAGTATTCAAAATATTGGGACTAAAGGGATATATAAAATTGTGTCATTTGAAACAGTCCTAAACATTAATGTGGCTATAAAATACCTGCAAAGGCGTGCAATACTGCGCTACCTGCGCTTTATGCGGCTTCTCGTTTCCAGTCCCATTGTTAGAGATGTAACTGACCCTAAGACGCGAGCCCGGGCAGGTAGTCTTGGCTTTAATCAAAAGGATTAAAAATAAAACAGATCGTACTCGGTTTCTCAATATCATCTCCGAATCAATAGACCATTCAAGTACGTACAATATGGGCATTAAAGTGGAGCGAGTAGCTAATACAATGAACAATAGAGATAAACATTTGGATTGAATGCAGGCGCCAACATCGTGTAGGTGTCGAAATTCATTCATTACCAGATGTAGGCAACTTCCAATATGTTGGACTAGATATATTATTGAGTACATGCAATCAATCTTGGTATTGATGTTCAGACTGTTATCATTATCATCCATGCTCAAGATTATCCCGATCCGTAACAGTTAATTGCTTTCCATTATTCCTCATTGCGTTTATTAGTTCATGACCCAATTAGCTTCTTAATTGCTCGAAATTGGTTTGATTCAAGTGGCTCTTAGCGTGCACAAACAACTGACGTTTTTTTCATGATCCCTTCAGAGTCGTCTCTAAAACAGGCAATATATTAAGAGAACATGACGTAGTTTATGTCATCACCTAAACCCTGATTTATAAACAAAAGGTATTTTTGTTCGGTTTTTGCTCATCGGTTCTTGGAAACAACTTTGACATTATTTTAGAGATGACCTTTGAGGTAAAACAAATTGACGTGTTGTCTTTTAGCAATAAGTTTTTTTATATAACGGGTCTGTATTCTTTATGTCTTTATGTAAAGTTTATTATTTTTGCATATTTTATCTTTAAAGGTTATTGGTATCGCTTTTAGCAGGTTTCTTACTGTGTGTTGCTATGCTGTCAATGATCTAACTTTCTTTTTCAGCATCTGTTCCAATGCTCGCTTGTTTAGTAAACAAATCATTAGTAAATGCCAACGATAATGACCAAACAATCCAGATTTGTGCTCAGGAATGTTTGGCAGTATCTTCTCACCTTCATACAAAACTTGTTAGAGTATCTGTAAAGTAATTGACAGTTTCTGTGATTATAAACATTCAATGTAACGTTACCCACCGTTAATTGGATGACAAGTTCCAGTGATCCCGGTACAGAACCAATCAATATGCAACCGTATAATACACCGCACCGTAAGAGCTCTTCGGTACTCAGAGCTGGGCATCCACTCGATTATTGATTTGCATGCTTTCCTATACAACAGAGATCACTAACACCTTTATAGTCAATAACAATGTCACAAACAAAACCCTCCTTCAGACGAAATTGTACGATAGAGTTTCACTTGTCAATACTGTCTTGCATCTATTCCGAGATAATTTTTACTGTCACTGATTTCGCACTAAGATTCTAGTGAATGCAGCAAATAGGCCGTGTTTTCACTCCGATGTCGTATTGATTGTAGACGGATTGAATTAAAACAATGGCGTACATAAACACAATGTAATATCGCGAGGCGTGCACAGCACGTGCCGCCCCGCCCGCGGTCACCTCCGGACTGGCGGTGCGATCGTGTTGAATAAAGATCGCGTTCGGGTGCGTTCGTCGCACCACGCTCACTGCGTTCGGATGGTCTGCTCAGCGCAACACAGCGCGGCAAGGTAACTCGATGGATGTTTTTATTTTGAAACCACTGCATGTAATTTCCATGCGTGCGTTATTATTTATGTAGATTTGCATTCATGTCTAGACTTCCTTATTTGGTATCATTATGATTTAATAGTTACTTACTGTTATTACTTTATTAGGCATTTTTGTTCATTATAATATTATACCTACATATTATCACGATAAAAACTTCAACCCCAAACACATAGACTAAACCATTTATTCTTGTACATTTTGTTTCTCATTTCAGTTCATAAAATCTATGAACCATTTTATGATTCCCTGTAGATATTGCACACGCTACCAGGTTCATTTAACACATTATGACTAATATTAGAAAACAAAGGGCTGGACATTGATGACTTGAATAATGACGAGTTTTATTGCAAACATTTGCATTTTGAAGCGAAGCGGTAAATAATAAAAGCTCATTGCCAAAGCATTGCATTGGTTTTTAATGTGGCAGGACATATTCAAAAATATATATTTAAGTTAGGAAGCTGTGCGTTAGAATTTCGTAGCAATTCAAATAGTAGGTACCCATTATTTGTATCTGTGCTGATTTTTTTATTAATTAATGACATTTTATAGAAATACATACGTATTATTCATTTCCACTATGAGTCTTGCTCATTCGATTCGACATTGTAATCCACGGTAGAGATTACAACAAAGAAAATATATCTTCTATCTTTATATTTTTACTCCTATCCAAAAATGGATTGCAATTCAAATGACAACACAAATCATCTAGATATTATTAAAACCTCCTGAGAGCGTAAATATAAAGCCAATTTAAACAAGCAGAGATTCTAAAGTTACCAAACAGTATACCAAAGATAGTTACCAACCGAAGTATCGAAATTAAATATCAGACTGGTAAATTGGACTCGACGCCAGACACATGACGGTCATTCACATACATAGGTACACCGTCTTGTGTCAAAGCCCTTTTTTGTTGGCACCTGAGAGCAAATTGACAATTTTGGGATGATTGTATTAAGTTAAACGAAATAAACATGCGATATCTCGCAAATGGGCAACATTTTTATTCAAATGCTCGTGATCGAGTTATTTTTGATGAAATTCGATGATTTAGAATAGAACACTTTGTGAATTTAAATAACGTTAATGCTTTTGGACGCCTATATGCTTTTTGCATACTTAGATACTTTTTGCTTTACACATAGACGCATAGATGCGTTAATGCTTTGGACGCATGAATGATTTCATATTTGAAATAAATAGAAATACTTTGTCAATATTTTGTAAAGTACCTATGTAGTTTTGGATGAATTCAAATGGATTGCTGATGAATTCTTTTGCAAACAACATGGCAATATAGCGGTGACAATTTCATTGCCTTAAGAAAACACAATTATGCCATTACTTACCACTGCTAAAAGCTGCTTGTAAATCGTAGAATCCTGAATTAGTTTTGTTGTTTCTTCCAATGAATTCTGTGGATGACACATTTAATTTGTCCACATCAACAATTTGCTGTCACGTCCTAGTCTCACAATCTTCATGGAAAGGTCAGTGACCACTGCTAATTTATGTAGTAGCATCAGTCCTCTAGCTCACGTGTGTTACTGTGATGTTATCTTTAGGAGTCGACCTACTGTCGCCATCCGACGTCCTATAGATGATCCGTGGAGACATGGCAATTGGAATGTCAATGAACACTACAGCGAAAGCAAATAAATCGTCTCAAGCACTACTGCTGAGCGTGAGGTTTCGGGTTTGATACCCGGGTAGAGCAAAGTGTTATTGGGTTTTTCCATCTGGAATTTCACAGTATCAGCCCGGAGTTTTCATTCGTGGTTGCCCTCTAGTACATGAAACTTAAACATAACTGGCGAAATGTGGGTGTATTTATAGGGACACCTCTGTTTAACCCTTCGGGGAATATAGGCGTGATATTATGTGATTTAAAAAATAAGGCGTAGATAGAGATTTTTATTTCGGGCTAACACAACACATAACAACATAATGCACAACATATAACAACATAAAATGCAACATCAAAATTATGTTGTTGCACTCGTTTATGATAGAGTCAATATCGGGTCAGAAATGAAACCAATCACGTCTTGTAAGCGTTTTAAAAGAAAGATCTAAATATTTTTTTCATTTTATGTAGGTGCTTTAATTTTAACACATGTACCAAAATAATACACAACATAAATATAACAACATAAAATGCAACATCATAATTATGTTGTTGCACTCGTCTATGATAGAGTCAATATCGGGTCAGAAATGAAACCAATCACGTTTTGTAAGAATTTTAAAAGAAAGATCTAAATATTTTTTTAATTTTATTTGGGTGCTTTAACTTTAACACATACCCATAATAATGCACAACATAAAATGCAACATCATAATTATATTGCTGCACTCGTCTATGATAGAGTGAATATTGGGTCAGAAATAGAACCACTTAAGTCTTGTTAGCAACTTAGCATTTTAAAAGAAAGATAAAAAATATTTTTTTCATTTTATATTCTTGGAATTAATACATAATTGGCAAAACCTAACGAGGCACGGCCGCTACTTGAATATCTTCTTCGCTACGTCCAAATAATATTAACTGTCAATTTACATTTTCATTTTAAGTATTCTCCTCGTTAACCTTAATAGGCTTCGCCAGGTAAAATATATTTCTATCTTTTTTTTGGAAATAAATACGTTTTCAATAATTACCGTCAACTGGAACAGAATAATGAAACAAGAATGAGTTTAATAATATTTTCTGCTAGTTCTACAAAACATACAAGTTAATTATTTAATAATAAACTGAACTTATTATAGATTCGCTCTACAGTTTATATTCCTTGTTGCAGTTCAAGATGTTAACATTGTCCTATTTGCTGGTATAAATCGTCCTCTGTCACATTGTTTTTCAGTATCAACTACTTATAACCTCTCTTCTGACCACTTTTAACTTATAATTTTTAATTGGTCATTAAATTGTGTCGTTTCTTTACTTATATATACTTTTTTTAGATAATAAGCTATTCGATATCGGTAAACGTGTATCTTGCTGTTTATAAACGACTGTGCTGCCTACATCAAAAAAATTTGTATGTTTTGTCTCATTGCATTCGTCCTCGACCTCTCTGTTAACGGGACCCGCAGCCGACGAAGGAATGGCTTCGCATACCAGCTGAATATTATCTACTTTTGTGTTTATATTTTCACTGTATTGTTTTAATGTAAATTAAGTGTAATCTTCAAGAATATCTCTCTAGAGTTGTCTTTGTTAAAATTATCCTGTCATCTTCTGCATTTGATTCAAATGTTTCGAAATAATTCTACTTATGTTTTTTTTAGGTATGTGAAGTTTACCGTGTAACTATTTTATTACTTCGCTCAGTTCAAATGTTTTTTGCATCAGATTAACCCTAAAGGCGTCGGCGCGGCGGCGACGGGTTGACGGGCTGACGGCTGGCGTGTGATGCTGTTAGCTCGAGTTTTCACTACATTTTAATCTAGACCCTAACAAGGTTGAGTGTGATTTAGGTTTTAGGAATGTTATTTGGATTTGAGTCAATTATTTAGCTTTGAGCCGATATTTTAATTTAAATCGTGCACATGGACTGGCAAGCATAATTATTTTGTAATCCTATTTCAAATTGCAAGAATCTTATTATTTTTTGGATTAATGCTGTTATTACTGTGGGATATAAATTATAAAGCTTCGAGAGGCTAAAGCAGAATATACATAAATTACAAAATATGTCATGCTTGGATATGGAGGGATACCTTACAAAAAGTATAAGAAGAAAATTTATAAAAATGATGATGCCTTTAAAATAATCCGACATCATATTCCATCTCCCAAAACTATTAAAACACAAATGCCATAATGAACTTCATAAAATATGGGATCCTGGGTTTATAACTATGGACCGTCCAAATATATCTCATCTGTCAATCCAGATAAATCCATCTAGTCTACCACCAACAAACGTGAACAGGACATGAGTTATATCCGTAATTTATATAATATTTATCACAATCTAACACACAATCGAAATGTCGTCCAATCGTGCGGCAATTCAAGCCCAAAATAGGCATAGCTAAAGGGGGCTATTCATTTTGTTCCATGGGAAAGAGCGACGAGCCTCTCTGACAGTGATGTATTATCCTCTTTGGGGATTACGATATGTTTAAACTGGAACAGTTCAGGACTGATGTACAGTCAGTCCTACATTTTTGTCATATTTTCAATGATTCTATTCTTAGGAAATACGACGCCTCTAATAAGTCTCAAGGAGATGTTATTTTTAGCTGCAGCATTACTGATTATTTTCCTGTTAGCTGATATTTTTAGAATATACGACAATAGTCATTAATCTTTACACAGGATGTATTTGTTCCTGAAATAGTAATAAACTATTGTCACTAAATATGAGATTAATTGGTTTCTGGGAATTGATTAATAATTCCAATGACAGAATGACGGCAATGGTAGCGATCGGCAAGCAAGCAATTTTGCAAAAATATTAGCAAATATATACATCCTATACGTGAACTTGTGGCATAATTGTAGATACTTACTTGCGAAAGTTTATTCACCTGTTTGCTAGTTAATTTAAAATAAGAAGCTTACCCAGTGTGTATATTTTTATTCTCTTTAATAAATGTCCTTGTTTGCTAAGTTTTCTCTGTTGTTTTTATATTTCGCGGATAACTTTTACACTTAGGTATCCTTCGCTCTCTTATTTGACGTATGGTTTTCGCCATGCAAGAAAATCTCAACCATTTTACGCACATTCTAGTGAATAATAAAAGCGCATATAATATTCTATGTGATTATGCACACCATTGAATATTCCATAAATCAGGAAGCAGCCTAACGTAACTTTCTCTCTACTTCATTAACAATGAAGAGCATGTTTTTCCGCGTGTATAATTTTCGTTTTAGGCTAATATACGTCGAGGGGATCGTGAGCTATCCCTCCATTATATTCATGTTTAAGGGAAAGATCATCCCCTCTTAAGTCTCTCAAGCTATTTCGAAGTACACCCAAAACTTATTGACTAACATTAGCCAAGGAAATGGGAAGAACTTCAAAGATGTGAAGTAGTTTTATCTTTTCTTGTTTTTATTGAGACATCAAAAACTTGGATTTTTATGAGTTACAACTTTTATGATTCATTGCTGGTTCAGGATTTCTTATTAAAATGGTTTTCTGGGTAGCTTAGCAGTTTTACGACGTTGATCCTTATATTTTTTATATTAAAATGATCAATCCTGAACCGACTTCTGAACTAAGTTTTAAACCAATTTTCTGTTTTATTATAATTAACTGACAAAGTACCGACATAAAACATAAAACGTTACTTAGTCTACACAACATAAACATTATCTTTCCCTAATAATGTTTACATTACACCATAATACAACATAAACCCTTCATTAGTAGTCATTACAATGAAATTTTACAAACGCAACGCCTCCCGCGCAGCCGTATACTTTTCTAATGGGTATAATGGGCATAATATTCTTAATTGAGCATCATCAGTGGAAGGTAACGGCCGTCTTCGAAGAGCCTGGGTGGTCTCGCCGGTTACCTGTAATTAAACCCTACAAATCCTTGCAGTTCAAGATATAAGAACCTATATATATTAATTTCTGTGCCTGTGTAAATAATGTGACTTGACTTGCCATTTGTGATACTAGTTTTACTATTTATAAAGATGAAGACTTGCTTTGCGAGTTTAGAGTTAAATTGCTCAGGTACATGCGTGCGAAGTTCATTTAATCTTTACTTATTAAATACTTACCCTTACCAATAAACGTTGTATATCGCCTGTATAGTTACACAACGCTTTGTCTTCTTCTTTCGAATGTCAAATTACTGACGACTGAAAGAGAGAAATCGGTGTGTAACTATACGGGCAATATACAACGTTTATTGGTAAGGGGGTTAGTAAATTTATTATTTACTACACTTCATCCCTTCCTTCATCATAAGGATCATCTGAGTTCAAACAAATCTCTGAAACTCATATAAAATACACAAAAAATGTTTTATTCTTTTAGAATAAGTTAGATTATAAGTTATACGATAAGTCCTCATCTCTACCTACTATCTTTCTTTTGCTGTGCCCGACAGGGTTCACGATTGTTCCTCAAGCAAATGTTTACCACCTAAGCACATACATTGTGGAATGCAATAAAGAATTGAGTATTGAGTATTTGTCCCTTACTCAAACCAATATTTTATTGGTCTGAGGTCCCTTATAACCATTTATGAAGAAATAGCCTGTTCAACTTGTAATGTCTCAGAGGGCAAAGTTCTATCCATATATTTTCAATATTTTCCACTTTAACCTTGTCCAGTCCATAAACTGTTTAGCTAACCTTTTTGGAACACACCCAAGTTTCCACGCCAGAATTTTCAAGGCTTTCCTTGACGCCAAAATCCCTATGACCGTGATATTTCTTTTCTACTACTTTAAGAAAAGGTTTTCTGCTACACAGAAACAAAATAATTACATATTTGTACAATGCACTTTTTCGGTGTTTTGTATCCACTGCTGTAACCGATCCATTTGCAATACGTGGCTATGACTGCCTAACTACTTGCGATATCTCTCATGTTCACAGGTATCGGTTAAGTAATTTATTATGAACATCTATTAAGAGGTTCATAATGATTCTCTTGCGAAGTTGCGAATATCAATAGATCAGTGTGGCTACCATGAGTTTCATTTAACCTTCTCGATCAAACGCATCGAGCGCGTTCGGCGTTCCGATTGGCCCTTCACCGGTGAAGGCTGGCCGGCTGCAAATCGGAGTGCCAAACGCGGTCGATGCGTTTGATCGAGATGGTAAAATGAAACTCATGGTAGCCACACGAAGAAATGACAGATTTGCCATACAAAATCTGTCAAAAACTCACCATCGAGAGACCATTGTGACCATAGATATAGATAGATTGTGACGTTTGTAAATTAGTAGACTTGGCCACCAGTTCTAGTGATCATACCGCTGCCATTCCATTACTTTGGCCCTGTACCGTCATCTCATCACATTAAGCAAACTCAATAGTAAAGTTATCGTATCCTGAGAGAGTCTCACTCAGTAATTTGTTCCTACATTACCTTGTCCTGTTACGTGACCACTCTACTAGGCCATTGTCTTCCTACACCGCCTTTATGTCCCCAATTACACGAAATTAGTTTTTATTACACGAATTTCTAGCATTATTGTTTTAATAATCGCGGTTTTAATGTTTTGGGGTTAACGTTTATTACTACAACATACCTACGTTCTATTATAACCCAAGACGGGGAAGATATTTTTAGTCGAGAAAACGAACGACGATTCTGTGTTTGAATGAAAAGTAAATACGCTTCTTTGAGGCTTCTTCGTAATACGTGCAAATACAGGGGAGAAATTTCTGATTTCCCAAGGCAAGGGAAAAGGTCAGACGAAGGATTAATTCCGTTATATCCTCTGCATAGTAATTTTTGAGTAACTATGTTTAAAGCAACCACTTGGACGACCTCGTGGCTAAGTAATAACAGTCGCACGGGTCGATCCATCAGGTTAAGCTACGTTTGCCGGGGTTGATCCGTGGATGGGTGACCATCTTTACAGTCTTCGTCCGTGCCTCGAAAAGCATGTTAAGCCGTTGGCCCCGGCTGTCATTCGTGGATCTTTGACAGTCGTTACGGGTTATCAGAAACCCGAGTCTGATAACCCAGTCTTACCAAAGGGTATCGTATTACCCAGTTACTGGGTTGTGGACGTAGATAGGTAGTCGCTCCGCGTAAAATACTGGTATTCAGCTGCTTCCGGTTAGACTGTAAGCCAACCCCAAAATAGAGCAACCACTTGCAGGGTCAGCCAATTGCAAAATTCGCAAATAAGTGGGACGTCCTTTAAAAAGTGGTTCGATACGGCTTCTATTTAGGTAGGTATGTCTACTGGCAATGAAGTATTTCCGCAAATTAACAATTTTTGTGGCTTCATTCACTCGATGAATTGTGTAATCATTAGAAGTTCTTTAAGCCTGCTTGGAATTGTATAGTCCAGTACTTAATTGAAGTATATTTCCTTCGATTTAGGATAATAAGTCAATAAAAAAAAGGTTTTTAACTGCAACCTAAATGCCCACCACAATAGATGCGAAGAAGACTCTAGATGATACAAAACTTCACCGACGAGTTTCTGGTTAGTATATTAACTAACTTATTATTAAATTATGTAATATACAGCTCTATGGCTTTGCCACAAGATAACACACGCCATGTCTCATCGAAATTCTTACGCAATTACGTTTCTTTAATAGTTCCCAGATGACTAGGGTCCATACAGGTACCTAAAGGGTCATAAGGGACGAGGCGGTTGCCATATTTTATCGAACATGTTTCAAAGCCTCGGGATACTGAGAATTCCCTTTCATAAAAACCCGACAACACTGTTCAACTTGTGAATCATCAAAAGATACTTTTCATATTCCTGCCATTTTTGCAGACTGCTTGAGATTAGCATATCTAAGGAATGAGTGTTTCTGAAGATATTCAGTAGATACCTCAATATAGTTTGAAGTAACATGATTAAATTCTGCATTTATTAGACATGGCTGATTCAATTTCGTACGACTGTCGGTTCAGTATACCTATAATTTTCGAAGTAACACGAAAATTACTTGGAATTGACTTAAACACCTGTGCAAATGCATTCGGAGGGGAGGCGAGGCAATTTGTCAATAATAATTTAACAGGTACGCAGGTAGGTAAAGGCAATTTGTATTAGGGGAAGTCTGCAATCAATACTTACAACGTTCCACAAATAATAAAAAATAAGTACAACGTTCCACAAAAAACTTTGTAGGCATACAGGGGCTGTATAGTAGATTGTTATACAAGGGTCGAAAGAAATCAATTCCCATACAAGGAATTTAGACGCCCGAGCGTAGCGAGGGCGGCTATAGTCCAAGTAGGAATTGATATCTTTCACCCGTGTTAAACACTCTACTTTTCATTTCGAATATAAGGAAAGTAAAACATAGTGTTTAAAATAGTTATTGATATTAAATAACATGATTAGTACCTATTTAAAATGAACTGAGAAGTTAGAACAATTTGTGTTTTTTTTTAAATATGGAAATGGAACACACCGAGTCACTGCTGCGGGCCGTCCCGCGCATTATGTTTTTTTTTTAATTCACACTGGCTGTTTATATAAAACAGCCAGTGTGAATTTAAAAAAAATACCTCACAAGAACGGAGCCCAGTGTTTCCACTTTTAGGGATTTCTCCTTTTTTTTGGGAAAAATGGCCAATAATAAGCATGGTTTAGGGATATTTTATTTTGGCAGGGATTTAGGGAATTTTAAGGAATTTGTTTATACTAGGCAGCACCCGATGTACTACTTTACTCTATGGCACCACCAATTGAATAAAGGGGATTCCCTGAAACTTGTAATAATGTTAATACGTCTAATTTTAGTTTACCATGTTATTGTTAATTATTTCTGTGGCTAAAGACGACATCGGAAATAAGTCGCATTATACCTAGAGTTGGTTTGTTTCGTGTCTCTCGATTTTTAATGAATGTTTTCTAGGTATTTATGCTATAAAAATGAAAAATTCCCTAAACCAAGGAATTTTTAAATTTTTTAGGGAATTTTAGGGATAATTCATTAAGAAACTGGGGAAAACCAAAAACGTAAGTGGAAACACTGCCGCAGCTTTTATTTTTATTCTATTCGATATTTTTCTTAAAAAGTTTCGTACCCACAGATATTAATCTAACTAGATGATGCGATTGTAAGTATGTACTTCGCGTGTCAAAAAACGGAGTAAAATAACGATCAATGATCGTAATCTGAGATTTTCATTTAGCATTATCGGCACCGGAAATCCACCAAAATCTAGAAAAATGTCTTTTTAAGCCATATTGAGCTGTAAAAACTGTATAGAAAAATTGGCCGAGGCATTGGAAATGTTTTCTTTCATTGGTAACGGTAAGTTTTGTTTTTAAATTGTGTGTGAAAAAGTGGCACGCTTGGTTTTCATAAAGATGGAGGGACTTGCGATATCTAGTTAGATTTATATCTGTGTTCGTAGCCGACTACCTAACCATAAGTTCTATTTTTAAAATTTATTCCCGCCCTAGGGCGGGAAGCAATTACTATGAGTCTTTCCCGCCCTAGAGCGGGAAGCAGCGTCTCCCACCCGCTACTCGGATCAAACAAACACTACTTTCCGAGCATGAGATATGAAAAAATACATACATGTGACGGAAATGGTTTTCTTCCCCGTATTTTTAACATCGCCAGTTAATAATTAAAGAGGTTTTTAATCGATAAATAGGTATTAGTCATCCATCATGAGTTACTTACGAGTGTTAACTTGTTGTACTACGAGGCTACCATAGTACTAACATAAACTGTGATTATTATAATCTTAAAAGTAACATCGTCTACTGGGATTTTGAGCAATATTTTAACTTTGAAAACATTAAACCTGGGAATATTCGTCAATCTATCTATGCTCGACAACTGTAGCATCACTTCCTAGATTTCAAGGCCAGTGAAGCGTTATTTTTCATTAACGACCTATTCATGGCTTTAATTGGACAGTCTTTGATGTCCATGATTGATTATTAACTACCTGCCTTGATTGATGTCTTGTTTACAATGGAGCAATGGCGAGATCATAGAGATATAGCTATTCTGAAGTGTGTACAACATCGGCGGATACGTACCGGCCATTAAGGATTCAAATCTAATTAGAGGTTAGTGTACACGTTGGTGTAGGATTTCCAAGCAGTAATGTAGGCTTGTAATTAGTCTACGGAAGAACAAAGACCTCTTCTCATACGAAGAAGAAGAAGCATTGAATGGCTGCTCCGTTTGATTTGTATTTCATAGAATAGTCCAAGATTCTTTCGGATATTTTTTATTATCACTCTCCTTTACAAGTGTCATGTTATGACACTTGTAAAGTATTTGCTTGATTTGAACCCATCTACTGCATTCGCAGCAATAACAATGTAACTGGAAGGGATCATTAATTACCTTATAATTATTATAGTGCAAAACCTGCAGAGTTCTTCTTTAATGATAATTAATCTCTCAAAATCTGCCTAGTCTTTTCCCAACCGGTTTGGGGTCGGCTTCCAGTCTAACCGGATGCAGCTGAATACCGTATTTTACACGGAGCGACTGCCTATCTGACCTCCACAACCCAGTAGGTAACTGGGTAATACGATACCCCTTGGAAATACTGGTTGTCAGACTTTCGGGCTTCTGACGACTCGTAACGACTGTCAAAGATCCACGAATGACAGCCGGAACCAACAGCTTAACGTGCTTTCCGAGGTACGGCAGAGTCTCGGTATGTTAAGATCATCCATCCACAGACCAACCCTGGCAAGTGTTGCTGAACCTGAAGGAACGAATCGTGCGAATGTTATTACTTAGCCACGAGCTTCTCTATTTCTTCTTTAATGATAATGACTCAATAATTATACTTTTTCACGCCTATAGCAACCGATTACACGCCGTTACGACAACATATATAAAAGTAAAAGGAAATCGATACTCAGAACAGAAGCATGCGATTATTCCGGAAATCCGCGACTATGTGTTACAAACTTGTTCTTTCGTACATAATCCTCGTATATTTGATTCGATTCAATGACAATTTCGATGTGAAGGAATCCATTGAAATCGATGCAATTATTTTCGGCTTAAATGTGCCTTAAAGGTCTATCTTTTCCTGAACAAATAGGGACTCGAAATACCAATTTTATTGACATCTGACGAAGGTCTCATGGTACTCGCTTCTGGCTTATAAGAACCTCGCTATTTCATGGATGAAGAAGCTGGACTGTTCTGGACACAGGTAATTAGTGCATGAAGTACACGTTACGCACTAATTAAAAGTGCACGTCCTTCAAGTAGAACCTTGACATGAAAAAGCGGTATCATGAAGAAAAGCAAATCGTATACGCTGGTAGAACGGCTGCTATAGCAACCATATTCGGTGAATAAATGCAACAGACATGATATTACTTGACGCGTAGCGTATCTTTATACTTTTCTTTTACCTACACTGAATGCATTAAGTTGTTTTGTCCTCAGAGACAAAGTTGAAAAGTTTCACGTGTTTGTTTATTTCACTCATACTTTTTAAACTGGAGCACAGCACTCAAGATACTTTGTACAATATTCCTAGCTACATGTTTGATTATAGACGTAAAAGTAAGTGATACTGAGAATTCTACGTCATGTTTCGTTGCGATATTGACAATTTCAGGAGGAAACTATTTGTACGTTTAAGTGCCAATTTCATCTAAGAAACTGAACGCGATAAGTACATCTAAACTGCGTTTAAAAGCTGTCAGTGTCTAAATTCCATAACAATAATGACAGTGACAGTTCTTGAACGTGGTTTATACGAGCTGATCGCGTTCAGTTTCATTGTTGAAATCCGTCCTAAAACGTGGAACACAAATGTATATTGTGTACCTTAGTATCTATGCCAAAAGACAACATCGTTCGAGGAATTATTGATACAATGATTGCATAAAGTACACATTGAGCGTCGGTGGAAGTCGGCAATTATTATCATGTGACTCGACGACTAGTCAAAGTTTCCCAGTCGAATCAATAAGTAATTGCAAAGCGAAATAGCACTAAGCAGAAAAACAGAATTTGCTCTATTTGCAGAACAGCAATGTTTATGCAAATTCCTAATTTCGTTTGGCCGCAATCTAGACAAGGAAGGGGGTGTTAGGGGGTGACTTGAATATTGTGTTACTGGGGTAACGTAAAACCCTTTGTTTTCAAATTGGTTACCTTGGTAACTGGAAACAACCCCCTTTTAATTTAAGATTATAGTGGTTGATATTTGCTTTTTAATTAGATTTATATTTGTGTAACGAGTTTTTATTTTCTGGGTATTTTTATATAACGGCGTTATTTTTAATATGTTAGGGTAGGCCTATTGTTCTTTAAGGGGTTAATAATCTTGTGTGATAAATTGTTATCTACGTATCTTTCACTTGCTCAAATAGCGTATCATGGGGCGAAGTGACGTCATTGATTTGCTATCAAATTAAATACCTATATTTTATCTTCCTTGCCAAACTTAACTAAAGCCTCCTCTTTTATTATTTTCCCACTTACGACGTCTATTTTGCAACGAATCTTTCGAGTACCTTATTTACCCATTTATCCCAAGTTTGTTCCCATTCAATTTCCGTATATTTTTGTAGCTTCGTTTAAATTGGCTAAACCATTCGATACTTCTGCATCGTCACGTTCTCCTACGGATGTGTTCGTAACGAAACTGATCTAATCGCGTAACGTAGCGCATTCACCGCGAAATTTTCATTTCCGCGACTCTGAGATGCACGTGTAGACTCGGCTTACTGTGGTACATTTGCGTTTTGTCTAATAATAGGGTAGCTGTTCTTAGGCCCGCTTGCACCGCAAATCTCTAATGACCAATTTAAAACATTGTTCTGTTTTGCCAATCGGTTTGAAGACGACAGAGACATAATTGGGTAAGGTCATAAAAAAATGTACTTTTTAACATTTTGAGGTGAGCCCATGTTTGATTGTGAATACCATGCGCTAACAAATAGTATGTTAATATTATTATTTTATAGCATGTTGATAATCATGCTTAGAGTAATGTAGAAATAACCAGAATATTCGAGAGGCTCAAACTAATAAAATAAAAAATATTTCGGAATCAACCAAATAAAGCTGCATACATAAATTATTTGTCTCCTATCAACCCAGAGGCCGAAAAAACTGCATCAAAAAAAAACTATTAGCATTATGGTTTTAAATTTGTAGTTTACATTTAAAGCAATAAAGATGCCGTCTGATAATGTATAAATTATTGTAATAATACAATGTTATTGAAAAAAAAAACCTATTCTAATTTGTGTCTCCAAAAGATATCCAGTGTGTTATTCCGATTCGATATAGGGTATATTTTTTGTTTTCAACAGTACGCAACATTATTTAGCTAATTTTGATGTGGCAATATCTTAATATAACTGTCAAGTGTCAGTTTTGACATATTTTTTTAATTTATGGCCGCGACGGTGAAGAATTGTAAAATCCAAAATTTTGTGCACATATTTCGGGCAGTGTATCTGTAAATTCTACGCGATAAGTACTAAGATATCGTTTATTAGGTTCATAATTTGAAATGTATAGTCAATGTCCAGAGTATGTCCAGTTTTATGAAAGAAATCGCGCTTGAATTGTGACCGGTATTCATTATTGAGGTTCGAATTTTCGAGTGTGTTTGTTCCAGTTCGTTATGTGTGTTATGGTGTTTGTTATGTCACACACTGGAATTTTATAAAGGAGACTGTTCATATAACTTAACCGACTACGGGAAAATAAAAAAAGGGTATAAATAACTCATAATATTTTAAAATGGATTTTACTTGACCTATTTCCAAGTGAACATTGACCTTTACATTATTCCAGTGCGTTATTGTGTTATTGTGTGTTATATCTTCCAGTGCGTTATATTACATTTTTTGGCGACCTTACCCAATTATGTTTTAAAATGTTTAGCGCTAAACGCATTTAATGATTTGTGATGTCAACGGGCCTTGGTTCTTAATCTGTGCCTTAGTGTTCTTTAATCGTTGTTAGTTTTAAGTACATCAATATTCAACGATTGTAGGTTTTTATTAATTAGTACCTAATAGCGAATTTTTTGTGAAAAATTATTAATTTTTACCCGACTGCCCCAGAAGGAGGGTAATGTTTTTATTCGTCTTTCTTCGCGGTTAATTCATTTAGATAATTTGTGAAAATAAAAGCTATAGTATTTTCTGGACTCAAACTCATATTGCATTCATTAGAACAAGGCAAGGCCAAAATACAAAATTCAGAAAGATGTCCCTTTTTCCGAGCGATTAGCTGAGGAACACAACGAACTTTCCTAAAACACAACATTATTTATGGATTATGTAGGTACCAGTTGGAAGAAACAGCCAACCTATACCTGCCTTTAGACATATAGGCAAGCTGTGGTCACTGCTGACACCTGTAGTATGTCTTGCTGACGCAGCGTTCACCGGCTTAGATATTGTGCTGAGAAATATATTTGCAAAGTCTAAAGTCTACGCTCTGAAGTCTATCTAACATCTAGAAATAATACAAACAAAATACAGGCTTCGTTATATTGTTGTCTTTTTGTGATTGTTTGATGTAGGCACAAATACTTACGTTGTCTGGTTTAAAGTACGTGAGATAAAGGCATATACGAGTACGCATACTCTTCTCGTAAATAATTGCATTACATAATCAGACATATCAATTGTTTGAAGCATGTCTATCTCTATACATACTTACGTGGTGACTTATTAGTAAGGTTTACATGCAACAAAAGACTTAAGCTGTTTTCAGACCAGCGCGATTTGTCGCGCGACGCGACACGAACAATACAAAACTTCACGGTATAACAATAACCGGTGTCGCGCGGCGCGACATATCGCGCTGGTCTGAAAACAGTTTTAAGGCTTTTGCAGACCAGCGCGACTTGTCGCGTGACGCGACACTAACAATACAATTTCTAAGAAGACTTCACGGTATAACAATAACCAGTGTCGCGTCGCGCGACAAATCGCGCTGGTCTACATAAAGCTTCAGGGCCTGTTTCACCACCTACGATTTAGTTCCTATTAACTACTTGGCAAATAATTTAATTCAAATCCTTTTCCATTTTTGATTTTATTCGTTAAGTAGTGGCTATTCGGACATCGTGAATTAATATATTTTTCAATTTATACATTTATGTTTACCATTATCTGCCTAGCCTTTTCCCAACTTTGTTGGGGTCGGTTTCCAGTCTAACCGGATGCAGCTGAATACCAGTATTCATATAACTATGTTTATGTTAGTGGAAACTTGTAATTGGCCATCTTCTAAATAATGTTACTGCATATCCAATTGAACTAGCTGTAAGTTTTCATAAAATTAGTAATAAAAAATAAAAAAATAGCTTTCGTCAGCGTTACTCAATTCTTAACCGTTTAAAAAGATCATTCACCAGTAGAATGCTATATTATCAGCATTCAGCGAACCGTCCACCGCCAGCTAAACTAGGTTAGTTTATAGTTTAGGTGGCGGTGGACGGCTCGCTATTGAAATATTTAAAAAAATGGTTCTGTGCTATCTAATTACGAAACACATTTTCTATAAGTGATTCCGATTAATCCGTTTCATTTTGACAGTTCAATAACATTTATTGCGTTATTTGCGTTGCTGAGCAGAATTAATTTTCGAACTTTTGAAGCAATGGATTAGCAATCAGCCCCCCAATTACGCAATGCACGATTGCAAAAAGATTGCCAGTCCATTGCTTCATAAAATCGACAAAAAAAATCTGCTCAATTTTTTTTGTCGAACTTATGACGCAATGGACTGGCAATCTTTTTCAATTGGTTTCAATTTAAAATTGATCGTGCGTTACGTAATTAGGGTACTGTTTCAAAGCGATTCAGATTCTGATTGATTGTGTATTACGTAATTAGGGTACTGGTTCTGTTATAGTTTATTTAAAACAAAAATAAGAATTTTTTCTCTTCATAATAACAGTATAATTATAATATTTTTTATTTGATAATTAAAAATAATAAACATTAGTCATTATTAGTATTAGTAAATAATAAATAAATAAATGTCAACCATGCATGAAGCTGAGCTGTGGTTAATCCTTGCTTAGTTTTACACTAGTGAGTTGGTCTGTCTGCTGCGGCTGTCTAAATACAGAGCGACACTTTAATTAATGTCAACCATTGTGAAAATGATAGATTTTTATGACGGCCGTTATAAAATGACGGAAAGTTCCTAAATTCAAATAATTTAATTTGAGTAACATAGACTCGTAATAGAATAGGCATTTACAAATAAAATAAAATAAAAAAAACAGCTGATTAGATTTTCTTGAATCATATACCAACTAAGAACACTCCCAATGAATGAAGTCACCTTTCAAACAAAACAAATAAAAATCTAAATCGGTTCAACCGTTTGGGAGCTACGATGCCACAGACAGATACACACGTTAAACTTATAACACCCCTTCGTTTTCAGTCGGGGGTTAATAAATGCCTAAAGCTGAAGCTAGGAAGCTATAACTTTAACCTTACCGTTTCAATCAATTCAGCCTATCGCAGTTGCAGCTGGATAGGCCTTTCTCAGGCTGTATCACAATACCCTGTCCTCCGCCTTCCGCATCTAGTCTGTCCCAGCCAACTTACTAAGGTCGTCGGTCCATCTAGCTGGGAGGTGTCCCACACTACGCTGGCCGATACGCGGTCTCCACTCCAGGGTCCATGTCTACTAATTTACAAACGTCAGATTTTGTATGGCAAATCTGTCAAAAACCCACCATCGAGAGACCATTGTGACGTTTGTAAATTAGTAGACTTGGCCCCCAGGACTCGTCTGTTACACCGGCCATCGGTCCTTTACAAACTGACCGACCTTTACCGTTTCCCGTTAGGATAATACGTCACCAAGATGACAACCGAAGCTAATGTGCATTCATGACGATTGACTGTTCCTCCTCTCCCAAATATGTAACATTACGAGGAGCGGATCATTCCGTATCCTGTATGAGCGTGAGCAAAGTAATCAGTAGTCATTCGGTAAATCAAAATAATTGTATGGTGACTGCAAATGTAGCTGAAAACTTTAGGACATCTCATCTCTTTGTAAAGTTTATTTATTTTGAGAAGTAAATTGTCATGTCAGTTTTTATCATAGCTTAGGTGCTAAAATTATTTTCAGTCGAAATTGTTCCATTATTGAACAAATGCCTCCCTAGAGCCTTTCTCAAGGGTATTAGGAAAATGAAAATTTACAGTGCCTAATAGAAAATTGAACCTATCATGTTTTCATTTTATTACCTCAACACATATATAAAATGCTACAATAAGTTACCTAGTATAAATGAAATACATGGAAAGATCTAGATTGCAGTTTAAGCGTACTTTTAAACAGTCTCTGCATTAGTTACGAACCTAAAATGGGTCGCAGCGAACGAAATGCCTCGGGCACCATGGCCACCCTACGATCATTCGAAGTGGGTGGTCTACACTAGCTGATGTAAAATGTCTGTGTTTGGGAGCTAGAAATTGTACACTCTACTAACAACATACATGTGTGTCATGAGTACCAGAACAAATTGTCGGAGTTATATTAAGATCACTGGTTCATACAATGTGTCTCACGCCTTAATGTCTCATTTTCGTTCTTTGTAGATTTTCCGTGGAATGTATTTCAATGGGGTGTTGGCAATACAGAAGTCGTGATTTAAAGAAATCTATCTTTATATATAATTCTTCGATACGTGTGTTTGTCACTCAACTTCTAAACGGCTGGATCGATTTGGATGACATTTTGTGTGTATATTTGAGTGGGTCTCCGGATGGTTTGAAAATGCGATTGGATCCGCTAAGTGGTGCTGTTCGGGCAGGACAACGTCTGCCAGGTCCGCTAGTAGTTATATAAAATCGCAAAGATGTTTTTTTAAATGGGTAAAAAGCAGTTCGCAATGGATGAGTTTTTTGGTGGAATGGATCGATTTTTAAAAGCTTTTATTCAACTTACAATGTTTGTATGTTAGTTTGTTTAGGGAAAATCATTTACATGATGGTTTTCTTTTTTCAACTAAGAACAAGACTTGGTCACTAACAAAATGGCAAGTAAATGTCGAATTATAAAAATAAAAAACATAATTTCTTCTCACCGGCCTGCTAATGTCCACTGGCCAGCACGTGCCTCCGAATTCCCTGTAATTTCTACAAACATTTAAAAAAAATGTACAGTGAAACCACCAAGGTCACAAAGCCAATATAAATAAATAAAAGTAGTCGGCACCTATACATAACATAGTCGACCTTGGCCTATCCCCATTATTCTGCCCTAGATCCAGACACATTACTGGCAGCCATCTTGTCTACGATAAACGAGAAACTACTGAACAAGTGGAAAACAGATCCGTGTTTAGTTTTGTTTCGAGGGAACACACAAAACTGCTGTTTTAGGTACTTGGGAGACCTCGAAGTAATCGTTTGAATGTTTGTTACTAAATCACGGTGTTAATGTCTTTGTAGATTAGGCTAAAATATTGTGCAGATGTAGAATGTTTCTTGGATTCAGGAACTTTTCTCGAATAGGCACGAACAACAATATACAGGGTGGCAGGGATATCGCCGCCCTGCGTTAAATTTTTCGTCGGTTATTTAAAAAAACCAGTACCCTAATTACGTAATACACGATCAATCGGGATTTGAATAGTTTTGAAACAGATTGCTAATCCTTCATAAGTTCGTAAAAAAATCTGCTCAATAACGTAAATAACGCAATGAATATTGTTGAACTGTCAAAATGAAACAGATTAGTCGGAATCGTTTACGAAAATGTGTTGCGTAATTAGATAGCATCTATTTCATAAAAAAGTGCAATATCTACGAGGTCAAAATGTACGGAACAGCTGATTTAAAAACAAAAAAAACTGACGAAATATTTCAACGCAGGGGCGGTCTTGAATCATGTACTGAATCCATGGTAATAGTATTCGCGTCGATGTCCCTGCCACCCTGTATGTAGGTATAATGTAAGGCCATACACGCTCTACGGTCTACCCTACGGTCTACCTATGCAGGTGTGCCTGCGCAGGTCGACCAGCGTGTCATATGTTCCAATAACAAACAGATCTATTCCAATACACGCTTTGGTTCGACTGTGCAGGCATACCCACAGGTAAACCTCTTCGGTAGACCGTAGCGTGTATGGCCGCCATTAAGACTCTCTTAAATTGCGGTAAAAATGTTAGCCAGCCAGCAAGGTTGTATGTAGCAAGGGAACACCCAAATACTCCGAAATATTTTATTCCGAATTTCGTAGTTCCGAATTTCATTATCCCTAAGAATTATAATGTCTATTATTAAAAATCACGAAATTCATTTTACCGAAAGTCGTAAATACGATTTGTTTGGTATCCGATTTTCATACGTTCAAAGAATCAAATGCTCGATGGGTTCTCGGTCCGAAAAACGACATTCCGATTTTCAATACTTCGAATAAACTACTAAAATTAGGATTCTGATTCAATTAGTATAATATTAAGTTACGCATTATGAATTCTAAATCGATGAGTTTTTAATTTAAAAACGTCTACTTTGGTCACCTCTATTGTTGGTGAATCATTTGGGTTAGGTTAGGTTAGATTAGTGACCATTAACGCGCGAAGGGGAGCGACCGCAGGGAGCGTGCCGCGGTAGCGGCCGCCGAACGCCAGATACCCTCTATTGTTGGTGAATCATTTGGGTTAGGTTAGGTTAGATTAGTGACCCTAACGCGCGAAGGCGAGCGACCGCAAGGAGCGTGCCGCGGCAGCGGCCGCCGAGTGCCAGATCCCCTCTATTATTGGTGGATCATTTGGGTTAGGTTAGGTTAAATCGGTGACCATTAACGGGCGAAGGTGAGCGACCGCAGGGAGCGTGCCGCGGCAGCGGCCGCCGAGTGCCAGATCCCCTCTATTATTGGTGGATCATTTGGGTTACGTTAGGTTAAATCAGTGACTATTAACGCGCGAAGGCGAGCGACCGTAGGGAGCGTGCCGCGGCAGCGGTCTTCGAGCGCCAGATCCCCTCTATTGTTGGTGAATCATATGGGTTAGGTTGGAACTGTGACCAGTGTGTTTTGTTGTCTTGCTTTTCAGTTTTACAAGGCCTTTTTATTTTAATCCGTACTTTAATAATCGGAATTCGTATTTTTGATGTTTCAAATTATCATTAATTCGGACTTTTTGTTATTCGATCTATTGAAACTCGGTATTTTGAGAATAGTAATTATAAACGTTAGGAATATTGAAATATTGGAATTATAAAAATAGGATTAATGATAAATCGGAGTTGTTATATTAGGGATTTTGAATCATTCGGAATTCTGAAAATCGGTATTTTGAAATTCGTATTTGTGACTTTCGGAATAAAGTTTTTCGTATTTATGTAGTGTACCCATGTAGCAGAGATGACTACCTCAAGTACTTTGAACGTATATTTAAATCAGGGAAGTTAGTTGTTCATCAAATTGACACACTACGCCAATTGGTCGTGTTATAGCCATTTCATACATCTGTCAAAGAATGACAGTTACGATTTGAAGTTAACCGGATTTATGCTGTTAGTCAATTTGCAAAAAAAAAAGTATTATTCTGACTTTATCACGTTAATTAAATCCACAACACTAAAGACAGAATAATGTACCATATTCTGACAAACAACTAACTTCCAAAAAAAAAGAGTACAAAGTGAAAAATAAATGTAATTTCGGAATTAGGTGTCTTTTTCGTTTTTTGCCACCGACTTCCGAAATTAAAGTTATTTTTCTCTTTGTAGTAAAAATAGTTTTTTTTTCTCTTTTTTGTTGTGGTGTCTACCCCACACAAATTTCTAATTCCAGATGTAAATAACAGTGACAGGAACTTATAACATCTTCCATATTCGTGGAATATCGGTAGACCACGGGGGAAAAATACGTATTATTGAAGCTAACTCAAAAACTACCCAAGCAAAGTTATTAAAATTTGTATGTGGTCCCCATATAAATTTTATTAACTTTGCTTGAGTAATTTTTGAGTTAGCTCCTCGACAGCATACACACCCAAACAAAAAAAAATAATTCAAAAGCAGTCCACAATTTGACGAACATAATATAAGAAAAAAACGTACATACGCTACCAACATAGAACCTCCTCCTTTTCGGAAGTCGGTTAATGAATTATTATGATTATGAGAGAAGAGGTATTTAATTTAAGGCGAAAGCCTAGATGATCTCACTGCCATTTTGTCGATAGATGGCGACACATCCACAATTTCGAACATTTTCAATTTTTACACCTAACATAGAAATTTTTAATAAACAACTTTATTATGTGCGAAACCTAGGGCATTAACTTGATTTTTTTAGATCATCACTGTGCTTGTTAACTGGTATCATACAAAGATTAGATCAAAATAATGATTTAGCCTCATGAATTTACTCTTTACACACACATGCAAAGTAAATAGTAGTAACTTCCGACTCCACTAGATGTCGTTTTATTCAAAAATGGTTGGAAATTAAAATGTCCCTGGACCAAATATTATAGCAAAAACTGAAAACAAATATTAATTTACTAATTAAGCATACTTTAAATTACTAGAGGATTTTTTTCCAAAGGCCTTTTCGTAATTTTTGACGCGCTCGTTTTACTATAAACTATTGTGCGTTTCACTCAATAATGTTCCCCCGGCGCGGGTGGCGCGGTGCGGAGGGTGACGCTCGCGCACACATGCACGAAATGTCACACGCACGCCTGAAGCTCTTTCGTTTGATTCAGGCACACACGTGCGTGTTGTAGTGTTTCCACTTTTACCTACTTTATCTGTTTGACTTCGCCCTGAGAAAATTATCGTAGGTATCGTTTGAAATTAGAATAAAATTTTTGGTTTGAGTGGACGCTGTGTCAGTGAATTTGTGTTGGTTGATTGAAGAACAGTACCTACCTACCAATCAATCTTCCTAGCCTTTTCCCAACTATCTTGGGGTCGGCTTCCAGTCTAACCGGATGCAGCTGAATACCAGTATTTTACATGGAGCGACTGCCTATTTGACCTCGGTACCGATACCCCTTGGTAAGACTGATGTCAGACTTTCGGGCTTCTGACGACTCGTAACGACTGTCAAAGATCCACAAATGACAGCCGGGACCAACGGCTTACGTGCTTTCCGAGGCACGGAGTCTCGGTATGTAAAGATGGTCACCCATCCACTGACTAACCCCGGCAAGCGTAGCTTAACCTGATGGATGGACCCGTGCGGCTTGTTATTACTTAGCCACGAGCTCCTCAGAAGATTGAAGAACAGTACCGTAATTACGTAATACACGATCAATCAAAATTTGAATAGTTTTGAAACATATTACTAATCCATTGCTTCCTATGTTCGGAAAAAGATCTGCTCAACAACGTAAATAACGCAATGAATATTATTGAACTGTCAAAATGAAACTGATTAGTCGGAATCGTTTACAAAAATGTGTTCTGTTGTGTAACAGACGCCAGCACACCAACCTACTCCAATCTGTCAAATTTTCTCAATCAACATTGAACCTTATTCTTTAGCCATAAAGTTGAAAATCTATTAAAGAAATTTGACAGATTGTAGTAACTTGATGTGCTGGCGTCTGTACAATTTATTATACGTAATCTATTTTCGTAGGTACCTACCTACCTCCTCGAGCATATTTTCTGTTATAAATTATAATATAATTATATCTTCTTTTGGCCAATACCTACTTAGGTACCTACATTTTCTACCTTACTGCTCGGCCACGACTTGCTTGAGGCTAAAGTGCCTGCTACACGGTTGCCAACCACGTCCCTGACAGAGGTGACCTTGGTTAGCGACCCGCAAAGTTGTTTCAACGTTTGGTCGTATAAACATCATCTTCACGGTTGTAAACAACCAAGGTCACCTCTGTCGGGTCGCGGTAGGCGACCGTGTAGCAGGCGTTTTAGCGACCGGCGCGGCGCGGCGTTGCCGCGTTGTGTAGGTACGTTGGTAGGTACCCTATGTAGGCAAGAGCAGACGTACGCTCTTTGCATTCCCACTCTTTACCGACGCCGACGACGGCGCGCTATGGCTTTTATTTTGTGGTCGTGGAAATGGGGGGGAGTGCTCGAGTAGTAGGTATTTAGTAGGTACCTATCTCTATCTGGACATTGGTTAGCTCCATTCTTGAGAAAGACTGTAGGCCACCACGCAACAACACGCTAACATCACGCTACAACCCTTAGGAGCCGAGCAAAAAGAAAAAAGTCAGAAAGAACGCTAAGCGAAAACGAAGTAAAAGCTCGGGCGGGGCGATAGGATGCGATGCGGTGGGTCGGGGGCCGAAATTTCACACGGACGAAGTCGCGGGCAGAAGCTACTGTATATGTATTATAAAGGTTTATGTAGGTACTTATAACATTTTAAATCGTAAATCAATACCTATTACAACGATATGAAAAAAAATATATATATAGGTAAGCCTCCTCTGGCAGTCGGGTAAAACTTTATTCTATTGATAACGTATTTAGGTATGTACTATATGTAGGTAGGTACATACTTATACCAACTGTTCCCCACGCTTTTACCCGCGTTCCCGTAGGAACCTATCCTACTGCTCGGCTCCCATGAGCAGCAGTGTGATGTTTTATAGCCTAAAACATTACCAAAGGCTACAAAAAAATGATTAAACTGGTAGGTACCTACCTAGTTTGTGAGATTAGCGCATTCAAACATCAAACTAATAAACTGTACAGCTTTATAATATTAGTATTTTTAGATAAACCTAGTATAGTACCTATCTATAGATTACTAAATCAACAAATTGGCAGCAGCTGATTATGAGGTAGCTTCGCCTCGCGCTTTCGTTCGAGCTGCGTGATAGCGTCTTCGTAAGCCGACGCGACGTTCGCGATTGGATTTTCGACACTCTGCTTAGCGTCGAGAGTTGAATATCCAACAGTGTATTTTCTTGACGCACTGGGATACGCGCTGAATGCGCTCTGTTGGATATTCAACTCTCGGCGCTAAGCAGAGCGTCGAAAATCTGATACGCGCAAAAAAATTGCGAATAGGTTTGCTGTTTTAATCATTGTCCTCATAGCTTCCGTGGTCGAGCGGTGTAATGTGGCACTTGCGAAATCAGAGGGTCTAAGTTCGCACCTGGTTAGTCTATAATCTATCTGTCGTTTTTTTTAATCCTATTTTATCTTTGGTTTTTTTTTTTTAAATCTTATCAAAAACAAAACAGTTTCGTCACATTTGCATTCTGCTTAGTAGGTACCTAATGTAATAATTACCTCGACTGTTTGTGATAATTTTGCTTGTATGAAGGTTAGTATACAAGCAAAAATATCACAAACAGTCGTGAACACTAAAATTTAGGTAAGTAGGTACCTACCTACCTTATGCGTACGTCCATGAATAGGTAACTAAGTAAGTAGGTACCTACTTACCTAGAAATAAGAAGATAGTAGTAATTTTGTAAACAATTTATAGGTAGTCAACTATAACAATTACACATAGGTACATATCTATAATTCTCGTCGGCGCGGCGGCGAGCGACAAAGGGGCTGCGGCGGTATCTTATAAAGTACTCTGTGGCGGCGGCGCCGCGGCGGTGCACTATTGTGTGCTTCGTAAGTTCGTATAACATCGTTTCAGTTCGGAACGGTGTTTGTGTGCGCGCTAACTAGACGTGCGGCTAGACTAGCGTCTAACTGCTCATCCATCACTGATACTATCTCTGTCGCACACGATGCCAGATGAGATAGCGTGCTTTTTGGCCGCGCCCACCAGTGAGTTCGAGCCCGCGACTTGTCGTATCAGAACATCCTACAACTTACTACTAAAATACTGCCCTATGTTTTATTTCCCCTTTTTCTTGGTAAATTTCTTAGATGGCAAGACCAATTTATCTCTACGCACATTGACATGTGCTAATAATACTAAAATGTGCAATTGTTATGAAAAATCAATGTGGTTTGTCTGTGTATTCACTTATCTTGATGGTTTCACATAAATTAAATATGATTCAATCAATAGATGTAAGTAGTACCTTACGTGTCACCATTGCGTAGGTAGGTAATTAGAAAAAAAATAGGTAAATTTGCCTACGCTGATCGCCTGATTTAGGTATACCCTAAGTTTACATGAACTTCTATTCTCTGATTTTATTCAACCCAAACCAATGAATTAGTACCTAACCGTGTCAGAAAATGTATTATCAGTACCTACTTACCTACATACAGTAGAAAGATTTTTAAATCTTTAGGTACTTTATATTTAAAGTAGATATTACAATAATTACATTAGTATTGTATCTGTGTGAACCAAATGCAGATCGCAGATATTTTTTTTCACTTTTAGCATTCTTTCTCATTCCCTAATAAAAAACATTTTATCAATCATAAAATGTAAAACCCGCGGGCAAACCCGCGCGCTGGCGCTAACTTTCTAGAAACACAATTTTGGAAACGATTCGCAAGTTGTCAAGATAAATTAATCACGCATGGACTGACGTGTAACCTTGGCGCTTGTTCGATTTTCGAACAACGCCATCTATTATAAATATTTACCGAACGTAAACTCGTAACACAACAGCAAATAACTCTTTCTCAGTGGTTCTTTAAATTTCTGTTAGATGGCGCGATTCAGGTCACTCACACACGTAAAGATTTTTCGTTTTTTATTGGGTCTAATTCTCCTAAAAATACTGTTTTTTTTATAAAATTTTGGCGATGTGCGAACATAATACATTATAAAGTCTCATTATACTTGCTTTTATTCTGCAGAAACCGTTTATTTACGGAGATTACATCATCTGAAAAATGTATGGCGAGGCCTGTCTAGGCATCCACCTTAACATTGAATAAATATTAGTGGGCAAAGATCTCATCTCAGTGAGAGTAATTTACAAATTCATAAACCTGAACTATGATTCAGATTTCTAAATTGAATAACAACATAATACCTCCTAAACTTCGTGAATAGACTCTTCAGATCTCAATAAACTTCCAAAGTGATTAAAAGCGTATTCAAAATGTAAGGTTTTCACGTGAATCTCAAAATGAAAGCTATTGAATGAATTCAGTAAAGCATTTGAGAATGTTTCGCCGAAAATAACAGGTACCTAAGACCCTAGTTATTTTGTGGAATACGCTCCCTACACACATGCATAAATAACTCTACGCTTTAGAAATGGGGTGGAGCTGTCAATATTTATTAACTTTTGTATTTTTAAACTCAATGGTTTTGTGAGCACGTTTCAGTAGCACATAATAATAAATATCGAAATAACATTCTAAAGCCAGATCCGCCAAAAAATCCGGATAAAGGGAAGCGTGGCGAAATTACACATTTTGAAATTGAAACCAAAATGCAAAATAAATGAAATCCCATTAGATTTACGATCTGACGGATTTCCGCGGATGAGTGAAAAATAAATCAACAATATGAATTTTCAACGGAAATGGCGCTCTCAGTTTTTATTTAACCTTTTCAGAGGAAAAAAGTTTTTACCTCTGTTAATCACGGAGGTCGACATCTGGTAACCTGATTTCTGAGCTCAATATTATAAGGAAATAGGTCACGTTCAGAGCTTCAATAAGTTAGCGTTTAGATATAAAAGAATATAGTCGTTAGTGCAAAATAAATATGAGCGTAATATTGCAGAAGCTCGAGCAAAATTTTTCAATATAAGTAATTGGAAGATGACCTTTGAAAGGTCTGTATATGATATAGAAAATCGAATAGAACAGGAACTTTGGAAAATGAGCAGCAATTTGTAACTCTGGTAATGGTATACTGAAACCGCAATTCGAGCCTGGAATATCGAATGGTAGCGGTTCGATTTGTGTTCATGACGTGTAAATAATTGGTCTGGATTCTAAAATAGAATACGTAAATAGTAAATCTAAACCTAATATTACCTAGGTATATGAAAACGTGGGCGTTTAGAATACCTTTGTGGTTCAAAATTTGGACGTTGCTATATAGCGCAATAAAAAATATATTTTAAGACATTTTCCCATATTAATGAGGCACATTATCATCACCCACAGCCCGACTTCACCCACTACTTACTGTGCAAAGGCCTCTCTTTTCATGTGCCAATCCCCACACTCCTGTATCTACCAGCCTCATCCAAGTTCTACCCGCGATAGTAGCGATATCGTCCGACCATCTCGCCGCCGGACGACCGACACTTCGGCTTCCTGTAATGACGACGGAGCCGCACCGGCGGCGGCGCCGGCGCCGGACCGCATATTTGTGTATAAGAATGAATATTACCTATGCTCCGCACCGCTGCCGCACCGGGCGGGGCGCTGCGCCGCGTAGATTTTACACTCAGTTTATATGTATATGCTGAAATTTTTTCGACTCCGTATCAAAGTTGCAACAAACAAATGCGCGACAAATGCTATAATATATAATAACGTTCGTCGACCAAAAGTTTCGTCGTGCCATCGTTTGTCGTGAAAACAATCTGTCGCGCTAACGTTCGTCGAGCTAATGTGTCGCACCGCTGATGGTCGACCTATCGTACTGTCGCTCTAGCATTTGTCGCGCCTTTGTTTGTCGCAACTTTGATACGGAGTCAATTTTTTCATCTCGCGATCCGACTTCGCCTCCGCCGCCCGGTGCGTCTTCGGCGTTATGCGCAGAAAGCCTTTTCCAGTCCTTGGCACATACTCGTAGCAACGAAAATTCTTAACAGTTGCGAGACATAATGAAGAATTTCGAAGACTTCATTTGTGAGGTCATGCCCTCCAAAAGACAAGATTCAAACTCGGTTAGTACCAGTCTCGGGTGCATCGAATTGCTCACATTTTGTTTATGGTGGCAATAAAAAACGGCCTTCAATGCTCCTTAGAGGAGCTACTGTTCTAATACGGCCGCTTTCGTTAACTTGCTTTAATGTGCGGTTTTTATAAAAGGACTTGGAGGAAAAAAACAAGTACACAGTTAGTTATAGGGTTGTGGTCAGACTGGAAAAACTTAATTTCCTGTAGGCTGTGTCGGTTGCCCCTTTAGTAAGGTCAGGTGGGGTAAGAGGAACATACTTTATTTTCAGTAAAATATTTTGACTGCTAGGACGAACAGTTGAAGTCTTTTAAGATATTTGGAAAACACAAAACTTGCCTTTATGTATTAGCTTCCCGTGGGCTAAATGTCATTACGCTAATAACACTTCTTACGACGATATTGACGTAAATGTCAAGATTAAATAAACGTTCCTCTTCCCCCTCACATGGGGTAAGAGGGACAGTCATTGTATTTCCTAAGATTGGAGTTTGAATTAAAATATTCGTTGCTAAATGTTCGTTAATTTGTAGGCAAAACTGCTTCGATCAATATTAGATCTTAATTTCGATGAAATAAGGTATCATTTGGAATGAAAAAGAAGAATAAATCAATTCGGGGTAAGAGGGGCATACAGGTTCGATCAGGGGTGGCAAACTAAAAAGAAGTCGATCAGTTATATTTTTATTTAATCATACAAACAGTAGTAATAAACAGTCTCACCCTAACTAGTTTTAAATAACAATGGTACTATGTAACGAGATCAACATTGCGAATCAGTCTTTTAATTCTTCTAAAAAACACCAAAACTATTATAAAAAAAAACTAAAACTTTTACTCGTTAAAAATAACAATGGTACTATGTAACGAGATCAACATTGCGAATCAGTCTTTTAATTATTCTAAAAAATACCAAAACTATTATAAAAAAAACACTAAATGATTTTGATGCAGCGTATGCAGATATTGTTCCATTTTTTACTGCATTGACAGCCTCACTTAATTTATCATTATCATAACTGCTTCTATCAGTTTTTCTTATATATTTTTGCGGCATGTTTTATCATTCCTGCAACAGTCAAACAACAACAAAATATTACAATTAAAGAGAGAGGGACACAACGCATGAAACTTTATTTATCTAAACTATTATAATATACTAAAAAGAAAAGATTTTATTTTTTATTTGTTTGTGATATATATATGTATATATTTAAATCGGTCTTTTAGTTTTTCTTTTGACTTCTCTTTTTTGTTTATATAAATAGATAGATAGAAGATAGATAAATTATTCACAATGTTGGTCACCCCTGACATGGGGGAAGAGAAACATATGTTCCTCTTTCACCGTGAATAGTGAGCCTCTTACCCCAGCTATTGTTTTCGGAGGTTAGGATTTTCAAGCGTAAGAAACTCATATTATTAGTTGTTTTTAAACTAAAATGGTTAATAAAAATAAATACTTACAGTTTTCTCCATGTATCATTACATTTAAAATATTTCCAGCACTCTTTTTTCAGCAAAATATTGGTTAGCAAGAAAACGTGCTTACTTTGTGCTAGTCGAGTTCACAACTGTCAAACGTGTTTTCATTTTTTGTGGCGTCTGAGTTACGTAGCGACATCTATTGAAAACCGTTCAAACTATTTCGCCTTCACTGTTTTATCGACGGAACGTTCATAGTCGTAAACGCTTCGGTTTACTAGTTATGGTCCTTAGTCCCTCTTCCCCCGGTATCTCTCTTACCCCACCTGACCTTATATTAGAATTATTTATTTCATAGATGAGGAATTATAGATTGTAGGTAAGCGAATAGGATGGCAGGAATAGTATAACTTATGATATTGCAAGTAAATACTGTCAACTTCTTTAATTAAACTGATTTACGATGAAAAATCTCAAAGTTTTTGGGTACGTGCTGATTCTTTAACTGTCATGTTATGAGCCTTGTTGTGTTAAGTTTAAAAAAGGAATTTGAGTAAAAGTATACATAAAAAAACCTATTCATATAGGTACACAAAAAAAGCTATTCCAATTTTGCAATAGCTTTGATAAAGTAAGCGAAATGTTCAGTGTTGCCTCGACTTCTCTTGTCAACCCTCCTCTAACTTGACTTTAATTTTAAAACTTTTCGCCTGTGACACAATTAAGAAGTCATAGATCGCAAAACTTTCGATTCCGTTCATAACTGTCAGAAAAGTGCAACGTAAAGTGAAACTCGGCTTTTAATGATTTACGGAGTAGATACAAGTTTTTATGGGACCAATATCTTTAGATTTTTTTTTGTAAAGTTGGTTCAAGTTTTTGAGGAAAATAGGGCTTTAACCCCCTTACTAAACGCGGAATAAATTATGCCAACCTTAAACCTCAATCAAAAAATGTATAGCTAATCTGAAGTTATACTAGTAATAACTTTATTCTGTGTTTATTAGTAAGGGGGTAAAGGTTTAATTAATCAGCTCATTATTATAGAAATGACATAATCTTCTGTATACCCTCTACCTGCCCCATCGGGAATGGCGTGATGTTATGTAAATACGAAAAAACACAATTTCAGTAGAATCACAAGCGGGCCATAGCCTGACGGCTGAAGTTTTGGTTTTGGGACAGGTGAGCCAGGGGTCTCAAAGTTTGAACCTCACCGTTTGTTCAATAGACGTGTCTGGAGGATCAGATATTCGGATGATATTATTATAACTCCTATTGGACATGCAAAACGTGATAAATATGCGAGAAAATAAGTATAAAGCCACGACGTCATTATGGAAAACTCCATTATATTTCCCCTGGGTACCCAGGCCTAGTAACGCAAAATAACCCTTCATTACCATATCGCCTTCAACAACTTGTCCCAAAATGTTATAAAAATGGATTTCAATTCTGTAGGGCACTTTTTCATAGAACTATTAACAGTACATCGCACTCTTATCCAAAGGGCGTAGGGTTAAAAGGTTAAGGGCGCAGACGGACGTCATTCGAGGCAGACAACTTATCGAATTTATTCTAATATCAACAACAACTTACTTGGTATTATATAAATTGCGATAGTTAATGTATTGAACTCGAATTGACGAGTTATTGAGTATGTAGAACTTTAAGCTCTCGTGGGAAAATATGCAATACGTTCTTTGATGCTTATAAGTAAGTGCACTTAAAATTTACGAAATAGCGTAGCTTCGATGGATAAAGTACGTCTGCTAATACATAATGAATTACAAATACCGAAAAAAGGCCGTTATCGCACTGATAACAGATTGGATTTCACAATAAAATCCTTAGAATATTCACCGAAGAAAAAGAGTTTTCTTTACTGAAACTATTCACTTATGATCTACAAGAAAACACTGTCGCGAAACCTCGGAATTGAAAGTTCTGTACAGTACGACACAACTTAGATGTAGCATAGATTTGAAAATTTTCATTCATCATTTCAATTTTACGAATGTATTTGGCTATAAGACTTTACAAGTTATTGCGTTTTCGAAAGATCATTTTCACCTAAAGCGATTGGTGATTTTGAAGGCGCACTCAGTTCGGATGGTGATCGGTTTTACGAATTTCGCCGATGCTACATCTAAGTTGTGTCGTACTGTAGCTAGATTTAACGAGAAACGCACACAAAAACCGTAACCGCACTTGTCGCTCGGGACGTATAAAAACCACTGAAAAAGTAACAAATTAAAAAAGTTTTCTACAGCCGGCATATTAAGCGCATGTCTTGCAGCATACATCCAACAGTTTAACAAAACTTTAGTTCCTATAGAAACTCTACGTTTTGTATGTTGGAACCTTAATCATTGTAATTTGTACAATAACAACTCGACTCGACCACCTCGTTGGTCTAGTGGTCGCAAGCGCTACTGCTGAGCCCGAGGTCCTGGGTTCGATTCCCGGGTCGGGCAAAGTGTTATTGAGCTTTTCCATCTGGAATTTCTCAGTAGCAGCCCGGAGTCTGGATTGGTGCCCGATAGTAGCAATAGACTCGCCCCTTATTACATGGGACTTAAGCATAACCGGCGACATGTGGGTGAACTATGTGGTACACCTGTGCTTAAAAGCTCGTGCAGAGCAGCCGACGCGACACGAACAATACAATTTCTAAGAAAACTTCACGGTATAACAATAACCGTTCTCGCGTCGCGCTGTCGCGTTTTGCTGTCGCGTCGTGCTGTCGTGTCGCGCTTGATGCGTCACGCTAGTCTGCACAAAGCTTAATCCTTCGGGGAAAAAAGTCGTGATTTTATGTGTTATTGTGTACAATAAAGATTAGGTAATCTGCCAATCTAATATACCAATATAGGTATATAAATACCCGTAAAACTGTATATTGGGGACCATAACTCGATATCGATATTTCTAGTTTGTTTATGGGACGTGTTCATTGGATCGATGAAGGACATCTAATTAGTGCAATGAAGCAAAGATTTGTTTAAAGGGATGTTGTGTATTACTTGAATGATTTTGTTTAGAATTGGTACAAACATATAAGGATAGAATATTATGTATTATGTTCCTTAATTGTATGGAGGGTGTTTTTTGAAGTGAAAACTTCGAGCACTTTTTGGGTGAATAAAAATCATCAAACTTGCGTCATCGTCACGTAATGCTTTCCATGAGCTATATGTAGGTATACTGTGTATATATAAGTAATTTATGGGTGAACAAAAAGCATGAAACTCGCGTCATCGTCACCGCACGTTTCCCATGAGTGTATGTATAATATAATGTGTATACGATACAATTCACAGCTTACTCAGTTTTCACTTCTATCGGCAGTCCCCAAAGACTGCCCTGCATTTTTTTTTGATAAGAGAAACGACGTTTAGATATACAGGTGAAGTAAAGTAATTATAACTTTAACTTTAAGCAACATTTATATAATAATATACCCCTCTGTTTTCATGAGTTTTGCTAGGGTATTTTGAGAACTTATGACATCACAACGATAAATTGGATGGCATCCAACCCGCCTTATAAAGATTTCATATTGTCTTCTGATTTATTATCCAGTGTGTTTGATTTACATTTACCGTCTTCTTTTATGATGCCCACATAAAAGTCTCGCAAATATTTGTTATGCTGCAACGTTCCAGACCAAGGAAATCTGCTCGATATTTCAGAAGCCTAGGTGGAATATTCCAGAAAAAAATAGTAATTTCGAGTATTATTCGTCTTTGGGAAGATTATATTGTTAATAATAACTAGCTGCGTCCCGCGGTTTCACCCGCGTAGTTAGTAGTCGTTTTTTCTTTTAATCCTTACGTTCCCGTGGGAATATCAGAATAAAAGTAGCCTATTTTACGCCCAGTGGCCTCAGCTATCTACTAGTGAAAGTCCCGTCCAAATCGGTTCAGCCGCAGCCGTTTCGGAGATTAGCCGGAACAAACAGACAGACAGACAGAAAAAAATAATTAAATTGTGTTTTTGTTGTATGGATCGTATATATACTGTCATATGCATTAAGTAAAAAGCTGTTATTTTGACATTACAAACAGACACCTCAATTTTATTTATTTGTATGTATGTATGTATGTAGTATGTATTTGTATGTATAGAAGATGTATAGATGATACTTTTTATACCAGGAACGCAATTATTATAATTAAAATAAAATACAAGCTTCTAAATGTATGAGTGCTTTTCAGAGTTGAATTAAAGTGAAAATGTTCTAGTTAATTAAGGGTTTTTCATCATAAAACGTGGCTAACTTTAGGGTGAACAACCTCAATTTATTATTGTAGAGAAGTTTGACCTTTGTCTGGAAATAATACGTTTGTTTTACAATCTAATTAAGGTCTGATTCGGGTTTTATTGTAGACCCAAATCAGTTGTTTATTAGCGCCAGCCGTTTGTCAAAAATAACATACAATAATGGCACAAAAAATCGTCTAAATACAGACGACAACACAAAAGAGATCGTCCACTTTAATCAGTATTTTTTTCCACATTAAAGTCTGCTTAAATAAGCCTTTCGCTTGATGTTCAAAGAATTAAAATGTCTCGCTCGGACAATTTCGTCTCTGCAGCAACCGGTTGCTTTTACATCAAAGCTGTCTGGTATCAAATTGCTGGCAGTTGTTGCCTATTTTTAAACGACACCTGCCCTGCTGTGCCTTACTTGGATCGATAGTAAGGATGTGCCGATTATTTTGCCGGCTCGGCTACTAAGTAAAGACAATAAATACCCAATTATAATCGCTCTTTTAGTGAGGCTTTTAAGAACCGATTACTTATACCCGGTTTCAAAACTCACTCAATTCAGAAACCGGGTATAAGTAATCAGTCCTTAAAAACCCCACTAAAAGAGCGATTAGTTGTGACATTTTTGGAAAAAGATAAAAGATATTCCTCGCAGTTTTAGGTGAAGAATGTTACGCAGTTTTAGGTAATGAAAGAGTTACGAACGAATGTTTTGTGCGATTAACCTAAAACTTATTGGCTTGTAGATGCTGAAGAATGAGTCGGCTCTCGTTTTGTAGAGCAAATACTGTAGTAGCTTGATAGAGCGATGTAGGTAGTTGTTTTGCTGAGCAATGATTAATGTCATCTATACTTATACTTAATTTATTTAATATACTTAATATAATATAATATTATAAAGAGGTACAATTTTTTTGTAAGATTGTTTGTTGGGGTAATCTCCGTAAGTACCAGCCAGATTTGAATTAATTTTTTTGCATTGAATAGGCATTCTTGAGAAAGGTTATAGGCTCGCGGACGAAGCCGCGGGTAGAAGCTAGTTACTGATATATTTCCAATATTCCCAGCATATTATTGACTGCACATTATATATACCAAGTTCATCTAGCTATGATAAATTAAATTATAGTATGTGATAATTAACCTGTCGATGTGGCATCGTTTAGGAGAGGCATATGTCCAGTATTTGACGTCTTTCGGCTAAAATAAATGAATGTGATAAATTAAATAAATAAACAAAGTTGAAAGCATCATGCTACAGTTCACTATAATGTTCTTAAACTGCATATTCTCCGACCATAAAATGGAAAAAAAGATTCTCCAAATAGTCGCTAGGAACATCCTTAATTGACGCTTATTTTGCTACTGGTTACTTCGCTACGACATAATATCAAATGGCGGCTTGTCGTAGTTTAGCACGCTTATTTTTCATCGCTACAATTTCCTTTGAGACACAATATTAAAGGGTTCAGTTTTCCTTGAAAAACTTTATTTACTGTCCGGAAAATTATTGTTTGTACTGTAAATTATAACTTTATTGCTACAGTTTATTTTGATTAAAAGTTTTGGTCTTTGGATTTTGTCGATAAGACCGCCATTTAATTTTGTCATTTGACTCCACTTCTCTCTGAAATGACGCGCCCGACTTTCGCATTTACGTACACGGTAATGGATTTCTATCGGTAATGCAGTAAGGGTGCGCGTCATTTCAGATTGGACAAGCTATAACACCCTATGTAACTCTTGTTTGTATTTGTTATGTTGATACTGTATGTACAATAAAGACTATATTATTCTATCTATATACATATCTATGATTGCTCGAGGCGCCTAGAGGCAATGAAATTGACATTTGAAGGAGATAAGGTTCGTTATCATCTAACAACCCGCACTGGGCCCGCGTGGTGGATTACGGCCCACTCTCTCCCACTGAGAGGAGGCCTGTTTATTATAATATAAAGGTTCCTTACACACCTGTCTGGATAATCATTCAAGTAATCTTGAATTAAAAATTTTTCTATGTTTGCCCTAGATAGAGAAACCTAGCCTAACATAGCCTAGAACACAGGCTTACTCCTGTGTTCTAGGTGTGTTAACAGACTTAAATCTAACATGCACCAAACTGCTACTTATTACACATCGTTATCGTTTAAAGGTCATCGCCCATTATAACAGCACCGCTCCAGCAAGGTAGCGCCCCGGCACCGCCTCGAAAAATCTAGTCGTCAACGCGCCGTAAGCCAGACGACGGCTAGTCGCCAACGCGCCGGAAGCAAGGCGACGGCTAGTCGTCAACGCGCCGTCAGCAAGGCGACCGCTCGCTGCCGGCACGCCACCGGCGAGGTAACAGTTTATTGTTTATTCACAAGCAAGGCGTCACCGTGCGGCCGGCGAGGTGTCACCGCGCTTACGGCGAGGCGTCACCCCGCGGACGGTGAGGCGCCGACGAGAGGGCTTCTCGCTTGTAGCGCGCTGTCAGCCCGACGGGAGACGGCTCGCAGGCCGCTCGTTGCCGGCGAGCCGTCCACTATTTTGTTTAGCCATCGTGAAATAGACTTTAATACATTGACAAGTTATTTGGCGTGTCGGAGGCGTGCTGCTATAATGAGCGATGACCTTTAGGCTGCTTCGTTGGTCTAGCGGTCGCATGAGCAGTAGCTGAGAATGAGGACCTGGGTACGATTCTGGGAAAGGTGTTATTGGATTTTTCCACTCAGAATTTTTCAGTAGCAACTTGGAGTCTGGATTGGTGGTCGGTTGATGGCAATAAGCTCGCCCTCTATACATAGGAGTTCAACATAACTGGCGAAATGTGGGTGTACTTAATATGGGCACACCTCTGCCTAACCCTTCGGGGATACAAGGCGTGATGTTATGTTGTAGCGGTTACACCGCCACATACGAACTACGCAGAAAAGACATGACGTCACACAATTCCTGCATCGCGCAGTTAGAGTTTACCAAGCGAAAAACATAGATAAGACTATCCGAAATCAACTGCCCGCCAGACATAACACCCGTCTGGCCGGAGGATCCTCCCTTTTCTATGGTGGATGAGTGAACTTTACACCCTGTTCCTCATACTTACCCCTAAAATGTTATGATAGAAGTATTTGATATACAGGAACGTTTCAGTGACGAAAATGTGATTGCTACCCAATGAAATAGGTAAACAACTGCTAGACTCAAAAATAACCTAATTAAAACCCGAAAAGGTCGCTATATGAAAACAGTGAAAATATTCCACTTAATTACTGCGTTGTTGTAATTCCTCACATATTCCACGGTCCCAAGAAATGTTGCCATCATTCTTAGTGTTATTTACGTAGCTACGATGTTTCCACGACATCACACTTCACAACAAAAGATAAACTCAAATATGAGTAGAATTCGTTTACATAGACGATGTCTAGGTGTGATATGTGTATCGAGTACAGTAAATATAAATAAAATAGTGATACAGAGTGCTCAAACTGTTTTCTTTTTGTATGCTTGCAAACAAAAGAAAGGGGCTTGTGGCTAAGTAAGTACTCGTAGGTAGAAGTAGGAAGTAGGCAGAGGTGTATCTATATATATACATAGTATATATATATATACATAGTATATATATATATACATAGTATATATATAGTAGGTACATCCATTATTTCGCCAGTTATATATACTAGCCTCAGCTTAAAGCTTTGTGCAGACCAGCAACACTTGTCGCACGACGCGACACCGGTTATTGTTAAGGCTTTTTCAGACCAGCGCGACTTGTCGCGCGACGCGACACGAACAATAAAATTTCTAAGAAAACTTCACGGTATAACAATAACCGGTGTCGCGTCGAGCGACAAGTCGCGCTGGTCTGCACAAAGCTTTATACCGCGTTTCTTAGAAATTGTATCGTTCGTGTCGCGTCACGCGACATCTCGCGCTGGTCTGCAAAAGCCTTTATAATTTCTGAGAAAATTTCTGAAAACCAATCCTTGTTCATTATTATTATGCAAAATTATGATGCCGCTAATTCCGATAAGACCACTATTGTACAGTCACGACCATGAGTAGTAAATTACTATGGACAGCTCAGCAAATATCTGATTTCATGATTTATCCATTAATATAGGTCGTGTAGATGACGGCAAATATATGTGATGATCTATTTTGTAAGTGTGTTTTGCCACTTGTATAGCAGTGTATTTTAAACGGTGTGTAATGAAGTACCTATCATCACTGTGCAACATGGGTCTCAGCATTATGCTGATCAATGGCCATTTTTGCGTGAATGTGACGCATATTTCCCCCAATTTGTTAATTTTTGTTTGGTGTTCTTTCTTTGCGTCATGTTTACCGGAAATAAACGTATTTTCTTTCTTTTCTTATCTTTATATCTAACTAGCTTTTACCCGCAGCTTCGCCCACGTAGATGTCGCAAAATATCCCACGGGAACGTACTACCGGTATTACATACCGAGGAAAAGGTCATTGACTCTTACCGCTGCGCCCGCGTTGCCGTCAACGATAATTAGGTATTTTATTACGCGTAATTTTGAGTCTGTGATATCTTTTAAACTATTAATGTAAATGATATGATATCAAGGCATACTAAAACCTTCCGCATGAATCACTCCATCCATTGGTGAGAACCGTTTGAAAATCCGTCGGTAGTTTTTGAGTTTATCGCGTTCAGACAGACAGACGCGGCGGGAAACTTAAAGGTGTTTTCAGCGCGATTTGTCGCGCGACGCGACACGAACAATACAAAACTTCACGGTATAACAATAACCGGTGTCGTCGCGCGACAAATCGCGCTGGTCTGCAAACAGCTTAAAGGTCACCTGTTTAGATATAAAGATGAGTCGGTAGGTATTTCATTGCACACCTGTTAAAATACACTGTTTACAGGCGTTTTTTCATGTAGTTAATATTCATCTTTATGTGTTTGCCCTCTAGTAACTTTACATTGCCTTACTAACCCAATGACAGCAACGGTACTGCAAAAAGCTCGACTACAGCTGCTACAAAAACATTAAAAACATCGTAACAGCAAAACATTGGCTTACATAATTGCTTACATCTGTCTGTACTGCAACTGTTGACCATAAGACTCGCAATTAAGATTCTCTTAGATGTAATACTGGTGTAATTTGATAATTAACTGTGTACAGCAGCCAGCCGGCGTGGTTACACCGACAAGACCTAAAAAAGCGTAGAAGGCTCACTTTGTTCATAGCATTTTCGCGCTCTGGCACATTATTTTCAGTGGGTACTTCAAGTCTAATTCTGGCTTGCGTTCGCCTGTTCGCAGAATGGTCAATTCAAATAATGGAACTTTTGTATATATATAAATAATATAAATATACATTTTTGTTTGTGCTCCTTATACGTTCAAAAGTCTTATACTTAATGTGCTTACTTGAACAAATCTCCTTCTTTTTTGTGTACCATTTTTTAAAGATTTATATAGATTTATACTAAATATATTAAACACGTTAGTTAAGAAATAATAAATAAAAATGTATTTGTAACTTTAGCGAATATTTTGACTGTTATGTATCCTGTAGCTATTCTGTGAACAGCGTTGTGGGCTGCAATATTGTCTATATTTTTTTATGAATTTCTTGTTTTCTATGTTTTATATTGTAGCTGTTTGTTGTTCCTTTTGAATAAAAATAAAAAATAAAAATAAAATAGCATTCTTTAACCTAATAAACAAAAAAAAAAAACTGCAGTTCAGCAGTGGACGTCTTTCGGCTGAAATGATGATGATGAAGAAACAAAAAATAAGAATTAAAAAAAATGAAAAAAAGCAACTTATGGTTACTGCAACTGATATTTTGTGGTTTCCTGCAATAACACTTAACATATTTACTAATGCGATGCCAGTTTTAAAGACAAGAGTTTAAATGCCCCAAAGCTAATCGCTAGATGAAAACAAAACATATCGATATCTGTGAAAAGGTTCTTTTACTTGCTGAATTTTGCGTCTTATGGAGTCGGAATGTGGCCTATCCTCAGACATGTCAATTAAAAGAATGCCCTTATTGTGATTGGCCTTCTGAATCTTGCTGTTCCGTTGTATCCGGTGAGTTACAGCGGCGTGTGCGCAAGTTGCTCTCGTATTGTGGTCACCGGTTCCTCGAGAGCTGCATAAGGAGTCGTGACAGATGCTTGTGACAAAAAAACTTGAATTAAGTATAATTACTTTATTGGAATTATTAGCATTGAAAAGATCTTAAGTATGCTACGAGTATGCTGTTTTCTTGGTATGAGTAGCATGAAGACGGAAACTTTTTTAAGTAGACTTGTTTTAAAACAAAGTTTAACATTATTATATAGGGTGACTGGTAAATTAGTGACCGATACTTCAACATGTGAATTTACTCATCATTAGGAACAACTTTTACTATGGGACCAACACTGAAATCGCGAAAAAAATCAGCTGTTCCTTCCATTTATGTTCGCATAACTCGTCAAAATGTATGGAACAGCAGTTATTTTTTTCGCTATAGCAGGTTTGGTAAAAGTTGTTCATAATGCATAATGATGAGTAAAGTCACGTGTTTAAGTCAATCAATCTTCCTAGCCTTTTTCCCAACTATCTTGGGGTCGGCTTCCAGTCTAACCGGATGCAGCTGAATACCAGTATTTTACATGGAGCGACTGCTCTGACCTCCACAACCCAGTAACTGGGTAATACGATACCCCTTGGTAAGACTGGTGACAGACTTTCGGGCTTCTGACGACTCGTAACGACTGTCAAAGATCCACAAATGACAGCCGGGACCAACGGCTTAACGTGCTTTCCGAGGCACGGAGGAGTCTCGGTATGTAAAGATGGTCACCCATCCACTGACCAACCCCGGCAAGCGTAGCTTTACCTGATGGATCGACCCGTGCGGCTTGTTATTACTTAGCCACGAGCGTGTTTAAGTATCGGTCATTAATTACCAGTCACCCTATATACCAGCCTATTATTTTCCATTTGTCTACGTCGTTGGTCTAGTGGTCGCAAGCGCTACTGCTGGGCATGAAGTCCTGGGTTCGATTCCCGGGTCGAGCAAAGGTTTTTCTATTTGGAATTTCTTAGTAGCAGCCCGGAGTCTGGATTTGTGCCCGATGGCAATAGGCTCGCCCCCTATTACATGGGACTTAAACTGGCGAAACGTGGGTGTACACACGGCTACACAGTTTACGCTGATCTCGCATCGTATAAGATTTTCGTACAATGCGAGCTCAGCTTATACTGGAAATGTATAGCTTGATGTGTTGCCGTGCGTACTACAGGTGCACCTCTACCTAAACCTTCGGGGAAATAAAGCGTGATGTTCTATGTTAGAGGGTTTGGTTTCCGCACTTAGTCCTTCAAGTGGACCATTGTGCGTAACAAATGCGTGATGTTATTTATTTATTTAAATTTTTACTAAAAAAAGGTACAAAGGCGGACTTACTTAGACATGCCTGTTATGTGTTATGTATTTTCCCACTGCGAGTAAAATGCCTCACACAGAGAAGGCAGACAGGTTGGCGATTTCTGACCTATATCCTAATATCCATACTAATATTATAAATTCGAAAGTAACTCTGTCTGTCTGTCTGTCTGTCTGTATGTTACCTTTTCACGGCTAAACCACTGAACGGATTTCGATAAAATTTGGTAAGAAGATAGATGACATCCTGGAAAAGGACATAGGGTACTTTTTGTCTCAAAAATACCCCTTAAAGGGGTGATATAAGGGATGAAAGTTTGTATGGGAAACCCAGCATTTTTTAAGTTAGCGATATGAAAATTCATATTCATGCTTTTGGTAAGAAATAAAGAATTATGTGTATCAGCGTTTTTGCAAAATCATCCCCCAAAGGGGTAAAATAGGGGTTGATTACAAAATTCACATGTAATATTGAGTTTTTGTGTCTTATTTTTAAGAGATTTAAGAGGAACTCGTGGCTAAGTAATAACAAGCCGCACGGGTCGATCTGTCAGGTTAAGCTACGCTTGCCGGGGTTGGTCAGTGGATGGGTGACCATCTTTACATACCGAGACTCCTCCGTGCCTCGGAAAGCACGTTAAGCCGTTGGTCCCGGCTGTCATTTGTGGATCTTTGACAGTCGTTACGAGTCGTCAGAACCCGAAAGTCTGACACCAGTCTTACCAAGGGGTATCGTATTACCCAGTTACTGGGTTGTGGAGGTCAGATAGGCAGTCGCTCCATGTAAAATACTGGTATTCAGCTGCATCAGGTTAGACTGGAAGCCGACCCCAAGATAGTTGGGAAAAAGGCTAGGAAGATTGATTGATTTTTAAGAGATTTAAGAGGAGTTCGTGGCTATAAGTTATAACAGTCACACGGGTCGATTCATCAGGTTAAGCTGCGTTTGCCGCGGTTGGTCAGTGGATGGGTGACCATCTTTACATACCGAGACTCTTCCGTGCCTCGGAAGCACGTTAAGCCGTGGTCCCGGCTGTCATTCGTGGATCTTTGACAGTCGTTACGAGTCGTCAGAAGCCCGAAAGTCGGTCACCAGTCTTACTAAGGGGTATCGTATTACCCAGTTACTGGGTTGTGGAGGAGCTGCATTCGATTAGACTGGAAGCCGACCCCAACAAAGTTGGGAAAAGGCTAGGTAGATTGATTGATTTTTAAGAGATTTAAGGTATTGGTATTTTAAGGAAAATTGAATAGTAAAAACCTGTTTTATTTATTTGAAAAAACCGGACAAGGTGTGAAGGACTTGCTTTATGTGGCAATATTAGGGGTTTTTTTTCCAATTTGGAATATTACCGGTTTAGTACACGGGGCGTGGGCGGCCGTCGTTTAGCGGGTGTCTACATGTCATAACTGACCCCTATTGAAAATCTGTTAATTTTTAATAGAGTTAGGGTAATGTACTTACAAAAAAAGTGAATTAAATAGCAATTTTTTTTTTTTTTTTCAATAATAATAAGATTTTTTATTACTTTTTGGTAATGTTCCCCCAGTAATAAGAAACCGATTGAAGAAGTCAGATTGCAGTAGGTACCTATTTTCCCCTTTTACTTTTGCAGTACCTATTTACCCCTTTCGGATCGGGCAGGGTTATTTTTACATATTTTTAACTAAAAATTACCTATTTTCGGATTTTTTTCGTTACTTGAGGTTGCTTCTCGCCTAACTCCATACTGCTGGCCCGACGAGAAGTACCAAATAGTAGAAGTACCAAGTAGCCATACGGAAAGGCCATGACCTGGGTTAGGACATAGGATACTCTGAATCCCGGTAGTACGTTCTTGTGGGATATTTTCCGCCCTTTACGCGGGCGAAGCCGCGGGCAAAAGCTAGTAATATTATAAATGCAAATGTGAGTTTGTTTGTAACGCTTTCACGATAAAATGGCTGAACGGATTTGGATGAAATTTGGCACATGGGTAGACCATGAACTAGGACATAGGCTTTTTTCATCCTGGATCGGAAAGAAAGTCTCGGGCATCAACTAGTACATAGTATAAAACAAAGTCGCTTCCCGCTGTCTGTCCTTATGTATGCTTAGATCTTTAAAACTACGCAACAGATTTCGATGCGGTTTTTTTAAATAGATAGGGTGATTCAAGAGGAAGGTTTATATGTATAATAAATACATATTATAGTACAGAAAAAAGTCCACGCGGGTGAAGCCGCTGGCAGCAGCTAGTTAACTATAAGTCCAGATTTCTTTACGATGTTTTCCTTCACCAATGTCAGTAATGTCCAGGATAAACTTTAAAAGTACATATGAATAGAAAAAGTCATATTGAAAGAAAGAAAGAAAAATTGGTTTATTTATCGCAGAAACATGTGCATACAAAAAGACAAGAGTAAACAATATAGAGAACAAAAATTGTCGGCAGCTGCACGTCATGACTGTGATGGCTTCCACTCAGCATAATGCTGTGCTATGGCCCACAGCACAGCGCTGATTTTCAGTGGTCACCCGAAAAAGACGTACGGCTATCAAGTCAGGTTCAGTCATTTGTAAATAATAAATAGGAAATAAAATAAACAGTACTTAGTATTCTAAGTACTGTTTATTTGTTTATTCGTAAATAATTCGTTGTATTGTATTCAATACAACGAATTATTTGAATAATATTAACTAACTGTACTATATTATTGGTACTTTACCCGGTTTTGAACCCACAACCTTTTAAAATATGTATGAGGTTAAAAGAGAGCATCATTGTGACTTGATTGATAGGTGTCTTGTACAAAAGACCGTTGTAATTGGCTCCCAAATAGGCCCCAATTAAAAACTCCAAAGAGGGATTTGTTAATGATTACCATCTACAGATGGAACTTTTAATAAAGGTTTTGGTGGTTTTCGTTTTAATAACACCCTCGGAGTTATCAGTGATTATTGGGTAACCATTTATGGTTACCAAAAACCCAGTCCTTAAGACGACCAAAATAGAAATAATTTCATCTATCCCTTATTTAATTCTACCAGATCATTATTAGTTTGGCTTAGACTCTAAGCCTTAGAGGATACTAGTAGACAAAAGCTAATAAAACTAATAAACGCGAGGTTCTAGTCTTGTGAAAATGGAGGTAATTTTATCTGTACACATTTCTAAAGGACCTGACTCCCGATATTCTTGCTATAAAGACCCGTAGTGCGGTATTAGGTACCTACAGTGCGTGTATATACAGCTATGGAAGCTGTACCAAACCAACCAATAGGTAACTACGTATATCTCTACTGATCTCGCAAAGAGATTTTTTTGAAATCATTTTTATCAAATTTCATATTAAACTGTTTTCGGCATCAGACTCAATAATAGTTTGTAATAAAACAATTAAAGAAACGGCCGTTAGTTGACTTGCGCTGGAGTTATACCGTTTTACAGTTAAAGTAATTAAGAAACTTAATCGCTCGACCCAGATTCGGATAGCGCCGATTCTTTGCTTAATATTTATTGCTATTAATAAATACAAAGGTTAATTTGCTCCAGAAAAAGAATGGACAGTAAATGGAAACTTTAGAGAATTGTGAAAATTCTTTCAATATTGCAGAAATTGTGTGTAACTGTAATTTAGAAGATATTTTTGTATATAATAGAGAGTAGGTATATGCTTTATTGTATTCCAAAACAATGGTATTGCTACTTGTTATTGACCCCAGACGGAAAGTATCCATGAGGATTTCGTCACAGGGAACAAAGAAAAGACTATGTAGTAGGTGTACCCCTGGGTAGGTACTGTGTTTTCTTTATTTTATTTTTTTATTGCTTTTGACCTCGATCACTTCACGTGACCGGGGCCAAGTCTACTAATTTACAAATTTACAAAACAAAGTAAATTAATAGACTTGGCCCCCAGAGGGCTGGCTGAATTTAGTCATTGTATTTAGTACCTAGAGTAAATAGTTAATTGTGTTAAATACTGTAGTCAAAGTCAGCTCTGTATGCATAGTAGTAGGACTGCACTTATGCGCAAAAGTGTTTTTTGCATGGCTCCCATTATATATAATAAGTTACCGAAAAGTTGGAGGGAGCTTAATAATGTACAATTGAAGAAACAACTAAAGTCATTTCTAGCTGACAAAGCATATTATAATGTTAAGGAATTTCTGACAGAACCATTTATTTTGACATAGATTTTATGAATTATTTTTATTTACTTGACATTTATAATTTATTAATGTTTTGCTAAATTCTAGATAAATTAATGCTAATGAATTGGCTTCCTAAATTATTAACAACCATAATTATTCATATTTGCACGCCATAATACGTGGCAAACATGTCTGAACCTTTTTTTTAATGTTATCTTGCATGCATATTTTTATTTCTGTATGTGTACACATGTTTGCGCAAATAAATATATCTTTATCTTTACTGTAAAAATATTAAGTAATTTTAAATAAATGTTACCAGTTATTATAAAAAAAAATACATTTTATATTTTAAAATGAATGAAATAAAAATATAAATTAATGTCAAATGTCAAATTGATTTTTTTATTGCCGACATATTACCAATAACCCTGTATACCTATTATTAGTTAAAAGTTTTTACCTAAAGGTCAGTGTGTGTTTTTGAAAAAATCTCAGCAGATTTAGTTTTTTGAAAGCTCCGATTTGTTTCTTAGTTTCAGCGAAATGACGGTGAGAACACGTTTGATTATACTCTCCCTGACGACAGGTGTAATGTCATATTCATATACTGTCCATAATATATTAAAGTAGCCATTTACTACGAATAATAAAAGATTATTTGTAGAGTCATATATAAAATAAAAGTTGTTTCTCATTTCTGCATCGTGACGTGTACTAATATGAGTACCTAGACGATAGCAACATGTTTTTGTAGTTATGTTTGAGGTACATACATTGAGGCTGTATCATATTATATTAATATTATAAAGAGGCCCAAGTCTACGTGAAGTCTGTAAAAAACGAAGGAATGACGGCATTGGTAAACATAATATTATTTCGGTTTATGATTTCATAAAGGTCACGTCGCGCGTCGTGTTGGTTTTCAAAGGTCGTTGCCATGGTATGTCTTCGCAAACATTATAGTCGGAAAAACGTCCATCATTTGAGCATGCAAAAGCTGCAATCAGCAGGCGGGACATGGAAAATCGTCATAATTGCCACTCTTAAAAAAATAGATTGGTCACTGATTGGTGTTGCCTTTGTCATGTGGTGTATGTCCAATTCTATTTATATTTAGTCATTTAATTTCATAGCAGGTGGCGTTCTGTAGTTTCAGCCTACCCCCATGGGAAGAAGACGTGAAGATGTTATGTCATGAGCGTGCATTTTGAAAGTGGGCAACGTCGCAAATAGCTGTCAAATATTTCGCGGTTTTGATTAATTTGGCAATATTACTGTATGGAAATAAGAAATGTGGCTAACTAGCGAACTAAAATATTAATAATGAATTGCTATTGTAACATTGAATTTGATGTTGTACTCGTTTTAGGTGTAAATAAGGCATTTGGTCCGTGGGGTCCGTGTGGTGCCGGACTTAAAGAATCGCACTACCCTATGTCTTCCCATGGGTGTCGTAAAAGGCGACTAAGGGATTACTAGAGAATGGGCAGCAGCGTTCTCTATGCACTATTAACACCATACTGCGATCGCCAACCCGCTTGCCAAGCGTGGCGATTATGGCAAACCCCCCCCTAAAAATGACAAGCACCACAAACAAACGGCCCCTAGTGCCCGGCGGCCTACCTACCCTTGGCTACGGTAGCGGTCAAGGTCACGGTGAGGCAAGGGGTGCGAAGAATCCCCGGAAGAGATCTGGCTACCACAACCACCGGAAACTGGACCTGGCAACTTATAACACGCGTACACTCCGGACCGACGAGAAGATCATCGAACTCGAGGAAGAATTGAGCAGGTTACGATGGGGTATAATAGGATTATCTGAAGTCCGAAGAGAGGGGGAGGACTCGATAATCCTTAAATCCGGAAACTTGCTCTATTTCCGGGAGGGCGACCAGCAGTCCCAGGGTGGTGTCGGGTTTATCGTCCACAAGTCCCTTGTGAGCAACGTAGTGAAGATCGAGAGTGTGTCGACCAGGGTGGCGTACCTTATACTCAGAATATCCGCAAGATATTCGCTGAAGGTCGTACAGGTTTACGCCCCGACCTCGTCACACCCCGACTATGAGGTGGAGACCATGTATGAGGATATTTCTAGAGCCATGCATGTCTCTAAAACTCACTTCACCGTTGTCATGGGGGACTTCAACGCGAAACTGGGCAAACGAAACGATGATGAGCTGCGAGTGGGGCAATTTGGAATTGGACGTCGGAACCACCGGGGTCACCTACTGGCCAGTTTTATGGAGAAGGAAGGCCTCTTTATGATGAACTCCTTCTTCAGAAAACGTGAGCACAGAAAGTGGACCTGGCAGAGCCCTGATGGTGCAACAAAAAATGAGATTGACTTCATTATGTCGACGAAGAAGCAAGTATTCAATGATGTCTCTGTGATCAACGCGGTGAAAACCGGAAGCGATCACCGCATGGTAAGAGGCACATTGAACTTAAATATTAAGCTGGAAAGATCTCGACTGGTGAAGTCTACGCTCCGTCCAGCACCGATCCAAGTTCAAAACCCCGAGAGCTTTCAGCTCGAACTTCAGAATCGTTTCGAGTGCCTAGGGAGCTCCGTGGACGATTTTAACGATGGGTTCGTGGAAACTGTCCATACGGTCGGGTCCAAGATCTTTAAGACCCGTCGTACAAATAGAAACAAGAAGCTCTCTGATCCTACTATACAGCTCATGAAGGAGAGGCGCGAGATGATCCTCCAGTCTTCAGACGATGCGTTCAAGTACCGGCAGCTCAATAGACGGATCTCTAAGTCCTTGAAAAGCGACCTTCGTCGCTTTAGTACGGACCGCATTGAGGACGCGATAGAGCGGAATAAGGGCTCCAAGGTCTTTACAAGAGATCTGTCTATTGGGCAGAGCCAGCTTGCAAAGCTGAAGACCGATGATGGCAGGATCGTATCCGCCAAACCTGAAGTATTGAGAGAGATCGAGAGGTTTTATGGACAGTTATACACGTCATCCAGTAACCCCGTTACGAATCTGGCAAACGACCCAAGAGCTAGATTAACCCGACATTATACCGAAGATATCCCGGACGTCAGCTTGTACGAGATTAGGATGGCTCTAAAGCAGCTTAAAAACAACAAGGCGCCGGGTGATGACGGAATTACGGCCGAACTTTTAAAGGCCGGTGGGAAACCCGTTCTAAAGGCCCTCCAGAAGCTGTTCAATTCCGTCATACTCGAGGGTAAAACGCCACAGGCATGGAACAGAGGTGTGGTGGTACTCTTCTTTAAAAAGGGCGACAATGCCCTGCTTAAGAACTATAGGCCCATCACACTTCTGACCCATGTCTACAAGCTGTTTTCAAGAGTCATCACGAACCGTTTGACGACTTCCAGCCTCCCGAACAAGCCGGATTCCGTAAAGGCTTTAGCACCGTGGACCACATACATACGCTGCGGCAGGTTATACAGAAGACCGAAGAGTATAACCTGCCTCTCTGCTTAGCGTTCGTGGATTACGAGAAAGCCTTCGATTCGATCGAGACATGGGCTGTACTGCAGTCTCTTCAACGGTGCCAGATCGACTATCGGTACATCGAGGTGTTAAAGTGCCTATACAAAGACGCCACTATGTCAGTCCGACTCCACGACCAGACCTCGAAACCTATCCTACTGCAGCGCGGTGTGAGACAAGGAGACGTTATCTCTCCGAAACTGTTCACCGCTGCACTGGAGGACGTCTTCAAGGTTCTGGACTGGAAAGGGCTAGGCATCAACATCAATGGCGAGTATATCACTAACCTTCGGTTTGCCGACGATATAGTTATCATGGCTGAGACCATGGAGGACCTCAGTATAATGCTCGATGACCTCAGTAGAGCCTCCAAAAGAGTGGGTCTTAAAATGAACATGGACAAGACAAAAGTCATGTCAAATGCCCATGTAACACCCGCCCTCATAAAGATCGGAGACGCTACGCTCGAAGTTGTAGACGAGTATGTTTACCTAGGACAAACTGTCCAGCTAGGTAGGTCCAACTTCGAGAAAGAGGTCAATCGTCGAATCCGACTCGGCTGGGCAGCGTTCGGGAAGCTACGCAATATCTTCTCGTCCCACATACCACAGTGTCTCAAGACGAAAGTCTTTGACCAGTGCGTGTTGCCAGTGATGACTTATGGCACTGAAACGTGGTCGCTCACAATGGGCCTAATCAGAAGGCTAAAAGTCACCCAAAGAGCAATGGAGAGGGCTATGCTTGGAGTTTCCCTACGTGATCGAATCAGAAATGAAGAGATCCGCAGGAGAACCAAGGTAACCGACATAGCCCGAAGAATTGCCAAACTTAAGTGGCAATGGGCAGGACATATTGCTCGCAGAACAGATGGCCGATGGGGTCGAAAGGTTCTGGAGTGGCGACCACGTACCGGAAGACGTAGCGTTGGAAGGCCTCCCACAAGATGGACCGATGACCTAGTAAAGGCCGCAGGAATTCGCTGGATGCGGGAAGCACAGAATCGGTCGAAGTGGCGGTGCTTGGGGGAGGCCTATGTCCAGCAGTGGACGTCTTTCGGCTGATATGATGAAGGCATTTGGAAAGTTTTCAAATACTTTTTTTACATCTAAAACGAAATATTCGGTGTTTCGATATTAATTATTGCATTTCATAATCAATATTCTAGTTCGCTAGTTAGCCACATTTCTTATTTCCATATAGTATTAATTCCAAATTAATCAAAACAATTAAATACTTGACTACTATTTACGACGTTGTCAACTTTTAGGATAAACTATACGCTCTTGTAAAATTATGTAATTTTATATAAGCACAACCCATGTGCCCGATGGGATTTCGGACATCGGCAAAATGTCGAACTTCCATACAAAATTTCATCCCCTATTTAACCCCTTTAGGGGATGAATTAAAAATATCCTTCCTTTGCTCGTTACCAGCGGTTTAGGCTGAGCTTTGTCTGTCGTTGAAGAATGAATGAATTTAAATGACTCGAATGAACTTATTATTGATATACCTAATCTAAACAGTAACTTTTTACAGTATGTATACTAGGGGAAGGGTTGCATTTGCCAAAATCTTTGCAGGATGAGCAGTTTAAGCACACAATGTAGGTAATTAGCATAATGCATTGGTGCAGTTAGTAACTCATGCATTAGATAACATCCTCCCGGTAGCAGTAGATTATTGTGCAACAGTGGCATAAAGTCGACCGTCCACTGCTACATAGGATCTCAAACCAAATAAAAATTTAAGACATAGCGCTGCCAATGCCAACAGTGAAGTGAGGCCGGTTTCGTAAACATGTGCATTTAGTGAGGTTGTGTAGTTTGATTGTAAATGATTGTAAATATGTGCTTTTGTGCGTGTATGCACAGAGCGGAGGTGTAGTTTTGGCAGCTTCACTGTATAGTTCGCAACGGTAAGTCTTGGTTTTTAATTTGGTTTGAGCATAGGATGTGCACGGAAAGGTTTGCCAAGTTCGCTATGCAGTTTATTTTTTTGCCAGCCACGCATACGTGCATATCATGGTCGTAGGTTGCAGTGGACGTTCCCTCCTACATTTTCATACAAAGCGAAGCTAAGTACACCTATGTAGCTTAGCCGTGTGCTGCTCTGGAGCGCCGACCTTAATGATTACATTACCTACACCATCCATTACATAACTTATCTCCCCTTAGAGAATTCGTATCTCTTGTTTTAGTTTCATCCCTAACCACGTAGGTATAAACAAACGCCTTGCTCACATAACATTGTTATTTATTTGCGTTGCCACCTCTAATTAAGCAGGTTTACAAGAAAATAATTAATTTATTCAGTCCCTTGAAAGGATACCGTTGTAACTTGTACCCCGAGGTATATTAAGCTTCAGGTGACAGGAATATGGCTCATTTTTTTACAAAGTTACAGAGGCATTCAAAAGGAGTACAATCGCGAGCACCAATATGTATCCAGTTAGCAAAATTCAAAAGTGAATTTTTCGTGGAATATTGACTGCAATTTTGAGATAAGGCCTATTTCATCTATCTATATCTATCTATCTATCTATACATATAATAAAATTGTAGAAAAGTTGTGTCTGTACAATGGAAATATATGAAAAAAAAATAGCAGGGGTTGTTATTATATCGATGCTGAACCCGAGATTGTAATTAATTTTTTTTTTGTCTGTTTGTCTGTTTGTCTGTGTGTTTGTGCACGCTAATATCAGAAACGGCTTATTCGATTTAGATGCGGTTTTCACTAATATATTGTAGTAAGCTTCACTTAACATTTAGTGTTTATTTCATGTCAATCGGTTCATAAATAAAAAAGTTATGTCAATTTAAAGAATCACATCGAACATTTGTTATAGGTTAGGCATTTCTTTCCTTGATTTTCGGTATACTTATCTTAATTTTTATTTAGGGTTTGTATAAAAATATTATAAGTACTTATTTGGTATAGGTTAGGCATTTCTTTTCTTGATTTTCTTTATTAAGTATAAGTTTATTAGCTCAGGTTAGTAATTAATTTTTCTAGCAATTCTTTTGTTTTATAAAGTTAGTACGCTTGGTTTACACGTTTAGACTTGGTTTAGACTGTATAATTAATAATCTGTAAGTATTTATAATTTAATTGTTTACGATAATACGTGTTTACTAAATAACTGTGTGTTAAGTAGTAAGTACTATTTTATTGTAAGAATGCCTCGAAGAAGATCCAACCTCTCCCAATGTAGCAGAAATGCTAAAAGGATGAGATTAGTTCGATCACAGGAATCTGAGGAAGGTCGTGCGGCAAGGCTCTCTGCAACTCGGGAACATCAGGCTAGGTTTCGTGCTGCAGAAACTTCGACTCAGCGGGAATCTCGACTGAGTTCAAATCGTTCTCGAATGGTCGAGGTCGCGAAAATTTTTTTTCATATTAATGGGGTCAAGTCATGAAAAAGTTTGAAAAACACTGCCCTACATTAATCCTACTATCCTACTAATATTATAAATGCGAAAGTTTGTGAGGATGGATGGATGGATGGATGGATGGATGTTTGTTACTCTTTCACACAAAAACTACTGAACGGATTTTGATGAAACTTTACAATAATGTAGCTTATACATTAAAATAACACATAATCTACAATTTATAAAGATTTTATATGATTTGGCCATAATATAACGATAAGTATCAAGTAAGTCGGAAAAATTCCTGCCCTCTGAGATCTATCTTTGCGTGCGCTGCCTTTTTTTTTTTTTGGGTTGTTAATCATCCAATGACTTCTCCCGCTCTGGGCGGAGCGGAAGGGCGTGTCAGACTCTTACTGACTAAAACCCACACGTGTTCCTTCGATCCTTGATATCTCTTTGAGGCGCGCGTGAATCACGATGCGCCGTCGACCCGGGCCTGGTCCTTATCGGACGGCGAGCTGCCCGTTGCTCTCCGTCCGCAGGCCCGCGCCTACGGTGGCCGGAAATCGGCTAACAATTCCCGACGCCCGGGACGTCTCCTACGGCGGCGGCGGCTAGGGTTGGTAGGGCGCGGCCTTTGCCACTCCCTCGCGCGCTCCCTTCTCCTTCGCAAGCATTACTGCTTTGCAGAAGGAGGTGACGGCTTGCCATGCCCTCTCGCTCCGCACCATGGCCTGAACCAGGGCCGTACGCAAGAGGCCACCGCCGCCGATCGCCTCCACGAGGACACGGCGGTGGTCCACCCAAGCCGGGCAGACCTCCACCGTATGCTGCGTGCGCTGCCTAAACCGTTAGAGTTACATGAAGAAAATGTATTGTGGGATTGTTTGTCTTAAAGAGTTCTAAATAAAAGTCCGCGACAGCATCTATCTACTTTTTATGTGGAAGCCTTTATAACCAAAATAGTGAGCAATAAATACAGTTAAATTGAATACTTTTTTTACATTGCATATTTTAGAGTATTTAGTTAATTCTTATCAAAATAAATACCTTCATCGCTTTTGGTATTTAATGTAGATAAAGTTTGTCTTTTACACTAAGTAATTTGGACAAATAGTTTAAAAGTTAGAACGATAAGAATGACCTGCGATATTGAGTCGACGGCGCACAGAACGAGGGTGGAGGGGCGGGCCAGCCAGGGGATGACGCGCCAGAGCGCCAAGTGGAAGCTATTGCTTAATAATTATGCTCGAGAAATAACGTAAATAACGCAATTAATTGTTGAACTGTCAAAATGAAACCCATTGCTATTGTAAGTGCTACGCAATTACCCCGCTGATTTAGGACATGTTACACGTTCCTGTGGGATAATTTCCGACATCCACGCGGGCGAAGCCGCGGGCAGAAGCTAGTATTAATATATGTTCCAAAATACTACATTTGTAACAATCAACACAGTAGGAGCAAATCAATTTTAAAAGTTGCTAAGTGTATAAGTACATATTGGTGCTCGTGACTGTACTATGTTTTTCTCCTTGTGCCCACAAAATGAATTTCACGTAAAAATTATGAACTTACTTCTAGCCATTTTGTTCTTCAGAAATTCTTTTGCTGATATTGTTCCCGTAAATAAACTTAAATGTTAGAGGGTCTGAGAGTAAACGACAATTCTTTAGTAAATGCTTTTGCCCTTTGGGCTCGATTAGATCGGAGAAAATCTGGATCGAATGGAATTTCTCTTCGAAAAATATTTTCTGTGGATATGATATTATATAAATAGATATTGGAGTGTCCTTGTTTGTAGTTCAAGGTTCACATGTATGTCTTCAATCATCTGAAGGATTCGGTTTTGCTTTGAGGTGTGGTCTCTACAAATGATAAATGATTTTATTTCTGTAAGTAGGTTTTACTTTACTTTTACACGTCAATCATATTTAAAAAACTAGACGAGATTTTATATTTTTCATTATGTCGAATATCTACCTATTTAGGTTACTTATTTTAACGGGAATCCCATACGAACAAAGTCTTTCCTTCTTATAAATATATTTCCAGAAAGACGAGGAAAAAGGTATCTTATAATGTTGTGCATAAGTCATATTATCATTTAAAGTTCCAGACAGAAGCATTGTCTGGGAATACCATGTGGAGTTTAAAGTCCCTTTTCCTTAGTTAATTGATACAACGAGGGACAATGAACTTTAACTACACTCAATGATAAGTGTAGTGTCTACTATGCAGTTTGTATTCCATTTTTAAATCCTTGCTTCCAATTGATGTTATTTCCACAAACTAATATCAGCCTTGTACTCATGTAAATTACTACATAGTATAAAACAAAGTCGCTTCCCGCTGTCTGTCCCTATGTATGCTTAGATCTTTAAAACTACGCAACTGATTTTAATGCGGTTTTTTTAAATAGATAGAGTGATTCAAGAGGAAGATTTATAAGTATAATACATGCAAAATATAGTAAGCTATAATTTATAAGTTTATCACACGGGCTAAGCCGCTGGCGGAAGCTAGTTAACTATATTTCAGAATGATTATAACTGTTGAAAAAGTTTTTTTTTATTCATTTTGTACCAGACTGAACTTTGTGTGAGTTTTAAAGTAATTTTTCTAAAAAAACACATTTTTGTTTACATTTTTGGAAACTAATTTGCTAACGCAGGATAGGTACATGGTAACATACTTATTCGTATATCAATTTGCGGTCGTTCTTTTAGACATCAAGTATTTACATTAAGTAGTACTCTGTGAGCTATTGTAAGTTGAGCGTCAGCAGAAAAAGTTAAATTTCTCCGAGAGTTTTATTTCATGGGCTTTATCGTAGAAGATAAAGGCTTATAATATACACAGGTATACTATACATTGTAGTTCGACCTCACCTGGAGCACAATACTGGAGATATATACATACATACATCTCCGTTCAAGTTAATCAAAGGCACGACCAAACACAAATACCTACTCAGAACCACATTTATATCCTCAGTGTTTATTTATTGAGAAAGCGTTTCATGAAAATGAAATCCAATACTTACCTGACTGACCTTTTCATTAATTAACGAAAATTGTTTGTTCTCACCGATCGATTCTCTCTGATATCAATGTCAGTGTCACAAGCTTTCTCTTTTGTGACGTTTTAATAATAAACGCAGTTTTATTTATTCACCATTTAAAAGTTAAAATGTAATAATTTCAAGATTTCACCCGTTGAGCCTTTGAACCGACCGATGCATGGCGCCATTCCAGCCCAAATTAATCAGTTTTAAAGCTGTTTATTACAAATCATAGGGTTGGGACACTTGGGACGATTTGTCGGTTAGTCGATTTTTCGAATTCCGAATGTACGGTCTTTGAAATGTCTTTGTGACAGACATTTAAATAGGAGTTTCGCTATTTACAGAATGTGTTAGCCCGATAAAGGATGTGTACCTACGTACAAACATTAAACGAAATTCAAAGCTATTTTCTTTCTTCTTAATGTTCCCTTTACACGCGACTGTGTAAGCTTCTTAGCTTATCTATGAGGGTGTGAGTGGGTGTTGACTTCATAACGTACAAAGTTAGACTCATATTTCTAGACGAGGTCAATTGAGATATTAATTTCCACTGAAACGGGCATGAAATATTACTTAATTGAGGGTAATGGTATATTTTTAATTATTATTTTCAGGTGGACAAGGCAGTCTAGCTGCCCTAATTGGACTGACGGACGAACAAGACAGGGGAACGTCACAAATAGATGTCAAATATTTGATTAATTTGGAATTATGAAATGTGGCTAACTTAGGAACTGAAATATTGATTATGAAATGCAATAATTAATATCGTAACACGGAATATTTAGTTTTAGATGTAATAAAAAGGAAACTTTCCAAATGCCTTTTTTACAACTAAAACTGTTAAAACATCAAATTCAGTGCTGTATTCTAGTTGGCTAGCCACATTACATATTTCCATACAGTAATATTGCCAAATTAATCAAAACAGCGTTATATTTGACATCTATTTTTGACGTTTCCCACTTTCAGAATAAACGCTCCCGGTAAAGTGATCAGTGGTGAAAAAATTTTGTGTTGGGTTACAGACAGCTTGGTCATAGCAGCTATTAGTTATCAGGTTATCACCTATGGCTTGCCATCCTAACTAATACTAATATTTTAAATGCCAAAGTGAGTTTGCTTATTTGTTTGTTTGTTTGTTACGCTTTCACGTTAAAAAGGCTGACCGGATTTGAATGAAATTTGGCACATGTGTAGACCATGACATGGATTAGGAGATAAGATATTTTTTATCTCGATATTCCCACGGGATCGTGACTTATGCGGGTGAAACCGCGGGACGCAGCTAGTATGACATAAATGAAAGTCAAGTCAAGGGATAATGTTCTATGTTCAGACACATATTATAACTTATCGCTTACTTAGCTATTTTTCAAATTGAAGTACGGTCCTCGGTCTACCAAAGGGCAATTTATTAAAAATAACTGGCTGTCTGACCTAATTCCGGTGTTCTGGAAAATCTTTTCTCCTTTGATCCGATCTTCGAACAAGTACGCCTTTATCCGAAATGTTCCTGAAGTTTTCGACCCAGAGCCGAAACGTGTCCTGCATACGGTAGCAGGCACTAACGAAAATAACCAACATAACTTTCATATGGATTGACCTTAAGATTAAGGCGAGAGAGTTCAATTTCTTATGACTGTACAGCAAATATATCATGGTGAAGTAATAAAGGTGGGTTTCAACGAATGAATGAACGAATGGGTTTCAGTGAATAGAAGCGTAATCCAGTACTAACCGATTGAACCGAAAATTACACACAGGAGACCAATAGTAATATCTACTTGAGACTCTAAACCTGATTTAAAAAAATTAACTGTAGGTGCATACGTTAATCTTCATTCACTCTTCCTTCTTCGTTCAGTCTATCTCTCTGTGGAATGCGCTCCCCCAGGAAATCAGGATGGCGACCAACCGATTATCTTTTAAAATTAAAGTTCGCGAGCACATTCGCAAGAAGCTGGCAGTATCATCACAACGGTAATGTTTTCCCATTGACTATCTTAGTAGTTTTAGTATGTTTATATGTATTTATTTGTACTTATATTTATATATAATTACGTGTATACATTATATTTACAGTTTTTAAATTTAAATAAATATATTCCTCAATTCTCGCTATCGCACCTACCACTGTTTGTCTCTGTATCACCCAAAGGTTGACTGGTAGAAAATGCCTATGGCATTAAGTCCGCCTCTATACATTTGTGTGCTTGAAGTATTAAATAAATAAATAATCTTTCGATACCTAAGTGAAGACCTTATTGGTGGTGTTCTTCAGAAAGGTTAGGTACTTAGTACTAGCAACCGGCGAGCGTGGATGACCAGCTGCCTAATTACGCAACACATTTTCGTAAACAATTCCGACAAATCTGTTTCATTTTGACAGTTCAATAATATTCATTGCGTTTTTTACGTTGTTGATCAGATTTTTTTTCGAACTTATGAAGCAATGGATTAGCAATCTGTTTCAAAACGATTCAAATTCTGATTGATCGTGTATTACGTAATTAGAGTGCAGGACAGGTATATATGAACGTAAATGAAGCAAAAAAGGGTTATGTAATGTAAGGTTCGTAGCAGGTTTTGTAGTTTCCCCCATGCGTGAGTCTATCATGTCTATGTATGTATTTAAGTTAGGAAAATAAGAAACGAACATGTGAACTGACTTAGGAGTAGGTACCTGTGTTTGAAAAGTGGTTGTAAACTTGCAAGCGTAGCTCGATAAAGAAGGATACCAAATAATATTGTATCCCCATGGATTTTAATGGTTCCAATGTTATTCTGATTTCTGGAAATAAGAATGTGTCGTTTTGTCTTTTCCGTACAATAGGCTTTTAGTTAGTGTATTCCTACCAGTCTCTTTTAAAACTGGTACGTTGTAAATTATTCAAAGTTATAGTAAATTAATTGCTTATCAAATTGACTACCAATTTAAATTGTTCGTATATTCAAATCACAACTCTTATACTTTTACACTTGTATGTATGAGTGTATCAATTTGATAAAAAAATAATTTTCCGGACTGTATTTTTAAAATTTTTTCATCTTGTAATGTGTTCAGTATTCTAATTTTTCACTTTAACTACGTATGATTAATGTTCCACTGTACCTAATTGTACATATGTTTGTTTATTTAAGCTAACAACGTTATAAGCTCTGTCTGAAGTAACTACATTTATAATATTGTTTTCTGTTGTAGGTAGGTACGATGATGCAATTTATGGTCAACCGCAACATCTCTCATGGTTCTCATCTATGGCAATTATGTAGCTGTGTATGCTAAGTATGAGTCTTTAGCCGAAAGACGTCCACTGCTGGACATAGGCCTCCCCCAAGCACCGCCTCTTCGACCGGTTCTGTGCTTGAGACTCATACTTACAACACTCAACGAAATTCAAAGTTACAGGCGACTGTGTAAGCTTCTTACCTTATCTATGAGGGTGTGAGTGGGTGTTGACTTCATAACGTGCAAAGTCAGACTCATATTTCTAGACGAGGTCAATTGAGATATTAATTTCCACTGAAACGGGCATGAAATGTTACTTAATTGAGGGTAATGGTATATTGTAGTAATTATTATTTTTAGGTGGAGTAGACAGTCTAGTTGCCCTAATTGGACTGACGGACCCGATGGCTCTATGATGATAGGTTAATCGTGACTGGTAAAGTTATCAGCGGTCACCACCAGGTGAAGTGTGTTGGGTTAACTAATATGCGAAAATGAGTTTGTTTATTTGTTTACTACGCTTTCACGCTAAAACGGCTGACCGGATTTGAATGAAATTTGGAACATGGTCAGACCATGACCTGGATTAGAACTTAAGGGCCTACGTCTCGTTTAGTACCGTAAAACGGTCACTTTAAAAAGGTATCTTCTCCTTAACGGCTTAGTTAAATGATTTGAAAAAAATATATGTTTGCTATAGATTCATCTACAACATATCTGAAACCGGGTTTTTTCGTATGACTAATACTTTTGCCTTAAAAAAATATTTACCATAACGCTATTTTTGGCTAATATTCCTAACTACTTCTAAACGGCTTTGACGATTGGAAAAAAAATTACACTGAAAAATTGTTGATTAAAGGTACTACAAATTTGAAACTGCATTTGTAAATCAATCAATATTTGTTAAACAAAATGTCCCCATTTAGAGATAGAGGTTCAGAGGGGCTCTGCGCGGGACGCGGGCGGCAGTCGCCCGTGAGCATTGAGACGGGATGGCTGTGTCGCTCGCTGGTCCGCTCCGGCTATCGACCGAGTATGCGCATACGTATGTGTTAGTGCGAATATTTATGAACTTATTGTATTAGTGTGCGTTTATAGACGAGCTTGCTGCAGAGAGTCCAAATCGATTGTGCGCGTAGGCGCTTTATTGTTGAGTTGTTCTTTGATGTACAATTATTAATACTTTTTTACATTGACAATTACATACAAATTAACAATTTACAATATAAACTAAAAAAATGTAAATGTAAAATATAACATAACATCACGACTGTATTCCCCGAAGGGTTAGGCAGAGGTGTACCTATATAAGGTGTTAAAAAATTTACTTTAGAAACTTTAAGAGGTGTTTTAGACCATCGAACTGAATAACTTTTACTTTGGGACATACATTGATATCGCGAAAAAAAAATCTGTTGTTCCATAGTAAAGTTTAATACCTACTGTTCTAAACTGTATGGGACAGCTGTTTTTTTTTTTCGCGATTTCAAAGTTAAAGTAAAAGTTATTCAGTTTGATGGTCTAAAGCACCTCTTAAAGTTTCTAAAGTTAATTTTTTTTAAATCACTAAAATTTGTTTAGTCCTGTCAAACCAGCATTTCCCATTCTGAAATAGACTAAGGTGACACAACTTAACTATATTTTAGTTTGACAGCACTAAGATTGCACTGAGTTTATTAGTTTAGTGAAAATGGCAATTTTGCTATTCTGAATTTGACGTTTTTCACCTAAAAATTTAGATTATCCAACTAAATCAGTCTATTTTTAAACGCGATTAAAAAGGAGTGGAATAAAATTAGTTGGCATGAACACACACTTCACACACTTCAGCTGCAAAAACTGTATCTTTTTTTTTTTTTGCTTATATCTCGAAAACGGTGCGTCCTAGCGCAAAAATAATGGAAATTTCGACCCCCTCTGCCATCCGTAAACCCATATGCCCCTACTCATAGGTAATATTTAATCATATTTTCTATACAAAAAGTTAAAAATTCCATACAAAACACGTCAAGGCTTCCCCCCCGCGCGCCTCTGTCTCTAAAAAAATTCACGGGGTAGAGCAAACAAGCACCACGTCGGTCGCGACGTGACTGTCAAATTCAATTTTAGATGTGTCAAAATTATTTTTTAATTTAGAGATATTTTTCCGCAGAATAGCTTTAAGATTCTCATAGCCAAAAGTAAGGAATTTTAGTCGTAGTTTAGTTAGTTTAGTTCGGTGTACAAGAGAATCGGCACCAAATATTTTCTTAAGTTACGTAGGTAAGAAGGTTAAGAAATAAATCTTGATTGGTGCCGATTCTCTTGTGCACCGAACTAAACTATCACTAAAATTACTTGCTTTTGGCTATGAGAATCTGAGATTCTGCAAAAAAATATCTCTAAATAATTAAAAAATAACTTTGACACATCTAAAATCGAATTTGCGTCGCGAACTCGCGACTCCACGTGGTACTTGTTTGCTCTACTCTGTGAATTTTTTTAGCTCCAGAGGCGCGCAGGGGGGCAGCGTCGACGTGTTTTGTATGGAATTTTTAACTTTTTGTATGGAAAATACGAAAATTTGTTACCTTTGTGTTGGGGTAAAGGGGTTTAAGGGTCCTAAAGGGGGTCGAAATTTTCATTATTTTTGCGATAGGACGCACCGTTTTCGAGTTATAAGCAAAATAAAAAAAAAGATACAGTACTGTTTTTGCACCTGAAGTGTTGGTGTGAAGTTTAGTTCATGACAACTAATTTTTATATTCCATTCCTTTATAATCGCGTAAAAAAAAAATAGTCAAATTTAGTTTGAATAATCAAAATTTTTAGGTGAAAATCGTCAAATTCAGAATAACAAAATTCCCTGTTTCACTAAACTACTAAGTTAATAACTCATTGCAATCTTAGTGCTGTCAAACTTCGGTGGCAGTGACCTCTCGCGTCCGGCCCTGGTCCAGGCCATGGTGCGGAGCGAGAGGGCATGGCAAGCCGTCACCTCCTTCTGCGAAGCAGTAATGCTCGCGAAAGAGGAGGCGGAGTGCGCGAGGGAGTGGCAAAGGCCGCGCCCTACCAGCCCTAGCCGCCGCCGCCGCCGTAGGAGACGTCCCGGGCGTCGGGAATTGACTGCGACTGGACTGGAAAGGGCTAGGCATCAACATCAATGGCGAGTATATCACTAACCTTCGGTTTGCCGACGATATAGTTATCATGGCTGAGACCATGGAGGACCTCAGTATAATGCTCGATGACCGCAGTAGAGCCTCCAAAAGAGTGGGTCTTAAAATGAACATGGACAAGACAACGGTCATGTCAAATGCCCATGTAACACCCGCCCTCATAAAGATCGGTGACGCTACGCTCGAAGTTGTAGACGAGTATGTTTACCTAGGACAAACTGTCCAGCTAGGTAGGTCCAACTTCGAGAAAGAGGTCAATCGTCGAATCCGACTCGGCTGGGAGCGTTCGGGAAACTATGCAATATCTTCTCGTCCCACATACCACAGTGTTTCAAGACGAAAGTCTTTGACCAGTGCGTGTTGCCAATGATGACTTATGGCACTGAAACGTGGTCGCTCACAATGGGTCTTATCAGAAGGCTAAAAGTCACCCAAAGAGCAATGGAGAGGGCTATGCTTGGAGTTTCCCTACGTGATCGAATCAGAAATGAAGAGATCCGCAGGAGAACCAAGGTAACCGACATAGCCCGAACAATTGCCAAACTTAAGTGGCAATGGGCAGGACATATTGCTCGCAGAACAGATGGCCGATGGGGCCGAAAGGTTCTGGAGTGGCGACCACGTACCGGAAGACGTAGCGTTGGAAGGCCTCCCACAAGATGGACCGATGACCTAGTAAAGGCCGCAGGAATTCGCTGGATGCGGGAAGCACAGAATCGGTCGAAGTGGCGGTGCTTGAGGGAGGCCTATGTCCAGCAGTGGGCGTCTTTCGGCTGATATGATGATGATAATGATGATATGCTGAGTTATAGGGGTTTATGGATTTCATAAAGGGGGACGAAATTCACATTATTTTTGCGATAGGACGCACCATTTTGCGATAAGAAAAACCTTCTCCCATCACACATAAAGGCAATGCTTGTACAGTCCCTAATATTTCCCATAATTGACTATGATGATGTGTGTTACTATGACCTGAATGCAGATCTTCTCAATAACTAGACCGCCTTCTTAATAACTGCATTCTGCATGTTTCGTTTTCTCCTCTTCTGATCGTTATTTCTCCTCTATCGATCGTTATGTCTCCTGACAAAGTTTATTCTGTTTATTATGTATAATATGTATTTATTAATTATAATTTATTCTTGTATTTTTTTAGTTATTTTCGTGTTATCAATTGATTGATTGTGTATTACGTAATTAGGGTACGGGGCACGTGCCCCGGGCGACACCGTTAGGGGGCGCCAAATTCGAGCATGACAGACAAGTGCACCACCCAGCGCACCGCAACTTTGCAACAAATGAGACGCGCAACAATTATAATCTTTCTCTGAGGGTGGTGCACTGAGGAAATTACTGATTAGCGTAGGTTTAGGTCGTCAAACGGTCTGAGCGGGTTGTGAGTACTTGTGAGCGGGCGCAGTTGTATTCTACCAGGAACTCGATGAGCGTTTCTGTGGTCTATTTTTTAAGTTTTGCGGTGCCGGGCGTCTTGCTTCAACGCCGACGACGCCTGTGACACGACTTACTTTAACTTTTACCACAGTTTTGGCGCCCCTGTTGGATTGGCGCATTTTCGAACGATTTTTGATTAATATGTTTATTATGCCTAAATTTTCGAGCTCGCTTCGCTCGCTCTTGCAACCTAGTAAAGTAACTCCTAAAGCAAAAATCCAACTTATCTCAGGCAGAGTGAATAAGGCTAATCAAAATAAATGTCTGACACGTACTAGTATATTTAAAAAAAAACGGTTTTTTTTAAGAAAAAAAAAACGATTCGGGGTCAGGCGATAGGTTTTGCCCCGCCTCGAAAGATCCGTTCCGTTCTAGATCCGGGGCTGCCCCTACCAAATATCACTCAACACGCTTAAAGAAGTTTTTCCTAAAAAAAAAAACTATGATACCTACAAAAAATTTCTTCAGTCAAAGGCCGATTCTCTTGTACACCGAACTAAACTAACTACAATCACTAAAATTCCTTACTTTTGGCTATGAGAATCTTAAAGCCATTCTGACAAAAAAAATCTCTAAATGAAAAAAATATTTTGACACATCTAAAATCGAATTTGACAATCGCGTGACGACTCCATGTAGTACTTGTTTGCTCTACCCCGTGAATTTTTTTAGAGCCGGAGGCGCGCAGGGGTTGGTTGGCAGCCTCGACGTGTTTTATATGGAATTTTTCACTTTTTGTATGGAAAATATGAAAAATTATTACCAACATGTTGGGATATAGGGGTTTAAGGGTTTCCTAAAGGGGGTCGAAAATTTCATTATTTTTGCGATAGGACACACCATTTTCGAGATTAAGCAAAAGAAAAAAAAATACAATACTGTTTTTGGACTGAGGTCGAAGTGTTGGGGTTTTAGTTGTTGAAATAATTTAAAATTGCCGCCTTCACTTATTTAATAGTCTGTGGTTACAAGATGTCGCTATTCCCGCTCTGTTTGCACTCGTTGTGTTCGCGCGTTCTTTTAATAAATCCCTCAAAAGGAATAAGTAATTAGTTTTAATTACATCAGGTTATGGGCCCAGAAAGCTCTAATCTGCAGTTCAGTATTGTACAAGTGAAGCCATTCGATATTATCAGTGTTTCAAGTAAAATCAGTTCATCGGAACAACGCCGCGTGCATAACCTCAGTTACCGGTTCGCGAGTGTTCGCTTTTCAGCTTTTACAACTGATTATAATAAAACATGAATAATAACAGTACAATAATGTCAATTCCCAAACTCACGGGTCGAGACAACTGGGCTAGTTGGAGTTTTGCGGTCAAGGCATATCTGCAGCATGAAGATTTGTATGACTGCATATTGGCAGAACCAGTGTCTGATGATCCAAAATCAATGAAAAACGATATAAAAGCTAAGTCAAAGCTAATAATTATTATTAGTAGACCCGATTCTATATGTACATATTCAAGACGCAGCTAATGCAAAACAAGTTTGGGAAAATCTAACCAAGGCATTTGAAGACAGCGGATTTGAAGACAGCGGATTGACTAGAAAAGTGGGATTGTTAAAAGATCTAATAAACACAACATTAGAGACGAGTGAAAGTGTAGAATCATATGTGAACAAGATAATGTCTTCGGCCCATAAGTTAAGAAATATCCACTTTAATGTAGATGATGAGTGGTTGGGGACATTAATGCTTGCTGGCTTGCCGGATATATACAAGCCGATGATAATGGGCATCGAAAGCTCTGGTGTTAAGATAAGTGCTGATATGATAAAAACAAAACTGCTTCAAGAAATAAAATCAACAGATTCAGACACTTCCGCACTTTACACAAAGAATAATAAGAGTAAGCCTAATAATGGTCAACAAAGTCAGAAGAAAGGCCCGAGATGTTTCAACTGCAACCGTTATGGACACATAAGTAAAAATTGCAGGTTAAAACAAAGTGAAAAGGAACAAAATAATAAAAATTCTGGATATGTAGCAGTGTTCTCTGCAACAGCTAAGAATGATGATGGGTGGTATATTGATTCTGGAGCATCTATGCACATGACAATGAGGCAAGACTGGCTTTATGATGAAGTACCCCCTCCGATCACAAGTATCAAAATAGCAAATGACAAAATGCTTCCGGTTAAAAGTTGTGGCAAGATAGACTTAAAAGTTGTTGCAAAGGATGGTAAAATACAAACTATCCAAATAAAAAATGTTCTGTATGTTCCAGAATTAGCAACTAATCTACTGTCAGTTAGTCAAATAATAAAGAATGGGTGTTCCATACAGTTTAATCATCACGGCTGTAAAATATTCAATTCAAAGAATACTGAAGTAGCAGCAGCAAATCTCATTAGTAATATGTACCGGCTGAATACCGACACTATTCCAGCATACAGTTGTAAAGCAAATGAGACAGATTTCTTATTATGGCATCAAAGAATGGCGCATTTAAATTTTAATGACCTAAATAGACTAACAGACAGCACTGATGGAGTGAAATTAGTTGAAAATAAAAACAAAATAATATGTGAACTCTGTCAAAAAGGAAAACAGTCCAGGCTGCCGTTTCCAGCTGAAGGTTCCCGAGCAAAGAAACCTCTAGAGTTAATACATTCCGACATCTGTGGACCGCTGGAAGTAAAATCACTTGGAGGGGCCAGATACTTCCTTACATTCACCGATGATTATACCAGGAAAGTATTTGTATATTTTTTACACAACAAATCAGATGTATTTTCGAAATTCAAAGAATACAAAGCATTGGTAGAGAATCAGCTTAACTTAAATATAAAATGTTTACGTACTGACAATGGAAGTGAGTATTTGAGTAAAGAATTCTCAGATTACATAAAAAAGTCAGGAATTATTCATCAAACTTCTAATACATATACTCCTCAACAGAACGGTTTGGCCGAGCGTATGAATCGCACACTCATGGAAAGAGCACGCTGTATGCTAATAAATTCTAATTTACAGAAACAATACTGGGCAGAAGCAGTAGCTACAGCTGCCTATGTCACCAATCGTTGCCCAACACGTGCACTTTCATATGCTACACCTGAGGAGATATGGTCTGGGAAGAAACCTGATGTCAGTCATTTAAAAGTTTTTGGATGTGAAGCCATGGTTAAAGTGCCGAAAGAAAAACTACAAAAACTGGATCCTAAGGCAAGTAAAATGACTTTTATTGGTTATTGCGATACTACCAAAGGCTACAAGTTGATAAATCCAAAAACACATAAAGTAATCAAAAGTAGAGATGTTGTATTTATGGAAAATTCAATAAAACTAAACCATGTGGCGGTACCTCTAACTTCGGTTGAAAATAATAATACAAATTGTGAAATAGAGCCTTCAATGACCAGTTCAGAGTTGCAAGAAACTTCACTGGATAATTCTCAATCAAATGATACAACTGCGAAGACGGACAGTGATGATTCTTTTTATTCTGATGAAGACTCTCTGTATATTCCTGAAAGAAAAATTGAATTAGTACAAAAAAGAAATATCATAACTAGATCCAAAAAAATACAACAAGAAAATAATACTTACCTCTGTAAAGGTGGTGTTCCAGACGATCACGACGTGCCGAAGACATACACTGAAGCTGTATCATATGGAGATAAATGGAAACAGTCAATAGAGGAAGAACTAAAAGCACATGAGAAAAATGGAACATGGATGCTGGTAGAGAAACCCCCAGGATCAAAGACAATTGGGTGTAAGTGGGTCTTCCGTATAAAAGACGAGCCATCTGGTGTGATCTACAAATCCAGACTCTGTGCTAAAGGGTGTTCACAAAATTATCAAATTGATTATACAGAAACATTTTCTCCAACTGTAAGATACGACTCTGTTCGAATTTTACTTTCAGAAGTATGTCAACATGACCTAGAAATGATACAGTTTGATGTCAAAACTGCTTTTCTCTATGGGGACATCACAGAAGATATATATATGAATCCACCTGAAGGAATAGATGCCCCACCGAACTATGTATGTAAACTGAAAAGGTCTCGGTATGGCTTAAAACAAGCCCCACGTTGCTGGAATAACAAATTTAAATCTGTGTTAAGTAAATTTGGTTTTACGAATAGCCACTCCGATCAATGTGTCTATACAGGTTGTGTAGATGGAACCAAAGTGTACCTCTTACTCTATGTTGATGATGGGTTGATAATATCTAAAGAAAAAGCTGTTATTAGTAAGGTATTAAAGGATCTCAAAGAACACTTTGAAATAAAAACCATGGAGCCAAAGAATTTTGTTGGTCTTCAAATAGAACGGTCTAACAAGCATTTATTTATTCATCAGAAGAAGTACATTGAGAAATTACTGACAAAATTTAACATGAATGATGCTAATGGAAACAGTATTCCTGTGGATCCTCATACAACCTTGGAAAAGAGAAAAATTGCACCTGAAGAAAAGATACCATACAGAGAGGCAGTAGGGTCTCTCATGCACCTTGCAATTGTGAGTAGGCCAGACATCATGTTTGGGGTCAGCTACATAAGTCGTTTTCTGGATTGCTATGACAATACTCATTGGGCTGCTGTGAAAAAGATACTAAGATATTTGAAAGAAACCAAAGAAAATGGGATCCTTTATTCTACAATGAAGAATAATATAGTAGAAGGTTATAGTGATTCGGACTATGCCACTGACAATGACACAAGGCGATCTACTACTGGGTATGTTTTTATCAAAAATGGTGCAGCCATAACATGGGCTAGTCAACGACAGCAATGCATAGCACTGTCTACAACAGAAGCAGAATTTATGGCTGCATGTTCTGCCACAAAAGAAGCCTTATGGATAAAAAGGCTACTCCTTGATATTAGTGCATATAATCAGGACACAATTTGTTTGTGTGTGGACAATCAAAGTGCAATATCAGTGATTAAAAATATAGACTTTCATAAAAGGTGTAAACACATTGATGTGAAGTATAAATTCATTAAAGAAAAATTTCAAGAAAAACAAATAGATGTAAAATACCTGTGTACAAGTGAACAGTGTGCTGATATTTTCACAAAAGCTCTTCCTCGAGTCAGATTTCAATATCTTAGAGAGAAAATAGGCATTACATTATGTAAATAATTATTTTCAAGTATTTCATTGATAAGTGTGTCAGCATACTGTATACTGTTATAGACTAAAATTGTAAGTCATTAAGTGTGTAAAATTTAATTTTTGTTTAGTTTATTTTTGAGATTGTATAACAGTAGAATAAGATAAGGGAAGGCTCTAATTTGGTGGGTGTGTTGAAATAATTTAAAATTGCCGCCTTCACTTATTTAATAGTCTGTGGTTACAAGATGTCGCTATTCCCGCTCTGTTTGCACTCGTTGTGTTCGCGCGTTCTTTTAATAAATCCCTCAAAAGGAATAAGTAATTAGTTTTAATTACATCATTAGTTCATGCCAACTTACTTTATTCCACACGTTTTTAATCGCGTTTAAAAATAGTCAGATTTAGTTGGATACACCAAATTTTTTGGTGAAAAACGTCAAACTCAGAATAGCAAAATTGCCATTTTCACTAAACTAATAACTCAGTGCAATCTATTTTTAGTCTAGTTTAGAGGCATTTGTGACAAGAGAATCGGCACCAAAATATAACTAGCAGACCCGGTAGGCAGACGTTGTCATGCGACAACAGCGCCTCCTAACAGCGCGTCCAACTATAGCTAAGAACCATCCAAGTGACACAAAAAGAATTGAAAAAAAAACATCTAAATCAGTCAAGCCATTTAGCATAAGAAGAATTACAAACACACGCACACCGATATTTTATTTATTGCCAGGAATGTTCTTAAAAAACCAACAAAGTATTTAAAATAATATGGGTCAAAATATGGTAGTCGGCGTACAATTTCAGATTTGCCTACGATTCCTTCTCTTAGGACTAGGAATCTTAGGCAAAAAATGCGACATACGTGCGCATGTCTGCGCCTTTGTCTAGTCTTTGATCGTCGTTTTAGTGTAGTGCGCCACCGTTGCACGTTTTACGTAATGGAGAGTAGGGCGTTTAGCTCCGCCCACATGCACAAGGTCAGTGAGCCTACTATACACCTTAAACCGATTCTGTGCATGTGTAGTAAGTCGTAGCACTAAGTAGGATGAGCCTGTGTTTAAATAACACAGCAGTTATACCAAGTCCCTCCCGTGCCTCGGAAAGCACGTTAATCAGTTGGTCCCGGCTGTCATTCGTGGATCTTTGACAGTCGTTTCGGTTTGTCAAAGAGTTGGCAACCAGTCTTACCTAAGGGGTATCAGTTTTACACTACTCCATGTAAAATACTGGTATTCAGCTACATCCGGTTAAATTGGAAGCCAACCTCAACATAGATCATGTGAAAGGGTTAGCAGATGATGATTCGGTGCTCCCCCAGGTTCTAGAAAAGGGGTGTTTAAAATGGTTTTATGGTGCCCATCCACTATAGACGTTTGGCCATCAGTAGGTATTGAAGCGTGTGGAGAATATGCTCTTAAATCTGAAGAAGAAACTTTATAAGAGTTGTCGTTAGATTTTCATTTGTTCTCATGAGACATTCTGAATTAGGCTAAACCCGAGTATAGTCTATATTGAGTACCATCTAGCCCTGCGAAGCAGCTTAACACGAAGTAGGTAACCTTTTAACTTAACGCGTTTGACCGGATAATGTGCTTGTCTGGTTATTCTGAACCTGTAACAATGAAATCCTGTTTATTGCGGTTTCATTAAAATGTAAAGAAGATTTTTTTTTTCTTAGAGAACCACCATTCTCTAATAAAAATAAGTCCTCCAAGTTCTGTCTATCTATATTATACTTATAAAAATCGATTGCCGTGCGTTAGTCTCACAAAAACTCGAAAAAGGCTCGATGATGTGATTTTTCTATACTCCATAGAGTATTTAAATAAAGGTAAAAAAATCGTAAGAAGGGTTTTTATAGATGACACTTTCTTGTTTAAAAATACGATAAATCCAAATTACAGTTATTTTATATTTTTACAACAGTTTCCTGTTTTATTAATGTATGTTAAACTTTATCATTTATTCTTAAACTATTCTTCGTAGATGTATGTAACTGCTTGAGCAAAATTTTTTATGTAGATTTATAATAATAATATAATATTTTGTTATCTGTCTAAAGAGTCTGTATAAAGAGCCCAAACTATAAACGTCAATGAATTATAATTATAACGTTCCTAAATTGAAGATTTTTTGTTTACCTTTATTAACTACCTAAACCTATGGCACATGTACGGTCCTATGGAGTATAGTCTTCTTTAAACATGGTGGTCCCGGGTTCAAACTATCAACTTCACTTTTACAAATACTCTGGCTTATTGTAAAACAGTTGAAAGCCACCCCATTACGAACTAGGTGAGTAATTTGACTTACATTGTGTAATACAAAAGTAATTAGTCGTTATGGGGTCCATTGTGCGTTCGCTAATGTTTTCCATTTCAACATGACCTCGCGTTTCTGTGTCTTGTGGGAATGGGCACGGCACATACATTTTATGCTCAAATGTTCTGTGTGCAAGACATCGGTAGTAGTAGTGAGTATTTAAAGCAGGGTCAAGGACATCTTCATTATCTGATGGACTTAGTCTTTTATTTTAATTGTTAGCGTCGCTTCTACTTTCAGTCTCAATATATTTGCTACTGTCTTCAGAGAATAAAGTTATAAATATCTCAGCAACAATTTAACCGACGAATGTGGATTTTATAAGGTTCGATTGGTTCTATGTTAAGGAGTTTGGTTTCCGAACTATAGTCCTTCAAGTAGACCATTGTGCGTTTGGGGGGTTATTGCAACCAGCCCACCTCGGGATCCAGAAGTTAATTAAAACTCCCGGTCTGTCTAGAACATCTGTGAAAGATCTGGGTGACCCGATGGTTTGTGTTCTAATCTGGGTCACGCCTGTGCATTCAAAGAGCACGTGCGCGACGGTCTCCTCAGCCTCTGCACGCCCTGCACAGAGGACTGTCCGTTATGCCTATTGTGTGGAAGTGTTAGGTTCGATTGGTAATCAGACTTTTAGGCTTCTGACTTTCATCAATATAAATGAAATATAAAACAAAGGTGATGCCTATTTTGCTACCCACCTCCAATAGCCATGTGTAATACATCGTTGGATAGCTCTTTTTAAACCGAATGGAAGTTACTATTGCGCCTAATTCTACATTCTTGTCTGTTCGGAGTTATACCTACTGTACTGTACCAAACATGTCAGTATTAGCAATACCCAAATAACGTTCCCCCCTCCCCTTCCTGGTAACGATAAATCTTGGGTTTCAACTTGGCATCCAGTTATTCACACAGGTATTCGCACTCTGGACTTCAACTTCCACCCTGTATTACTCCGATAGGACAAAAAATCAAGACAAACCTTTGGAAATCTTTTACTAAATCTGAATACCTTTCTAATCATATATTAACATTATTCCTATTATTTGGAGTGGGTACCAGCTTTCATACATTTCGTGGCATCATCCTTTATTTATTGTACTAGGAGATACTGTATCTATCACAAAAGTATATGAATGTGAGAGTGTATGTGTATGAATTTCAGGAACCCTGAATTAAAGTTTGCTGCTTGGTATCCCAGATCGAATTTTCGATACCAAACATGGGTAGACTATCCTTGGGATGAACATCGTAGTTCGATCGAAGTAGGTACGTGGTTGCTATGTAGCCACGAACCATTCAAGGACATCTCATAATGAAAGTCCATTTGCTCAAAGAACGTGACAGGAATCGAAAACAGTTTCCGCGAATGAGAACCTGAATTTTATTGCTTTTACCGTTTCATGTTTCAATAAACTGCGAGTGAGGCGCCATCGCTGTGAACCAATTAACCCCTGTCGATAACTGAATTGGAAATGGAATATTTTACACAGAGGTCCAGCAATGAATAAATTTTATTGTTCTTTTGATTAAATGAGTCTAAGTAATTTCATAAACGAATGAAAAAATTGCTCTTCGTTTAGGTACCTATACATTTTTACCTATTCACTAATGAAGCAGAATGACAACCATCTCCATGCATATTGGGGTCCACGTCTGTAGCATTCAGCTGTCAGTATAATCATAAAATTATGGCAGAATATTCATTCAAACATAACATACTATCACAGTATCACTCCTGTTCCTTTTCGAAATGTTAGGCAGGTGTGTATGAGGACACGGTGGAGCATAGTGGAGGTCTGCCCGGCTTGGGCGGAGCACCGCCGTGTCCTCGTGGAAGCGATCGGCGGCGCCTCTCGCGTCCGGCTATGGTCCAGGCCATGGTACGGACCGAGAGGGCATGGCAAGCCGTCACCTCCTTTTTCGAAGCAGTAATGCTCGCAAAGGAGGAGGCGGAGCGCGTGAGGGAGAGGCTTTCGCGCCTTCACGCCCTTAGCCGCAGGAGACGCCCTGGGCGTCGGGAATCGGTAGCCGATGATTTCCGGCCAGTAGGCGCGGGCTTGCGGACGGAGAGCAATGGGTAGGTCGCCGTCCGATAAGGACCAGGCCCGGGTCGAAGCGCGTAGCGAGCGGACGGTGCGTTGTGTTCCACGCGCGCCCCAAAGAGATGTCAGCACAACTGAAGGGATCCGCTAGGGCCGATGCCTGCCGGGGTTGCGGAAAGTCCTAAGGGGTGACCACGACCCCTGGCAACGTACCTACAGGCAACTGAAGGAACACGGGTGGGTTTTTAGTCAGTAAGATACTGACCCGCTCTGGACGGAGCGGAAGGGCGTGTTAGCGAGAAGTAATTTGATGATATCACACCCAAAAAAAAAAGGCAGGTGTGTACCTATTATTTATAGTAAAACCAGACATCCCAAGTACCTTACAGAACATGTAATAAATCGTGACTCACTAGGTCAATTACTACATAAAATTACAACAGTGTTTAGGCTATCTTAAAAAATAACCTCTTCCAAATATAATGGTAGCGCCATCTGCTGCGTTTTCTGAATAATTTTTTAAGTTAGTAGCGCCATCTTGTTTCAACATAGAGAAATATTACGCTCCGGCTATAGCTACCTCAGCCATTTTCTGTAATCTACCACCGTTTTGCCGAGAGTGGGTGAAAAGTAGTAACAGTTAAGAATTATAGATGGCGCTATCATAAAGATTTTATTTTGACTGGCGGTATTCCAATGGTGTTAGATTTTGAAAGAAATAATTTTGAAATATATATTTATTTACATATAAGGAAATAATTATATACGTCACCTGAAAATGTGAATACATTATAAAACCCATTACCCTTTTTTACAGTCGGATAACCATGAAATTAATAGGGAGTGCTAGATTAGATAGGTTAGATACATACTTACAAGGTGTAGTCTTGTGAACTTAAACGAAGGAAGTAGGAGGTATAGTACAGTAGGTATAAGGTACAGTCTACATAAAAAAGGTGATCAAGATGATTCTTGATCACCTTTTTTATGTAGACTATTGAGAAATATATTGCAAAATATTTTTTTACTACTCAGAAATAGATTGACATTAATTTTAAATTAGAGAAATAAGTTCATCAACTTCTCTCGTCTGTACTCTATTTGCGTTCCACCCGTTTTACATTCTCCTTAGCGGGTAGGAATTGGCGATATTCGTGAGCACACTCGGAGATAAAAGCTTTCTTGTGTCATAACTCAGTAACATCGGGAATACCGGAGTTGGTATAAGTTCCGCCTCGATACCGGTCGATACGGAATATACCTACGGATATTCCATATTTATATATCTACATGCAAGTTTACGGAATATGCGGATATTCCGTAAACTTGTCAATTCTTAATCTTGTTAAACTAGAACTAATATGAACCGGGTTCGGTTATTGGATTTCTGGTGTGTTGGGGATTTTCATGTATATGACGTTTAGTTGCTACCCAGCTTTCCAGAAAATTATGAAATGTATGCAATTTATATAATAGTCCTAGCATTGAGAGGAATCGCGACTTATTTCTCTTATTTACCAGTGGTGGGCTAGTGGTAACGGCTGCGATTTACCCACGTGGTCGTGCGTTCGAACCCCAGCAGGGACTTTACTTTAGTTATAATTATTATTCTCTGTGTTGGCTTCCCGCTCTGTGCCATAAACTGGTCGGATATTCTAGCTAGCCCTATGTCAATAGCTAGTTATCATAGCACGGCTATTTTTAGAATAGCCGCTATTTGGCTATTAATTAGAATAGCTACCCATCTCTATATACACAAATACTTAAAACCAGCTTGTTATTGTTCTACTACCGGCAAGAAAATACTTCAGGCAGACGTTAATATTCGCCATACCTCCACTCAAGCATACAGTTTGCATTCATTGAAGACAAAAACCCCACGCGAATCCATCGTTACTGAACCCTTTGTCTACAGTTACCACCATCGTTTTAATTCGTTCAGTACAATCGGAAAATGTTTGCATTGCGTGCCCATGGTCCGAATGAAACGTGTTGTGGTAATGCCTTGTAATCTGGTTATGATGGAGTTGCAAAACCATCGATTTAATGGTTCCTAGTAAGTGTACCTACTTACCCCCTATTTACTTAATAAAGGTCATTATAAAGGTCATTGGCATATCTACTTTGAGAATGGAGGTTCTTATGCGCAAAAATTTAGTAACTTAATCGCAAAGAGTAGTGACACCTCTCATGCAGAGCGAAGTCTAGAATTCCTGCCTTTACTTTATTACTTATATTTTTATTGTAATTCCACGTTTTAGCCCTCGGTTTCTGACATCCTAATGATAAATCCTATGTCAAGTGATTTCTTTAGTAAGATCTGTCAAGTACAACAGCTAACAGAGAGTTTTAATCTGTGCCATTTAGTCTGTGCTAAATATAGTACATTACTGCCGCGGCATGCAAAAGGGGCATTGATGGACGAAAGTGAAAATGTGGACCATTGTGTGTGAGTTTACATAGTAATTTATTCGGCCGCTAAACACGATAGCTATGGATTTTCATACTAACATTGCCGGCTGCGTGCTCGCATGAGTACAGCATTTTCGATTTATCTCGAAGAAGGTTATCAAAATAATGCTCGAATTTCCAAGCATGATTGAGAAAATGTATTTTCTTTCCTAATATGAGACGAATTGAACATCACTTTATTAATACTGATTAGAAACTTCATTAAGCTTTCAGAAATGGGGACCCACCCACCCTGTAATGTGCTCTCCAAGTCAGGTTACGTAAGACTACATTATATGCCAGTGTACACTTTGCAATATGGTTGATTGAAATAACAAAATTCCTTCCACGGAGCAGCAATTTCCGTGTAGTGTAATTGTGAATCGTTGTACGAATTAATAAGGCCCTGTAATAGCTTTGCGTAAGAACATAATTCAGACGTTCGTGGAAATGGATGTAGTATTTCTTATCATAAGTACCGTGTACCTTGCACGTACCACTTCGGAGTGGAGACATATTATGAAATCTCCTAGCAGATGTAGAAGCACGTGTTCCTGGTATTAATAGTTGTAGCTAACCCGAGGAGGCAATAGGCATAAATTGGATTTCTGTCAATAGAATTCGGTGGGCTGAAAAATGTCAAGTTTTAGATTCTGCATGATGTACGTTAGTATTCCACGTATCATTACCAGATTTTAAATCCTTGATCAAATAGATTTCTATTTGGATGTCTCTACCTTTAAGCTGCCTGTCCACTGGAGCTAAACTCCGCTCCGGAGTTTAGATACTATTGGTTAAGGGCCTACGTCTCGTTTAGTACCGTAAAACGGTCACTTTAAAAAGCTATCTTCTCCTTAACGGCTTAGTTAAATGATTTGAAAAAAATATATGTTTGCTATAGATTCATCTACAACATATCTGAAACCGGGTTTTTTCGTATGACTAATACTTTTGCCTTAAAAAAATATTTACCATAACGCTATTTTTGGCTAATATTCGTAACTACTTCTAAACGGCTTTGACGATTGGAAAAAAAATTACACTGAAAAATTGTTGATTAAAGGTACTACAAATTTGAAACTGCATTTGTAAATCAATCAATATTTGTTAAACAAAATGTCCCCATTTAGAGATAGAGGTTCAGAGGGGCTCTGCGCGGGACGCGGGCGGCAGTCGCCCGTGAGCATTGAGACGGGATGGCTGTGTCGCTCGCTGGTCCGCTCCGGCTATCGACCGAGTATGCGCATACGTATGTGTTAGTGCGAATATTTATGAACTTATTGTATTAGTGTGCGTTTATAGACGAGCTTGCTGCAGAGAGTCCAAATCGATTGTGCGCGTAGGCGCTTTATTGTTGAGTTGTTCTTTGATGTACAATTATTAATACTTTTTTACATTGATAATATTACATACAAATTAACAATTTACAATATAAACTAAAAAAATGTAAATGTAAAATATAACATAACATCACGACTGTATTCCCCGAAGGGTTAGGCAGAGGTGTACCTATATAAGGTGTTAAAAAATTTACTTTAGAAACTTTAAGAGGTGTTTTAGACCATCGAACTGAATAACTTTTACTTTGGGACATACATTGATATCGCGAAAAAAAAAATCTGTTGTTCCATAGTAAAGTTTAATACCTACTGTTCTAAACTGCTGTATGGGACAGCTGTTTTTTTTTTTCGCGATTTCAAAGTTAAAGTAAAAGTTATTCAGTTTGATGGTCTAAAGCACCTCTTAAAGTTTCTAAAGTTAATTTTTTTTAAATCACTAAAATTTGTTTAGTCCTGTCAAACGAGCATTTCCCATTCTGAAATAGACTAAGGTGACACAACTTAACTATATTTTAGTTTGACAGCACTAAGATTGCACTGAGTCATTAGTTTAGTGAAAATGGCAATTTTGCTATTCTGAATTTGACGTTTTTCACCTAAAAATTTAGATTATCCAACTAAATCAGTCTATTTTTAAACGCGATTAAAAAGGAGTGGAATAAAATTAGTTGGCATGAACACACACTTCACACACTTCAGCTGCAAAAACTGTATCTTTTTTTTATTTTGCTTATATCTCGAAAACGGTGCGTCCTAGCGCAAAAATAATGGAAATTTCGACCCCCTCTGCCACCCGTAAACCCATATGCCCCTACTCATAGGTAATATTTAATCATATTTTCTATACAAAAAGTTTAAAATTCCATACAAAACACGTCAAGGCTGCCTCCCCGCGCGCCTCTGTCTCTAAAAAAATTCACGGGGTAGAGCAAACAAGTACCACGTCGGTCGCGACGTGACTGTCAAATTCAATTTTAGATGTGTCAAAATTATTTTTTAATTTAGAGATAGTTTTCCGCAGAATAGCTTTTAGATTCTCATAGCCAAAAGTAAGGAATTTTAGTCGTAGTTTAGTTAGTTTAGTTCGGTGTACAAGAGAATCGGCACCAAATATTTTCTTAAGTTACGTAGGTAAGAAGGTTAAGAAATAAATCTTGATTGGTGCCGATTCTCTTGTGCACCGAACTAAACTATCACTAAAATTACTTGCTTTTGGCTATGAGAATCTGAGATTCTGCAAAAAAATATCTCTAAATTAAAAAATAACTTTGACACATCTAAAATCGAATTTGCGTCGCGAACTCGCGACTCCACGTGGTACTTGTTTGCTCTACTCTGTGATTTTTTTTAGGTCCAGAGGCGCGCAGGGGGGCAGCGTCGACGTGTTTTGTATGGAATTTTTAACTTTTTGTATGGAAAATACGAAAATTTGTTACCTTTGTGTTGGGGTAAAGGGGTATAAGGGTTTCCTAAAGGGGGTCGAAATTTTCATTATTTTTGCGATAGGACGCACCGTTTTCGAGTTATAAGGAAAATAAAAAAAAAATACAGTACTGTTTTTGCACCTGAAGTGTTGGTGTGAAGTTTAGTTCATGACAACTAATTTTTATATTCCATTCCTTTTTAATCGCGTAAAAAAAAATAGTCAAATTTAGTTTGAATAATCAAAATTTTTAGGTGAAAATCGTCAAATTCAGAATAACAAAATTCCCTGTTTCACTAAACTACTAAGTTAATAACTCATTGCAATCTTAGTGCTGTCAAACTTCGGTGGCCTGACCAGTGACCTCTCGCGTCCGGCCCTGGTCCAGGCCATGGTGCGGAGTGAGAGGGCATGGCAAGCCGTCACCTCCTTCTGCGAAGCAGTAATGCTCGCGAAAGAGGAGGCGGAGTGCGCGAGGGAGTGGCAAAGGCCGCGCCCTGCCAGCCCTAGCCGCCGCCGCCGTAGGAGACGTCCCGGGCGTCGGGAATTGACTGCGACTGGACTGGAAAGGGCTAGGCATCAACATCAATGGCGAGTATATCACTAACCTTCGGTTTGCCGACGATATAGTTATCATGGCTGAGACCATGGAGGACCTCAGTATAATGCTCGATGACCGCAGTAGAGCCCCCAAAAGAGTGGGTCTTAAAATGAACATGGACAAGACAAAGGTCATGTCAAATGCCCATGTAACACCCGCCCTCATAAAGATCGGTGACGCTACGCTCGAAGTTGTAGACGAGTATGTTTACCTAGGACAAACTGTCCAGCTAGGTAGGTCCAACTTCGAGAAAGAGGTCAATCATCGAATCCGACTCGGCTGGGAGCGTTCGGGAAACTATGCAATATCTTCTCGTCCCACATACCACAGTGTTTCAAGACGAAAGTCTTTGACCAGTGCGTGTTGCCAATGATGACTTATGGCACTGAAACGTGGTCGCTCACAATGGGTCTTATCAGAAGGCTAAAAGTCACCCAAAGAGCAATGGAGAGGGCTATGCTTGGAGTTTCCCTACGTGATCGAATCAGAAATGAAGAGATCCGCAGGAGAACCAAGGTAACCGACATAGCCCGAACAATTGCCAAACTTAAGTGGCAATGGGCAGGACATATTGCTCGCAGAACAGATGGCCGATGGGGCCGAAAGGTTCTGTAGTGGCGACCACGTACCGGAAGACGTAGCGTTGGAAGGCCTCCCACAAGATGGACCGATGACCTAGTAAAGGCCGCAGGAATTCGCTGGATGCGGGAAGCACAGAATCGGTCGAAGTGGCGGTGCTTGAGGGAGGCTTATGTCCAGCAGTGGGCGTCTTTCGGCTGATATGATGATGATAATGATGATATGCTGAGTTATAGGGGTTTATGGATTTCATAACGGGGGACGAAATTCACATTATTTTTGCGATAGGACGCACCATTTTGCGATAAGAAAAACCTTCTCCCATCACACATAAAGGCAATGCTTGTACAGTCCCTAATATTTCCCATAATTGACTATGATGATGTGTGTTACTATGACCTGAATGCAGATCTTCTCAATAACTAGACCGCCTTCTTAATAACTGCATTCTGCATGTTTCGTTTTCTCCTCTTCTGATCGTTATTTCTCCTCTACCGATCGTTATGTCTCCTGACAAAGTTTATTCTGTTTATTATGTATAATATGTATTTATTAATTATAATTTATTCTTGTATTTTTTTAGTTATTTTCGTGTTATCAATTGATTGATTGTGTATTACGTAATTAGGGTACGGGGCACGTGCCCCGGGCGACACCGTTAGGGGGTGCCAAATTCGAGCATGACAGACAAGTGCACCACCCAGCGCACCGCAACTTTGCAACAAATGAGACGCGCAACAATTATAATCTTTCTCTGAGGGTGGTGCACTGAGGAAATTACTGATTAGCGTAGGTTTAGGTCGTCAAACGGTCTGAGCGGGTTGTGAGTACTTGTGAGCGGGCGCAGTTGTATTCTACCAGGAACTCTATGAGCGTTTCTGTGGTCTATTTTTTAAGTTTTGCGGTGCCGGGCGTCTTGCTTCAACGCCGACGACGCCTGTGACACGACTTACTTTAACTTTTACCACAGTTTTGGCGCCCCTGTTGGATTGGCGCATTTTCGATCGATTTTTGATTAATATGTTTATTATGCCTAAATTTTCGAGCTCGCTTCGCTCGCTCTTGCAACCTAGTGAAGTAACTCCTAAAGCAAAAATCCAACTTATCTCAGGCAGAGTGAATAAGGCTAATCAAAATAAATGTCTGACACGTACTAGTATATTTAAAAAAAAACGGTTTTTTTTTAAGAAAAAAAAAAACGATTCGGGGTCAGGCGATAGGTTTTGCCCCGCCTCGAAAGATCCGTTCCGTTCTAGATCCGGGGCTGCCCCTACCAAATATCACTCAACGCGCTTAAAGAAGTTTTTCCTTAAAAAAAAAACTATGATACCTACAAAAAATTTCTACAGTCAAAGGCCGATTCTCTTGTACACCGAACTAAACTAACTACAATCACTAAAATTCCTTACTTTTGGCTATGAGAATCTTAAAGCCATTCTGACAAAAAAAATCTCTAAAATATTTTTTTCATTTAATGAAAAAAAAATTTTGACACATCTAAAATCGAATTTGACAATCGCGTGACGACTCCACGTAGTACTTGTTTGCTCTACCCCGTGAATTTTTTTAGAGCCGGAGGCGCGCAGGGGTTGGCAGCCTCGACGTGTTATATATGGAATTTTTCACTTTTTGTATGGAAAATATGAAAAATTATTACCAACATGTTGGGATATAGGGGTTTAAGGGTTTCTTAAAGGGGGTCGAAAATTTCATTATTTTTGCGATAGGACACACCATTTTCGAGATATAAGCAAAAGAAAAAAAAATACAATACTGTTTTTGGACTGAGGTCGAAGTGTTGGGGTTTTAGTTCATGCCAACTTACTTTATTCCACACTTTTTTAATCGCGTTTAAAAATAGTCAGATTTAGTTGGATACACCAAATTTTTAGGTGAAAAACGTCAAACTCAGAATAGCAAAATTGCCATTTTCACTAAACTAATAACTCAGTGCAATCTATTTTTAGTCTAGTTTAGAGGCATTTGTGACAAGAGAATCGGCACCAAAATATAACTAGCAGACCCGGTAGGCAGACGTTGTCATGCGACAACAGCGCCTCCCAACAGCGCGTCCAACTATAGCTAAGAACCATCCAAGTGACACAAAAAGAATTGAAAAAAAAACATCTAAATCAGTCAAGCCATTTAGCATAAGAAGAATTACAAACACACGCACACCGATATTTTATTTATTGCCAGGAATGTTCTTAAAAAACAAACAAAGTATTTAAAATAATATGCGGGTCAAAATATGGTAGTCGGCGTACAATTTCAGATTTGCCTACGATTCCTTCTCTTAGGACTAGGAAACTTAGGCAAAAAATGCGACATACGTGCGCATGTCTGCGCCTTTGTCTAGTCTTTGATCGTCGTTTTAGTGTAGTGCGCCACCGTTGCACGTTTTACGTATTGGAGAGTAGGGCGTTTAGCTCCGCCCACATGCACAAGGTCAGTGAGCCTACTATACACCTTAATATTGGCACAGCTCCGCTCCCCTCCTGAGATTCTTCAGTTCAGTGGACAGGCAGCCTTATCCATATGTCCCGCTTACGTCGAGGGATGGCAGCACACGCATCATCACCAGATTTGAAATCCTTGATGAAATAAATGAAATGAATGAAAAAAAAAAAAACTGAATGTTTTTTTGAATGTCTCTACCTTTATCCGTAGGTCTCACTTACGTCGAGAGGTGGCAGCACCGTACCAGGTTCTGTTATTCCCCTATTCAAAATCTTACCTCAAATGTGTGACCACCAAGGCTGTTATTCAAAAACTGTATGCAACGAATGCGCTCCAAAAACCTAAAAACACCCGGAACCATCCTAAGGGCCTGTTTCACCACCTACGATTAAACTCCTATTAACTTACTTGGCAGATAATTTCATACAAATTCTGTTCCATTTTTGAATTTATTTGGTTGGTAAAAGTAGTGGCTATTTGCACATCGTGAAATACCTAGGCCCTAACTCATACAACAACATTAGGCCCCATAATCTAATTACTCACATATCACCCGAATGAGCAAATAATATGATAAAGCCAGGCTCGGGATAGCGCCGACAATGAACCAGAGCCGATCGTAATCCTTTTTAAAACAGATCGCGTAGGCCGCATGAAAATAGGCCGGGAGCCGTCGGAATTAATCCGATCAGCGTGTGAAACGCAAACACGGTGTGTGTGGCTGTGGCCGATGTCTGACGTCACTGATATGTGTGGCGGTTGTGTCAGAGCTATGACAACTGTGTAATGTGGCTGTTGATTTTGCAGAGCTCTATTAATAATACGTTATATGTGATCCAGGGATTGGATCAGACAAAGCCGTGTCTAAATCCAAGCTTGACAATGGTTTAACTAAACCCAATTTGACCTGCAACCAAAATGCGTAACACACTTTGAATCACATTCCGATATTTTGATAGTTCGAAATAATCTCTTAGTTATTAGGTAGGTACCTACTATGTTAGTACCTAATAACTAAAAGAGACTTAACCTAATAACTAAGAGAGACTTAACCTAATAACTAAGAGAGACTTAACCTAATAACTAAGAGAGACTTAACCTAATAACTAAGAGAGACTTAACCTAATAACTAAGAGAGACTTAACCTAATAACTAAGAGAGGCTTAACCTAATAACTAAGAGAGGCTTAACGTAATAACTAAGAGAGACTTAACCTAATAACTAAGAGAGGCTTAACCTAATAACTAAGAGAGGCTTAACCTAATAACTAAGAGAGACTTAACCTAATAACTAAGAGAGACTTAACCTAATAACTAAGAGAGACTTAACCTAATAACTAAGAGAGGCTTAACCTAATAACTAAGAGAGACTTAACCTAATAACTAAGAGAGGCTTAACCTAATAACTAAGAGAGACTTAACCTAATAACTAAGAGAGACTTAACCTAATAACTAAGAGAGGCTTAACCTAATAACTAAGAGAGACTTAACCTAATAACTAAGAGAGACTTAACCTAATAACTAAGAGAGACTTAACCTAATAACTAAGAGAGACTTAACCTAATAACTAAGAGAGGCTTAACCTAATAACTAAGAGAGACTTAACCTAATAACTAGGAGAGACGTAACCTAATAACTAAGAGAGGCTTAACCTAATAACTAAGAGAGACTTAACCTAATAACTAAGAGAGACTTAACCTAATAACTAAGAGAGACTTAACCTAATAACTAAGAGAGGCTTGTGCAGACCAGCGCGACTTGTCGCGCGACACGACACTGGTTATTGTTATACCGTGAAGTTTTCTTAGAAATTGTATTGTTCGTGTGGTGGACAAGCCTTTAGTCCTCTGTGTGAGGCTCCACACCAGCGGGCTGTCCAACTTATTGCCTATACCTCCTCCTTTCTTATCGTATATACCTATACGTTAGGATTAGGATGGAATGGATCGCACCTAAAAAAGCATGGTGGTGTTGCCACGGTTACCTTACTACTTAGATGTAGGCAAACAAAGTCCTAATTGCGACCCGTGCTGCTGTTATGACTTAGCCACAAGCCCCTTGATGGAATAGACACGTACCGACAGTGTAACAAGATGGTCGCCGCCTGAAGGTTGTCACAGCAATCTCCCCGATGTCCACCTTCACGGGGTCGCAAAACGACTTGATTTCGCGACCGCGGACTACCAGGCCCATGCTGCCGTGAGAGTCCAGGAAATTTGGAGGTCAAATTCATCATCTACAGCATTATGTTTTCCGTCTGTGTCATGCTCCCCTGGTATAAACCATAAGCCCCCTCATATGACTACTAAGCTCGCTAAACTCACCGCTCGAAATGCTAACTGTTAATAAATTCACATCATTATGCAAATACCAGTGATAAAAACAAACAACTACCTCACAGATAGAGAGATCACTGAACACAGGTTCATATAATACAAGTACTACAAGTAGTTAACACAATACAGAGCTTCAATTATGCAACAGCATTCGTAGTGTTGTTTCTGCATTTTACGGCTACACTCCTATGGGAGGCGAGGGAAAAGTATATGTAAATGTATCGAGGAAAATGTAAATGATCCGCCGGTCTTTACGGCCAGTGGACGAGTACCTCGACCTGCGGCTATGCAGTTTTTAAGCTTCAATAAAAATGTAAAACTTTGTTGCGGTTTCTATCGATATTTTGTGGTGACACAACAAGATTTTTATTCACTTTCGATAGATTACGTGTGCCAGAATAAACTGTGGGGATTGAATGGAAATTTCGTGAATTTGAAAATGGATTTTGTGTTCCATTTTTAACGACGAAGGCAAATGTTAGGTTTTTGTTTTAGTTACACTTCGGTGTTTTAGTCCTTTACTGCATATTTATTGGGATGTTGGCATGTAATTAATCGAACCTTTAATAAATCCCATTTTGCGCTCCTGAAACTACAATTAAACACTCTAATATAATGATTGCGCCTCCTTTATTGAAAAAGAAGAATCATTAGAAACGCAAACAGTTTTTTATTTTAGTAGTGTTTTATTTAAAAAAATTAAAACTTATTAAGAGACCCTAATATATATTAGAGTCTCTCAATGCATTTTCTATTCTAGTCTGTCCACTGTAAATGTTGCAGCAGACCGGGAGAAGAGTGAGGATCAAAAAGAAGACGAAATGAAAAGTAAATACTTATTACTCTAATAGACATTAGAGACTCTTATTAAGTATTTTTTTATTCTAAACATTTTAGTTAAACTAGTATTCGCAGAAAACGTTACCAGTATATTGAGAGCTTCAATTTAATCCATCTTGTACCAAGAAGAGTTGAGACCCATTCTTCACTTTAATCATTGAACGACAAATATAATTAAGGTAATCCTATTTACAACGCACAATGTCTTCAAACTACTCGTATTTCTATAAGAAGTAATCTTACATAGACTCTCTAATATACAATGAGTGAAGTAATTGGACGGCATTGTCAATCCGCAAGCCGGCTCGTATTCATGACATTATAAGAGCCCTAATAAGATTTCCCGTAATTGATTTTCAAAGGAAATCCCTTTTAAATTGGACTTAAACGTTAAATAAAACGGACGGGTATTAATTCAATGTGGATGCTTCAGGGATAGAGATAGCGCGAATGTAATGCTGCGTACACACCGGCTCAACGAACACCAATGAATGGATTTCGCTGGCCTTCGTTGGTTCAGTCTGGGCGGTTTAGCGAACGCCAACAATCGCTTGATGGCGTGTGCCGGTTATCCGCAGCGTGGCGGTTACATCAATGGTGTAGACTGAAGCAATCGACCGATCGTTTGCTCGACCACTGGACTCGGACGTTCATTCGCCAAGGAAACTGCGGTAGCTAACGCTGAATATCCTTCGGTGGCGTTCGTTGGGCCAGTGGGTACGCAGCATAAAACAGACGAGGTATAAATACTGAGGCTCGGAAAGATGAATTTACATTGGAAGCTGTGAGCCTCGCTTCTAGTAGAGTATCAAAGATGTATGCCAAGTACAAGCTTGCTTGCATTTCTTCTTTGCATGGCCACTGCATTTAAATTGGATGTTGTAGGTGTCTGAAATCAGATTCTTAATTTTTTTTATATTAAAATAGTTACTGCTAACACGCTCCTACTTGTTAGACATGCTAAGATTCAACAGACTTCATATAAAATCACTATAAAGTGAAAAATTACTTGAATTTTGGAAGTCAGGAAAGTTTTTTATTAGTTATTTTACCTATCTACCACACACAAATATTCGTATGCTATGTGTCCTACTTACTTTGTTAAAAACATTGACAGGAAGATTTTTAAAATAATCGACATACACAAATTATTGAAGTTCACTCAAAAGCTACCAGAGCAAAGTTAATAAAATTTATATGAGAGCCACCGCGTGAGCTTACTTCTACCAAATGAAAAAAAAAACACTTAAATCCGCCCAGTAATCACGGAGAAATAGATGAACATACATTAAAAAAAACATAAAGACGAACATAGAACCAAGGAGGAGGTTCTTGTTCGTCTGTATGTTGTTTTGAAGTTGGTTACAAAAAGATTGAGGTTTTATTAAAGATATTATTTGAAAATGGAATACAACTAAGTATGTACTATAGCTATATTCCCAGAATTCAATTCTACTATCTTCCACTTCACCTTACGACATCTAAGAACAAAGTCCACAGATACGAAACATTAGGTAACAGCCACCAAGTCCTGTGTCGCATTATGCGGGTCGCGCTGTTCGTGATAGCTCAGAATTGCCTTATATTAATGTCCTCCCGAGGGTTAAGCGAGAAATTCCTTAAAGCAAATAACGCGGACTGGAACACCAGTAATAAGGTTTCTTGCAAGGAATCCCGGGAATTCGATCAAATAAATTAAAATAGACGCTTTATTATGTAAATAAGATGTTTCAAAGATGAGGGCACCGAAGTAATTAGTTGGTTACTGTTTTGGTTTCGAAAACCAATTTTTGTGAGGTAATGTTGGGACTATATAAAAATATTTTCATTCAGCTGCAGAATATTTTATTTTAGCTAGCAATGTAGCAGAAAGATTTTTAATCTATGCTTGAAATTGAAAACTTTGTAGGCTCGCTATGTGATACATAAGAGTATTAGGTATTCAGAATTAATAGTTCCTCTGTGGTTGAGGGTTCCGGTACCCTAATTACGTAATACACAATCAATTCGTTTTGAAACAGATTACTAATCCATTGCTTGATAAGTTCGAAATTTAATTCTGCTCTGCAACGTAATTATCGCATTGAATGTTGTTGAACTGTCAAAATGAAACAAATGATCGCTATCGCATTGCTTCTGCAAGATAGGTAATAGCCCTGCGGGTGAAGCTCGCTTCCACCTTCGGCCTGATCATCAGTTACCATCAGGTGAGATGCAGGTCAAGAGCTTCCCCGTAGAGGGTAAAAAAAAAAAAACTGGCTGGATTGTTTCTTCTTGGGTTACGGAATTAGTGTTCACAACATGTTTAGTCTACATTATTAAAATCACTTTATACAACAAAGAAAATAATACCCAAGAACGAATTATTTGTAGAAAAACAGCAGTTATTTCGCCATGTTTTGTCGCGAAGCTCCCGAGCGACGACGTTTTGACAAATATTAATGTTCCCGCTCCGCTAGAGGAACGAAACATATTATCTTGACCATTACACTCACTTCCACACAAACGAATACATGGCAAGAAAAACTACAACTGTGCACGATTGATAACACAAATAAACGATACGAATAAAGATGCGATCCTTTTCTTAGTTATAAGTACAAAGATATTAGATATGTTTCGTTGTAATCTTCGAGAAATTTCCTAGGAATTGGATCACGAATGAATGGTAATCGACATGTTTCTACGTAGGGAAGGTCACGAACAGGAAATTAACGGATTTCCTCTGTAATTCCATGGTCAAGGAATCTATTATTATTACTTACATGAGTTTTATTGTTCAGACGTTACCAATGAGTGTTGACAATTTACCTAAAGTTCGTTGTGTTTTATTTTCTGTTATATGTGTGTACTAGGGATGTTGCGGATGCCAATTTTTTGACATCCGCGAATGCGGATTTTTGAAGGCTCACTTTAATGAAAATGAGTATTAAGTCTACTGCTCCTATTTTATTTTAACTTAACTTACTAATTTTCATATTAGCAGCGCAAACAAACACGTAATGATTTATTTACAAGAAACAAATGATACACCATAACAAACGCTGATCTTGTGTCAGTTGTGTCACCAATTTTTTCGCTCCCATTGGTCATTGTCGCAACTTGTATTACATTCGCATCCGCATGAACATCCGTATTGATTATTGCGGATGTGGATGCAGATGTCCAAATCTATGCGGAAGCTCCGCATTTGCGGATGCGGATATTCGCAACATCCCTGGTCTACACCAGGGGTCGGCAAACTCATTAGAGAATATAACCAAATATCAATACTATAACGACTAAGATTTCTTACGGGAGCCAAGCCTTTTTGTGTGTCCAAACTGTCTCAATACAGTTTTTTTAATCCTTAAAACTCCCATCCTCTTTCGTTCAGAATCATGTACTGTATCCATGGTAACAGGCTTCGCGTCGATGTCCCTGCCACCCTGTAGATAGTTACTACGCTCGCACTCATCGACATTTGTATGCTGTTTCTATAGGCCAAAGAGCAGCATGCCGCTCGCATACCGCGGTTTGCCGACCACTGGTCTACACCATCTAAGGTAACACTAAAAAGGCACTTATTCATATCAGATACATACCTAGGTAAATTAAGATGTTTGTTCGGTAGATTCAAAATTAAAACTTCAAAAGTGCCTTTTAAGACAAAATGCGTAACATATAGAATTAACACAATAATCAAACTCATAAGTGAAATATCGACTACACTGAATACATTACAATACCATAAAACAGTTCATTAGGTTACAATTATGAATCGAAATGTACAAAATAATACTTTTATGAAAATGTGTCGGAGGACAAATGAACGAAAATTAACGCCCCGGGAGAGGGCCTGTGAAAATTAAATTGTCGGTCAATGAAACATGCAAATGAGTCTTGCAATCACGCCCGCTTTTGTGCCACTCACTCGTATTGTTTTGAGTCGAGCTCAACAGAAATGAACGCTAAATATTCAGTTAAAAACTTTCATTCATTTAAGTACCTCATTTCTGAAGTCGAAAATGAAGTGGTAATTGACCATAATAATTGTTAAGGCGCACTTTCGTTGACAGCCTTTAAATTCGCTGAAAACTTTTTGTTCGCATTCTTCAATTCAATTCGGAGCGCTTTGCACAAACCTCTAAAAGAGAATCAAACAATGTTCTTGAAGATTGGTCTTGTTAAGGGGGATGCGCCAAGATAGCCCGCCAAATGCAAATTTTCTTACGTTCTTTGCAATTTGCAAGTTAGTGTCAGGTTGTATGTTGATTAAAATATGATTCGCGACCGTAACAAATATGGCTTTACAGAATTATAATCATTAGAATTAGCAATACAAATTCTTAAGTTAGCAAAGGTGTCAAATGTCTTGATTTCATGAATATTAGTCATTCAATACAGTTACATGAACTTAGAGAGTTGTATTGATGACTTTTATGATTATAATTCTGTAAATAAACATTTGATACCGCGGTCCATACTTACCGTGAATCATATTTAGATCAACATACAACCTGATACTGACCTGCAAATTGTAAAAAACGTAAGAAAATTTGAATTTCGTGGGCTACCTTGGCGCATCCCCCATAATAATTCTTCAAGTACAAACTTGTTCGTTTATCATTGTTTTTGAGGAAGTTCAAACAATATAATATTATGACCAATCAATCTTTTCAGTAACACAAAGAAACAAGGAGTGCCAGTTAGTACCACTTTCTCTATGACCTCTTTATCCTCACATTATAAGGAGTTTAGCCTTCCCTTCCATTAGGCAACCAGGAAATTACAGAGCGTAAATGGCGGCTATTATTTAGGATATCATCAAGCTTGCTGATAAATGTACACGATCGGACAATTAATTGTTAAGGATGAGAAGGCAACTCGGCTGAGTACATACCTATACTCTGTTTTAAAAGTATCTCTTGGAAGTGTAAACTTACCCTGTTCAGGTTAAATTCTTACGCAACCACTTATCAAACGGAATTAGTTACACATCATTCTGTATATCTGTATTTGGAAGGTTTCTACTTTATATCTCACCAGTTTTTCCAACAACTGTTGTTGGGGGATGCGCCGCGGATGTATAATTGTGTAAAGCCATATAGCTACGGTCGCAAATCAAATTTTAATCAAGATACAACTTGTCACTGACCGGAAAAATTGCAAATAACGTAAGAAAATTTGAATTTCGCGGGCTACCTTGGCGCATCCCCCTTAAATTGTAATGTTGAAAAATCATTGACGAAAGTTGTAGGTACCTCAATTCATGTCAATGAAAAACTAAAATTAGAATTTCGGGTTTAAGTATTTAAATAATCAAATCAAAGCCCTCAATTTGTATGTGCCACTACAAGTTGGCATCCATCGGTGCGTTTACTTATCTATTTGTTTATATTTTCATCTGATAATTTTGGAACAGTCCATACCTATTATCTGTCTTCCTGTACTGAATTTATTCAAGGTTAAGAACCTCAAGATGAAGTATTTTCAGCATTCAAAGTCTAGTAGTTAGGCCTTCAGTCTTTGTGAGGAAACTTAGCCGCTAACTAGCGTGTGACGTAAGTGTACATTCATAAGATGAACGTAAAAGGTGACTGAATGGCTGGATGGTGCTCTGAAATGCGACGCTGTGGAAGTGCCTTACTTCCTTAAGCGGAAGGTGATGCCTCCGTCATACAGAAGCAACAGCTTAGCATTGAGGCACTTCTAGTTTCCTTATATCGAAGTTGGCTAGTAAATTAGGTACTCCAGCATCTTCCTTCAGTTACAAGATTCTTTCTGGTTGGTTGTTGAACGCACTACGCTTGCAAGGTTTTATGGAAGCCGGAAATAATGTCCTTATATTATATATCAGCTTTTTCTTACAATGATAACAGAGTATCTGTTGCAAGTTGTCTTGAGTGTCTCCGTATAAAGGCAAGCACGCACTACGACTTTTTATCGCGCGATTATTTTGTCGCAGAAATGCAACGTATTGGTTTATTTGGCGTCTCGTGTATACGAGAAAAATGTTGCTTCGCATACAGGCTTTTGCAGACCAGCGCGATTTGTTGCGCGACGCGGTACGAACAATACAATTTCTAAGAAAACTTCACGGTATAACAATAACCGATGTCACGTCGCGCGACAAGTCGCGCCTGTCTGCACAAAGCTTCAATTGTGATTTATCACATTATGGCGTGACTACTCGCGACCCGATTGTCGCAAAAGTTAATTGCAGCAGCATGTATAAAGTTACATGGCCCCGCGCGCACTGCGATTATAAAATCGCACCCCACGAAGGATTCACGTTTCTAAAATCGTCTTGCAAAGAAACAAAATCGTAGTGCGCGCGAGGCCCAAGTGTTTCAATAGAGTTCTCCACACACGCACGAGATGCACGTTGGCAACATTAATCTCCTCCGCCCTACTGGCCGAGATCGTGGCTATCCGAGACGCGATTTTAAACCCGACAGAATAACTCTTTTGTATAAAATTCGAATCGCATGCAATCACTGAGCCGTAGACAGGAATGTCGCATTTTCAGCGGAGCGAGGGGACTTCGCACATATGAATGTATGTGATGAGAATGAGCAAGATTTACTTGTGTGGCTTGTGCCAGCATCTTTTATAATAGATGTAGGAGATCTTAAGGATCAGGGAAGAGCTCTTCAAGAGAAGACATTGGCAAAAACTGTGACTATTCGTCTACAGGGTGGTGTTCCCGACAGCTGGGTTGGGTCAGACAGATTTCATTTATTTTGGGGAAAAAACAAGTTGTACGGGACCAATATACTAGAAATAAATAGTATGTTTACAAGCCAAAGACAACCATAGTTCTCGTTCTCACGAAAAAATCTAGAATTCAGTCTTTCCTACCATTATTTCTAGTAGCGTAGTAATGTACACTAAGGTATGCATTACACTAGGTAAACGATCTAAATGTGGATGTACTGGATTTCCGTGGAAATTGGATTGGGACCTAAGCCGACTACATCGCTTCCTGTGTTTAAATATGTGCATTCATGCATTGAGAATTTTACACTACGTTTGGATTTCTAGATATTTGCATTTTTCGCTGAAACTTCAATATTAATGTTTTGTAAATTCTTACATAGCTCATAGGAATGTCTTACCAAAGTATTTTAAAATCTACTGAGTATACTGTATTTTGTAACTTTATGCCACAGTAAATAGAGTTTCTACTTTGGTTAGTAAATACTAATCTGTACATAATTTTTAACCGACTACGACAAAGCCAAAGGAGGGTTATGATTTTAACAACTTAAACATGAATGTTTATCTGTTCAATCTTGACTCTTAAATTACTCGTCGTATTTAGACAAACGAGGTATCTTTGGGAGCATCATGCCATTCCACGGGTTATAATTATGAGGTCATAGAAGATTCAAGATGGCGGCGTTTAGCCAATGCAAAGTGACACCGACAAAATATTTTTTTGATTATGTCGTGTTTGGTGTCTAATGAAAGGTCTTCAGGAGCACTTTCTGATAATATATTGGTAAGATATAATTATTATTATTACAGCTTTATTTCTCACACAACTGAAATTACATAAATTGATATTTTTTACATTTAAGTTGTTGTTTTTATTATGTGTGATCCCTTGTGGGTAAAAGCCTCCTCCATCTGTTTCCAATTGCACTTGTCTGTGGCAATATTGATCCAGTTCTTTCCCGCAATCTCTATAATGTCGTCTGTCCATCTTTTCCTTTGTCTTCCCACGCTCCTTTTGCCTAGCGGACCTATCCATTTTGTAGCTATAAGAGTCCACCTCTTGTCCTTGTATCTTGCTACATGACCGGCCCATCGCCACTTTTGTCTCAGGCAAAACTGTAGTGCATCGGTTAGTCCTGTTTTCTTCCGGATTTCGGTGTTTCTTGTTTTGTGTATCCTTCTCAGTTTTAAGAGGCTCCTTTCCATTGCGTGTTGGCAGGACAAGATCTTATTTTTAACCCTTTCTGTGTAAACCCATGTTTGGCAGCCATAGGTTAAACAAGGGAGGATGCAGGAATCCATTATTATTTTTTTGGTTTTAGGGGCATAGTTGCCCTTCAAGATTTCTTTATTTGCCCAGTATTTTTGCCAAGCAGTTTTTATTCTTCTGTCCACTTCATTTTCGTTGTTATTACTGTCGAACGAGACCATTTTGCCCAGATACACATAGTTGTCCACATACTCTATCTTTTTCCCTTCTATTGTTATGTCTTTTCTATTACTGTTCGTCATAATTTTTGTCTTGGATGCGTTCATGCATAGACCAACTCTTTGAGATTCTACGTTTAGGTTTCGTAACATTGTTTCCAGGTCTTGGGCTGTATCACTGAATAGCGCGATGTCGTCGGCAAACCTTAAATGTGTCAGTTTAGTGTTTGATATCCAGATGCCTTTGTTTTTCCACTGTACGTTTTTAAATATTTCATCCAACACGGCAATAAATAGCTTTGGAGAGAGGGGGTCCCCTTGTCTTACTCCTCTTCCAATTTCAAACTCTTCACCTTGCCTCTCTAATTTCACCCTACTTACGCTCTTCTTGTAGATGTTCTTTATGATGTTAATATACTTTTTGTTTATCTTGTTGTTTTTTAGGGCATTCCATATGGCTGAATGTGTTAGGCTGTCAAACGCTTTGGAGTAATCCACTAATGCTATATAGAGTGGTTTACAGAATTCTTTATACTTTTCCATGACTTGCTCTATGACGTGTATGTGGTCTATTGTCGAGTAATGTGGCCTGAAGCCTGCTTGTTCGATAGGCTGGTTTTTGTCAATTTCTGGTGCTAATCTACTCAGTACTATTGATGAAAAAAGTTTGTAGATTGATGACAGTAAGCTTATTGGCCTGTAGTTGCTAATGTCCAGAGGGTTTCCTTTTTTGTAGAGTAGAATGATGTTAGATTGACACCATTGTGTAGGTACTTGTTCTGTTTCCAATACTAGATTAAAAAGTTTGGCTAGGTACTCAACTAATAAGGGTGCTCCTACTCTTAATGCGTCGTTTGTGATTTGATCTGGACCTGGGCTCTTTTCAGGTTTTAACTTTTTAATATGGAACATTATTTCGTCCTCCGTTATTGGATTAGGGGCTGGTTGTTGTTCTGTTTCCACAATTTCAGTGTTGTTTTGTTCCTGTACGGTGTCAATTGGTCTTTTATATAGATCTGAGTAGAAAGCTGTTGCCTGTTTTATTATGTTTTCTCTGTCTCTAGTTTCGCCTCTTTTGTCACTCAGCCCTTGTATCCAGTTTGTGTGGGTTGATAGTTCCTTAAATGCTCTTTTTGAGCTCCGATACTTCGTCATATTCCTTTCAACTACTGATCTTCTGTAGAATTCGTAATCTTCTCGAATTGCTCTGTTCGTTTTTTTGTACAGCTGCTTTAGTTCGCTTTTCAATTCGTTAGATTTATTTTTTGTGGCCAATAGCACTGTTCGTCTTTGAATTAGGCTTTGTGTTGGATCGCTTATTATTTTGTTTTTCATATTACTATTTTTCATTGTTTCGTCTATTTTCATACTTTTAGTCACTGTTTCTTCCAGTTTGTTACTGAGAGTTTGTATATTTTCGATGTCTTCCGTGGATTTGTATAGTATCTCTAGGTTATTTTTCAGGTCTTGTATGTATTTCTTTTTCTCTTCAGTAGACTTTAGCGCATTAGGTAGGGATTTAAAGGATCTTCGACAAAGGGGTTCCGACATTTTTGTATGGGACCTGGCATACCTAACCGTCCGCCATTTGGAAAAAAACTGGTTTTGGCGGCCAGTGATGAAACAAGTGTCAATCGATAGAGTAAGTGATTGCAAACAAAAAATATTTAGTGATGAATATCGTAAGTGATATACTTCCTGAGATATTTAGAAAAAATATTACTACTTTATTTTTTTTCTCATGTTTTAACTCAAATATCTCAGGAAGTATATCACTTACGATATTCATCACTGAATATTTTTTGTTTGCAATCACTTACTCTATCGATTGATACTTGTTTCATCACTGGCCGCCAAAACCAGTTTTTTTCATAATGGCGGTCGGTATAGGTATGCCAACGAAGTCGGATGTTCTTTTATGTTGTTGGATTTTCAGGGAGCATCTTATCATTCTGTGGTCTGATGGGTAGTTTATCCTGTTTAGTATTTCTATGTTTAACACAGATTTTGGGTTTGGACTGAGTATGAAATCTATTTCATTTGTTGTTTTTTGGTCCGGAGATCTCCATGTCCATTTACGTGAATCCTTCTTCTTGAAGTAAGTATTCATTATTGAGAGTTTATTTTCGCAAGCGTATTCTATTAGACGTTCTCCTCTTCTATTCCGTTGCCCATATCCGTAGTTGCCCATTATTGTATATTCATGTCGTTTTGGTTGTCCAATTTTTGCGTTGAAGTCGCCCATGATTAACACGTTTTCATTCGCCATCTCATTTGCTTTCCTCAAGTCGCTGTAAAACTTCTCAATTTCTTCGTCACTAGAACTCTCAGTGGGAGCATAGACCTGTATTAAGGATAGCGGACCATCTTTAAAGTTCATTTTCAGTAACCCAACTCTTTCAGATATGCCTATAAAACTTGATATATGAGCTTTGAGTGTTTTCTTCACTAGGAAACCTACACCATGAAGGCCTGCGGTCTCGCCTATATAACAAAAGATGTAGTCTCTATGTTGTTCTATGGTGCAACCCATTTTTCTCACTTCGGCGAGGCCCATAATGTCCCATTTCAGATTTTCGATGGCATTGTTCAGTTCTATAACCCTTGTCGTTGTCGACAAAGATCTCACATTGTAAGTGCATATCTTCAGGCTATGTTCTCTTTTGCTTTTATCATTCATGTTGTTTTCTGTTGTTTGTTTGTTTTCATTATCATTATTTTTATTTGATGGAGGGTTGTGGTCTTCTTCCCCCACGGTGACCAGCCGACTTGGGGTGCTTCTTTCAAAAATTGATTTAATTGGTAACGTTAAGGTATTCGTAGTTTTATTTTTATTTCGGTTCCGGGTCGTAGTAAGGGAAATCAGTTTTTTGGGAGCTCGGAAAGAGATTGTGATCTATCTCGTGTTACGTAGTTGAGAATGTTTGGTTTCAGCATTCCTCGGGTGGTCTTGTCTGAAGATTGAGCAGAAGTGTTTCCCTCGGTGATTATAGCTCTCTTCTGTGATGAGGAGTTTTGTGGGCTTGTGTCCTCCCTCTTTCTCTTTTCACGAGTATTTTCTTTTTGTTTCCTTACTATCAATTTGTCGTATTTTAAATATGCATAATTCCCCTTTTTCTTCTTCCAGTTGTGGCTGTAGCAGCCTCCTTTTCTCAATTACCTCTTTCGGAAAGTCATCCTTGACGTAGATACCAGACGGTAATTTAGCTTTATTTTTCATTATTATATGCTTTTTCCACATGGATGTGACGGAGACTACGACAGGACGTTTTTTGTTAGTGTGCTGCCCAATTCTGTATATGTTGCTGATTTCGTGACTTTCCAAATATGTTTCAGTTTCTATTATAATTTCTTTTATGTAGTCCACAAGCTCAGCTTCTGTTTTTCCCCTCTCTTCAAGTCCAAAGAAAACTAAGTTCTGTTTTCGTTTGTCTTTTTCCACCGCACTAAGTTTTTGTTCCAAGATGGTTACTTTGGTTTGTAGTTTCGTATTATTTATTTTGGGGAAAAAACAAGTTGTACGGGACCAATATACTAGAAATAAATAGTATGTTTACAAGCCAAAGACAACCATAGTTCTCGTTCTCACGAAAAAATCTAGAATTCAGTCTTTCCTACCATTATTTCTAGTAGCGTAGTAATGTACACTAAGGTATGCATTACACTAGGTAAACGATCTAAATGTGGATGTACTGGATTTCCGTGGAAATTGGATTGGGACCTAAGCCGACTACATCGCTTCCTGTGTTTAAATATGTGCATTCATGCATTGAGAATTTTACACTACGTTTGGATTTCTAGATATTTGCATTTTTCGCTGAAACTTCAATATTAATGTTTTGTAAATTCTTACATAGCTCATAGGAATGTCTTACCAAAGTATTTTAAAATCTACTGAGTATACTGTATTTTGTAACTTTATGCCACAGTAAATAGAGTTTCTACTTTGGTTAGTAAATACTAATCTGTACATAATTTTTAACCGACTACGACAAAGCCAAAGGAGGGTTATGATTTTAACAACTTAAACATGAATGTTTATCTGTTCAATCTTGACTCTTAAATTACTCGTCGTATTTAGACAAACGAGGTATCTTTGGGAGCATCATGCCATTCCACGGGTTATAATTATGAGGTCATAGAAGATTCAAGATGGCGGCGTTTAGCCAATGCAAAGTGACACCGACAAAATATTTTTTTGATTATGTCGTGTTTGGTGTCTAATGAAAGGTCTTCAGGAGCACTTTCTGATAATATATTGGTAAGGTATAATACATAAGCCTTAAATTTTACTGTTGGTTTTTCCCAAATCAACATAGTGGGAAGGTACGCGCAGGGTTCCCAATGATCCCAAACCCCAAAATAATTGAATTAAAAATTAAAACTAAAACCCAACTACTTCAAAAACGCCAACTAAAAAGGTAAAAACAAGACATCATAGGCGGACAAATAAAAATCCGGAGTCAAACGTCATGACGTTTGACTCCGGATTTTTAGTTAGGTGCGAACAGATTACGTGTGACTCCTATTTTTTTATTAACCTATATACAGGGTGGCGATTTAGTCACCTGCATGCGTCAAGGGGGTGATTTACCCGTCATACTAAAGAATTGCAAAAAAAAAAAACAACGGGTTGCACTCCGGGGGGGCCGGCAGAAGTGAAAACTTGAACATTAACGTTGTGCATTTTTGAAGATTTTGGAATGGTTAGGGAATAATTTCGCACGAATTGCTTTATTTATCAGTATAAAAGTACTATACTTTATGTGGGTAAATACAATATTCATTAGTATTAGTAGTATATTTATTTATTTTCAAAATATAGTCTAACAAAAATAAACAATTTATTTAAGTAAACACTTTCTGCTTTTTTTACCTCGCAATCTTTACGTAATGTTAAAGACTATTAATTTTGATATTAACTTTGTCGGTTGCTAGGCAACGGATCTTACGGTCACGTCCTGACGCGAGTTTAACATTTTATACCCATCCCAAAAAAGTGCATAACGCCGCTAAAAAAGTTGTCACTTCAAAAAAATCCCTTTCATACATGCATCGAAACTACCTGTCTACGGTTCAAAAATGTTTTTTTTTTCACGATGCATAGCGAAAGTTGTTTGGTATGGCGGGTAGAATCACCCCCTTGACGGATGTAGGTGACTACATCGCCACCCTGTATCTTTTTCTACTCCGAGAAGTGCAAAGGACATCAGCCATAACTTAAAGTACCTAACATAAGAACCTAAATTACTTTGTTTCTTACATTTATTTAATGAAACACCTCGTTGATAAACCTCACCTATTCTCTCGTAAAACAGTGAAAATCCTCTTCCGTAACAAAATTAATATAACAACAGTGCTTTTGTGTACAAGATGAGCTCAGCAAATAGGAATAAAACGACACTCAAATGAGTATGTTTCAAAACACAGGATTCCATGTGGCATTTAATGGAAGACTTAGGGTCAGCTCAGACCGAGCTGCAAAATATCGAGCAGTTTTTATTGTTGATAATGTACTATATTATATCAACTGAAATAGAGTTTCAAATAGCGTGCAAGAGAAAATTCCACATGAATGATGTAGGTATTTTTTATGTATCCAATTTTGTGTAACAATATTTTGATTTTGTATATGAAGTTTCTTGTTCGTTCTTGTTTATATGAACCTAATAAGCTTTGGAATGAGCTTCATCTTTCTCACAACATACATACATAATCAGCCTATTAATGTAGCCCACTGCTGGGACACAGGTCTCCTCCCTATGAGAGGGTGTGGGCTGTCCACCACGCGGGCCCAGTGCGGGTTGGTAGATGTCACATGTTTTTGAATTTTTGGTTCTAAGACATGCCGGTTTCCTCACGATGTTTTCCTTCACCGTTTTTGAGAGCAGTGGTGATGAAATTATTTACACAAAGTAAAGCGCCTGCTTAGGTTCGAACCCACGACCTACAACTCGTAAGTCGTGACCGATACCACTGGGCCACCACTGCTCACAGTCGGGGCCGATACCCCTGGACCACCACTACCTTTCTCACAAAGAGTTGTAAACGGTTATCTTTAATTGAAATAAATGCTTTGAGTTTGAGTTTGAATTCTCGTTGGCGTATGTACACATATTTTCACTCAGAACTTGACAACAAAGAACATGTGCTTTGCTGTCACTCTCGAGCTCGAGCTTTTTGCTGCTCCGTCAGCACTGACCCTTAGTTTAGTTATACAACGCTATAAAATATAACCCCAGAGATGCAATGGGAGATTGGAAAAGTTTTGTTGTCTGCTCTCATATTTTGTATCATGTGGCCTGATGCAACGCTGTCTCAAAAACGATTTATAAAAATCTAATAATAAAAGTTTTGCTGTTTTTCTTTTGTTTGTTTGTGATTTTTGTGACATAAAATATCTATATGCTCTCCAATACCTCCAAGCCCTGAAGGGTTAGCAGAGGTGTACCGATAGTACAGGTCTTATGGTATTATGTACTTTGCGTCGATTAGCAAAGTTCTAGGTAGGTACAGTACGACACAACTTAGATATAGCATAGATTTGAAAATTTTCATTCATTCATTTCAATTTCACGGATGTATTTGGCTATAAGACTTTACAAGTTATTGCGTTTTCGAAAGATCATTTTCACCTAAAGCAGTAATAAAGATTCGTGATTTTGAAGGCGCACTCAGTTGGGATGGTGATCGGTTTTACGAATTTTGCCGATGCTACATCTAAGTTGTGTTGATAAAATCACACGTTTATTTCCTAGGAATGAGCGTCGGGACCAAGTCTTGTAGAATCGTGTATTTAGTGCAACCACTCTTAAAAAATATATGCGTTTATATTGCTTTTTATTAAGCAAAAAATGAGTTCAGTATTATACCTAATACCTTTATAAAACGGTTTATAAAATGTAAAATTGATAAACTCCAACATTGTTTGACAGATTACCATGAAAGTTGGCATTTATACGTATTTGTTCGTTTAATATAAGATTTTTTATTCTGATTTCCACGCAGCGAAGCCGCTGGCAAAAGTTAGTACCTAACGTATAAATAAATAAAACAACTTTTACGATACAAGCAATGCAACAGAAAAATAACATATTCCTTTAACATAAATTATACAATTATTGATTATTTTTCTCGCATTATTTATTCGATGTACAAGTTTAGGTTTGTAAAACATTAATTGAACAAATTTTGTAAAGCGTAGGCCACACTGGGAACGAAGCGAAACGACGCTAAGTTCGTTTAGCTTCGGTCATGTAGCTACCGCGTCTTTTAACTGACTTTCAAAAAGGAGGAGGTTATGTTCGACTTTATGTAGGTTCTTTTTTTTATGTATGCAATTGTTGACCGATTTTGAAAATTGTTTTTTATTTTGAAAGAGTATACTCCCGAGGTAGTCCCATATAAATTTTATTAACTTAGCTTGGATAGTTTTTCATAATTCTGTTCACACTGCAAACTATGAAAAGACGCGGAAACTTAGTTTCGTTTCGCTTCGTGCTCAGTGTGGCCTGCGCTTAATGGTTGCTTTTTATAAATATAAACAAAGGAGAATTGCATATTTGCCTCATTCCATTTTGAATTACGAACGTATACTTTTGAACAGTATTGCTATTCTGTAAAGTTTACTTGGAACCTCACTCAAGTGAGCGTACTTCATCGCACACGAACTCATTTGTTTTTAAAGTAAAATCATCTCGGATTCACAACGAGACACCGTTCGAATTTCAAAGTGATGTTTAGGGAATTGCAATGCTGGCCTGTATTCGATCACCCAGTTCGACTACTATTCATCGTTTAACATCGTTTTCGTTTATCATTTAAAGTCACATGCAGTAAACCAATTGAGACTTTTATTTCTTTCTTTTCATTTGATCTCAACAATTCAGCACAACTTTTTCAATAATTTCAATTTTTAATAATCAGTCAGTAGGCTACTAAGCATGTTCTTGGTAGCTGAAACAAATAAAATTCATTTTGTTATAACTTTGTTATAATAGTATAATAACTAACAAAAGAAAATGAATGTCTGACGACGGATGTGATCCTATGACGCGCGTTATAAAGACAAATCGATGAAGAAGCCATTTGTCAAAATCGGTCAGGGACAAAGAATCAGGAGAACTTAGAGAGTGCATTATGGACTGATTTAATATTATGATAAAAAAATCTTTTGAAATCACCTATTCGTATCCCTTAAGAATATACAGCGTGTAACAAAAACCCTTTCCAATCCGGCATCGCGTCAGGGTGTTGTTAAAAATCATACTGGGACTATATTTAAATGGTAATTTCCTTCCTTTATTTTCAATGGGATTTTTTACCGGGTTATAACATGGGGCGCGGGCGGCCATCGTTTAGCGGGTGTCTACAAGTCATAACTTATGACCTGTTGAAAATTTAACCATTATTCATGGAATTAGGGTAATTTGGGTACAAAAAACGTGAATTTTAAATAGCAAAAACTTTTTATTTTCAATAAAAATAAGTTTTTTAATTACGTTTTGGTAATGCTATTGCAGTACCTATGTTACCTATGTGCCCTTTTCGGATCGGACAGGGTTTTTGTAACGCATTTTATAATTACTTTGTAAACGTTCTAGAATATAAAGGTGCAGCTTTTTCTTAAAGAAGATTATATCAGCTTTGCGATCTAGTAATGAATAAACTTTAATTTTTATGTACTCGTCATATATAGGGCTGCCATCCGTCCGGGTTTCCCCGGATTTGTCCTAGTTTAGAGGGCGTCCGGGGAGCGTCCGGGCGGGGTTGTCAAAAAGTGCCCGGACACTTTTAGTGTCAGGGGATTCCCGATTAATTGAAAGATAAGCGTTAAATCTAAACAAATCTTAGTTAAAAAATCATTCGTAATTGGTAACCGCAACCAAGCTAACTCCGGCGCTTCAAAATAGCCGATGACGGCCGATGTCTAAGAGAAACTCGCTAAACACACACACGGTTTCTTCTCTGATCAAAATTAAATATAATTTTAAGGACCTAAGTTGCTCCGACTTTTACAAATTCCTGTTAGAAAATACATTTTAAAGAAAATTGGAAAGTCTGATAAATACCAAAATATTTTTTTTTTTTTTTGTGTTGATTTTGATCTCGTTAAAATTTTAACTTGTGACTATTTTTTAATTTAGAATTTATGAATAGTTTAGGGTTTGGATAGGTACTTAACCTACCCAACGGAACTTTAAGGCTTAAAATTTGTTGAGACATAGTATGTAGTTTATTTGTTATTTAAAAAACCAAAAATTATAGTATATTTATATAGAATATTTTTTAATTTAATGCCAAAATGAAAGAGTGTTCCTAATTATTTTTATTACCTGATTACCTCAGAAATAGAAGAGTGTGAAATGTTGATTTTTTTATTTGTTAAGCTGTAGTTGTCGATTGTGTTTATTATTGTTAAATAACTAGAAAACAAGCTGTTTATATGATTTTCATCATTTTTGTTCATCGACAACATTCACACTTGGAGTACTATAAACAACCTCAGCCTAAACATTAGTAAATGCGCGGTCATGACCTACTCAAAAGCCACACAGCCCATACACAACATTTACACTATGAACAATGAGCCCCTGAAACGCGTTATGACCGTTCGCGATCTGGGTGCTCAGTTTGATCCACACATTACATTTAACCAGCACATACTACAGACCTGCAACAAGTCCCGCAAAAGCCTAGGTTTTGTCTTGCACCAGGCCAAAATTTTCACAAATCGTCAAGCCCTAACGATACTGTACAACTCCTTCATCCGCAGTTTGCTAGAGATTTGCAATCTGGAACCCCCATGAAAAAGTGTATACACTGGTCATCGAAAAGGTTCAGAAGTCTTTTGTTCGTTACCTCTACTTAAAACTGTATGGATATTACCCGTACATGTACCCAACACCATTTGTGCTAGGTATGGTGGGCTACCAAAGTTTAGAAGTAAAGAGAAATCTTAGTCTCGTAAAATATTTCATACGACTAATTCGTGGTACCCATTTTAATGCCTTTTTACTACAATTTATCTCATTTAACATTCCGCTACCTATTAGACACACACTTCGCCCTCGCCAACGACGGCCCCTATTCTCAATACCTCGAACCAGTACCATATCCCTCATGGCCAGTCCATTGTACCTAGCCCTCACCCATATAAACAACATTTTGATGTATGACGAATCCTCTGACGTGTTCGCGAATTCTGAACTGGGATTCCTGAACACTGCTACTCGATACCTGGAGTCCATTGCCACTCCCAGTACAATCTCATTAGCGTAAGTATTGTGTTATTGATAATTTTATTCCAATTTTTATCTCAATTGTATCCAATTCTATTTTATTTTGTCAAATTTTACCTAATTTTGTTTTATTTTATTTTATTCGAAATTTTTGTCTAGTGTTATGTAATTTATTCTCATTTTTTGACATCAAGTTTTATGTAATTTATTCTCATTTTTCGACATTAATAAGTTTTATGTAATTTAATCTCATTTTCTTTATGTAAATGTAATTATTAATAGATATTGACCGATAACTTGTACGTGTGGTGCAAACTGTTAGTATAAGTTGGTATTTTAATAAATAAAAAAATAAATAAATAATTTTTTTTAAATTTTTTTATTGTAATTTTTATTTCTGGGATGTCCGGGGTAAAAACTGAATTTCACCCAAATGTCCGGGGTTTTTAAGTTTATGTCCGGCGTCGGCAATTTAGGTGATGGCAGCCCTAGTCATATATTATGTAGAAAACAGTGGAGTAAATTAACATTATAAAAAAATAATTGTTTATTTTAATTTTAATAAACCTAAAATAATTTGTATAGGTATATGTACGGTCAGTGCTCTGTACTCGTATTAGCTGACAAAGAAGAAAAGAGGAAGACGGGTCAGCATTTGCATAGGACTGACTGTACTATAGGTATATAATAATTATTATCTTCGCTTATAGTTAGATATCCGTTTTTTTTTGTAGTTAAGAAACCATTAACATTTATTTTAACTAGGTATTAGATTATTTAAAATATTTAAACTATCGCAAATTGAGGCCCATTTCTGTACTAGGACACGAACATAACTAACTACTTATGACACTTAAAAAAGGTAAAAGAAATGGGTTTGTGCCGGGTCTACACGTGCGGGTGCCGACTGGACGCGATAAGTCGATTTGATTGATGATAGTGATGTGTGTGCCGAAGCCGAGGCGTCAAGCCTGATGGACGTCCGAACACCTATTCCATTTCAAACGCAATTCTGAGGAACCTTTGGCCTTTCATTGATGAGGAAAATTTCATCCAATGAGGATTTAGTTAGTTGTAATCAGACAGAGACTTTAAAAGTTTTAAATGAAGACAGATCCGTGCACGTTCATATACCTACCAGAGACACATTTTTTAGTCGATGTCTTTTATTTTATCGACTTTAAAAATAGATCTCTTTTTGAATCATTCTTGAGAGCATCTATAATACCAGATTTATTATGTCACACAGCGACAGTACAGGGGACGTCAATACGTCATTCCGTAGGTAATTGCTGAAAACCAGCGCTGTTGACGTTAGGTTCGTCTGAAGTCACGGCAATTCGCTGAGCGATGACCTGTTCTAGCACAAATGTGGTGCACAGCATTTTCTTATTATTTATTTGTTACAAAAGTAGTTAATTCTGCAATCGACATTTTGTTTTTATTTGTTATGTTGTTGTTGTCATTTACCAATGTCGCAACAGGAATTACCACAAACTATTTAGATTGTAATTATTACGCAATATTATCTTTCATCTGTGGCCTTGACTGCTTGACAGCTTGACATCAACCAATGATCAACATGTAAAACTTTTTATTTTTTATTTGTATTGGTTGAATACAAGGCTTTTAGCTACTTTTGTTTGTGTGTATTTTATTGTTAAAATGTGCGTTTTGTTTGTGCAGAATAAACAATTTTTCTTTCTTCTTTCTTTCTTTCTAATAAATTCGATTCTTTGAAATCACGAGATTTATTTGCATTGTTTCGGTTTTAACGAAAATTTGGTGAACCTCTCGTCTGTTAAACATTAATGAACCATTTTAATTTAAAGAAACTAAGTACCCTGATAACTAACCTGACTTTATTTAAAAACTCTCGTGTATGTAATACGTAAGATTATTATTACATTTATATTTTTATTATTACATTACATTCTGCTCGCGTCATCGCTCACGCCATATTAGCAATTACGCCAAACTTCATTTCTATGTTATTTAACGCGAGAAATACATTTATTTAGTAGCGATTTTGTTAGTTTCGTAGAAAACAATTGAAAAGCATTGTATTCAATCAAATACTGAAGTGAAAGTGAAACATATCTTTACGAAATATTCGATTTTTCGTGGAATTTTATGTTTCACGTTTGCAATAGAGTTGAAAATTGTATTTATCTTTTTCATTTCGTCTTTCCAAAGAGGAAGGGATAGTATAGAGGGTGGTAAAATGTTGCAACTAATTAGAACTTTACTCGCTTATCATCTAAACGGGTCTCCAGAGAGGTAGGGGAGCTCAATGTCATCGGTTGAGCCCGTTTAGCCGTCTTGACGGCTTCCTTATGTTTTGACTTCCGTACTTTTAAAATAAAGCACTGATTAATTTTAGGGTCGGTACAGTTTTAGATGTAACTACCACTTTCAATAGCTAGCTTTTCATGATTATTTTCTTTCTTCTTTTTACGCTATATTTATTTATGTGGCGATCTCCGAAGGCCTCGATTTTCCAAATCTCCCAAAGACTATATCTGAAAGTCAATGATTCATACAAATCCATTGGTAAAGTCAAAGTTAAAGTCCAATAATTTATTTGAAATATGCACATAAAAGGCACTGATTCTAGTTGCCCCTTCCAAAAGGTAGATGTATGGAGAAAAAAAATCAACCGATACTTACTGTTCTTAAAATGTTTAAAAAAAATATTTTGTATAAGGGTTTTGCAGACCAGCGCAACGCGACACGAACAATACAATTTCTAAGAAAACTTCACGGTATAACAATAACCGGTGTCGCGTCGCGCGACATTTCGCGCTGGTCTGCATGTGTAATTCATTAAATGTGAAAACGATGCACCATAGAATAAAATTACTACATCACAGTAGGTAATAAGAATTAAAAATGAAGCTATAAATGAATTATGTAATATGGTGCTCACTTATGCAGTTTATAATTGAATAGCTAAACAACCTAACCTTTGTCGCGGTATCTACATCGCCACATGCACTACGCATCAAAGACCTGACGTCACACAAATCCTGCATCGCGCAAGTAGAGTTTACCGCGCGAATAGCATATATTATACAAGGTGGAGACTACAATACAACAATAAATGAAAATACTGGCACTACAAATGCATAAGAGTATTTTGGAACTGTCAAATAAATCCTAGCTTCGAAATAAAAAAATGAGTTTTTCAAACAAATTAAATGTAGTGTATGCCGGGATCCACCATAAGCCTATAAATTCTGTTTATCCAACTATGCCTAGGGTGGATTCTCGGGCATACCTTTCCGAATATCCACCTTAGGGTGGATTTCTGGGGTGGATAAACAGAATAACCCGAGCCGACTATGGATTTTGCCGATCTATATTGACTAAACTATTGAATATATTCAATTGAATTTTTGTATATAGAATGGGAATGTCATTACGGACACGCCGTTAAAATTTTTGTTGTATTGTCGTCTCCACCTTGTATAACTTCCCCGATATCAATCGCCCACCAGACGCGACACCCGTCTGGTCGGAGGATCGTCCCTTTTCTATTCTACAGAGGATGAGTGATCTTTACACCCTGTTTCTCATACCTCTAAATTTCAGGCCGTGCGCACTTTGGATGCGTTTTCGTACGAATTTCACTCGTGCGTACACGTATGAACACGCACGACCGATTCTGACCTTCCAAGTACAAAAGGATTGTGCAGACGCGACTTAGGGTCGGGCCACACCTGCCGAACGTTCCGCGACGGAACGTTCGGTTGACTACGCTCCTAATGTTTTTCAAGCTACCTATGACACATCAGCCGAACGTTACGTCCATAGAAATTTGACGCAACGGAGCGTTCCGCCGCGGAACGTTCGGCAGGTGTGGCGCTAGGCTTAGTCGTACGTATACGTACGTATAGTTCCGACGTCCGAAAACAATCCGAACTTGTTGGGATTTGTTCCATTTGACGGAGAAAAACGTATGTCTCTCACTCAATTCGTACGACCATGGTTGTACGTGTGAAACGCACAAGTGAAATTCGTACGAAAACGCATCCAAAGTTCGCGCGTCCTCAACGTTTAGCCCAAGACTCATTCACAATCTTTACACTTTTATGTAGCGTGACAGAATGAATAAGTCAACCTCGAATAGGTGCTTATTGCATAGAAAACTGTGGGGCGCTCACAATTTTTCCGTCCACTAATTTATTCAGTGCATGACTCCAATTATGCAGTGGGAACGGAATAAACTTCGTTAGCATGTAATTAATGGGCTTGACAATTTGGTGCGGAGCTTTAATTTAGCATATTGTCTCTGGCTCCACGTCTACATAGAAATGAGACTCGTAAAAAAGGTAAAATTCTGTCGAGGTCGGATGATCTTTTTACGAAAGCTTTACGAAAGAGGCTGGTTGGCAGTTGGCACGTACCGCTTTGGGTGAGCTTAACACTTTGTTGAATTAACTAAATTGTGTAGTGGGAGCTAGTTTAGATTTTAGGATGGACAAAGTAACAAAGTAATTATTTGAACACGAAATTCTGGAGGGTACTTTGATTATGTGGAGCTAGGGGTTGATGTTAAAATATTCGTGTAAAACTATGCAGTACTTTACGTGATACAATTGTGGGATGGCCCATAAAAAACGCTTTTAAATCCGTTAATTCAGTAAGCCAGTAGCAAATAATAACGTTAAACTTGACTTGTTAAGCAATTAAATGTTTTAGCTAAAGCCGAGCTAAAACATTTAATTGCTTAACAAAATATTTGTCCAATTATCGCAAACAAGACAAACATGATGTTGGGCCGACCGTCTCCCTCGGCGGCGCGAAAACTTCTGGCAATTCTACTAAATTACAATTAAATATTATCCCCGGAAGACGCACGAAATTATCGTATTACGTTGGCTTTTGGGAGAGAGAAGAAAAAATATTTTTATGCCGTTTTTCCCAGGAGAGCAGGTGAAGATTATTATTTTTTTTTGTAAAAATATGTGATTATTAAGAGGTCATTTAGTTTTCTGTCTGGCCGTATCACGAAATTTTATTGCTTTAAAACAGTCAACCGCATATAAGTAGTAAGAATTAGACTGATAGCACCCGTGGCTCATTTTCATTAGTTGATAAATCTGTCGATATACAGCATGCGGGGACTCTCCACGGGATCTCCCCGCGGTCGGTACACCGTCTGCGGGGAATCCCCGTAGCGGGCGTAGCGATCAATTAAATTCATCGGTCGGTAAAAAGCGTGCGGAAGCTTGCACCCAATGAAAATGAGCCTTCAGAGCCTCACGCCGCATACGGGCCGCCTTATCGAAACCAACCAACCAATGAAAACTAGCCTTTATGCCGTAGCAGTAAGGTCAAGTCGCCTGTCAGAAACAAATAAAGTGACACCCTTCTTATAGCCATTTCAACTGTCAAAGAACGACAGTTGTGATTTGAATATACTTTCAATTTAAGTTGGTGGTCAATCTGTTTACCAATAAATTTCCCTGACTTTACCTATTGTTCTATGCGAAGGTTGACACCCAGTCTTTGCCCCTGCGAGTCATTGTAGGGTTTCTTCTTAGAGGTAGGTAGTAGGTAGCAATGTCAAATGAGATATAGAAATCAATCCCTAAGCCCAGCATGGTAATTATGACCTAAAAAAAGTAAGTTCAAAAACTAAAACCCGACTATTGAAAAATGTCGCTCATAGAAGTATGAAATAAGAAAATATTTCAAACAGGAATCAAGGCATAGGTACAAAAATGGTCAAGGTAAAGCCGTGGTCGCATGTCTGTACACCTACAAAATTATAATTTATTAATGTTACGTCAGATATCCTTCAACCAGCGGACAATCAAGATGCTTCTAACGATACCTCATTTGTCTGTCAAATTATGATGGGTTGTTTAGAAATTATGAGGTAACAGATGAACATACATACATAAATATATACATACCGGTCAAAATCATAACCCTCGTTAATGCTTCGCCGTAGTCGGGTAAAAAGGGGCCCACTAGAGGGTAAAGGCCTCTTCTCATACAGAGAAAGCATGCGGCCAAATATGATCACCACGCTTGAATGCGGCCTGATGAAAAAACATAATCATTAAATTGTTACGAGTACCCCTACCCCCCCCCCCTACCTACCTTAGACGGTATGATTAGATACATTGATATTATAAGTAAAAAGAGGTAGATAGGTTATACCCGCTCCGCAAGTGACTCGTCAAAATTTGGCTAATTAGCCACATTTTCTTCGTCTTGTCTCTTTTTCGCTCCCGATAATTACGTCATGCCGTCCTACTTCCACGTGTCATCTAATAGTGTGACATTGTGCCGTTTTTGAAGATCGAATGTTGAGTAGATAACCTATCTACATATTTTTACTTATAATATCATTGATTAGATATAGTATTCTTCTATTCATAAAACGTATATGAATTAATTCGATTACAGAGCAAAAGCTAAAGCAAAATATTAAAACAATCATATTTTATAGAAAATGGAAATACGAAGTTAATTAATATTCAAAAGTCGTTAACAAAGTTATTTCATTTTCCATTTGCGCGTTTATTTTCTGCCTTTAAAGTGTTGAACCCTTTTAGTGACTAGTCAAAAGTAACTATAACTAACTTTAACTATTTCACCGGGGAACGTGTTTAATACGGTGGTTTTAACGCTAAACGGATATTGCACGACTCGTAATGCTTCGCATTAGAGTGTGCTCTACGATCGAAAAATATTTTTTGCCCCATTTCTGCAACTGTTTTTATTGTTTCACTCCTGCTAGTACACAGAACCTACTTAATTTATATACCATTGTATAGATGATTAAATGGAGATTAATATTGTATTTTTTAACAATTGATTGAATGCAGCAGAAATGGAAAAAGCATCAAAATAGTTGAAAAAAATTTCCTGTCCGTCAATTTATGATCCCTGAAAACATTGTAGCTTGCGATAAAATCAATTAATTGAGTCAATTTTTTTTTTATACATTCGTTTCAGCCGTAGAAGGAACCCTATTGAAAATGGCTCTTTTATTCATAGTAGTTTAATTATAATTAATAAAATACTAACTAAAATATAATATCAATATCTAAATATTTTCAACCTTGATCCGGTGCCGTTGCCTAGCAACTGCCAACGTAAATATCTTTGTCAGTCGTTGACATTACGACTTCATGAAAAGTGATAAATTGTTCATTTTTAAACTATGTTTTGAATTTCTTTTTCGTTTATGAATGAGTGATAAGTATGAGGCGTGCACTTTTGGATTTTCCAAACTATTTCTGTATTATTTTCACTAATATTCTAATATTGAAGCTTTTATTTGGTTAAATAACATAGTTTTGTTGTTTGTAAGTAAGAATTGTTGGGTGATGGTTAATTTGAATATTAGTCGTCATTAGTTTCGCAAATAAATTGTGGAGAAGGAAATACAAGTAATTTGAGAGAATATTGAAGAGGGTTTACGAAACTTGTAGGCATCAGAATAGGGAGCCATTGTGTATCTCTATGTATTTCACTTTCATTTTAGTAGGTACCTACTATATACTTAAGTACTTGCATGTAGGAAGCATGATGTTGCGGATGTGGATTTTTAGTAGCTCACATCCGCGGATGCGGATTTCAGGGATCCTTCAAGGCGGCAAGGCGAATTTTAAAAAATCTTACGTTTTTTGCAAAATGCAGCGCTGTTTCGTTGTATGTTGATCATAATTCAATTCGTGGCAATTATTATAAAATAATTACTAAATTATAATAATTAAAAAATCTATACTATAGTTACTTTATTCGAAAAAGATGTGCATCCCTGATGCCACGTGTTCGCGGCAGCAGCAACAGTATTCTCAGTGTGTTCGCACATCGCCATCGGTGGGATTCACCGATGTTGCGGAGGTGGATGCAGCTTCACGCTGAATTTTAATTTAATGTTAATCCGTGTATGTACCTACTAAAGTTAGATTTTAAGTAAAATTGTTACTAACCCTATGAACTTTGTCCGAAATAAAAGTATTCTATTCTATAGCTCTCGAATTTTTATGCGTTGGTGGATATAAGAATATTTCGCGAAAATATGAAGATTTACAGCTATAGTGATAAATAATTTAAAAATTATTATAATTTCTATATTATTATATTTCCAATTTGTTGATTATGATTTTATATTATATTCACCCTTTTCCACCCACATCTGCATACGCATGGTCTAAATAAATGCGGAAGCTCCGCCAATTTTGGATGCGGATGCGAATATCCGCAACATCCCTGGTAGGTAGTAATTAACGTAATTATTTAGCTGGAATCCTTACCTGAACACCTACACCTCTACCATCCTTTCGGGTCATTCAGGCGTGATGCTTTGGTATCTGTTTCTTTAGTATGTGCAAAATAAGTTGGTATCATGGTTTTTCTACTAGTTAAGTCATTAGTTGGACAAGCGATGAAGGTCGAGATAAAAAAATTCAATTTGTAAACATTTTTAAATAAAGAAGAAACAAAAGAAGACATTGATTATTCAACTCATGCACACATTTAAACTCGCACCAATACCACTGAGTACAGTAACAACCTTCTAACTCTTAACACGAGTACGAACCGACCGGATTGTCGAGGATTTGGGCTCGGATTGTGATCATTATCCCCAGATTCGATGGAAGCACCCTACTTTTATAAATCCCTGTAAGAGCCCTCCTAGACGCAAATACTTGCTCAACATGTTTCAAGATCTTGTTTCGATATCGGAGGGTTTTATTCACGGCTATTTGCATGTTTAGTTTGTTCCTTTCAGTGTGGTTTGTCGATATAGTTTTGTAGAACTTGCGTGGGCGTTTCTTCGTCTTGTAACACTATTTTTTGCTAACCTAGTTCGGAGTATCTTTAAAGTCTATCAGGATTCAGAGGTTCGACTTTGACCTAGGCGTTCGGCTACTGATTGATGGTTTTACGGGTCTTTATGAAGTTACAAGAGATAACTAGTATTATCGTAGTATTCTCTCCGCCGTCAATGATGTGAATGTCGCTTGTAGTTTAGCGGCATCAAAACATAGTATGGATTTCATGTTTTTGTGACCGTACAGGTATTTCTTGAATCAAAAATCAATCTACCTAGCCTTTTTCCAACTAATTTAGGGTCGGCTTCCAGTCTAACCGGATGGAGCTGAATACCAGTATTTTACATGGAGCTACTGCCTATCTGACCTCCACAACCTAGTTACTAGGTAATATGATACCCCTTGGTAAGACTATTTGTAAGACTTTCGGGCTTCTGACGACCCGTAAAGACTCAAAGATACACGAATGACAGCCAGGACCAATGGCTTAACGTGCTTTTCGAGGCACGGAGGAGACTCAGTATGTAATGATGGTCACCCATCCACAGACCAAATGCTTTTTGTTAAATGTGAGATTTTTTATCTCGACTGATAGGCATATTATTTTATAGACTTATTAATTTTCACAATGTGTAATCCATTATTAGACGAGAACACCTGCCGACAAACTGTTATACAGTTTGGCAGACTTTATGTAAGTTATTGTTAATACAGATTGTGAATAAATTATAAAAAAAAAATATGTTACCGCTAATGTGCGTAAATTAGCCAGAGTGCAGTTTAACTTGTTAATAATGCAGATTATCTGGTTGAGTCCGATAAAGTGGAAAAAGTTTGTTTCAGTTCTTACATTAACTAGACAGACTTGTGCAGACTTCGTAGGTAATCTGCAGACTAACGACCAAGCATATGGTTACGTTAATAAAATGGTAACCTAATTGCGTAACACTCGATCAATCACAATCTGTTTCATTTTGACAGTTCAACAACATTCATTGCTTTATTTAAGTTGTTGAGCAGATTTTTTTTTCGAACATGTACAGTAATGTATAAGCAAAATTCTTCAAAATGATTCAGATTATGATTGATCGTGTGTTACGCAATTAGGGTGCAGGTTCTTTGTTTGAATAAAACATTCGAATTTATTGTAATTGTTTATTTAATTTGTTAAACGCATAAACAAAGTATTTATTAATTTGTTTAAAAAAAAAACAATAGGACAGTAGTATGTAATTAAAATTTAAAAACAAAAGTGTTTTGTTCTTCGTCTTCCGCGATTTAACGTTCTAGCACCCATTAAGTAAAATTTCACACTTTAACGGATCGTTCCCGGTAATATTCAGATTACCTAGTTAATGCGCATATTAACGTATTCCGTATTCTAACGGTAACAGCGAAATAGCTCTTTAACGATCATCGAATTCAAATGAACATTCAACATTAATTTCAAATCAACCGTGTGAGGAATACTTACCATCACAAAGACAAATCCACCATTTTTTATTCTTACGGACCCGACCTTAACTCATCGGCTTCAGCGAGCGCCCATAACTTATTGTCGGACTGCTTTAGCTATATATTCTTTTGTCTCGATAGATTTTCCTCCTCTGAATACAATATAGACGGGAAGTTTATTGTAGAACCAGTCACCTGAATAATGATTTCGTAGAACTACGCTTTTAGCTTCTTAGCCCTTTTCAATGTACCTAATGGAGGTTGTCTGAAATGTGCTGATGAACTATTATTGAAAGGCTGGAGCGGAAATAACATGGCATTAGAAATCTGCCTGATCCTTTCATCTATGTGAAGGATTAAGTAAATTGGCCACCTTTTAAGTCACTGTAATATAAAACAGGAGTTATTTAACTAGATTGGCTACTCGTTTCGTTTGGTAAATAAAAATCGTCCAAGTGCGTGTCAGACCACGCACAAAGAAGGGTTCCGTAGTTGGGATGATATTATCCCGAAAACTAACTTAACTTTGTAGTTGAAAAACATGTCCTCATGAACATCGATATACGTCACGGTCAATTCTTCAACTGCAAATGCAAGTTTGTAATCACATTTTTTTTTTTAACCGACTCACTGTGTGGCCGATCATATAAAAACATGGCAGAAACTCATAAAGTCTAAATGCATCACATTGTTGTTACATTATTCGTTATCGTTAGATGGGTAACCGGCCTACCTGAAACCGGTTTTTGTCAACCCGTGTGGCGCGAGGGGACGTAACAGTGAACAGTCGAAACTTGAACTTCGTACGGATTGTTTGTTAGTGCCGAGAACTGTGTTTTTAAACTGTTGCTTTCTTTATATAATTGTAATTAAATATCGAAGTGTTCATCAAAACCCGCTGATATGGCATCATTGGCAGGAGGTAAGTGGTCTTATTTTAGCATAAAACATATATTTTATGGAGTGTAAGTTAGTAAAAAACATCTGAATAAAATGGGAAGCGAGTTCATCATTTTTTTTAAATTATCTTTTTAAACCCATAGAGTTTTAGTTACACTAGGTAGCCATAGGTGTTTATTTTATAGTTTTATATTATGTATAAAAGTATATTCTTCAAATCTAAAAAAAAAAATCTTGCACCAATTTGCACCTTTTTTAATTAAAAGCTCAAAACCGAACCTATAATATATGGTATTTTTTTATGTAAAATTAAAGAAAATACATTTTTATTTTGTTTTAGGTTCGGGTAGTACTGATATATTCTTGTCCAGAAAGTTTTTATATGAGAAAATGAATGAGTCTGGCCATTCAAAATTAGAAGAAAAAGTGTTATTTTTAACAATAAAATATTTTGTGTTTTTTTTTGTTTCCTTAAATCAAATTATGACATAATCTTTGTGTTTAACTTATTTTAAAAGTAAAACCAGCATAAAATATTAATTGCCAAGTTTTGATGTCATCGGCCCCACTCGACTTCCAATTGGAGGACGTTATCAATTCGGATGTTTATGTATTTTTTTTTTGTATGTTCGGGCATAACTCCGCCATATATTTGCTAAATTCTTTTTTTGTTTGAATTGGTATACTTTCGAGATGGTCCCATTTTCATTAGGTCAGCACCTGATGGTGGGATCCTGGAGAAATCGAGGGAACTCTTCAAAATCAGCATTGGGAAAAGCGATATTTTGTATAAGGTGGTTGATATTAGGCTATTGTAACTTAGATAAATTACAAACGGACCCACTAAAAAGCGATAAATAAAAACATTTTTACAAAAAAAAAACAACCGACTTCCAAAAAAACACTACAAAATCAAAAATAACTTTAATTTCGAAAGTCGGTGGCAAATAACGAAAATACGTATCCAATGACACCGACTTCCAAAATTATTATTTAACTATTTTCATAGTTTTTCCTGTACTTGTGCTGTAAGACCTTGCTATGCTTCCTGCCAAATTTCATGATTCTAGTTCAACGGGAAGTACTCTGTAGGTTTTGATTTATTTGCGTGTATTAAGATATGTCACATAAATGGCCGTATTTTTTTATTGCGTTGACTTAGCAGCTTGATTTTTAGAGCGCCAAAGGACCATAGGTCTACGTATTTGATATTAATTTCAAATAGATACCTTCACGCGTTCCTGAGAAAATGGGTCTTGACAGACAGACAGACGGACAAGAGGTGATCCTATAAGGGTTCCGTTTTTTCCTTTTACGGTACGGAACCCTAAAAATTGTGTTATTTTTCAGGAGTGAACGCAGCTCCGTGTGTCCTGCGGGATCCATTATTCGTAATTCAAAATTTAAAACCACGACGGAGTAAAAAAATCATAATAATGATAGATATTATGTATAAATAATTTAACGCCAGTGACCGCCTATATTTGGACAGCTCAAACACAAAATTCATCCAAATTAAACAACGGCTTCATTCTACCAAACAAGAGCAATATTTCAGGAATATTAATTCACGGTGCGCATTAAGAGATCCCAATATAAGATACAGCTAAAAGCCCTAATCAATTACGAGATAACATCGACCCGTATTGCCCTCTATAATTTGGGATAAATGTGTCAAAGGGAGACCACTATCTGATAAAAACACGTTAGTATATCGCCTGTAAAAGAATTTTCTTTTGTGTTTAGATACAGTTTAGTTTGTCTAGATTTAATTCGAAATAGTGCATGATAAAAGTTATCGGCCATGTGTGTAACCTGATGGCCATGTGTGTAATCTGATGGCCATGTATGTACTCGTAACCTAATGGTCATGTGTGTAACCTGATGGCCATGTGTGTAACCTGATGGCCATGTGTGTAACCTGATGGCCATGTTTGTAACCTGATGGCCATGTGTGTAACCTGATGGCCATGTTTGTAACCTGATGGCCATGTTTGTAACCTGATGTCCATGTTTGTAACCTGATGGCCATATGTATAATCTGATGGCCATGTGTGTAACTTGATGGACATTTACCGTATTATACAACGAACGACGGGTTTTTTTTTTTTTTGTTTGTTTGTTTGAACGCGTTAATTTCAGGAACTGCCAGTCGGATTTGATTTGATAATTATCTTCTTGCACTTGATAGCCCAATTCTTGAGGAAGACTATAAGTTATTTAATATCACACTAGGACCAGTAAGCAAAAATAAAAAAATCTGAAAGAACGTAAAGCGAAAACGAAGATAGCGCGGGCGGACGACGCGATGCGACGCGATGGGTCGAGGGAACAAGAAATTTCACGAGGACGAAGTCGCGGGCAGAAGGTAGTCTAATAAATATAGGCATTTTTGACAGATTGGTACTGAGATCAGAATGCAAACGTTCTTTAAATAAATTGCCCCTCTGGGTTTTGACCGTAAAATAGAGTTTATTTTGTCGATCAAGTTTCTAACACAAATTATGTGCAGTATAAAAATTCACGATCAGTGCTTCTAATGTAGAGATACTCTTGATAAAAGAATTTTGTATTGGTCTATAAACCGGATCAGCGAAAATATTGTTGATAGGTACTAGAAATAATGTTGCCAGTAAAAGAGATTAGTTGGTACTTGGTAGATACTGTAGAAAAGTGTAGCTTGCCGCTCTTGTTATTGTATAGTCAATCTCGTAAATGCTTACCACTTTAGACAACAATTTCCCAGTATATTGTAACTTCATTAAGGTACAAATTATCTAACTGTCACAGAGACAAATAGACCTTGACGTTTTATGCCGTGCAAGTGACATTCAACCTTAGGGTATAGAGCAATAAATTATGGGGTCAACTATAGGTACTTATCTGTTTGTAGCCTTCTATTAGGCGACATAATAATTTATTCATTTTCCAACAGTAAACATAAAATACGACGCAGTAGGTACGTCTCTTTTTTTCATGTCAGAAACACTAACATTAATTGCGAAATAAAATGGCGGTCATAATTATAGGAACAAGTGTTATCGGTACCACCCAGCTAATGTTTTAACCTCCATCCACATGACATACTATCGTCCCCTGCAATTACGCAACCCACTTAAACAAATATACCTTCCGCATTTCGGTTCAAAATAAAACGTTTGTTTTCGTTTGCCACTTAAAATTCAACCTGAAAGCTGAAAAAAAACGTTGGGAGTCGGGACATCAAACAAACAGTAAATTATCCTAATTCAATAAAATTCCGTGTAGGGACGTCACAGGGACCCCAAAAGGCTGTGGACCGGACTAACTTAATAAAAATGGCTCCCTAATGTTTCGCCATTACCTGCTGGTATAAAAATGACGCCTGATATTTGAGCACCTGTAAAACTCACTGAATTCGTGAAGTGTTTCTCCGTTCGTTTGAGTGACATACAAATCTTAGTGGATTACCTTGACGTTTAGGGAAAATTGTGTTTTTGAGTTAATATTTTAAGGATTGAGTTATTTTAGAGATTTTACGGAAAAGCTCTTTTTACTTGCTCAATTATTATGTTTTGGATGTCAATTTGTTTGCAAAGACACCAATATATAACTGACAATTGTAAAATAATCCTAAAACTATTAAAGGAGCAATATTTGTTTAAATATTCTATTTATATACTGCCTCGTTCTAGTGGTCACAAACGCTACTGCTGAGCATGTGGTCCTGGGTTCGATTCCCGGGTCGGGCAAAGTGTTATTAGGTTTTTCAGCTGGAATTTCTCACTAGCAGCCCGGAGTCTGGATTTGTGCCCGGTTGGTGGCAATAGGCTCGCCTCCTATTATATGGGACTCAAACATAACTGGCAAAATGTGGGTGTGCTATAGGTACACCTCTGCCTAACCCTTCGGGGAATACACGCGTGATGTTATATTTTGTAATTACGTTCTCGAAAATGGCTCTAAAGCTGCCTTCACACTATGAGATATAATATATCCCAAGATAACAAAAGAGAGATGTATGTATTACATCTCAGTGTAAACGGTTCCATTTAAAATAAATAAATTTAATATAAATATTAATATCGCTCACCGTACCTACTACGGTGAGCGATATTAATATTTATATCTCGAGATGTAATATACCTACAGTGTGTCCGGACATGGACTAGCGATATTGTAAATACTTAAATATAAACTATTTTAAAGTACAATAACACTCTTTTTTTTTTTACTATACACTCTAGGCTTGTAATATTATTGGTTGAATTGCATAATATTTCTTTTTTTTTTTTCGACTTTCTCATTTTTTTTCTAAAGTTATGGAATTGTGAACACATTGCTTTGTAATGCAGATGGTAGACAATATTATTGCCTTTCGAATAAGCCTATTTTTATCTCAGTATGACTAAAACTATGAGATATTTATGATATTTAATTTTATTATGTAAAAAAAACAAAATGGCTGCCACATTGCGGGGAAGTGTATTGGACCCAAGCCTAGAGTGTAATTGTACTTTAAAATAGTTTATATTTAAGTATTTAGAATATCGCTAGTCCATTTCCGGACACACTGTAGGATATCTCATAGTGTGAATTCGATTAAAGTTGCATAGGGGTTTACGGGTGCGAAAAATTGATCTAGCTAGGTCTCATATCGGGGAAAATTCGTTTTCTCCGTAGTTTCATCCTAGCAGAGCTCGATCGACCAAAATTTTGATTAAGATGGCTACCTTGGAATACTGACATGGCAGCATGGAATTAGTAAGTACTATCCTATACTATTCAATGAGCTTATGGAATTAGTATGAACTATCCTATACAATAAGCGAGCATTCTCTATTTTAACCCGAACAGAGCTTGGTCGAGCTGTTACTACTTAGATAATATGAGTGCCTCACTAAAAGGCAAAGTCTGTTTGCATAGGTACAGACGAGCATTCATCACCTCTCTAGCTCATTACGTGGAATTATAATTTACATTCATTATTTTTGTTGTGCGATTTCTTCATGAGTTTGACTCTCAGTTTAATATAAAGTTATAAGCCTTCAGCTGAATAATAAACCTCTTCCTCCATTTTAATAACATTGCGGTATCTGGTTTGAATCTCAATACCGTATTTATCACGCGTAAAACTTCATGGCAGTTTCCTTACTCTGCTGCTTTTATTAAAGATTTATACGAGGTTTGCTGCTGTCGGATATTTGTTTACGGCGTGTAGGATAGCAGAATAAATGTATATTATGAAACAATAAATCAAAGATATGGAGCTAGTGCTGTAATGCAATGTGTTTCCGAGACATTAGTATTCTGTTTTCCTGTTTTACGACACATAGTATTAGCATTTCTTGTTTTTAGGACAGCCCTATGTAGTTTTTGTTGTTTATTACGTTTTGTTCGTAATATGTTAGAATTTCTTGCGTACTCTTAAGTAAGTGTGAGTTATTATTATGAATGTTGTAACCAGATTAAGCAACTTGTACGTGAGTTTTGTTTTACTTATGAGAAAATTAAGTAAGTTCAGTCAAAGTCTCAGACTCTCAGTTTTTGAACTCTACGATTACATCATACAAGTAAAATATTAAGTATGAAAACTCCGAGCACATGAAAATTTATAATAGAATCTATGTCTTTCGGTGCCGTCAAAAATTGTAACGAAATTACGTTTAAAGTGAAACATACGTACCTTTAAAACGTACAAATATAATTGTCAAAAAAGTAACAGAACACAGAACGAAAAAATCCCTCATCCATTTACATATTTCACACTTAGTTAATTGACTTTGCTGCGACGCATCCAGACTGGCACGACGGACATCCGCGTTAACAGCCGTCCAAATTGCCTTATACACACCGACAAACCAACACCAACCTTAGCAGTGCAATATACGGTTGGAATTGGCTTGTGGGGCTAATGGACATCAGCACTTTTGTTTCAATTACACTACGGGAAGCCAGGCTGTTTTTTCTGTCTCCAGTTACTGGCGGATTTGCATGCTATTTGTTCAGTTGCATGCAGAATCCTTTGATTCATTTCTAAGACTTTTTTCACTGACTTCATTGTCATCGTATGGAGAGTAATTCCTGTTGAAATTGTGTCCTCGATGCTGCTTTTACGGAAATTGGATGTCAATACGATTGTTTCCCGCAACAGACGGCGAAATGGAAAATGTTCTGTTATTGTTTTAACAATACCTGTGGCTAGCTAGTTATAATTAAGTAATGGAAAAGAATGCGAATGTATTAAATTAACTCTTTGTCTTTTCTTTTTAAATTATGGTGATATCGTGCAGATGGGAGCAGCAGCAGTCGCATGGTATTAAACTTGATCTTTGCCAGGTTTGGGGAAGATTGAGTATGATGCTTCTAAAGTCACAAGGGAAAATGGCAAATGCATTGTTCTGTTGCCAATAGTCTTTTACAATGTAGGTGTACGGTGTACGTACATGGTTTTTAAATATGTATTTTTGATGCAATAAGTTAGTTAGTAGGGTCGCGTATGTGCACTTTGATCGCGACCTACATTCGGAAATGCATTGTCATACGGCGGAGCCTAGATGATACATTTTTGTACATATTTTAATTAGTGTTCAATTAGACGTGCTTTGAGTCGGATAACTTGCATTTTTATTTAGATTCATGCCCGTTGAGCATTCATTGACATTCCTTGACATTTTCTGCATACTTACATTTTGCACTTGCATTGACTTTAATGTTGGGTTAGCACCTAACATAGTTTTTTTGGTCCTTCGAAACCTTTGCAAGTACCGTACAGTCCGATACATCGGTCAGTAATACGTCGCGTGTGAACTGTGTCGTGCCGCGTCATACCGTGCCACGTGTGTTGCCGTACAGGAGCATTCGGGAAGGTAGCAGCGATCCAGGTTCCGGAGCGACATTTGGCGTTACAGAAGAAGGGAGAGTTCCTGAAGTTCAAGTAAGATCGTTCATTTTTACTTATCACTTTGACAATGGAAGGTTTAATCGCGCGTCAAGCCGAGATTCTCGAGGAGGTGAAGAGAATTCATTCTAATTTTAAGAAGGATTCAGCGAGCAGGAAGACCCCCGATTACATTCGACAAAGGCTTGAGCGATTGGATCAGTTATGGGCGGAATGTGAAGAGATGAACCAGGAGCTGAGCACAGTAGAAGATAAAAGTCATCAATATTTCACCAATAACATTTATGAGGTAATCAAAAGTTGGTACCAAGGAGCTCGTCAGGAGGTGGCAGCATACGACATCAAGCCTCAGAGCGGACCGAGCAACGCCAGTCAAAGTAAGTCAAGCGTTGAGTTTGACAAGACCCTTTTCGATAAATTCCCGAAAGCGGAGGACAAGTTATTCGAGTTACAGCAGTTGCAACAAGCTAATTTCCGTGCATTTAATAGGTTAGTGGCGAGTAGGAACGTTGACGACGTTAAGGAAAAATGGGAGATTGAGGATATGTTAAAGACTTTCGAGTCTCGGTGGGCTGCAATTGACAAGTTACATTTACAGATTGACGGTATACTAGAAGGCATACCTGACAATTATTATGACGATTTTTGTCGTCACGAAATGGCGTTCTCAAAAATAAAACGGGCGTTAAACATGAACCTAAATGCCTCTATGCATCAACAACAAACTTTACCTAAAATTGACATACCAAGTTTTAACGGAAATTATACATCATGGCCTACTTTCATGGATCTGTACGTAGAAGCGATTCATAATAACCCCGCTATTGCAAAAACTCAAAAAATGCAACATCTAAAAGGAAGGTTGCGCGGTGAAGCGGAAAAGCTTGTGCAGCATTTACACATTGCACCCGAAAATTACGACACGTGCTGGGAAATATTGAACCATAGATATAATAACAAATTTCTGCTATTCACCAGGAACTTTCAAGTATTTATGCGTCAACCTAACTTACAAAAACAATCTGCACTTGATCTTAAGCGGTTATATGACACTAGCAATGAAACCATAAACGCCATACATAACTTGGGCGTAGATACAAGCTCTTGGGATCCTGTACTGGTTTACGTTTTATGCGAAAAACTTGACGCCGAAACCTATTCTGAATATATGCAGTCCAGGTCAGATCCGCGGGAGATACCTACATTTAATCATTTTATGGATTTCGTTGAAAACAAATTTATGGCACTAGAACCTTTGCATAGGAAGAAGCCAGAAAACAGCATTAAACCTGCACAAAAACCACAATTCAATAATGCGCCATATCCATTTAACAAAAACCATAAGCCAACATATTTGCAACCTAATAAAAGTTCATCAAACCAGTCTCGAAACTTCCATGCATACAACGCTGGGCAATTTAACAAAATTATTTGCTCATTGTGCAATACCAATCACGCATTATTCCAATGTTCCAAATTCACTGATATGACAGGTTCGGAAAAGTTACAATTTATTGAGAATAATAAAATCTGCAAAAATTGTCTGTTTGTGCACACTAAGGGTTACTGCGCGTCACAAAAAAGATGCAAAGAGTGCAACGAATCACACAACACATTATTGCACTTTGATATTGTCAAGTCAGCGCAAACGCCCTCCGCAACACACACTGTGCCTAAATCGTCGTCATCAACGACAACCAGGTCAACAAAAACCGTGCAAAATAACTTCGCCTCGAATAATGATGACGAGATATTATTGGCAACTGCATTAATACAAGTAGCGACAGCTAGTGGCGACTATATTACACTACGGGCATTAGTTGATCAAGGGTCACAAATAACCCTGATCACCGAGAATGCAACTCAAAGACTTGGGATACAGCGTCAGCAGTTAAGCGCAAGCATAAGTGGTATCGGCACCTTATCCAATAGGAGTAAAGGAAAGGTTCAGCTATTCTGCAAGTCTTTACACAATGATTTTCAGTTTACAACGGAAGCATTAGTCATGACAAGAGTGGTAAATAATCTACCTAACGTTACATTTGCAAAGAAGCCTTGGGCTCACGTGACAGACATTACACTAGCCGATCCAGACTACAACTTATCTAGGCCCATTGACATACTTCTAGATGCACACGTATTTTCGGAAATTCTAATGAATGGCTTGGCTAAGGGAGAGGTTAACGAACCTATGGCTCAACAGACACGTTTAGGGTGGATTCTGTCAGGCAACGTCAACAAGACACTAAACTGCAACGTCGTCATAAATCAAGTTGATGATTTGACAAAGTATTGGGAAGGTTACATAACTCGAATCTAAATAATGACACCAAACACCCAATGTTGCTACCACATGACCACAAACTGACAGAATTACTAATCTGGCAAGCGCACAAAAGGACACTACTTGGAGGTCCCAAGCTAACCCTGACATATTTACGACAAAGATTGTGGATTGTGGGAGGACATCGCGCCGTTAAAAAGGTTCTACATAAATGCATAACATGTCGGCGATTTAATGCAAAAATTCCTAATCAGATTATGGCAGATCTACCGGAGCCTAGAGTGACAGTATCTCGCCCGTTCACACATACAGGGGTCGATTTTACTGGTCACGTCGAGATCAAGGCTAATAAGGGCCGAGGAGTAAAAACATTGCTGGCTTACATTGCCGTATTCGTCTGTCTGGCAACAAAAGCTATCCATTTGGAACTTGTCACAGAGTTGACCAGCACAGCGTTTTTATCGGCTTTCAAACGCTTTTGTGCACGTCGAGGCACGCCACGAGACATGTACAGCGACAACGGAACGAATTTTGTGGGAGCAAATCGGATCCTATTGCAACAATATAAATGCATTGTCGAAACAATTGACAGCTTCTTCTTGGGCAAGGTATCAGAGATGGGAGTGAAGTGGCACTTTAATGCCCCTGTTTGGCCGAGCGCAGGCGGACTGTGGGAAGCTGCCGTAAAAAGCATGAAGTACCACTTAAAACGTGTCATTGGAGAACAGCGCCTAACTTACGAAGAATTCACCACGCTGTTATGCCAGATCGAAGCATGCTTGAACTCACGACCGCTATGCACTGTAACAGAAAACGTGGACGAAATCAACTGCTTGACACCTGGACATTTTCTAACCGGCACATCACTCATGACAATTCCAGAACCGGACATTGACAATACTTACCACTTAAGCAAAAGATGGCAAATTGTGCAGAAGCTTAGTAAGGATTTCTGGAAGAAATGGTCGCAAGAATATCTGCAACAACTACAAGCAAGATTAAAATGGAAACGACAGACTACCGACCCACGAGAAAATGACATTGTGTGCATCAGAGATGAGAAATTACCTGCAGGAAAATGGGCACTGGGACGTGTAGCGAAGTTACACCCTGGAAAAGACGGCCATACTAGAGTTGTCACAGTACAAACTGCAAAAGGAGAAACTAAACGACCAATTTCAAAATTAGTACCAATAGTCGAGGCTGAAGAAAACTGCACTGACAATGACAAACTGACGAAAAACAGGCGCAACAGATCTAAAAACCTTACCTGGAAAAGTTTGGTTTGTTACACATTGATGCTATTTATTACATTAATAACACCTACTGTCCAACAAGATATGAAACTTACCCCACTGACAAAAAATCAAACAATTTACTTTGACAAGATAGCGGACCTGCAAGAAATTAGAGACGAATGGAAATTAGTATTCTATTATAATATGACGAATTACTGGCGAAACGTCGATACACTGCAAAAATTCGTGTCACATATAAAACAGTTTCGTTGTGACGAGTGGTTGATGCAATTTCATGTCTTAATCAACCAACTTGACCAAACTACAAATGAATTAAACTACTACAATGAGATACTGAAATCCCAGCGATTAATTCAACACAGGTTTAAAAGAGGATTAATCGACGGAGTGGGATATGTTGCAAACTCATTATTTGGCGTACTAGATCAGCGTTTTGCAGATAAATACGAACTTGACATTAACACAATTAAGCACAACGAGAAACACTTGCTACAATTGCTTAAAAACCAGACTAGTATTCTGGAAACCGAACATAATATTGTACAGCGCAACGAAGCGACAATGATAAAGCAGTTTACTTTGATAAACCAACATCTTGATTCTTTAGAAAATAGTTCCATAAAAGATAAAGCTGACACTGCAAACGCCTTCTACATAATAACATCGGCAATGGCTGCCGAAAGAATGGCTCAGAATCTAAAAGACATTCAACAAACCCTTATCAACACATTGACAAATATGTACCAGGGACATATGGACGTACACTTATTATCGCCAAACCAAATGCAAAGTGAATTAGATAAAGTAGCTCGACAACTACCTCGCGACTCTGCGCTACCAGAAGTACAGAATGACGTCAGAGACATCTATAGGCTGTTCAGAATACATGCACGCATTACACAGCAATACCTATTGATGGAAATAAAAATACCGATCTTGAATGATGCACTGTACGAGCTAAATAAACTAATCAGCATACCTCAACGGATTGACGTTACTCGTGTGATGTACGTTATTCCCAATTCTGAATTGATTGCATTTAACGCTAACCAATACTCGTTTATACCCCTAGAACAACCCGATATTCAAGAATGCCAAAAGATCCATGACAAAACCCTGATGTGCAAATTAAATCACCCTATATACAGCACTGGCGATCGACGTAAGTCTATTTGCGAAGTACAGCTGATTCGAGACAACGAAGAACATAGTGCATATTGCCATACCGAAATAAAAGTATGCGCTGACAAGTGGGTAAAATTACATAAGCAAAACACATGGTTTTATTATTGTTGTGACACGTGCGAAATGCAACTAGTGTGCGGAGCTCAAATGACATCGGAGACGCTACGTCACTCGGGTCTGATAACACTCAAACGAGGTTGTAACCTGCAAGGTGATTCATTCATGCTTCACGCATATATGGAACACACAAGCGACATTTTGGTTAATGAACCATACGCCATGATAATACCCACGATCTCACCCATCAACAATATCATCAACACCTCTGTTCGTAACTCGTCTTTGCACATTGAAACGCACGAAGAGTCTTTCAAGAAGATTGATACGGAACTGCGCTCGATTAAAGAACAATCGAATCTAGAAACCCTATCTCCTCATGACGTTCATCACTACATCGCGATCTATGTGGTAATTATTATTAGCATTGCACTGTTTGTAACATCGATGTATTATTGGCGAAAGATGACAACCAATAGACAGGGGGAGGGTCCTCAAGATGCAAGAAGCAGAGGAAGACGAGAAGAAGAAGATGACATCGAGGACGGGTACAGCAAGGTCAACAAACGGGAGTCAAAAGTGCATAGTGAAGTGAATACGGTGACAAGGGTAAACCCCTCCTGTAGTGAAGTGAAATTTGACACTGAGAGACATAGTGACGTGTGCTAATTAAGTGTGACATTATATTTATGGATTGTAGTTTACATTTTACATAGTATAAGATTTTACTTTACATTTAATTTTTACATTTATTATAACTATGATTTTAGCTTACATTTATACATAACTATGATTTTAGTTTACATTTATACATTCTTTATTTGTTTACATGTCTTGCAGTTAATAACTGTTACCATTCTTTGTGGTGGCAATATGTACGGTGTACGTACATGGTTTTTAAATATGTATTTTTGATGCAATAAGTTAGTTAGTAGGGTCGCGTATGTGCACTTTGATCGCGACCTACATTCGGAAATGCATTGTCATACGGCGGAGCCTAGATGATACATTTTTGTACATATTTTAATTAGTGTTCAATTAGACGTGCTTTGAGTCGGATAACTTGCATTTTTATTTAGATTCATGCCCGTTGAGCATTCATTGACATTCCTTGACATTTTCTGCATACTTACATTTTGCACTTGCATTGACTTTAATGTTGGGTTAGCACCTAACAGTAGGAAGCATTAATTATATCCCAAAACATGTTCTTAAAATATCTACCATAATTATTAGATGTAGGTACAAAGTTTATCTTAATTACTGTTACCACAAAGTTTCACTTTCCATATAATACGTAGTTCTGAAATAGCCCAATGTAAGCGAAAGGCTTAATATCCTTACTTTGAGATAAACTTTTGAGCCTCCCTAGGGCGTTTGCAAAATTAGTTCAAAGTTAACTTGGGTACCTACTCAAGCAGTTTATTGTTTATTAAGTTAGTGAGTAGAAAGTGATACGCACACAGTTTGTCCATCGCACAACGTCAACAGGACGTCAACGAGAAACGAGATTATTCGAACTGAACGTGACATCCCGGTTGTGGTTAGCGGTGGACATGCGGCCATAGTTAATGTATGTATAGCTACTTTGGCTCCGTTATCTCGTTCTCGGTGACGCACCGTTGATCCGGTGGTGGAGACACGGCCTTAGGCGGTAGAAGCCAATTTGTAACTTGTATTACTTGGCTGTTGGAACAAGGAGCTCGTGGCTAACTAATAACAGCCGCACAAGTTAATCCATCGTGGATGGGTGACCATAAGTGGATGGGTGACCATATTTACTTACCGAGACTCCTCTGTGCCTCGGAAAGCACGTTAAGCCGTTGGTCCCGGCTGTCATTCGTGGATCTTCTAGTCGTTATGAGTCGTCAGAAGCCCGAAAGTCTGACACCAGCCTTACCAAGGGGTATCGTATTACCCAGTTACAGGGTTGTGGAGACCAGATATGTAGTCGCTCATGTAAAATACTGGTATTCAGCTGCATCCGGTTAGACTGGAAGCCGACCTCAACATAGTTGAGAAAAGGCTAGGCAAATTGATTGAATTGGCTGTTAGAACCATTGCAAAATAGAAGCGGAACAAAATCGCGCTTTTTGCTTCGAGCGTATGATACGGAACTGACCATATCATACGCCCGAAGCTAAAAGCGAGATTTTGAACGGGTCCAGAGCTCAGACCAATAATACTTTTTTATTGGTCTGAGGTCCAGAGTGAATAATACCTACGTTCAATCTGAATTGTTTCCGGTACAGCTCTGTCTGGTTGAAAACGTCATACGTCACGAAAATGCGGTGCAATTGTGGACAATTTCGGGAGTGTTGCTTTTTTCTATGATATAAATTATTCCGTTACAACCTCATGGGTTGTAAAGACTTGTGGAAAACAAGTATCACAACTTCTATGTATATTAATTACTAGCTGCGCCCCGCGGTTTAAACCAGGATCCAGAGGGAATATCGGGATAAAAGGTATCCTATGTCCCAATTCAGGTCATAGTCTACCTATGTGCCAAATTTCATCTAAATCTGTTCAGCCGTTTTAGCGTGAAAGAGTAACAAACAAACAAACTCACTTTCGTATTTATTATAATAATATTGGTTAGGATTAGGATAGTAAGTTAGGATTATACAAGTTGTGATACTTGTTTTCAACAAGTCTTGTAAGAGACTTGTTGAGTATAAAATATGTAAAATTATTTATCTTAGCGCTCTCCTCGTCCATCACCATGTTAAGGTAAGCTTGACTGATATCAAGTGTTTATTTATTACACGACTGCCCAAAAAGGAGTGTAATGTGTTCAGGGTTCATGTATGTATGTGAGTTAGTTTGTATGTTTAGATGTTTGTTACTCAATCACGCAAAAACGGCTGGACGGATTTGGATGAAATTTGCCACATGGGTAGATCATGCCCTGGGTTAGGACAAAGGATACTTTTTATCCCGGTAGCATGCTCCCATGGGATAATTTCCGACTTACACGCAGCCGCGGTGTCACAATAATTGGTTCACGCGGGCTTACAGCTATCGTTTATTAATTTTGCGTGGTTATGGAGTAAAAAGAAAAATTGTTATTGGCCTTTAGATTATTTTATTAGCAAAAGGCTTGTTAAATTTATTGCAATAGCTTAAATCTTGAACTGCCTAACCTCTTCCCAATTATGTTTGGGTCAGCGTCCAGTGTAACCAAATTCGCCTGAATATTGAATTTTGGACAGAGCAACTGCCATTTGACCTCAGCAATTACTGGAACACCGATATTCCAAGTTTAGACAGTTTTAGTCTGAATTTTGAGGCTTTCAGTTGAAGAATGACGTCCAAAGAAAGAAAAACTGTCACAGATGTGTTAAAAAATTATCATCGAACCAAGGACTGATTGTTGCAAGCTCAAAAAACCTAGGGTATATATTCTACTAGTACATAATTCAAAAGGTCATGAAAAGTTTTAATGAAAAATTGTTAGTAAAATTAGATATTTAAGACAGTTTTATGTTAAAAATAAAGATAAAAGAATTTAAGTACCATTTTTTTCACATTTTCAATTCTGAAGGGATTTCGCGGTTAGATTTATTTTACTTAAAAAATTGGTGTGCTGTAAAATTTCTTAAATTCGAAACTTTGTCTCATGCATAATGGATGTACTTCTGATTAATATTAGACGCCCATTTATATATGAAACAATATATTTTAAAAATTCAGTCCGTCTATAAATAATCTATACTATAATTATAATAATTGCTTTATTTTCAGGCAACTAAGGCCCATATACACAATACACAAATAATCTTACAAAATAATAAACTGATACATAAAATTAAAAACATCACTACAAAATCTTTATTTACGTTGGGTCGGAGACGTATTGCTACTGTATACTATGTTTACGTTTTTTTTTTTGTAAACGTATACCTACTATATTTGTAAGTTTGTATGTAGGGGATAATCTCCGGAACTACCAGTTGGATTTCATATCCCATATCTTGAGGAAGGTGATAGGCTCGCGGACGAAATTGCGGGCAGAAGCTAGTTATAAACTAAAGTAGCTTGTCGTGTTTATCTCTCTCTTTCTTCTAAACTGCGCAACGGATTTTGATGCAGTTTTCACAATCATTTAGAAAATTGATTCCGGAAGGTTTATGTGTATAATACATATGTGTTTTAGTATTAAACTAACATAATATAATATAAATTATCTCGACGTTTTGTCAAGTCGTAAAACCGTGTGAAGCAGGGATGGGTCGCTAGTTATTTTGCATTATCTTTATTGCATACCGATGCGAAAAAACGCCTCAGGCTGACAAATTTTATTAGTACTTTAGGTTGTGATTATAATTTACTAGCTGTTGCCTGTCCATACTTCGTCTGCGATTCAGGATCAAAAGAAGTCAAGTTATAGTCTACCTATGTGTCAAATTTTATCCAAATCCTTTCAGCCGTTTTAGCGTGAAAGCTTAACAATTAAACAAACCAAACAAAGAAACTCGTCACTATCGCCTTTATAATAATACTAACTGTTGCCCGCGACTTCGTCTGCAATCTAGGATTAAAAGTAACCTATGTTCTTCTCTAGTTCATTGTTTACTCATGTGCAAAATTTTATCTAAAACCGTTGAGCCGTTTTAGCGTGACAAACAAACCAATCAAAGAAACTTATCACTTTTGCATTTATAATAATAATAATAACTGTTGCCCACGACTTCGTCTGCAATCTAGGATCAAAAAGTAACCTATGTTCTTCTCCAGGTCATGGTCTACCCATGTGCAAAATTTTATCCAAATCCGTTGAGCCGTTTTAGCGTGAAAGCGTAACAAACAAACAAACAAACAAAGAGACTCATCACTTTTGCATTTATAATAATAATAACTGTTGCCCGCGACTTCGTCTGCAATCTAGGATCAAAAGTTACCTATGTTCTTCTCTAGGTCATGGTCTACCCATGTGCTAAATTTTATCCAAATCCGTTAAGCCGTTTTAGCGTGAAAGCGTAACAACCAAAGCAAACAAAGAAACTCATCACTTTCGCATTTATAATAATAACTGTTGCCCGCAACTTCGTCTGCGGTCCAGTATCAAAACTATCCTATGTCCTTCTCCAGGCCATGGTTTACCCATGTGCTAAATTTTATCCAAATCTGTTGTGCCATTTTAGCGTGAAAGCGCAATAAACAAACAAACTCACTGTCGCATTTACAATATTAATAAAAGATAGGATTAGGATTAACTGATATCAAATACTATTCTTTATTTTATTTGTAGGTACACTTTATTAGAATTTGCAAGATTGTAATTAACATTTCGCAGTATCACAAATTGAAAATTTCGCAATCATGGACATTATTTGTCTAGACTAATTGATGGCTGCGACTAGACTAAAATTAAGATTAGCATAGCTTAAAGCCAGTCAAACATTAATTTAATTTAAATGTAAAGTAATTTAAATTAAAGATTAAGGTTTGGTACTGCTATACAGAAATAAAAATCATTTATCATCTATGACAGTAGATCTAGGGGTATTTTATCGTATCTTGTGAATATCCAGAACCTTATACTCGTATATATTCAAAACCTTCTAATGACTTCGAATAATTTCAATCGAATCAATAGTCTCTTGTTTTTGTTACAAAATGCTGCTCTTTGTCTAAAGAAAAACATGTTTTCCAGCTTTTTGTCATCCCGGGCACGTCTTCAAAGTCCACACAAGGAGCGTATTGTCCTTCCGTATATACCCTACTAATAGCTTCATGATATGCTGAAATTTCATTTATAAAGTGGAGTAAGAATGTGAAAGTAAATACCTAAGGCGTATTTATAAGGGGTGCGTTGACAGGAAACCTCCCCGTGTGCCTGTGGACTGGAGTTCCCTTACGGATCCGTCCGGGGGGAAGATCAGTCTACGGGTCGGTGCACCCTGGGATGCGGACAATGACTCGCCATTAGGTACTTTGTGCCTAATGGGGTCTCGTTGTCCGTATGCTAATATCCTGTCACAGGAACGCTCTAACATGTACTCGGAGAGAGTACACGTTAAGCAGCGTTCGGGTAGGAACGGGCTCGGTGTGCACTAACCCTGCCGTCGGGCAGGCAGAAGGAAGCCTTTTCTTCTGCCACCGTTGGTCTCGTAGCCCCGAAGAGTGTGTAGGTCATGTCTCTGGCATTTGACGGGGGTCGAGGGTCTTGGCTTAATTGCCCGGGCCGCGAGGAAGAAAACCTCTATAAAAAATCACCCCAAACCTCCAAGCGGCGGCGCACCGTGAGGGAGGTTGATAGCTTGACTAATGGGTAGCTTAATTAGTAGTTAGTGCGAACCACGATTTTTTGGTTGGTTGGTTGGAAAATTTTTATACTCGTGGGAACAAAATGGTAAAGAAAAAATATAAAAGCAGAAGTGTGGTGGAGAGCGATACGGGGTCGGATTCCGACGCTGTATCGGGCGCGGAGAGCTCTTTTCAGAGCTCGGAGCGCGAGGAGGTAGCGAAGGCTGCCGAAAGGAGGAAGGAGTTCTTCCGGAAACGGTCGAATTCGGACGGCCAGGGGTCGTCCGCCGACGGGAGGCGGAAAATCCACTCCAGCCGGCGGGGCGGGGCCCGGAAAAAGGGCGCGGGTAGGGGGCTCACCAAGGAGGTCGGTGAGCCGAGCCAGCCCAGCTCGGGCGAACTGTCGAGGCTCGCCACAGTGGTACACCCTGAAGGGACCAGCGCGGTCCTCTCGGAGTCTCCCTGTGGCGAGCCGGACGCCGCAGCGGCTAAATTTAGGGAGGCCGTGGAGGCCGCTTTCAAGGGAGCGGCCTTAAAGAAACTTAAGGCCTCCAGGGAGGGAGCCATACCTGAGGCCACGGCCTCCATCTTGGCGGCAGCGAAGGCCTGTTTCCTCGGGCCTCCGCCGGACGAAATGTCCGGAATGCGGGCGGAGGTCGCCCGCTTGGTAGCCGCCATGGAGCTTCTCTGAAAGGAGAACGAGGAGCTCCGAGCGGACCTGGCCAGGCTCCGAGGAGCCGGCCCTCGCGAGGTGGTGCTGCAGGGGGGAGAGCAGAAGGGGCAGGAACGGCCCGTGCCTGCTGAGGACCGGGTCCTGTCCCTGGTGCGGCAGGAGATGAACGCCTTTCGGGCGCGGTTTTCCGCCCTAGAGGCCATCGTCCTGCGCCCCCCATTAGCGGCGAGCCAGCCGGCCTCGGGCCAGCGGAAGGTGGCATCATATGCCACCACCGCAGCTGCCCCGACCAAACCAGGGTCGTCGGGGCAGACCAAGGGCAGGGCGGCTACAGAGGCGGCGAGGGCACCAGCCCAGGCGGTGAGGGCACCTGCCCAAGCGGCGAGGGCACCGGCCCAGGCAGCGAGGGCCCCGGCCCAGGCGGTGAGGGCCCCGGCCCAGGCGGCAAGGGCCCCGGCCCAACAGCCGCCCCCGCCTCCCGCTTCTTCTCCGGCCGACGCCGAATGGCAAGTCGCCGGGGAAAGGCGGAACGCGGGTAAGGCCAAAAGGGCGGCCAAAAGGAAGGCGAGGCGGCAGCGGCGCAAGGAGCGAGGCGTCGCGGCTAGGCTCCGCGCCCCGAAGTCCGCAGCTGTAGTGATCACACTACAGCCGGAGGCGGAGAAGAAGGGCGCGTCCTACCAAACCGTGCTCGCCAAGGTGGGACAGGTTCTGGAAGGGAACCTGGAAGCGTTCGGGGCCAAAAATGGCCTCAAATTTAAGGTCACCGCGACTGGGGCGCGAATGTTGGAGGTCCCCGGCGCGGCCAGTGGCCCGGCCGCTGACGCTCTGGCCGATAAAATCAGAGAGTCCATAAGTCCGGACGAGGCCAGAGTGTCCAGGCCCTCCATGTGTGCTGACATGCGCATTTCGGGCCTGGACGACTCAGTGACGGAGGGACAGGTGGTGGCCGCTGTCGCTAGGACGGGGGGGTGCTCTGCCGAGCAGGTTAAGGCGGGCACCATCCGTCCTGGCTCCAGGGGAATGAGAACCGTGACGGTGAGCTGCCCCGTGTCGGCGGCCAAAAAGGTTGCTGAGGTGGGCCAAAGGCTTTTGGTGGGCTGGGAATCCGCGCAGGTCAAACTGCTGGAATCCAGACCTCTGAGGTGCTTCCGCTGCCACGTGGGTCACCACGTGGGAGTGAAGTGCGACTCGGAGGTGGACCGCAGCGGTAACTGCTACCGCTGTGGTCAGTCCGGTCACGAGGCTGGCTCGTGCACTGCCGCGCCGCACTGCGTCGTATGTGCGGCTGCTGGCAAGCCGGCCGACCACCGGATTGGGGGCAAGGCCTGCGCCAAACCCGCCAAAGCCGGAGGCAGGGGCAAGTCCTCCGCCACCGCCGCCACCGCCGTCACCGCCGCAGCCACCGCCACTACTGGCGCCGCCGCTGCCGCTTCCACCGTCGTCGCCGCCGCCGTTGTCGCCGCGGCAGGGCCCTCACAGGGGGCTCGAGAGGGGGCTGAAATGGACTGCCAATAACGGCTCCATTACTCCTCCTCCAGGCGAACATCAACCACTGCGCTACAGCTCAGGACCTATTGCTCCAGAGCATGGCGCAGTGGTCGATTAACATCGCCGTGGTCGCTGAGCCGTACTTTGTCCCGCCCAGGGATGACTGGGTGGAGGACCTGAGCGGCTCAGTGACCCTAATATCGTCGGCCGCCGCCGGTACTCCGTCCCTCGAGGCTGTCAAGAGAGGACGGGGTTGCGTGGCAGCACGGTTCGGGGAGATTGTCGTGGTAGGGGTGTACTTCTCCCCGAACCGAACTCTCGCCGAGTTCCACAACTCCCTTGCGGAGTTGAGAGTCGTCGTTGTCGGGTTCGGTTCCCTCCCTGTGCTCGTTCTCGGGGACTTCAATGCCAAGAATGTGGCTTGGGGTTCCCGGTATACAGACACACGGGGCAGGATGGTGGAGGACTGGGCACTGGAGACAGGCCTGGTCGTCCTTAATCGGGGTTCTGTCCCCACGTGTGTGCGGATGCGGGGTGAATCAGTGGTGGACCTTTCGTTCGCCAGCCCCGCTCTGTCGCCGCGTGTCGCCGACTGGCGCGTCATGGAGGGGGTGGAGACGTATTCCTACCACCGGTACATCCGGATTGACGTCTCCGCCCAGTCCTCGAGCGCGCCGGTCCGACAGGCCCCGAGTGGTCCGCGATGGGCGCTGAAGCAGCTGGACCGGGAGCTAATCCTGGAAGCCTCGATCGTGCAGGCCTGGGTGTCATCACCGGACAGGCCTGCCGATATCAACGATGAGGCGGAGTGGTTCCGGGTGGCCATGTCCGATATATGTGACGTGGCAATGCCCCGGGTCCAGCCCGGCCGTGCTTCGCGCCAGCTGTACTGGTGGTCGCAAGAGCTGACGACTCTGCGCGCCGCGTGCGTTGCTGCGCGACACCGGTACGCCAGGCAGCGCAGGCTTCGTATCCGCCCTCCGGATACGGAAGCCATTCAGGCGGAGTTGTACGAGGGGTACACAGCGGCGAAGACCGCCCTCCAAGCGGAGATCCTGCGGGCCAGGGGACTGGCCCGCGAGGAGTCGCTGGCGACTCTGGACAGGGACCCGTGGGGACGCCCATACAAGTTGGTGCGGGAGAAAATCCGCCCATGGGCTCCCCCGCTGACTCAGAGTCTCCGGCCACAGCTTGTGGAGGACGTGGTGAGCGCTCTGTTCCCCTCGAGAGGGGAACACTCCGCCCCGCCCATGGCCCCGCCTGTTGCGGTGCCCGCTGCGGACCACACCGCCGACGACGACGAAGATGCTCCGGAGGTGACCGAGGTAGAATTGAGAGTGGCGGTACGTAGGCTGAGTGCCAAAAATACCGCCCCAGGACCGGAGGGCTTACCTGGGAAAGCCTGGGTCCTGGCCATGGAGGCTCTCGGGCCTCGACTAAGGGGGCTCCTTAGCGCGTGCATGGAGAGGGGCCAGTTCCCACTTCGCTGGAAGACGGGGAAACTGGTCCTCATCAGGAAGCCGGGGCGCCCTGCGGACTCTCCGTCCGCTTACCAGCCCATCGTGCTGCTCGACGAGGTGGGCAAGCTCTTTGAAAGAGTTATTGCAAACCGCCTCGTCGGGCAGCTGGTGTGAGTGGGGCCGGATTTGGCGGATAGCCAGTTCGGCTTCCGCCGAGGGCGCTCTACGGTGGACGCCATCATGCGCGTGCGAGCCCTCACGACGGGGGATGCTGTGGCCCGGGGTGGGGTCGTCTTGGCGGTGTCTCTAGACATCGCCAACGCCTTCAACACCCTACCCTGGAGTTGCATCAGGGAGGCACTCCGGTATCACCGGATGCCGACCTACCTCTGTCGGTTGGTCGAGGCGTATTTGACGGACAGGGCCGTCATCTACCCCGGTCACCAGGGAGAATGGAATCGGCGAGAGATGTCGTGCGGTGTCCCACAGGAATCGGTCCTGGGGCCGCATCTGTGGGACATCGGATACGACTGGGTGCTGCGCGCCGACCTCCCTAGTGGTGTCAGCGTAGTGTGCTACGCTGACGACACGCTGGTCCTGGCGCAGGGGAGGTCGCACGAGGCGGCGGCCGAACTGGCGACACGCGGGGTTGCGACGATCGTCGACAGGATCCGGCAATTGGGACTCGAGGTGGCCCTGCACAAGTCCGAGGTCATGTGCTTTCATGGCCCTCGGAACGCGCCACCGTCGGGTTCCCAAATAACGGTAGGAGGGGTTCACGTCGGCGTCGAGGTGACGATGAAGTACCTGGGACTCGTCCTCGACAGCCGGTGGAACTTCGTGGAGCATTTCCGACGTTTGGCTCCCAAACTGGAGCGGGCCGGGGCTGCCTTGAAGCGGCTTCTGCCCAATCTAGGGGGTCCAAACGCCTCCTGCCGGAGGCTCTACGCGGGGGTCGTGCGGTCCATGGCCCTTTACGGGGCACCGGTGTGGGCGCGAACCTTAAGGTTGCGGCCAGCCCGCCGGTTGCAGGCAGCCCAAAGGGTCATGGCTATCCGGATGGTCCGGGGATACAGTACGGTCTCCGGCGAGGCGGCGAGCTTCCTTGCCGGAACGCCGCCATGGGATCTGGAGGCGAAGGTCCTCGCCCACATTTGGGAGTGGCGCGAGGAGATGAAGCGCCGGGGTGTAACTCCGCTGCCGCGAGAAATCACGGTACAGCGGACAGAGCTCCGGCAGGATCTCATGGCGGCTTGGAGTGTGCGATTGTCGCAACCCAGATTTGGGCACGCCACAATTACGGCGATAAGTCCCCTCTTTGAGGAGTGGCTTGAGAGGCGCCACGGCGTCCTCACCTTCCGCCTGACGCAGGTCCTCACCGGACACGGTTGTTTCGGGAGGTACCTGTTTCGCATAAGGCGGGAGGAAACGCCCGGGTGTCACCATTGTGTGGATCGTCCGGAGGACACGGTGGAGCATACGGTGGAGGTTTGCCCGGCTTGGGTGGACCACCGCCGTGTCCTCGTGGAGGCGATCGGCGGCAGTGACCTCTCGCGTCCGGCCCTGGTCCAGGCCATGGTGCGGAGCGAGAGGGCATGGCAAGCCGTCACCTCCTTCCGCGAAGCAGTAATGCTCGCGAAGGAGGAGGCGGAGCGCGCGTGGGAGTGGCAGAGGCCGCGCCCTACCAGCCCTAGCCGCCGCCGCCGTAGGAGACTTCCCGGGCGTCGGGAATTGATAGCCGATTTCCGGCCATCGTAGGCGCGGGCCTGCGGACGGAGAGCAGAGGGCAGCTCGCCGTCCGATAAGGACCAGGCCCGGGTCGACGGCGCGTCGTGTTCCACGCGCGCCTCAAAGAGATGTCAGCAAAACTAACGGGGTCCGTTAGGGCCGATGCCTGCCGGGGTTGCGGGTAGTCCCAAGGGGAAACCGTGGCCCCTGGCATGGCAAGGGAAGGAACACGGGTGGGTTTTAGTCAGTAAAAGTCTGACACGCCCTTCCGCTCCGCCCAGAGCGGGAGAAGTCATTGGATGATTTCCCACCCAAAAAAAAAAAAAAAAAAGGCGTATTTATAACCATGTTTTCAATTGATGTTATTTCCATTAAACAAACATCAACATTATGATGGAGTCAATAAAGTTGATTTTAGACTGACTAGTACTGTTAAAAAAGTCATAAAAATATCAAGTTGTAACGCAAACTGAACCTTACGTGTAGGCATTACGGTTGTTTTTTCTAAAACTCGTGTTTGTTTACATGTTTTGCAAATAAATTGCGGACGCAGTAACTTGATTATAGGTCATAATGGTTCTCAACGTTTTTACTTTATCATTTGCCTTTTCTCAACTATGTTGGAGTCGGCTTCCAGTGTAACCGGATGCAGCTGAATACCTGCACCCTAATTACGAAACGCAAACTCAATTTTAAATTGAAACCAATTGAAAAAGATTGCCAGTCCATTGCTTCATAAGTTCGACAAAAAAAATTAAGCAGATTATTTTTGTCGAACTTATGAAGCAATGGACTGACAATCTTTTTCAATTGGTTTCAATTTAAAATTGAGTTTGCGTTTCGTAATTAGGATGCAGTATTTTACATGGAGCGATTGCCTATCTGACAACCCAGTTACTGGGTAATACGATACCCCATGGTAAGACTGGTTGTCAGACTTTCGGGCTTCTGACTACCCGTAACACCTGTCAAAGATCTATAAATGACAGCCGGGACCAACGGCTTAACATGCTTTCCGACGCACGGGTATGTAAAGATGGTCACCCATCCACGGACCAGCCGGGGCAAGCGTAGCTTAACCTGATCGATTGACCCATGCGGCTGTTATTACTTAGCCACAAGCCCCTCAAAACATATGAGACTTATGGGACAGAAATAAAAAACACCAAAAGAAAAACAAAAAAAAAACCGATCCAGCGAGACATATCGTTTTTAATTACCCCCACTTCTTATTCACTCCAATGTTGAACTCAATGGGACTTCAAAACAGGAGTTGCACCACTTTTTTCCGAACGATTCCTTAATTTGCGAAGTTTTCAACGAACGCGTTTTAGTATTCGCCATGCGCAATGTAAACTAAGCTAACTCTAAGTCTGAACTAACTTTGACAATAATCAACGGTGGGGAAAATCACCGACAAGTCAGTGGAAACTACGTAGACAGGACGAATCGTCTTAATTCTGTGTAAACATGTGAGATTTGACGGCATTGTATGTACTTATAAGAGGTAGGTAGGTTTTAGTTAAATAATGTGTGAATTACATAGCTTTACATTTAAACGTTATTAGTGAGTAATCGAGTTATATGCAATCCTGGGGTAATTATGTTTTACATAATTTCAGCTCTAATAAAAAATCATGAAACCATAGCTATGTCACTTTCATACATTCGATATTGGTCAAAGAAACTCCTAGATTCCTACATTTTTGTTTACCATAAACCCTTACGAAAATATTGTGGTATCTCTACTTTGTGTGTACGTTTGTGAGAGCAGTGGTGGCCCAGTGGTGTCGGCCCCGACTTACGAGTTGTAGGTCGTGGGTTTGAACAAAAGCAGGCGCTTTACTTTGTGTAAATAATTTCATCACCACTGCTCTCAAAACGGTGAAGGAAAACATCGTGAGGAAACCGGCATGTCTTAGAACCAAAAATTCGAAGACATGTGACATCTACCAACCCGCACTGGGCCCGCGTTGTGGATTACGGCCCACTCCCTCTCATAGAGATGAGGCCTGTGTCCCAGCAGTGGGAACATTAAAAGGCTGATGATTATGTGTACGTTTTCATATTAGTCAAGATGCAGCTTTTGAAAATTCTTGGCTACAGAAACTTTTTATCTGTAGGGATTGAATCCGTAGAATATCGCTCGGACCATGTCGACGATACACATTCGCGTGACCACAAATCATCGCATGTCAGAAGCAAATAGTGTGTAAATAATTGTATTATTTTCTTTGAAGTTAAGTGAGTTTGCTGAACTGAAATTGTATTTTAGATTGCCTTCCACAATTCTGTAACAATCATGCAAAAAATAAATTGCAATCAACAATTATCGGCTTCACTTTGATTTTGATTAAGTTATAATTCACACATCTACATATCACGCTACCCTTTTTTAAGCGCGTTGAGCACTTTTTGCGTGAACAAAAATCATAGAACTCGCGTCATCGTCACCGAAAGCGCGTTGACCACTTTTTGTTGACAGCGCACTCTGTTTTATTTTTTTGGATTTTTTTTAATGGAGCTTTCGTTCCTGTACTGACAGCAAGCCACATAAATTCCTGACATTTTCGTTAGATGGCGTTACTTAGTCTTCACTTCTATCGGCAGTCCCAAAGACTGCCCCGCATGTTTTTTTTTGAGTAGACTCCTTGGTTTGACCTTTATTTCGCCTGACGGTAAGAGACATGATTGTAAGCTTTAAATAAATAAGTATAATTTTGACATTCCTTAGCTCGTGGAGGAGCTCGTGGCTAAGTCATAACAGCCGCACGGGTCGATCTATCAAGTTAAGCTACGCTTGCCAGTGTTGGTCCGTGAATGGGTGACCATCGTTACATACCGAGACTCGTCCATGCCTCGGAAAGCACGTTACGCCGTTGGTCCCGGCTGTCATTTGTGGAGCTTTGACAGTTGTTACTGGTCGACAGAAAGCCGAAAATCTGATAACCAGTCTTACCGTAGAGGTCAAATATGCAGTCCCTCTATGTAAAATACTTAGCTGAAAATACTGGTGTTTAGCTGCCGGTTAGACTGAAAGCGAACCCTAAGTAAGTTGGGGTAAGGCTAGTCAGATTTTGCTTTTGACATTCCTTAGGGTTCAAACTAACTATAATCTATCAAAAGTAGTTCAGTGGTTTACCCCTGAAAACTTAACAGACAGAGACACGCACACAAATCTGTCTTTCACATTTATAATTATTATAAAATTCTATTTCCTTCCGAGGTCCGTTGAACTCCAACATTTCAATACAATGTACCGTGAGGAAATGTGCTCAATGGCTCAATATAAATAAATCCTGGGTGTTTAATGCTCTAAAACGGCGATTGGTAGTGCCACCCGTCATTAAGGGAGAATTATAGCGATGGGCCAGCATTCACCACGGTGACTTGCATTCTAATTAGTCAGGCTGCTCTACTATAGAATAATTTATAGCAAAACTTTTGGGGGCTTTAGAAAAGGTCGTCATTATAAAATTGAGTATAACGGAATGTTTTCCTAGTAGTTTGATTTATTTTTCACTAGCGAATGCCCGGTATGTGTTGAGATGTCTTCTATTTTTTTTAAATGTGTAACATCTTTGCTCTCGCTTCCTGCAATTCAAAGAATAAACTACTCTCTTAAGAGAGCTGCTGCAATCTGTGGGAGTGATTTCGTAAAACGGGACGGAAGTGTGTAACAGAAAGCCGTTGAAGCGTGCGCTATTTGATTTGACCAATGAGCGCGCGTGGTGCTAGAGTTGGCAGTCAGATGGTACCAACCCATTTTCCAAGGGGTTGGTACTCGCTCATTTTTTTTATTTGTTACAGACCTTTTCCGGCGCGCACACAACAACTTAACAAAGTTTCATCACAATCGGTCGAGCCATTTTCGAGTTTTTGCGACACTAACACATGGCAATTGATTTTTATGGATACATATATTTAAACGTCGAAAATTGAAATACCTATGGGTAAAATATTAATGTTCAAAACCTAACCTAACCAATGAAGACCTATACCTTCAATCTGCCGCAGAAATGTTTTCACCATTGTTTAATTATAATTATCTAGTCGCAGGCAGATTGTATGATTCATCATATTGAACTGGGTTGAGCGTAATATGTGGTTGAGCCGAGCGAGTGAAGCGAGCGGCCCTGCAGCAGCGGCCGGCGAACGCTACTTCCAAGGTGCTGGTGATTTTTTTTACCATTTTATAACTATCCGGGTTTTCGCAATATCCGAAATATCAAATTACCCTGTGACATACATAATACGTACTTCGATATTTAGGTCTTTCGATGTCACTTTTGTAGATAATTAGATTTTAGATATATTGGACGTAGGTTATCTAACCATTTGACAATATAAACTTACGTTATTTTAATTTTCGGTTTTATGGTCGTTCAATATTTAAGTTTTCGATGATTTGAACATTGACATTTTAACCGTAGATATTTTAATTTTCGACGTTCAAGTATGTACCCATTTTTGTATTTATCTTTTTAAACATGCACATTTTTTGCTGTCAAATTAAAGTCACAATATGCGCCTTCAATATATTCAAGCAATATATTATACGTTGACGTACCTATGCTAACACAAATAGTACACATTCGTAGTATTAACTTCGTTATCCCGAAAAACTTTCAATGCACAAAAATAAAAGCCATTACACCCATTTACGTTGGTAGGTAATTAAAAATTGACGCGTCAGTGGGAACTGCAAAGAGGTACCAACTGCGATCCGCCCCTAACTATTTAGATGGAGTTGTTTGAAACTACGTTGTCGCTAATTAGGCCGGTTCAGTGCCGTATTGCCGTACCTACTACGGCGGTTTCACGGCAGGGAAACTCGTGTGTATAGAACTATTTGCACTTAGAATAGTTTACGATTTCAATTATGGCACCGTGCGTATCTTTTTATGCCGACGGACGGAATTAGGCGTTGTAAGTGGGTTGTTTAATTTGCAGTTTGGGGTTAACTAGCTCCTGTTTTATGGCAAAGATTTAAGCTTACATATGTTTGAAATAAGTGCTAGAAAATGATAACAAAATATATAATATTTTACGAAAGAAATATAGAAATTTTTTAGGCTCCGTCCTAGAATTTTCGCCGTATTATTGTGGGTATGCTAACAGGTCTGAATTTCATATCATTTTGCACAAACAGATATGACTTTTTTTATACAGATATTTGTTTTATGCGTCCCCGATCAAACTACTAAAATTGAGCTGTGTATTATTAATGATTAAATAAAATAAGAGCTTTTTCAGTATGCACTTTTTGAGTTTATCTTGGACATTACTGACATCGATGTAGGAAAACATCTTGAGGAAACTTGGACTTAATCACCAATCCATTTTGAGCATACGTGGTGATTAATGCTTATGAGGCTCTCTGTATGAGAGGCCTTTGCCCTGCAGTGGGACAGTAATAGTCTGGTATTATAAGGGCTATATTTCACGGGGACACAATGGCGGCGCAACCAGTCGCCGCTACCAACAAAATGTATGCTTGGTTGCGCAACCGATCGGACGCCTGATGAGACGCCACCATAAAGCTGTGTATATTCTGCTGGCAGCGCGCCCATGTTTGCGCCACTATGATGTCCTAGTGATATGATAACTATGATAACCAACCGATTATCCTACAAAGTTAAAGTTCGTGAGCACATTCGTAAGAAGCTGGCAGTATCATCACAACGTTAATGTTTTCCCATTGTATGTTTCAGTATATTTGTGTTTTTATGTATATGTATTTGTTCCTGTGATTTTTTCCAATGTTTTAATAGTTATTCTGCTATTCGGGGCAGAGACAAATCCAACAAATCCAAAACCATGAAAATCGCTCCAGCCGTTCTCGAGTTATAAGTGTTCGAACAAACCCGACTTTGTTTTATATATTTAGAAGATAATTAGTTATTATATATATAATATTTATAGTTTGCAGTAGGTATCTGTGTATCATTATATTTAAAAAATGTTTAGTCTTCAATTTTACGTAATTGCACCTACCACTGTTGGTCTCTGAACCACCCAAAGGTTGACTGGTAGAAAATGCCTATGGCATTAAGTCCGCCACTGTACATCCCTGTGCTTGAAGTATATATAAATAAATAAATAATAAATATAAGCCTTAGAGTTATTTATAAGCCTCTAGATTTCGGCGCTGTCTAACGCTATGAGAAATCATACACATTTGTTATTAAAAACAAAAAATATAAATATACCACATTTAGGTATTAACAACATGTGAGCTTAGTTACGTTGTTGATTTAAGTAGTTACATAAATAAAAGTAATGTGGAACATATTTTATAACAGTATTTTATTTAGGTTTATTAAGTCTAGTTTATTGTAACTCTTTAGGCAAATAATTTACGGCTGACATTCGTTAAAAACCTATTACAACGAGTTTCAACTGTGCCATAACTTTAATTGCTCGTGTCATAATTTAATATTATAAATAGGTAAATTTTGTTTGTTTGTAAGTTGGTATATAAGGGGTAATCTCCGGAACTACCAGTCGGATTTTCAAAATCTTTTTGCATTGGATAACCTTACTCAAGAATTGGGCTATCCAATACAAAAAAAAAAAAAAAACAAATCCGACTGGTAGTTCCGGAGATTACCCCCTACACACAAACAAAGACCTCATTATAATATTATTATTATATTTTAGTATAGCTGACCCCTGCCCACTTCGTTGGGCGGTAAACATAAATATAGCCTATGAAACTCACAAACAACGTGGCTTTCTATTGGTAAAAGAATTTTCAAAATCGGTTCAATAGATCCAGAGATTACCCCCTACAACCTCACAAACTTTACCTCTTTGTAATATTATTATAGAAGTATAGATTATGAATCAATAATATGAATGAATTAATGAAATAAATTGAAATGGTTTAGAAATAAACATACTCCTTTGCGATGCTCTCGACTGTAAGCAAATTCACTTAGGGCCTGTTTCACCACCTACGATTAAGTTCCTATAGACAATTTCATAAAAAATCTGTTCCATTTTTGAATTTCGTGAAATGGGTCCTTAGTATCACTAATAACAATAATCCACCCGTATCTCAAATTGACCGTTACAATTAGTAACAGGAAGGGTCATAACCGTATAAAATGTCGTATATTTAGTGAGAACACACAAATATCCAAGACTGCAATAACAATTAAGCAAGTTGCAGTTCGTGGTGATTTGGGCCCAGCGCAGTGGAAAATGTGCGCACAATTATTACCACCATTGTTCCCGCGCTGTTACGTTTGTCGCATTAGAGGTAGAACAGTATTCTAGGTAAAAGTTGTTTTATTTATTTAAACTTCTCGCACTCAAAAAAAGGTACAAAGGCGGACTTAATGCCTTAGGCATTCTCTACCAGTCAACCAAGGGTGGTGAAGAGATTTGTTGGCAGGTGCTCTGTTTGAGAGGAACAAAGAATTTTTTTATTAAATATTTATCATATCGCATTATAAATAAAAAAACACTGATTATGTTTGAACAAGAAACAAGAACCTTGGCTTAATGATAACAGCCCTTTGGGTCGACCTGCCACGTTAAGCCGTTGGTCCCGGCTATCATTAGTAGATCTTTGACAGTCGTTACGGGTATTCAGAAGCCTGAAAATATGTATGACAACCAGTCTTATCGTGTTATCCATTAACTGGATTGTAGAGGTCAGATAGGCAGTCGCTCCATGTAAAATACTCGTATTCAGCTGCATCCGGTTAGACAGGAAGCCAACCCCAACATAGGGGGGACAAGGCTTGGCACTTGATTGGCTTGTAACTACGTGTTTGAAAGTGCAGGGCATTACGAGAATTTACCACTAAAACAACGAGTAATGACCACCTTGTTTTTAACTGACTTAAAACAGGAGAAGCTTCTCAATCCGGCATTTTTTTTTTTTTTTTTTGTATATTTGTTACCAGCAGTGACAGTGGTGGCCCAGTGGTAACGGCCCCCACTTACGAGTTGTAGGTCGTGGGTTCGAACCCAAGCAGGCGCTTTATTTTGTGTAAATAATTTCATCACCACTGCTCTCAAAACGGTGAAGGAAAACATCGTGAGGAAACCGGCGTGTCTTAGAACCAAAAAAATTCGAAGTCATGCGACATCTACCAACCTGCACTGGGCCTGCGTGGTAGATTACGGCCCACTTCCTCTCACAGAGAGGAGGCCTGTGTCCCAGCAGTGGGAACATTAATAGGCTGATGATGATGATATTTGTTAAGCGATTACCCCGCCAAATATGAATTAATTTTGATGATTCTTTTTTTGTTTGGTAGGTCATACTTCAGAGGTCGTCCCATATAAATTAAATATTAACTTTGCTTGGGTAGTTTTTTCCCTAACATATTTTTATTCCATGTATGACCCTCAGTAACTGCGGTGTCTACATGGGACTAACATGAAAGTAAATATTTTAAAATACAACAAAATCACTTTAGAATACTTGCCGGGGCTTCAAAATCCAATTCATAGTGCTTATTCGGTAATCTATGGGCCATTACAATTTAAAGAAATTCGTTATAACAATAAATCTTTGCCTAAAGTGTGGGCTTCATTGTACGCAATCTATCAATAACTTCAGTGACTTCATGTCACGTTGATGGAAATAAAACAATAATCTCATTACGGTTGATTACATAATTTGTAATTTCCATGATGGAAACAGAATTGGTGACATCAATCAAATTGACGTCATTATTACCCAAACCCATAAATATTATTTTGAGCCACGATAATTCTAGTAATTTCACGTGACCTTGTGTTTATGACCTACACGTTCAAATTAGGTACTTATGTAAATGGCGATTTCATGATTTATGACATAATTATTTTGTGAATACGGCTTTTTATTATATATTTGCCCTTGAAACGATTTTAGGTATTTTAAACAATTTCTTGCATCAATAAAACAAAATTCCTCTTGTCGAAATATATTACATAAATACAACCAAGTATAATTAACGTAGCATGAATTCCATTACAGAATACTAAATTCGTAATGTTTCTACCTTGTATTTTATACTGAACCCGGCGTTAATAATTTACTACAAATTAAATATGTATAATTGGTATTGACTACTGTCGTGCCTGCTTATTGGTCTTGTATGAAACGAGCGAGACGGCGTTTCATACACATGAGTGCGTCTCTTTCAGTTCTGGTACATTCGGTAGCTCAGTGGGACATAAGACAGACAATGAGCAATTGTAAGCGGAAGTATTTACTGAACCGCGACTGAGGGTGTCTGTTCCGTCAAATTCTATGTTGAATGTATGAATTATGTGTCGGTTATTAAACAAGAGCGCTCTGTTTTAACCGTACGCGGGAGCAGTGGTGGCCCAGTGGTAAAGGCCGCGTCTTACGAGTTTTAGGTCGTAGGTTCGAACCCAGACAGGCGCTTTGCTTTGTGTAAATTATTTCATCACCACTGCTCTCAAAACGGTGAAGGAAAACATCGTGAGGAAACCGGCATGTCCTAGAACCAAAAATTCGAAGACATGTGACATCTACCAACCCGCACTGGGCCGGCATGGTTGATTACGGCCCACTCCTTTTCACCGAGCGGAGACACCTGTGTCCCAGCAGTGAGAACATTATAGGCTGATTATATATGTATGAATGCTCTGTTTTAATTACCCGATTAATGTTGACATTTTCTTTAAGGTAAAGTCAAGATTTTGTATGTAACCGCCAGTTAAGTTATCCGGAACTTATCAGGACATGATAAATCAGGCCATAATGACAGAAACTCTCAATCATATTCTATTTATAACTATCCCTATCATATTTTTTACAAAATGAATTTACTGAGCCACGTTCGGGCACGCGAAGTAGATGCTCTTGCGCTATCTAGGTATATCTATATCTGTGTGCAGTACCGATTCGGTACAGAGTGCTTACCGACCAGTGAGGAAACATAAGCAGTACCGCGCAGTACTGTACAGTACTGCGCGGTAAAATACCGACCAATGGGCAAGCGGCCTTAGTTGAATGAAGTAATAGGTTCCATTATTATTTTAGGTATCATTTGAATGTATGTATTTCAGTGACAGGAATTAATGAATGATGATTAGGTATCATTAAACCCTACGCGTTCAAATAGATTTGTAGCTAAATGCAAGTATCAAAATTATCATACTGGTTTCAATTTATCATACCGCACAACGTCGCTACAAAAAGCAAATAAATGCAATAAGTTCTTTCAACATTTTACTAAAGGTACAGTTTTATGAATTTTCAATACAAAACATAAAAATAAAATATCAATTCTTCGCGGTAAATATCGCAGAGCTAGAGTTAAAACGTTATAACCCTAAAACCATCGGGCGTCGACGAGACTCATAACCTTAAAATACTTGGAACTTTTATTATAAAAAAAATGTTTCAGTCCCAGCTCTTATAGTTTTAGTTCTAGTCTCGAATAAAGAAAGAACATTACTGCAATATTTTTTTGAAACTTAAAGTACACTCACGATCATAAATACCTTACAGGAACGCAAAATTCAAAAGAAATAAAAAAAACAACTTTGAGAAAAGACCTATTTCGTAGTAGTAGATCTTCGATAATACTATGTTCGTAACACCATAAAATATCTATTAATACTTTACGAGAAAATCCTATTGAATCTTGCGTATGTCTAAATACTTACGTTTGTGACTGTACCTACCTACGTAGCTTGAGCACACTCATTCCTGCAAATGTTTGCAGCAAAAGAAATAAAGCGAAGAAAGAAGTAATTTTTTACTTGAAACGAAACGCTTCCCCTGGATTTAAGATAATGGAAATTCATATGGATATCGACAAAGTTCGCCCTCTGAAGGCAGTCAGATTAAAAGTAAGACCGCTCTCATGAAATTATAATTTAATTTTTTCCCGGCGATATTCATTCTCTCTCGAATCCAATTGTGAATGCATGATGCAGGTTGATTCTGCGAGACATATTATTTATAGGTACAATTTACGTTACCGCTCATCTTGTGTTTCTTTATTCGAAGAAAAATTGGTTTTGCGGTTGAAAGGTTATTTTTATTTCGTTACTAACTTGTTGCGAGTAAGATTTGTGAGGACGTTTTGTTATTTTTTTCTCGTTTGGAGATTATTGTGATGTTGTTTGACTGCTAATATCTAATTAGGTATAAACAGTTCTGCAGTAGACGCATTAAATTAAAGCGCCTTATGTATTGAGACGTTTGGTACATAGATTTATATACACACATCAAAAGTGACTAGGGATCAAGCATTTTTATGCGGATTTCTTGAGATTGAGATGTGGCTTTGTAATAAATTTATGATTTTATAAATTTATATGGATCCTTTTTGGTGCATTTCATAATTTGAATCAGGAACTGTGAATCAAATTCGAGTAAAAGATGAAAATCAGCTGTCAATATTTTCCCTATAAAAACATACAACGCATTGAAGACATTATTAGTGCTACTGTTTCCCTACTACTGATTAAAACCAACGTTATTATGGAGCAGCGACGTCATTTAAGCAGGGAAGAAATGCTCAGAGCCGTGGGAATGATAGAAGCTGGTTCCCGGCAACGTACTGTGGCTTTAGCTCTGAATACAAGTCAGAGTGTTATCAGTCGACTTTGGACACGTTACCGAAGCACTGGTACCGTGGCTGAGCGCCATGGAGGACGGTATCGCTGCACCACACGGAGACAAGACCGATACATTCAAATCTTAGCTCGAAGAGCTCCAACAATAACCGCCATGATGTTAGCCGTGAGGCTTCATCACTCTTCAGGGAACTTAATTAGCGACCAAACAGTCAGAAACCGCTTGCATGAAGTGAACCTTCATTCCCGAAGACCGCTACGGGTACCACCTATAGCAATGCACAATCGTAGGATTCGATATCAATGGGCTCTTGAACACAGAAATTGGGCAGAAGAACAATGGCGTTTCGTGTGCTTTTCTGATGAGTCTCGTTTTGGTATGAGACCGGATACAAGACGTATACGACACTGGAGAACCCCTGGACGCCAACAGCGATTAAAATCCTGCCAGGAAGTCCATCCTTATAGTGGTGGAACCATCATGGTATGGGCGGGTATTTGGATCGGCGGAAGAACTGAGTTGATTTGGATCACAGGCAACCTCAACGCTCAAATTTATGCTGAGACGATTGTATCAGACGTCATCGTTCCTCTACAAGTGCAAATCGGTCCCTTATTTCAGTTAATGCATGATAATGCACGACCGCACACCGCAAGAGTTGTAAGACAGACTCTCGCCGCAGCTAACATCAATGTCCTGCCCTGGCCTGCTCAGTCGCCAGACTTGAACCCGATTGAGCATGCATGGGATATGCTACAGAGAAGAGCTCTGCCGAATATGGAGGGTATCCAGTCGCAAGAAGACCTTTTTTTGTTGTTGCAACGAACATGGGCGGCCATTCCACAGCGTGATTTGGATGAACTCATTTTGAGTATGCCAAACCGATGTTCTTGTGTTGTTAGTGTTCGCGGTAGAAACACGGATTATTAATTGTTTAAGTTACCCAATAAAATTTTAAAGAAAACTGTTATTTCAGTCTTTTTTTCGAACTTTAATGTTAGTGGTTCAAATGTCAAAAATCCCTTTATTAGGAAAATGGCAAATTTCTTTATTAATGCAAAGGTGACTTGGTTTAACGTTACTGTGACAAACGAAAACACTTTATTTGATGAATCCTTAAAGAAAATTTTAATTAATATCAATCAGGAGAAAAGTTATTGCAAAAATATATGTTGATCCCTAGACACTTTTGATGTGTGTAGTTTATTTGGTGCACACAAAAGACATAGCACAACATACAAAAACACGTTTAAATATTAGCTAAATACGTGATTATAGCTACAAAGTGCTAAGAGGTATAAAAAAAAAAAATATAGAGGAAACAAGACAATACAATTCACACACATTCAATCACATGTATCACAATCATTTACTTTTTTTAGCATTAGTTATAAAAACAAAAAGATTTATTGGCAAAAAGAAAACAAACACACTTAATAGTTTGCACATGTTTTGGTTTGACCGTTTGGCCCCCAAACTAAGCAAGGTTTGTATCTTGGGGGTCGGAGTGCGATTGACCAGAAACGAATATGTCGGTTTGCAAGGCTAGTTTAGGAAAGCGTGTATTATGTTGTGTGTGTGTTTTTGTGAGTGTCTGTGAGGGTGAAAGTGTGAGAGAGGGATGTTGTTAGCTGGCACAATATCTTTGTATCTGCTTAACAAAGACAATTTTTAAAATAAATGGTGTTCATTGAAGTTGTTTCTTTTTCACAGGCACTTTAAAAAATTACAATTTTGTTTCAGAATAAACCTAATACATTTTGTATGTATAACAAAATGATACATAAGTAATACAATTAGGTATTGTTCAGTCTAACGGTTTATATTAGAATTTTGTCCACAGGTGAATTTGAATTTGCTTCGCTTATTAAATTTTTAATATAAAAGCTTAGATCGCGGTATTGTGATATTATGGTAAATAAAACTACATCCAGCAGCTGTACCTATTGTTTTAAATGTTAGGTATTTTGTTTCGAACTATAGAAATAGATATACTTCGTCAAGACTCCTCATCGCCTATCCCACAATGTTTGAAGACTTCTCCAGACAGAATCTTCTACCAGTGCGTCCTGCCCGTTATGACATGCAGTGCCGAAACTTGGACACTGGGGGGACACCGGGCTGGTCCACAAATTCAAGGTCGTTCAATGCGCTATGGAGCGGGCTATGCTCGGAGTTTCTTTGAAGGACAAATACAGAAATAGATTTTTCGGAAAAAAAACCGGTGTTACCGACATAGTTTGTAGAGTAAGCAAACCGAAGCAGGAGTCCTGGAATGGAGATCGGGTATTGGCAAGCGTAGCGTAAAATGAGGCCCTAGCTAGATGGACCGACGACCTTAAGAAAGTGGCCGGGACAGACTAGGTGCGGAAGGTGGAGGACAGGGTGTTCTGGCGGTCCCTGGGAGAGGCCTATTCACAGTAGTGGACTGCGATAGGTTGAGTTGATGATTGATAGGTTGTGTTGTTGATTGATTCAAATATGTAAATTATACTTCTTATTATTATAAAGAGGAGGAGCTCGTGGCTATTGCCATCAACCGGGCACAACTCTAGACTCCGGGCTACTACTGAGAAATTCCAGATAGGAAAATCAAATAACACTTTGCCCGACCCGGGAATCGAACTCAGGACCTCATGCTCAGCAGTGGCGCTTGCGACCACTAGACCAACGAGGCAGTCAAATAAAAATAAAATATGTGTAATTAAAATCACATAGCCGTAGCTTCGCGTACGAGTGTTTGTCAAATTGTCATAAATATGAAACCATCTTATTTTGGCGGCAAAAATTAGACGCGGTGTGAGCCGTTTCACAAATGAACTCGCTTTTGAGCTCTGTCAACAATTTGCAACTTTGCCTATTAAGGTCGCAAAATTATAATTTTATTCAGTCCCTCACTTTGTGTTTTGATATTAACTTAGAGAAAGAATGGTTTTCACTAGATACACTTATTAAATCAGAACATGACTTCATAGATAAAACACAACGCGTATAACTCACACACACAACCCATTTATTTTAAGCACGAATAATAGTAAAAATGTTTTTACGCTGACGCTGATTTATACTTCTTCGTGTTTTTTAAAATACATAGTCAGTAACATAACTATTAAAGAAATTATTAGTCTTATTATGTCTTAGCAATAGAATAGCACTGCAACTAATTACGGTTCTCAGAATATCGTAGCACGTAGCCATGACCCGTAGTTTCGTAGCAGTAACGTAGCCGTTGCTACGGAACTGCTAGGAAACTGCTACGAATTTTATGTTGATTTTTCAAGTAATCATCTATATATAGCTGTGTTTGATATGTACTACTAAAGTATTGTAATTAAATAATCAGAGTGTACAAATGTATGCATTTTCAGTTAAAATGTAAATGATGAAACTACAGAAATGTTTTGCTGAATTATGCCAGTTGTTCGAGTGCGGTCGCGACGGCTTTAAAAATAAATTATTTTATGCGTTTGCTAATTTATTCAACTCATTTGTCGCGTAGTGGAAATTAATGAAATGAAAATTAATAAAATAATTTGCCAACGTATGTCCGGAATATTGTAGTTTTCATTTTGAATACGTAACATGTAAGCTTTTATTGTTTCATAATTGAATGTTTTAAATTATGGAATATTATGAAAACTACAATTGTGGGCATATTAAGAGTGTTTATTCTGAAAGTTGGCAACGTCGCAAATAGATGTCAAATATTTCGCTGTTTTGATTAATTTGATAATATTTCTGTATGGAAATAAAAAATGTGGCTAACTAGCAAACTAGAATATTGATTATGAAATGCAATAACTAATATCGTAACACCGAATAGTTAGTTTTAGATGTAAAAAAAGTATTTGGAAACTTTCCAATTGCCTTTTTTTCACCTAAAACGGGTACAACATCAAATTCAATGTTATAATTGCAATTCATTATTAATATTCTAGTCAATTGGTTAGCCACATTTCTTATTTCCATACAGTATTATTTCCAAATTAATCGAAACAGGTAAATATTTGACAGCTATTTACGACGTTGCCAACTTTTAGGATGCACCCTCTTAAATACGTGATGCCACTTGTAGTAATACGAATGATTTAACGACTTATGCAATTATGTCTGCAAAAACAACGACATAAATACATAAAAATACAAGGATTATATTTCCCATAATATAACTTCACTTTTTGAATGGCATAACCTTTCAGAGCTTTATCTAGAAACTTAAAATAAGATAAGACTTTAAATCAAGTAATTCTATAAAATAAACTAAAAAGACTTTTAAGCAGAAATTCGCCGAAAACATTCCCGAAATACATATTAATACAAATTCTTATCACTGACGCCGTTGTATCGTAACTTTCTGCTCAAAACTCTAATGTCTTGCTGATTTTAATAAACGAACGATTTACATGCAGCCAGTACGATTTACATTCAGATAAGGGTGAACATACTCTGAGAAAAAAATTAACTTCTGTTGTAAGTAATACCTACTAAGTTATGGTGAAGGGTGTGAGGAACAAATTATGGGGAGCACTGCGCAATAATAAGTTGGTATGGTGTCTCTAAATATTTTATTATGAAGGCAATTTTGTTCGTTTTTGTTAGTGTTCCCTGAGGAGCAAATTTACGTGGGTTTATTTTGCTGATGCCTTGGTACACATTTTTTGTACACAGCTGTTCAGTTTATAATTGAAACATTTCCATTACAATCATCATCATCATCAGCCTATTAATGTTCCCACTGCTGGGACACAGGCCTCCTCTCTGTGAGAGGGAGTGGGCTGTAATTTACCACGCGGGCTCGTAAGTCGGGGCCGTTACCACTGGGCCACCACTGCTCTATTACAATATTTATCGTTATTTATTGTTCTTAGTTCACCTAACGCACAGGTGCATGTGAGTTTGACCGCCAAAACCACTAGGTACTCATTAACATTGTCACATGGCAAATACATTGGTGATCATATTTACTTGTAATAGACCGACAAAACCCCGACACAATAAAGAAAAATATCACTCTTTAGATTCAAAGACGTTAAAGTCAACGAGGAAACATTGTTATTTATGAAGCCAATAACTTTATCAGAAAACTCACCTACGTGTATTCACTTCCACAGATTACTTAAAAATTACTTCGTCTCTTACTTACTTACTTCACCTTTACATATGTTCACTCGTTTAAACCCTGACTAATGCGATTGATTACAAGTTATCGTAAGGCATTACGCGGATAATAAGTACTTGATATGATTACGATATTTTTAATTTTAAGTTGGATTTGGTTATGCAAGGGTCGTAGCAGGTGGCATTCTGTAGTTACTGCCTACCCCCCATAAGAAGAAGGCGTGAGTTTATATTATGTATTTATGTAATTTTAAGTTCGCAGTCACTTGTTGAAGTGAAAACTTCTTTACCAGCGTTGTGCACTTTTTTTGGGATGGGTAAAAAATGTTAAACTCTCGTCAGAACGTGCCGTAAGATCCGTTGCCTAGCAACCGTCAAAGTAAATATTAGCACGGGTGTAGATAAAAGGAATAAAGATATCGGACAGAAACTGCTTATACACTTAAAGAAAAACTTAATTTTTTTTTCGAAGCTTCAACAAATAAAATACATCGGTATACAAATTAATGAAGGGGATGAACACAACTTAATACACAATATTCAAATACATAATTCTACTTCCAGACTTTGACTGTATCCAGTCCAATTTACCTATGGTAGATTATTTCAGTAGAATTTTTTACCTCATTACATTTGAATGGAATCTAATATCCATCTAAGTTAGAACTTCGTGAAGTCGATCTAAATTTGAGCGATCCTGAAGTTTTGATGAAAATTGGTCCTCGCTGAAACTTAGTCATTGTGCCCAACCCTCAGGTTGGGTTATAATGTAATTATGGTAAGTGTGTGATATAAGTTCTACGTCTTTTTAAGATGGGTCTGGCCTGAGTAACTATGTAATTCGATGTGGTTTAAGAAAAAATATGTGTTGTATGTGTAGGCACACACAACACCTACTATATCTTTCGGATACATTATAATTATGCATCAATCTGCCTACCCTTTTCCCAACTATGTTGGGGTCGGCTTCCAGTCTAACCGAATGCAGCTGAATACCAGTATTTTACATGTAGCGACTGCCTTTCTTGACCTCCACAACCCATTAACTGGGTAATACGATACCCTTTTGTAAGACTGGTTGTCAGACTTTGGGGCTTCTACCCGTAACGACTGTCAAAGATCCAAGAATGACAGCCGGGACCAACGGCTTAATGTGCTTTCCGAAGCACGGAGGAATCTCTAAATGTAAAGATGGTCACCCATCCACGGACCAACCCCGGCAAGCGTAGCTTAACCTGATCGATCGATTCATGCGGCTGTTATTACTTAGCCACTAGCTCCTCAGATATAGAGCTCTCGAGGATACATTATATGCATAATCAGCCTAACATGTTCCCACTGCTGGGACACGGGCCTCCTCTCTGTGATATGGAGTAGGCCGTAATCCACCACGCGGGCCCAGTGCCGGTTGGTAGATGTCACATGTCTTCGAGTTTTTGGAGCAGTGGTGGCCCAGTGGAATCGGCCCCGACAACCCAAGCAGGCGTTTTACTTTGTGTAAATTATTTCATCACCACTGCTTTCAAAACGGTGAAGGAAAACATCGTGAGGAAACCGCCATGTCTTAGAGCCAAAAATTCGAAGTCATGTGACATCTACCAACCCACACTGGGCCCGCGTGGTAGATTACAGCCCACTCCATCTCACAGAGAGGAGGCCTGTGTCCCAGCAGTGGGAACAGTAAAGCACCTGTCAGGGTTCGAACCTACGACCTACAACTCGTAAGCCGCGGCCGTTATCACTGGAGCACCACTGCTCCTATAGGAATACGATATGAAAAGCGAACTAAAAGTTTGGAAGAGTGCAAATAGAAGTTGAATTATTAAATTAAATTAATAGATGTAACAACATTATTGTGTCACTAAATAATAATTTCAATTTTCCACTTAACTTGAACCTGAGTCACTATGGACCAATCCCTTCTATATATGGATGACCTACGGGTACATAATATATAATAATGTATTTAGGAAGCTGTTGGGACTGCCACGATGCGCGAAGGTGCAGCGCGTCTACTATGTTTGCGCAAAACCGAACTGACGGCTTCTACGTCGTCATTCCGAGAAGAAAACCGCGTCGGTGTTGTCAAGGTTGTGGGCGAGTACCAACAGCATTCTAAAAACTACATATGGTGGAGAGTATCGACTCTCCGATTATTAAAAGTTTTGTGAGAAGGACAATCCCTATACATTAATTTGGGGATGTCCGTTTCACAATCTTATTTATTCGGTCTCCTTCTCTTTTGTATTTTAACTACTAACACTATTAGTAATAAGTTATATGTATTATTTAACACGCTGGATAATCGCTGGATTTTGGTGTCCGAAAATAAGGAATATAATAATGGTCTTCCGCGATGCCGTTGCACGTTTTCAAGAACCCATGCTGTGGTAGTCTTAGCCCATAATGCATCCGACATGCGGCAAACGTGTCCGGCCCAATACTAAAGATAACGAAAATCTTTATTACATTATTCACGTCTAAACAGGGAACGGGTTTTTGGTTTTTGGTCGAGCAAAGGAGTGCGATAAGTGAAGCTGATTAATATTAGTTGCTTTGTAAACTTCTTCTTTTTCTTTTGATGCTAATTGGGCCCAGTAGTGGGTCACGTTCATCGCGGGCTCAGTGGCGTTAATGGTTATTTTTACCCTCCAAAGTGCAGGTCTACACTTTGGACACTCCAGCAAGTGGGCCATGGTCTGGTTGAAAGCACCGCATTCACACTGAGTGTCGGATGGATCTATTATCCCTGATAATACTTTATGTGTAGGTAATACAAACTAAATTGCAACGAAAATGAAAACTTGATGAAAACTTCACGGAAATTGTTCTACTGGTGGCGCGTCTCGCCTATCTGCGGGAGCCTTAAAATCATCTATAAAATACTGCTCTAACCACATTACCTACATGAAACCAGTATTTTCCTAACACAAAGTCGACGGGATGAAAACAAAAGTCATGTTGATGTTACAACCACAAAAATATACCCATTCTGGATGCAGTGAAATTTTTCCGTAATCTGCTGTTTATGCGGCGCTGAGCGGCTTGCGCAGGTCACACGTGAGGTAAGCTGATTTTGTGCTTATGCGCATAATACGAGATTTTAGCTCTTCGTTTGGCGGTCTTTGAGTGTGTAGTTATGTGAATACTTGTCTGCTACTAAACACTGTCTATTGTAACTAAAGGCTTAATTTTCTTTTATCGAAAACAGTATCTTTTAAAATTACTTTAGCAAGAAAATTGTCAAAAATATATGATGAGAGGAAAAATAATCTCTGTAGGTATGGTTAGGTAGGTATTTATAATTGTTAGAATGCCACATTTTATATTCCCGAAAATTATGATTTTAATTTGGTCCTTACGTACGACTTTACGAATGCATATAATATATGATAGCGGCACCTGGTTTAAAATGTTACCTAAACTTCATGGTTTTCAGGTCGTAATTTTAGTTCTAGTAGAACTACTAACATAAGGCTTGAGTCATATGATGTACGAGAGTGTAGACAAAACTCGAATATTCCTGTAGCCGACCGCAGGCGGCAACTGCAGGCGACGTGTCGCCGCCACACGACTAGTTTTCCGAATTTCTATGAAATACCTTCCGTAGCTAGCGACACGTCGCCTTCATAGAAATACATTAGAATACATAGAACATGACACGACTGGGGTGTCGCGGCGCTGTCAGTCGCCTGCAGTTGCCGCCGCGACGTAACTATGAAGATATCCTAAATAAAATAATTGGTAGTAACCAAAACTGGAATGCAATGACAAGGCCAAAAGGAAGATGAAACACAGAAAAAATAGAAAACATGCGGTTTACTGTCACTTAATATTTTATTGGTATAAAACATACATAAATCTTTTTGCTGCAGTAAAACTAAGAACACCAGGAAACTGCATGCTTACCGCAGTCTCTCTACCTGGCTTCATGTGACAGTTGTTGTTATTTGTTTGTGGGGATGTGGCCGGCCCGTATCGCACTATGCATACCTCTCTGTATGAAGCGTGTCATACGTATCAAAGGAAAACGGCAAAGCGGTTTCAACTCTTGTTGTCAGGCTAACTTGGAGTGGGTTGTAGAACGCTATATATATTGCTTGTGATGTTTGCCGCAGAGAGATTTTTCATTGGAATATTTTCTATCGAGGCTAAGTAATAACAGCCGCATGGGTCGATCCAACAGGTTAAGCTACGCTTGCCTTGATTGGTCAGGGGATGACCATCGTTAGATATGGATTTTCATACTAAGATTGCCGGCCGCGCGCTCGCTTGTTTTTGACCAGTACAGCAATTTCGATTTATCTCGAAGAAGGTTGTCAAAATAATGTTCGAATTTTCAAGCATGTTTGAGAAGAAAACATTTAACCTAACTGTATGTAGGTATTCTATTTTCCGCAAACCGCTACGTTTCCTGTAAGACCTGATAAAATCGCGACTCAGCTCCACGTAAAACAGGTTAAAAAGTTACATTCGTAACGATAGTTTCGTTTGAAGTCAGCACACACTGTGTATACCGACACAAGGCGAAATACTGACCTTAATTTTATTCAATTTGTAACTCTCGAACCCAAAACTTTCGTGATGCATGACTCGAACAGTAATTCGACTTTTATTGCTTTTACTTTGCCGGATATTTCGTAAAAGGTTCGTTTCTGTGGGGAAATGGAAAATAGGCAAGAATAATAATTTTCAATAGGCCGATTTGTAAATGGATTTTTATCAGACACGGTTAAATTTATTTTATTTAATATGTTTTGTCATGGTTGCGGATAAATTCAATTGCTTTTACATAACACAATACAATGGTATATCTAAACATAATAGCTGACCAATCCATTCGAGATTATGTAAATAAAATGCAGTGTTGCTAAGCTTGCTATTATAACGTGTAAGTCATTCAGGAGTCATCTCATTACTTATGAAAGGGTATGTTTTATTTAATTATTTAGTCATGCCAGCTTTTACCTCATACCTAATCAAAAAGATTATTTCTCAGAAAATGTTACTATTTTGTCTTTTACTGAAAATAATATTTCCCGTATCACATTCCAGCTAAAACTAAAAATCTCTTAAAGCTGAAATATCAGCAAAACTTTCAGAAAAATATAGTTCCGCTTTCCGCGTTCTATATCGAGTTAACGAACTAGCACATAGTAGAAAAGCCAATTTCCTTTCATATAAATTAGAAGCTGGTAGCTGATATTTCAAACTGCGGGGTAGTCTTTATCAGGGCGGTGTCACAGGGTACGTGGTTCTTGGCTGCGGACCAACCCTCGCCTGTCGCGCATTGCTTCCTCTCTGGCTCTCTAATTTTTCAAAACAACATGGCAATGGTCCAAGATGAATAACACGTTATTCTGATAGTGCATACATTTTATGAATTTATAGCCGGAAGCTTGTTAGTTGTGGGTTAAGTTTGAATTTGGGTAGAAGCTTTACGACTAAGGTTATAAAATAAGGCTTGAGTGAAGTTACGAAAAGATTCGGTCGAGGCAAATAAATAGTAGCATTATTATTTCTTCAGACATGAACCGACTACTGATTTAAAGACATATTTCTACAAGTAGGTACCTACACTTGTATCAATATGTCTTTATTTCTAAAATCTTCACACAATAGGCAGAAGAGCCTGAAATATATGAATACTAACTTTCGGTCGCAGGTTTGCCCGCGTGGAGGTTGAAAATAATCCCACAGGAACGTACTCTCGGGATAAAAAGCCCTCCTGTGTCTTAACCCAGGTCAAGGTCTACCTATGTGCCAAATTTCATTGAATTCTGATCAAGACAGACATACAGACAGACAGTTACTCACACATTTATAATATTGCTATGGATGTTTGTAACTGTGCATTTATTGAAGATATTATTTAAAAACCAAGTATTTGACGGTAATGAACCCTATTAATTACTATCAAATCCCTTTTTTTTTGGTGGGATATCATCAAATTGCTTCTCCCGCTCTGGACGGAGCGGGAGTGTCGGGCGAGAGGCGGGCATGTCAGACTCTTACTGACTAAAACCCACTGGTGTTCCTTCAGTTGCCTGTACGTTGCCAGGGGCCATGGTAACCCTTTAGGACTTTTCCGCAACTATCAAATATTTGGTCTTAAAATATCTTCAATAAACGGGAACAAATACAAATAGATAAATATTTCATAAGTACAGTTCAGTTGCAATAAAAGACACGGTATCTAAACCGTTCTCAGTCAGAGCTGCGTTTAAAATGGTTTCCTGTCTGTAGCAGGCACTTCTACTTCAATACTTACAAACTGAATCTTTTTACTAAGAACTATTTCAATGGAAGTTTTCGTTGCAGCATTTTATTGAATATTTAATAATTTTGCTTGCGCAATGAAGTGAGTTCCGACTTCCGAAGTTCGAATGTTCCAAATAACTTTGAAAGTTTCAAGTTTTCGTGAAATTGGTTACAGGTCATTACAGAATATTCTGTGTGTTATTGATTTCTGGTTTACCGCAGAAACGTTCTGAATTATTTAATATATTTTGTAGGAATACCACGGTTTATTAAAACATTTATTTATTTATAATTAGCTAGAACAATAAATAAATAAATCGTTTGTCTTGTAGATGTTATGTCAAGATTAAGAAAAATAGTTTCGTACAAAATCCTTAATCTGGTGACTTTTGTATTTTAAGTTAAGAATAAACCTCACCGCATTTTCTTAACGAAGTTGAATTTAACACAATTCTCAAGGGATTCACTTGAGCCTGTAAATCTTTTAAACAAGCTTTATATTCAGGAATTTAGCACATAGTTGTAGTCTACACCCTCATTTAGCTGTTTGAGTTGCTCAAGTTGCGGCATTATACCAGTTAGCACACTTTGTAACACGCTTGAGACGATCTTTATAAGCATAAACTATATTTTGAGAGCTTAAGCAAAACTTCCCAGAGTCGTACAATGTTCATGTATTCGTTCCCAGATAAATCTGCCTTGGAACACTTTATTTCACTTATAAAGTTCATAGCGGGGAGTTTTAACAGTTTTAAGTAAACACAAAGTTTTGAACTCGTCTCAGTTACAAGTTTACGTGTGCTAAACAAGTCTGGTCGTGTGTTAGAATGCGATGCGAACTTTCGAGCCGCGTGCGCTGTCACTATTAGCACTTTGAGTCGCTTCCCTCCAACCAACTTCCAACAAAGGGGAAGTTCTTCAATTTAAGATTGTTGTTATTGAGCGGCATTACATGTGTTAACCAAAGCCGTGTAATTTTACTTAAGTTTGATAAACTGCCTAATGCTGTGTTCTTGTTATGATAACAGATGGCTGCTGGTTTGCGTGGATTTAGTACGTAAATGTTTAGTTGAAAAAATGTTTGTGGCAAATGAAACGAAAGACGGAAATTATGTCATAATTGGCGTGAGAGTGGTGAATAGAAGTAGTAACAAAGCTGGCAAGTAAGAAAAGATTATTATAATAAATAAGAACAATTAGCATTGTCATTCGACGTGGCAATGCTGCCAGTCTTCTGGGCACGTTTCCGGATGACAGCGATGCGGGCGAGTATAAATACAAAATTCAGTATATTAAATTATAAAATTAAATTAGGTATATTATTGTATTTATTTGTATAGTTAGCCATTTAATTTAGTGTTAGGTCGTATATTGTATGTAAGATTTTTCATCTATGGTTATAATAAAAAGATTGAACAAATAAAATTAATGATATATTTTATTGATTTATGAAAAAAAAAATTGAATATAATTCCAAAATTTACATACTTACGGTAAATGAAATGAAATGAAATGAAAAAATGAAATGAAATGAAATCTTTTTATTGCCACATATAAAATCCACGTACAAGTTTCAATAAATCTGACGACCGTCCGTTCTGTTCCGTTTAAGGCTGCCTGTCCAATGGAGCGGAGAGGAGAGGAGCGGAGATGTGCCAAAATTAACCAATAGAATCGCACCTCTGGAGCGGAGTTTTGATTCTATTGGTTAATATTGACACATCTCTGCTCCGTTCTCCTCCTCTCCGCTCCGGTGGACAGGCAGCCTAAGACTAGCGAACTCACTTTAGCATCAAATAATACTAGCAAAGTAGAAACACATGTTGAAGAAAACGTGTTGCGCCGACCCCAACTAACATGGCACAACGGCAGGAAGATCATGAAAGTAGCAACACATGTGATAAAAAGTTTATCTCAAATTATTCTCTGCTAAATTGTTCAACTATTTACCGTCAAACCTTTTGTTCCACGTTTACGTGCACCGTGCAATCAATTCACGACTTTTTGTCTGTATTCCATAGGGAGTAACGAGAGCCGTGCTGTGAGTTCCCGACTAATTGCCTGAGGCATTGTTTGCATACATACGCCTACCTCTGCATACATTTGCGCATTCATACCTATTGATCCAATCTGACTTTTATATTAAACCCCTTTATACTTTACGTATAAAGCCATACGCTGTATAAACTCGTTCCACGTAAAGGCTTTTAGGGAGAGTAAACATCATTGACGCATCGCGGGCGTAGGTTAAAAATGCCCGACCGTTTTTGTCCCGGCCTTTCATAACCTACCCGTTTTATGTGCGCCGGATACGGCTTTATGTAGTGTGTTGCAGTTAATGTGTATTCAAGCAAGCGTCAGTATAATGTGACGGGGTACTGATACTGATAGTAGAGGTGGAGTGGTAGGTGGATACGAACGAAGTACTACATGGTTACATAATTATCTATAACTACGCTACGAGTTTTGAATATGGTTGGCATTTAAGAAACAGCTGACCGGCAGAACATACCTGACGTTTTTTGGCTTTTGGCCTGCTAGTACAAACGATCCTTTACAGATAAAAAAAATAAAGGGAACTGTTGTATACTCACTCAGTAATGGCCAAAAGGACCGATAACCATCATGCACTACATATAATATACTTTTTTTTGTCATAATCCTACTGTAAGGTATATTCAAGTCTGAGAATATTGAAAGGCTTACTACCTATTTATAAAGGTTACTAGAGACTAACAAAACCGCTGACACGGCCAGAGCTGCGAAACTTGTAGAGCGCTGACCAGCAGCACTTATGTGCAGGACAGACACCCAACTTAGTGTACTTGATAACTTCAGCTAGTTATGCGGTCCTGGTACTTCGTACGCTTTATGCAAAGTAAGAACAATAAGAAGAGGGGTTAGTTTTTTAGAGAGAGACATATCGATTTTAAAGTAAGGGCCAGATGTTAAGTAAATTCAAGAAGAAAATGTTTAGTTATAGAAACTCCTACAGAGGATACAAAATTAGATGACGTCAAAGAGGTAAGTGTGACGTACTACAACAAATAGATTAAAGACGTATAAGACGATTTTATGATATCAGGCAAACTGCTTACAACAGCATTAAGACCGGATATGACTTCCGCAGCGAAGGACGACGAGAAAGATGAAGTGATGGAAAGAAAGATAATGAATGAATGAGTGAGTGCAAATTGTGCGATGGTGGCGGAAATTGAAAGAGGCACTTGACACATAATAGGTCATTGTGAGATTTAAAGAAAAACTTGTTAAAATTTTTCATCTAAACAAATTATATGTATGTATGAACTTGGTATAACTACAAAAAAAAACTCATAACGAGAGGCACGTAATATCCTATACAGCCTAAGTCCTAGAGTGTGAACTAACGGTAAATCTATCGTTATATATTAACTGCATAAATAATTAAATTCGTGTACGTACATAATTTTATTAATATGTGAACACAAATCGTCAAAAATAAGTTAACAACAGTTACAAATTAGTATTTCATTTACAATGTACAAGCTTTGGTAGTTACAAATACAAAATTTGTTAAACAGGTGAATAACTGTACGACTGAAATTATTACAAAATCTGAAATATTTTTTATGTAGGTACAAAACATCTAATGATTAATTTGGTTATAATGACAAAATTAAGGAGTTATTTAGAGTACAATGACAATATTATTAGCGTAGTAGAAACATCAGCAATAATCAGCATGCATACTGTGCTTATCATAGTAAAAGTAAAAACTGTCCATATGCGAATCGGACAGTCTCACTAAGGGTTCCGTAATAATAAAACAAGAAAAGTGGTTTATGGGATTGTACGTTTGTACACGATAATAACTAGAAATATAGATCCGATTACAAGACTTCTTTCACTGATCGAAAGCCACACTATTCCGGATTGTCAAAAAATACTTTGATACTTGAAAATGCTCGTGGAAAACTCAATTCGGGTGAGGATTATTTTGCAAAAAATATAATAATGCAATTGTGCTAGCGTACGTTCTGTATTGAGGAGACAGAGAGGGGGGGGGGGCGCTTCAAATTACCCCTCATCACGCCATATATGTGTATCAATAAAAATTTTTGCTAAGCTAATATATTTTAGAGACCAACAAGGATGCAATAAAAGCCAGGTGTTCAAATGATTATAAATATAGTATAACGTTAAATATTGTATAACACACAGTGTTTTTAAGTCATCAAAAGCATCTTTTTACTGCTAGTAGTAGAAAACCAAGGGCAAATTCCTATATTTGTAATACATTTATTTTATCGTATTTCCGAAATTGTTTCAGGGAAAACATTTGTCTAATCGGTTCCTATTACTTGTAAATTAAGTAATAATTTGCTTGGCAGACCGTGACAAAAGCCGATTTAGTTCTAGCGTTGAAATTCGCTATAATGCCACCTTTAAAGTCGATCAGTCTTGGTCTCTCACACCATACGAGCGAGCATTGAAGCTCGGCACGATGGCGGAACAAACGAGAAAGAAACTTTCGCTGGTGAGTAAAGTGTGCGTTTTAAAACATATCCTTATATCTTATAGAATGCAACTCTTTGTCTGTCTATCCGATAGTGCGTTTATAAGTTGATTACCAGTACTATCTACTATCTGATTAAAACATACATTGCCGGGCAAAAAATATTGAAGGTTGAACCTATGTATACTAGCGTGGCAGCTGGAGGGTCAAGGATTTTTTTTTCTAAAATTCATACATGTTTCTCTAGCTAGACGATCAGTATTAGTATGTATATTAGTCAACGTGAGCGTTGAGGGCTCAGCTAGTCTTTAAATAAAAAGCAATTGGTCACGTCTTGTAATATAAAATATATGTAGGATTATTATAATAATATTACATTACACGCTTAACCATTTAACCATGAAAGTGTTTTTATTAGGGTTCCGTATCCAAAGAACCCTTTTACAAAGACTTTTGTCTGTTGGTCAGGGCTGCAAGTTTTTAAGGGTTTAACGGCTTAGTTTCGGTGCTAGGAGCCCTTAGTGTGAGAGCCCGTACTCGCACTTGGCTGGTTTTTATTACATAATCACAATTAAAAATAATATAAAAGAAGGAGATCCTTCTTTTTTTTTTACTAGATAGTTAGGTAGGCAATGCAGAATTGCGTAAAAACTTGGAATAACAAGGTTATTGAGTAGACAATACTTCACCTAATTGAAAAATTCGTCTGCTAGACAGCAAAAATATTATAATAGATATTACTGAACTGCCAATTGTAAAGGATTGTCATTCCGAATAAGTTACGCAATTACGGTGTTGGTAAAATATCTATTATTAATACGATGCTCAACCTCTACTTAATTCGAAGTGAAAATCTGTTTTCAATCAGTTCTAGGAGTCCATTATATAATAACTGAAGTTAATATTTCAACTTTTACAATCCAACACTTTTAACTCCCGTATGTAGGGACATACGGGATTTATTAGTGCGGCGATTTAATGGAAAGAATTTAGGTTTAATACTTTATTCTCAAAAAAAAAATACAACAAAAGAGCCACTTTCGTGAGCATGTATGGAAATGCGGGGACCTTTCGCTAAAATTCTTCATCGTTGAGATATTGAATGATTTACCAATTAATATAGTATTGTTTACCAATATAATATAGTATTGTTGTCACCAATCAAACATAAATAAAATAAAAAAATCTTTTCAGTTGTTCGTGTTCGCTATAGTCATCACATGTCGAGCTGATGACGTGTCACTGAGTAGACGACTATCTTCAAGCAACAGTTTAAGCGACAACCTTGGCTTAGAAGCCTATGAGGAACCTAACAAATCAAGTAACAATCAGCTTGAGAAAAATGGATTGCGATACGGTTACCAAGGCAGCAGTGGCGCTGCTGCGAGCGCTGCAGCTGCAGCTGGTATGGGAGGTGGCCTCGGTGGAGGTTTTGGTGGTGGGATCGAAGCTGGCATCGAAGGAGGAATTGAAGCCGGCATTGAAGGTGGGTTTGGTGGTGGCATTGAAGCCGATTTTGATGGTGGCGTAGAAGCCAGCGCTGATGCAGGCGCTAGCGGTGGTATAGGTGGTATGATCTCCAGTGCCATAGGTGGTCTCTTTGAAAGTGGCCTCAGTGGTGGCCTAGAAGCTGAAATTGAAGGAGGCATAGAAGCTGAAATTGAAGCTGGTGGTGGTGCGGGAACATATGCCTTAGGGGGCGGCAGTAGTTATGCAGGAGCTGGTGCTGATGCATACGGCGCCGGTGGTGCTGGTTATGGAAGTAGTAGCGCTGGTGCTACTGCCAATGCTCATAATAGAGGTTCTCTTGGCATGTATGGAGGAAGCACCGCTGGGGCTGCTGCTAATGCTTATGGTGGTGCATCTGGTGGATATGGCGGATATGGCGGTAGCGCCGCTAATGCTAATGCCCATGCTAGTGGTGCATCTGGTGGATATGGTGGATATGGCGGATATGGAGAAAGTGCTGCTAACGCTAATGCTAATGCCCATGCTAGTGGTGCATCTGGAGGATATGGTGGATATGGCGGATATGGAGAAAGCGCTGCTAACGCTAATGCCCATGCTAGCGGTGCAACTCGCGGATATGGCGGTTATGGCGGATATGGAGAAAGCGCTGCTAACGCTAATGCTAATGCCCATGCTGCTGGTACATATGGCGGATATAATGGTTATGGAGAAAGCGCTGCTAACGCTAATGCTAATGCCCATGCTGCTGGTACATATGGCGGATATAATGGTTATGGAGAAAGCGCTGCTAACGCTAATGCTAATGCCCATGCTGTTGGTACATATGGCGGATATAATGGTTATGGAGAAAGCGCTGCTAACGCTAATGCTAATGCCCATGCTGCTGGTACATATGGCGGATATAATGGTTATGGAGAAAGCGCTGCTAACGCTAATGCTAATGCCCATGCTGCTGGTACATATGGTGGATATAATGGTTATGGAGAAAGCGCTGCTAACGCTAATGCTAATGCCCATGCTGCTGGTACATATGGCGGATATAATGGTTATGGAGAAAGCGCTGCTAACGCTAATGCTAATGCCCATGCTGCTGGTACATATGGCGGATATAATGGTTATGTAGATAGCGCTGCTAACGCTAATGCTAATGCCCATGCTGCTGGTACATATGGCGGATATAATGGTTATGGAGAAAGCGCTGCTAACGCTAATGCTAATGCCCATGCTGCTGGTACATATGGCGGATATAATGGTTATGGAGAAAGCGCTGCTAACGCTAATGCTAATGCCCATGCTGCTGGTACATATGGCGGATATAATGGTTATGGAGAAAGCGCTGCTAACGCTAATGCTAATGCGCATGCTGTCGGTGGATCTGGTGGATATGGCGGATATCAAGGAAGTGCCGCTAACGCTAACGCTAATGCTAATACCTATGGTGGCAGTCTAGGTGGGTACAGTCGTGGTGGATACGGAAGTGCTGCAGCTGCAGCTGCAGCCGCAGCGGGAGCGGGTGGCTATTCTGGTGGTGGTGGTGCATACGGTGGTGCTGCAGCTGCGGCTGCGGCTGCGGCAGGGGCTGGTGGTTATATAGGTGGTGACGCAGGTAGTTACGGAGCTGGTGGTGCTGCAGCTGCGGCTGCGGCTGCAGCTGGGGCTGGCGGCTACGTAGGTGGTGGTGGTGGTGCAGTAGGAGGGGCTGGTGGTTATATAGGTGGTGAAGTAGGTGGTTATATAGGTGGTGAAGTAGGTGGGTATATAGGTGGTGACATAGGTGGTTACGGAGCTGGTGGTGCCGCAGCTGCGGCAGCAGCTGGGGCTGGTGGTTACGCAGGTGGTGGTGGTGGTGCATACGGTGGTGCTGCAGCTGCAGCTGCGGCTGCGGCAGGGGCTGGTGGTTATATAGGTGGTAACGGAGGTGGTTACGGAGCTGGTGGTGCTGCAGCTGCGGCAGCGGCTGGGGCTGGTGGTTATAGTGGTGGTGGCGGTGGTGCATACGGTGGTGGTGCAGCTGCAGCTGCGGCTGCGGCAGGGGCTGGTGGTTATATAGGTGGTGACGCAGGTAGTTACGGAGCTGGTGGTGCTGCAGCTGCGGCTGCAGCTGCGGCTGGGGCTGGCGGTTACGTAGGTGGTGGTGGTGGTGGTGGTGGTGGTGGTGCTGCAGCTGCGGCTGCAGCTGCGGCTGCAGCTGGTGGTTACTCAGGTGGTGGTGGTGCATACGGTGGTGGTGGTGGTGTATACGGTGGTGGTGCAGCAGCGGCTGCAGCTGAGGCTGGTGGATACGTAGGTGGTGGTGGTGGTGGATATATAGGCGGTGATGTAGGTGGCTACTTAGTTGGTGGTGCTGATATATATGGAAGTGCTGCAGCTGCAGCTGGGGCAGGTGGATATATTGGTGGTGATGCTGGTGGTTACTTAGGTGGTGGTAGCGGTGCATATGGCGGAGCTGCAGCAGCAGCTGCAGCAGCTGCAGCAGCTGCTGGGGCAGGAGGATATATAGGCGGCAATGGTGGTTACTTAGGTAGTGGTGGCGGTGCATACGGTGGTGCTGCAGCTGCAGCAGCTGCTGGGGCAGGTGGATATATTGGCGGTAATGGAGGTACTTACTTGGGTGGTGGAGGAGGTGCATACGGTGGTGCTGCAGCTGCAGCTGGGGCGGGTGGTTATGCAGGTGGTACCGGCATTGCTAGTGGCATCGGTAGTGGTCTTGTCGGCGGTGGTGTCGGAGGCTTTGTTGGTGCTGGCTCTGGAGCTAGCGCCGCAGGTGGCGCTGGTGGTTATACCTACACTACTACGTATGGCTTCAAATAATTTGAACAGCTCAAAATAGTCTTAAATTAAATATCCTGTCGGATTACATTTAGTTCTTTAATTAGTATATCTGTTTATAAATTATATCAATATATTAAAACTTAAATTCAACGAAACAATAAGTTGTAAAGTAAAACTTAACAATTAAACAACTTATTATGAGATTTTATATCCTCATGACATAATATTCTGACAGAATTACAAAACACAGACTGATGCACAAACTTGGTACGCCTAATTATTTATCTGCCTATCAGCCCTTGCAAATCGTCAAAGATGTTTAGGGGTGCCAATATGAATTTATGTACTAGAAAAATGATATGCATGTTTCACTTAATTGTTATAATTTATCTATTATTGTTAAAGTCCGTTTAATATTCTTATGTTGCAATCTGTTTATTGTTATTCCGCTTATACGACTGCATATATAATCAATGTTCACTACTTGTAGTACAGTACTGAAATAATAAAAAATTTGAAAAATACCTATTTATAGAATTTCATAATTGCAGAAATATCATAAATTGCACTTGGTGCTCAATAATGTAACTTTGTGTACATTTACTGAAATGAAAAGTGATAATAAGACGATTTGTATAGATTAAGATCTCAAACAACCTGTTTTAATAATAAATACGTTCATGGAATTGAAATAGTTCTTTTATTTATGACATGAAGATTTTCCAGACTCCCAAATGAAATATTTTCTAATACAAAATATATCGCCCGGCTCTTTTTTTAAAAGTCACACTGAAGGCCTGCGCAGACGATGGACTTTTCTCCGCGGCGCGGCGGCGGAGAAAAAAGTACGCTCCGCGAATAAACAGTCCGCCGCGGATTTACCGCGAACTCAACGCACACGGAACAACGCGGACTAAAGTCCGCTATGTGCGTTGCTTCGCCTAGTCACACGAGTTCTATTTTTTTCAGGGACTCTCCCGTACCTTTGTCCGGTCCGCTCTCTGCATGTGAGGACATGCAGACAGCGGAACAACCGAGGGGTTATTCGGAGGACTTTTTGTACACAGTACTTTTAATCCCTCGTTTGCGTTACTCGATACAGTTGTAAGCGTTCTATTTTTGCGGACAAAAAAGTCCACGGACAAAAATCCGTCGTCTGGACAGGCTATGATGGGACCAGTTCATAAGCGTCAGGCACATGTGCCCGACGGGGCTGCTAATGTATTAAAAGATTATTGTAGATGGTTTTTAATGTTACACACAGATAGTTAAAAATTACCTGATGCTATATATACCCATTCAATGAACTCGAGAATCATAAGATGACACAATTATTTCTATACAACTTGAAATCAGGGGCGACGCGTGAACAACAGAATCAATTATGGAATATATTGCATGTGTTAACCCTGTCTTGAAAGCGATAATCTAATATAGGGTTAAGATATCCATAGGTTTAGGTAGTTAAATAAAGGTAGACAAAAAAAACCACGTGACGAGACAGCTGTCAAGTAACCGACTAAACGTAATATATATATATATATATATAATACCTTCAGTTATCATGCTACGAGTTACGACACAGTTGTACTCTTCAAGTTAACAACGTCATAATACATTGACGTTTAGAGTTTAGACTCTATACAATAGCCAGATTACAAAATATTATACAGGATGTCCGGGTCAGTCCGGGACATCGACGCGAAACCTGTTACCTGTTCAGTACATGATTCTGAACCCCCTGTGTTGAAATTTTTCGTCGGTTATTTAAAAAAAATCTGCTGTTTCATAGAAAAGTGCAATACCTACGCGGTCTAAATGTATGGAACAGCTCCCTGCCACCCTGTATTATTTTTAAAAATGTGCTCATCTATTTACAGCTACGAAGAGTAGTTTAAGAATAAATTATAAAGTTACACATCTATACTAATATTATAAAGAGGAAAGATTTTTTTGTTTGTTTGTTTGTTTGTACCGAATAGGCTCCGAAACTACTGGTCCGATTTGAAGAATTCTTTCAGTTTTAGATAGCCTATTTATCGTGTAAGGCTATAGGCTATATATCATCACGCTAAGACCAATAGGGGCAGAGTACCAATGAAGAATATTTTAAAATCGGGGGTTTTTTTTAGCGTTAGCCCAAAATAACTATTCCACGCGGACGAAGTCGCGGGCAGAAGCTCTAGTACATTAATAAAAGAGAAAACTATTGTAAATATCTAAAATCAAATTTAATTTGGTTTTATCGTATTTTTAAACAAAAAAGTGTCATCTATAAAAACCTTTTTTACGATTTCTTTACCTTTATTTAACTACCTAAACCTATGGAGCATAAGTATCACGAGTCAGAATATCTCACATTCTACCTGTAAGATCTGTTTTAGATCGAAAGTTAAATAATACTCTTAATATTGTGACTGTGGTTCACTTTCTCTAGTTTAATAACAAATATTATATTAATTTTAAAACCGAGAAATGGTTCGGGCACCTTAGAAATACATAAATTCTCTATTTTATGGAAACAAACTATCGACGCGTTCCGCGAAAAGGTCGGATGCAATAACTTTACGAATTCTCAAGAAACTGGTAAAGTATCTAATTTCTAATCTCAACTCACAATGCTGGGGGGCGAGCACGGCCTACTGTGACATGGCTTGAGACACACCTTTTATATGACTAAACTGTGATAAAATGTGTGACTCGAGCCATGGTACAAGGCCGTGCTCGCCCCGCTGCGCTGGTGCAATCTGGCAACCATTTGATCGGGCTCAGGCGATTCAAGTCGACCCTTTTAAAACAATTGAGAAATTATAAAAATAGCAATAAATCTATTCTGCGAAACTGGCAAGCGGGGTAACGTTCGACGTGGTATATTTTTCTAAAGAATTGAGAAGACTGAGGAATGAACTCGGGGACAGTTGGTTTGAGAACAGGATAGAATACAGACGTCCAAGTCTAGGCTAGTTAAGTTAGAAGACAGATCAAGAGGCCATATCCAAGTGGGCTGTCGTAAGATAGCTAGTGTTATTTATTACACAGTTTAGTACAGATTAGACTAATGTAGTATTTACGGTAGTATGTGTGTGTGATTGTTGGTGAGACTGGGTGAGTCTTTCAGTATGATAATTACACTTAGCTGATAATATAATTAAAGTTCTTGTAATTAAACAGACAGAGCCGTGTTGCTGGGGAGTTTGTTGCACCACTTCTTCTCCCCAGCTCAACTAGGAAGTGGTGATTGGTGGGCGCTTTGGGGCTGTTTATAGGCCTACAAGAGAGTTGATCCATAACTCTATTAACTTGATTCTTGAATTATGATTCTCTACTCTATTATCAAGTACCTAAATCTTGTATTTAGTATTCATTACCTCAGACCTGAATGGGCCTTAAGAGAAAGTATCCAAAACTCTATTAAATAAATAAGGATTTTGAGCATCGGTTCTCAACTCTTTTATCTAGTAATTCTTAAATATTGTATTAGTTATCTCAGACGTGAGCACGTGTCTTGCAGATATGCTTATTGTGCAAAGGGTGAACTTCCAGGGGTTTGGGTGACCACATCTATCTTATATTCAGTCCAAGGACTGATAGGAACCATGTCTCCTAAAGAGCATGCTGCCGACGTAATACCACAGGAACTAGACGCCCTGTTGCTCGAACAAGGACTGTCGCACAGTTGAAGTTGAGTTGCTGTCGCACAGGGATAGCCGCTTCGTCACGTCATCAGTTCGAAAGAACTGCTAGGTACCATGTCTGGAAAAAGCGTGATGCCGACGCAATGCCGCTGAAAAGTCGCTTGCGTCACTTTATGGAAGTGTTGCTACCTAAACACTCCGAGTGCAGATGTGAGGTATCATGTGAATTATGACTGACCAAATACCTGTTACGCTAACGTAAGGGTTACTCACAGATTTATATAATAACATACTTTCCATCTACGTACGCAATGTAATTTGAATGTACTTTTTTGTTCCAATAAAGAAAATTTATTTAGTTATCTCTCTTTTATTTATTAGTTTTCTAAAACCATATCCAATGTAATTTCATAACTACGAATACTTAAGTCTTATTTGCAATCTCATTCAATCCTTTCCTTGCCTTATGGGTCAAGGGATCGGAATTCTTATTTGGGAATTCATTTCTTATTCGGTGGAAGAGTGTCCAGTCCGGAGACGGACTCTACAGGGCCGTACGGGGCGGAATGCGGCCTTTTCCCCTAAGGGGGAACCAACTTAAACACTACTATTAACATAATTAGGAAAAACTAAAATTTTATCAGCCTAGGGTAATTCAGATACAGTCACAAGTGGTGCCGTGACCAGGATCCTCGTCATTAAATGTACTGATTCACTTCAGAGCAACGAGAAAGAACAACTTATGGGTTACTACGAAAATAACACAACGTAATTTCATGGTTCTATATTTGTTAGAGACGACAAGAGTTACAACGGCTACAATAACTTAGTTTTAGTTAAGTTACGATTATTACTTAATTTTCAACTGCTAATATTGGGTTCAAATCCCGAATGATTTATTGGTTGATGTGCTCAGATTCCATTGTAAATGAATCTTGGGTTCGAGTCCCGCTAGATGTGTTGGTTTATAAGTGCTTGCATTCCTGTGTCACGGCTTGTGGGTTCAATCCCCACACGAATAGTTGATTGTAGGACTTTCGTTTCGATGCTACTGATAGTGGGTTCGAGTTCCACATGCACGGACGTAATTTTAAGTATGTGATGGTAAGATTGTTGTTTGGGTTCTTATGCTATTATATTAATGGGTTCGACTCCCTGAAAACGTGAGTTTTGTATCTGACAGTTTGTGAATATGAATTGTGCATTTGAGATTTTGTGTGTGTGAGCTTAGTTATAAGACACACCCTTAATATGGGTAAACCTAATTTTATTAGTTAAGACCTACGAAGCGTAAAGCTTATAAAAAGACTACAGTGTAAGAGCTGACAATTATACTGAACACGTCAAGTGTCTACCGTTTACGTAAAGTAAATATGAAAGACGTTATTGAACGATTTCTTAATTTTATAAGTTACCTTTTAGTTTATGTTACAGTTAAATTACTTATTAGCTAATAAGCTAGACTGTAATGTAATTATAGTACGTACTACCGAGATAAAAAGTATCCTATGTACCCCCTACCTGTATCCTGTGTCCTGTGTGTGTGGCTATGTATGTGTGTGTTTTGTATGTGTTATCCTGCGTGTATCCAGGTCATGGTCCGATTCAGTCAAATCCGTTCAGCAAATTAGCGTGAAAAACGAACAAACCAATATAAAAACTACCTTTCGCATTTATAATTTTATATATTGTATATAAGGAGCTAGGTAAGCTTCCAGTATCTATGCAATAAAATGCGTGACGTCACGTGGTACCGAAACGATCCCGCAGCGCAGACGTGCCGACCAGTGAGGAAAGGGCCTATACCGGCTGTGCCGAAAATCTATGAAACAAATGAATGTGATGCCATCAAACCCATCCTGGGTTCTCAAATAATATTAGGAAAGTGTTAACGCCGAAGGAAACACAGCTATTAATGGGTATGTAGACTATGTAGTTATATGTATGCCACAAAATTTAATGTCCATTTTTAGGGTTCTGTACTAAAATGGTAAAAAGCAACCCTTATGGTGCGACGCAGTCTGTCTGTACGTCTGTCTGTCACAGCTGGATATTTCAAGAACTACTAATGCTATCAACTTGAAATTTGGAATAATTTTAGATGACGTTTGCCCAACTATTTTGCAAATAAGAAATAAATAGAAATATAATATGGTTCTTATTGCAACAGGGACTGAACTGCTACTAAGGCATATGGGGTATTATATGAAAGAATGCTATTTTGCACATTCTCAAACAATTTTAATTAAAAAAAAAAATATACCGTTCCCCCTCTTATCTCCGAAGTATGTATAGAGAAAAATCTGAAATTATTCTATGTGATAGAAGTTAATGTAAAGATTATAGGAAAAATAAAACGATGTCTCTGAGTAGTACACTTTTTCAGAAATCATCAACAAAAATTACATTAGTTCCACTATCTGTCAATAGATGGTGCTGACCTAAAACTGCAATATTCTACACCGCAGCTGTGTCGGGAATTTTTCATCGGTGAGGCCTATACTCGAATATACATCGCCTTGCCGATGAAAATTTAAAAACATTTCACAGTTCACAAGGTATGGAACCCTCGGTGCGCGAGTCCGACTCACTCTAGACCGGTTTTTGTTAAATGGTCTACTATTAGGTTAGGCTAATTAGTTGTTTATCAAATTGACACACTACGTCAAATTGTCGTGCTGTTTCAATCAACTGGCAAAGAATGACAGTAAGGGAAAATACGGTAGTAAACCCTGACTTCACCCATTGAGGTATTATTGTACTAACCTCAATGACTTCACCTTACATGTAGCAATGTACAGAGCAGTGGTGACCCAGTGGTAACGGCCCCGACTTACGAGGGGATCCCCCCGTTTTGCTTAAAGGATTTTGACAAAATTTCATTATCCAAACAAATTTTAGCAACCTTTTTTTATACCAATGCAATATTTGGAATGATTTTAGTACGCACATTTTCATTTGGTCTAATTTTTACTTGGCAGAATATTACCAAGGATAATGTCAATAGGGCATTTGGTCTTTAATCAAATTATTTACAGCAAACTATCTTTAGACAATAAACATTTAGTCAATTGATTTGTTATGACAAAAAATATAAAGACAAAATTAAGATTTTTTGGTAATATACAGGGTGTTAAAGTAATTGCGTGCCATAGCTTAGGGGTAGGTTCAGTATCGATAAAAGAAAACTAGGAAAAATAAAAAATAAATCCAGAAAAATAGTAAAAAAAAAAAAATATATATAAAAATTGTTAGTACAACCTAATTTAGTTTGGAATCAGGTATTTACAAAGATTAAAAATCAACTTATTTACTCATGTTTTAAGTTGATTTGATTGCTATTTTAAGTTAGTAGGTACTAAATTACGTTTACCTTGCAATTTTTTTAAATGTTTTTTTTAAATTATTTTTCTGGATTTATTTTTTATTTTTCCTAGTTTCCTTTATCGATACTGAACCTACCCCTAAGCTATGGCACGCAATTACTTTAACACCCTGTATAATTTAAAAATGCGCTTTTATTTTAATATAATCATTTAGCGATGTTATTTGCGTACTTCTTTGTAACTTTATGTAAGGCTAAAAGCGACTTGGTAATTTTTGTCTCCGACCAACAGTTTGTCGTAAAACAAATACACAGAAACGAATCGCTCCAAAACCGACTCCACTTAGTCTTGTCTGCTCTACCCCTAGAGTGTAATTTAAACCCGCGTAGGCGCGGAGGGGCGAGGCGGCCCGCGAACTGAGGAGCAGGTGGTTTGAAGGCCCGCCGCCGCGGCTGGGGCTGGCCGGCGAAGCCAGTCAGCAAGCCGAAGCTGCGGTGGTGAGCGTTAAAACCATCTGCGACAATAAGCTCGCGTAGAGCCGCCCGAACCCCGCAGCGCCGGAGCCGTGACAGAAACAATGCTTGCTGCATGTTGCATGCCTGCTTGCATGTTTGTTTGCATGCTGCTTGCCTGCTTGCATGCTGCATGCTTGAAGCAAGCATCCTCGTTGGCATGTTTCTTACTGGCACCACTTAAAACCACTTTTGTTCATAATCAACTGTTTGCAGTGGTGAGCGTTACAACCATCTGCGACGATAAGCCCGCGTGGGACCGTCGGAGCCCCGCAGCGCCAGAGCCGTGACGGAAACCATGCCTGCTGCATGTTACATGGTCGCTTGCATGCTTGCTTGTATGCTTGTTTGCATGTTTGTGTGAACTTTCTGCGATATGATGATTCTAATTTTTTATTATCATGGATATAAAAAAAAACTGCTTTGCACTCGGAAGTCAAGGGGTTGGTAGTGTCAGGGCAATGGAATTACAAAGACATTCCAAGTTCCCTTGATCATGACCTCCAAGGTCATTCGATCTTGACTTCTAATGTCACTCGACCTTGACCTCGATGGTCAGTCGACCTTGACCTCTTAGGCCACTTTACCATGACCTCCAAAGGCACTCGACCTCCAAAGTATCACGACCTCCAGAATCACTTGACCTTGACCTCATAGTCACTTGTCCTTGACCTCACAAACCAAGATATTGACCTGTTACTGCTCCTGAGAATTGCGGAACTTGACTTTCAGAATTTTGTTTTTAACATCAAGGTTAAGGACAATGCCCTTAAGGTGTCCCATGGTGTTTCCCCACCCTACTACACCCACATCGTAACGTATTTTTTTCGTAAATTGAAAACTGGCGAAACTAAATACCTATTTGGCTTATTTTATTTTGCGTAAAATATGTTATACCAACTGAAATATTTGACTAAATTAAAATTGGTAAAAGTACTAGTTGGTAAGCAAGTTATTGTTTAAACGTTCACTTGCCAAACATTAGGTTTGCGTTACAATTATTTGTGAAGAATTTATTTGCTAAGTAATAATTTGGCAAATGAAATTATGCAGAAAATTGTTTGGGAAGTGATAATTTGTCAATTTCTTTTAGATGAAACAAGGGAGACCCACTTACGAGTTGTAGGTCGTGGGTCCGAACCCAAGCAGGCGCTTTACTTTGTGTAAATAATTTCATCAACACTGCTCTCAAAACGGTGAAGGAAAACATCGTGAGGAAACCAGCATGTCTTAGAACCAAAAATTCGAAGACATGTGACATCTACCAACCCGCACTGGGCCCGCGTAGTAGACTCACATTGAGGAGGCCTCATAAGAGTGGGAACATTAATAGGCTGATATTATGTATGTATGTATGTAGCAATAAATTGTTTCCATACTTTCTAATTGATTTCATGCCTAATTTATTGTTTCAAAATGAATGCCGACCAAAGTTGTTATAAAGATAGATACGAGTATCAAATTACAGGTTGTATCATTTTTGTAGACGTATGATCATAATTATGCCAAAGCTAGCTGGTAATTATAGTATTGTATTTTCAGTATTGCTCAAGTTAAACACAAAATTAATCAAAATTAATCAGCTCTTATCACTTGTAAATTAAGTAATAATTTTCGCGGAGGACCGTGACAAATAGCCATTAATTTATGGCATTTATATTTGCTATTGTCGCCTTAAAGCGAGGCAGTCTTGTTTGCCCTCAGCATTGGCATAGCAGCTTGAAAAATACCACAAACAACAATGAAAATTAGTAGCCTGGTAAGTCAGAAGCTGTTTTTTCAGTAAACATATACTTAACGTACTTGATATTGAAATGGTGTACATACAATACGTGCAGCATGAATGTTTTAATGTCGGGTTATCACAAACCTGTAGGTTTTTTTTTGTAAGCAAAAAGTGCAAGGACTTTGCAGGAGCCTTAATGACCACTTTTAAATCTTAATTTGTAATAAAACTATTATGTTTCAGAAAATTATTAATTAAAATTACTGTACAATACTTTACCTTTGAGTACTGTATGCAATTTTAACAAAATTATGTGCTGTAATTAAAATATATAAATACCAATTTTTCTATCGAGAAAAGTACATACCTACAGTGTAACGTGGTTTGAACTATTAATATCACTTTAAACAAGAATGTTCTAGATACATTAATTTGGCTATATACAGAGGCAAATTCGGATAACCCGACGCGTCGTTAACAGCAGAATGCACCGTACCTAGTGTTATTTGAATATTTTCCAACATAATCCGACTGATAAGATTTGTAGGCGAAGTGCAATTAGTTTAATAGGCTTGCATAGCAAATACGTCTTTGCTGTACTTACTTAGATGGCAGAAAATCAAATTAAATTGAAAGGTGTATGCAAATAAATAGTTTACAGAATTATTTACCAGTGTAGAAAATACTGAAAAATTATAATTAGGTTGAAATAAATAATACATAACAGTTATAGAATAAATAACGGTACAGTCCACCAATATTTTATGTCATTTAATTTTGTATGTAGTTTTGTAGAAACAATAAACATTTAATTGATTTTGTACTAATACATTATTATTATAAACTGCAGAGATGTTGTCATAACTTTTTTTTTTTTCAGTTGTTGTTCTTCACCCTTGCCGTCACATGTCGAGTTGGCGTGGCGTCACCTAGTAGTAGGCGCCTAGATGTGGAAAATAGCTATACCGACGCAGTCAGTGCGACAAAATCCGTCAGCGGTCACAAAAAAGGCGAGGCTGGCAATGACGTCAGGAGCGCAGATAGTGAACCAGCACATCCACTAGGTGACACTGGTGGCTGGGAAATAAAAAATGTAGACAGTGCTTCAAGGTCAGGCAGTTTCATAAATGGAGAGGCTGGTGGCTATGCTGGCGGTGAAGCTAGTGGTTATGCCGGAGGAGCCGCTGGCGGTTACATAGGTGGAGGTGCAACAGCTGGAGCCTTGGCAACGGCAGGAGCCACAGCAACATCTGGTGGTTATGCCGGCGGCCAAGCTGGTGGTTATGCGGGCGGTCAAGCTATGGGTTATGCTGGTGGAGAAGCTGGAGGTTATGCCGGCGGGCAAGCTATAGGCTATGCTGGTGGAGAAGCTGGTGGTTACGCCGGCGGTCAAGCTATGGGTTATGCTGGTGGAGACGCTGGAGGTTATGCTGGCGGGCAAGCTATGGGTTATGCCAGCGGCCAAGCTGGTGCTTATGCAGGCGGCCAAGCTATGGGTTATGCTGGTGGAGAAGCTGGAGGTTATGCCAGCGGCCAAGCTATAGGCTATGCTGGTGGAGAAGCTGGAGGTAACGCCGGTGGCCAAGCTATGGGTTATGCTGGTGGAGAGGCTGGAGGTTATGCTGGCGGGCAAGCTATGGGTTATGCCGGCGGCCAAGCTGGTGCTTATGCCAGCGGCCAAGGTAGTGCTTATGCAGGCGGCCAAGCTATGGGTTATGCTGGTGGAGAAGCTGGAGGTTATGCCAGCGGCCAAGCTATAGGCTATGCTGGTGGAGAAGCTGGAGGTAACGCCGGTGGCCAAGCTATGGGTTATGCTGGTGGAGAGGCTGGAGGTTATGCTGGCGGGCAAGCTATGGGTTATGCCGGCGGCCAAGCTGGTGCTTATGCCGGCGGCCAAGGTAGTGCTTATGCAGGCGGCCAAGCTATGGGTTATGCTGGTGGAGAAGTTGGAGGTTATGCTGGTGGCCAAGCTGGTGGTTTTGTTGGTGGCCAGGCTGGTGGTTATGCTGGCGGAGAAGCTGGGGGTTATGCAAGCGGTCAAGCTGGTGCTTATGCCAGTGGCCAAGCGATGGGTTATGCGGGTGGAGAAGCTGGAGGTTATGCTGGAGGCCAAGCAGGTGGTTTTGTTGGCGGGCAGGCTGGTGGTTATGCTGGTGGAGAAGCTGGAGGTTATGCCAGTGGCCAAACTAATGCTTATGCCGGCGGCCAAGCTGGTGCTTATGCAGGTGGCCAAGCTATGGGTTATGCTGGTGGAGAAGCTGGAGGTTACGCCGGCGGCCAAGCTATGGGTTATGCTGGTGGAGAAGCTGGAGGTTATGCTAGTGGCCAAGCTGGAGGTTATGCTAGCGGCCAAGCTATGGGTTATGCCGGCGGCCAAGCTGGTGCTTATGCCGGTGGCCAAGCTGCTGCTCATGCCGGCGGCCAAGCTATGGGTTATGCCAACGGCCAAGCTGGTGCGTATGCCAGCGGCCAAGCTATAGGTTATGCTGGTGGAGAAGCTGGAGGTTATGCCAGTGGGCAAGCTAATGCTTATGCTGGTGGCCAAGCTATAGGCTATGCTGGTGGAGAAGCTGGAGGTTACGCCAGCGGCCAAGCTATGGGTTATGCTGGTGGAGAAGCTGGAGGTTTTGCTGGGGGCCAAGCTATGGGTTATGCCAGCGGCCAAGCTGGTGCTTATGGCGGAGGCCAAGCTGGTGCTTATGGCGGTGGCCAAGCTGGTGCTTATGCCGGCGGCCAAGCTATGGGTTATGCTGGTGGCCAAGCCAGTGGTTTTGCTGGTGGCCAAGCTGGTGGTTATGCGGGAGAAGCTGCTGGAGGTTTAGTTGGTGGAGTTGCAACTGCTGGTGTAAATGCAGCTGCTGGTGGTTATTCCGGTGGCCAAGCAATGGCGATCACTAATGGAGTTCCCGGGAGCATCGGTGTAGTATCACCTGGTTATGGCAATGCTGCCGCTGGTGGTGTCATTGCTGGTGGCGCTGTAGGCCATGGTGGTGGTTCTGCTGGTGCTTACGGTGGTGGTGCTGCCGGTGGATACGTCAATGCTGCCGCGGCAGGTCACATAAGCGGTAGTATCGGTGGCAGTATCGGTGGTAGCTTCGGAGGAGCTGCTGCTGGTCAGGCTAATGGTTATGTCGGCGGTGAGGCTGGTAGTTATGCTACACCAGTATAACCACGCGCTTAAGCTCTAACATCCAGTAAACAACAAGTTGCTATGAGATTGCCTAATTTTATTTTGGACCTTTAAAACAAACTTGTTCACATGGATTGGATCTAAATTATGAAGCCGCATATGGTGTCCTTACGTATTTTGTAATCATTAATAAATAGTGGAAAACAGTGGTATTGTAGTTTGGACTCATGACATTTGAACCTTCCCAAGATCTTCTTGATAGCTACACAATAAATATAATCTTCTCTTTATATCAAATCCGTGACTGATTCTGAAGATGTAAGAGAAAAAGGAGAAAAAGAAGGAAAATACATTAATTTATGATGTTATTCTACTCCTTTAGTTTATCATGTAAACAAATTCTCAACGCAATAAAAAATCACAATCCTCAAGAGCTCTACTTCACTGACCTGGTTTTTTCTCAAACTGTTTAAAATATGGCTCAAATCTGTCGCTAAATAAAGTAGTGTCTGATGTCTATTTAATAGAAGCCGCTGGTAAATAACTAGTAACTTTCTAAGCAAAACTGTCATAGGTTCAGGAACCCTAAAGTGAAGTTTGCCAGAACTTGCAACACCGGAGATATCGCCACACTTTCGGATTTATTGAAAGAAGATACAAAATAAAGCAATGCAGATTAGATTAGTTTGCCGCTCTCAGTAGTTTCGAAGATAACGGGAGGAATGGAAAATTTTCGTCAACTTTCTTAAATATCTTTAAAAGCATTTGTTTTAAAATTATGAAAAAAAAAATTTCATCCTCGCAATAAGTCCTTTTATTTGATATGTCACACATTACAGTTTGCAAAACTTTCTTCTTACATTTTTTTTATTGCGCCCCAAAAGTGAGCCCCATATTCAAAATTCATTTATGTACGTTAAATTTCCACATTTATAGACGTCATTCGTATGGTGTACATAGTAAAGAGTATTCTATTGTATTCTATAGCCTAGAGTGAGTAGAGTTTCTGGAAACAGAAAGTTGGAGGCAAAATGACAACTCACCCTTTCTTGACTAAGGGCCGATTTTTTCAATCCTCATATAAAGAATCGAAAAGCATTTATTCCATAGATAGCATGATTCTGGATTTTTCAACAGTCAGATAATCAGTATCGGACGATGAAAGCCCATAATGGAGAAATAAAGTTAACTGTCCCTTCAAGCCTCAGTTAGTACGTTATTCTAGAGAATAACTAATGTTTTGACATTTGTCTTGTTTGGGGTTTTAATGTACTTTGCCTCTGTGTGTTTTCGTGCTCTTGTGTTGATGGAAAAATTTATGTTTTTGATTCGATTGACGATAGTTTTTTTTTTAATATCTTTAAATATCACTTTACTTACGCTTTCGGACCGACATTATTTTAACAATTTAAAACCACTTGGCTCAACTTTTAGTACCAAGTCGAAAACACCGTTAACATACAGAAAATTTGATTGTAACTGATCCCTTTAGCTAAAAAATACATGCCCACTTCTATCAACTTAGCTACAAAAAACAACATAAAAAAGGTCGCCGCAATTGCTGATCATCTGTGGCTCTAAATAAACAAAAGATAAGAAATCTCGTCAAAGTTTCAAAAATACGTTTTGTTTCTATTATTGTCTAACACGTTAAATACTGTGTCTGTGCATCTCGCTTGCACATGATAGTGTGAAGTTGGTTAACCTCAGATAACGATTCTTCAGTTATTATACGATTGAAAAATTGAAAATGTTTATTCGCCTGATTTCAACAATTTGCAAATTCTACCTTTGACAGCATTATCGACTATTTTATGTACAACTTTAAATATAATTTTTTTATTTACTTTAATACTTCGTAGGTTGCTAGTTAAACAAAGATGTTTTCCATGTAATTTGTACACTTAATGTAATTCTAAAGTTTTGAGATAGATGGTGTGAAAGTTCATGTACGTAGATGATTTTAAGAAATTGTTAAAAATGTTTTAATTTGTTAACACATAACAATAATACATCAGTAATTTTCTAATAATCTTTTGACAGTAATTGTTATCTGTTTGATGTTTTGTTTTATATTATTTTCTTTAAACTTTTACAACGCTTTCGACGTTGGAAACAGAGACCATATACAATTATAAAACCACACTTACAACTCACCACCACACGAACACACTCACACACTGACACACACACACACACACTCACACTCACTCACATACACACTATAACATTATTTAGATTATATTTTTGATTAAATTTAAGTTAACGCAAACATGTTACAAATAAAAAATTATGATAACGCAACTCAGGCCCCCAAGATACAGGCGCTGCCTAGTTTGGGGACCACTGTTTTATTGCTATGTTAAATTAAATATTCTAGTTACAGTAAGCTGACAATGTCATTATTTTCTGAAACTTTTTGTAACAATAAATTTATTCTTATTCTTATCTGTTTTAGGGACAAATGATATTTATGACGAATTCTGCGATATTTTCAAAAAAACATAAAGTTTGTACTTCTCGACACCCATGCATTTCCGCCTAGGTTTTATTGCTGCTTATTTTTGCAAATAGGTAAAACTATCACATCGTGCCGGGAATACGCTTAGTTACCAACACTAGTAACGTAGAAAATTGTACTGAAGGCAGTTCTATCTGCCTTCAGTACAATTTTCTACCGAAGAAAAACTATTCAGTTTGAAGGAAAAATAACTTTAATTTCGAAAGTTGGTGTCTTTTGTTTTGAATTTTCGTTTTTTGCCACCGACTTGCGAAATTAAAGTTATTTTTGTTACTTATTGTCCCACTACAATATTATTATGTCTATTAAATTGGGTAATATCATTTTGTTGTACGTTGACGGAAAATAAAACATGTGAAAAGAATAGTCTTTGGTCGAGTTGTATTTAATAGAATAAAATAGTTTGGAAAATCCAAAAGTGCACGCCTCATAACTCTCATTAAGAACCGACAAGTCGCGGGCTCGAACTCACTGGTGGGCGCGGCCAAAAAGCACGCTATCTCATCTGGCATCGTGTGCGACAGAGATAGTATCAGTGATGAGCAGTTAGACGCTAGTCTAGCCGCACGTCTAGTTAGCGCGCACACAAACACCGTTCCGAACTGAAAGTCTGAAACGATGTTATACGAAGCACACAATAGTGCACCGCCGCCACCGAGTACTTTATAACATACCGCCGCCGCCGCCGCTGTGCCGCTCGCCGACGAGAATTATAGATATGTACCTATGTGTAATTGTTATAGTTGACTACCTATAAATTGTTTACAAAATTACACTATCTTCTTATTTTTAGGTAAGTAGGTACAGTACGACACAACTTAGATGTAGCATCGGCAAAATCCGTGAAACCGGTCACCATCCGAACTGAGTGCGCCTTCAAAATAACCAATCTTTATTACTGCTTCAGGTGAAAATGATCTTTCGAAAACGCAATAACTTATAAAGTCTTCTAGCCAAATACATTCGTAAAATTGAAATGAATTAATGAACATTTTCAAATCTGTGCTACATCTAAGTTGTGTCGTACTGTACCTACTTACTTAGTTACCTATTCATGGACGTACGCATAAGGTAGGTAGGTACCTACTTACCTACATTTTAGTGTTCACGACTGTTTGTGATATTTTTGCTTGTATACCTAACCTTCATACAAGCAAAATTATCACAAACAGTCGAGGTAATTATTACATTAGTTAACTACTAAGCAGAATGCAAATGTTACGAAACTGTTTTGTTTTTGATAAGATTAAAAAAAAAAACCAAAGATAAAATAGGATTAAAAATAACGACAGATAGATTATAGACTAACCAGGTTCGAACTTAGACCCCCTACTTTTAGAAGTGCCACATTACACCGCTCGACCACGGAAGCTATGAGGATCGTGATTAAAACAGCAAACCTATTCTCGATTTTTTTGCGCGTATCAGATTTTCGACGCTCTGCTTAGCGCCGAGAGTTGAATATCCAACAGAGCGCATTCAGCGCGTATCCCAGTAAGTCAAGAAAATACACTGTTGGATATTCAACTCTCGGCGCTAAGCAGAGTGTCGAAAATCCAATCGCGAACGTCGCGTCGGCTTACGAAGACGCTATCACGCAGCTCGAACGAAAGCGCGAGGCGAAGATGCGACGCGACGCGGCGTAGGTATTTTGCTACCTCATAATATAATCAGCTGCTGCCAATTTGTTGATTTAGTAATCTATAGATAGGTACTACACTAGGTTTATATTATCTCTTTATAATATTATAAAGCTGTACAGTTTATTAGTTTGAAGTTTGAATGCGCTAATCTCACAAACTAACCTACCAGTTTAATCTATTTTTTTGTAGCCTTTGGTTATGTTTTAGGCTATAAAACAACACACTGCTGCTCATGGGAGCCGAGCAGTAGGATAGGTTCCTACGGGAACGCGGGTAAAAGCGTGGGGAACAGTTGGTATAAGTATGTACCCACGTATAGTACCTAAATTCGTTATCAATAGAATAAAGTTTTACCTTTACCCACAGATATAGATAGACAATATCTGTGGTTTTACCCGACTGCCAGAGGAGGCTTACCTATTTTTTTTTTCATATCTTTGTAATATTGATTTAGGTACGATAAATGTCATACCTACATAAACCTTTATAATACATATACAGTAGCTTCTGCCCGCGACTTCGTCCGTGTGAAATTCCGGCCCCCGACCCACCGCATCGCATCCCATCGCCCCGCCCGCGCTTTTACTTCGTTTTCGCTTAGCGTTCTTTCTGACTTTTTTCTTTTTGCTCGGCTCCTAAGGGTTGATGCGTGGTGGCCTACAGTCTTTCTCAAGAATGGAGCTAACCAATGCAAAAAGATTTTTTTAAATCCAGATAGAGATAGGTACCTACTAAATACCTACTACTCGAGTACTCCCCCCCATTTCCACGACCACAAAATATAAGCCATAGCGCGCCGTCCGTCGGCGTCGGTAGTAAAGAGTGTGAATGCAAAGAGCGAGCGTCCTGCCTACATATACCTACACAACGCGGCAACGCCGCGCCGCCCGCGCCGGTCGCTAAAACGCCTGCTACACGGTCGCCTACCGCGACCCGACAGAGGTGACCTTGGTGGTTTACAACCGTGAAGATGATGTTTATACGACCAAACGTTGAAACAACTTTGCGGGTCGCTAACCAAGGTCACCTACCTCTGTCAGGGACGTGGTTGGCAACCGTGTAGCAGGCACTTTAGCCTCAAGTAAGTCGTGGCCGAGCAGTAAGGTAGAAAATGTAGTTAAGTAGGTATTGGCCAAAATAAGATATAATTATATTATAATCTATAACAGAAAATATGCTCGAGGAGGTAGGTAGGTACCTACGAAAATAGATTACGTATAATAAATTGTACAGACGCTAGCACATCTAGTTACTACAATCTGTCAAATTTCTTTAATAGATTTTCAACTTTATGACTAAAGAATAAGGTTCAATGATGATTGAGAAAATTTGACAGATTGGAGTAGGTTGGTGTGCCCTTACGCAACACATTTTTGTAAACGATTCCGACTAATCAGTTTCATTTTGACAGTTCAATAATATTCATTGCGTTATTTACGTTGTTGAGCAGATCTTTTTCCGAACATATGAAGCAATGGATTAGTAATATGTTTCAAAACGATTCAAATTTTGATTGATCGTGTATTACGTAATTACGGTACTGTTCTTCAATCTTCTAAGGAGCTCGTGGCTAAGTAATAACAAGCCGCACGGGTCCATCCATCAGGTTAAGCTTCGCTTGCCGGGGTTGGTCAGTGGATGGGTGACCATCTTTACATACCAAGACTCCTCCGTGCCTCGGAAAGCACGTAAGCCGTTGGTCCCGGCTGTCATTTGTGGATCTTTGACAGTCGTTACGAGTCGTCAGAAGCCCGAAAGTCTGACACCAGTCTTACCAAGGGGTATCGGTATCGAGGTCAGATAGGCAGTCGCTCCATGTAAAATACTGGTATTCAGCTGCATCCGGTTAGACTGGAAGCCGACCCCAAGATAGTTGGGAAAAGGCTAGGAAGATTGATTGGTAGGTAGGTACTGTTCTTCAATCAACCAACACAAATTCACTGACACAGCGTCCACTCAAACCAACAATTCTAATTTCAAACGATACGATAATTTTCAGGGCGACGTCAAACAGATAAAGTAGGTAAACGTGGAAACACTACAACACGCACGTGTGTGCCTGAATCAAACGAAAGAGCTTCCTCTACCATGAGTTGCCATCGAAATTTACTCGCTAGCGCTAGCGTATTAACCCGTTCAGTGCCGGGAGGATCTGGAGGGTTCACCTAGTCGCATATGGAATACCGGGAGCCCTCGCGGTGGGCTCATTTTAAATGTTGTTTTTTCTTAGCGAATACAGCTGGCATTATAAACTGTGATAGTAAAATCTGATATTATAATTTATAATTTAATTACTCGTATCAATAAAAAAATTACTCACTGTTACAAATATTCACACAAATTAACTTCGTTTTACAGTGGTTTATAATACGGTTTTAAACCTAATGCCGTAGACCGTCAGCGATGGTTAACTTTAGCGCAAACGAAATGCCGGTGACCCTCCCGGAGGGTTTACTTCCAATATGTATGGCGGCATGACGTATGAGCTCTATGAAAAGCGGGTGGAGTTGGAAGTGTTGACGTAGATCAAACTGATTTCGATAATGCTCGCACCATGAGTTTTACGGAGTCTCATGCAGGCGCTAAGGTAAGCTCGATAGATCGTGTCACCTACAGTGTGACCATTTCATAAATGGCGAATCTGCCACAGACTGGGCAAAAAAACTGCCAAAATCTGCCATACTTGGCGCCAAAAATGCCAAAAATATGCCTTCATGGAAACGGAAAAAATACACACAAATTCAATGAAATATCATTAATCAACAAAAATATTTAACAATTTTCTTATGCATTATTATACCTAATAATAATAAAAAAAGGAAAATTCTAATAAGGTTATGTGAATTTCCTTGAAGTCTTTTAAATCTGCCACTTTTGTAAATCGTCAGCAGGATCTGCCACAGACAAAATTTTGGACCGAAATCTGCCAAAATGGTAGAAATCTGCCACACTGGTCGTCTAGCTAACTTCACTCTTATGTTTTGTTTCTATCTTTCTCAGTAATAAGAAGAGGGAACGGCTCATAAGATCAAAACGTCACATAAGTAGTGATGGGACAATATTCTCGGATCGAGAATGTTCTGCAATATTCTTTTCGACGGAGAATATACGAGAATTTAAAAATGGAAGTAAAATTGCTAAATTCCAATACAATAAGTTTCGATTTCAAGGTCTAAAGTAAACTTCTATAGAATAGAATAGAATACTCTTTATTATGTACACCATAAAAATTACAGACATAGGTTTAGACATTTTACATAGGGTGACACAATGGGCGGTCTTATCGCTAAAAGCGATCTTTTACAGACAACCTTTGGATGGATTAAAGTAAGAAGGAAAGACAATACTGCAGGTAGTCAGTGGTGTACCATTTACATATACAATAAATACATACATACATAAAGCATAAACTTATCTATATAAATATACATAGATAATATATATATAAAGTTATAAACTTGGAACAAGATCAAGGAACTATATACGTAATGATGATTTCTATTGTTGTTATTTAATACTTTCTCGAAAAAACGTTACTGTATTATGTTTCGGACTGGAAATGGCGCCGATTCTCTTGTACACCGAACTAAACAAACTAAAGTATCACTAAAATTCCTTACTTTTGGCTATGAGAATCTTAAAGCTATTCTGACAAAACCAAAAATCTGTAAATTAAAAAAATATTTTGACACATCTAAAATCGAATTTGACAATCGCGTGACGACTCCACATGGCACTAGTTTACTCTACCCTGTGAATGATTTTAGAGCGGGGGGTGCATCCTAGACGAGTTTTATATGGAATTTTTCACATTTTGTATGGAAAATATGAAAAATTATTACCAACTTGTTGGGATATATTATATATGGGTCGAAAATTTCATTATTTTTGCGATAGGACGCACCATTTTCGAGATATAAGCAAAAGAAGAAAAAAATACAGTAGATAGATAGAATATTCTTTATTATGTACACCATAAAAATTACAGGTATAAATGTAGAAATTTTACGTAGGGTGACACAATGAGCGGTCTTATCGCTAAAAGCGTTCTTTTACAGACAACCTTATGTGTTGTTAGGTACTTGTTGTAGGTAGGTACTGTTTTCGCACTGAAGTCGAAGTGTTGGTGTGAATTTTAGTTCATGCCAACTAATTTTAAGCACTCCCAATTAAAATTCCCAAGGTAGGGCAAACAAGTACCACATGGAGTCGCGATTATCAAATTCGATTTTAGTTGCGTCAAAATTATTTTTTATTGTTATTTTGTTTTTAATTATTTGCACCATAAACCTTTCTTATAATGTTGTTTTCTTATTCATTTTATTAATGCTGATTATTTTAAACTCATAAAGTTCGTTTTAATACAGAAATCATACTTTAACAATTTAAGAGAATTTATGAGAATTTTCTCGAAAATATTCTCGGGAATGTTCTCGCTCAGGAGAATTTACTGAGAATTTAAGTTGTGGTGTAGTTTATTTTTAACTCAAACTTCGTAAAACGTTCAAATGCACAAAAAACTATTAGTCTAAAAAAATACCGATTCAATACAATCATCCAATTTTTTTATTCTCATAAGTTCCCTACCAAAAGAATGTTCTCGAGAATTTAACAGCAAAGTTCTCGCAAGGAGAATAATATTCTCGAGAATTTCCCATCACTACACATAAGGTATCGCTATGGTAACAATGTTATGACAGTCAATATGTATCATGAAACAATCCGACTAAATAGAAAGGTTGGCGGTTAGTGAACCTTTTTATGGTATTTAGGGGTTGTTGAATTTTTATTCCTTATAGGTAATAATTATTTACCTCTATTCAATTTGTAATTTTGTTGACAATGTGTGATTCGCGGCGTTATTTATTTAAATTTAAAATGAACTATGTTTACAATAATAGTGATGCGGACGGCAGAGGTACCTACAGTACCACAGGCAACCTGGGACGATCTCCCACTGATATTTGATGTGCGCTCCCTGCTAACTGACCCTAGGTGAATCCGCTGGCTGCACAACCACCACGGACCCCTGAATACGTACCTAGGTTGGGTACCATAACCCACAGTGACCACGATGAGGACTATCTTGAGGCAGCGAAATAAAACACTGATTTACTATCTTGAATTATTCCGGAGAATTCGGCTTTTCTTGGTATGTTTCTGCTTTGGTGGCTGAGCTCCGTATTTAAGTGTATTATCTATGGCTGAACTGCGACTGAATTGCCCACAAAATGGTACGCCTTTTATAGTAGATAAATCCGTTAGGATATTGTGGTGCAAGCCGAATTCTTGGAATTGTGCATTTATTTATTTCTTATTAGAATTTCTTACAATCTTTGTAGATTATTCATATAAAACACTATACAATTAATTAACTTAGGTATGTAGTTAAAACTTTTAGAACAAACACCAAGTGCACGGATCCCGTCGGCGTCGCCGGCAAATAGAATATTTTGTAAGAGAACTAAATAAGATAGTTTCTTGAAATTTACGTTCTTCCAGTCGTTGGCCTCCAAATTTTGGGGCCACTAACATATTCCATGCTAAATAATCTCTTCCAGACATTATTTTGCCTTTAATAGACTCAAAAACGTATATAATTTGAATGTAAACATGTTTCACACGTCAAAATGGTAGTGAGCAACGTAACTACTATCGCAAGCGTATTTTTCGATAGCGTCTGTCGATTTAGTGACTCATGGTGCCGTTTTGTATGGTGACAGCTGAAAAACGTTAGCGACTATCGAATAGATTACGTTAGGTTTCTTACCTATCGAAAACTATAGTGCTCTTGGAACAAATTTTAATTCTTTCTGTGACCGCTAGGGGCGCTGTACAATATCTTTTCATATAAATCATTTACGGGGACGCTAGCAAGTTTTGACATTATCGAAATGTATTTGATTAACGTTAATACGCTAGCGAGTTTAACGCTAGCGAGTAAATTTTCGATGGCAACTCATGGTAGAGCTACTATTTTGTGTAAGTGTGCGTAAGCGAGTTCCCTCCGCACCGCGCCGGGGGGAACATTATTGAGTGAAATGCACGATAGTTTATAGTAAAACGAGCGCGTCAAAAATAACGAAAAGGCCTTTGGAAAAAGGTTTTTCTGAAAAAACCACTGCATAAATCAATTACAAATAAAATTTATTGAAATCTTCGATAATTTTTCTGTGTCGGTACGGATTTTGTTTTCGAGATTTCACACTTCTTGTATTACTTATTTACGCCCAAAGTTGCTTTAAAATTAGCAAGAAAAACGAATCTTTGTTGGCTCATAACTTTTTAATGGCTTTTTATTTTACTATTCTGCTTCCGTACAGACAATTTTAATAATGAGACCTAACGATATCATGTTTAACTTTGAATGTACGATGTCAAACAGTGGAGTAAAACCCTTCCGAAGTTTGTATGGAAAAATATCAAATTGTTTCACCGTAATAAACGAAAAAGAAATTCAAAACATAGTTTCTAACAAAAATTAACATATTATCACTTTTCATGAAGTATGTTTTGACTGCTTTTTTACCCATCAATATGGGTAAAATTTCTTACCTCGCATTCCTTACGTAATGTCAAAGACTATTTAAGTACTATTTTTAAGCTATTGCATAGCTTCTATCGCGGGCCTTGAGCGTGGAGACCTAATCCAGAAATTCCGTAACGAAAACAGTGTTTTGTTTTTCCTAAGAAAAGAGTGTTTTGTATTGAAAATTATGTTTAACTGCTTGACAACAAAGTTATAATTTACTTAGACGAATGATACGAGAGTGTTGTATTGAAAATTATGTTTAACTGTTTGACAATAAAGTTCAAATTTACTTAGACGAATGATCCTTGACTATTAATAGTTAAATTAAAACCTTTTTATTAGTTTGATGTTCCCATTACGTTGTGTCAAGTTTTAAAAACTATAAATGTGAATAACAGTTCCTGTCAATGTCATCATGGCTATTTCTTGTATTCGGGTTAATATTTTACAATTGCGTAAGTTGATAAAAAATGCTATGCAATAGCTTCGCCGGGGCAGTCCCCGAGTGCCACACGTCTTTTATTGTATATTATAAGTACAAATATCTTATCTTTTCTTCATCTTCTTATCATGCAGTAAGAAGAGTGGTTAAATATGAATTATTTTGGTGTGGTGTGTGTGGCGCGTGTGGAATGTAGTGAGGTTTGGTGTGATGTGATGAGGTGCGGTGTGTAGTATGGTGTGGTGTAGCGTGCTGTAGTGTGGTGTACTGTAGTGTACTGTAGTGTAATGTAGTATGTGGAATAGAGTGAGGTGTGTATCGTTACTGTGTGTGGTTATATTACTCATGATATTCCAGAAGAGCTTCCGTATCCTCATAAGTAAGAGACTTAATCCAGTTTGCTATATTTTTTTTACAGTCGTTATAGTTTTTATTAATCCTATTGTATAGTTGAGCTGAGCGATGGTAAAACTGTCTGCTTGCAAATCTGGTTTTACATTGGGGAATTTCTGCAATTATATCTTTCCTCCTTTTAGGTTTCTTGTTCTTGTCATATGGTAGCGTTTTATGTTTCTTTAGAATCGTTTGGGTTATGTATAGCTTTCTGACTGAGAGTAAATTACTAATTTCGTAAAGGTTTTTAGTAGGGTATCTTTTATTTTTAAAATACATAACTTTTATAAGTGCTCGTTGTGCACGTTCCACGTCCATAAATCTAGTTTTAGCTGGGCCACCCCAAATAGGGATACAGTACAGCAGAACGGACTGTGCAAGAGCAATGTAGATTTCATTAAGGAGGTTTCTAGGCCGGCTATCACTCCTCAACATTTTAGTTGGGGCCACGTGCCTTAATGTTTTGAACACCCAAGTAAGCTTTCTAACCCTACCAGTCACCTGCTCAAGGTGAGGGTACCAGGATAGAAACTGGTCAACCATCACCCCTAAGTATTTCGTCTTAGAGACTCTGTTTAGGCATGGACAGTTACAACATATGCTGTTAATATCTCCACATGTGTGTACTTTCAAGTTAAGGTCTTCACTGGGCTGTGTCCGGTTACTAACACTAAAACATATGTAGTTAGATTTGGTGGTGTTTGATGTTAGCAAATTTTTTTTCAGCCATTCAGGTATGTGGGCAATCCCTACCTCTGCACTCAGTTTAACGTCTTGCCAAGAATTACCAGCAAAAACAACAGCAGTATCATCGGCGTACGCATACTCTTGTATTTGTTAATTCAATATAACACAAATCATTGATGTATATTAAAAAGAGGGTAGGTCCTAAAACACTACCCTGTGGCACGCCGTATGTTACCTCTGCTTCGTCGCTAGTGAATTATCCTATTTTTACTTTCTGCTTCCTATTAGAGAGATAATCCTTGAGTAGGCTGAGGGCAGTACCTCTTATTCCGGCTTTCTGTAATTTGTTCACAAGGATAGGCATAGAGACGGTGTCAAATGCTTTTTTGAGGTCTAAGAAAATGGTCAGGCATTTGTTTCCTTTGTCAAGTTGCTCGATTATCTGAGAAGTTAATGCAGTTACAGCATCTTCGGTACTTACAGCCTGTCTGAAGCCAAATTGTGAAGGAAATAATACTCGTAAGTTGAATTTATTGAGGAATTTAGTAAGTCTAGAATTTATAATCTTTTCGAGTACTTTTGATATGGCTGGTAAGACCGAGATAGGTCTATAATTATTGACATCGTCTCTGTCCCCCCCCTTGTGTACTGGGGTTATAACAGATTTTTTTAGAGGAGCCGGAAAAACTCCTTGCTGGAGACAGAGATTTGCAAGGTGGGTTATAACTGGAACGACTTCCTTTCTTACAAACTTTAAGAATTTTCTTGAGATGTTGTCGCAACCCGGGGCACTATCAGATTTCAAATTCGTTAATATACTATTTACTTCAGTTTCGTCAGTGTCGATTAGTACGAAAGAATTCAGTGGGGATGTATCTGGGTGAACAGGGATGTAGACATTATCTAAGCTTGGGTGAATTTGATCGGCTAGTTGTTTTCCAATGTTAGCGAAGTAATCATTAATATAATTTATCGATTCATGAGAGGTAGGTTTTATATATAACTATTCTAAGTTTTGACTTTTTATTTTATTAACCGACTTCCAAAAGGAGGAGGTTCTCAATTCGTCTGTATGTTTTTTTTTTTTTTTGTTTTTTGTATGTTTGTTACGCGATTTCTCCGTCAATTTGTGGACCGATTTTGAAAATTGTTTTTTGTTTGAAAGGGTATGCTCCCGAGGCGGTCCCATATAAATTTTATTACCTTTACTTGGATAGTTTTTGAGTTAGCTTCAATAATACGTATTTTTCCCACTTAGTTTATACGGATGATATAATGATAACTTCCAATCACTGTTATTTACATAGCAGGTTAGTGGTATTCGAATTTGTGTGGAGTAGGTACCACAACTAAAAAGTGCAAAATAAAAACTTTTTACAAAAAAGAACAACCGACTTTCAAAAAAGACACTACAAAGTCAAAAATAACTTTAATTTCGGAAGTCGGTGGCGAAAAACCTAAGTTCTAAACCAAGTACACCGACTTCCGAAATTAAAGTTATTTTTGACTTTGTAGTGTCTTTTTTGGAAGTCGGTTGTTCTTTTTTGTAAAAAGTTTTTATTAGAGTATGTGATATGTTTTATGTTTTTCCAGAGTATTTTGTTTTTGGCAACAGATTTTGCAAGTAAGTCTCTTTCATATTTCCTTTTTAATTTTTTTATTAGATTATTACAGTAGTTCCTGTATCTAGTGTAAGTTGTTTTTAGTATTTCGTTGTACGGGTCATTACGATTCTGTTTTTGTAATTTATTTTGGTTCTTAATACAGCGCAGTATACCCGTAGTAATCCATGGCTTGATGATTCGTTTACTGTTCGGAATTTTTTTCGTGGTCGTGTTGTCATTAATAATAGTAGTTAAGGTCTCTATAAAGCTATAAATTAATAGGTCTGGATCATCACAGAATAATAGTTCAGATAATTTCTTCTCCTGTAGATCTTTTACAGCTTGCTCGTAATTTAGTGTAGTGGTAGTTTTATTTGCTGTTTGAATATCCTTTAATTTTGCTAGAGATAAGAATGTAGTGTAATGGTCAGTGATAGTAGAGTGTAAAATAGCAATAGAGGCAGTGAACTTCTTTTTGTTCCCTGGTGGCAAGCGTATGTCCAGATAAAATACCGAAAAGTGACAGCATATTTAAGTAACTAACTCTATTCTTGTGATCTTGGGATGATTCATTCTCTCTAACTTTGATGTTGATGTTTATATCTCCAGCTATAATAGTATTTTTCTGTGACGATATCATGTTAAGTTGTGTGCTAAGAGAGTCAATGAATCTATCAATATTAGAGTTTGAAGGCGAGCGGTATATACAATACACGTCACTACCCAGAACATCCAGCCGGAGACAGGATGCTTGGTCGAGCTGTATTTCCTCAACTTTGTGCTTTAAAGAACATTTTACATAAACAACCACCCCATCGTTCTGGTTAAGATGTCGAGTCATCATAATATAAGAGTGGTAATTGTTAATTTGTGGAATAGGTTTATTAGAGCTCAATCTGCATTCCGTCAGGATAATAACATCTAGTTCGAGATTAAGGGTAGATAAATTGATATATATATATATATACACAGTATAAAACAAAGTCACTGTCGCTGTCTGTCCATCCCTATGTATACTTAAATCTTTAAAACTACGGAACGGATTTTGAAGCGGTTTTTTTTAATAGATAGACTGATTCAAGAGGAAGGTTTATATTATGTATAATACATACATAAATATTGTAGAGAAACACTGATAAATTTAGAGGTTTATAATATGATGTCGTAAATAAACACATTTTTTTTTGCTTACATTGCAAACGCTGGCTGAACCCCACGAGATTGATCAAAATAATGTACTGTAATGTACACCTTAAAAATTTTAACAAAAAAGTCCGCGATAGCATATATCTATCTTCTAAGGATGACTGACCTACAGTAACCATTTTTATCTTTCGGAATTTAATAAAAATTTCGTGGCTAGAGAGGCGCCACGGTTTCCTCACCTTCCGCTAGACGCAGGTTCTCATTGGACACGGTTGTTTCGGGAGGTTCCTGTTCGGTTCCTGCACCTGTTCGGTGGAGGTCTGCCCGGCTTGGGCGGAGCACCGCGTGTCCTCGTGGAGGCGATCGGCGGCAGTGACCTCTTGCGTCCGGCCCTGGCCCAGGCCATGGTGCGGAGCGAGAGGGCATGGCAAGCCGTCACCTCCTTCTGTGAAGCAGTAATGCTCACCAAGGAGGAGGTGGAGCGCGCGAGGGAGAGGCAAAGGCCGCGCCCTAGCAGCCCTAGCCGCCGCTGCCGTAGGAGACGCCCCGGGCGTCGAGAATTGGTAGCCGATTTCCTGCCACCGTAGGCGCGGGCTTGCGGACGGAGAGCAATGGGCAGCTCGCCGTCCGATAAGGACCAGGCCCGGGTAGACGGCGCGGCGTGTTCCACGCGCGCCTCAAAGAGATGTCAGCAAAACTGACGGGGTCCGCTAGGGCCGATGCCTACCGGGGTCGCGGGTAGTCCCAAGGGGAAACCGTGGCCCGTGGCAAGGCAAGGGAAGGAACACGGGTGGGTTTTAGTCAGTAAGAGTCTGACACGCCCTTCCGCTCCGCCCAGAGCGGGAGAAGTCATTTAATGAAATCCCAGTCAAAAAAAATAAAAAAAGGAGTCAATGACGTTTTTCTCGGCTCATAATCAGCCTATTAATGTTCCCACTGCTGGGACACAGGCCTCCTCTCTGTGAGAGGGAGTGGGCCGTAATCTACCACGCGGGCCCAGTGCGGGTTGTCACATGTCTTCGACCTACAACTCGTAAGTCGGGGCCGATACCACTGGGCCACCACTGCTCTACTATGTCTGTTTTCCTCGGCTACTATGTATCTAATCCCGGTAGTAGGTACGTTCCCATGGGATATTTTCCGAAATCTACGCGGGCGAAGCCGCGGGCAAAAGCTAGTTTATGGATAAAATAATGTAAGTGATTACAAATAACAACTTTTATTGTCTGTAAATCCAGACTCTATCATGAATGAGGAGGAAGTAGGTAGTTGAACTTCAAAAATAACAATTGTAATCGATTTGTAAATAATTATTTTAATCTATTCGATTAATCGTTGTTGGCATCACTATGAATTAATGAAGGTCGAGTATTGTCAATATGTCGAATTAAACAATTTCAGTACTTATTAAATACACTATTCATGGGTGCAAGTTGATACAAAAGTATAGAATGAATAAGGGTTTAAAAACGAAACTTGATTTTCGATTAATTTGTTTCTTTTGGAGCATCGTATCCACACGAAGCCGAATTTGGACAAACTAATTTCGGCCACTTAAAAATGTGTGCTTAGAAAGCTTTAATTTTGATTTATCATTTCTAAACCTTGAAACTATTTCGTCGCTTGCCAACGTTAACGATATGGTGCATGTCTTTAACACCCATATAATTTCCCTGTTTGATGTTCACGCACCTATCAAGACGTGTACTATAAAGGAAAAGTCGTACCCGTGGATTACAGATACTATGAAAGTTATGATGCGATTACGTGACGACGCACTTAGTAGTTATAGGAAAACGAAAGCCGATTTAAAAAAAAATTATTACAAAGAGCTAAAACACTTAGTGATAAGTTCATTGTACAGTGAAAAAGTTTCGTATTTTAAGCACAACATTAATAATAAAATTAAAAACCCTAAAATATTATGGAAAAATTTAAAATCCACCTTATCGCCCTATAAGCCCAGACAAGACCTTCCGTCGCACTTTGCAGATCCTGACCTAATTAATAACAACTTTTTAATTGTTCCCGGAAATCCCGTGGCAAGCATATCACTTATACAATACTATGAAAATCATAGACATGGTGAAGGAATTTTTACAATCACTCCAGTGGAGGAGAACGACATCTCTCGCATTATCTCCAACCTTAAAAGTAACGCTGTTACAATATTCCTCGCAGAAGCCATGTAACACCTTTCCTCAACAGGCACTTTACTCTGAAAATGAGGTCCAGACACAAATTACACCTGGCCTGCCTTCTGTTCGGTGTAGTTAAATATCAAAAACCGGACTACCTTTTCAACAAGCTAAGTTGGGGTACGAGTAGACGGGAATGCGGTAGAAAACAACGCTCACAACAACTCTCGACTCAGTCTCAGGGTACAGCCGCTTTTAGAGGCAGCTTTCGTTATGCGGCCTCCAAAGTATGGAACAACCTGCCGCCACCGATTAGAACTATTAACACGATAGGCGCTTTTAGATGACGCTTACGGCAGTACCTCATAGATGCGCAACGGAAGCTGGATATGGTCACCCTAAATGTCTCAATTATATGATACTAGATGCCGCCAACGGCTTCGCTCGCGTGGACTCTCTTCTGTACTATAATATGTATTTATTATACATATAAACCTTCCTCTTGAACCACTATATCAAATTTTTTTTTTTTTTTACCCGCATCAAAATCTAATGCGTAGTTATAAATATCTAAGCATACATAGGGACAGACAGCGGGAAGCGACTTTCTTCAGTATAAAAGAAAGTCACTTCCCGCTGTCTGTACACACAGGCACGCACGCGCGGGGTACGCTGTAGGTACATAGTATAATGTACCTATTGATTTATGTACAATTTTTCAAAATTATCATGGGTATCTTTTTCACGGTTATCAAGGGTGCTAAAGCCGATAGTGAGTTCAAAATGAAAATCCAAGATGGCGGCGGCAAAATTTTTGTTTCCATAGAGGGTGATATAAAGTAGAATATTCACCTCGGTAGCAACACTATTTTAAGCTGGAGTCACGTACTTTAAATCCCTCGCTGTGCTCTGGATTCAAAGAAACACTCACGCCTTTAAAAAATGTACACTTTCTCTCTCGTCAGTCTCTCTTGCCAGCCTGTTACTTGTTCATACAATATTCGTGATTGATCTCTTTGGTGATTGGAACTTTTACTAACAATATTCACATTCCAAATTCAAATCACTTTTAGTCCCGAGGGATTAACAATCAATTTATGTCTTTATTTACGAAGAATAAACTAGCTCTTTTTGAATAAATGTGATAAAAAGGGTTTTTATGGTAAAAGATTTCATACGAATTTTTTAGTTGAGATTCTAAATTCAAATCACATTATACACCAGCGGCTCATAATGAAATTCAGTACAATATTATTGCCCGGCTAGAGCCTAGGGCTGTAATGACTTGCTTTAGGTTAGGTTTGTATGTCATGTAATTTGACGTTTTCGAGCAAGTGGTGTGAAAGTTACCTATAGGTACTGGTACTTCCCGCAGACGGAGCATGTGAAAATGCACTATTTGTAAAATATGTAGTCAATTTGCAGCATTTGTATAACGACGAGGAATTTTGATACCTAGTCTGTAGTGAATTGTTTTCCTCACATTCGATTTATACTCGAAGACTTTTTAAAGGCGACGGTGATCTAGAACGCTTAGAAACATTTTTCCTGTACAACTAATTTTTAACAACACAACATTTACCTATCAGTTTTCCTTATAGTCGGTGAATCTATTAGGACAGCAAAAGGCAGTGTTGGGTGGTCATCTGGAATATTAACTGCGCGACCGGCCCTGGTCCAGGCCATGGTGCGGAGCGAGAGGGCATAGTAAGCCATCACCTCCTTCTGCGAAGCAGTAATGCTCACGAAGGAGGAGGCGGGGCGCGCGACGGAGAGGCAAATGCCGCACCCTCGCGGCGCTAGCCGCCGCCGTAGGAGACGCCCGGGGCGTCGGGAATTGGTAGCCGATTTCCGGTCACCGTAGGCGCAGGCTTGCGGATGGAGAGCAATGGATAGCTCGCCGGCCGATAAGGACCGGGCCCGGGTCGATGGCGCGACGTGTTCCACGCGCGCCTCAAAGAGATATCAGCAAAACTGAAGGGGTCCGCTAGGGCCGATGCCTGCTGGGGTTGCGGGAAGTCCTAAGGGGGGAAACCGTAGCCTCTGGCACAGGCAAAGGGAAGGAACACGGGTGGGTTTTAGTCAGTAACAGTCTGACACGTCCTTCCGCTCCACCCAGAGCGGGAGAAGTCATTTGATGAATTCCAACCCAAAAAAAAGGGTGCAAAAGTGTTAATAAAGTTGATTTTAGACTGACTAGTACTGTTGAAAATGTCATAAGAAATATGAAGTTGTAACTGAACCTTATGTGTAGGCATTACAGTTCCTAAAACTTGTGTTTGTTTACATGTTTTGCAACTAAATTGCGAACACAGAGTAGCTTCTGCCTTTTCATAAGTGCCCGTGTAGGTTTATGTGAAATAAAATATTTTTATTTTGAAATAAAATCAATTAGACATGGGTTAGCGAATAAAAAATCGATTACACGATCTGATCCACAGATCGTGCAGAGATGCCACGCTAAATTATACTCTTTTGTTATAGAGCTTAGGCTTATTTCACATGTGGTTCCGTCAAAGGTGGGGACAAGAACAATTTATAATACCATTTATTCTCTATTATGACGATATTTTTATAAAATAGTTTTAAATGAAAAATGGATTATCAGCGCTTATCAATTTATAAATCAGGTAATAACTTGTTTGGGGTGACCGTATCCAATAGCAATTTATTTCTAGAGTTTATATCGCCTGTAATACCACCTTAACGGAACCAGTCTGTTTTGGTCGACAACCATACCTAGCAATGCTGAAACCAAACACGATATCGCAAATAAACATGAAAATATATTCTCTGGTAAGTAAGGTGCAATTTTGTTAAGCATAGCAAATAAGACGTAAATCGAAGACGAGGGAGACATTGTATTCATGAGTGGAGACTGAATCGCTGAGAGTTGGACGCCCTTAGGCTAGGTGGAGCGATCTTCACAGGGTGGCTAGCTATAGTATGTAGCAGTTTGAGAATGGCTGAGAATCGATATACTCTATTGTTTGTTCCTGGGCACAAATCGTTCGTTTTATAAACATGTGAGGAGAACAAAATAATTGGTGTCTTAGTATGGACCCTTGGTGAAATTCGGATAAAACTGTTACTTAATTTAATTACATACGAGTAATGCGACTGTTATTATAAACTAGTAATCCTCAATTAGATAAGGGACAGTAAAGGCAAGAACGTGACGGTACAATTTTTGGCTTTTCTCAAAATAATAGAGAAAAGGTCCAATTCTTAATGATGCTCTTCCATTCGCTAAGGAGCTTTAACTCGGTATGTAAATTTAAGTCACTCAGTCATTCTCATCACACATTTCTCATTAGCCATTTCATATGACTGACAAGCCGTATGGAATGGCTAATACCCGGAAAATTGGTGTAGTATGTCAATTTGGTAGGCCATCAACTGACTGTACGGCAGCCCTGACTCTACCTACATGTAGCATGCAAACTTTAGGGATCACAGTGATAATTCCCGTGTAGGTAAATAAGTGCGTGAACTACTTGAATCTAATCACTATTTATAACTAAGTTGCCAGACATTCCTTGAAATAAGCAAATATCTGCGAATTTGTGATGCACGGAAATGTCAGCATGTGTGAAGAATTTAAACACATTTTGGTACCCTGTCTTGCAAACTCACTAAAAACTTGTAAAATGTTGTTACTTTATATATAATAAAATACAATATTTTTTTATTGTCAAGTTAGTGTGTGCAAGTCAGTTTGCGATTCAAAAATTTTTGCCTGTTTTTTTTTGTAGTTTCCAAAGTGTTTGAATAGGCTACTTAATAGTCCGTTATTTTTATGTTATTGAATGATTGCATACGATATAACATTATGTACGATATAACAAGACAATTTAATTTTGTACTTTTTTATATTAATTCATATTTTTGAGAAATGATTGCGTGTCTAAAAATAAAGCCAGTGGTCACGTGATGTTGAACACGGTCACTACTTCCACACGACAGTTTGAAATTGAAAATAGAAAAAAATATCCGTCAGTCATAAAGTTTTTTTTACCCGACTACGGCAAAGCCAAAAGGAAGGGTTATTTAATTAACAATAGATGAACGAAAGGAATGGTCTTGAAAGAAACAACACTGATTGTTAGTGTTTCCCTTTTGTACAATGTGGCAGCGTTCAGTATTAAAGTTTCGGTTACCTTCAGTAGCTCCATCAGTTGCAAACCGTTGGGAGCAAAGAGTTTCAAGTCATCCATGTAAAGGAGGTGAGATATAAGCTGACTACCTCTCTTCAATCGATAGGCTAGCTCTTAATCCTTCAGCAGTGTGCTTAGAGGATTCAAGGCTGGGCAGTACTAGAGTGGACTCAAACTATCACCCTGAAATATACCTCACTCGATCCTTATCGGCTCGGTGTTCCTCTGGATATGTTGACATCCTGGATAGCCAAGAACCGGCCCCCATTACCCCATACATGACATCAGGAAGGTGCGTAGAGTTGCTTGTACTTTATACAACTCCAGCACCCTCATGAGCCATGTGTGTGGAACCGAGTCATAGGCCTTCTTATAATCTATCCAACATGTCAACAGATCCGTGTATGACCAGATGTATGAACGTTAACGACGCAAAAGGAGTATTTAAGGATCGTAGCAGGTGGCGTTCTGTTGTTTCTGCCTACCCCCATGGGAAGAAGGCGTGAGTTTATGTATGTATGTACGTCAACAGATCCCTTCGGGAACGACGAATCTGTTTGCTAATCGCCATATCAATGAAGAGCAGCTCCTTTGTACCGTGGGACCCGTTCTTACATCCATTTTGAGAGGCAGACATGATGGAGTTTGTGTCTATATGTTTGTTAATTTTAGCTCTCAAAATGGATGTAAAAACTTTATAGACCGTCGGTAGACAAGTGATCGGTCTACAGTACTACCTGATTTATGGAGCAGGTGGGTTATTCCTGTCGTTAGGAACTGGTTATCAGGCTGACTGGAACTGGGATGCCAATCGGGCGTGCGACCTTTGGAATCACTTAATCCAAAAGTTGTGCAGCCCGTCCGGCCCTGGAGCTTTCCATTTAGGCAACGGACGGACTGCACGAGCTACATCTTGGGGGCTGATGGTAAGTGCCCCCATTTCTGGTATGTGCTCGCACGCTCGCTCGATCTCCCTAGTCCAATTTCTTTCGGTGTGATTGACAGGCGCGGCACATGCCTTCATCTTATTATTATTTGGTTAGACACACTAGCAGCTAATTAGTTGATGCGTGTGTATCAAATAGCTTGGAGACGATAAATCTGTCCATTCGATTCTTGTAGCAGTTCAGTTATGCGACTTTCAATTAATGCAATAGCAAGAATATATTTTAAACTACCGCTAAGATGTTTAGCGAGCAATATGTACGAGGGCTCAATCAGATCCGCCTGTTATGATAGCTAGTTTTGGTTGGGCACCACTGTAACGGCTAGGGCTTTGTAGCTAGTCGGCGCAGGCTGTCAAATAGTAGGTAGTGTAGTGAGATAAAATAAACCAGCAGGGACATACAATTATATGCTAATATAAGTAACACGGCTAAGTCACGGGTAAAGTCAGTCTGTTCTGAGCACTCGCACATACTAGGGTCGAATAAGAAGATAACGTAACGATAGTCATGCTGGCCACTCAGCACAGGCTCCGTAGAGTAGATCTTGTTGATCTGGCCGATGGACCGCTGGTAGCTTTCGGTACAGTACAGTATGCAGTTCTATGCAGCGTGCAGTTTGATCAGACCATTGGGCCGGAAGGAGCGTTCAGTTCTGAGCAGCGTGCAGGGTGTAGTCGTCTTGTCCTCACAGTGGTCATCGAACCCTGGAAGTGCGTGTAAGGTACGCATGCGCACTCCCTAGCGGTGTCAGCGTAGTGTGCTACGCTGACGACACGCTGGTCCTGGCGCAGGGGAGGTCGCAAGAGGCGGCGGCCGAACTGGCGACACGCGGGGTTGCGACAATCCTCGACAGGATCCGGCAATTGGGACTCGAGGTGGCCCTGCACAAGTTCGGACTTGTGCAGGGCCACCTCGAGTGCCAGGTACTTCATCGTAACATCGACATGACCCCGAGGTCATGTGCTTTCATGGCCCTCGGAACGCGCCACCGTCGGGTTCCCAAATAACGGTAGGAGGGGTTCACATCGGCGTCGATGTTACGATGAAGTACCTGGGAGTGGCACGAGGAGCTAAAACGCCGGGGTGTAACTCCGCTGCCGCGACAAGTCACGGCACAGCAGACAGAGCTCCGGCGGGATCTCATGGCGGCCTGGAGAGTGCGATTGTCGCAACCCAGATTTGGGCTCGCCATAATTGCGGCGATAAGTCCCCTCTTTGAGGAGTGGCTTGAGAGGCGCCAGGGCGTCCTCACCTTCCGCCTCGGTCCTAACCGGACACGGTTGTTTCGAGAGGTTCCTGTTTCGCATAAGGCGGAAGGAAACGCCCGGGTGTCACCACTGTGTGGATCGCCCGGAGGACACGGTGGAGCATACGGTGGAGGTCTGCCCGGCTTGGGCGGAGCACCACCGTGTCCTCGTGGAGGCGATCGGCGGCAGTGATCTCTCGCGTCCGGCCCTGGTTCAGGCCATGGTGTGGAGCGAGAGGGCATGGCAAGCCGTCACCTCCTTCTGCGAAGCAGTAATGCTCGCGAAGGAGGAGGCGGAGCGTGAAAGGGAGAGGCAAATGCCTCGCCGTAGGCGCGGGCCTGCGGATGGAGAGCAACGGGCAGCTCTCCGTCCGATAAGGACCAGGCCCGGGTCGACGGCTGTTCCACGCGCGCCTCAAAGAGATGTCAGCAAAACTGACGGGGTCCACTAGGCCCGATGCCTACCAGGGTTGCGGTAGTCCTAAGGGGAAAACGTGGCCCCTGGCAAGGGAAGGGATGGAACATGGGTGGGTTTTAGTCAGTAAGAGTCTGACACGCCCTTCCGCTCCGCCTAGAGCGGGAGAAGTCATTTGATGATTTCCCACCCAAAAAAAAAAAAAGGTACGCTTGCGCATGTTAGTAACAGTGCAAGACAGCAACCGAGTGCAATGTGCTAGCCTTATAGTCTTTTAAGACAAGGAAGCATCCGCTTGTATAACGCGCATGAAGTGAAATGGCCGAGAAATGACAGGCAACTAGTGATGCGCGTGCGCTTTAGTGATGTGCTTAGCCACTTACAATAATTATTATTACTCGACTAAATATTGTAATGAGGTCACAACGTTACAATAGTTACTCTCTCTAAACGTCTGAAAATCAGCAAAAAGCAATAATGAAATTACCAAAAACCAATATTTTTTTACAGGTATTCCTCTTCGGCGTAATTATCACATGTCAAGCTACTGCCTTGCCAGGAAGACGATACCAAGGTATTAATAACGAAGAAGGCGTGCCTGATAGTTTGTTAGAAGGCAGTCTCCTCTCATCACATGATAATAGTAAGAAAACTCATACCAGAAGTGATGACACTGCCCAAGTCAACGCAAACGAAAACGCTCACCTCGAAGGTAAAGTCAGTGATGTCACTCACCTCAATGCCGCTATCAGCGGGGGTGCGGGTGCACTTGTTTCCGGAGATGGAGCTCTGAATGGTCTTATCAACAATGGTGTTGGCCAGGAAGTCGGTGGAAAAGCAGGTGCTCTCCTTAAAGATGGTGCAAGCAGTAATTCTAACCGTGATGCCACTGGTTACGTCTTTACCCATAATGGTAATGGATTACCAATTCGTGGTGCTGTCACTTTCATCCAACAAAGTGGAGATGGTGTTGGAGGAAATGCTCAAAGCAGTTCTGTCAGTTTTGTCCAAGGTGGCCATGCTGGCCATGCTGCGGGTTATGTCAAAACTGGTGGAAATATTGTAGGATTTTCTAAGGGTGGTGTTACCGGTTTAGTACATAATGGTGGTTTAATTAATTTGTCACAATTGCCAATTAGGTCAGATTTTCATGGTCGTGGCCACGCCAACAGTATTGCAAATGTGAACACCAACATTAATGGTTACGGACAAGGCCGCAATAACGCAAATGTGAACACCAACATTAATGCTTGGGGACAAGGCAACAGTAATGCAAATGTGAACAACAACATTAATAGTTGGGGACAAGGCAACAGTCATGCAAATGTGAACAACAACATTAATAGTTGGGGACATGGCAACAGTAATGCAAATGTGAACACCAACATTAATGGTAGGGGCCACGGCCGCAATAACGCAAATGTGAACACCAACATTAATGCTTGGGGACAAGGCAACAGTAATGCAAATGTGAACAACAACATTAATAGTTGGGGACAAGGCAACAGTAATGCAAATGTGAACAACAACATTAATAGTTGGGGACAAGGCAACAGTAATGCAAATGTGAACAACAACATTAATGGTTGGGGACAAGGCCGCAGTTATGCAAATGCGGATAACGTTATAAATGGTTGGGGACACGGAACTAGCCATGCAAATGCGAATAACAATATAAATAGTTGGGGGCACGGAAGCGGCCATGCAAATGCTGACACCAACGTAAACGGTTGGGGCCATGGCCACAGTCAGGCAAATGCAGACAACAATGTAAATGGTCGGGGACATGGAAACAGTCATGCAAATGCGAATAACGTAATAAATGGTTGGGGACACGCAAGCGGTCATGCAAATGCTGACTCTAATGTAAATGGTTGGGGTGATGGCCAGAGTCATGCAGATGCAGAAACCAATGTCAATGGTTGGGGACATGGAAGCAGTCATGCAAATGCAGACACCAATGTAAATGGTTGGGGACATGGAAGCAGTCATGCAAATGCGAATAACGTAATAAATGGTTGGGGACATGGAAGTAGTCATGCAAATGCAGATAATGATATAAATGGTTGGGTACACGGAAGCGGCCATGCAAATGCTGACGCCGATGTAAATGGTTGGGGCCATGGCCAGAGTCATGCAAATGCGGATAACGTAATAAATGGTTGGGGACACGGAAGCGGTCATGCAAATGCTGACTCTAATGTAAATGGTTGGGGCGATGGCCAGAGTCATGCAAATGCAGACACCAATGTCAATGGTTGGGGACATGGAAGCAGTCATGCAAATGCGAATAACGTAATAAATGGTTGGGGTCACGGAAGTAGCCATGCAAATGCAAATAATGATATAAATGGTTGGGTACACGGAAGCGGTCATGCAAATGCTGACTCTAATGTAAATGGTTGGGGCGATGGCCAGAGTCATGCAAATGCAGACACCAATGTCAATGGTTGGGGACATGGAAGCAGTCATGCAAATGCGAATAACGTAATAAATGGTTGGGGTCACGGAAGTAGCCATGCAAATGCAAATAATGATATAAATGGTTGGGTACACGGAAGCGGCCATGCAAATGCTGACACTAATGTAAATGGTTGGGGCGATGGCCAGAGTCATGCAAATGCAGACACCAATGTCAATGGTTGGGGACATGGAAGCAGTCATGCAAATGCAGAGAACGTTATAAATGGTAGGGGACACGGGAGCAGTCATGCAAATGCAGACACCAATGTAAATGGTTGGGGACATGGAAGTAGCCATGCAAATGCGGATAACGATATAAATGGTTGGGGACACGGAAGCGGTCATGCAAATGCTGACACCAAAGTAAATGGTTGGGGCGATGGCCAGAGTCATGCAAATGCAGACAGCAATGTCAATGGTTGGGGACATGGAAGCAGTCATGCAAATGCAGATAACGTTATGAATGGTTGGGGACACGGAAGCGGTCATGCAAATGCTGACTCTAATGTAAATGGTTGGGGCGATGGCCAGAGTCATGCAAATGCAGACAGCAATGTCAATGGTTGGGGACATGGAAGCAGTCATGCAAATGCGAATAACGTAATAAATGGTTGGGGACACGGAAGCGGTCATGCAAATGCTGACTCTAATGTAAATGGTTGGGGTGATGGCCAGAGTCATGCAGATGCAGACACCAATGTCAATGGTTGGGGACATGGAAGCAGCCATGCAAATGCAGACACCAATGTAAATGGTTGGGGCGATGGCCAGAGTCATGCAAATGCAGACACCAATGTCAATGGTTGGGGACATGGAAGCAGTCATGCAAATGCAGATAACGTTATAAATGGTAGGGGACACGGGAGCAGTCATGCAAATGCAGACACTAATGTAAATGGTGGCAGTAGTCATGCAAATTCAAACACCGCTATAAAGAGTTTGGGATACGGCAGCATACGCCCAAGTAATCGATTTAGCGACATTTCTGAAAGTTCTGTTGAGGGCGATGATAATGCTCACGGTCATGCAAATGCTCAAGCAGACACTTTAGTTATCGGCGGTGGGCATGCTGAAGGGCATGCAAATGCTGACACTTATGTCAATGGTGTAGGAATTGCTCAAAGTCTTGCAAACGCTGACAGTCACGTTAGTGGAGGAATTTCTCAAGGACATGCCAATGCAGATACTTACGTAAATGGTGGTGGTAATGCTCAAAGTCATGCAAATGCTGACAGTTACGTTAGTGGAGGAATTTCTCAAGGACATGCCAATGCAGATACTTACGTAAATGGTGGTGGTAATGCTCAAAGTCATGCAAATGCTGACAGTTACGTTAGTGGAGGAATTTCTCAAGGACATGCCAATGCAGATACTTACGTAAATGGTGGTGATAATGCTCAAAGTCATGCAAATGCTGACAGTTACGTTAGTGGAGGAATTTCCCAAGGACATGCCAATGCAGATACTTACTTAAACGGTGGTGGTAATGCTCAAAGTCATGCAAATGCTGACAGTTACGTTAGTGGAGGAATTTCTCAAGGACATGCCAATGCAGATACTTATTTAAACGGTGGTGGTCATGCTCAAGGTCATGCAAATGCCAACACTTTTGTAAACGGTGGTGGTCATTCTCAAGGCCATGCAAATGCTGATACTTACGTTAATGGAGGAGGTATTGCTCAAGGTCATGCAAATGCAGATACTTACTTAAACGGTGGTGGTAATTCTCAAGGTCATTCAAATGCTAACACTTACGTAAATGGTGGTGGTAATGCTCAAAGTCATGCAAATGCTGACAGTTACGTTAGTGGAGGAATTTCTCAAGGACATGCCAATGCAGATACTTATTTAAACGGTGGTGGTCATGCTCAAGGTCATGCAAATGCCAACACTTTTGTAAACGGTGGTGGTCATTCTCAAAGCCATGCAAATGCTGATACTTACGTTAATGGAGGAGGTATTGCTCAAGGTCATGCAAATGCAGATACTTACTTCAACGGTGGTGGTAATTCTCAAGGTCATTCAAATGCTAACACTTACGTCAATGGTGGAAGTAATGCTCAAAGTTATGCAAATGCAGACACTTACGTTCATGGTGAAGATATTGGTCAAGGACATGCCAATGCTGACACTTACATAAATGGAGGTAATGCTCATGGTCATGCAAATTCTAACACTTATGTTATTGGTGGTGGTCATTCTCAAGGTCATGCAAATGCTAACACTTACGTAAATGGTGGTGGTAATGCTCAAGGTCATGCAAATGCCAACACTTACGTAAATGGTGGTGGTAATGCTCAAGGTCATGCAAATGCCAATACTTTCGTAAGCAATGGTGGTCATTCTCAAGGTCATGCAAATGCCAACAGTTTCGTAAACGGTGGTGGTCATTCTCAAGGTCATGCAAATGCCAACCGTTTCGTAAACGGTGGTGGTCATTTTCAAGGTCATGCAAATGCTGACACTTACGTTATTGGTGGTAGTAATGCCTACAATTCTGCAGAGGCTTCTTCTGACATTTATGATGGTTATGCAAACGCTTATGATAGCGCAGACGCTTATGCAAGCGCGGAAGTTTATGGAGACGCGGGCGTTCTTGCTAATGCGGACTCTTATGCAAACAGTGGTGGTTACCTCAATGGCGGTACATACTCAAATGCTGATTCTTATGCAAACTCGGACATTTATGGAAGTACGGGCGGTCTGGTAAATGCGAATGCATATGGAAATACTGCTGGTTATGTCAATGGCGGTGCATATTTGAATCCAGATGCATATGCAAACGTGATTCCCCTCTCAAACGCTGATGCTTTTGCAAATGCAGGTGCCCTTGCAAATGCAAACGCTGCTGGGTATACCAATGCTGGAGGATACGCGAACGCTGATGCTTATGCAAATGCTGTTGGTTACGTTAACGGTGGTGGCACCGCAAACGGGTATGCTAATGCCAATACTTATGCTAACGGTGGTGGACATGGTATCGCTAACGCTAATGCCATGAGCAGTGTTCTAGGTTGACTCACTTAAAGTGCATTACTATATATATCAAATTGGTGGAGTGTATGAGATTGTGAAATCATGGTTGCAAAATAAGGCACGAAAGTATAGACCAATTCTTTTCTGACGTTACAATTATTCAAGTTTAAGAAAACAAACTCGTCTTACTCGTCCACCATCTCACAGTTTCACTTATGCTGTTGTATAGTAATGTTAATGACAGAAGAGCACGAAAGTAAACGACCTATTATCAAATTAAAACGAATATAATATTGTTAATGTTTTCAAGATTTCTCTTTATAGTGCCTGCCTAAATAATTGTGGGCTTCGACTGAATAAGAAAGTGATAAAACAAATTATATGTATGTACCTATAAATAAAAATATCGATTTTCAAGATAATATTTACATAATTTAAAAATCTAACAGTCTTAAAATAATATTAATAATATGTAGGATGCATCACCCACGATCATCGGTGATGAGATTGTACATCCCAATTATATAATATAATAAGAAGGAATTGCGGGGGTCGAGGCTTCTTAAATGCAAAGACCCTCCAGAAACGCGAGTTCTACTGTCAGCGCCGACGGTCAGCGTGCGGTCAGCGTGACTCTAAAATCAGCCTAAGCAATATGAGAGGTATGGGAAAGCAAGGAGCTTCACGGGCGCTTATAACAGGCTGTTCATGAGCCCGGTGTAGACTTCACGACGTTTTGGGGACCTTTTCGGGGAAACTGAATGGTTCATTATCATAGCGCGCCGCGCAATTATTGTCGATGTTACCATTCTACATGACGGGAACCTCGTGAAAGCAGAGAAACAGAAATACGTCTAATATCTATCGACTTAGCACACGAGATTATTGACATGTGAAATGTAAACTCAGCTGTCATTGTGCCGATTGTCGTAACGGCCAATACCCTACTGGCCGAAAGCCTAGATTAACATCTCTCGAGGCTCTCGTTAGGTGGTTATATCAAGGGCCTGCTTCAGAAGGCAGTCCTCCTCGATACGGCTCGCATAGTGACGAGGTTCCTGTCCCTGGAGCCCACCACCGGTAGCTTCGACCCTGCTCCCGACACCTGCGGACCACATTTTTTTTAAAATCTTGAATGGAATATTTAAAGTTGTATTTTATATGGAAAAAATTAAATAAGCGAAATAATAATATGTACTAAGTATATAAAACAGGAGGGGAAATCATCATAGGGCATCAAAAAATTCATCCGCATTGCTTTCAACAGGAAAAGTACCCAAAAGGCTGGCAGGATTGCCACGTTGTATGGCAATGCTGACCAATTACTTGTACCTACATAACATATTTTATTATGACTTGCCAGAGTGGAGCGCCATTCGTTCCAAATTCATAAAATACCTACCTTATAATGTAGATTCAATCGCACATCAGTGGGAACATTTGCACTATGAAAACTGTTACTGCTACGACATAAATGCGCTGTTACTCTAAATTTTTTATCACAGACGTGTGCCTGTTATAAAGTTAAAAATAACATAGTGTGCGATGTGCCTGTTTATTATAGTTTTACTTATATTGTTATATTTTTCTCATATCCATGCACTGCTTAGTGCTTAGATGGTAACTGCTGTGTGCTTCAAATATATTATAGAATTTAAGTATGTACTATATTTTTAACACAATTGTTAGTTAAAGTAATAGGTATCAGTAACTATAATTTTTGGTAATTTGGTTATATTATTTAAATAAATTAACCTTAACATAATATACTATGTGTAAGCTGTGTAACAATGTTGGTGCATAATAATAAGGCATAATATTCTATATAATTATTTATGTATAAATTCATATATTTTTTTCTTTTATTTTTGTTTTTAGTACACGGTGCTAATAAAGACGTCTACATGTTATAGATTTTACAATGTCATAATAATAACCTACCGTTATAAATAAGAGCAGAATTGTATGTAAAAGTATTTTGAATAAAACTTACTTAAATATGGAAAAACATTTATTTTACCCGTATATAAATTACCATATATACATACCATACTGTTTTTAACCGACTTAAAAAAAGACGAACTTCTATGTTCGATTGTATGTATTATTTTATGTATGTGCTTCGATATTATCAACAATTATAGACCGATTTTGAAAATTATTTTTTCAAGTTGTTATTTGTAAGTTCTTTTCTAATTAGTTATATTTTCTGTGATTACAAAGTGTTTGATTATGTAGACCTTACCAGCAGCAAATTGACTAAATAAATAAAGAACATATCTAATGGGACAATGGACGATTGCCTAGGTAGTCAAAACCAATGTTCAGTAATGATTGTTATATTATTATAATTTTCGTATTTTAATATGTAGATATTAATATAATTAGTAAACACACATTATTAAACACACATCTTCATAAAAAATGTACCTACGTGCGTAGCTAAGCTGACGGATGTCATACAACTCTAGAAGAATCTGACATATTAGCCCATCCTCCTTGGAGGGGCGGTTTGTGGTGAGAGCGAAGTGAAAGAGTTCGCGTTATATCCTCCCCCTTTTGGGCAGGTTATGACCCCATCCATGCCTGGTCAAACAAAGTAAAGCATGCATCCTCCCCCTGATATAACGCGAACTCTTTCACTTCGCTCTCACCACAAACCGCCCCTCCAAGGAGGATGGGCTAATATGTCAGATTCTTCTAGAGTTGTATGACATCCGTCAGCTTAGCTACGCACGTAGGTACATTTTTTATGAAGATGTGTGTTTAATAATGTGTGTTTACTAATTATATTAATATCTACATATTAAAGTATTTAATAGTTTTTCAATTACTTAATAAGTTTGATTAGTCAGGAACTTACGAAAACTGGACAAATTAAGGTTTATCCACCGGGGATATTTTTTACTTTTTTTATTATAACGCCATCTGTGAGCAACCACAGGTCCTAATTGGTGGTATGGTATGCCTTTGTAAGATTAGAGAAAGATTTAATATTTTGTTGGTCTGTGATCAGATTTTGCAGTTTTTTTTAATATTTCTGTTTATGTAACAAAAATGTAAAGCACCTTATATCACAATTATTCTTATTTTTTAATGAAAACATAAATACAAAAAAAAAAATTTTGTTATCCACTAATTCTGTACATTTTTCTATCCTCAATACCCATACTATTATTTATCTTTACCTATTTGTTGGTATTGAATTGCGATTTAAAATGAATAAAACTGTGTATTTATTGCCAAATTATTTTATTATTATTGTCGTTTATTCACTTATACACATATTGAATACATTTTTCAATATTTTTACATATAAAATATTGAATCATTTTAAAAAAACATTTAAAAATATAAAAAATTTTAGCCCACCGGGCACAGGGTCCAAGCGGAACCTTGGAGAGGAGAGGAGAGTTACTCAAGGTTGTAATTAAATAAAAATGAAAACATTTTTATTTCCTAAAATAGGACAAAAGCATCCTATTTCCGATCCCTATTTAATAAATAAATGAATTTTATCGGAAGCAAAAAAGAATAAAATAAAATAATACATATTTACTATAGAGACAACCTTTCGGGGCAACAAGGCGTGATTTTATGTTATGTTTATTTCTATTGCCGCTATAACAACGAATTATAAAAATTTCATTAATAAATTATTTATTAAAAAAAAATAGCTTTTCTACCCTGGCATGTGGGGTGTCGTTGTCATCGAGTAGAGTACAAATATGATTATTATTTATCTTTATCTTCAAAAATGAAGGAAAAGGGGGTCGTAAAAGTTATAAGTTTTATAACATTTTTGTACGAGCTCTATCGCAACAACTAAACAAGTTAGGAATTTGAAACTTGTGTACATAATGTACCTTAAACTGTATTTAATAAAAAAAGCGATTTGCAGAACCTGCAAAAAATAACTTTGTAATTCACAGTATCATTATGAAATACATGCCTTATGAATCAACCCAGCAGCAACAGTATCAATCAATCACTCTATTGTGCTCATGATAATTATTCAGATTAGTTACAGTTATAATGGCTATCATGTTATTTCGTTTAAAATAGGTTTTCGTTTTTATTAATTTATTAATCTATATATATAAAAGGAGAAACTGACTCACTGACTGACATATCAACGCAGAGCCGAAACTATTGGAACTAGGAACTTGAAATTTAGCACACAGCTTCCTTTTATAATGTAGGGGAGCACTAAGAAGGGGTTTTTGAAGATTCGACCTTTAAGGGGGTGAAACGGGGGGAATTCGTTTGTATGAAAAATCTTATTCCTTTAGTTAATAAACTTGAATCTTGGTACAACCTAACAAAAAGTACTAGGCTTTCATGAATTCACGTTATAGTATTTCAATCATTAGTTGTTATGCACAATTTCTGAGCAGTAACCTTACAAAAAGTACTAGGCTTGCATGAATTCACGATAGTATTCAATCATTATTTTGTGCCATAGTCGATTTGTATGAGGCAGACAGATAGTTTATAACTTTAATTAGCACCTTAGATACTTTTTATTCCAGTAGTACGTTTTTGTGGGATAATTTCCGAGTTCCACGCGAGCGAAGCCTTGGGAAAAAGCTAGTCCTTTATATAGATTCTTTTCCATTTTGTGAATGTGAGACCATTGCAGGCTTAGTGGACTGTGTTGACCATTTTCTATTTAGTTAAGTACTTGGTACTTGTTGAAAGGCCTATTCTGTCCTCCCATCCATTAACACTGTTATTTGAAAATATTGCAAAAGCCAATTATTTTTTAAAGAGTAACCGTGGAGTTCCTTGCCGGCTCTTCTTCATAGGAAACGACCAGTTGGAACCGTGGATCTAGCTTCTGACGTTTCATAAGTGCCAATGTACGTTCATGTGGAAAACTAAACGTCCATGTTAGTCCTATCCCAAGCGGCACCACAACAGCTATAGAAAGAAAGAAAGAAAGAAAGAAAAATTGCTTATTCTGCACAAACAAAACGCAAATTTAAAGAATAAAAGATATAAAATACACATACAAAAGTAGCCAAAAGCTCGTATAGCTATACGACGCTTTTGGCCTGTAGCTAATACACTAGTGGTAGTATATAAGTATAATCCATTGGCCAGCTTAAGCAAATCACGTTATGCAAAGTAATGTTTACACGTTATTGATAAGTTTGACATTTAATGAGGTTATAATTATGATATGGAAGAAGAAAACAGTAACTAATCCATATTTAAAAAAGCAAACAAGTGCCAGCCGGACTCGCACATGAAAGGTTCCGTATCCCCGTACAATATTTTACACTAAATATGTTTTTTTGATTCTTTAGTAAAAAAAAACACTGCCATAGTAGTACAGTCAGTGACCTCCATTTCCTCTTCTTCTCTTCTTATTTCTTATAGGGGTCAGTTAATATAGAGTACTGACCGTACATACTCTGTGATTTCAAATGTGTATCTAAAAAAAGAAAAAGATACAGCCCTGTGAGAGACATATTGACGGACGGACGGATGGACAGCTGAGCCTTAGTAATAGGGTCCCGTTGGCACACTTTGGTGACGGAACCCTAAAAATACTATTAGCATACATGTCATCATCATTTCAGCCGAAAGACGTCCACTGCTGGACATAGGCCTCCCCCAAGCACCGCCACTTCGACCGATTCTGTGCCCCCGCATCCAGCGGATTCCTGCGGCCTTTACAAGGTCAGCGGTCCATCTCGTGGGAGGCCTTCCAACGCTACGTATACAATGTGGCCAAAGAAAAAAGAATCAATCTCCTTATCTAAAACCCGCCACTTACCATTATTAAATTATTAAATCGATCAAACACTGTTATAATGACTGTTTATAAACAAGTGTTATATTATGAAATTCCCACACTTTTTACTTCTAAACATTTGTTAACTTGTTAATAATTGTTTTACATAATATGTTGTAAAAATATCCTTCGCTAATAACCTTGAATTGCACTTTATAAATAATAATAATATACTTTGTTTATACTACAATAACAAATGCATAAAATAAATAGTTTGTATGTATGTGCAGTTTAAATTTCAAAATTATTTTTTAGCTTGTCCGGCGTCGGATTATTGTTTAGTTCTCTTGGATTTGCAGACTTCATTTTTTAGAAGTTGTTTCAGCATAAATGAACTGTTTTCTATATTTCTCCAAAAACTTATTGAGACAGTGCAGCAGTGGTTAGTTTTTATGGAGCTATCGATCTAAGACACATTAGGCCTTGTTAATTGTGAATCGTATAAAACAGTCATAGAGATGCCTCTGGGTTCTATTTTAAGCCCATTTCTGTTGAAGACACGTCATGATTTTCTTAATTCAATCCTGTGTGATATTTTATATTTTAAATAATGTGTGATATTTTATAAAAATATAATGTGCAGTCTGCGTCTCTCGTTCACTTTAGCATTTACCTTTAATTTCATCAGCTCTTAAATTATGCGTTTCTTATATAGCCATTATATATGTGTTTCAAAACTGATTCAATAATTCGGTACAATAGTCAACCTCTGAATTCTCTTGTTCGATTAGATGTTTAAGTAGTTCTAACTAAGCTAAGCTATTATTAACGGTTGGCCATTGTTAAAAATTTAATTTCATGTTTTACCTTACGACCGCATGAAATACGATCTTGTAATTGCCCGTGAAATATTACAATTAGGTTTTGCTGTAGTAGTGACGTTTAAGTGTAGTTTCGAAACGAAGAAGGTTTTTTTTTTTTTTGTTGCTTGGCTTTGCTAATTTGTTTTGTTTAATCTGACACTAAATTGTTCAAATCAGTAATCTCTATGACTGGTAGGTACCTAATTAAACCATTTTATGGCATTTTCACTCTCATATTGCAGAGTAATAAGAAAGCTCGCTCAATCGTTTTTCGCTTGCAAGTGGGGTGAGTTCTCTTACAATTTGATGAAGGCATGACATTCTTTCAATTTGCTGAATCATAGCAACTGGAGGTCGAACGGGAAGCGATGCAAGGTGAAAACTGCAGCTCGAACATTCTTTGTTTCTCGGCTGGTCTCATGTCACACCAGGTCTAGATGGGCGCAAAAGGAAGGTACTTTTCATCCATTCTCCCATGTTAGCTAGCCTTCACCTTATTATTCACTTCACCATTTTCATCCATATAATTGTTCATGCAATTTATAAATTTATTTTATTGAGCTCGGACTAAAAAGGTGACAGACATCTTTTTGTATTAACTTGAAAACGCATAAAGCTTTTTGTACCAAAAGTTAAGAACCGAAGATTTATGTCCAGAACCAAGAGAAGTTGCGGGCTAAAACCAGTAAAGTGTTACCATAAATTTATCGCATTGTTTATCCAATATGGTTTAACCGAAAACACTCGGCTAATCATTATTCAACAAACTAATCACTTGTAAACGAAGTAATAATTTGTTTAGGAGACCGAGACAAATGGCAATTATGCTGCAGCGTTAAAACCAGCTATATGTAATGGCGGCTTATTAAAGGCGATCAGTATTTTCCATCCACACCAGCCGTACGTGGAAGCATTGGGTCCCGCCAGGATATCGCACCAACAATGATGAAAGCATGCGTCTTGGTAAGTTATACAGTTTTTAAATCCATGTTAGCCCTTTTATATACAAAATTATAATTGTAATTCTTATCTTAAACTTTTTGAACAGTACATATTAAATAATGTCAGGGAAATTAATAAATTTTTGAGCAATCTTTTTGTCTCTATTCTCCGAAGTTTAGGCAAATACGAGTATATTCAGCCTATTCCGATCACTGCTCATTAGTTCCAGTCAAGCGGTTAAACTTAAATTGACCGTCTCTATCAAATCATAACTGTCATTTTTTGCCTGTTGTAGAATGCCAATTTGTTTATCAATTCGTTTTCTTGAAAGCAAATGGAATTCAGTTTTTTTACCTTTTAAGGGAAACACTGTATCGAGCTCATATTCAAGATAATGAAAACGTGGTTTGTGACGAAACTAAATATGCCAAAAAAACAATTTTAGAAAATGTTCAAGTTTAACTGGGATCATAATTTATTTTATCGCATTTTTTTTTAAACGGGTTTATTCAATACCTAGTCTTGGTTTTGAATCTACCGGTTTTTAAATGATCATAGTAAACGCCGTTTCTCATCACCACTGGACACCTACGAGTGATTAGGATTTAACAATATCTTTAATCGTACTGTTTTGTTTTGCAGCTCTTCGTCTTTGCGTTAGTCACCATTAGTCAAGCCAACACACTGAACAGACAACCAGTTACAAGAAGTGATTTAGAAGATGAATATTCGCTTTACCAACAACAACAACAACAACAACAAAATTCACCAAGTTGGCAAGTGCTTGGCCAACCTTCCGCATTGCCCGTAGTTGAGGCTGAAAAGCGCTTCGGCGCTTACGGGGGTGGTGCCGCTGCTGCTGCCGCTGCGGCCCATGCTGGCGCTGCTGGTGGAGGCTACCTCGGCGGTCATGTTGGGGGTCATGTAGGCGGTCACGTCGGCGGTCATGTAGGCGGTCACGTCGGGGGTCATGTTGGTGGGCACGTAGGCGCGGCCGCTGCCGCTGCGGCTGCCGCTAGCGCTGGCGGTGGCGGTTATGGCGGTTACGGATCCCGCTATTCCAACGCCAACGCCAACGCCAACGCCAACTCATATTCTGGATATGGCCGTTAAATTGGTGGAAGTTTTGCTACTAATAAATTATCAAAAATGTTATATATAGTCTAAAGATAAATTAATTAGGCAAAATTGGTTTATGTAATTGCCTGGACCTTAATTACTTTTATATTTTGTACATTTTGGCTGACATAAAATTTATATTCGGTACCTACTTTTAGTTAATAAATGTATTTATGAAATTCATGCTGTATTTAATTTATCTGGAATGGACATTAGTCAAAAAGTTTGTTGAAGTTTGAGACCAAATGAACAAGCTAAGATGAAACCCAGACCGGTTTTCATACTATAAAAATCTCATTTTGAAAGCTAAGTGAAAGGAGATCATTCATTTTTGGGCTAAATTATGAAAGTGAAAGAAGAAAGAAACAAAAAATATTTTTTCCGTTAGAGCATGTTTTCAGTAAGTACCTACGTTTTAGTTAAAATAATAATAGTAATCTTTATAGCTTGTTATGCCAGTAAACATAAGAGTTATTATTATTTACTACAGTAGGTATACTGATTTAAATAGGTTTTTGGTTTTGGTTTTATTTAGTGATTCACATAAAAACAGTGGAATAAATAACGGATGTAAAAAAGAGCTTAAGGCTGCCTGTCCACTGGAGCGGAGAGGAGAGGAGAGGAGCAGAGATGTGCCAAAATTTACCAATAGAAACGCACCTCTGGAGCGGAGTTTTGATTCTATTGGTTAATATTGACACATCTCCGCTCCGCTCCTCTCCTCTCCGTTTCGGTGGACAGGCAGCCTAACGAAGCCGGATTTTTTTGTTCTGGACTATGGTCCAGTATATGCAGCTATGCCTGCAGGCTAATTGTGTAACACATTTTCTTTTAGGATTCGAGCCTAAAATTTAGCACTCGCAATCGCTTGCTATATTTGGAATTGTACCAAACATTAGAAACCTTCTGGTTACGAAGATATTGAATGTCAAAGTTTCAACTTTTGTTTACTTTTTTTTTCATTGAAGCATTTTTTTTTTTTTTTAATAGATTTAGGAAACTTACAGCTAACTTATACAGTATTCTTATAAAATATAAAATTGAAGGCCATTTACAAGTTTCCACTGATAAACACAAAACCTAAAAATGAAAAAAAGGTCGGTACAAAATACCTATTAAGCATAAATTAGGAAATAAATAGTACAAGATAACTAATACAAACTAAAAAAACACTTGCTAACAATTACTTTTCCGTAAAGAATATCATTTTAGATATTATTTATATCTTAAATTTAAATACTCCGACAATGCCTGCACCGCAGAATTTACCCATAAGCACAGTGGCTTACGTACGTTACATTTCTCCTGTCGTGAAACAGCGATTTTTTAACCCAAAAATAAAAGTCGGGCATAGCAATATTTTTAACTTAATTTACTTAAGGTACTTAAGGTACTTAGGTCTATCTATGTGCAGTCCTCTGTGGTTGAGGATTCCGGGTGAAGCTCGCTTCCTCCTTCGGCCTGATCATCACTTACCATCAGGTGAGATACAGGCCAAGAGCTTACCCGTTGTGAGTAAAAAAAAAAAAGAAATAGCTCCAAGCTGTTGTCATAATTATGTCTCAAGCCGATACGGAAGAGAAAGAACGACTAATTACTGCAGTTTCATGCAGTTTAAAATAGCCGTACTTATATATAATAATTCGGCTATTAATGTACAAGCAAAAGAAGAGTGTATGATAGCAACTGCTTGCCTGAATAAAAATCAATTAAATCTGTTATGTCACTCTTAAGCCCGTAACAAATAAGTATGAAATAGTAGATTTTTTACTAAGGGAGCAAACAACTATTTTTAAGGCGAGAGTGTTTCTTTGAATCCAAAGCGGAGCGAAGGATTCTAGAGTAGAATCCCGAGCGTAGCGAGGGATTCTAAAGTAGAATCCTGAGCGCAGCGAGGGATTCAAAGTACATCACTCGAGCTTAAAATAGTGTTGCTCCCGAGGTGAACACTCTACTTTTTATCACCCTCTATGAGAAAACAAACGTGTGCCGTCCGACCCCCATCAGGAACGAATTTCCTACTCACTGATTTACACAAAATAAAAAAATTATGAAAAAAAAAAAAGTCGCAGTCGCCATGTTGGATTCACATTTTGATCTCACTATCGGGTTTACCACCCTCGAAAACTATGAAAACGATACCCATAACGATTTTTTTTAAATTTTCGCATCCACCATCTTGGATTTAAATTTTGACTTCACTATCGGCTTTACCACCGTCAAAAACTACGTAAACGATACCCATGACGAAAAATTTGAAAATTTTCGCATCCGCCATCTTGGATTTAAATTTTGACCTCACTAGCGGCTTTATCACCCTCGAAAACTATACCCATGACGAAAAATTTGAAAACATTCGCGTCCGCCATCTTGGATTTACATATTGACCTCACTATCGGCTTTACCACCGTCAAAAACTACGAAAACGATACCCATGACGAAAAATTTGAAAATTTTCGCATCCGCCATCTTGGATTTAAATTTTGACCTCACTATCGGCTTTACCACAGTCGAAAACGATGAAAAAAAAAAAACGAATCCGCCATCTTGGATTTTAATTTTGATCAAATTCACACTTTCTCTCTTGCCAGCCTGTAACTTATTCATACAATGTTCGTGATTAATCTCTTTGGTGAATAGAACTTTTACTAACAATTTCCACATTCCAAATTCAAATCACTTTTAGTCCCTAGGGATTAAAACGCTATTTTGGTCCCTGTTTACGAGGATTAAACTACGTCTTTTTGAATAGATGTGATAAAAAGTGATTTTTCGAACCTATGTAAATTAACGAAGAATGACACTACAGGTTTGTTCATATAGTAACAAAGTGAAGAGATAAACATAATCTTTCGGAATATAGCATTTTTTTGTTTGGCCGACTTTCACACTGAGCCCAAAAATGTATGGACGGTGAATGTGATCTCCTTTGAAGCTTGAAGTAAGCTTATTAAATGATGCTTAACACTATTGATGCTGAAATGCTAGCTAGCATCAGGTAGAATCGATGTTGCTTCAAATAATAAACTAATATTTTTTCTTTCTTTCTTCAGATACTATTATCAAAATGTATTAAGCTTTCGAATTTGTTACAGAATTCAAAATAGGTTGTTAGGTAATCGTAGTTGTCAATTCGTAGTGCGACTACAGAATCAGAGACACGCTGAAAACTTAAATAGTAAATTAAATACTTAACCTTTTTTTTTACCTACTTTAAACAGGGTGTATTTTTGAGATGGGGCAGTAAGGGGCCCACCTTTACCGCAAAAGACAGTCCTTCACTTTTTGATCTGCATTCACAGATATTGAAAAAAATCTAGTCAGCAAGAAAATGGACAGTTTTCACAAAAACTTTTTTGATGCCTCCTGTTTCTTATAAGGATCAAAAAACTCTTTAGGACCAACTGAGGTTTAAGTACCTACTAGAAAAGTCAGAAAACGCAAAAAACTTTTCCCATATATTTCGTTTTTTTTTAAATGATTTTTAAGACAAATAAGTAACAACAGCCGCACGGGTCGATCCATCAGGTTAAGCTACGCTTGCCGGGCTTGGTCCGTGGATGGGTGACCATCTTTACATAATGAGACTCCTCCGTGCCTCGGAAAGCACGTTAAGCCGTTGGTCTCGGCTGTCATTCTTTGATCTTTGACGTCTCGAAGGTCAAGGAAAAATCCCGAGCTCGCTTCGCTCGATCTTGCATCCTAAGGTCTTTACAAATACAAATGCAAATATTTATTGGAACATAACATGTGACAATTTTTGTGTTCGTTAATACTGCGTTAGTTTAGTAACTGAGTCACAGTTATTAGCGCCCACCCCAGGAGCGAAAGACAACTGAGTTCCTTAACAATATTGGTTATACTATAAAGAAACTAGGCATAAACATTTAATAACAACAAAACTAGAACTAGACATTTATAAATATAGTTGTAGAAGTTTATGTGAGTGAGTGTGTGTGTAAGGGAAGGGTGTGGAGGTGCGTACGTCTATGTGGGTGTATGGGAAGGGTGCGTGTATGTGTATGCGAGGGATGCGATATTTGTTTTTTTATTTTATTAATATAATTTGAAATTGTAATTTAAGTTTGTATGAATCTCTATTTCCAAATAGGTCAGGTTTTGGAGCCATTTTTCAATTTTCAGTTTACACTCTCGTAACAAGAGCGGAATAGATGTTTAATTTCTCATTTATTTTGTTATAGATAACAGGACTCAAAAAGTAATAGTGTCTTCTCGCAATTACTAGATTAACGCTCTCTGTCTGACATATTCTCTGAACTCTACGTTTTAGAGTATTGAGATTAGGGTCATATTGAATATCAGTATGCTTACGTAATAATTTGCTTATCAGAAATGCTTGTCTTACAGTAAGAACTTTGCAAAGAATATACAAGTCGTGTGTGGGGAAACGAATCGGTTTATGTGCCATGACTTTTAGAACGGCTCTTTGTGCTCTTTCTAGACGAAGTAGAAGGCATTTACCAGAGCATCCCCACACTGTAATGCAGTAGGTTATCACGGAATATGCAAGTACAAAATATACAGTTTTTAACGTGTTAAAATCTGCAGAGGTGCTAAGATTTTTAAACACAAATATTTTTCTGACACGTGACACCAATAACTCAATCTGCCCATTCCTAGTCATAGTGCTATCTATAATGACTCCTAGATATTTAATTTCATTGGTACGCGTAATTGTAGCATAGTTGCAGGTTGCATTTGTATTCGAAGGGCATTTGTGAGCACTTAGTGTGAAGGAGGAATCTGGTTGTGATGTGAGCCGTGGTGCAAACGTTCTGAATTTTGTTTTGTCTAAATTCAGGGTGAGCAAGTTGTTATTTAACCAATTCATAATATCCCGTAAGGCAGACTCTGCATGAGAGCGCACATCAGCCCAGTCACTTCCATGAACTAGCAAAACTGTGTCATCAGCGTAAGTTATGATTTTGCAAATTGGTAGGGACAGTCTACAGAGTCTGTTTATGTAAATAAAGAAGAGAGTGGGCCCCAGGACACTGCCCTGGGGAACTCCGTAGGTGAGAAACTGCTCTGCACTTGTGTGGTTACCGATTTTTACAACCTGAGAGCGGTTACTAAGGTAACTTTTAAAAACATCCAGGGATAACCCCCTCACCCCAATCTGAGACAACCTCGCGAGCAAAAGAGGGACAGAGACAGTGTCAAAAGCCTTCGTGAGGTCTAGAAAAACAGCTATTGTTTTAAGCTTATGATTCAAATTTTTTGCAATAGCTTCAGTTAATTCAAGTACAGCATCTTCTGTGCTTTTACCAGACCGAAATCCGTATTGATTTTTGGCAATAATTTTGTTAGTGTTTAAATAACTGAGAAGTCTATTATTTAAAATTTTCTCAAGAATCTTAGAAAGAATAGTGAGCACCGAGATAGGTCTATAGTTATTGACACTGGCCCGGTCCCCACTTTTGTAAATAGGGTGTACAATAGCTCTTTTGAAAACACTGGGAAAGACCCCGGTTTCGAGAACGAGATTGAAGACATGGCAGATAATAGGGATAAGAGTATTTCTAGCAGCTCTAATTAGGGTCTTTGTCTTTATACTAAGTCGAGATGTGTCGGAACTTGGATTTTCCCCAGGTCTCAAGCTAGCTAAGCTCGCTCTTACATCCGTAACAATTTTTTTTTTTGACTTACGTAATACATAATTTTTATTTAAAAATATTAATGTGTCGTTGGCAGAATTAAATGTTGTGGAGGATTCAGGAGACCCTCTAGAATCCCCAAATAGCCTCACAATCTTTCTAGCAAGGCAGCTCATAATGAGATTTATAATATGTATTTAGACGATTTTAAATAAGTATTTATAGATTAAAAAAGTAGGTATTACGTTGAAGTAAACTTTGAAGGAAAAAATATTTTTTCTAAACCCAAATAGCAGCATGGGGATTAATTCGCGGTAGTAAACATTTTCTGGGCGTTATTTCCATGTGTTTTTTTTCTGGCCAGCTTAAAAATATTTTAGGCACGATAATAATAAGACCTTTAACGAAGCTTTAAGCTGTTTTCAGACCAGCGCGATTTGTCGCGCGACGCGACACGAACAATACAAAACTTCACGGTATAACAATAACCGGTGTCGTGCATCAAGCATTAGTGACTACTCACACATATTCAGCTCCATTCGCATTTCGCTGAATGATTTTGGTTACCTACTCTTATACAGTTCTGCTTCTATCAGCCGCGTACAGCGCTGAACGTGGCAGAACAGCGCTGAGCTCTATCTATAGCTCGAACTCCTATGATAACAACACATTTGTCCTCATTTTATACTTGTTTGCCGCGAAAGCTGAAAGGAAGCGGAAAGCTGAACGGATGTGTACGCGTCTCCATACAAAATCGTTGTTTTCTATGGGCATAAGCTGAATAGAGCTGAATAAGTGTGAGTAGTCCCTTAGTAGGGACAAATTAAAATACGATAAAACCTGGATAAACAATTGAACAATAAAAATAAATTGACTTGGCAATCGCACTAAACAATCTTATTTAATACTGGCTTCTGCCCACGACTTCGTCCGCGTGGAATAGTAACTTTGGGCTGACGCTAAAAAAAAACCCGATTTTGAAACATTATTCATTCGTGCTTCGCTCCTATTGGTCTTAGCGTGATGATGTATATGCCTTCCTCGATAAATGGGCTATATAACACTGAAATAATTTTTCAAACCCGCAGGGCCTATCTTGCAGAAGCAATGCGATAGCGATCATTTGTTTCATTTTGACAGTTCAACAACAATCAATGCGATAATTACGTTGCAGAGCAGAATTAAATTTCGAACTTATGAAGCAATGGATTAGTAATCTGTTTCAAAACGAATTGATTGTGTATTACGTAATTAGGGTACGGATCTGAGATTAGCGCGTTCAAGCAAACAAACAAACTCTTCAGCTTTATTTATATTAGTAAGTATAGAAATATAGATAAAAATTTATTATGATATGTATTACTTGTGAGATACATTGTGTTTTCATGCCATGGCCAAGTCAATCTATTTAATTTAAAACATAAAAGATTTTTCATATTGATATGGTCACAATAAGATTTTGTTAGGTTAGCTAATTACGTAATAACTTAAGACAGAAAGGTCCCTTAAGTAGGGACTTAATAAAGTAACCGACTTGGTATTACATGGATCTCAGAACTTTTTACGGTAGAAGAACTGAGTTGCGAGACTTGTTTTTTTTACAAGTTTTGTTTTTAATGGTGTATTTTTTCTTGATTCTTGATTCTTCAATAAGATCCTATATCAAAAGAGATTAGTAGAATTTACAATTCGATTTCAAGATAAGAAAATGTTTGCTGAAAATAGTCAGAAAAATAACACATGCTTTGCTTTAATTTTGGAATATAATGAGTACAATATCTTCCAGAAACAGATTCTCTTCTCTCGTTTCGACACAGACAATTGACAAGGAATAGCTCATATGCTGCTAATGCTACAGAGTGTGATTATCGTATAAAAAACTGTGTTCATCCAACGAGGCCTATGCAATCTAAACCAGAGTACCTACTATCCCAATAGTTATCATGGCAATCAGGACCGGATGGCTTCTTTGACAACTTTTGAAAAAGCTGTAGAAACGTTACTTGAATTTTTATGTTAGCTAGCTCTGTTTAGTCCCATAAAATACGATTCCTTATTAAGGCACTACACACAGTGCCGGTGGCACGCACCGCCGGCTTTTGCCGAGCGGCACTCCTTTGTTTGGCGGCTCCTTAGTGCGGCAAGCCGGGCGCACCATTCCAAAGCGTAGTAGGTTGCACCGAATATTTAGTTTGAGATGTAATAAAAAGAGTTTTTGGAAATTTTCGAAATGCCTTTTTTACACCTAAAACGGTTACAAAATTTTCGGGTTCGCTAGTTAGTCAAACTTAGCACCATACAGTAATTGCCAAATTAATCAGAACAGCGAAATATGTGACAGCTATTTGCAACGTTGCCCACTTTCAGAATGCACACTCTCAAAGCGTCGTGCAGACTGGCGCGACGCGACAGCGCGACGCGACTCTACCAAAACAATTTCTAAGAAAACTTACTGTACGGTAGAACAATTACTGGTGTCGCGTCTTGCCAGTCTGCACGAGGTTTAATGCGGCGCGATCGGTGCAGAAGAGTCAGGGTAGCTTCTCGAAAGTTATAATAAAATGTCAAATTATCCCTTTTTTAAAGATTGATTATGTAGTAGTATACAATACAGCATTTTTATAATCAGCCAGCCCATACATTTGGGTTGAGTAGGTATCGAAGTTTTTTAAGAGATAGTCGATAATATTTGGCGATTACGATGTTAGTCTCATGTAGAAAGTTGGACTCCGTATCATAGTTGCGACAAAGAAATGCGCGACAAATGCTAGGGCGGCAGTACGATAGGTCGACCATCAGCTGTGCCCTAGCACATCAGCTCGACGAACGTTAGTGCGACAGATTGTTTTCACGAGAAACGATGGCACGACGAAACATTTGATCGTGAAACGTTAGTGCGACTGATTGTTTTCACGACCATCGATGGGACGACAAAACTTTTGATCGACGAACGATAACGTGACACAATTTTCACTCGACAAACTTAGAGCACGACAAACATTTCTATAATATTTTGTTGCTAATAGCAGATAAGAGAAAAGTAAAGTTTTAGGTTCTTTAATACATGGTTTTCGACTACCTTGCTCGTAACTGCACTCGCTCACTGCAGTCATTTGACATTGACAATAAATAATATTGCCAATAAAAACATTTATAAACGAAAGTACTTAGTACTTTACATTTTTTTCTTATCTGCTATTAGCAACAAAATATTATAGAAATGTTTGTCGTGTTTTAGTTTGTCGAGCGAAAATTGTGTCGCGCTAAAGATCGTCGATCAAAAGTTTCGTCGTCCCATCGATGGTCGTGAAAACCATCAGTCTCACTAACGTTCGTCGATCAAAAGTTTCGTAGTGCCATCGTTTGTCGTCAAAACAATCTGTCGCACTAACGTTCGTCGAGCTGATGTGCTGTCGCACAGCTGATGGTCGACCTATCGTACTGTCGCCCTAGCATTTGTCGCGCATTTGTTTGTCGCAACTATGATACGGAGTCAGAAAGTTGTTCAGTTTGATGGTCTATATCACACCCTTAAATTCGACCACATATTCAGATACATGCTGTTACCTTTTGTATATTTTCGTTAAAAACTGGGTTGGAATTTTCTTGGCACCTTTATTATGTTTAATATCTGGGTACCGAGCTTTGCTCAGTTTTAAATTTTTGGTACGTTTTCTAAAAATGAAACCTAGCTAATCGCTTTATCGCCCCCGAAATCCCTGCATACTAAATTTCATGAAAATCGTTGGAGCCGTTTCCGATATTCAGATTATATTAAATACAAGATTTGCTCGTTTATAGGTATTAGATATAGGTACAGACGCCAGCACATCAAGTTACTACAATCTGTCAAATTTCTTAAATAGATTTTCAACTTTATCCCTAAAGAATAAGGTTCAAATTTGATTGGGAATATTTGACAGATTGGAGTAGGTTAATGTGCTGGCGTCTGTACACTTATAATGCCGATGGTATGTCGATGTATTTATGATAATTAAGTACTTCGATTTTTTTCTTAATCGTCGTCGATGGATATTTCTCTATTACTAACTCATTACTTCCATTAAAGAAGCTGAATGCTACGGTTACCGTGCAGTGTTCAATGTGTGGGTTTCATCAAATAAAAACAAACCCGAACGCTAAAATTAGTTGCCATCAAACATTTATTGATTTGTATTTGTTAACCTGTTTTCACGGGAACTTTCAAATAATAATTTCTTATCACTCTTGTAAACTGCGTAATCATTTGTTTCGGAAACCGTTACTAATAGCTATTTAATCCTTTGATTGAAACTTGTTATAATGCCGCCTATAACATATTGTACCTGAGTTGACCGCACGCACCATACGTAGACGTTGAACAAACATGAAAGTATTTATAATTTTGGTAAGTCAGGAACTCGTGTTGAAGAAATATTGTGAGGATTAGCTGCAGAACGATTTCTAAGCTTAACTTAAAAAATGTTAGTGAAATAAGTAAAGTGCATGTTTGTAAATGAGGGAGAATGCTTTATGAATACACTGTAACTAAATTATTATCTCAAGAAATCGGCTAAAAAAAATGAATTTTACTGTAAACGCTGGTGATTTAGTAAAATATATGTTTAAATCCTTTTAGTAGTACTTTAAAAAAGGCTTTTGTCATTGGCACAACGCCAACCGCTACATTGTTAAGATTAATATTACTTTATTTGAAGTTATTATAGATATTTCATTTTTACGCATTATTTTTGATTTCAGTTGTTCCCTTTCATCGTAGTCACGTGTAAAGCTTATCAGTTGCCACTCAAAAGGCAACTAGTAGCAAGACAAGGAGACCCGGAATCTAACGAACCTTCTGTGAATGATCGATTGAAAGAAAAACTAAAAAAAATGGCAAACATGTATATGCTCGATGATGCAATAGATCCAGATCTTCAAACACTTTTGGTTCCAGATGTTTACAAGCCTAGTTATCAACGGTCGCTTGAATCAGATAAAATACCGCCAAGGCCACATGTGAACGGTCGTAATACAAATTCTGCTGTTAATCACCAATACCTGAATCTCGTTCCTTCTCGTTTCAATAATCCTGCTTTTCATCAACATAATTCTAATCTCGCTCCTTCTCGTTTTACCAATCTCGGGATGCATACTAGATCTCTTATAAATGAATCGTCTCTGCTCCGACAGGCTGCTCAAGCCAGCCATGAAGCTCAGCTATTGAAACAAGCTGACGCTGAACGAGCAGCCCGTCTTGCTCGCGTTGACAAAGACGCACTAAGCCAACTATCTGAGGAAGACAGAAAAATCTTAGAGAGCAAACTGTCGCCAACTGAACGAGAAGCTCTACTTGTCAAACTAGAAGACGGTCAACTCGATGATCTTCTTCCACGAGATGAAAATCGATTTGGTGGTATCGGTTCTTCAGTTGGTGGATTCTCTGGCGCTGCTGCTCAGATTGGCGCTAGTGCAGGTGGTTATATCGGCGGCAAGCTCGCTGGTACCCTAGGGGCTAAACTTGGAGCTGCCGCCGGGGCTTACCTCGGAGCCGCAGCGGCTAGTCGCTTCGTAAAAAAGACAAATGCGGTAAAGAATATGGTATATGATTTTATATCTCCCGACGTCACTCCAAATGATGATAAGGCTAAATATGGTGCTACGGCAGGTGGTTTTGGAGCTGTTATGATTAATAATCAGTGAATTTTATAATCGACTGTTACGAAACAATTATAAGTTCAGAATAGTTTTTATGATAAAATGTAATTGTATGCAAATATCCTTTAATAGCTAATAGGCCCGATTTTGACACTCGAAAGTCAGGTACTGAGTAAACTTGATGTTTAAGTTAGTGAATGATGTATAGACAAAGACAAGTACTTAAGCAAATTAACATGATGTTTCATTTGACACGAAATCTCCCCTAAAAGCTGAATTGAGAAATGCGGCAAAAGTTCAATTTTATTGCTATTGGAGAGATTAAAAATTAGACAACTCAACGTTACAATAAAATACGTACTGCAGTTACAGTCTGCTGATTAAAATATTGTAACAGTTTTTTTATCATCTGTACAAACTTCTATTTTAATAGGTATAATTCTTTTCGGGGACTACCGCAACTGGGAACTAATGCTACTAACCCGTTAATTTCAAGTTATTGGTAATTCAGAATTCTATTGGTTATATGTGCGATCTCATTATAATGGACTCTGGTGCTATACTCACGTAGAAATAAAATAAAACCGCTCATTAGACATTATTTTTATAAATATTTATCCTAATGTGTATTGTGTAGTGTACAATAAAGTATTGAAAACATAAATAAATAAAATTATTAAAATTCGTTGCATGTTGATTCTATTATTCCTTTTCTGATGTTGGATAAAATAGGTTAGACAGAGCGGCCCTAGCAAAATTTTTAGGTGATGCGAGATCTCAAAGTAACCGGGTCCTCTCTCTAAATACATAACCTTATTGTTTCTATGCTATGTAGTTGCTTAATTCGTGATTATTTTTAATAGAACTACCAAATATCTACAGGGTGTACCTGTGGGATAAGCACAGTGGTGCCTAATGCGTTTGACCTAGCTGTTGTTCTGCTCATTCGTGTTAAAGAAATGTTGTCCATCCCGTTTGCATTTATCTGGTGCGGTCGACAACGCCACTGTGCTTGCCCTACTGAGTTGACAACTTAGACAGATGAGAAATAATAACAGTTAATAATTTTGATTGAAAACCTGTAAGGTTGTTGTTTTCTTTGGACAATATGCCGTCGCTACCGTTTGTGGCACACTTCTTGGTCGATAGCGTGGTTGCCATGCATTTCCACATGTGGTTTCACTGGTTTGACAGTCAATTTACAAATATAATGCTGGATGCTAGAGAAAATTTTGCAACTTGCCACGAATAGGCTAGATTTTCTTTTGACCATTCGTAGAGAAATAACAGAGGTCATCTTATGCACAAAATATGCACTCTGAATATTTTCTGTTTATGAACCAAGGCTGCAAGAGCGAGCGGAGCGAGCTTGAAAATTTTAAGACACACAGGTTTGATTTTCTCTTGATCATTCTTAGAGAAAATAACTCTGAATATTTTCTGTTAAACTCAAACTCAAAGCATTTATTTCAAATAAACCAATTACAAGTTCTTTTGAACTGTCAAGGGGTCGGTCAGTCAGAAAGATGAAGCTAGTTGCCCGTTCCAAAGCGTAGTAGGTGCCTATGGAGAAGAAGGGGCAAGAAACTCCACGGACACTCTTTTAAATCAGAATATTGTTACAAAATATTGGTTACATCATTCATGTTCAAATTATACATGTGAGAAAAATGTAGAAAGACGTGCACGTTAAAAGCGTCCGTAATAAAAACAAAAACAATTCTATAATAAAAAAATAAGTCCTGGCAGCTAAGAAATGACCCACTAACGGCGCCCGTTTACGAACATGACGCATGGATCAGCACCATTTAGCTCAACCATTTTGAAGGGAACTTAATGATCCAATACACACGCCACCACCAGCGAGACATTTGAGTGAGCATGACATACTCTCAGCCGCCAAGGTACATTCAAGTCAATGAAAGACATACCCAGTAAATGGTAGCTTTAAGTAGGTACATAGTGCTCAGACTTGTGCTTTGCAATTATATAATACTAATAGATTGAATTTGTACAATGTGTTTTACAATCTTCAGCAGCTCCAACAATATTTTCGAATGTTAATCAATTAATTTATGCGCCCTTGTGGTGCGGCGTTGAACCAGCCTTGAGCCAAGCATTTTTGTCAGCGATGTAATCTCTCATCTTATAATATGCTTGGCAGCATAGTGTGCGTTTTATACAAGATTTAAAATTCGTTTCATTTATTTATTTATTTAAACTTCTAGCACACATTGAGGTACAAAGGCGGACTTAATGCCTTAGGCATTCTCTACCAGTCAACCAAGGGTGGTGAAGAGATAAGATGGCAGGTGATCTGAATGAAACCGTAAAAAAAAAAAAAAAATTAAAAAGATATCTAAATGCATTATAAATAAAATAGGCACACAAGTACATATATAGGTTATAAGCTTAAAATACACATACATACATATTAACTATAATATATACCTACATTATAATAGTTAATAGTTAGTTAGTGGTATAGTTGTTGTTTAGTTCGAGTATGTGGGGGGTATTTTATTGTAACATTTTAAACAGTACCCCATGAAGTATAAGTCTACTTTAGCCAGTCTGAAACCCGGTTTAACTAATTGGTCCCTATTTCTAGTCTTATACTCTTAATTATTATTGTGTCACCTCTTTTACTGAAAAGACTTAATTTTTTGCTTACGTACATAATTTATTCATACATTATATTGGCAAGGTACCGTCATTATGATAATATCTTTAAATAGTTCCCTTAGAAAATCACGTCTGCGAAAGTCATATATTGCTCTGATAGCTCTTTTCTGCAGAATAAAAATAGTCTCGATATCTGCAGCCCGTCACCATAGTAAAATACCGTAAGACACGATACTATAGTAACTGAAATAGATTAGCCTCGCGGTATCTACATCAGTAAATTAACGGATTTTTCTCACAGTATATGCTTCTGAACTTAGTCGTCCTGCAAGAGATGTTAAGTGAGGACCCCCCATTGCAGGCTTGAGTCGAGCGTGATCCCCAAGGAAACATTTTCATCGACGAATTCTCATTTCTCCCTATTCAATACTATGTCACAATCACAATCACTACTTTTAACATTCGGTAAAGCAAATCTTATGCATTTCGTTTTTTTCCCATTTAATACTAAATTATTAGCAATGAACCAATTTTGACCTGTGATAGGGAGTTATTTACATCGACAAGATTTTATTGCACGTCTATTTATTTAAAAAATTAGAGAAGTATCGTCAGCAAATAACACCATTTGTGGTTGGTTTTTTAATAAATGGGGTAGAGGGTTATGAACCGAGACAGCAGGAGCAACCGTAGCGACCTCGAAAATTTCAGCTTAAAATCGAAAAGGAGTCGGTGACCGGTACCCGGTGGTAGTGTTTTGGTTGATTTCGGCGCCCCCTCCCCCCTTAACCCGAACTTTTGACAGTCTTACCAAAGGGAATCGTGTTACCTAGTTCCTGGGTTTTAGGATCATATAAGCAGTAAAATACTGGTATTCAGCTGCATGGTTAGACTGAAAGTCTTCCTCAGCATAGTTGGGAAAAGGGTAGACAAATGAAGGTGATCAAAGAACTTTTGCGTCATGTGAAGAGCAGAACCTAAAGCTTCTTAGTACAATCTCCGTTGTTGATAGTTGAGCCATTGCTTGCTTATCCAAATCTTGCGTCATCCGAGTCCATTACCTTGTGTTTAATTATATTCCAGATCTTAATCACAAATTAAATTATTAGGCAACCAGACCTACTTTTAAATTGCTACACGGCTCTGAAATTCTGAATAGCATTGATTAGAAGGGCTTGTGGCTAACTAATAAAATCCACATGGGTCGATCGATCAGATTAAGCTACGCTTGCCGCGGTTGATCCGTGGATGGGTGACCATCTCTACATACCAAGACTGTCCGTGCCTCGGAAAGCACGTTTTAGGCCCATACTACAAAGCTCCATAAAAGCGGAGACGAGTCAAGAGGAGAGATGTGTTTTAAACAAGCAATAGAATTTCGTTATTCACACACCACAGGGAAGCGTCCTTGCGTCTTTGTTATTGCACGACTCATAATGCGAAGCATTAGAGAGTGCTCTACGACCTTTTTTTTATTTTTGCCCCGTTTCTGCAACTGTTTTTATTGTTACACTCCTGCTAGTACACAGAATCTACTTAATTTATGTACCATTGTATCGATGATTAAATGGAGATTAATACTGTACTTTTCAAAAATTGATTTAATGCAGCAGAAATGAAAATAACATCAAAATAGTTGGAAAAAATTCCTGACCGTCAATGTATGAAACCTGAAAACATTGTAGCTTGCGATAAAATCAATTAATTGAGGCAATTTTTTTCGTATCAATGAATTAAATATTAATTATATTATAATAGTCAAAATGTGGACAAAGTAGATGTTACAAAATTTCTAAGAATTTTAATTGACAGACAGGTTTATTTACTTTCCAATAAGATAACGAACTTTTCGAATAAATTCATGTTTATTTATTTGCTAACATATAAAAAACTGGTTAGTAGGCATGCATTAAAATTTCATGACACAGTATTAAGACATGAACCCTGTAAGGGCACTGCAAATGTTTCATATCAAATGATTAAATTACTTATAATATATTAATTCTAATTATCACGATTCATTACATTTAATAAACATTACTTATTTAAATATTACATTTTATTTCAAATTAATCATTATTATTAATTTGTTTCTATTAAAATATTTATCTTGTTCTTCTGTGATGTAAATTATATTGTCGTGTTGATATTTATTGCCTTTTGATGGGTTATGTTTTACTATTTTATAATATTTTAAATCAATCTATAAGAACATGTATTGTTTTTACGTTGTGTTCGTCTACTACTAGTGTATGCGACTGTATGTTTGTTTGTTTGTTGAAATAGAATACTTTGGTTTTGTTTCATTTGGAATATTATAAAGTAGCTTATCAATGCCTTAATGATGTATCTACTAATATATGCAGGAAGCAAGAGATGGCGTAAGAAACGTTTAAAGAAAATCAGGATTGTAGCGTTTGCGCATGTTACGCTTACGGCTATGGTCTTGGATGAGCGCTGGTTGTAGCACGATCTGGTGGAACTGAATGTGTTATTTTGATTGCATCTTGCCGATGCATATGACAGTAGGCATTTTATCTACACATACATATAAATCTGTCGGATCACTTGGGTGGCCGAGCTGCGAGACATCGGGTCTTCTTCACAACCCGACATAGTTTAGGTGTGGGCACTATAGTGGGTACTCAAACGAAACGATAATTCGAACTTAAAATAACTTGAACAAACTGTAACGAACGAAATAAACACGTGTGTCGAAAACAAACACGTGCGTTGGTACTGAGCGTTTGCCAAGACTGTCCGAGCTCGACTGTCCACTGTAGACTGTCGCCACACTCGGTCTCCCCGCCAGTCATCGCTGCATCCCCTCTACCGACGATCGTGTCCAAGCGGTAGTGCGCGCTTGCGTTTCCGAGCACATGATTATTCGTTTACGAATCAAATTGTTAGATGGCGCTGTCCACTGTACTGTGGCGCCATCCATCCACGACACGGCCATCCCTGACTAGCACCCGTCCTCGGGTGTAGTACCTGTGGACAAAATATGCTCAGAGAGTAAACTAGTTCGGCTATCCTGCCAATACCTAATAACTAAGGTAGCTCGGCTATCCTGCCAATACCTAATAACTAAGGTAGCTCGGCTATCCTGCCAATACCTAATAACTAAGGTAGCTCGGCTATCCTGCCAATACCTAACAACTAAGGTAGCTCGGCTATCCTGCCAATACCTAATAACTAAGGTAGCTCGGCTATCCTGCCAATACCTAATAACTAAGGTAGCTCGGCTATCCTGCCAATACCTAATAACTAAGGTTGCTAATTGGTACTTTAATTCCTCTACGTCTATGTACAATAATCAATCGTCATAATTTGTAATGCCTTGTTATCAAGGTTTTGTACACAGTGCACCCCACACAACATTAGTCATTAGAAAAAGTCCGACCAATAAGTTAAACCAAAGAGAATTAAAATAATTGTAACGAATCAGTTACCAAAATAAATTTCATTAGAAACTCATAAAATTTTCATTACGATTAAGTGCAACAACACACAAGGATCGCACCAACGATTCCTAGTAGACCACTCACCACATGTGCTACTGCACATGGGTTACGGTCGAGATCCATCGCCACATGTGCTTACTACACGAAGTGCGGTCGAGACCCATCGCCACATGAGGTGCGGCCGAGACCCATCGCCACATGTGCCTCCTGCACATGAGGTGCGGGCGAGACCCATCGCCACATGTGCCTCCTGCACATGAGTTGCGGTCGACATCTTTCGCCATGTGTGCTTACTGCACATGAAGCGCTCTGTGCAACAACACAGACCAGAATCACACCAACGATTCTCAGTAAATATCTAGCGCAAAATGTGCTACAACACATGAAGCGCTCTGTGCACGGACACAGACCAGAATCACACCAACGATTCTCAATAAATATCTAGCGCAAAATGTGCTACAACACATGAAGCGCTCTGTGCACCGACACAGACAGGACTCGACCGATCAACAAGTTACAACACAGTAATTCTGTTACTCTTTACCGTAATTCATAAGCAATGCATACTCAACTCATGAAACATTTTTTTTTTCTAATCTGTGCACCAACACAGGCCAGAATCGCTCCAACGATTCTTTACTTATCTGCCGCCACATATGCTACAACACATGAGGGGCTCTGTGCACCAACACAGACAAGAATCGCACCAACGATTCTCTAAGATATCTAGCGCAATATGTGCTACAACACATGAAACGCTCTGTGCACCAACACAGACAAGAATCGCACCAACGATTCTCAATAAATATCTAGCGCAAAATGTGCTACAACACATGAAGCGCTCTGTGCACCAACACAGACCAGAATCGCACCAACGATTCTCAATAAATATCTAGCGCAAAATGTGCTACAACACATGAAGCGCTCTGTGCACCAACACAGACCAGAATCGCACCAACGATTCTCAATAAATATCTAGCGCAAAATGTGCTACAACACATGAAGCGCTCTGTGCACCAACACAGACAGAAATCGCACCAACGATTCCTTGTAGACCCATCGCCACATGTTACTCATGAGGTGCGGTCCAAAGTTTTGAGTTTGAGTATACAAGCCATTCTTAATCAGATTTGGTCTCACTACAACTGTCATCAACTATGACGTCTAATTCTCGAGGAACTTGGTGATCGGGGATCTTCCTCACACGGTCATGGGGGTATTTGTAAGTTCGCTTAGAGTCAAGCGCCTTTGGTAGATATGATCTATCACCGTTTAACACATCGATAATCTTAAATGGGCCTTTGAATTCAGGATTTAATTTTGTTTGATTCCTTTCCTCATTTTCCATTAACACAATTGTTAAGAGCAAACTTGCGAGACTTGAACTTAATTTCGATCAAATCGATTCTTATCTTAATTGACATTTTCTAAATTTTCTGAATTGCATGCTATCTTATCTCGTCTTAATTAGCCAGCCAAATCATCATCAGCGTTCACTAAACTAAGCCTTTAAGGGCGACGATTAAAAGTAAGACTACGATCTACAAGCTGAATTTGCAACTATTCTGTTTTAACACGGGATCTAGAAACACCACTAGAAAACGAAGACGAGTATTCTGACAAAAGATCAATTAACTGGAAACGAACTTTGCCTAAACGTCAGTATTCACTTTATCAAAATCAAGTTGAAAACAAGAATCACTTTTGAGCTCATTGAAACTTTACATAACCTTACAATCAAAACTGTCGTGATAAGACGACACAAAACAACACTCAGATGTCAATCTAACGTTAAATCTGATTTAAAATCTTACACCCAATTAAAATATCATGAAATGAGATCTCTAAAAGTTGATTGTTAATCATAATCTCAGATAAAAGTAGTCTAGTTTGCGGACTACCATAACCTAACCTCTTTAAGTTTACAATAATAAAATTATTGTTTGCACGCTTGCTAATAAACTTTAACGCAACACAATCTTTGATTCGACGCCCGAATCTTAATAAAATGGATACGACTCACCCAGTATTCATCTGCTCGGATTGCTGTCATAGCAAACTTTTACGCGTCGCTCGCTACTTGCCAGTGCCTCGTGCATTGGCCCGGAATCGCCTGGGACCCCTGTTGCGCTGGCACCTCCATCATTGTTCCGTGGACATCTGCTGGACCCTTGATGGCTTCTATCAGGGACATCATATTTTGATTTTGAGCAGCCAGTAGCGTACGAAGTAAATTCTCGTCACACTGTGACGTCATCGCTCCATTCTCCATGTTTTCTTCAGTTCGAGTGAATCCCACTTCTGATGTCGGATCACTTGGGTGGCCGAGCTGCGAGACATCGGGTCTTCTTCACAACCCGACATAGTTTAGGTGTGGGCACTATAGTGGGTACTCAAACGAAACGATAATTCGAACTTAAAATAACTTGAACAAATTGTAACGAACGAAATAAACACGTGCGTCGAAAACAAACACGTGCGTTGGTACTGAGCGTTTGCCAAGACTGTCCGAGCTCGACTGTCCACTGTAGACTGTCGCCACACTCGGTCTCCCCGCCAGTCATCGCTGCATCCCCTGTACCGACGATCGTGTCCAAGCGGTAGTGCGCGCTTGCGTTTCCGAACACATGATTATTCGTTTACGAATCAAATTGTTAGATGGCGCTGTCCACTGTACTGTGGCGCCATCCATCCACGACAAATCTATAATATCAATCTGCCTAGCCTATTTCCAACTATGTTGGGGTCGGCTTCCAGTCTATGTAGCTGAATACCAGTATTTTACATAAAGCAACTGCCTATCTGACCTCCACAACCCAGTAACTGGGTTACACGATACCCCTTGGTAAGACTGGTGTCAGACTTTCAGGCTTCTGATAACTCGTAACGACTGTCAAAGATCCACGAATGACAGCCAGGACAAACGGGTTAACGTGCTTTTCGGAGGAGTCTCGGTATGTAAAGATGGTCCCATCCACTGACCAACCCCGGCAAGCGTAGCTTAACCTGATGTGTCGACCCGTGCGCCTTGTTATTACTTAGCCACGAGTTCCTCCACAAAAATGTATTCCAACAAATAATAATAATGCTTAACTTGTTTGCATATTTCCATACAAAATGATCCAATTACATTGTTTTTTTTTATGGTGTTGTTGATTGTGACATTTTTCACTGTTTGGGTCACTTTGACGAATTTAGTGTTAGTTCTGCTATAATTGACTACGTATAAAATGGCCTGAAATAAATTGGTTACCCAGAGTGCCTCACCAGTCGCAAAATGAAAACTTTGATTTCGGTAAGTAGCCTCCACAACCCAGTAACTGTGTTACACGATAGCCCGGGAACACCCAAATACTCCGAAATATTTTATTCCGAATTTCGATGTTCCGATTCTCAAAAGTCCGAATTTCATGATCCCTAAGAATTATAATGTCTATTATTAAAAATCACGAAATTCATTTTACCGAAAGTCGTAAATACGATTTGTTTGGTTTCTGATTTTCATACGTTCGAAGAATCAAATGCTCGATGGGTTCTCGGTCCGAAAAACGACATTCCGATTTTCAATACTTCGAATAAACTACTAAAATTAGGATTCTGATTCTGATTCAATTAGTATAATATTAAGTTACGCATTATAAAAAAAATCTATGAGTTTTTAATTTAAAAACGTCTACTTTGGTCCTCTCTATGTTGGTGAATCATTTGGGTTAGGTTAAGTTAGATCAGTGACCATTAACGCGCGAAGGCGAGCGACCGCAGGGAGTGTGCCGCGGCAGCGGCCGCAGAGTGCCAGATCCCCTCTATTGTTGGTGAATCATTTAGGTTAGGTTAGGTTAGATCAGTGACCATTAACGCGCGAAGGCGAGCGACCGTAGGGAGCGTGACGCGGTAGCGGCCGCCGAGCGCCAGATCCCCTCTATTGTTGGTGAATCATTTGGGTTAGGTTAGGTTAGATTAGTGACCCTAACGCGCGAAGGCGAGCGACCGCAGGGAGCGTGCCGCGGCAGCGGCCGCCGAGTGCCAGATCCCCTCTATTGTTGGTGAATCATTTGGGTTAGGTTAGGTAAGATTAGTGACCCTAAAGCGCGAAGGCGAGCGACCGCAGGAAGCGTGCCGCGGCAGCGGCCGCCGAGTGCCAGATCCCCTCTATTGTTGGTGAATCATTTGGGTTAGGTTAGGTTAGATTAGTGACCATTAACGCGCGAAGGCGAGCGACCTTAGGGAGCGTGCCGCGGTAGCGGCCGCCGAGCGCCAGATCCCCTCTACTGTTAGTGAATCATTTAAATCTATATGCATAGTTGTATTATTCGCCTATTCCCAGATTACGCAACCAATAGGAAGATAAATATCTATCATCATAATGACTGAAATTATTTAACAAATTGTGGATGTTTTCTTCTGAAATAAAATGATTATTATTATTATAATCATAATCAGCCTATAATTTTCCCATTGCTGGGACACAGGCCTCCTCTCTGTGAGAGGGAGTGGGCCATAATCCACCACGCGGGCCCAGTGCGGGTTGGTGGTTGTCACATCTTCGATTTTTTCTAGGATATGCCGGTTTCCTCACGATGTTTTCTTTCACGGTTTTTAAGAGTAGTGGTGATGAAATATTTGACAAAAATTAAACTGCATGTTTGGGTTCGAGCCCACGACCACACTCGGTAAGTCCTCTGGGCCACCACTGCTTTGAAAACTTGTATATTAATTTACAAAGTAGTTGTTTGTGGCTTTATGATTACCTACAAAAAGTATGAACCAGGACTTTATGATTACCTACAAAAAGTATGGACCAGGAATTTGGGTTTTTGTTTTATAACAGGTGAACACACATTCTAGCCATAATAAAAAAAAAACTCAAAGAAACACCACCCAAAAAAAATTAGAACCAAAAACGCCTACAATGTAAAAAAATCGGACAATATTACAAAAAAAATCATTTCTCGAAAACTACAAAATATCGCGGAACATACATGGGGGTTCAATCGATGGGTATTGGTGTCCCCTGATCACAGACCTTCGCTGGTACAGGTTACGAGGGACACCCTGTATAAAGGATCACAATTTTTTTTTTTTTAATATAATGATGTAGCAAAACCGCGGCAAAAAACAGGTAAATATTTTATTTCTATAATGTACTGTTAAATATATTATTTAACAGGCTTGTATTACATGTAAATAATATAATAAATTGATTGAAGTAGCCATGACGAATAGCGATTTAGTTCTAACATTGAATTCTGTTATAATACCCCCCTAATAGCCCCGATCAGTCTTGGTTCCTCTCAGAGTAGAATTTAAGCTGTACACAGTATTACCGGAATAAATACTACAATGAAAGCATACTGCCTGGTAAGTGAGAAGGAAGTTTTATCGTTTTAATTTTTTCCCCGCATTGAACCTGCCCTTAAGGTACCTATACTAATCCGGACCCGACCGCAGGCGGCAACTCCAAGCCGTATCGTCGCGACACAACTGGTTTATAAGAATTTCAATGAAATACCTTCCGTAGCCAGCGACACGTCGTTTGCAGCTACGGGTGAGCCACAGACGACACGTGTAGCCCGACCGCAGACCAGTAGTGCCCCCAACGCTCAAGCGATAACACGTTTTTCTATCTTCTATCTACCGACTGGAATACGGGCTGCTACCGTCTACGGTCGGGTACGGAATCATAACTGCAGTGACATGTCGCCTGCGGTCGGGTACGGAATGGTACCTTTAACCTCATTTGATTTAAAAAGAAGTTGTTGATTTTTATTTTCGTCTTTTTTTTTATGGCCAGGCCTCGCACATTAGGCCAGTTTGGCAGGTTTATTTGTTTGTTTGGTCAGTTCAGTGACTTATACAGCTGACTGAAGCATGCAGGTACAGTGCGTTTCATCAAAAAGTTCCTATGCCGTAAGGTTGGTTCCACTGTTGTAGGGTAAGACTAACACGAATACGCTACGGCGCTACCTGTTGTTGTTGTTGCTGTTGTTAAAGTTTAACAGTGGAGCCAACATTACGGCAAAGGAACTATGATGAAATGCACTGTAGTCAGTACTGTACTGTCTTCAAATGTTTTCATATAAAAAGCCAGTGGAAGCCCAGTGATTAAACTGTTAACTGCACTGACTCACAAACTACCCTTGTGTCTGGAGTCCTAAGGACTTATGGGCTCCAGGACCGCGAAGTATGCGAAATATTATGTGCGAGTAGACCAAAATCTTCTTAAAATTGTTTAAAAATCAGGTGATTTGAAATTCCAGCCGGTCTATATTTTGAGCCTATGACATCTCTAAGCTGGCCAATGTCATCTTGATTTTCAAATTATAGATTTGGACCAAATATTCAGTACATAACATAACATCACGACTCGTTTCCCCGAAGGATTGGGCAGAGGTGTACCTATAAGTACATCCACATTTTGCCAGTTATTTTTTAAGTCCCATGTACTCGTATTATGGCACAATTCCAGACTCCGGGCCGCTACTGAGAAATTTAAGATAGAAACAACCAATAACAGTTTGCCCGAGCTGGGAAGCGAACCCAGGATCTCGTGCTCAGCAGTAGCGCTTGCGACCACAAGACCAACGAGGCAGTCGAATATTCATTAATTATTAATATTCATAGTTTATTAAGTCTTGCTGGTTTCGCCATCGCGGCTAGTAGGTAACATTTGTGAGCATGAATTTTTAATCAAATCAAATTGAACTAATATTTACGTTTTTTTTTTAAGGTTCTGCTTTGGGCAATAGTCAGCGCATGTCAAGCGCATTACTGGCCACCGTTTAATCAACAGCAGCTGCAGTTTGAAGATGCTCTTGCCAGACAAGCCAGTTATTACTCATATGCATATGGCCCGTATGCTTCATATTCCAACTATATCCCGTATGCCCCGTACATCCCATATGCCTCTCCAGTTTTCGTTGGTAGTAGGCTAGGCGTTGGCGGAGGTATTGGTGGTGGTATTGGTGGTGGTATTGGTGGTAGTATAGGCGGTAGTATTGGTGGTGGTGTGGGTGGAGGTGTAGGCGGTGGTTTGGGTGGGGGTTTGGGTGGTGGTGTAGGTGGTGGTGCTTACGGAGGTCTTGGTGGAGGCGCTTATGGTGGTCTTGGTGGAGGCGCTTATGGTGGTCTTGGTGGAGGCGCTTATGGTGGTATTGGTGGCGGTGCTCACGGTAGCATAGGCGGCGGTATAGGCGGTGGACTAGGCGGCGGTATAGGCGGTGGACTAGGCGGCGGTATAGGCGGTGGTTTAGGCGGCGGTGCTCGGGCTGGTATAGGCGGCGGTGCTTACGGTGGTTTAGGCGGCGGTGCTTACGGTGGTATAGGCGGCGGTGCTTACGGAGGTCTTAACGGTGGTATTGGCGGTGGTGCTCATGGTGGTATAGGCGGTGGTGCTTACGGTGGTCTTAACGGTGGTATTGGCGGCGGACTAGGCGGCGGTATAGGCGGTGGACTAGGCGGCGGTATAGGCGGTGGTTTAGGCGGCGGTGTTCATGGTGGTATAGGCGGCGGTGCTTACGGTGGTATTGGCGGCGGTGCTTACGGTGGTCTTAACGGTGGTATAGGCGGTGGTGCTCAAGGCGGTTTAGGCGGCGGTGCTTACGGTGGTATTGGCGGCGGTGCTTACGGAGGTATAGGCGGAAGTATTGGTGGAGGTATTGGGGGTGGCCTCGGTGGTGGTATATACCGTCGATCAAATTCTCTGTATGATCCTGAGCTTGAAGCCAATCAAGAGTTGGAATCTAGGTTCGGAGTTGGCGGTCATATCGGTGGTCATATCAGTGGACACATCGGTGCTAATGCCGGAGCTGGTCTAGGTCTTGTTCCCTATGGTGCCCGCAACGCTTATGGTGCCGGAAGAAAATAAAAGAAAGAAGACAACATTAAAATAAATACCTACACAAATACTTTTTTTTGAGATTGTTTGAAAATGGCAAATAGATTTTTGATTAATTTTAATTAATTGTCGACTGAACGAAAACGTGATATAATGCCAGTTTGTGTGAATAAACTAGGATCAGAAAAATAAATTAGCTCAGGAAATTAAAGTGTTTAATATTTTATTTTGACCTACATATACTATACATATACATATACTTACTTAACCCTTACAATTTGATAATATACAGTACTGTTTGTGTTCCTCGTCTACACACATTCCACACTTAATACCTTAGATATCAATTTGTACTGATAAATATTTAAGTAATACTGTCAGTTTGGCTGACTGTGAAATTGAGCATAAAAAGAAAGGGCCTAGAATTGAACCTTGGAGTACTTATACGTGTAGTGTGAATAAGTAGTTAGGGATACGAGTATGGGGTGCTCATAATTTCTATGATAATGAAATCTCACTAACACACGGAACATATTCCCCAATTATTAATTTCCCTTTTTTTTACAGACAGAAAATTAGTTTTTATTTATGATTAATTACACTATGTAATATAAATACATAAACCAACTTATATTTAACACAATTAACAATTTACACTACGTACTAAATACAGTGACTAACTAACTATACGTAAGAGCTATACGTAACATTGCAAAATGCGTACCCTACAAGCTAAGACATACTATTTACAACACGCTAGTCAAGCCACATCTGGAATATTTGATTCAAGTATGGGGACAAGCTGCAAAAACAAATCAACAACACCTACAAAGAACACAAAATAAAATCATCAAAATCCTCTTCAACTATGACTACTATATTCCTACAGAATTACTCTACAAAAAAAAAACAAAATTGTTTAACCTACAAGAATTGTATACATCCCATACATGCATGACTATCCGAAAGATCCATAAGACCAACATACACACAAATATTTCATTTACGCAAAAGACTCATAGAAAGAAAAGAAAGAAAGAAAGAAAATACATTTATTTAACACAGACCAAAAAGCACACAATTTAATATAGATATACTACTACGGGTATTATATCTATATTAAATTTTGTGCTTTTTCGACAACGTAGAAGTACCAAGAGTGAGAACCCTGTACGGCAGGAAAATTATACAGTATGAGGGGGTCCGGCTATACAACAAACTACCTAAAATAGTCAGAGAGTGTACAAGCATACCAACATTTGTGTACCTCAAGGCTCAATCCTGGGTCCATTCTTGTTCTTAGTGTTGTATATCAATGACTTACCATTCTTTTTAAAGGGTATCTGTGAAGTTGCAGTTGTTGTTGTGAAGTTGTGAGTTTGCAGATGATACCGCTCTTATTTTTAAAGTAGACAGTAATAGACAAGATTTTGACGATATAAACCGTGCACTCTGACTCTTAATGGTTACGGATTGGTTTACGACAAATAACCTAGTTTTCAATGCCAAGAAAACGAAAAGTGTAAAGTTCGCCCTACCAAGTGTTAGAAATCTAGGACCCAACATCATCTTAGATAAAGAGGTGCTTGAAACTGTAAACTCGGCAGTTTCTGGGCATAGCAGTAGATGCCACACTTCAGTGGGGCCCACATATATCGAGCTTAGCGGGAAGGCTCAGTTCGGCCGCTGTCGCCGTCAGGAAAGTAAGACAATACACTGACGTGGATACAGCTTGGTTAGTCTATTTCAGTTATTTTCATAGCGTTATGTCCTACGGTATTCTGCTGTGGGGTAAAGCTGCTGATATTCAAAATATATTTGGCCTTCAAAAACGAGCTGTTCGAGCTATTTACCAGCTAGGTGCCAGAGTTTCTCTGAGAGATTTTTTCAAAAATATTGTTATCCTCACAGTGGCATCGCAATTCATCTTTGCCAACATCTTATGTATTAGGAAAAAATATACACTTATACACCAAAAACAGTGATATTCACAATGTTAACACTAGAAACAAGGACAAACTGCGAGCGGGATTTCACCGGCTTCATAAGGTTCGTAACTCATTTGTTGGGCTTGGTATACCCTTTTATAACAAGCTACCCTTTTCTGAATTAGCTTACCTACTGACAGGTTATATGAGTTTATATAATGTTTAATTTATTTGACTTTATTAGTCAATTTATTTAAATTTTATTTTAATTTATTGTTCACATAATCTACTCATTACATATGTTTTCGTATGAGTTGTATTGCAATATGTGGTTAGCTAGCGACCTCGACAATTGATCATATTATTCTTTGCCTGAGCAATCAGCAGCAAGTTCGTCATGCTCGCTTAGATGTCACTATTTGCAGTAGCGTCGGGGGTCGGGTTGCCTCCTTCCGCGGAGCGGGAACACAGGCCCATAGGTTAGCGAGATGTACAGATGCGGTCAAATCACATTTTTAAAAGCATACTACACCATGCCTGTACTCAAGCGCTCTATGGATCAGTTGTACTAAATGTACGCTATGCGTTCAATACAACAACGCTTTTAGGGCGCTGTTGCGACTTAAACGTTATTGCAGTGCATCTGCAATGTTTGCTCGAGCCAGAGTAGATAGCTTCTCAGCTATATTTCGGAAAAAGAATGCATCTCTTCTCACAAGATTGCGGGACAACAACCTCCTGAAAACTATTGCTAATGGGGTTGACGAAAGCTCCATAATGAGGCAGCTCATAAAAACCACCTTGTCGGTAGTAGAATTTAAGTACGAACATAGCAAATAAATTATTTTTTTGCCGCCTCTGTGGTCTAGTTGTTAAACCACCTGTCTCAGACCCAGAGGTCCCGGGTTCGATTCCCAGTGAGAGCAAAAGTTTCTGCTCGGTTTGGTTGGTGGTAGGGTTTGTTCTAAGTCCGCCTGGCTAGCAGCCATCATCTTATCTAAGTCTGTCGCCATAACAACAATGTTAACAGCATTATTGTGTTTCGGCAGTTAGAGATAAGATAGTCTGTTCTTCTGTGGTTGAGGATTTTGTGTTTCTGTGGTTGACCTTCGGCCTGATCATCACTTACCATCAGGTGAGATGCAGGCCAAGAGCTTCCCCGTTGTGGGTAAAAAAAAATGTAAAATAAAAAAAATATGCGGGGCAGTCTTTGGTTACTGCCGATGGAAGTGAAAACTAAGTAACGCCATCTAACGAAAATGTCAGGAATTTATGTGGCTTGCTGTCAGTACAAGAACGAAAGCTGTAGCTTCATTAAAACTATTCCAAAAAAATTAAACATAGTGCGCTGTCAACAAATTCTACGAATTTTCGATCAGACGCGTCCTGACGCCTGACCTCTGACGCCTGACACCAATTTAACAATTTTTATCCATCCCAAAAAGTGCTCAACGGGCCTAAAGAAGTTTTCACTTCAAAAATTGTAATTGGATCTAGTTACCTGTTAAATAAAAATAGTACATTACTGTCGCGGCCCGCAATTAGAGCATTTATGGACGGTCGTGATACGTGAGTACATCAATGCCTGGTTGCGGCCAAGGCTTGTATAGTACTTTTCTACACAATCTTTTCAATTTTCTAAACAATGCGCGGAAATTCAAACCAAATAAATTATTTATAAATTCCAGAATCAATGACGAACAAACAACATTTTTCACGCGCCAATATGTTCAATTGTATCTTCTTCACTTTAAACAGCTCTATTTGCTAAGACAGTTCGAAATTTAAATAAAATCTTTGATTAAGTTACCTCCTTGGTTGCCATGTGTTGAAATAAAAAGCTAGTTTTATTTTTAAATAACACGACAGATATGGATTTTCATACGAAGATTGCCGGCCTTGCACTCGCTTGTTTTTGACCAGCACAGCAATTTCGATGTATCAAGAAGAAGGTCGTCAATATAATGTTCGAATTTCCAAGCATGTTTAAGAAAAAATATTATTTAATTTAAATCTAAGGTTATATCTAATATAGTATTTTTATCTCACGAAGCGGCGAGCTTTACTTGTGGTAACCAAGTGTACAAACACGCCGTGAATGTTTGCGCGAAGACGAGTAGCGTCAGCGCATAACACACAAATAGGCACACCCATACTTCCAAATTTCCCATCGTATCGAACGATACCGAGAGCTCCTGCGCTTACACACACATATTCACAACAAAATAAAAAGAAAAAAAAATCCTTTTGATTTCATGGATCATTAATATCATCTTACAATCGAATTGTGTTCTTAAGAATGATTGATTGGATTAATCGATTTTATCACCTGTTAACTGGGGATTAATTTGTTAGTAAAGGCGTGACAAATGATGATTAGGTTGTAGCGTTTAAATCTGCTATATTAGGAGCTTAGTGAAATCTTGGATTAGTAGAAGCCCCTACTCTGCGTGGCATCGCGAGAGGCAAAATGAAAGTCTATCTTTTGGTAAGTGAAGCATACCTATTTTCTAATTTTTTTGCTGTAATTAATTGTCAATAATTCAAAGGATTAATCATCATGAGTTGGAAATCGTTTCACGTCTTAACTAATCAACCGCTCATCATGAAATTTTACATACACGTTATCAGGGGTACAGAAAAGGATATAGGGCACCTCTCATCCAGGAAAAAAGTACTTTTCTAGAGGGATAGAGACTGAAGACGAGCAAAGTCGTGGGCAAAAGCTAGTTATCTAATAAAAATCTATCTATAGAGAAACTGACTGACTGACATATCAATGCACAGCCAAAACTACTGGGACTAGTAAAGTAATTAAAGAATTTCACGTTCCTAGGAACGTGAAATTTTGCACACGGCTTTGTATAATGTAGGGGAGCACTAAAAAGGGTTTTTTTTAAATTTTACTTTTAAGGAGGTGAAAAGTAGGATTTTGAGTGTTTAAAAAATCATACTTTTCGAGATAATAAACTTGAATATTGGCACAACCTAACAACAAGTACTAGGCTTGCATGAATTCACGATAGTATTCAATCAATAAATTATGCTACTCATAGGATTTGGATGAGTAAATCCTCAATTAACACCCAAGATACTTTTATCCCAGTAGTACGTTTTCGTGGGATAATTTGGAAATTATCCGCGTGGAAGTAGCAACTTTCACGCGAGTGAAGCCGCGGAAAAAAGCCAGTTATGTATCACATCATTGTTGCACGTAAATAAAATCATTATGTTATGTAGGTTAGCGTTAGGTACCAAACAAATAAAAAAGTATTACAATACTTTTTTATTTGTTTTCTGATAAGGCCCGCAGTATCACACAAGTGTGATACTGCGGGCCTTATCAGAATACCGCTAGCAGAATAGCGCTGCGACATTTATTATTAAATGTCGCTACAACATACCCAAGTTCAACAATACATGTTTATAAGATACAGTGCTAACGTTTTAGTGTAATAATTGAATTAATTACCTAAGTTTTTGCGATACGAGATTATTTAAATTATAATGCAATTCTTCATATTACAGTTATGTTTCTTCGCTGTAGTCGTCACGTGTTCGGCAGAGTCAAGCAGTTTGGAGTATGAAAATGGACAAAATCTATCAAACGACTTATACAATGACTATGCAAACATTGGCAACCCAAACAATTTAAATTATTTAAATTTAGAAAGCAACACTAACAGAGAAAATGAAAATTCAAATCTTCTTGAATCAAGAAGTTTTAATCTCTTACGAAATAATTTACTTAGAGAAGGGAACTCAAACAATTTAAATCTTTTGAATTCAGAAAGAAGCAACCTGTTACCAAATAATAACAACCTGTTACAAAATAATTTACTTAACATTGGCAGAGAAGGAAACTCAAATAATGATCTCTTGAACCCTGAAAATAATAATCTTTTACGAAATAATTTACTCAGGGAAGGGAACTCTGAAAATAATAATCTTCTACGAAATAATTTACTCAGGGAAGAGAACTCTGAAAATAACAATCTTTTACGAAATAATTTACTCAGGGATGGTAACTCAGATAATAATAATCTTCTACGAAATAATTTACTTAGGGAAAGAAACTCAAACAATTTAAATTATTTTTACTCAGGAAATAACAACCTTTTACCAAATAATTTAGTAAATGTTGGCAGAGAAGGAAACCCAAATAATTTGAATCTTTTGCCAAGTGACGTATTAAATACTGGTAGGGAAGGAAACACAAGGCCTATGAACCCAAAACTTTTAAAATCAGTAAGCACTTTTCTTCAAAAAGACGTGATTCTAAATCCAGGCTACCCAGGAAACCCAAACCTTGTAATTCCAGGAAATTCTGATACTTTACCGAATGTCAATCCAAATGATAACTTAGAAAAATATGTGGGTAATGTAAATGTTGTACCACCTCCAGTCGTAAATGCAACTCAGGCTGAGACCAGGTTTGGTCATGGGGGTTATCCTCATCACGGGGGTCATCCTCATCACGGGGGTTATCCTCATCACGGGGGTTGTTCTCAATATGGCTGTGAACGTGGCCCCCCACCCCCTCCATATCACGGTGGTGGATTCAATGGTGGAGGAGGTGGTGGAGGAGGTGGTGGAATTGGTGCTGGTATTGGTGGTGGTATCAGTGCTGGCATTGGGATTAGCGCTGGCATCGGTGGGTCTATAGGGGCAGGGGCAGGGGGCCATGGATATGGCTATGGTGGCTTTGGTTAATAGGTTTTGGTTAGTAAATTAGATAAGTTTATAAAGTCTCTTTTGTTATTCAGGAATATTTCGCTAAGAAATAAAATAAATTCAATAAATATACGCCAATTTTTTTTAAAATATAGGTCTAAAAGTAAAATATATGTTTGGAGATGCTTTGGAAACCCATAAATAAAAAAAACCCTCATGTTTTTTTATGTTTAGCAAATTTTTAATAAGTGATGATTAATAAACTGTTTTTAGAGAATATATGGTGTTTTTATTTATTATTTGATAAATTAATCAAGTCATAAAGTAAGTAAGTCATTGTGATAAAGTAATACCTTATGCGTTATACATACATGAACAAAAAGATGTTTGATTAAATTATGCTAGTTTTTGTCATCTTTAAATTATTTATTACCTACTCTCTTTAAATACTAATTAATCTCAATCCAAAAAATGGAAGTAGTTTTTATCACAAAAATTCAATTGTAGTCGGTATACCCTATGAAAAAATACCAAATACAATCCGAACATTGCAAAATAGACTAAAACTTTTGAGTTTCTTGCATATTTCCTTTCCTAGAAGAGGTAGGATCAACATAACCCATGGACAATTAATTAGTAGTATTCTTTTCGAATCGTAGTTTTAGTTCGATGACAGATTAACGATGATGATTAACAGTTTTGACGAATTGTGGTACCTACCAAAGGATATATACCATTTCTTTCCCTACATGTACTCTACCTACTATCTTTTAGGGACTTCGGGCTTAAACTCAATGGAGGTGAGAAGAAGCCTTGATCAGCTCACGATAGCCTGTAAAACCTTACGGGGATATATCGACTGCCCAGAGCTCCAGTGCGTTTTCTGCCAACTATTTGTTCCCGACCAATACATCGGATACCGTCAGAGCAGGCACAATCTGTTTGCGCGACCGTTATCCAAAACTGTAGACGGAGCCGAATTCCCAGTATGTCGTACTTTAAATAAGCTCAATGCCATTCTGACTGCCAAGTGAATGTGATGTGTGGACGAATGGAATAAAATTATACATATGTGTCTGGTGGTCTGTAAGAGAAAGTATCAAAGCATGCAATTACAAACTAACATGGACCAGTGAGTCCACTGTTCCATGTTAGTTTGTAATTAAATTATATACAAAATAATTGACAACATTACGTAGATAACTTTTTATGTTTCTATGTAAGTTAATGTTATAGGTGTTGTACCGTTTTATTTAAGGGGAATTATAAAACGATCGAATAAAAAAAAACTTAGCGACTGATAATGAGATACTGTTTTAATAACTTGAGCGGTATGAATTTGAGTAACCGAAAAATTTACTAAACTAACGACGAATATTGATTAATAATAAAATCCAAAACGATGTTACAAAAAGTGGGTTGTGATTATTCCATTTCAGATATTAAAATTCTAGCCGTGAGACTAAATTACTAAGTGAGCGACTAGAAATACAGAGAGGACAACTTCAATAGAGACGATTTTTCCAATTGAGGTTATACATAACGAACTACTAAAAAGTTCACTTTAAGCAACGTTTGGAAGCTGCTTTATTAATGATTATTGGTTACTGATATTCTATTTGAGGTCTTATGTTTTTTATTTTGATACGATTGTTTAATGAAAACTACAGACTATTTGATGCGAATGGGGGTGGACCGATGAATCGATGCAGTCAGGTGAGTTGGGCTGCGGACCGGTGTTGCGTGTTTACGAACGGAGCACCAAAATTCTGCCAGATAGAAGGATACCCATCCTTCTATCTGGCAGAATTTTGGTGCTCCGAAGTTTATTTTGCATAACACACTTGGCATAAACTTCTTTAAACGAATATTTGTAAGGCATAAAAATTAGAAACGAATCGCTGTAAAACCGACTCCACGTAGTCTTGTCTGTCCTACCCCTAGAGTGTAATTTAAACCCGCATAGGCGCGGAGGGGCTAGGCGGCCAGGTGAGCTGAGGAGCAGGTGGTTCCATCGCCCGCCGCCGGCTAACGAATTGAATTCATCTGCAACGGTAAGCTCGCGTGAGACCCCCGGAGCTCATTAGTACTCTGCTCATTATAGTATTTTTCAAAGTGGTTTTTCTGTTCGAAACACTTCATTTAAGATATAATGCCGCTCAGTATAAATAAATCATTTGCCAAATATTGAAAAAAAATGCAGGACGTAACTTTGACACTCAAACAAATATTAGGTCACTCACATATTATGAAGCTTCTCATTTTGTATTTTAAGTAACTCAAATTAGTGTTTCTAAGTTGCTGTTCTGTTGATTTCTCGTGACTCGCAGTCAGTCGCTCACTTAGTAATACTATAACTTAAATTAATTATTTTTGTCACTTAAAACATTCATTTCCAGTCACTCGTTTAAATACTACCCTTTATTTAACTATAAATAAATAAATCATGATATACTAAATAAATGAATAAATCACCTCTGCAGGCCAGTTTAAGGGTTACTATTTGCTCAATATTTGACAGTTTTACCATAATATGCGGTGCAACCGCATATGCATATGCATATCAACCGAATCTAACCATATGCGGTGCACATCATGCATATCTAGATGGCACTAGGCTCGCCCCCCCTTTTACATGGGACTTAAACACATAACTGGCGAAATGTGGGTATAGTAAGGTACAGCTCTGCCTGACCTTTTGGGGATTATAGGCGTGATGTTATGTTACGTAAAAAACGCCTCAAAATTCTTCTTCTCTTGCTGTCGATGGTATTTTGTTTTTTAATATTGTTTGAGCCCAAATTAATCTCAACTCTTTTACTTTATACATACCATACAGGTATCTAATGCCTCGGCTACTTTTCATTTCAATTTCTTCAAGAAATACTTATCATCTTAAAATTGCATTGTGTTAAATTAATAATTGATTTGACTACTTAATGGGTTTTTATCACCTGTTAACTGCGGAACAATTTGTTTTCGAAGGTGTGACCAATGGCGATGTGGCGTTTAAGTCTGCTATATTACGACCATTATTAAAGTCTTGAATGCCCTCGCCATTAGTAGCAGCCCTACACTCTTTAGCACCGTGTGAGACTAAAATGAAAGAATATATTTTGGTGAGTCAAGTGTTAAATGATGGTTTTTTGAATACCTACCTACCATAATCCATCCAAAGGTTGTCTGTAAAAGATCGCTTTTAGCGATAAGCCGCCCATTGTGACATCCTATGTAAAATTTCTAAAACATATTAATTTTTATGGTGTTTTTTTTTACATAATAAAGCTACACTAGTCGACTGCTCGAACTCGATGGTAGGCGTGATTAATATGCATGCTAATTTTATTAGTCTAACAATTTATTTATTTAATATTTATTTATCTCGTTTTTATTTATTTATACATTTATTAATTTATTTAGTGAAATAGACGAAGATTTTTAACAAAATGAGTGTTGAAATTTCATAAACCGACCTTTGTGTGGATAGATGTTATGAAAAACGACTGGATGTATTACTGTGCAGTATTTACTCAAAATAAAATTATTTTAACTATTGAATAAATTATCAATCCGGGTCCCGCTTCTATTTTGCCATTTTCATTCTACATAAGTTATTTATTGAAGTCCAAAGACGAGTTAAAATTAGTGTGGAAATATGGAAGTTTCGACGCTCACAACTTCCAAACCATTTTTTTTTTTCCAATTCTGTTTCCGTATAGGGCTAGATAATGACAAGACAAATTGATATAATTTTTAGTTTGAACATACACCGTTAAACGGACGAGTAATCACCATACTACGTTTGTATGGGAAAATGACCGAATAGCGTGCCCTTACGTAGGATCACTAGTGCTAAATAAAAAGTATTACTACTTTCAGTGTACCTAATTGTCTACACAAATTGAAAGGTAATTACCAAATTACCTTTCAATTTGCAAACATAAATAAATAAAAATATAAATAAACGCCGTATTTTCTCCGCCGCTCAAAAATTCAGCGTTTATTTATATTTTCCTCCCTTTCCTTTTTCTAGTCAACTCCATCGTGCGCAACATGGACCAATCCCGCGCAAACATATTAGTTACGAAAATGTAAATGTGCTTAATTAAGTATGATTTCCTATAGATGTAGCTCAGTTTTTATTTTCAATTCGCCCGCCGGGAGGTCGGAAATTAACCCAGGGGAACGTACTACTGGGATAAAAAGTATCCTATATGTTAATCCAGGTTATAAAGTATATGTGTGCCAAATTTCATCCAACTCAGTTCAGCCGTATTTGCGTGATTGAGTAACAAACATCCAAACATACCAACTTTAACATTTATACGTATATAATATAAATATATATTATAGTATATATAGTCTAGTATAAATGTGAAAGTTTGTAGGATTATATTATTATATTATATTTCTTTTATTCCATTTAAATACATATTATTTACATTTTTAAATATTTCTTAAAAAAACAAATATAAAAAAACATTTAAAAATATAAAAGATAGTCGCCCATCGGCATCAGAGTCAAGATGCCGGTGGTCAGGGCTTCATATTATATTATTTATTATTATATTATAGTAGCATAGTAGCACTAGCTTCTGCCTACTACTTTGTCCGCATGAAATTTCTTATTTTTACATTAAATACATAATTATATCCTTTATGATACTCGGCAATAATGTAGTGAAACAATTTTCGGAATCGGAGGTTTTTTCGAAAATTAACTTAAAAAACTCATAAAGGACAAGCACTTAAAGTAGGATCCAGAATCCAGCATGTCCAAATCCATGTTAGGCAGTACCTAGATGTTTATATTATAATGATGCCTACGTTTAAGTATTTTTAAATTCCAACGACCCTAGATTACTTGCATTATAATGCTATTTTTTACATTACAGTTATGTTTCTTCATCATAGTCGTCACGCGTTCAGCAGAGGCAAACAATTTGGAGTATGAAAATGGACCAAATCAACGAAACAACTTATACAATAACTTAGAAAACGTTGGAAGAGAAGGGTCCTCCAGAAACTGGAATCTTTTAAATTCTGATAATTATAATCTCTTGTCAAATGATTTGGCAAACAGAGAAAGAAATTTAAATCAGAATCTGAACTCAAGAAGATTTAATCTTTTATCAAATAATCTAGTAAACGTTGGCAGAGAAGGAAAGTCGAACAATTTAAATCTTTGGAACTCAGAAAATAGCAACGTGCTTCAAAATAATAATAACGTCTTACCAAATAATTTACTCAACATAGCCAGAGAAGGAAATTCAAACAATAATTTTTTGAACTCAGAAAATAGTAACTTACTACCGAATAATAACAACCTTTTATCAAATAATTTACAAAACATTGGTAGAGAAAGAAACTCAAACAATAATCTTAACTCTGAAAATAATAATAATTTACGGAATAATTTACTCAGAGAAGGGAACTCCAACAATTTAAATCTTTGGAACTCAGAAAATAGCAACGTGCTTCCTAATAATAATAACGTCTTTCCAAATACTTTACTAAACATTGCCAGAGAAGGAAATTCAAACAATAATCTTCTGAACTCAGAAAATAGTTACCTACTACCGAATAATAACAACCTTTTATCAAATAATTTAGAAAACATTGGTAGAGAAAGAAAGTCAAACAATTTAGATCTGTCGAACTTAGAAAATAACAACCTTTTGTCAAATAATTTACAAAACATTGGTAGAGAAAGAAATTCAAACAATAATCTTAACTCTGAAAATAATAATAATTTACGGAATAATTTACTCAGAGAAGGGAACTCCAACAATTTAAATCGTTTATACTCAGAAAATAGCAACCTTTTACCAAACGATTTACGAAATATTGGCCGAGAAGGTAATTTAAATAATAATTTTCTCAACATTGAAAATAGTAACCTGTTACCAAATAATCTACAAAATGTTGGCAGAGAAGGTAAATCAAACAATTTGTATCTTTTGAACTATGAAAATTCTAATCTATTGCCTAGTGACTTAGTAAATGTAGGTAGACAAGGAGCTTCAACCCCTTTGAATGCACAAATGACCAATCTCCAACCAGCCGACTTCCCAACTCTTGGAAATCCACGCTCCACAGGAAACCTGGATCTTACTAACCCAGAATATAACGATACTTTACCTAGTGACAATCTAAATGATGCCATAGTGAAATATTTAGGACATTCAGATTATGTACTAGATGTTGCGTCACCATCTTCGGATGTAATTTCATTACCTGAGAGCAGGTTCGGTAATTGGGGTGGTTATGGCGGTGGGGGCGGTGGAGTCGGTGGTGGTATTGGTGGTGGTATTAGTGCTGGCATTGGGATTAGCGCTGGTATCGGCGGCTACATAGGGGGAGGGGCCCATGCCTATGGGCAAGGCTATGGACATGGCTATGGAGGAGGATATGGTGGACCACCACCTAACTATGGAGGAGGCTATGGTTACCCAGGTTATGGTAAGTAAATTAAAAAAGTTTAAAAGCTCAATTTTATTGTTCTGGAAATAATATAATGTTAACAAACAAGATAAATTCGAAATGCAATCTCCAGATTTTATCAAAGTAATGAACTTCAAACCAGAGTAGATAATTTATGTTGTAAAAGAAAATCCTTCATAATATAGTTAAACAAAATTAAATGAGTGATGATTGATAAACAGTTTTTATAAAATGTGGCGTTTTTATTTACTTATTTCTTTGTGACATGCTACCATTGATATATAAAAAGGAGGAAGATATGTTACGCGCTAACATCGCAATCAGTAAACCTGGGCTCGGCGCACGACTACATGCAGCAAAACTCGCACATCTGTGATCAGTGTGATCACAGTCGCAAACCAACAGTTACCGACAGACAACAACAGAGATAGGAGACGGCGCTGCCGTGCGAGCGAAATCGCGTTAGCTGCTCTATCTCGCTCTCACAAACATGGCGAAGCAAACATTAAATAATATGTATTATAACTTTCAACAAATTAGAATTTTTGGCTGTACTTACGAGTGGTAAGTAATCCCGAGTGTCTTATTTTTCTTCCTTGTATTATTAAAACACTGTTTAGCTGCACAAGAAGTCATTTTGATGCGTATTTATCACAAAAATGTAATTATGGAGCTATTTGATCAACGATATCCCGTGCGCGAATGACTGCCGACTACGGGCCATCACGTAGTTTGATAGGACCAGGCGCTGTTACTAAGTCTCGTATCTACCGCTTTTAATACATCAATGCATGCTACATAAAATATATGCAAGTGGGATTCGCGGCTATATTGGGTCGGGTTTCGACTTCCGACTACCCGTTACGACTGTCAAAGATCTACGAATGACAAACAATGGCGTAACGTGTTTTCCCAGGCACAGACAAAGGCAAAAAAATGTCTTATGCCTGTTGTAACTAAGCTAACAAGCACAGCAAAGGGCTGCTTCACGGTATAAAATGGTTACGGTAGTGGTACTACTAATCCAGTTGAACTCTTTCACAAAACTTTAGGTACTACTACTAAGTTCTAGTAATTCCGTTTGATGTGGGCAACTATAGGACCCTTAAGCACTGTGAAGATGCTTAGCCCAGCAGTGGACGGGTTTCGGCTGCTAATGCTAATACATTAACCTCACGCCTTCTTTCCATGGGGGTAGGCAGACACTACGGAACGCCACCTTCTACGATCCTTACACACTCCTTCTGCCACGTTTACATTCATTTATTAATGAAATGGAATAATTTATTGTTCAAGAAATTACATTCAAATGCTTTTGATGTTGATTCCTGGAACTCACACTAGGATTCCCTGTGTCGTGAGATCCAGGCTCCTTCGTTCCGTTTACATTTATTGCTATACATGTAATAGGTAGGTAGGTATAATATATACGTAAATTTCTTAATTTCATATAATCTACTAGAAAAGATCAAGTATGTATATTTATGTGATTGTGATGGTGTTTGTGTATGTGTGATATGGTGTGTTTGTGAATGAATTAAGATAGTTGTGTTGGTATTGAGAGTGTGTCTGAATGTTATGCCTGAAATATCTACCAAATATTTAATAGTGAACTATTTGGTCTTTTGCTGTCGAGAACCTGCTTTTGGCAAAATATTTTAAATTTTCGGTTCCTACGAATAAATTAATTTGCCGTGTAGGCACACGGTAAGGTATTTTATTAAGGTCAAGCAGAAAGCTGAATTTGAAAATCTTGTTTTTTAAAGAAAGTAAGAACATCTTTAGGACAGGAACTGGTTAAATATAGGGAAAAGTGTCGTAATTGCAATAGGAATAATGACAAAAAATGTTGTTCGTCAGGTATGTTATTAAACAATATTGGATACGTTTTTTTTATTTTTTTTTGTAATTAAAAGATTACGGCAATACATTGAGTTACAATGTGGCATGACTTTACAGCTATGTAGATTTTATACTTAGTTCTGTTGTGACGTAACGAGCCTCCAGTCCCCAACGTTTTTGTCTAAGTATTTTTTTATTAATATGATATAGCAAAAAATACGTGTCTAATATTTTATTCTCATCTGACTGACGGACTTAATAGAATTTCTTTTTTTTTACCTATTCATCATCCCTATTATAATAAACACAATAAAAAATGTTACACGTGAACAATGAATAAAAAAATGCAGTTTAAAAACACATGATGATAATAATGTGCCCTTTAATTCAGTAAACAAAATTTTAAATCACAATTTCTAATAATAAACTGGAATTGTTTTCCGGAAGACTTAATGTAATTTCAAAATATCTGAGAACAGCCAGGTCATGTTTGTCTTGTGGCACATAGGGTTCTGATAGTTACCCAACGCCAAAATTATAAGGCCAGCCATCACGTATTTGTGGGGTAGGATGCTCTTTGCTGTTCACCTCAACTGAGCTCAAATGACGTCGTAGTTGCTGTAGATTTTGACTGTTAAGCTCCAAACTGCTTAAAAGAGGGTTACTATTCAACTTTTGCAACTGGTTCAGCAGTTGGCGTCTACTTTGCAGTAGGGCCGCCAGATTATTTAGCTGGCGTCTGCTAAGTTGTACGCCCAGATTACTTTGGAGGCGTCTATTCGATAGATCTTCCAGATTGTTTAGGCTGCTTTGTGACGGTTGCCCATGACACACGAGTGCTAAAGCTAAAAAACAGAGCTGAAAAATAAATGATTCAATATTAGGATTGACAATAATATAAGTTCATCTCAAAAATACGAGTGCATGCATTTTCAAACTCAAAACCTAAGCCTGCCTCATAAGCTGTGACAGGAAACATTGTCTTCAATATATTTATAAACTAGGTCCGCACGGTGTTTACGACTTGATAAAACATCGAGATTGTTTTATAATTATGTAAATTTTAATATAATATTATTAATGTATTATACGCATAAACTTTCCGGAACAAATTCTCTAAATGGTGGTGGCAACCGCATCAAAATCCGTTGCATAGTTTAGAAGAACAACACGGTCATACAGACAGACACGAAAAGCGACTTTAATTTATAATATGTATAAATTGTTACAAAGCTCGTATCCCTTCTTCCAATTAAAGAGTATAATATTATTATAATTGCTTAGCATGGTCCTGTTATATCGAAAATACAGCAGCATTAATTTTGAAATAAATTATATGGTACCTAAAGTTGAGGATTAATGTTTGACGAAAACAGGATTCCATGAAAATTTCTCTATAGAAAAATAAAAACAAAGTTACCCCCAAACTGAACAAGAAACCGCTGTCATTAAAAAAACAACGGGTTGCACTCCGGGACTGCCGGCAGAAGTGAATACTTGAACATTAACGTTGTGCATTTTTGAATATTTTGGAATGGTTAGGGAATAATTTCGCACGAATTGCTTTATTTATCAATATAAAAGTACTAAAATTTATGTGGTTAAATACAATATTCATTAGTAGTAGTATTTATTTATTTTCAAAATACAGTCTAAAAAAAATAAACAAATATATTTAAACACTTTTCATGAAGTATGTTTTGACTGCTTTTTGTTACCCATCAATATGGGTAAAATTTCTTACCTCGCAATCTTTACGTAATGTCAAAGACTATTTATTTTGATATTTACTTTGGCGGTTGCTAGGCAACGGATCTTACAGTCACGAATCCTGACGCGAGTTTAACATTTTTTACCCATCCCAAAAAAAGTGCACAACGCCGCTAAAGAAGTATTCACTTCAAAAATACTTCAAATTAGATCAATAACTATGTATTGCATTTTTTCCTTATTACCATTATTTTCGCCATAAAAGGAAATTACCTAAACTGTTGGCGCCTTGGAGCCATCCCCCTGCTGCCGTTCAGTCTCGCTCTTACTGAATCCTCGAGCAGAATAGTGCGAGCGAGATAAGAAGTGAATAGGTAGGTAAGTGGTAGGTGGGTATGCTTTGATTTTGCTACTACTATTATTTACCTATTAAATAAATTTAAATTTAAATTATTTTGGAAAGTGATTCAGCCAGAAATGTAAATAAATATATAAAAAGTTCAGGTTACTTACCGAAACCAAAGTTTTCATTTTGGCGACTGGTGAGGACGTCCTGGTTAGCTGATTTATTTCAGGTCATTTTATATGAAGTGGATTCAATAGCAGAACTAACTACCAATTCGTCAGGGTAACACAAACAATGAAATGTCACCGATAGTAACACCATAAAAACACCTAATGGGATTATTTGAAAATGAGAAACATGTAAATTACCCTCAATTACCCAGCAAAGACACGGAAGTCAAAAAGTGACTCATGCCTACTCAATTATTAATTATAATATATTATTTATTATCAATTTTACACACTAAGTGCGGATTTTACCAATGAAATTGAACGCATTCAGCACATCTAAACGCGTTCAAGAGCTGCCAGTGTACAATATTCCGTAACAATTTTGACATTGACAGCTCTTGAACGCGTTTTATAAATGCTGATCGCGTTCAGTTTCATTGGTTAAATCAGCCCTTAGTGTGTAAAATTGATACTAAATAAAATTCCCTGACCGTATATGAAGACGTGTAAGTGAACATGAATGACAAGGTTTATGAAAGTATCAGTTTTTTTGGGCCTTATGAAGATGAAAACAGATTTTCTCAAAATAATATTTATTTTACTTTGCTCCCCTCCCCAGCTGGTAAGTTCAGTCGAACGAAAAAAACAATTTAACAAACTCCTGGTAAAAAATGATGTAACTTTTCGAGTGTTTGGACGTTCATTTTGCGTTGATTAAAGTTATTCGCAATCTGCGGTTGAGTGCGTTCGCGGTTTCGAATCAAAATATAGAAGAGTGCAACCTCATTGGTTTTGAAAACTGAGTTTAGTTTATTTTTAAAGGGGAAAGATGATAAATTGATAATTCATCTAAACTAACATTATAAAGAGAGAAAACATTTGAATTTTTTGTATGTTGTTTGTTTGTAATGAATATACACAATAACGACTGGACCGATTTTTTATATTCTTTGACCAGTAGAATGCTATATTGTCACTGAGTATCATAGGCTATTATTTATAAAGATACCACGCAGGCGAAGCCGCAGGTGGAAGCTAGTTATCTATACTCTCATCATCATCATCATCAGCCTCTTAATGTTCCTACTGCTGGGACACAGGCCTCCTCTCTGTGAGAGGGAGTGGGCCGTAATCTACCACGAGGGCCCAGTGCGGGTTGGTAGATGTCATATGTCTTCGATTTTTTTGGTTCTAATGGGTACTACACACCGCGGCCAGGCAGTGCCACACAAAGCCGCACAAACAAACTCAAAGGAAATGAAGGCGCAAAAGCCGGAGGCACGTGCCGCGCGGCAAAAGCCGGCGGCCTGTGTAGTAGCCATTAGACATGCCGGTTTCCTCACGATGTTTTCCTTCACCGTTTTGAGAGCAGTGGTGATGAAATTATTTACACAAAGTAAAGGGCCTGCTTGGGTTCGAACTCACGACCTACAACTCGTAAGTCGGGTCGTTACCACTTGGGCCACCACTGCTCTATACTCTATACTAATAATATTATAAAGAGGTAAAAGTTTGTTTGTAAGTTTGTATGTAGGGGTAATCTCCGGAACTAGCAGTCGGATTTGATAAATTCTTTTTGCATTGGATAGCCCAATTCTTGAGGATGGTTATATGTAGGCTTGGACGAAGTCGCAGGCAGAAGCTAGTTTTATATAAAGGCTAACTGACTGACTAATGGTAAGCTTTGGTTTCGTTAGAAAGCGGTGAACGGTCACATAATAACGGCTGTCCAAATACAGAGCGTTTTTACCTACTGGTGAAAATGATAACTGGTGATTACCATTTATTTCAAATAAACCAATTAAAGGCACTTTTGAATTGACAAGGGGTTGGTCAGTCAGAAAGAGGAAGTTAGTTGCCCATACTAAAGCATAGTAGGTGCCTATGGAGAAGAAATGGCAAGAAACTTCACGGACACTCTTTTAAATCCAAATGGTTACAAAATATTGGTTACATCATGTTGAAGTTATACATGTGAGAACGATCCAAAACGTTAAAAGCGTCCGTAACAGAAATAAAAAAACATGAAACACAATTCAATAATTATAAATTAATATAAGCTGTGGCAGCTAAGAGATGACCAGTCCCTACTGACGGCGCCCGTTCACGAACTTGACCATTCAGCTCAACCATTTTGAAGTGAGCTAAATGATACACGTACAACACACACACCTCCGTCAGCGAGACATTAGAGTGAGTATGACATACTCTCAGCCGCCATGGCACATTCAAGTCAATGAAAGACATACCCAGTACTTAAATGGTAGCTTTATAGTCGGTACATTGTACTCACACATGTGCTATGCAACTATAACAATGTTATGAGATTGAATTTATACAATGCAAAGATAAATTCTACCTTCAGATCCGCCCGCTCTGACTCTTTTCTGATTTTTTAGTTTATAGTCATGTTTTTTCATAGTTATGGATATAAATAGAGATAGAGTAAGTACCATAGGGTACATATTTAGATCGAGTGGATATGAATTATGATTACGAAAATTACAATGCTTAAACTTTTGTATTGGGTTTAAAGTAGTAAATAAATCGTAAATAATAAGTATCAGAAAATTAATTAATGTTGTAGGCATTATATTTCAAGAAGCTCACTCTCAGTTTTCGCAATAAGATGCAGCGGGTTTCAATTAATTTGGCGAACTCTCTGGTGTCTTATTATTAGGCGAGGTTCGCATCGAAGTAAGTTTACTGAAAGGCTTCGTTTAATATACTGTACGGAAGATAGTCTTTCGCGAAAATTGGAAGCAGTTGCGCTAGACGGATAGCTAATTTAATTTTAATTACGGCAACGTTTTCAACTGTTTGCGAAACAATAATAAAACACGTCAGCTAACACGCTAAAATGAGCACTGTTTAAAGACAATGGAAAACTGGTTGACACAATAACATTGCTTTTATTTAATTTTTGATAATAAGTAAAAAATTTAATCCATTTCGTTCGCACACAACTCTGATGAAAATATGGAAAAGCAAAAAGTACATCTTAGTTTAGTTCGCATGTTATAACTAGATGGCGTTGGCGTCGAATTAGAAGTCGCTATGGTTTCGTTACCGCGGAGACTATAAGTACCCCCACTCAAGGAAAATATATGTCTACCCACAAAAGCTGGACATAGGCCTCTCCTATTATAAATATTTTTGATATTAGCGATTCGCAGTGATGCGATAGCTATTATAAACACTCATGTGAATAAAAAACAAACTGATAATATAGAAATCTTAGTAGTGTTCCGCTGAAACCGCCAGAGGCCGGTGGCGCTGCTGTCGATTTTATTTCAGTGTTTTATGTTTTTAACATCAAAAGAATAATATCTTATCTTCACGCCTGCATTCCTCAAAATGGTAGGCAGAGGTAAATAGTAGTACTATTATTACATCCGGAATATGGGTCATATTCCGTATATAATAAGACAGTGTATAGAGTGCCACCAGTGGCACTCTATCCCTATCGGATAAAGTGCCACTACAGGCACCCTATTGACACCGCCTCGGCCCGGCCAAAGTGCCGCAAGCATTGGATTGTCGTTGCCACTATCACTAAGTCACGTCACTTGGTATTTTGTTTGATTGTCGAGGTTAGATCGCTGTAAAACACCACATTCCCAAAACATTACATTCTCTTGTGCCTAAACGGACCCTGGCACTTCGCCGGCCGCTGCCGCGGCACCGCTCGCTACGCTCGCTCGGCTCGTGCGTTGTGTGGTCACAGTTCTAACCTAACCTAAATAACAAATGACAGTGACAATGTAACGCTCACGTCACCCTAGCCGGGCCGAGGCAGCGACACTAGAGTGCCACAAGAACACTCGCGGCACTCTATACACTTCGATATAATAATAGTAGTTATTAAGTAATATAGTAATAGTAACATCAACATTATTACTTTGTTTACGTTATAATAGGTAAACTTTGTTTTTGTTGTGTGCAGTTAAAAAAAAAGAAGTTTACACCGTATTGTTTTGCATTTCAATTAAACAACTAATAATAGTTCTGTCGAATAAACTCCCTCGTTGTTTAACTAAGTTCAGTCTTGTAACAGTTATGAAGCGCTAACTACTCCCGACTGTCTGGGAGTGAAGTAGTTTAGCTAATCATACTGAATATTACTGAAGGAGCAGGTAAGGAAAACAATAATAATTATGGTGTTCATAGAAGTACTTATAGAAGAGAAGAGTGGACGTGGTATCATAACAGCACACCTGTATTCTCCGAAGGAGTGGCAGAGCTGTAAGTAGGTCTGTATGTATAGTCATACATTTACGTACCCACTTTCAAATTAAAAATCATTTATTTGCAAATATGGGTAGGGTATAAAACAATGTGCAGAATGTGTTTTAGATTCATGAAATAATTGTTTAACACATTTTTTGTATCATATTTCACCTTTCGGCATGCACAACACAAATAAAAAAAATAAAAAAACGAAACAATAAAATTAAGAATGAGATCAATCAAACTAGTTTAAAAATAGAGTAAGTATACAAATAAACCCTTTAGTTTATCCGCAAATATTCAGATAAGTACACTGTAATATACCTACTTTATTTATCAAAAATCTTTTTAGTTTTTTTTCATAATGTTTTATTTTTATTTGAATAACATTTCAGAAAAAACCAATATGTGCCCGTAGGACACACAATACTTTATAGAAAGCACTCACAATTTCAACTAAGCTTCAAATAGTTACTTATCTGTCTAGATAATGCTGAACATAAGCCTCTATTCTCACGTTCATCTTTACCCAAAACCGCTATTTTAGGAAGATCGCCCGTCAAATACCACGTGTCAACTAAATAAACTTATTTTCTTCTTATTAACAAGTCATTATTTAAATAGCTCTCGGAATTAGCATTCAAATTGGCTATAAACATGCAAACTAAAAGCCTTGTCACCTCTATCTTATCTTTAAACCCTGCTAATTCTCTAATAGCCCACGACTCCTGATTCGGGAGCCTATAAATCCCGGATTTAATAACCATCAAGGGAGCCATTTCTATCGAACAGAGCCTACCTCTGTTGTGCCAGTTTTTTATCCCGCCTTTAAAGAGGTTCTTAATTCTTCTATTTTTTAAATATATAAATAGCTAATGAAGAACTGCGAGGAAAGAGAATGGGATTCTTCAATAACTGCAGGATCACCCGCAGTTTCTGAAATCATATGATGATGATGATTTAAATTAATCACTCAAAATGGAAGAATATATCTAATATATAAAATTCTCGTGTCACGGTGTTTGTTGCCAAACTCCTCCGAAACGGCTTGACCGATTTTTATGAATATTTTTGTGTATATTAGGTAGGTATGAGAATAGGACGTAAACTATTTTTCGTACCCCTAAGTGATAAGGGTAGTCCACCCCAAGTTTTTTTTTTCTCTTTTTTTGGACAATTTTTTTTATTGTAATTTTTTATGATTTGGCATTAAAAAATACATACAACCCTAAATTTTCACCCTTCTACCACCAACCCCTATTTTTTAATAGCGATATTAGTACTTTCATAATTTTCTACTCTTGGCGGTCGATAAATAATTATTCAGTTACGATCGATAGTTACGATCAGTTACTCCCGTCAGGCGTCTCCGTCTACCAGTGTCACTACTGTCACTTCTCATCCCGTAAACAGCACAGAGTAAGGATGAGAACGAAGCCGGTCTCCTGTCGTTCTCACACAATAAGCTTTCTCTCTCTCACTCACTAAAGTTTAGGGCCTAATATAAAGTGAATCCATATTTGAACACGCGTGAACAGTTGGACCGATTTCACTAATTCTTTTTTCGTTATTGTAAGGAGAAGGTTCTTAGGATAGGTAGGTGAGGGTAGCGTGTAAAGTAGGTAGGTAGGTATGTAGGTAGGGTAGGTACGGTAGGTAGGTAGGTAGGGCAGGGTAGGTAGGTAGGTCGGGCCGTGTAGTGTAGGTAGGTAGGGCAGGGTAGGTAGGTAGGTCGGGCAGTGTAGGGTAGGTAGGGCAGGGTAGGTAGGTAGGTCGGGCAGTGTAGGGTAGGTAGGGCAGGGTAGGTAGGTAGGTCGGGCAATGTAGGGTAGGTAGGGCAGGGTATGTAGATAGGTAGGTGCGCCGTAGATAAGTACTTACTGCTACCCGTGCGAAGCCGGGGTGGGCAGCTTGTAATATATATAATAAGCCTATTAATGTTCCCACTGCTGGGACACAGGCCTCCTCTCTGTAAGAGGGAGTGGGCTGTAATCTACCACGCGGGCCCAGTGCGGGTTGGTAGAATGTCACATGTCTTCGAATTTTTGGGTCTAAGACATGCCGGTTTCCTCACGGTGTTTTCCTTCACCGTTTTAAGAGCAGTGGTGATGATATTATTTACACAAAGTAAAGCGGCTGCTTGGGTTCGAACCCACGACCTACAACTCGTAAGTCGGGGCCGATACCACTGGGCCACCGCTGCTCTCAAATGGAAGAATAAAGTAAACTAAACAGAAGTAAAAAACGCCTTCGAAAAGAAAATTCGGGAGTCAGCGTCAAAACAAAATAAATTATCTTAGTCTGCTAATTTATTTCTTTTCGTTCACGAATCAAAGGCAATTATTCCATCGACCAAAGACCACCTCTGTTGTGCCTTACAGCTTTTTTTTATAATTCCCACTTGCTTTATACTAAAGTCGTGACTGTTATTGTACTTTTGTGATTCTGAGCACGATCAGACCTCTTTATTAACTCTGTTGGGTAACTCAATTTGGCGTTGAAGGGATGACGAGAACCCCCCGTACGTGTTACGGCTACTGGTGTATTACTGCGATATATCTGTGAACGAAATCGAACAATAGTGGCAACTTTGTTATTGGTATACTAGGGGCCCGCTCTTACTTCGTGCGAGCAATCTACTAATGTTGCCACATGTCAAAAACCATCGACATTTCTGTGCTATGTCTAAGTTAAATACCAATTATATCTAAGTATACTCATATTATTTTACTTTAGGTTCTTTTATAACAATTTTTTTAAATTTTATAATTTTGTATTATAAATGTTACTTGAAATGTTGGAACTCCGTCTCGGAGGTGGGCGCTAATGGCTGCAAAACAGTTTTTTTAAACTAATGTAGCTGTTAACAAACACCAAAAATTGTGAATCTGTATTTGTTCCAATAAATGTTTTGAATTTTTTGAATTTGAATTATAAAGGGGTAAGATTGTTTTGTTTGTACGTTTGTATGTAGGGGGTAATCTCCGGAACTACCAGTTGGATTAGAAAAAGTCTTTTTACAGTGGATAGCCCAAGTCTTGAGGAAGGTTATAGGCTCGCGGACGAAGTCTCAGGCAGAAGGTAGTCTATACTATCTATACTAGTATTATAAAACGGGTAAAATTTGTTTCTTTGTAAGTAAGTATGTAGGGGGTAATCTCCGGAACTGTCAGTCAAACTCTTTTTCATTGGATAGCCGAATTCTTGAGGAAGGTTATAGGCTCGCGGACGAACTCGCGGGCCAAAGCTATTACTTTATATTAAGGTATTAAGGATATTTTAAGTTAAAACAAGAAATTTTACGCGGACGAAGTCTCGGGTAGAAGCTATGACATATAACCTTCCGGAATTAAAACTCTAAATGATGGTGAAAACCGGAACAAAATGCATTGTGTAGTTTAAAAGAGCAGTGGTGGCCCAGTGGTAACGGCCGCGACTTACGAGTTGTAGGTCGTAGGTTCGAACACTGACAGGCGCTTTACTTTTTGTATATAATTTTATCACCACTGCTCTCAAAACGGTGAAGGAAAATATCGTGAGGAAACCGGCATATCTCAGAACCAAAAACTCGAAGACATGTGACGTCTAGCAACCCGCACTGGGTCCGCGTGGTGGATGACGAGAGGAGTGCCTATGTTCAGCAGTAGACGTCTTTAGGCTGAAATGAGTTTAAAAGGAACTAAGCACTCACACAGACAGACACGAAAAGAGACTTTAATTTATAATATGTATAGATATAGATAGACAGATATAGATATAAAACATAGACAAAGTTCGAATGCACAAGAGTTTGCTGTCTTATTGATTTCGCTCGTGCATTCGGATAAAATTATCTGATATTTATTTACCAACACTTTCATATCTTTTTCTTTCACGGTACTCAGTAACTGCGTTGTGATGAGATGAGATCACATTTATGTATTCATTTGTGTTTCAGTTAGGTTGGAAACTGACGCCAACATTGTTGGAAAAGTCTGGGCAGATGATCATACTTTTTTGATCAGCGTAGTTCTGTTCGTTCCTTTAAGGTACCGAATCAAATGTTTATTTTATTTTATTTACATGTTTATTTTATTGCGTTTTTATCTGTACAATCTTTAGGTGTTCAATCGATTTCTTGTTGAATTTATCATAACATGGCATTGAAATTGGTTTGTTTATTTTGTTATGTACATTTAAATAACAGTACTTACATACATTTAATATTAGTACGATCATAATATTACTTACTCAGTAATATTATGATGAGCAGCGGTGGCCCAGTGGTAGGTAACGGCCCCGACTTACGAGTTGTAGGTCGTGGGTTCGAACCCAAAGCAGGTGCTTTACTTTGTGTAAATAATTTCATCACCACTGCTCTCAAAACTGTGAAGGAAAACATCGTAAGGAAACCGGCATCTCTTAGAACTAAAAATTCGAAGACATGTGATATCTACCAACCCGCACTGGGCCTGCGTGGTAGATTACGGCCCACTCCCTCTCACAGAGAGGAGGCCTGTGTCCCAGCAGTGGGAACATTAATAGGCTGATGAGGATTATGAATATTATGATCCTACTAATACTGAATATAATAATTGCAATTTTTTTTTATTACGATCATTGATTTTGTAAACATAGAAACTTGTTTATAAGCGCATGTAGCCCTCAGAAAGAATGTAAAAAGTAGTACTACAATTTTGATCTTATAATGTGATTTTAAATTAAAAAAATACATCAAGCGCTAGTAGGTAGGTACTTAGTTTAAGAAAATAGTTTTTTAATAATAATTTTACCTTTTATTTACTACCGACTGCGCAACATAATTTTACTAGAAATGGAAAGAATTCCAATACCAGAGCTGCTGTTATTTTATTAAACATTTTCTTTAAATTATTGAAGTAACTCTTTCGCATAATACAGTAACAAAATAGAAATAGTTACAACATTGTTGGTCTTTATTGTAATTATTTGTGAAGAATTAAATTAATTTCGACCGGGAATGTAGTTCATTTAAAATATAAATATTAAAATTTCATATTTTTAAGAATATCTTCGGAAATACTTAATTAGTTTCTAAAAGAGAAGATGGTTTAGTGGTATATTACAAAAGGCTGTTAAGTCATACTTAGATACAGTATCTACATAACATAATACAACAGTTTGTATTGTGTTTGCAATACAGGATTTGACTTTGACTAAATACTCAAGGCATAAGAATTTAAATATCGAAAACTCTGACCTCTTATTTTCTCAAACACTTCATCAAAGAAGAACATCATTCTATTAATTTTATTCATTGCAGAAAAAACTGTTCGTGTTTTACAAGTTTTTATTCACATTTTTTTAAATTATTTTATTAACCGCAAAAAATAAATGGCTAATTTATAACTGGAAACACATACGAGAGAAGCTATGTGTCTCCAGTTACAAATTAGTCATCCATTTTTTGTTTTTTCTAAAATATACTTTTTGCTGTATTCTCGATGTCCCTTACAACCTGTATTTTATTTTACCCTTTGTTTCTTTCCCCCACTTTTCCGTGTGTAGAATGATACGGGTAGATAATTTTGTTGATACTGGATTGGCCCTAATGTGTTCAGTGTGAAGTCAACTCGCCGGATGACGTTTAAGTAATGTTTGCTCGCACTAAAAGCTGGATCGTGCTCTCACTACTACTATTTATAGATTCGTGTGTTTGTGTGCTTTGCTTCGGTAGGTTTAGTAACTGAGGGGTACCTTACAAGTGCGCACAATGGCGGTCGACCAGTTTTCACCCTTATGCTCTTAGTAATATGGTTGAAAAGTGGTCCACCGCCCGGTTCACATACAGAGAACATTGTTTAGTTCGAAATGCCTGGTCCCACTGAGGTGACTTAATTTAGCATTTTTAAAACAGGAATAATCTAGAAAACCTTTACACATTTATTTTATTTCAATGTAACATATTGTTTTTTTTTTTCAATATTATTAGTGTACCAATATAATTCTAATACGTTTTTCTAGTGAATTCCTGTCAAACTTTTCCTGTCTTCAGATTTGTTTATCAGTGACTGCCAGCGAGTAAGTAGCTTGTTGTATGTAGGTAATATTAATATACCCTTTGCAATTTTTATATAAATTGATAGCTGTTTTTCACCCGGTGAAGACCAAAACGAGGAACCAATGTTTTATAACTGGGAACAAAATAGCCAAGTCTTTATATACAATCATGTATTCAGATACGTTTCTTTTAAAATATTTTTTTAATACTCTACGTAGAAAACCTTCTTAAAAATAACTGGGAAAAGAATCAGTTTTTTTTACGTTTGCTGTACAATATATTTTATACTTTACACATCTGTTCAGCGTCCATTTGTAAGAAGATACAGCAAGCTCGCATTTATCAAATGGAAAGAAAAACGAAGTATGTTTTGGTTTAATAAATATATATTTTTGTAAGTACGGGGAAGCTATAAATCGATTAGGCAGGCTGGCTTTCGTCGGAAGACGTACTCTGAAATATTAGCCTCCGGCGCAAGTTAGTGGATTTTGCGTATTTTATAGGTGTTTACAGGACGACCGGTAAGTAAACGAAAATAAAACGCTGAAACACTATTATTTACCTGGAACCTATTTCAGATAAATAATTTTTAAGAAACCAATGTTAGATTTATTATTTACCTGGAACCTATTTCATAATTATAATTATTTTTTAGGAACCAATGTCACATTTATTATTTACCTGGAACCTATTTCAGATAATTATTTTTAAGAAACCAATGTCACATTAGTGTGTTTAGATTTTCGTACTTCAGTGTGACTTATACAGATTTCATCTAACGTCGCTTCTTAATGCTATCATATTGATTGTCGATGGCAACATGAAGATTGAGGACGTGAATCGGACAGTTAATATCGATGACTGATGAACCGGACTTATAAAAGTTTTTTGTTTAGAAACATAATAAAATTGTTTAGCAAATTGACTATTATTATTATTTTATTAAATAAAGGCACTGATACAATGGATCATCACATTTTAAACAGCAAACCACTATTTCTTCTCTAAAGCCACGGCTCTTCCAAACGGTGAGCTGTTTCACTACAGCTGATGAGTGTAGGCGAGCGGTTTATCCATTTCCGTTACCAAGAGAGCGTGTCCTGTTTAGTGAAGTACCTACTGATAAAATGCAGTGTTTAAATGTTATGTACTAAAATAACTGTAACCACCCTCATTGTGACATAATGTAAACGTTAATGAAATGTTATTGGATGAGAGACAAGCCGACGGCCCACCTGATTCACCCTAGAGGGTAAGGAAAACTAAATTGTATTATTTGCCTGTAATCATACCGAAACTCTTCAAACTGAAACACAGCTACGCTGCTTGGCGGAAGATATAGACGATGATAGTAATTCACCAGAAGGGCTCCTCCATAAAGAACTCTACCACTAGGTACTAGAGTTTAATTTAAGCTAACTCCCTTTCACAGAAAGAGGAGGTCTGTGCCCCAGGAGTAGGAATATTACACGCGCTGATTAGGTAGGTAACAAGCAAAAGAAGAAATGTTCAAACATTGGTGTCTGTTCTGTACATCGTTGCTGTAATGCATTAGCATAATGGAAAATACATACCTACATGCAGTCGATAACCACAACTCGTTGTTCACTCATTACTTAAACAGACATTTTGATTTCTCGCATTTCGATTCCTATGAAGCAAATTGAGCTTAAAGGGTTGCAAGAAAAACGTAAAGTGAAAAAGGCCCTCTCTACCGAAATTCCTTTCAACTCTAGTCTGGCGTGGCCAACTCCTTGATGAAAAGTGGATTATTTTTTAAATGGAACTTTTGAATCGTAATGCAAGTAAAGTCAAAAGTTTCCAGAAATAGAAATAGAGGGAAGTTTTTTGAAGAAAAATAAAACGCATTGCTTTGAGAAAGGCGAATGGTGACTTACCAACTTACTTATTTCTTTCAAGTAAGGATGCCAATTCTCCTAGGTTTGATTGAAAATTCTACTTCTAATACAGGGTGGTGATTTAGTGACCTGCACCGTCAAGGCGGTGATTCTAGCTGTCTTACTAAACAACTTTCGCTATGAAACACATATTTTACATTTCGTAAAAAAAAAACTTTTCATACATGATTCGAAATACTACTGTTGTACTACTGTTATGTGTGTCTACTCTACTGTTATATAGGATTTTTTTTCTTCACGAATCGGTTAAGAGGTTCATGGTGAAAGTTGTATTGTATGACGGGTAGAATTACCCCCTTGACGGCTGCTGTGGTCTAAATCGCCACCCTGTATACAGTTTTATAAGTTCGTAACGTGTCTTTTTTTCTTTATTTAAATGTTACGTGACATGTCTTTTTTTTTTAAATGTGCGTTTTGTTTGTGCAGTATAAACAATTTTTCTTTATTTTAAGTCAATTCTAAAATTAAATTAACACAACTACAAGAACACGAGTTTATTCATTCCACAATTACATTGCCGTAGCAAACACATTTTTCACACAAAAGAAATTAATACAGTCAGCAAACAGCGCACAAAGGGCTGCAAAGAAAACGTTATAACGCTTTTATAACAATCTCTACTACTTAACATAATGCTGCTACATTCAACGAGAAGAAATTAAACTGTTCCCCGGGGATAATCCTGGGTAGACTCCGGACCTGCACAAAGTACATTCATTAGTATAAATTAATTTTGTAGAGCTTATAAACTGTGACCCACACGAATAAACTTTCGCGGATTATTTATGAACTGAGAGTGAAACTTGATGTTATCGTTAAAAATGCTGACGTTAAAAACAAGGGTAGGAATGCTTTAATTATTAAGGACGCCATTTTGGGAAAACCTATCAAGGTGAATAAGGAAGTTGTTGATGCTAAGTGGGGGCATTGTACTTTCTTCAGTGATGAGCGCTTAGATTAGAAGGTGGTGGTGATCTTGGTCGAATTGTTTTTTTTTTCCTTGACCCAGTGGTTGATGTTCAAATCCGGGCAAGTGACTTTTTCAATTTATACGTCCTTTTTGATTTTGTCTTGGACAGAACTGACATCGGTGAAGTAAAAACATCGTGGGGAAACCTAAACTTATAGCTTAAATAAGTCTGAAATCGCTATCCCGCGTAGCATTGATCACCATTAATGCTTGTGCTTTCTCAGTATGGGAAGAAAAAGCTTCTTCTCCGTCCTGCAGTGGTACAATAAAGAGTTGGCATTATTAACGACGCCAAGATCTAGCCCCTGTTTGAGAGAGCAACGATACAATTGCAAAATATTTTTTTTGAGAATTTAACATTGTTATTTTACTTTTATCTTAAAACTCTGTTTCCGGCACAGGTTATTGATTCTTCATATTACCCACCGTCTTTTCTTCACAGTCTTTTTAACTTCATGTGCAAACAACATCCTCGCTTCCCATTTTGTTTCGAGAACAAAGTATTAAAAACAAACGTGTAAACCGGATCGGCAAACAGAAAGCGTTAGAACAAAATCCTTAATGTAATTTAAAGTTTGCTCGCTACGTTTCAACAGCTGAGTATTGTTCTCATTTCAATTGTCAACTTTGTTGGGGAAAAAACGTTATTGTTTACCTCTGGGGTAGCTTTTAGACGAGCCTAAAGTCCGTAACTGTCAGGAACTTGGTAGGTAACAAACTGCGGTTAGATCTGGAAAGTGAACAATTCCCTGTGTATTTGAAAATTGGCTGAGTCTGGGACGCCGACGCTGCCCTCAGGGACAGTTGTTAAAAAAAGAAGTAGGTTAGGTAAGTCAGCCTCAACAAATCTAGTAAGATTGTTACTAGATCGTACGTATCATAGTTATAATCCTAGTAAGACAGTGTTATGAACTTCTTTCATATGACTATACGATATATACATAGGTATACCGTAGCTCTACCGATGTGCCAAATTTTATCCAAATCTATTCAGCCGTTTTTGCGTGAAAGCGTAACAAACAAACTCACTTTCACAATGAAAATAATATTAGTTAGGATTTTCTCAAATAGCATCTTGGAGCACCCTGTACAAAGAATTGTAGCGCAGAGGTAATTTTCCGAGGTCATGGATCAATAACATCGCATTAATTAAATTTAAATGAATGACGTGCAAAGAGTAGGCGAATTTAAGAAAAGAGAGAGCTCTATGTTGGCGGGCGTTTGAATTTTTTTTTTTTTCATTATACTCTTTCTATATCTTATTATAACTTTTATAGTTACTGGCCACTAGTCCTACCCGGTGTTAAATTAATGTCTCCATTGTAGCTGCACGTTCTAGATGGAAAGAATATATTATCATTACCCTAAAAATTAAATACAACGAACTTGTATTTAGTTTTCCGACATTTTCCTTAAGCCTGCCTTTATTTGGAAATAACAAAAATATTGAGGGCTATTTACTGGCTGCAAACGAAATTAGTTTTCAAGTTTACTGACCCATTAAAATTAATAAGCGGGCCTTATCAAAACATAAGTTAATTAATTTTTTGATTGAATATTTTGAATATTTCGTGTTGGAATACTTTGGCGAATCTTTGCGGAATATTCATTTTTGTTTATTGCAAATAAAATTATAGATGGCCCATGGTGCTGAAAGGTTCTGGAGTGGTGATCGCGTACTGATGATTTGGTGAACATCGTAGGAATCCGCTGGATGCGAGTAGCACAGAACCGATCGAACTGGCGGTGCTTGGAGGACGCCTATGTGCAGCAGTGGACGTCTTTCGGCTGAAATAATGATAATGATGATGAGAAATAAAACAGTGAACAATGAACCTAACTACGATTTTATTACATTTCCTTAATGAACACAAAATGTTAATATCTTTTTATTTGTAAAACATTTATGTGAAAAAGCTTTTGTGTCAGTCTATGTCAGTCCCCAAAATAGATATTTCATGATACACTGATTTCGATTTTGAAGTATGTAGCTAAACCATTTGAGAGGGTTTACGCCGTACGGCATTTCATACAAACTTACAAGCCCTTATTTTTCGAAATGACTGAACCGATTTAAATGAAACTTCATACGCATATGCAGGATACAAAGGTCTAAAAACTTAGTTAGGAACATTTTCGAAATGTCTTATTTAAAAACATATAACAGATTTTTTTGGAATCGATTCTTTATTATTGTTTGACACATTTCCAAGTTTATCGAAATCCTCTTTCTTACTTACCTTGCTTGTATCGTAATAGTAGCCTAGACACTAAACGTAACATAATGCGTCAGGAAGTCCTTTATTAACGTCCTTTATGATTATCGGACGCCACAGTAATAATGGTACATCCCTAATAAGCACTTGTGTGTATATGCGTGACTGCTTTACATAAGTACAGTCTTACTAGCGATTTGGTTAGGTGAAAATATACAGCTTTATAGAAAATGATGAGGAACAGGGTGTAAACTTCACTCATACTCCATAGAAAAGCGAGGAACCGCCGACCAGACGGGTGTCTGGCAGGCAACTGCCCAACGATTGATGTCGGGGAAGTTATAAATATGCTGTTCGCGCGGTAAACTTTAATTGCACGATGCAGGATTTGTGTGACGTCAGGTCTTGGATGCGTAGCTCTCATTTGATGATCTAGATGCCACCACACATCTTATAAAAAAATGGTATGCAATTTCAATATTTTGCTGTTTTAAGTTCAATTTCACAAGATGGCCTATGCTAGCAGAAGCTATGTTTAAGTTCCATGTAACAGGCGGTGAGCCTATGGCCATCAACCGGACACATTCAGGGCTGCTACTGAGTTTCTGATGGAAAAACCTAGGCCCAGATCCTCATACCCAGCTACAGCGCTTGTGACGACTACCCCACTAAGCAGCCAGTATTTCGTTTCATTCCGTCAAAAATTCAAAACAAATATTGAAATTGCATAACATTTTATAACGTTTTATTAGTAGTAGAGTTTGTGACGCCCATCAGCTAGATGGACCGCCGGCCTCAAAAAGGTGGCTCGGATAGACTGGATGCGGAAGACGGAGGACAGGGGGTGTTGTGGGGCCACATGGGAAAGGCCTAAGTCCAGCAATGGACTTCGATAGACTGAGTTGAAAACATGAAATAAAAGATGTCAATAATATTGATTTATTCCAAATTCATAATAATGTTTGTTTTTACAAATTATATGGAGATCATAATGTATGTCATGTCATGGATTTCCGCAAAGTAACGTCTGATTCCATAACTTATGCCAGTTTTCACCTTCACTAAGTGACACTATGAATCCCTAAATAAAAGTGCACTGTTGGATTTTCAACTCTAAGCGCTGACCCTAGCGTTGAAAATCTAACAGTGTACTTTTATTTAGTGATTAATTTAAAGTGTCACTTAGTCAAGGTGAAAACGGTAATTAGTCATCTTTCTACTACACTGCCAGCATTATTTTTTAAGCTTAAGACATGCATAACAGAGAGATGTACAATAATTGACTACTTATCACACTCACAACATTGTTTAAAAGTAGATGCATGTTAGCTGCCTGTATACCTTGTTTTTTTTGTGAGAAGAATATAAGCGAAAAGAGTGAGATCGATGCTTTCGAGATGCGATGTTGGCGAAGGTTACTTCGTATACCATTGACCGCCATGAGAATGTATTAATCCATACTGGAGGAACTCAACATATCCAAGCGGCTATCTACTATATGCCAGGAACTTGCCCTCAGTTTTTTCGGACATATGCGGTCACCTAAGCATTGTCTGGAAAGGGTCAGAACACCGGTCAGAAGGTCAGACGCGATCAAGAAGGTTGTTGGAGGCAGCATGTATACATGTACACTGCAGAAGACCGCATAACTAGTGGCGTCCTATGTGTTCGCGATCCTCGGCATTTTTTGAACGACGAAGTAGAAGAAGAAAGACCTACTAAGTACTGCGCGAGTTCCTTTTTTATTTGCCTTTGTTCTCCCACTGGTGGGCAAAGGCCTCCCTACTCTCTTTCCACGTCTCTCTGTACAGAGCTGTCAAGGAGCAATCTTTGCTAAAGGAGTCCAGCTCATCCCGCCATCTCCGTCTGGGCCTGCCGCGATGTCGTAGCCCACTAGGTCGTAAGTTTGACCCATTGATCTTCTGACATGCGGCAGATGTTTTCGAGTGACATCAGTTATTTTCGTGATGGAACAGATTGTTGTATTCTTAACCCGGTTAAGGCTGCCTGTCCACTGGAGCGGAGAGGAGAGGAGAGTAGCGGAAATGTTCCAAAATTAACCAATAGAATCGCACCTCTGGAGCGGAGTTTTGATTCTATTGGTTAATATTGACACATCTCCGCTTCTCTCCTCTCCTCTCCGCTCCGGTAGACAGGCAGCCTAACCCTTAAGTCCTCAAGATTAACACCCAGAATTCTCCGTTCCATGGCTCTCTGGCAAACCTCGGCTGACTTGTCAAAGACCATTATTTGAGAATCTTACGTGAGGATGGGAGGAATACACATGTCGATGAGTTTTATTTTTTCTCTTTCTTTATTGACAGGTATTGTTCTAATGTATTTAAATAGTGTAATTGGCTTTGGGCGTTCTATTTAAAATAAATAAATATCGAATAGCTAGTTCGATTGTATTCCCCTGCCGTCTTACTCAAGTTCGTTCCATAGATTATAGAGTTCATTACATTGATGCGTTTACTTCGCGACTCCTGCAACCCAGTTGATTCTAACTTTCAAGATTAAGTTTCAACTATAGGAGTTATAAGTTAGTTGGGCAAAGACTTTCGGAACTTGATTAAAAGTGGGTTTGATGGAGTGAATTTGATGATATTGTTGGCCTGTAGTTATCTATTGGTGAGCATAGTAAGGAGCAGTGGTGGCCTAGTGGTAACGGCCCCGACTAACGAGTTGTAGGTCGTGGGTTTTGAACGCAGATAGGTGTTTTACTTTGTGTAAATAATTTCAACACCACTGCTCTCAAAACGGTGAAGGAAAACATTGTGAGGAAACCGGAAATGTCTAGAACCAAAAATTCAAAGACATGTGACATCTATCAACTCGCAATGGGCCCGCGTGGTAGATTACAGCCCACTCCCTCGCGAAGAGAGGGCCTGTGCTGTGTCCCAGCAGTGGGAACATTATAGACTGATTATGTCTATATGCTTATAGAACAAATTCCTTAAAACTAATATTATTATGTTACATAATTTTATTTGTTAAGATAGACGGTAAATATTCTGTCTTTGTTAGCAATGGTGGTACTCTCGACTCCGTATCAAAGTTGCGACAAACAAATGCGCGACAAATGTTGGAGCGACAGGACGATAGGTCGACCATCAGCGGTGCGACAGCACATCAGCTCGACGAACGTTAGCGCGACAGATTGTTTTCACTACAAACGATGGCACGACGAAACTTTTGATCGACGAACGTTAATGCGACCGATTGTTTTCACGACCATCGATGGGACGACGAAACTTTTGATCGACGAACGATAGCGCGACACAATTTTTACTCAACAAACTAAAGCACGACAGACATTTCTATAATATTTTGTTGCTAATAGCAGATAAGAAAAAAAATGTTAAGTTTTAAGTTCTTTAATACATGGTTTTCGCTTACCTTGCTCGTAACTGCACTCGCGCACTGCAGTCATTTAACATTGACAATAAAAACATTAAAAAACTAAAGTACTTAGTACTTCACATTTTTTTTTGTTATCTGCTATTAGCAACAAAATATTATAGAAATGTTTGTCGTGCTTTAGTTTGTCGAGCGAAAATTGTGTCGCGCTATCGTTGGTCGATCAAAAGTTTCATCGTCCCATCGATGGTCGTGAAAACAATCAGTCGCACTAGCGTTCGCCGATCAAAAGTTTCGTCGTCCCATCGTTTATCGTGAAAACAATCTGTCGCGCTAACGTTCGTCGAGCTGATGTGCTGTCGTACTGTCGCTCCAGCATTTGTCGCGCATTTGTTTGTCGCAACTTTGATACGGAGTCGGTACTCTCAGAAGGCAGTTTCATAATAACACGGATTTTGTAATTAGAAATTCAAATATACGAGGACATGTTACTGAAATCAATTGAATGCTGAATTCTTTCAAAGAAGGTTTTTAAAACTATGCAGGTCTTTCAAACAAAGAACGGAAACAAAAATGAATTTGGCGAAAAATTATTTTAAATTATAAGAATAATCTAGAGGAGGGACAGCACTGCAGCTTCCTGCTCTCTCCCCCATCTCCCGAGCTCTGCTTGGGTGAAAATAAAGAAAACGAATTTTCCCAGACATGAGAGCTAGCTAGACCGATTTTTCGATTACAAATACATATATATACAAATATTAGGATATTTGGTGGCCTATGTTCATCTCTTAGCTTTAACGCATGATAATTTTCCTTGAGTAAGGATTATCTCAAAACACAGAAGAGCTGTTTTCCCACCCTCCCAGATACAATATTTGATCTACCAACGTCTTACAGAATCGAATCGATTACACGGTGATGCCCAAAATATTGTTCTTCCAGTTTTCTTCGATCATTCTCACGCCCGTGGTTAAATAAGGAAATACTCACCAAGAAACCAAAAGACTCCTTTACGAAACCCTCAAACGAACCTGAGGAACTGTTACGGGCAAGTTCAAAAATAAATTTAATGCTTACGCCGCCGGCATCGCAAAACGTTCCAAATAAATAACTGAAAACTTTTTCAATTTCATCCCACGATCCACAAATTGTGTTTTGCGTCTGAGTAAATCGAAAAATGAATAACAAATTTTGGCTTCTATAATAATCAAGGTAGCGAAATTAATTGCGTTTAGAACACATTTCGCGCTGCGTTTGACTTCCATTTTGTTATTATTGAAGTTATATTCAATGTCGAAAATAATTTGATTCGATTGGAAACAACAATTGGTTCGACGTCGAAACCAATTTACGTCAACTCGATCTGATAAGGAAGATCTCTTGTGGCGGCTACAATAGGTTGTCGCCGCTACAATTTGTAATATTGAACAATAATCAGCGCTGGAAAACAATGTGGGCTTAATCGAACAAACAGTAGAGCGGGAACAATGTCCAGTTATACATATTCATCGGCTATTAATTCAATTTTCATTGGTGGTTTTCACTCAGCGAGTTGATTTTGGTTCATTTGTCACTTTCCACATGAATAATTTTCGGATCTTTGTTTAAACAGTGTTGGCACTTGTGTGTCGCTATTTGTGTATTTTCTTTCATATCGAAAACATTATGTTTAATGATTCGATTTATTCACGTATGAATGAGTTTGATGTGTTTTGTGCAAATTATTTGATTGCGATTTCCTGGTATACACCTACTCGTATATACCTGATGTTGCCCTTTATTTATGTGTCATGTATTGTGTGTATATTTTATTGGAGATCCTAAATAAATAAATAAATACATGGCTCTACACGCACCTGAATTTAATCCAATTATTTTTACATTAACCAAATCTTTTTTTATGCTTCGGAATTAGAAAGGTCTACATAGTTCTAACGCTGTCGACAATTATAAAAGTCTATAATTTGCTATCTCAATTTGACAAATTGTTGTTTTCAACTCGACCATTCATAATGACGTAGAATAAAATACCTATAAAGATAATCTAACCCGTTCATCAAGTTGATAAACATACCTAATACTCCACGACCTCGCCTGGACACGACATATTTTATACAAATATCTACACATTCTGGCTGACTGGGAAAACGAAGGACATAATGAAAAACATTCAGATACGATTCTCATTATAAAAGTGAAATAAAAAGGACCTTAGTAAGTTATTGACCTATTATTCAATAAAACACATATCTAGCTACTTTTGTGCATGAAAACTCACATTCTTACCTGTCTTTAGTTCAGATTGAAAAATAATAATATTTAATAATAATCTTAATTTATATAAAACAGATTGTAGTATATAATGTAACAGTTATCACAAAATAGGTAGTATAAAATTTCTGGCAATGGAGGCAAGGAGTGGGTGACGTGCTGTTCTCCTTGCTAGGCTATGACATAGCCTGTATTAAGAAGTATAGAGGAAATATGGAGGAAAATCCTACTGTGGTAATTCTACTCATCATAGTTAAACTAAATGCGAAAGTGTGTATACTGATTTGTCCTTCTTTCACACACCAATTATAGGGAATTTCTTCGGGAATCTCCATGTGGTTGAAACCGTGGGGTTAAACTAGTAGTATCATTACTGTTTGTCTTAGCCCTGTGGCCACGACTCACTAGGGGTGCCCTCATATATTATTTGGACCACACATTTAGGTGCCTAAATGTCCTTTAAGGTTTTCTTTCCGTTTTTTTTCTGTTAAATGACCTTAGATTATATCCCCGGGAAAGTCCCTAGTCTACTCAGTCACACTTCATATTAATGTCTATCGCTATAATTATGAGACAGTCAAGTTAAATGAATTTCTAACACGCGATTCTATCGATCATAGAAGATTACAATAATTAAGCTTCATTACCGACTTTTAAACCAAGGACACAATGACTGTAATTAAAACGGGAAGTCTTTGTTTTATAAAAGATCGTTGTCATAATTTATGCAGTGTATAATGACAGTTCATACCAAAGATTTAAATCGTAGATTTTGCCCTACTGCGTTGATGGTTGAGTTTCTGACAGCTCTTGCACACACAATGTTGCATAACACGGTGAGGGCAAATCTAACAATTTAAATCTTTGGGTCATAAAACATTTATTTATGGAAATGTTTTATTAAAATAATGTTAATGGAAAATTAAATTACTTAGATTTTTAATCATTTATGTAACCTATTTTTAGGCTGAGCCACTGTCTAATACCTTCTAGAATGTTGGCCGTTTAAGCTGTTTTTCTGCGTCTATTGGAATCTAACCTTTGTCTAACTATTCGATATTGAACAACGATGGTCATGTCTACCCGTAGGCTGTGTCCTAAAAGCTGACAAAGATAGATAGATTTGCATTATTGTTAATTTAAAGGCGTGATGAAGAGTTGGTTCGGTAGTGGGGTTTATAGACTGACATGATCACAGTCAGTCGCAGAGGTGTTCCCATAGTACACCCACATTCCGTCATTTATGTTTAAGAGAGTTTATTCTGAATGTTGGCAACGTCGCAAATAGATGTCAAATATTTCGCTGTTTTGATTAATTTGATAATATTTCTGTATGGAAATAAAAAATGTGGCTAACTAGCGAACTAGAATATTGATTATGAAATGCAACAATTAATATCGTAACACCGAATACTTAGTTTTAGATATAAAAAAAGTGTTTGGAAACTTTCCAAATTACTTTTTTACACCTAAAACGGGTACAACATCAAATTCAATGTTATAATTGCAATTGATTATTAATATTCTAGTTAGTTAGTTAGCCACATTTCTTATTTTCATACAGTATTATTTCCAAATTAATCAAAACAGGTAACTATTTGACAGCTATTTACGACGTTGCCAACTTTTAGGATGCACCCTCAGTCCCAGGTAATAGGGGGCGAGCTATTGCCATCAACCGGGCTCAAATCCAGACTCCGGGCTGCTACTGAGAAATCCCTGATGGAAAACGCAATAATACTTTGCCCAACCTGGGAATTGGACCTTATAGCATTAGCGCTTGCGACTACTAGACCAACGAGGCATACATGGACACAAGACAGTAACAAGTAACTTATTACTACAATACTTATTTGCAATAGTGTAAATAATTGTGTTTTACAATGTGGAGACTACCATACAACAAAAAATTAAAATACTGGCCCTACTAATGCTTAAGAGTATTTTGGAACTGTCAAATAAATCCTATCTTCGATATAAAAAAATGAGTTTTTCAAACAAATTAAATGTAATGTATGCCGATCCACCCTAAGCCTATAAATTCCGTTTATCCAACTAGGCCTTGGGTGAATTCTCGGGCATACATTTCAGAATATCCACCTTAGGAATGAATTTAGGAATGAATTTCTGAATTTTTGGGGTGGATTACGGAATAGCCCGAGCCGACTATGGATTTTGCCGAGCTATAATGACTAAACTATTGAATATATTCAATTGAATTTTTGAATACAGAATGGGAACGTCATTATTGACACGCCGTTTTTTTTTGTTGTATTGTCGTCTCCACCTTGTATATTAATTATTGTATCAGCGACCCTCTCCTGCTTCACACGGTTTGTACGAATTCGAGATCAACATCGAGATTTCGGCAAACACAGAAACCTTCCGGAATAAATTCTCTAAACGATGGTGAACACCTCATCAAAATCTGTTGCGTAGTTTAGAAGAACAACGCGGACATACAGATAAACGCGGAAAAGCGACTTTGTTTTATAATATGACTAGCTTTACCCGGCCCGGCTTCGCACGGGTGGCACTAAGTCCTTATCGACCCCTACCTACCCTACCTGCCCTACCTACCCTACCTACTTTTTCCATATTTTCTCAACATTTTATTCCCTGGACTACGACAAACATTTCAAAACCAAAATCAGCAAAATCGGTCCAGCCGTTCTTGAGTTTTAGCGAGACTAACGAACAGCGAATGATTTTTATATATAAGAAGAAGATGTATAGCTTGATATAATGATTTGAATGCGTTTGAAATAACAAAATGTTCTTGCTACACGAATAGTTGACCCTTTTGCTGACATAAACTCAGAATAATTCCTTAATCGTTGCCAGATCCTCGTTTAAAATAACCTTGGAGCAAAAAATGACTTCGTAGGGACCACAGGAATCTTAATAAGTAAATAGAAGTCACATTATTTCGTTGAGTTTGAATGGTCCAGCCATTGGACATGTGCTGAAGACTACTCAGAGGACATAAAAGGTTTTGTACGCATATACGGTGTCAAATAAAAAAAAAAAAAAAAATACTTGATAGCCTCTTTGGTCTTGTGGTCGCAAGCGCGAATTCTGAGCATGAGGTGCTGGGTTCGATTCCCAGGTCGGGCAAAGTGTTATTAGGTTTTTTCATTAAGAATTTCTCAGTAACAGCTCGGAGTCTGAATTTGTGCCCAGTTGAAGCCATAGGCTCATCCATATGGGACTTAAACATAACTGTCGAAATGTGGGTACACGTCTGCCTAGCCCTTTGGGGAAACAAGGAGTGATAGTTTTATAAAAAAAAATATAGTCAGCGAAACTTCACAAATATGAAGGATGTAGAGATCTTAAGGGGGATGCGCCAAGGTAGTCCGCGATGATATTCAAATTTTCTTACGTTTTTTTGCAATTTGCAGGTCAGTATCAGGTTGTATGTTGATCTAAAAGTGCGCTGTCAACAACATTTCTTTTCTCCCTCCGTCTTACGAATATTCGATCAGGTGACGTGTCCTGACACGAGTTTAACATTTTTTACCCATCCCAAAAAAAGTGCACAAAGAAGTTTTCACTTTAAAAAAAAAGCAAAAAACGAATGTCATACCGAGTTTCAAATTTTCCCAGCCATGTTGTGCGCGGCTTCCAGTTGAACCGGATGCAGCTGCGAACTATGTAGTAGGTATTTTACACGGAGTGACTGCCCATCTGAATTAGCTTTACACAACACTCAATTTAATTTCACATAACATCGCATTACCACGCCGCTTCTTCCCCGGAGGGTTAGACAGAGGTGTACTTATTAGTACACCTACATTTCACCACTTATATTTTAAATCAAGTTAAGTTTCAGTCTTCAGAATAGTCCCTTCTATAAACTTATTTAGATTTCTGTGGTAAGGCTTCTGGGTTGTGAGGTATATGACAAATGGTTGGCATAAAGTTAGAAAGACGTGATACGGGTCTTTCTTTATTTGCGTCTACACAAAGTAGGTCGACGTATGCAGCCGACGTAAATTGTTATAAAATATTTACCTTTTAAGTTTCATATTCATTTTCCTGTTTATGTTATTTTCTTGCAAAAGGTGTGGTCAAATTAATTGTGTGGTGAAATTTCACAAACAACATAAATACGATAGAAAAACTTACTGAACAAAAAAAAATCTTAATTTCAAGTAACTCAAGTAACTATACTACCCAGCCGCCTTACTCTGTAATCTATAGCCAGGTAGGTACATGAAATTATGAGTCAAGAAAATCATCTTTGTTGTTCTTGGGTGTTATGTGTAAAAAAGCATAGTACATATTTTAATTTTCAGAACCCATGGTAGGAAAACATTATTGCAAAAAAGGGCATACAATTAGTCTATGAATTTTCCATTACTATGACTATGAAAGGATCTAAAGTTAAATACCAGTTACACATTCCTTCATGTGTTTAAAATCCAGTGAAAAAGCTATTCCCTGTTGCGTCAGGGAATAGGTTTTTCGCAGGCACAACTTTTTCAGGCAGTCTAAAACTATTCGATCGACTGTACAAAACGGGCACTTTTTATTTGAACGTTTTATCGCAGTGTACATGTACTGTTTCATATGAATACGGAACTAGGAGAGTTTAAACAATTACCCACCGAAAGCTTAGCTTTTTGTCGCAAGTATCAAGAACTTTTGGGATCGAAGTTCTTTAACACAGCTTGCAGTAAGAGTACACTAGCAGAAATCACGCGAAAAAGCGTTCATACTTGCGACTGTCTTCTTCTAATTCGATAGAGAGAGAGAGAGAGAAAGTAATTTGGTCAAAATGTAAATCCAAGATGGCGGTACCTGTAAAAAAAAATGTTTTTAATTTAAATCATACGTGACAATTTCTTTCTTTCTTTCTTCATACACACACTCACAGATCCTTACACGCACACATAGAAAACACTCGCATGCACACACACACGCAAACACATACGCACGCACACACAAATGCGCTCGCGCACTAATACTTGTACCTACTTAAAAAAATAGAATTAAAATTTTGTTAAAATAAAATTGTAGTACTACATACAATTTGAGAGGATCGGCACTGTTACTCCTTAATACAGTAATTAATATAATAACGAATGAGACACATATCCTCCTCCGTTATTGGGATACGTGTTGGTTCAGGCGCAAAATGTAAACGCTAAAACTGACCGTTGGCGTGCCGTGATTTTGAACAATGAAATTCGAGGGTAGGACAGAAAAATTAGTTTTTTTTTGTGGATTTTAGCATTCCTATCCCTTTCGTTGAGTTTATAAAAGAGTAATAAAATATGGTTATTTTTTAGCTCAGAAATACCGTTCCTGAGATATTTGCGAAATACCCTGAAAACTTTTCATGACGTTTTTTGTGTAGTTTTGTTTAGTTTGCCAATTCTAACCCATTTTATAAATTTTGAACCATGCCACGCAATCAAGGGACTAGCTGGCGGCGCCTATCAACCCCAATTGGAGTAAATTGCACCACACAGCTGAAGTCAGATCGAGAGCTCGTTGCGGCGGCAGTGCAAGACGTTTTCCAAGTAGAAGTCGAAGTCTTCGCCGGAGTCCTACTTTTTGAGTCTTTGCGAGAAGAAGCTGGTACGAGACCGAAAGCGTCTCAAAGCTATGCTGTGGAAGCCTGGACGAGAGGTGGTACCAGGATCGTTAGGAGTTCCAAATGGAGCAGAGGAAGATCTACGACGTCTTTAGTATAGAGCCATGTTTGGCCTCGCAGCAGTCAGCGAAGGCCTTCGAGTGCTTCAACGGTGGGAAATCAGGACATATCGCGGCCCGGTATATACACGAACATGCGGTGGCAGCCAATCGGATGGTGAAGCACGTGTTGCAAGCAGTGATCATGGTGAGTGGATGTTTGCGTCGCACAACTACTCTCACGCACGTTAGAACATAAAGGTGAGCTGTATTGTTTTGTTTACGATTCTGGTGCTGAATGCTCGTTAGTAAAGGAGAGTTGCGCAGCTAAATTAAGTGGCAATCGAGTTAATAATGTCGTTGCGTTGACTGGTATTGGTCATACACGTTTATTCAGTACAGAACAAATCTTATGTATCGTAACGATCAGAGAACACCAACTAGAGGTTTCGTGTTTTGTTTGTTTTGGTTTTGTGATGTGCGTCTCGACACTTACTTGCAAAGTAATATTATGATAGGACACATTGATGACGACCGAAGTCGACATTGATAAAGTCCGCGAGATTGGGTCAGAGAAAATGATTGGGTCAGAGAATATTAAACGTACCTAGTGCGGAATTTTCGGGTAAGTAATATAATATGGTATAATTACAAAATTACTAATATTTACAAGAAATAACAACTGAATCTATAATTTTATTTGACATAATCATCAGTTAATATTATAAACGATTGATATAATTATAAAATAACTAATTTTAGGGTTCCGTACCTCAAAAGGCAAAAACGGAACCCTTATAGGATCACTCGTGTGTCTGTCTGTCTGTCTGTCTGTCCGTCTGTCACAGCCAATTTGCTCCGAATGTAATGGGCCGATTAACTTGAAATTTGATACACATATGTATTTCTGTGACCCAAACACGGATGTGAACGAAAATAAATGATTTTTGAATATGGGGGTCACTTTTGGGGGCAAAGAAGAAAATATTTAAAAAAAGGTTTTGGAAATTGTACCGTGTGACATATCAAATGAAAGGAATTGTTACAAGAATCTCAAATATTATTTTAAAATAATTTTTAAACAAATATTTTTTGAGATATTTACGAAAATAGAAGAAAATTGACCATTCCCCACCCTTATCTCCGAAACTACTGAGCCTAAAATTATGAAAAAAATTCAGAGAATGGTTCCTTACGCATAGATTATAGGAAAACCTATAAGAAGTCTATGGTCTTAAAATAACATGGTAAATCTCTCAATATTGTGCTTACAAACTTACATTTGCGGTTGGAATGTATGGTAAAATAGGTTTTTCAACTACAATGTTAAGTTAGTTCTTGGGATAATTTATTGCTACTGCTAGTTCGACTAAAGCCCCCAGTACACGTTCAACGGGCTCGCCCAACGTGTACTGAGGCGAGACATCCGTCACTTCTCGTACCTTCCGCGAAGCATTTTGTTTGCCGATTTCATAGTACTATTGTAGCATTGTCGGCAAGCACTGCTAACACATTAGCTTTAATTATAACAGTCTGTTCTAAATTCTACCATGATTTGGCTACTACATCCAGGATTGTCTTCAGACGAGGGAACTCCTCAACGGTCAACAGTACAAACAGCAAATTTTATATACGCTTTAATTATCATAGTACGTTCTACATTCCATCATTTATGGCTATTACACCCAGGATTGGCTTCAGGCGAGGGAACTCCTCAACGATGAACAGTGCAGGCACGAAATTTTATGTACCCTTTAATTATGATAGTCTGTTCTAAAGTCCACCATGATCTGACTGCTGCACGAAAGATTCGCTTCAGATGAGGGAACTCCTGAACGGTACACAGTACAAACTCGAAATATAATGTACGCTTTAATTGTGGTAGACCATTCAAAATTCAGCCATAATCTGCCCCAGCCTAAACCCAGGATTGGCTTCAGATGAGGGAACTCCTCAACGGTCAACAGCACAAACAAGAAATTTTATATACGCTTTAATTATCATAGTCTGATCTAAATGTCACTAAGATCTGGCTGTTGCACCCAGGATTGGCTTCAGGCGAGGGAACTCTTCAACGATCAACAGTACAGACACGAAATTTAATATAGGGTTGAATTATCATGGTCCGTTCTAAAGTTCACAATGACCTTGCTGCTGCACCCAGGATTGACTTGAGACGAGGGAACTCCTGAACGGTACACAGGACAGACACGTTTTATATATGCATTTAATTATGATATTCTTTTCTAAATTCCACCATGATCTGGCTGCTGCACCCAGGATTGGCTCCAGACGAGGAAACTCCTCAACGGCCAACATAACAGACATGAAATATTATATATGCTTTAATTGTAATAGAACATTCTAAAGTCCACCATGATCTGACTGCTGCATCCAGGATTGGCTTCAGAAGAGAGAACTCCTGAATGGTTCACAGTATAGACACGAAATTTTTTATTGTATATGGATATGTATTGTGCTAATAACTAGTTTATTAGCACAATACATATCCATATACAATATAAAATTTCGTGACTAGGATGATGGGACTAGGGTCTGATGATAGAGCCGGAAGATGACCATAGGAACTTCTAAAATAAACGAGACAGTACCATCGAAATTGGACCGGTTCGTTTTGTCCTGACAAGAACTATAGCCCAAAGTAGCATCCAGGGTCTGATGATAGAGCTGAAAAGTGATCAAAGAAACTTCTCAACCAAACATAATAGTATCATTGTGTTTGCGGTCGTTGGTTTTGTCTTACAAAGTACTGTAGCCTAAGGTGTAGTCCAGGCCCTCATGAGAGATCTAGAAGGTCACCATACGAACTCCTTAACAAGACAAGATAGCCCCGTTGTGTTTCGGCCGTTTGGATTTGTTTTGTTTCAAAAGCTTGAGTCGTGAACGGTTTTCTTAAACAAAGATAAGCCTCAATCTTTTAAGAAAACATTAAACTTATCTGTTTACGTAAGTCTTATTTTTTTTCTTTTTAGTTTAATAAAAGCTTGTTTAAAAAATGTTTTTACTTATATTTTATTCAGCCTAATACAGGACGTAATCCGATGGCAGTTTTAACTCGTGCACCATTGTGGGAACCATTTAGCCTGTTTCTAATGAGCAAAATAATGCGTCAGAGGGATGATCCATTTGACATTTTGTTATTTATTACTGCAAAATTGTTGACATTTTTATATTAATTTGACATTGACTGTACTTAATTCAAACGATTTGATATTAAGTATAAGTATGTATTGTTATCCATTGTTATTTAAAATTATAATGTCTTTAAATTTGTGTAAATTAAACATGATTTGCATGCCTTTGTGACGGTAGAACATGGAGGACTTTCATAATAAAACATCAATGTAAAAATTACCCATGTTTGCAAAGAAATTAATGATTTATGAATTATGATGATCTGAATTTTGCTACTACATTAAATAATATGGCAACTGGTAATATGAATGAAATTGATAATCAGCTTAACATTGCCGTCGAATGCATTAAGAATTCTATCAGTGCACACGAAAAGATTATCATAGCGGGAGACTACAATATAAATTTTAAGGACAAATCAAAAAATTAAATATCGGAATACCTTCTATCACTCGGCGTTAGTACACGTATTCAAGAATATACGACAAGACAGAATTCAACACTATTGTTGAATTCTATCTTGTCTATACAATAATATTCAGAAATTTCCCTCTACAATCCGGTACCATACATAGTTTTTTTAGTTACTACAAACAACGGGTCAGATAAAAAAAAAAAAAAATGGTATAGGCGGCCCGCGAGCTGTGGAGCAGGTGGTTTTAACGCTCACCACCGCAGCTTCGGCTTGCTGGCCGGCGGCGGTACATATTTATCGTACGGAACCCTCTCCACGCGAGTTCAACTCGCACTTGACCGGTTTTTTATAATCATAACATACATTTAATATCGTCGATCGTTTGATATACTACTCAAAAGACATAAAACATATTTAGTCTAATATGTTATTTCTATCAGAGTTAGTAACCTGAGTAGATATACCTAACTGATTACCACCTGCCAAGAGGGTCACTCGCTACGCTCGCTAGCCTTCACGCGTTAATAGTCACTGTTCTAAGCTAACCCAACCCAAATGGTTCACCAACAATAGAGGGGATCTGCCACTCGGCGGCCGCTGCCGCGGCCCGCTCCCTACGAAAAAAGACATAAAACATATTTAGTCTAATATGTTATTTCTATCACAGTTAGTAACCTGAGTAGATATACCTAACTGATTACCACCTGCCAAGAGGGTCACTCGCTACGCTTGCTCGCCTTCGCGCGTTAATTGTCACTGTTCTAACCTAACCTAACCCAAATGGTTCACCAACAAGAAAGGGGATCTGGAGCTCGGCGGCCGCTCACGCCTTAGCCTTCTAACCTAACATATCCGAGTCGGATTGCTTTGAATCGGGGTGTTAAGTTAACCATAATGATGGTATCATCAATATATATTTTAAGCGATAGACCTAATGATTTTCGATTAAATAAACGTTATATATCCAATAACGTTATACGAAATAAGTTTTAGAGTATATAAATGTTATATGTAAAGAAATTATATCAACAGTTGGTATATCTCACGTTTATAATATCTTGTGAACGTTATTGAAATGAGACGCACCCGGAATTTTCGGTTGGCGATTTCGTGTTATTAGAAAACAAAAATCGTAATGATATTTAAGTTAGATCGGAAGTTCAAAGGTCTGTTTAATGTAGCCGAAGTTTTTAATGGTGATCGCTATCGTTAAATTAAAAGCTTTAAATTTTAACCGTACTTATAAATACGTTCATGATAGTTTAAGAAAGATGCCAGTAGGTCATGTACCAGTCGAAGTAGATGGTCATAACAGTGGTGATGAGCAAGCCTGATTTATGGCAACCACGCGAGAAGGGTTCTCTATCGGCCGTATTGTGTGCGACCGTACCCGTAGTTACTGGTGGAGGTCAGGGTTTGCAAAGACCGTGGTTTTGATCCATTCGTTGGATGTGTGAGAGCAATGTGATTGCTGTGCGACCGTACCAGTAGTTATTACGTAGCCGTAGCCCGGTAGAAATCGGTGTTTCTTGAGGCAACTCATATAGTTTGTGGGTACGCGATGGGCGTGTATTTCTGGCGGAGGTCGGGGTCTGGACAGACCGTAGTTTTGATCCATTGGCTGGATGTGTGAGAGCAATGCGATTACTGTGCGACCGTACCAGTAGAATACTGGTGGAGGTCGGGGTCTGGAGAGCCATGGCGTTAGAGTGGTTTACTCGTGTGTGAGTTTCTAAGGCTCTTAGTAAAAATGATGACTGTTAATATGGAAAACGATGGTATCTACGATGGCTCTGGTTGATGATTTTTGCTATGATTAATCAAAGTTTGTTTAGTTTATTGAGAAGTAGAAATATTGTTTTGTTAAAACGACGACGAAGTGTTGAGGATTAAAGTTTCCCAACCTCAAAAGTTGGAACCTGTAAATGATCAGAATTGGCCAAGTCGGACAGGGACTGTTATTGAGTTTTGGTTACAGGGTAACACATAAGGGAGTGTGCAGCATGGCCGTGCAGGGGCTCAGCAGAGCAGACTTCGTGGGTAGCGCTCAAGCAGTGAAGACGTTTAGAAACTGTCACGCGTTTCGAATAGTTGTTTCGTGTACCTACAGTGTTTGAATTGTTAGTTTGATTAATGTAATCGTAAATTATAATTTGATCTGAACTGCAAACGGTTTTTCTATTACGCAATAACCAACACTAGCCATTAGTACGCGCACAGTACTTAAAATATGCCTGTTATTATCGAATAAGACACATACCCTCCTCCGTTACACTCTAACTTACACTCCGTTACACTTCTAAGGTATGTATTCCAGGCTTGAGGAATTCCAGGTTGGAAGGGCTTGTGGCTAAGTAATAACAGCCGCACGGATCGATCGACCTGGTTAAGCTATGCTTGCCGCGGTTGGTCCGTGGATGGGTGACCATCTTTACGTACCAATACCCTTCCGTGCCTCGGATAACACGTTAAGCTGTTGGTCCCGGCTATCATTTGTAGATCTTTGACAGTCGTTACGGGTAGTTAAAAGCCCAAAAGTCTGACAACCAGTCTTACCAAGGGTATCGTGTTACCTAGTAACTAGGTGGTGGAGGTCAAATAAGCAGTCGCTCCATGTAAAGCTGTAAAATACTGGTATTCACCTGCATTCGGTTAGACTGGAAGCTGACCCCGACATCGTTGGGAAAAGGCTAGATGAAGAGGCAAGGCAGATGATGATGATCTATTGCAGGCTTGCTGATTTTGGTATGCGATTGTAAAACCAATATTTTTAACCGCTCAAATACGGGTAGACCAATATTATACATATGACTGACGTAGGTATTTCCTTCACAGAAATATATGTAATATTTTGTAGGAAATGCGAGAATCTAAAACTTATCCCCATAATCATTAAACAGTGCTAATTTCAGCGTGATAGCTCGCACTTGTTTTTTCATTGTTTCGCAAACAATTTAAAACGTTGCCGTAATTAAAATTAAATTAGCTATTCGCAACTAGCGTCTAGCGCAACTGCTTCCAATTTTCACGAAAGACTATCTTCCGTACAGTTTATTAAACGAAGCCTTTCAGTAAACTTACTTCGATGCGAACCTCGCCTAATAATGAGACACCAGAGAGTTCGCCAAATTAATTTAAACCCACTGCATCTTACTATAAACTGAGAGTGAGCTACTTGAAATTTATTAGATTATTAAATTTCTGATACGCATAATTTTGTTTTCCTTAGTTTAAGACCCAGACTCCACTAAAACGAAGACGAGACGGGAGGAGAGGAGATGTGTTTTAAACAACAAATAGAATTTCGTTATTCACACATCTTGACTCCACTCAGCTTCAGAGGATACACTGAGCGGTGATGCATGGCGCGATTGAAGCGGAGATGTGAGCTGGCGACGGAGCGCAGCGGAGATGAGAACAGATGTTCGTTCATCACAACATCCAACGCTCACCGCACGTAGCTCAATTCCGCTCTAACCAGCACACCTTTCCGCTCCAATCTAGCCAGTACGCATCTCCGCAGAGCCTCGGTGGTTACACCCTAGTTGAAAGACATCTATTCTCGTCTCCACTTCGGACATCTCCGTACATCTCCGCTTTGGTGGTGTACGGGCCTTAGCCTTGCACTTCTTTAATTGTACACCACATGCCATGATATTGGAAACGGAAACGGAAACTCTTAATAATTTTCAAAAAAATCCAACTTGCGTCAAACGTCGGAAACGTTTGACGCAAGTTGGATTATTTCCAGTCCCACTTGAGCTTGGCTGCTTTTTGGGTGACGTCAGCGATTTGTGTCTTAGAGCGCAGTATCGCGTTCTGTATCCGGTCTGTAAGTCGAGCTCCAGGGATACTGCGTTCCAACGCTAGCTGATGACATAGCTGAAATGTCTCATGTACACTGGTAACCAATAAAGTAAAAAAGAACAGAACTGAACTAGGCTGCTAATCATTGATGATGTCACACATCAAAGAAAGTTTGTGATCACTAGCAAAAGCTGATATATTTTTAAAATTTAATTTTATCAAGAAAAATTGTAAACGTTATATCTTTTTCTAAATACACTGCCTGAAAGAATCTAAAAAGAAGAAGAAATTATAATATAGTCTACCGTAACAAAAAAAAATAGATTTTTCAAACTGATCGCAATTTTTTTTAATGTGTATACTATTTAAGCCGAGTAGTTGTGGAACTCACTGATTTGAACATAAAAACAAATATATCATAGACATGAATAACCAAAAGAATAATATAAAAACCTAAGTAAGTTTTATCAACCGGAAAATATGATAGTTGTTCATTTTAATCCAAAACAAGAAACGTTTAGCAAAATATATTTTATTCTCGACATCAACAAATTGTTAACTTGTTTCTTTTGATAGCTATATAAATTGTTTTGGTGTTTGATCGCTACATATACCTACCTACAATTATATTGTATTAAAATATAATTTTCATCTTTACCATAAAATTACCCTAACGTCACGGTGTTAGGCTTCATGTAGGAGCGAGCTTATTTCCGGACACATTTCTAAGCTCCCGACCGCGTCTGAGAATTTACTAATAGAAAATTTTATTGCGTCTAAACTAGTATTTTTTTATTTATGACTAGCTGCGCCCCGCGGTTTCACCCGCATATGTCTCGATCCCATTGGAATATCGGGATAAAAAGTATCTTATGTCCTAATTTAGGTCATGGTCTACCCATAATATGCCAAATTTCATCCAAATCCATTCAGTCGTTTTAGCGTTAAAGCGTAACAAACAAACACACTCACTTTCGCATTTATGATATTAGTTAGGATTCGTATTATGGCTACTACATACACAAAGAAACGCAAAGGAAATGAAGGTGCAAAAGCCGGAGACACGTGCCGCACGGCAAAAGCCGGCGGCCATGCCGCCGGCATGTGTGTAGTAGCCATTAGGATACTTATTTGAAATGAGCTAAACATACACACAAACAGACAATCACACAAACGGAGACCCATTTTAGATTAAATTTTTGCTACAGGCACAATTAAAAATAACTCCTTCGTAGGTCGCAAGCGCTACTGCTGAACATGAGGTCCTGAGTTTGAGTCCCGAGTCGAGCAAAGTGTTATTGGGTTTTACTATCTGGAATTGCTCAGTTATTAGTATATGTGTTGGTTTTAAAATCCAAGCATTTTAATATTTTTGTTCACGGTTACAAAAATTCACTAAAAATTTTAAAGATTGGAAACTACGTATAGCGACAAGAACCCCTGAAAACACTATTTTACTTCGTTTTACAGTGTTTTATAACACGGTTTTAAGCTGTTTTCAGACCAGTGACACGAACAATACAAAACTACACGGTATAACACTAACCGGTGTCGCGTTGCGCGACAAATCACGCTGGTCTGAAAACAGCTTTAAACCTAATGCCATTGACCGTCCGCGATGGTTAACTTTAGCGCAAACGTAATGCCGTTGGTTCACTTCCAATATGTATGGCGGCATGGCATATGAGTTTAGACGTGCAAATGACATTCAGCCTTAGGGTGATGGTAAAGAAATTACGAGGTCGACCAATCATTTTGCCTAGCCTTTTCCCAACTATTTTGAGGTCGCTTCCAATCTAACTGGATGCAGCTGGATCCCAGTATCTTTCACGGAGCGACTGCCTTTCTAACCTCCACAACCCAGTTACTGGGTATCACTATAAATTCAAATTCAAAAGACATTTATTCAAACTAGGTTGACAATCAGCACTTTTCAAACGTCAAAATTACATAAGACAGTTCCTAGTGCTTTAGCTGAGAAAAAGAATTGGCGCAAGAAACTCCCCAGCAGCACAGCTGTCTGTTCAGTTAGAAAAAAACTATTATACTTACTCCTTCTCCGAGACATATTTACAAGTAGTAGCGCGGGATTGTACCAGCGCCGTCACAATTATTTCAAAGCTATTAAAAAAAAAACAAAAAACTGTTCTCTCATTAGGCAACACTGTACTGTCATTACGTGTTTTTGTGCTTAGCGCTGTCACTACGTTCTCTCAACAAAATACAAATATTATTTAATTTTCTTAGATAATAATGTACAAAGTTATGTTAAAATTGATTACCATGATTATATCCATGATCCATGACGTGCGTAGTCCATTATTTATTGATAATAATAATTGCAGTGATCTCAGGTGCCGGCGTGAGTTTTGTCGAATTTTAGTTTTGTTTACAAAGGAAATAGGTATGTAATTACTGAAATTATGAAGAACGATCATTATATCGAAACATCAATAAGGTAAGAGTTAATGTTATTTACGAATTCTACGAAGAATTCCCAATATTATAGGTTATAACCTAAAAATAGCAATATACAATAAAATTTGGTTCGTTCGTCTTCCCTTTATGTCAGATGACTATTTCCGGTTGTCACTGACTATAACTCACTCAAATGAAAACATCTCGTCGTTCAGTTCAAATATTTCTAAAATTTTCCGCTAACGGTTTTTCGCGCTTCCGTGAATTACCTACTCATTCTCCTGTCTCCGATCATACGGACGGAACTAACTGTAACTTTCAAGAAATGGGTAAACGCAAGAATAAAGACCAAGAATACATCAAGAAAAAGATTAGAAGATTAGAAAAGAAACTGAAAAAGATACCAGTCGAAGTGGATTCAGATTCAGAAGTCTCATCGCCGCCATGTACACCGCTGCCATGTTCACCACCGCTATGTTCACCGCCGCCGTCGCGGCCTCCAGTTACTCAACCGACTGAAGCACCGTCGTCACCTATAATAAAGACACCTGCTCAAACGGATATGGAAAAAGAACTTAATACAGGTCTGTGAAACACAAAATTACTTATGATACCCATATTTTATTGAACAATGTAAACCTACAATGTTACTTCTTCAAACGCCTGGGTGATCCCTATAGAGGGATATGATAATTATAAACACTTAAGCGCCACCACGTGCGGGTGGACACTGTGTCAAATATCACAAAATACTTGGCAAGCGCTATCACATTGCGGGTAGACAATGCCAAATTTCTTTTTCCACACTGGAATACTATTGACTTAGCGCTATCACTAAGCGGATAGACATGTCTATATCTTTTATGTTCATCTTTTCAGAGGACAATCTACCTGAAGAACTCTTACAAGCCCTGGGAACTGAAGGCGAAGACATAACAGAAGTCGGAGAAGCTATTCGACCAGAACTAGCACTCCGTTGGACAAAGATATTACAGACAGGACTTGGCAAAGAATCTCGAGAGGCCATCATGAAAAAATATCCTACGCCTATCAATTTCCCAAGGGCAGTGGCTCCTTTAATGAATGCGGAGATATCAGCATCACTCTCGGAGCCAACCCTCAAAAGGGATAAAAGGATCAGGTATAGACAAAACCTAACAGGAAAACTTATGACTTGTCTAGGGAAGTCATTAAGCAAGGTACTGTTAGGTAATATTAACAGTAAAGTCCTTGTTGAAGAAATGAGCGATGCAGCAAAATTAGCTGCTGAAATTCACTATCAGGACTCTTCTTCAAGAAGATTTTTTGCTTTGGCTGGTGTCAACAAGGTGGTACAAGATGCTGTACGGACAGCAACACCAGATGACACATTATTTGGGACAGACTGTAATGAAAAGATAAGGGCTGCGCAGGCTGTCCAAAAAACAGGCTCCCTGATTAAGACAACAGAAAAGAAAACAATCAGACCAGGGACTCAGAAGAAACAGGTAAACTGGAGAGGCCCGCCGCAGTACCAACAACAGCAACGAGCTCGCGGCGGGCATCAGCCTCAACAACACCAGCATCAGAGACAACCGCGACCAGATCAAACACGCTGGAAGACTCAGAAGCCAGCTCCTTCCAGTTCCAGGCCCAGATTCCGCAGATAGACCCTCAGGTACATGCAGGTAGACTCAAGTACTATAGGTTCAAATGGTGTGAACTGACCTGTGATCCAATAGTTCTAAAATGGATTGATGGTTATGAGATTCCATTCAGGGAAACTCCACCTCCTTTTCATGCTGCGGTGCAACATTGGTCAGTAAAGGAAAAAGAATTAATTAAACTAGAAATTGATAAACTTATTACTTTAGGCACAGTCTCAAAGTGTTATTCCTGTGCAAACCAATTTACATCTCCAATATTTTTAGTTCCCAAACCAAATGGCTCATATAGATTTATATTAAATTTGAAAAAACTCAATACTTTTATAGACACAGAACACTTCAAATTGGAAGATATTAGAACAGCTTGCAAACTTATATCAAAAGATTGCTTTATGGCCTCTATTGATTTAAAAGAAGCCTATTTTTCGGTACCTATAGCAGATAATTATAAAAAATATTTAAGGTTTACTTTTGATGGCAAGTTATTTGAATTTAATGCTCTACCTTATGGTCTATGCACAGCACCATTTGTTTTTACAAAATTACTAAAACCAGTTGCTACTTACCTTAGAAACAATAACATTATTATGACAAGTTATTTAGATGACAGCCTGTATTTTAATAAATCAAAAAGAAAATGTGAGGAAAATGTAAGATTTGCAGTGAATCTTTTACAAGATTTAGGGTTTGTCATCAATTTTGAAAAGAGTCACCTTAAGCCAAGCCAATCATGTCAGTATTTGGGCTTTATTTTAGAATCAACAAATCTTGCTCTATCAGTTCCCCAACAAAAACAAATTGCAATATTAGAGAAAATTAAAACTTATCAAGTAAAAAGTCAATGTCAAATTAGAGAATTCTCTCAATTGTTAGGAATGTTAAGCTCAATTTGTCCAGCCATTCCATATGGCTGGGTATATACCAAGATTTTAGAGAGAGAGAAATATTTAGGTCTGCTACAGTCAAATGAAAATTATGATGCAATAATGCCCCTGAAAGGTATAGTTCATCCAGAATTAGACTGGTGGAGTAACAATGTATACAAATGTAATCCAATAAAGCAACATAAATTTAAATCAGAAATACTAACAGATGCATCAACTACTGGTTGGGGAGCCGTCTGTGAACTAAATAAAACTTCAGGTTCATGGTCAGATTTAGAAAAGAACTACCATATAAATTACCTAGAATTAAAAGCTGCCTTCTTAGGGCTCCAATGTTTTGCAAAAGACTTGCATGACTGTGAGGTGTTATTAAGAGTGGATAATACCACTGCAGTTGCATACATTAACAAAATGGGGGGAGTTCAGTTTCCCCATTTAAACAACATTACTAGAGATATATGGCAATGGTGCGAAGTTAGGAATATTTGGATTTATACATCTTATATTAATACCAAAGATAACTATGAAGCCGACAGAGAATCAAGAAAAATCAACATTGAATGGGAGCTATCTCAAATGGCTTATAGTAAAATAGTTAATTGTTTTGGGGTACCGGATATAGATTTGTTTGCTTCTAGGATAAACAGTAAATGTGAAAAGTTTGTATCCTGGAAACGTGATCCTGAAGCCTTTCAAGTTGATGCATTCACTCTTAACTGGTCTAATTACTTCTTCTATGCATTCCCTCCATTCTCACTAATATTAAAATGTCTTCATAAACTCAAGACAGATAAGGCAACAGGTATCTTAGTTTTTCCATATTGGCCATCCCAACCATGGTTTCCACTATTGAATTCATTGTTAATTAACAAATTATTAATCTTTGAACCAAATATAAAATTATTATCCTCTCCTTTCAGAGAAACTCATCCCCTTCACCACCAACTTACCCTGGCTGCAGGGCTGCTCTCAGCGAGGCATACATAAGAAGAGGCACACCAAACTCAGCCCTTCAAATAATGTTAAATTCGCTGTCCAATAGTTCCATGAAACAGTATGACACATCTTTGAAATCTTGGTGGTTATTTTGTAAAAAATATAACATAGACACCTATCAAGCTTCCATTCCCTATATTTTAAAATTTTTAACAGAATCCTTTGAATCCGGTGCCTCATATGGTACAATAAATACTACCAGATCAGCCCTTTCACTGTTGATAAGTTCAAAAATTGGATATGACGACAGGATCAAACGATTCATGCGAGGAGTATACCGTTCAAAACCACCTGCCCCAAAGTATAATCTCACTTGGGACCCCGGTGTTGTATTAACATATCTATCAAATCTTTACCCCAATGAAGACATAAGTTTAGAAAAACTTACAAAAAAAGTTGTAACTATCCTTGCACTTACCACAGGTCATAGAGTACAAACTCTGTCTCTAGTTAATATTAAAAATATTAAAGTCACTAATGAGGGAATTCAGATCTATATTCCAGATCTAATAAAAACCTCCAAATCAGGCAGCCTTCAGCCACTGTTACATCTTAAAACTTTCGAAAATAAAATTGAAATTTGTCCTGTCACTGCAGTAAAATGTTATATTGATAGAACTAAACCACTGAGAAGAGGTACTGACAAGCTCATACTAACCTTCAAAAAGCCACATCATAGTGCCTCAACCCAAACGATAAGCCGTTGGATTAAAACAACTTTACATGAGTCTGGAATTGATGTAAATACTTTCACAGCACATAGCACCAGACATGCTTCTACGTCAGCTGCTAAAAGATTTGGGATCAGTATAGACCAAATACAAAGAACAGCTGGGTGGTCTCAGAACTCAGCCACCTTTGCTAGACATTATAACAGGCCAGTGATTCAAGAGCCAACTGTGTTCAGTGACGTAATATGTAACACCGTGAATAATATGACTTGATTTAGTTGATCTCAAAATTTGATTATTTTTAATTTGTATTCTGAATTGAGATTTATATTCAGAAAATTCTGTGATTTTAATAAATAATTATATTTTTACAACTAAGTATTTATTAATTAACCCATAAACAACCCTGTCTGACTTCAAACATCTACTTGTAAATATGTCTCGGAGAAGGAGTAAGTATAATTATGTGATTAAACGAACTTACCTTAAGTGAAGTTCTATCATAATTATACGAAGCTCCTTCTCCGAGACAGGTCTCCCAACCCATCCCTACTGAAGTTCTCCCCTAAATAGGGTTGTTTAAAAATAACTAGCTTTAAACGAAATGACAGTACAGTGTTGCCTAATGAGAGAACAGTTTTTTGTTTTTTTTTTAATAGCTTTGAAATAATTGTGACGGCGCTGGTACAATCCCGCGCTACTACTTGTAAATATGTCTCGGAGAAGGAGCTTCGTATAATTATGATAGAACTTCACTTAAGGTAAGTTCGTTTAATCACATAATTTTATATAATAGTATACAAAATAATTTACTTTTCGCAACACAAAGCATACCTTATTTAAATGAATAGCCATATGTCAGCTAGCACACGCCAGTATACCAACCAATAACATTGAGAACTGTATTCAAGCAGAAACAAAAAAAAAAAAAAAAATTGAACGTAAACAATATCTAAATAAAAGTCTCCATGCATTAAGCAAAGGTGTGCCCGCCTACACACAGTAACTGTCACTGAAAGTTATAAATGATTAAACTGAGACCAACGAGGTAAAAAAAAGAAACAGTTACTTAATTACTAATGACAATAACAAAACCATGATCAGCAAGACGACCGATACCCCCTGGCAAGACTGGTTGTCAGACTTTCTGGCTTCAGACTACCCGATAACGACGATCAAAGATCTACGAACAAGTACCGGGGCCAACTGCTTAACTTGCTTTCCGAGGCACGGAGGGTTGTCGGTATGTTATGGATGGTCACCCATCCACGGACTGACCTCAACAAGCGTTGCTTAACCTTGAAAATCGGCGCGTGCGGCTGTTATTATTTAGCTACAAGACCCATAGCACCGTTAATCGAAACAGCACCAGCAAGTGTGTGCTCGCCAATTGGCCAAATAGCTGTAAAGCCATTTGATCAATTTGCGACCAATTACATATAAAATATATTATGTCTGTATCGAATGGCGATTTAGTTGTATCGAGATAATCAGCTATAATAGCCTACAAATAGTCAAGTAATCTTAGAATCATACACCAATCGTAGCTCAGCTCACCGAGAGACAACAAGAAAATAATCAAAAATGAAATTCTACCTTCTGGTAAGTGGATTTGTTTTTAAATATAATTTTTTTAACAGCTTTAAAACCTTTTCTTATGGCTGCTACACACCCTGTCCTCCGGCCATGGCGCGCAAACCCGCAGAAAGAAACGCAAAGAAAATGAAGGAGCAAAAGCCGGAGGTACAGTACGACACAACTTAGATGTAGCATAGGTAGATTTGAAAAATTTCATTCATTCATTTCACTTTTACGATGTATTTGGCTATAAGACTTTACAAGTTATTGCGTTTTCGAAAGATCATTTTCACCTAAAGCAGTAATAGCGATTGGTATCTAATTTTGAAGGCGCACTCAGTTCGGATGGCGATCGGTTTTACGAATTTTGTCGATGCTACATCTAAGTTGTGTCGTACTGTACGTGCCGCACGGCAAAAGCCGGCCATGCCGCCGGCACTGTGTGTAGTAGCCATTAAACGTGCTTGGAAATGTCGTGTTATTTAAAAATGGAACGAACTTTTTACTTCAACACATTGCAACCAAGGAGGTAACTTATCAAAGATTGTATTAAATTTTTGAACAGGCTGCACATAGAACTGTTTAAAGTAAAGAAGAATACAAATGAACATATTGGCTCTATTTTATTTGTTCGTCATTGGTTCTGGAATTTATAATTATTTACTTAGTTTGAATATAAATACTACTATTAAAATTTATTTATTTATTTATTTAAATAAATTGAATATAGTACTATACAAGCCTTGGCCACAACCAGGCATTGAGGGACTCACGTATGTGTGACTCGGCTTTGCCTCGGCCCACATTTTCATGATCGTTCACCAATGCCTTAATTGCTGGTCGCGACAGTAATGTACTATTGCAGACCTGTTATTTTAAAACAGCCTGAAGCCAAAAAAAAACCATCAACTAGATTACAAGTGATTCATTAAGCTGATGATAAATATAAATAAAATAATTTATTTGCTTGAATATACATGCAATATGGGTACAACAGATGATCCTTAATTATTCTAACAAGTTCTTTATCAGATCTGCATAAAAAATGTGTGTTCTAAATTAATTTATGTTTGCTTGTTTAATACTGGAATTATTATTATTATATTTTATTGGAATGTTTTTATTGTGTCGAAAATTTGAATTTGATTCTTTTAATAGTGTGATATTGTTCAATATTTTTTTATAACCAGCATGTTTGCTGGTTATAAAAAACTACACATTTTGTTATTGTCATTAATAATTCTCTTTAATAATTGCAGCATCTGTACCTAACCTGCCTATGTTCAACAAATAAAAATATTTGTATTTGTATTTTAAATTACAATCTAATCTTCTACTTTACAGTTGTGTCTCTCCACCATGGTCATCATGATGTGTCAAGCACAAGTACCACAAAACCAACAAAACAACAGAAAACTAAATAGTAACTCGAATTCGCAAAGTCAGCAACAGAACCGACGGTTTTTCCCGGGATATGGTTACGGTGGGCTGGGTGGTGGCGTCGGTGGTGGGATTGGTGGTGGTATCCATGCCGGATTAAGCGCTGGTATCGATGCAGGTGTAGGTGCTAATGCCTATGGCTACGGTGGGCTTGGTGGTGGTGCTTATGGTGGTGGTGGTTTTCCTTACTATGGATAAGCTATCAACTACCGCCGATATCATCTCCGATGAGTACGGGGTGGGTAGATTTTTTGCACGCGATTGGATATGTAAACCAACCTAAAATTGTTCAAGAAAACTAGTTATCGGACCTGCCAAATCCCATTGAACCGTTTAGATTAAAAATTATTGTATACGAAATTAAAAGTGTTAAAGTAACACAATATTATTACTTATAGTAAAAACTGGTTAATAAATTGTTTCTGGAACTCATCGGTATTGTGTTTTATTGATTTCACAGCACCTACTCCTATCTACACTTGCAAAACCGTTCTCATGAGCATGATGCAATGTAAATTGTCGCGCCATACGCGACCCCTACAGGCTCGTGTTAGATGTCCTCCCAAGGCTTGCTAAATATAATAAAAGTTGCATGTTTATGTGTGTCCAGGTATACAATAGAATACCAAATGAATTGAAATCAATAATAAACACAAGATTGTTCAAAATTAAATTATACAAATGGCTATCTGCGAATAGTTTTTACAGTGCTAGGGAGTTCCTGGAACATAAAATCACATGATGACTGATTGTTTCGTTAAGCATGTAAAATTTGCACGCTTATATCTATTAAGCAAAACATGTTTGTCCACATCAATAACATCATCAACATCATCATCTTTTATACCATGTTTTTAGCAAATAAATGATATTTATATTTATATTTCATGATACGGAGGTATAAGTAAAATTTTGTGAGGAAATGTTTGATTTATAATGAAGCTATAAGAGTAGGGGAAGACCAAAGAAACGATGGATAACCTGTGTAAAAATGATATGGCTAGAAAGGTTCACTACCGTGATGACGAATAATAGAGAAGCATGAAAGGAAAAGACATGTTGCACTAATCCCAAATGAATTGGGATAGGGGCAAGAGAAAGATGCACAGTTTTGCAATATATTGTGTCAGCATTCTGCTTATCTACCTAATTGCTGTTACCTTTTAGCTACCTGGAATTGGAACGTAGATTGCTTGCAAATTATATGGTATCAGTCCTTTACGCCAGGGGTCAGCAACACGCGGCCCGCGGGCCGCATGATGCGGCCTGCGATTCTCCTCCTTGCGGCCCGCGACAGTTTTGTAAATGAAAGTCTTTACCATAGTAAATAATAACATTATGCGGGCGCAATGTTTAAGCGAGCGAGCATTGATAAAATGAAAGACGTTTTAATACAGCTACAAAATCAGCTAACGACAGATTTGGTGACTTGAAGCAAACTGAAGATTTTGCAAACCCTTTTTCATGTGATATTGAGGATGTACCGAGTAATTTACAAACGAACGTGATTGATCTCCAATCTAATGTCAACCTCAAAAACTCTTTCTGTGAAATCAATGATCTTGTTAAGTTTTATGGCAGCTTGCCATCTGATTTTGACGAATTAAAAGGGTTTGCTCAGCAGTTGTTTACAATTATTGGCAGTACCTACTTACTTATGCGAACAAACTTTTCAATTCTCAGTTACAGAAAGAAATTATAATTATGCTGCTTGTATCGAGCCTTCTTGAGGGAATAGGCGTCACCCCGCAAGTGACTTTTTAATTCGTCCTAACTCGTGGGAACAAAAATGAATGAAAGTAAGAAAAATCCAACCAATAACATGATCCAACAACAATTTCACAAAAGTATGTTTATTAGACATCGCAGCAACAGTCTTCCATTAGCTGTAGGTAAGACTAATGATAACGACCACACCAATCATCCAAAAGAAACGAACCCGGCAAACAATGTGGACACCCCCATTCAATGGCAAAACGATAGTGCGCCGCAGAAGCGGCATAAAAGGAAAGAGACAAGTCCAACAAGCAACGAAAACTCGAAGAAATCTAAAAACGAGACAACCTTTGCTGTACCTACTCACAACAAATTCGACATCCTAGGTGAAGAAGAAATAGAAAAACCAGAAAAAGAATTCATACCCAAGCCTGAACCTATCTTTGTAACAGGAGTTATTGATATAACATCACTAAAGACGGCATTAAACAATATTGTAGATTGTAAAACCTATACAATAACAACCATGAGATCCGGTCACATCATCAAACTAATGCCAAATGATTTAGTACATACAAAGCGATACGAGCAAACTTTATTGCAAACAATATATCACACTACACTTATCAACTTAAGAGTGAAAGAGCTTACAGAGTCGTGCTCAGAGGTCTGCATTCCACGGAAGACACCTCTCTACTCAAAGAAGAATTAAAAGAGCGAGGACATGATGTCAGAAATATAGTAAATGTGTTACACCGAACCAGCAAAAACCCTTTACCCATATTTTTCGTAGACCTAGAACCGAAGAATAACAACAAAGACATCTTCAAATTAAGATACCTAGGTCAAATGAAAGTGACATTTGAAGCTCCCTACAAAAAAAAAGAAATCCTGCAGTGCAAAAGATGCCAAAGATTTGGACATTGCAAAAACCAGTGTTTTAGACCCCACAGGTGTGTCAAATGTGGTGACGCTCATGCCACCTCAATATGCACAAAAACACCCGATACGGATGCTACTTGTGCAAACTGTCAAGAGAAACATCCTGCGAATTACAAAGGTTGTGTTATGTACAAACAGTACAAAGAAAGAATCTTGAACATTAAAGTCAAACCCACCATCAAAGATACACCACAAGTCTATGTAAACGAGAAGGAAAACAAAGCAAACAATACAACAAGACCAAAACATAATACGCAAAAACGCACCTTTGCTGATGCAACAAAAGACCAAATGCATGGAAAACCACCAACAAACCCAGATAACATCACCGACAGACTAGAATCAATGTTCGCAAAATTTGAACACATCATGATAAACATGATGGACAAAATGATGGATCGTATGATCCAGCTAATTTCAAGTCTAGTTGCAAAATGATGCCCACAGTCCGAGTGGTAACTTGGAACGCCAACGGCTTGACGGAACGTCGTCAAGAACTATTAACATTCTTACAAATAGAAAACATCGATGTAGCACTAATCTCGGAAACAAGATTTACTACGAGGTCACATATGACCATGAAAAACTACACAGTTTACACAACCAATCATCCTTCAGGAAACAGCCACGGAGGAACCGCCGTAATTATTAAAAATAATATCAAGCACTATGCACTTGAGGAATACCGCACAGATAAGATCCAAGCAACATCAGTTAAAATCATTGTTAGCGAGAAAGTTGAGACCACACTATCTGCGGTCTACTGCCCTCCAAGACACACAATTACCGAAAGCGATTTCAACAATTACCTTTGCTCACTTGGCCCCAGATTTATATGTGGTGGAGACTGGAACGCTAAACACACTTATTGGGGTTCACGACTAATTACCCATAGAGGAAGGCAACTACTTAGAGTAGCTCAGAGGCGAGGACTTGAATGCATGACACCCTGCGTACCAACATACTGGCCGACGGATCAAAATAAGATTCCGGACCTTCTGGACTTCTTCGTTACTGGAAACATAAGTCGTAATTACATGACCATTGAACCGTGCACGGATCTGTCCTCTGACCACACACCAGTCATACTGAACGTCAGTTCTTCAATAGTACTGGTGGAACCTGCGAAAAGAATATATAATAAGACCACAAACTGGGAATTGTACCAGGATATAATAACACGGGATATCAAGCTTGAAACTAGACTCAACACAACTGAAAAGATAGAAAAAGCCATAGAAAACTTCAACCTAACAATCTACAAGGCTGCTACGGTCTCAACAAAGGTGCGAAAGAAGTCGTCCCTAGTGTTTAATGAATATCCTAAACTTATCAAGGATAAAATCAATGAGCGCCGTAACCTAAGAAAAGAATGGCATAAAACTCGATATCCTGGAGATAAAACTGCATTCAACAGATCGTCTGATGAACTAAAAAACCTCATCAAAACACTACACGATACTAACCTTCAAAATGTTCTCTCAAACCTTTCGCCTTCTGTAGACAAGAACTACTCGCTCTGGAAAGCCACAAGCAAATTAAAACGCCCGAACAACCAGATACCCCCTCTTAAAAAAAGGACGGGAGAGTGGGCAAGATCTGACTCAGAAAAGGCTGCTAGCTTTGCCGAACATCTTAGCACTGTTTTCCTGCCATTTCCGGAGTCTAGGCCGGATCATGACATGGAAATAAAAGGGTACCTAGAAAGTGCCCAACAGATGTGTCTGCCACTTAAATCCACGAGCCCTGCAGAAATAATTCTGGAAATAAAACATTTAAAGGAAGGAAAATCCCCAGGATACGATCTTATCGATAGTACACTTCTGAAAAAGCTGCCAATAAGGGGTATTATAGCAATAGTTCAGATCTTCAACGCCTGCTTGCGACTATCTCACTTCCCGGGGCAATGGAAAATTGCACAAGTAGTTATGCTTCCTAAACCCGGTAAACCACCACACGAAGTCGCCTCGTATAGACCAATAAGTCTTTTGTCTATTACAGGAAAACTGTTTGAGAAGATACTACTGAAAAGAATGAAGGAAAACCTAAATGACATAATACCAAATCACCAATTCGGCTTCAGGGAGAACCATGGCACGATCGAACAAGTCCATCGTATTGTGGATGTTACAGGCAGAGCATTGGAAGAGAAACAATACTGCTCTGCAGTATTTCTGGACATAAGTCAAGCTTTCGACAAAGTGTGGCATGAGGGCCTTCTGTATAAAATTAAAAAGTCACTACCACACTCGTTCTTCCCCATATTGAAGTCATACCTTGAGAAACGACGTTTTGAAGTCAAACATAAAAACGAACTGTCGGAGCTATATGAAATAAAATCAGGTGTGCCACAAGGTAGCATACTAGGGCCAGTACTGTACATTATCTTCACTGCTGACTTGCCTACTACCGGAAAAACTACAGTTGCAACGTACGCAGATGACACAGCCTTACTTGCAACACACACAAATCCCGCTACTGCATCTAGATATCTACAGCTCCATATAAACAAACTCGAGGAATGGCTAAAAGTTTGGAGAATCAGAGCAAACCAAAGCAAGTCCACGCATGTAACCTTTACGCTCAGAAGAGATACCTGTCCACCAGTGGTTCTGAACAGTGAAGAGATTCCTCAAAATGACAACGCCAAATACCTGGGTATGCACCTGGACAGAAGGTTAACATGGCGAAAACACATATGGACTAAGAGAAAGCAGCTCGACGCAACGCTAAGAAACATGTATTGGTTAATAGGACAGCAATCGCAAATGAGCACACAAAGCAAGCTAACGGTCTACAAAGCAATTCTCAAACCGATCTGGACTTATGGTATCCAGCTTTGGGGTACGGCCAGCCAAAGTAATATTGAGATATTGGAAAGGTTTCAGACGAAGTTACTTCGGGTTATCTTTAACATACCTCAATATATTAGCAACAAAATAATATATCAAGACTTGAAAATACCCACAGTCAAACAAGAGGTAACCCAATACAGCGGCAAATACCAGAAGAGACTCTCAAAACATCAAAATGAACTTGCTCTAAAACTAAGTGGTGATGGTGGCCTGCAATTTAAGAGATTGAGGAGATATAGCGTCCCAACTCTCCTGGACAGATTCAGCTGATTGGATTGAGAAACTTAACTGCGAAGTTATCACCAAGCTCCAAAACCTTAAAAAAAAAACCCAGAGATATCGGACAAAGAAGTAGCTTATTGTTCTTGACGACAGATTGCTACGAGGCAGAAAGAACAGAAAAAAAAAAAAAAAAAAAAAAAAATTATGCGTCGCGTCTCACAGATGAGCATTTGAGAACCATTCTAAGAATTTCAACTACAAACAAATAGAAAGCAAATATAGAGATATAATAAAACATAAAAAATATTACGAAACAGTGCAGCCCGCCTCTACTTAATTTTGCCACCATGTGGCAAAGCATGGGTCGGCAACCTTTTAGCAGGCAAGGGCCTGCCTGCTAAAAGGTTGCCGACCCATGCTTTACGCAATAATTTTTTCACAAGGAAATTAATTTAAATGGAATTATACACGGAAAAAATATTTTCTACAGTACTACAAGAACGCATAGTTATGAAAATAATAGTTAAGATAACGAGAATTTGTTTCGCAGATTCTGATCAAATTGAGAAGAGAATAATTTCATTCTAGTACCTAATACGCAATCTAGTTTCCGTATAGTTTAATGACAAGACACATTGTCTCACCGCAGCATTGTAGACCGGGCGAATGAAGGGTTGAAAGGGAAAGGAGTAGAAGACAAAAATTTATAATTATTATGAAACGGTATTTATAGGAACTTTACGTTTTGAAATGTTTCACTAGATGTCACTGTGCCGTTGACACGTTTTTCTGAATTGGGGTGTTACGAGTCTATGCGAATGACCCTAGTGCCAGGAACGAACCCAGATGAAGTTCGTCGACCGTCAGGTATTTTTGCGGACATAGGGGGAACCGCCCCGTGTTGTCCGGCATGCACTCGCCGCAGAGTGCCCTAGAAGAGGCGACGACGACGCAGCCGCAAGGCTAACCGTAGCAGGCGCGTAGTCGATAACTTAGCTACGTCGTAGGCAGCGATGTGGGCTCCACCGTAGCAGGCGCGTAGTCAATAGTATAGCTACATCGTAGGCAGTGATATGGGCTACCAGGAGCTTAGTCTATAGTAGCTACGTCGGTCGTAGGTAGCGATGACAGCTCCGTCATATTTTTGTCAACAATATTTTGAACATTCGTTTATAATGCCACACATAAATGCGATGAAATATCAATCAATCTTCCTAGCCTTTTCCCAACTATCTTGGAGTCGGCTTCCAGTCTAACTGGATGCAGCTGAATACCAGTATTTTACATGGAGCGACTGCCTATCTGACCTCCACAACCCAGTAACTGGGTAATACGATACCCCTTGGTAAGACTGGTGTCAGACTTTCGGGCTTCTGGTTCTGACGACTCGTAACGACTGTCAAAGATCCACGAATGACAGCCGGGACCAACGACTTAACGTGCTTTCCGAGGCACGGAGGAGTCTCGGTATGTAAAGATGGTCATCCATCCACAGACCAACCCCGGCAAGCGTAGGTTAATCTGATGGATCGACCCGTGCGGCTTGTTATTATTTAGCCACGAGCTCCTCACATAAATGCGATGATCACCATTAAAGGGCGCCTTCGCAAGCAGTGGCAGCAGTTGAGGTGCCCCACACTGAAGACACAGTTGAACCGTCTCCCAGGGAAGGTAAAGGCCGAGCTTTTGGCTCAAACCGCCGCAGGTTGGGAGGACAGAATAGACGCCGCTATAGACAGTTAGCCGTCTGTACCTACACCGATTGTGCCGCCAACTGGCGAATACCCCAGCCCCGATACATATACACGTCCAGGCGCGACGCGGGCCGCGAAGCACATTGAAACTGAGCGGTGTTATTCAACGACCCAAGCCGCTCACACATACATGACAGTTTATCCCTCAATCCGCGACGGCTAGATCTGTGAACGGGGCGAGGGGTAATTACATACCGACCTGTAGGAGCGTCGCATCCTCATCGCCGGTCGTTCTCGTTGGGTCTCCTCGAGACCCGAGTCCGGAGATTTTGTATGGCAAATCTGTCAGAAACTCACCACCGTGACCCCATTATGACGTTTGTAAATTAGTAGACTTGACCTCCTGGTAACTGGGGGTCTCACCTGGCGGAGATGTCGAGAAGATAGCGGCACTATAGGATTTTGCGTCGTGGCGCGCCTACAGAAATAGGCGCATTTTGTTTCATTAAAATGCGTCTATTCTACAGGCCATTATAGGCTAACAAGATGAGGGGCCCATAGTGATGGGCCACTTATAGCCTCCGCGGGCGAGAGGGGCAGTCTCAACCCCGCTCGTCCCGCCCCATTGCGGGGGCGTCGCGACATCTCGATTGGTTTCAAATCATGACCTTACTTCATAGGATCATTTCTATAGTAAGCTCTTCTCGAGACTTTCACACTATGTGAGTCCTCACAAGTCACGTTGATGAGATGTGAGGCGGTGTCCTGAGCGCGAGACGGGCGTTGGTAGACCTACCACCAGCCCTCGAAGATCGTTCAGCTGCCGGTTTTTTTCCTTCGACTCGTGATTTACGAACGACTAGAATATGGATAATGTCACTATTTTATAAGCGACATAGGAAGTCCAGCGGCAATGACGAATTCTACAAGTACGAGTGTAAATGCGAGATTTGGCCTCCAGGCCCTTCGCAAGAGGGGAGCGTGGGGTGCTGTTAATTATTACGATGGTGCATCTTAGTGTTTACAGTATCACACTAGTAACCACACCAAAAAGTATAGTTATAGCAGAAACATAAATTTTACGCTTTGGAATGGGCAACTAGCTTCATATTTCTGACTAACCGACTCATTGACAATTCAAAAGTGCCTGTATATGGTTTAATTGAAATAAATACTTTGAGTTGAGTTAACATAACATTACAACATAGTAAAGAATAACAAAAAATGCAAAGTGATCGTCTGTTCGGTAATAATTACGATACAATCATTTGTGATTAGGTACTCTCTTCTTTTAACGAGAACGGTCTTGTAGTGTTATCAAAAAGTATATAACACTCGATACTACACGAACGAATACTACTGCGCTACTTCTGCTTCGTATACTGTGCTCGACTGTAACGAGATTTTTTTGCAAGTTATTTATTCTGGGTTTTTCTTCTTGTCAACTAGGATTTAAGTGATCCGAAGTGGTCCTTACCACTATATTATATGGAAAGAGAAACCTCGTCTCAACGAGAATCCAAAAAAAATTAGGGAAAGCCAGTGCCCAGCAAGGCAACAAGCCAATAGGTACTTATCTATCTATATAATAAAACCGTCCAAATGCGTGTCGGACCACGCAGTTCCTTCAGAATGTCTGTAAATAACAGCTTGTAGCACCTTAGAAATATAGGTATTAGGGATGTAATCCAATCTTCATTTACCTACGTTTTCCCTTAATATTTATTGAGCTAGAAAATTATATTTAAAAAAATAAAGTTTTCCATTGAACCATTTATCTGTGGTAGTTGAAAATTTTCGGAGAAACTCCTCCCGGCGGATATCCGACCCGTTCCGATAGCACCCGTCGTTTTAAATCGACCCACTTCTGTTGCTGGCGTAAGGCATTTATTTCTCAAAAATAGAATACAATTATTCGCTAAGAATGAGAAACACTAGTTGAGGGGTTTGTGGCTAAGTAATAACAGCCACACGGATCGATCGTTCAGGTTAAGCTACGCTTGCCGGGGTGGGTCAATGGATGGGTGACCATCTTTACCGAGACTCCTCCGTGCCTCGGAAAGCACGTTAAGCAGTTGGTCCCGGCTGTCATTCATGGATCTTTGACAGTCGTTGCGACTCGTCAGAAGCCCGAAAGTCTGACACCAGTCTTACCAAGGGGTATCGTATTACCCAGTTACTGGGTTTTGGAGGTCAGATAGGCAGTCGCTCCATGTAAAATACTAGTATTCAGCTGCATCCGGTTACACTTGGAGCCGACCCCAAGATAGTTGGGAAAGGGCTAGGAAGATTGAGAAACACTAGTTGCATACATTTACATTTTAATGTTCCTTGTAACGAATGATGATGGGTTTTCTCTGCGCTAGCTTACATTTAGTCATTTATAAACAGTTTAATGGAAGATCTAGCCCATTTATCAGACTATTAGAGTGAGGAAAGAGGGTGTGCTCCTGTGTTTGCGTACTGCGTATACGTTCAAAATTAAATTAGGCCAAAATTAGGTAGGTATAGTCTCTCTAGATTAGACTAAATTTTGGCCATAGCGGCCAAGCTGAACGTATGCAGTACGCAAACTCAGAAGCACACCCTCTTCTTCCTTTACTCTAATAGGATAGGATAATCTTTGTAAGCCAGACCACTTATCCAGCAGGGGTGCATCAAAAATCCTCGGCTAGTGGAAAAAATTCGGTGCATCCTGAGCAGGGCCCGCTACTATCTGGTGACTTTATATGTCTGACAGCATGCTTCGTTGTTCTTAGTGGTCGTAAGTGCGACTGATGAGCGTCAGGTCCTCGGTTCGATTCCCAGGTTGGGCCAAGTGTCATTGTGTTTTACCATTAGCAATTTTACCAGTAGCAGCTCGCAGTCTGGATTTGTGGATTTGACAACTCTGCACAACTCTTCAGGGTATAGGTTAACATAACTTTTATTAGCATAATAATACTGTGGCATAATAATACTTAGGCATAATGTAAAGCAGTGTTTTTCAACCTTTTTCATGACGTGACCCCCTTAATATGAATTTTTTTTCGCGACCCCCTATCCCACTGTTTATAATCTGTATTTTGTTATAATACAAATAATAGTATACGTACAACATTTTATAATTTTTTATATATAATGACGTATAGGCAACTTTGGGAACCAACCTAAAAGAAAATTTGCTAGAATTATCTAAAGCAACAAAACAAAGTTTAAAAATATTTTCTTTTATTGTTATTGAGCCCTCGCGACCCTCTTATAGAGCTTTCGCGACCCCCCTGGGGGTCGCGACCCATAGGTTGAAAAACACTGATGTAAAGGTTAGCATAACTGCCATTTGGTCTAATTTGTTTTGGCACAATTTGCAATTGCATACATTTTGAAGGCACAATATTTATTCGTCTATTAATCATGATATAGAACATTATTTATTATAATTTGGGAATTACTCTATTGGCTTAGGTAAAGGTGCGACGGGGATGGCCCTTGGGCCATCAGGAGTCGCAAACATGTTTGTTTTTATATAAGTTATATTATGGTTTATTATTTTTATTCCAAAGAACATTATGTGTAAATATCATTATGCGAATATCATTATGCTTTATAAAATTATGCCAACATAAACATTATGGCAAAACATTTATGCCTAATAATTATTATGCGTAATGAATTTCGTTATCCAATGTATTTCATGACAATATATTTTATGCTTAGTCCCTCAAAAAATGTTCATTTGTAATATGAATACTTATTGTGGCGTGGGCCAAATGTTGATACATACATTATTTTCTAGAAACCGATGAAATGTAAAACGTTTTAGTGGTAATGATAACTCATTTGTGACGTCACTATATTACGGTTTGAAAGTATGAATATCGTATTTAAGGTACATGAACTATTTCAGTTTTTGTCTCTGGGAGAAAAACGCAACCGCGATGCTTTTTCTTTTGTAAATTGTATTCTGTCTCAATAGGCTACTTATAGCAGTTAAAGGATGCAGCCTTGTGACAGGCAGATAGCCAGCAGATATATAGACTTGATGATAGGATCTCATTGGCACCCTTTGAGTAAGAATCCTAAGTGGACCAACGCCCTAAGAAGCAAATAAGATACATAATCAGCCTATATAGTTCCCATTGCTGGGACACAGGCCTCCTCTCAGTGAGAGGGAATATATTACATAGATACCAGCCTCTTTTTCTACACGTGGCCGTATGATGCAATTTCCAGGTTTAAAATGGATTTATCAAGCCATTTTTTGGCTTTGAGTAAAAATCTATTAAAGCTGTTTTCAGACCAGCGCGATTTGTCGTGCGACGCGACACCAGTTATTGTTATACCGTGAAGTTTTGTATTGTTCGTGTCGCGTGTATGGATAAACTTGCATGTTTTAATATTCGAAAACGAAAATTACATTGTTATAATGATGACATTTTATTGTTTGGGGTACCTTGACGAATTGTGACTTAAATCTATTATTGAATTTACCTATAAAACGGCAAGATATAAATCGTTTGATGCAAGACACTCAGACCATTCGTCAAAATGAAATTCTTGATTCCGGTAAGTTTTTTATTTTCATTTTGTGTTTATAATCGCAGAATATATTCTTTGTTACTCTTTTGATTTTAAAAAACATGGTATTATCAAATACCTACATCGAAAAAGAGGTTACATTTCAGTTATCTTAGAGCCACTAATAACTAGGTAACTACCTATGTTACGTATTTAAAAAAAAAACAGAAAAAAAAAAATGTTATTGAAAATACAGAATACTCGTGAATTTTCGCATTAGGCTTATTTATTTATTTAATAATTCAAGCACACAAATGTACAGAGGCGGACTTAATGCCATAGGCATTTTCTACCAGTCAACCTTTGGGTGGTGCAGAGACAAACAGTGGTAATGCGATAGCGAGAATTGAGAAATAAATATTTATTTAAATTTAAAAACTATAAATATAATATATACACTTATAATTATTAATTCTTACCAATCCATATATCAAATAATTTATTTTTCAGTTTGTATGTTTCTTGGCTTTAGTCATCGTTAGCCAAGCAAAGCCGCAATGGCAATCAAACCACGGAAACCAACCGAGCAGTCTGCAGGGCCAACCGCTAGAGCTACACGTAAATAGTCTGCTGAACCAACAAATGAGGCGACAAGGTTTGAGCAATTTGGAGGTCAATAGTCTACAGCCACAAAACCGACGTCATTTGTGTTGTGGATAATTTATGCATATTAATGCCATTAAATCATTATTTGAGGTGAGTAAAGCCGGGTTACGACAATCCCTAAATACTTATTCGTGGACCACCTCGTGATGATATGCAATATTTACAAGACAAGCACGACAGCTGATTGTTCACGAATATAAAAAAAAACGGATCGACTCTATAATTTTTATTAGGTTTGTGATACTGAATTAAATGGCGTTAAATTACCAGAATGACTTTTTTTTTGCATTTCATCGATATCATATTTATTTATATTAATAGTATTAATCATCATGTAGGCAGTTAGAACTCTTTGACATTAATATTACCTACACATATATATGATTTTTTTTTATGAACCTAACCATAATTATTGTATTGTACAAACGACAAAATCTAATTCTGACTACCCAACTAATAAGTTACCCATATATATATATAAGTTAATCAGCCTATAATGTTCCCACCTTTGCGTTCGGCTTCAAGTCAATCGTCATGCTGAGGATGCCTCATTGAGAGGTGAAACTCATGTCGATTTCTTACAGGGTTCTTTATGACTCTTTAAAAATAGTTAAGCGGATTAAGTTACTAAATACATGTCGTCTATTGTGTTTTAAGAAAAATCTGTCGAAAATTCAAATATTTTCACTTTCTACTTCTCTACATAATCTGTTTTCCCCGCTTTAATGCCAGTTCGTCTGTCCTACTTTTTTTCCGGAAGGTACTTACATATCGGTCGTGTAGAGGCTATCAAATGAATAAAATAAAATTCGGTGGCTATGTTGGGTCAGACGTATGGGCCCAGTCCACTAGGGCTTGAATATTTAATACGCTGGCATTCGGCATTCGGCGTCGCATCCACTACGAGACACATTGACAGCAGTTATCTCGGCTAATACACATTTGAACGGCATTTGCAAGTTAAATTTAGATAGGTTGGACAGACGTGTATATTAAATGTTACGATATGTGTCTATTTATTAGGTCAAAGCGGTTAATATGTGATTTGATGACTAGAACTGGAAATGTGTTGGCGTTTTGTGCTGAATTTTGTGCTGTTCAGGCTGTATTAACTTTACTGTTGTAGGAACAACTGAATGTAGTTTCAAGTTTTTTGTTGCTGGCGACGCCAAGCGTAACTTTTAGGGTTCTGCTTTATTTTTTATACCTAATGTTGAATTTGCTCGGATTTCTAGCATTTCGTCAGAAATGCTCCAAGTGATAAATAGGGATGCAACGTACATCCATATTTCATCACTTATGTTTGAAGGCTCATACAATAAAGGCCTACCACTTTGCCCACGGACCTAGGGATTGTATCCAGGACCCCATGCTGAGCAGTCGCACTTGCTACCAGTAAACCAACGAGGTAGTCACTAATAGGCATAAATAATCTGAAAAAATAATTTTAGAACGTAGATACTCAGTTAGAACTTTCAAACAAAATCCTTGAAAACTTTCAGAAGTTTAAACACTATCTACCATCTTTTCTTGTCTTGAACAAACGGTTGAACGAAGGGAAAACGTTCTTCAGAGCGCTCTCCGAGCGCCGCTCTCGCTCCCTCACTCGCTCGTCTTTCCGCCGAGCCTCCGGTCTACTCGATACTAGTGCCACGTTGTTGAGTTTTTTGGTAATAGATGGCGCCACGTTGTTGAGTTTTTCGATCATAGATGGCGCCACGTGTTTTTGAGTTGTTGATGTTTTTGCAATAATAGGTGGCGTTAACATATGCCCCCGGCCTTAGAAGTTCTGCTTCCAACGAAGTACCGATGGCGTTGGCATTGATGATTATTGTGAATCCGTCTTCTCCTTCTCTTCTTGTGGTAACTAAGGACATATTTTTGAGAATGCCCTTCGCAGAGTGAAGGATTTTTGTGTACGGAACTTTACGCCAATGTCCAAGGCAAGAAACTTGACCAGTTTTTTTATTTTATTTTTTTAATGCCTTGCTAGTGTAACGCCTGATGTTACAGGTGCGGCTAACTGCGGTAGTTCTCTCTAAGTGTACTAAGTTTTTTGTTGAAAAATATTTTTATTTCTACTACGAAAATGTCCAGTTTTTAGTAAAGTTGTACAGGCTGGTGATTTATTCACCGGCATTTGTCAAGGAGGTAATTCTACCCGTCTACTAAAAAAAACGGATTCGAAATAGGTCGGTAAATTATATTGAGAGTATTTTAGTTAAATAGTATGCAACTATAAGGTAGACTGATGACTGTACTTTGGGGGTCGAGAGGAAACTAAAACTTGGCTGGAAAATAAAATCCACTCTCGACCCCCAAGGGTCGAGAATAAACTATAGTTAGGGGTCCAGTGGACACATTATTTATTGGGGGTCGAGGGGGCGAGAGTGGACTAAACGTCTACTTTTAATGAATGAATTAATCACTTATTTCAGTATAAAACATTCCATACATTGTTAGTAAATAGTAGGTACTTATAACTAAGTTAGTAAATGTATAATTACTTATTATTATTTACAATTCCGCTACATTATATAGGGCACCTCCAGATCCGTGAACGGTGTTGCAGTGCCTCACTACCGGGTAATCAACCCTTCCCATTATAGTATTCAGAAGGCTGTTAGTGCTGCGCCGCACGCGGCATATCAGGAAGGCCACTCTTTTTCTTACTATTGCCCTAAAGCAGTCCATGCTGGCCTTAGCAAACGTACCTGATACACTGCAAAAGCGAGGCAACCCCAACAGCATCATAAAACCATTATTGTACAGGACCCGTAGGGCATTGAAAGATCTACGCGTATAACGGACCCACAGGCTGCAGGTATAAAATACCTTAAAAAAGGAATTTATATCGTTATTGTATTTATAGCTTTTATATCGTTTTCTTTTTTTCGAATTGTATTATTTTGGGTTTCATAGCAAAAGATGATTATTATGATGAGTAGAATCACCCCCTTGACGGATACAGGTGACTAAATCACCACCCTGTATTTCTCAGTTCCACAGGGGCCAGTGTCGGAAAGTGTTGTTCTTTTTTCAAAGCGTTGAACGTGTTGAAAGTGTTGAACCTCCACTATTTTCATTTTTCAGCGCAAGATTTCTTCTCATCGAACGGTTTTTTTACGATAATGTCCCATTCCTATTAAGATAGGGATGAAACATCGTTACTGTTCGCTATTATGTTTTTACACAATACGATACGATAACAACACGACACGACAATGACGCCCTTGAAATGAAAGATGTCACAAGGGATCGAAAGAATTCATATCAGTATAGATATATCACAGTTTTTTTTTTTAGTTTATGGTCTTTGGAATGGGTGAATATCAGTATTATAGCCATCTTAATAATTATTGTATTTATCTATTGATTAAGCAAGCAAGGCACACCAACGAAATATTTACAAGTATAGTAACAATATGTAATTGAATTAGAGGTGCATTTAGGCACCCTTTCTTCCGCCGACGACGAAGCTAAAAACGATTTTCTCTCTCAAGAAAAGTACAAAAGATTGTAGGTCCCGTGTAACTAATACTAATATATGAATATAAGAAGACTAAATACTAATACTAATATACTGATACTAATGTACTAATATTAATAAACTAATTATTATTATCTATACTATTATTTATATTACAAAGAGGTCAAATTTGTTTGTTTATAAGTTTGTATGTAGGGGGTAATTTCCAGAACTACCAGTCGGATTTGAAAAAATCTTTTTGCATTGGATAGCCTAATTCTTGAGGAAGAATACAGGTTCATGGACGAAGTCGCGAGCAGAAGCTTATTATATTAATAGTTGATCGCTGACAGTTCACAATGCTGCACAGAGTACTCGTTGGTCGCAGCGACAAGAGCCATCAAACAGAAAGAGCCATCGTAATTACAAACATCTGGCTACTGAGGCCATAAAGTTACAAAACTCCTTATACCGTTTCGAATATTTTCCTGCAATGTCGTATCGTAACCGAATCGTCAAATATAAAATTATAAAAGCGTCTTACTATCGATGACAGTAATAGTATTCAACGATCATAATACTAGTATGAAGTCTCTTTATATCTATTTAGCCCCTATCTACCCTGTTAAGTAGTGCTCTCCCTATTACCCCATTTTTACCCTCACAGATTACCCCCCAGACAGTCAGATTATAGAAAAGGCGAGCTGTGAAGAGATGGTCTCGGTCTAAAGTACATAGATTATGAGGCAGTGGTTTTAACATGATAAGGAAACTGCTTGTGATAATGGCTCTTAAAATCTAAGGTTTTTGGTTTAAATGTGGCAGTTTTATAGTTACCGACTTAAAAGCATTTAAATATTGCTTCATTTTTTTTTCTTTTTCCAGCACGCGTAGTATGACCACTTCTATCACTAAGAACAAAAGACATACTAATATCTCTTTCTATCGCGTGGTACAGCCCGAATCAAACTTAATGGTGGCTCGGAATATTAGGCGAGTTGCTGCGCAGTAATGAATTCATGTGTCAGCGGAGGTGAGGGGTGGGTTACTGCGCAGCGAGTGGCTAACTTCCGAGCCGTCATTAAATTTGAATCGAACTATATCTTTTCTTAATTTTTGACATCGCACCGAAAGATTTCTATCTTTCGACAGTGTATAATTTTGTCAATAAAAACCATGTGTGAACGTAAAATGTTTGTTTCCTGCTTGAATTAAATAAGCAATCCGATAAACTGCATTAACCATAGACCTTGAAATATACATTAATCAACTGATCGGTAACACCGGCTCCACATGCTTGCCCCAACGTTAGCCCAACGCTACTCGACCAACGTGTGGATCGAGAAAATAGCCAATTCCTAAAGTTGGTTGGCCAATGCTATTTTCACGAACGCGGTTGTGCCAATGTTGCGACCAACGTGTGGAGCCGGCGGCGTAACTCGCGTCGTGTTTGAACGATCGGTCAGTGCATAATCTTGTTGCATGAACAGGCAAATATAAACAGCAATAGAGGCCTCTGGAGGCCATTAAAGCCCACTGGAGGCCAACAGAGGTCGTTAGAGGCCGCTCTATTTAAGTGAAATACCCAAGTTAATAATTCCTAGTATGACTTTATTCTACGAATAGGTTAGCAGAGGTATAATTTTGTACGCCTATTGTATTTATTTACACAATAACACTCATAGAATTGCTGGAAGTATAGATATCCAATCCACGCTTTGCAGATAGATATTATACCTGCATTCGATAATACAATTGCAGGTATCTTTATCATTGCCTGGCTAGCGAGCACGGCCTTGTAAGATGGCTCGAGTCGACATTTTATCACAGTTAATTCATGAAATGTGATAAAATGTGTGATTCGAGCCATGTCACAGTAGGCCGTGCTCGCTAGTCTGGAAGGTTCTATATTTCTGTCACAGGATATAATCAGGAAATAATATGTCAGTATGACATTCTGAGTTTAGCTACACGATTATGACAAAATGCGTGCACTTCTTTTCTTTTATTTTTCGTGTGGTTAGTGATGTCAGAGTTTTAAAGCCGCCCATGGGCCCCTGATTTGGCTTCAAATGTCGTCGAGAAATATCTCTCAGGCATACCGGTTTCCTCACGATGTACGAGAGGTCCGTAATGCGTGCACTTACTGGAGCGGTCCACTCAAATCTGTGTGTTCTTTTCTCGAAAGGCCATTTCAGACACAAGGTCCATGTGTGTCCAGGTTTGTACATGGTCCTCAAGTCCTCACATGATGTGACTAAGATAATGTCTGGACTTTAAAAGAGACTTTGACCTCTGAGTTTGTTTCGGGCTTTCTTTTCAAAGTAGCCAGATAGGAAACACCGAACTCATATAGTTTTCAAAACATAATATTTTGTCTTTGACGTTTAAAAGTGTTTTTACAAACGTACTAGCAGAAATAAAATCATTTATCATCATTTTCGATAATTCAAACGTTATTTTCAAGTATCATAAATACAAACATCATAATTCATGATCATTTCAGCCGAAAGACGTCCAATGCTGGATATATGCCTGCCCCAAGCATCGCCACTTCGAAAAGTTCTGTGCTTCTCGTATCCAGCGGATCTCTGCGGCCTTCACCAGGTCACCGGTCCACCTTGTGGGGGGCTTTCCAACGCTACGTCTTTCTGTACGCGGTCGCCACTCCAGAACATCGGGCATCTCTTCTATGACCAATGTGCCCTGCCCACTGGCACTTAAGTTTGGCAATTCTTCGGTCTATGTCGATTATCTTGGTTCTCCTACGGATCTCTTCATTTCTGATTCGATCACCCCTCTCCATTGCTCTTTGGGTGACTTTCAGCCTTCTAATGAGGCCCATTGTGAGCGACCACATTTTCACGAATATAAACATAATGTCACAATATTCGAAAAATTGGTAAATGAAACGTTGACCACGCAACCGATATATATATAATTGAAACAAACTAATCAAATTCTCCATGCTAAATGTAATCAATGAATATTCAAAATATTTACAATAATTAATACGTCAAAGTTAATTGAAAGAGTGATAGCCAGCTAAGCCTAATTCAATCATCGAAAATTATAATTTATTCTCGGATTTTCGGACATTTAACATGAAATTGCATTAAATTCAATTATGTGGTTATTTTATCATATCGTGTAGGTTAATATTAGAAGAGTTACGTATTTGCAACCCAAACCGGAAATTGCAGACCTAATTATACCTACGTCGTCCAGCCTACATAATATCTGTAGGTTGCACGACAGTTTTTGAAACACAAAAAAAAATCAAATTAAGATAAAAAAATTACAAAATTGTTTTATGGTGAAATATTTTTTACAACCGCTACCCTTTACCACAATCACATAAAAAAAAATCCACCAATGAGAACTACACACAAAGCTTTTCACTCTTTACTTGCAAAGATAAACATTCAGCCTTGTTGAATAAATAAAGGTTCAAGAGTTAACACAGGTCAAATTTCGCGTTCATTATACGAAGGAAATTCAAAAAATCCCACTTCCTACTAATATTAAAAAAACAAATCGTGTAAGTCTGTCTGTTTGTTAATTTTGTGTGTTTTAATCAATGACGCCTTAGCGGCTAAACGGATTTGAACGGAGTTTAGCACATGGACACAATCTTGATTTAAAAGAGTGTCCTTGGAGTTTCTTGCCCGTTTTTCACCAAAGAGATCTTTGTTTTGGAATGGGCAACTAGCTTAAACTTTTTATCTGACCGACTCTTTAACAATTTTAAAGTGCCTGTAATGATTTATTGGAATAAATGCTTTGAGTTTGAGTTTGACACCATGACCATGGACATAAAAACTTTTTATCCTGGTAGCACGGTAGGCCGTACGTCAGTGTCAGAATTGTTATGTCGTTCATTGGCTTCTAACTTCACATGTCGGCATGCCAGTTTCTTCACAATGTTTTCCTTCACCGTTTTTGAAGCTAGTGATAATTATAAAATACGCACATGAATCCGAAAAGTCAGAGGTGCGTGCCTTGGCTTCGAACTCGAGACCTATGACTTGGCGGTCCGACGATGATCACACCACAAGGCTATCACTGCTGTGTGTATTTGTGTGTGTGTTTTTATTCTATTGAAACTTCGTACTACGCGTGGCCAGCTCAAAGTGACGTGGGACGTTTCTTTTTATCGTATTCCGACCTGCATACGGGCGAAGTCGCAGCCGAGAGCCAGTATTATTTATGTTTTTAAATGGAACGTTACTGCGATACTAAATGTACGGATGGTATGAAATTAGGTATTATATTGTTTTCCATAATATTATTTGTCCTATTATTGTTTTCCATAATCGTCCCCACTCATAATATTTACTTGCACTATTATCATTTATACTAATAACGCTTGCCATAACAACTTATTTGACATAACTTTTATTTGCCATAATATTAGTTTCCATAATAACATGTGTCATAATCATTAGATTCTATAAGTAACACATTACATAATCGACACTTGACTTAAGCAACATTTAACATTATTTAGAAACGTTACAGACAGATGTCCTCAGTATTGTATTATAATTATGATATGTATTATTCCGAATGTTCATTTAAATACATACATACGTACATTTGCAAAATAGGATAGGTTAGGTTAGGTTTTCTTGTTCAGACAATAAACAGTTTGTCAAATTCGAAACGGGTAGGTTAGGTTAGGTTAGAACTGTGACCAAACAACGCGCGAAGGCAAGCGAGCGTAGCGAGCGTGCCGCGGCAGCGGCCGCCGAGTGCTAGATTTTCTCTTTTGCAAAGCAAGCATGCATGGCAGATTAGGGTAATTTTTAGGTTTTCTTGTTCAGACAATAAACAGTTTGTAAATTCGAAACGGGTAGGTTAGGTTAGGTTAGAACTGTGACCAAACAACGCGCGAAGGCGAGCGAGCGTAGCGAGCGTGCCGCGGCAGCGGCCGCCGAGTGCTAGATTTCCTCTTTTGCAAAGCAAGCATGCATGGCAGATTAGGGTAATTTTTAGGTTTTCTTGTTCAGACAATAAACAGTTTGTCAAATTCGAAACGGGTAGGTTAGGTTAGGTTAGAACTGTGACCAAACAACGCGCGAAGGCGAGCGAGCGTAGCGAGCGTGCCGCGGCAGCGGCCGCCGAGTGCTAGATTTCCTCTTTTGCAAAGCAAGCATGGTACATACTGAACTAGCATTGTTGTGCTAGTATGGGCAAATGAATATTAATAAATGTTATGGAAAACGACATTATTGAAAATAAAAAATATAGCTGATGAATTTATGGATTAAAATTATTATGACACTTGATCGATTATGACCAATGAAATTAGTGAAAATGATTTTATGTCATTTCACGATTATGGCAACTGAAGCGTTATTACTAATGAAATTATGGCAAATAAAATTATGGCATATAAAATTATGGCATATTAAATTATGGCAAACATTAGTAAACCATGAAATTACGCGGTTTCCAGCGCCAAAGAGTTATGTTGTTTTTATTATTTCTCTGACGTTATAATTTTCGAGTTCTTTACGTGTTTATTTTAATGGGTTTGTTATATGATTTAGTAGATTTCGTGTATGGAGAGTAATTTTAATATGATTCCAGAGTGTAACACAGTACTTAGGTAGTCCAGAGAAATGGAAAATAAATTGAAAATATGACCAAAATATCTTTGCAGTACTGTTTGCAAATTAAAATACTGGCATATTAATGCAAGTTACCAGTCAGTTGGTTTCTCACTAGAATCCCGGAGTCTGGAATTGTGCCCGGTTGATAATAATAATTATGCTCGCTTCGTGTATGGGGCTTAAACATAACCGGCGAAATGTGGGTGTTCTTTAAGTACACCTCTGCCTAATCCCTCGGGGAATAAAGGTGTGATGTTATGTTATGTAACGCAAGTTAGACTAGCTATCCATATTATGAATCATTTACGAAATGGTGGCCGAATGACATTTACGTACGGAACGCAGTTAGTCAAAGATGTGTTATGGCAACGATGCGGTCTAAAAGAAGGTGTAGTGTCAGAAATTGAAAAGAGTATGCTTAGATGGTTTGTTTGGTCATGTTGAGACGATGAATGAAAGGCAACTAACAAATGGTATTTACGAGGCCTATGTGAGTGGAAACGCCGAGAGGGGACAGCCCTAGAAGGTCATATACTGGTTATGTTCTTCGGAAACGTTAGGTGAGTAGTACACGCAACCGGCGTGCGTGTTTGACCAGATGTATGAACGTAAACGAAGCAAAGGGAGTATGTAAGTATGTAGGTGGCATTCTTTAGTTTCTGTCTACCGCCATGGAAGAAGACGTGAGTTTATTTATATTATGTATGTACGCGGCTTTAAATATCACCTCAAGTTTTATAAAAAGTTAGGCTTTCCAGAGCGTCGTCTCCGTATCGTATTCCTGTGACAGTCGCTTTGCAAAGTTTGATGTGACATGTTTACGCCCAGGTACTCTACTGACTTAGAGCTTCCGCAGACATACAATTGAAGTTGGCCAACTATAGTCAAGTATATAGGCCACTTACTAAGATACAGATACAGATTTAGTTGAACAAGATGTGCGGGCTAGCATATGTAACTATACCTATTGGTATACTCTGCGATTTAGCCGGCCAACTTATAATTATAAATCTGAGGTCGCCCTTAAGGTACGGTCTCCTAGAAGAGCGGTGGCCCCGTCACATACCTTTGCGTCGGTAGTGACGGCTGTCATGAAAATGGTGGCGGCAGCAAAGATTTATATCGATAGATTCGCCCCACCTCTTTAGTTTCTTTTTCGTTTTGACACCTCTGGCACACAATGACGCTGTAACTTGAATAGATTGTCATGGTACTGCTATTTAATAACGTGTGACCTCGCTTTTCCCGAATAAAGCTAGCGTTTGACTTTACGTTGTAAAAAAACGGAAATCTCAAATACACCAACTTACTTTCAGAAATGACGTTTCCGTGACGTCACTTGCCGATAAATATTATTGTAGACGCTATGTGGCGGTCACCATGCTTCTAAGAATCCGTAGCTCAGATGGTTTGTACTCGACTACCTACCATTAGAAAATAAAGAACGGAAGCTTAAGACTAAAATAAAAATAACAATGAGAAGACTCCATTTTGGAAATGGCGAGATCTCTCAGCTATAATTTCTACACAAAGACATTTCCCTTGGACAGTTAACCATCTATCTTCCGGAAATAGTGCGAGTCACCGCGCTTGACGTACTGATAAATGATTAGAAATTATCTGTGTATTGAATTAATAGTAGTGCAACTGCTGGTTAGCCAGTTGCACTATAGAACAAAAAATAAAATAAAATTGTTTATTTTCTCACCATTAAAAACTACAATTTAGTACATGAAAGTTATTACAATTGTTTTTTTCTGTGGTGGTTAAATAAAGTGCACAGAGTAGTTACCCTACCCCTTGAACTAGGCGGAAAGCTGAATATCAGGTGATAGTGTTCAGCTATTTACAATCTGAACTATCTTTGGACGTTTGTGAAGAATGTGTGTGTGAAAGCAATGTATCCGTTGTGCAATATTAATAGAAGTTTTATACGTCTGTTACTGCATTAACCGATCAGCACGCGTACCATGGCTACAGCGGAAATGGAGGCCACGAAAGACCATGCGGCGATTTTCTTTAAGAGCGATGTCAATTAAATATTTGTGAAAAACAAAAATGACACTTTGTCTTCGTAGAATAAAATAATATAGATTAAGTGGTCAAACTACAAGGGTGGTAAGAAAAAAAAATATTCAGACAAGCGCAGGAGATCTCATACTAAATTGAGACACTCATTGAAACATCAATAAAAAATAAAACAATAAAAATAAACACAGGTAGACCCACATTTCGCCAGTTATGTTTAAGTCCCATGTAATAGGGGGCAAGCCTATTGACATCAACCGGGCACAAACCCAGACTCCGGGCAAAAATAAACAAAGTAAAATTAAAATAGGAACAGAGAGCACAACAGTAGGTAGGTGCGCGGGGGCAGTAGGTACGTCCATTACGCGTCATATCAGGCCACAATCAAATTATAGTTAATGTTCATCAACACATCCAAGCGCCGTATTTCATTTTACAATAATTGAGCCACAAAATTGTACCTAAATACAATATTAACCCCGAATGCGTATTTACTCAGTAATTTCGTATATAAGTATAGATTTTTGACACAAAAGGTCACCCAATAATTGCAGCAGCGACGAGATGGTTATCGTTAACGCCTTCCCACCCAAATTACTGAATTAAACTTCGAAACTACGACCTACATATTTCTTTTATTATAAAAACTCCACGTTTAACTTTAAATTTAAAAATAAACACAGTTTTTATTCATATTTCAAAGAATTTCTAAAGGATACAGTTTTATAAAATGCTGCTAGCAATTATGACTACGTCGTAGTTATGAATTTAAAAATTCCAGTACAATGACTGCACAAAAGTGCAAAGAAAGCTCGCACAAAGAGATTTGAAAGCATCTGCAGCTTGGATACAGCTTTGGACTGCAAATTACAGCTGAGATAAACAGTGGCTATGCGCCGAGCCGCGACGCCGCTCCGTCTACGCGGTCTACGCCAGTTCGTAGCGGCAGCACGTAGCGAGCGGTCGCCCGTAGCCCGTCGTAGCGAGCGACTACGCCGGCGCGGTATGTACGAGCCAGCACAGTGCGTCCGCAAACATAAACAAATAGTGATATGAGTTGTGCGTCCCCGAGCCTAGTATTCCGACTAACTCTCCTCATATTAACTTTTATAGTGTCGTGTACATTCGTCGCCAGTGTGGTGTGGTTATTGCGAACGAGTGGCTCCTCTAGCCAATATGAGAATTATTACTTGTCGAGAATTAATATAAGCGCCGTTAAAAGCGACGGTAACAATATTTCGACGACACCGCCTGTATCAGACCATTATAAAGACTTGATTAAAATAGAGATAGCGATGCGGCGGGTGGAGGAAAATAGTAGAAGATTAAAAGAGTATACGAAGTCGTTATTGTGGGATAACAAGGACAAGTCTTTGTGGTGTGTGTTGTTTAAAGAGAATGGGAGGTTGGAGAAGCCGTTGCGAGGCGGGAAGCATAGACATACAATTGATGAGGAATATATTCGAACATTGAGGGAACAGAAAATGAGAGAAGCTTTGATACATTTGAGGCACCACGGCGCTCACCACCGGCGGAGACCCGACGTCCTTCCAAACCTGCCCTACATAAAATAAATAACCGTATATTGAGTTACGTGTCGCGGAAATTGCTTCGGATTCTCTATGGAACTGTTTCCAGTTCAAAATATCATATTTTCACTGACCGTACAGGAAAATTATTCAAATTATTGCAACAATTCGTATAAAGTCCGATTCAATTTCGGTCGTGTTAAGTGGAGAGATTTTAATGATAATACTTTGTAAATATTTTGTACGTCGGTTTAATGTAAATGACTGTATTCATGTGTAAATATATAACGTTGACATAAGTGTAAATATGATATATGGCACAATTAAATAAATCTTTGTTGACTTCAGACAATATTTTTTTAAAGTAATTTCAGAAATGTTTTGGAATTCAGTTGTATTTCTTGGATTTACGTCTGCTTTAGGTTGCTTAACATTTTACCTCTTAGACAAATATACTTTAGTTTATATTGTTTTGCAAATATCCGGGAACTAATAATATAAGGATGTATAACATAGGAAATATTTTGCTAAGATTAACATTGACCGTTTTAACATTCACAACACGGTGTATAACATCATACGAGTACATGATTTAAATGATTATGGTATGTAATCATCATTTGCTGTTTTGATTATAATTATTCATAGAGGTTTTATCAATAGACGAAAATCTCATAATAAAATGTTAATTAAACTGTAGAATTGCCATTAGAATCAGTGATTTAAATCATTTTGGCCTAATGAATTTATGATTACTTGTTGACGTTTTGTAACTGGGTAACTAATAATATTCACAACATTGTCATCGAAAATATTTTTTCTCTTTAATATGTGATCAAAAATTATGTTACTTTCGTTTGAATTGTAATACACTGACGAGAAATATAAAAAAGCCACTTGCAAAAAGTGGCAATTTTTTTTAACTCTTTTTGCAATGGCTTTTTTATATTGTTCGTCAGTGTAGATGAGGTGTAGATAGATTCATTTACGTAGTCAACGCTATGTGTGGAAGTCTAAAAAATAGACAGTGTTTGGCACTGTTATGTATTAAAAAAACAGGATATCTCCCTGGGCAGTCTATACTAACATCTTACTGACTGGCTTATTTTTATCGCGCCTTATCCTATTCTCAAGTCACACAAATAAAAATATTGGCTAGCTCACGTACACAAAAAGGCGCGAAATATAATGAATCTGTCCATACCGGTTTATATTCAGCCTAAAATGTCGGTGCTTTATATTCAAAAAGTTTTGGTTTCAATGGGACCTCATTTTCAAAAGTTAATTGTATAAATCCATTTAATTTGTAAAACGATACGATTCAGCATTTAATTTTCTCAGTACTTTAACATTCCATCGTGTTAAAAGTATGAATAAAATGGTTTGTGTATGAAACTTTTGTTTTATTTCTGACAAGTTAAATTAATGAAAGGGTGCAAAGAAGATTAGGGGTAAATGAAAAGGGTGACAAAAACAATTAATAACATAATATCTTGCATTTTTGTTTTCACGATTTCAAGATAAAATTGTCTGCTGAAGTCATCTAAAGCTTATAAAAAGTTTTATCAAAATCGGGTCAGTGACTTTGGTAATTTTTTGTAGATAATATAAAAGTTATTTTTCACAAAGTTTTTTTATAGAACGACTGACGTACTTACATATAATGTGTCAGTAGGTTCTTTCTTTATTGCATTTACCAATGGAAATCATTTTGTGTCAATTAACTAAGGGTAGGTACTCGAACTGTGTACCTGGCCTGACTTTCGAATTCTCAAAAGACATTTAACTTTCATGTGAAACACATCGGTGAAGTGACAGAGACAGGATGCATTACAGTACTTTTTAGGCCTCTAGTCCTAAGCGAAAACATTCCTTCCGCACCTAAATGTCTTGTAATGTGAATAAAAATGGTATGAACGTGTAAGGTTCAGCTGTTTCTTCCCACAATTATATCCGTCTGTCACGACCGGTCGGTTCAAAGAAAAAGACTGGACTTGGACCTGTGGAAATAACTAAAATTAATGGGTAAATTTCTAAGTTCAACGTAGTTTTATTTTAAACTTGATGCCATTAATACTTTGTTACTATGGCTATTGCATTGATGGTAAAGTACGTAAATCAATATCGTAAATGCAGAAAAAACTGTTAAAAAAAACATTACGACATAAAATTATTTATTATTTATTTATTTTAATCACAATTATAACACCTTTACAGACTTATCCAAGATGATGTTATAAGTTATAATGTCTACACCAAATTACAATAAAGGAGGACGCTTAAAAAGAACCCAGCTCCGGGGGAAAAGCGATGTATCTCAAATCATCAATAATAATAAGTATTAAAATAATAACCGGTCATGATCGTGATCCTTACTGGCAAACATATAAAAAATTGCGAGTTTTATTATGCAGATTATGCAGTCGTCTATATAAAAAACTGATAATTAGTTTTAATTACTTACATTCAAAAATATTATGTTATAATGCGAGCTTGGCTCATTTTATATTTTTTTACAATGCTTAAAGTCGTTGAAAGTACTATGGATATATTTATTGTAATAGAAACTTCGAGAGTTCCACATCAAAATAGTCAGGATTTAACAGCGTCGTCACGTGAAAATACTATTGTTAACAGCGATACTATGATATTGATTCGATAGTTTGGAGTCCTATATTATCGCCATCAGCGCCATCTATACTATCAATAATTATATATTATAATCACGTGAGGACACTTGGAAGTTTTGGGAGTACAGGTGAAATCAAACCAGGGTGTATATATAACATTTTTATTTACTGTTTTAGAGGTATGAGGAACAGGGTGTAAAGTTCACTCATCCTCTATAGAAAAGGGAGGATCCTCCAACTAGACGGGTGTCCTGTATGACGGGCAACTGCCCAACGATAGATGTCAGGATCTTTTATACTATAAATGTTGAACTTTGCTTGCGCGATGTAGCATTTTGATGCGTAATTTGCATGTGGCTTCACAGTGCCAGTTGAGGTTCCAGTGAGTCTGAACCGGGTGCCGAATAGTTGAATAGTTCGTGGTGAGTCGGAACTGGGTGGGGCTGCGTTATGATCCAGTGAGTCGAATGTAGTACAGTGCCGGGTTGTAGCTGACAGCTGGCGTCGACGAGGAGAAGGTAGAAAGGGCTCTGTTGTGGACGGGCCGTAAGTGCAGTGTGCTGTTTCAAAGTTGCTGCTGAGGCTGATGGTGATGACCAGGAATGCTTAAACACATGACTTAACTCATCATTATGAACAAATTTTACTATGGGACCAAACCGGAAATCGCGAAAAAAAATCAGCTGTTCCGTACATTTTTACGAGCGATACGAACATAAATGTATGGAACGGCTGATATTTTTGGTTCCATAGTAAAAGTTGTTCACAATGATGAGTTAAGTCACGTGTTTAAATATCGGTCACTAATTACCAGTCACCCTATATATAATTATTGATAGTATAGATGGTGCTGATGGCGATAATATAGGACTCCAAACTGTCGAATCAATATCATAGTATCGCTGTTAACAATAGTATTTTCACGTGACGACGCTGTTAAATCCTGACTTTAATAGAATACCCTGCAAGCAGAATAAGAATTCTATACTAAGTAACATAACAAACAAAATATACAAAGAAGTCAAAAACCTCGTATTCAACAAATAAAAGTTTAAAGTTCGACAATGGTGTCCATTGCTTGATGCCAGGGCAGGTCCCAATTTAATAGTAGCACTAAGACCAACGTTTGAAATAGAAAATATTATAAGTAATATAAAAATTTACATCAATTTGTTGCTTAACATTCTTTGTACTTACATAAATAAAAACCTTAAAAATGTTCAAACCGATACTAACTTGAAAACATTTGAAACCTCTACTCAAAGTATTTTGTTACTAGGTTAATAGACCTAAGACCTGGACCTAGACCTGTTTTGTGTAGATTTGTTTGTATTTCCTTGGTGTGGTGTGACCGTCGAACTGCCAAGTCATAGGTCTCGAGTTCGAACCCAAGGCACGCACCTCTGACTTTGCGGATTCATGTGCGTAAAGAGGTGGGCGCCGACCAAAAAATTGTCGGCGGCGGCGCGCCGAGAGGAATTAGTTATTAGTAGAGGGTTATTAAAAAAAAAGCAATTTTTGGATTTAGTGTTAAATTGTAAAACTATCAAAGGTAGAAATTGGAATTAAAATCAGGAAAATGCATAATTAAATGTTTTTACAACATTTATGGATGAAAATTATGACGCGAGTAGGGCTCAACCGCGATCTTTTAGCTTTCAAAATAAAATAAGAATTAATTTCTTTAAGAAAGTGTCCTGTGAATCTGGGATCTAAAAGTGATGCCACTACTACATTTTTGGTGAAATTCTATTTTTAAAGTGTCATCATTATGACACTTTCTTCGTCTGAGATCGCCTCAGTCGGCGCCAAATTTCGAATACTCGGCGGCGGCGGCGGTGCACAGTATGCGGCGCGGCGTCCACCTCTATATGTGTATTGTATAATTATCACTTGCTTAAAAAACGGTGAAGAAAAAAATTGTGAGGAAGCCGGTATAACTGAGAGAAATTTATCGACGGCATGTGAAGCCAAGTCAGAGGCCCATAGGCGGCTTTAAAACTCTGACATCAGGTTAGTCACTAACCACACGAAAAGACGCTATACGGAGATACTTAAGACAACCCGGTCAAAATAGATAATATCAACATTTATGTACGTACCTAGACAAGGTTATACACTCCCGTATATTTTTATGGCACTATAGGGTGACTACACCGACATTCTTACCCGTAGCTATATCGGTGCCAGTATTAACCCCTAAAATAGATTATACTAAGGAAATGGTGATATTCACGCAGGCTGCGACCGAATTTTCCGGAAGATTGTTATGGCTATAAGCTTTCTGAAGGAAATATAAGATTCATATCACCCTGCGGAAGTATATACATAGTGCTTTTACATAAGAGTGCACATATTTTTAGATGTAAGTAAATATGAAGACAAGGTTACCTTGTATAAGTTAAGGGCGCACCGAGGAAACGATACGTGGTTGTGAAATAATTGCGTTCGATTGATCCCTTCAATAGTTATTATTTAATCTTTAGTTATACAATGAATATGTAAGATATTTAAGGTTTCGCTCTTTACATTAAATACTTTAGAAACACGATTAATTATAATTTCCTCAATTGAAAAAAATCCAAAGTATCTCTAAAAAACAAAATAAACCCTTAGTAAGGCGTAAATATTTCATGGAAGGTAATCAGTTTTTTAATAATAACAAAACTACTTGTTTTCTGTGTCGTATATATTTTACATTTTCAAAATGTGTATCTTTTTAGTAATACGAGTACGTAGAGAATACCTAAATTAGCGCGCGAACCGCCCATTCTTAGCCAGCGTCGCAACGCTTCCCCGCATGCTAAAAAACTCGGCTTAAATATAGACCACACTTTGCGTGGGTTTCATAATAGAGAGGGGAATAAAAATAGAAGAATTAAAAGTGAAAATTGAATAACTGAGCTTATTTTTAGTCTGTGGTAATATTTGAGTAAAACACATATGTCCGCAACATTTTATTTTCGTCCTGTGAATGGTTATTTCAGAAATACCTCTATTGCGTTGAACATAATTAGTCATAAGTAGAATGTGGAAGAGGTATTTGTAAGGAAAACCAACCAACAAGAAGATATTTCGGAAAAATGTTAGTGCATTGTGACAACACCCACGAATTCATGGTACAAAAGAAAAATATGAGTTGTAAACAGTGATAGTCAATTGACTCAGGCGTGAATTTGCGGAAATCCATTATATATAAAATACAATAGACGACGTATATTTAGTAACCTAATCAGCTTAACTGTTCTTAAACAGTTATAAAGAACCCTGTAAGAAATCGACACGTGTTTCACCTCTCAACGAAGCATCCTCAGGATGACGATTGACTTGTTGTCCTAAGGATGCCTCGGTGAGAGGTGAAATACGTGTTGATTTCTTACTGGGTTCTTTATAACTCTTTAAGAACAGTTATGCTGATTAAGTAACTAAATAGACGCCGTCTATTCTATTTTGTAAACAGTGATATAAATAAAATAGTTGTCGATTAATTGAAGAATAAGATAATATCATTTCGTCCTGTACCTATTGTCCCCTTTGTAGACACACATTTGTGTTGCTCGCTCATGTATTGTCCCCACATTTTGCCTGTTATGTTAAATGTCCCAAATAATAGGGGGTGGGGCAAACGTATTGCCATTACCCAGACCATTAATTAATACAGAGCCACTTATTATGTAAAAATGGCCTTAGACAAATGACTACTAACTTTAGGCCGCTTTCACACAAACCTTATAGTCGGCTACTGTGAAAATGTATGAAAAACCAAGGACAGTCAATCGGCGGCTGAATTTTTTAAACATTTTGTATTGAACGCCTACAGTCGGCGGCCGACTATACGCTTTGGTGTGAACACTACCTTATGCCCGTCTTCACTAAAACTAGGTGGCACCTAAATGAATATCTAAATAAAAGTTGTAATTTCAATTCGTGATTAAAGGCGTTGATTCTTACTGTTAGTAAGAATCAACGCCTTTTTCGGGCGTTGAAGTTTTATTTGTTTATTACTTACGGTTTTATAATTTCGACATCCACTACAATCCCCATTGATTGAATCTCATATTTGCAAACACATAACCCACCACTTAAATTGGTTAATTAATTCAAAAAGAGGCCGAATTAAAATTCAGGGCGCACATTTTGCTTTGATTCAGCCACATATTCGCAAACTGACCCATTTGTTCAAAGAGCTCACTACGGCTTCACAATTCGATTGCTAAGCTTCAGTCGTGGTTCGATAATCCTATGCAAATATTGAATTAAAGTGGCCTTAATACTCAAACTCTGGAAGTTTACACACTGTTGGGTTCAGCTTCATAGTAATCAATCGATAGTCCATAATAGAGGCAGTTTGAAAAGCAGTCTACATATTTTGTTTGAGGCTTATTTTTTGTGGGTACAGTTATTTAGGTGCGGGTCGATCGATCTGGTTAAGCTATGCTTGCCGCGGTTGGTCCGTGCATGGGTGACCATCTTTACATACCAAGAGCCGTCCGTGTCTCGGAAAGCACGTGAAGCCATTGGTCCCGGCTGTCATTTGTAGAAATTTGTCTGCACAGCAATTTAAATAAATGTCAATTAAATTAATGTTAAATAAATATTGTTGAACTGTCAGAATGAAAGCCAATGCTACTGTAAATGTGTTACGCAATTGCCCCGCTGAACAGTCAGCCCCGCAAAAAGACATTGTTGCGTTCCAATTGTCATTCCAACACGGCGGTAACTCTTTTGAAATCACTCCCTGTCGCTACGATTTCATACAGTCCCACAGTTTACTCGTAACAGTAACATATTGGATTTATACTCAATAGTGGAGCATGAATAGTGGCAGACTGCCAGCTAACTGCGATCACAATATCCATTTCGCGCAGTTGACTCGTATGACTGGCGGCACTGGCATGGCAAGTGTGGCGTGAAAGCCGAGTACAGTCATATAACTATTCAAACGAGGCATGACTTACATCAAGTTTTTGATACTTGTGGGTTTGTGCCTGATTTCTGTCTTGGCCAATATCGAACATAGTCTCCATAGCAATTTAACATCTTTAGAAGCGTGAGCACTGGTGGCCCAGTGGTAACGGCCCCGACTTACGAGTTGTTGGTCGTGGGTTCGATTAAAACGCAGGAAGGCGCTTTACCACCACTGCTCTCAAAACGGTGAGGAAAAACACTGTGTGGAAACCAGCATGTCCTACAACCAAAAATTCGATGACATGTGACATCTACCAACCCGCACAGGGCCCGCGTGGTAAATTATAGCTCACTCCCTCTCAAAAAGAGGAGGTCTGTGACCCAGCAAAGGGAACACTATCGGCTGATTATGAAAGAAGCGCTGTAAATATTCTCACATAGGTTGTATTGCTATGGTACTTTAATAGCTATTGGTTAATTATTAGGAAATATGATTTCAGTAGTCATGTGCCTATAGAATGCTTACTGGTTGAATACGAAATTATACTCATACTTGACGTATTTAATTGTATCGCAGCATATACGTAATGTGGGACTGGCTAATGAAGGCATTGGCATTGGTAACCATGGTAACATAATATATTTTAATCAGAATTCAATAACTCAGATGGGCAAGAATTCTTAAGTTGCGATATGCAAGTCCTCCAGACTGGCCATGGCGGCCAATCTCAACGGAGACTTGCCTTCGGCGAGGGAGATAAGTGTGTGCGCAGACACAGGTGCACTCTCTCTTCCCGCATTCTCATAGTCCGCTGGGACGGCAAACCCACACGACCGGAGAGAGATCAGGCGCAGGACCAGCTTAACGTGCTTTCCGAGACACGGGGTTATCATACCGCTAACTTACTAACTCTGGGCTGCTACTAAGAAAATCCATAATGAAAAACCCAATACCCCATGCTTCAAACATATTAAAATATTCAACATTAAGTTGACAGTTTAAAGTCTCTACATATTAAATAATTAGATATTTTAACTTGTCCTTGACATTTTTACCTCTCAAATACCGACGATAATACCTCTTTGTCTTTAAAGAGAGAGGGCAATATACTATATACTCTATAGCATGAATCAGAAAGATGTGGTCCCATACAAAACTTTAATACCATTCGGTCCAAATGTATGGGACGGTTAATTTTTTTTTTTGCTATTACGATGTTGGTCCCAAAGAGAAAGTGGTTCAGGTTGATGGTCTGTACCACCCGTCAAAAATTTCCACATCTTTCTGATACAGACTAGAACCATTTAGATTGTTAAGACTCCATGAACCATTAGCCCAATTGTTTTCATAAATAATGCTCTTTTCTCGCAAACATTCAAGGGGAAGTCACACATTATTATAATAACTACTATGACTTGAGTTAGGCACGATTAGCTTGCGCTGCACGCTGTAAAGATTTTTAACGAGCTGTTACTCGTAGCTTTCACGCTGTTGGCAAAATATTTGAATGCAAAACTCCTTCGTACACAGCTTATTCACTCTTTCTTAATTCAATTCTTTTTTTAACCCCCGACGGAAAAAGAGGGGTATTATAAGATTTTGAAAATAAAATACACCAGGATTTTTTTTAAAGCATCTAATACCTACCGGAGTCGGATTCCAGTCTAACCGGATGCAGCTGAATACCTGTATTTCACATAGAGCGATTGCCTATCTGACTTCCACAGCCCAGTTACTGGGTAACACGATACCCCTTGGTAACACTGGTTGTCAGACTTTAGGGCTTCTGACTAACCAGTACGACAGTCAAAGATCAACGAATGACAGCCGGAACCAACGGCTTAACGCTTAACGTGTTTTCCGAAGCATGGAGAAGTCTAGATATGTAAGGGATAGTCACCCATCCACGAACCAACCGCGGCAAGCGTAGCTTAACTTTCGATCAACCCCGTGCGGCAGTTATTAGCACTACCGAGTCTACCCCATCCGCTTTAAGGAGGGGGTTCCTAAAGCGGATGGGGTAGACTCGATAAAATGAAATCTCGGTGACACCTACGCTTAAAAAGGTGAAAAAAGAATCAGCACAAGTGCATACTTTTTACGCTGTAATCCTCTATAAAGGAGGAAATCTCCCAACCCTAAGGACGTGAAAAGAGGTTACCTAAATATATTTTCATGGTCACTGCGGCCGCCTGTATGAGGCCAATAATAAAACCGAGTTCGTATAGTGCGGGACTATTTTATGTGTTTTAATATTCATAAAAGTAAGGAACAGATACACTTACCCACTTTAGTAGGCGCGACCTACTTAGTTAGAATGTGTGCTTCATAAAATCTCACACATAAAGTTGCCCTTTTTTTGAATAAACACCATTTCTGGGGAAAAGGTTTTTAGGAATAAACAAATACAATTTTTATTGAGTTACAAGAAACGGATAAAATTCTAAGATTTATGGACTACTTCGTCCTCTGTATATTGTAAAACTAAATCACTATATTTTTTTTCTGTTAAAAAAAGGGTTTTCTAGAATAGGTACGTTATAGGATATAACTATACTTAATTTTTCGTTCTTTTTACCTATCGTGGTATAGTTATCTTATTCTAGGTGCATCGTCTTCACATATAATTATATAATTAATATATACAGTTATTGTGAAAACATTTTTAAAGAGTAACGGTGGAGTTTCTCGCCCATTCTTCTCCATACGAAAACTACTTTTTGGAAGGGGCGGGGCGACTAGAATCAATTCAATTTATTGCCATTTTTTGACGTTCGAAGGTGCCGTTTATGTGTCTAATTGAAATAAATTATTTGGCTTTGACTTTAGAATAAACAATTTCATTTCAATTGAAATGAAAAGCTATGTAATTAAATGAAATTCTCTGAAAATTAACTCTTGCGGACTATCTTTCGCCTTGCCTACATGAAAAAAGAAGGCTCTACTTGTTATCTTTGCGTTATTGTAACAACACCTAATGGAATGTTTTGTCTCAATATCTACTCAATATTCAATATTGATATACATAGCACTGTTAAGGTACATAATGAGACAGTTGCGTGTGGCGGGCGTTGGGACAGGAGCAACAAAAATAATTGAATATATACATAATTGATTAATAGCTATTACAAAGTGACAGATATTGATTGCTATCGATGCGATGGTAAATGGTGTGTTTGTTGACTCTTTCGTAATGTTGTACTCCTAGTACTTGTTTACATTTCTGTGATGGCTTTTTCAATATTACTTTAGTTAAATTATGTTTTCAATTTATTCTAGATGATATAATAATAAATTCTTTATTTGACTGCCTAGCCTTTTCCCAACTATGTTAGGGTCGGCTTTCAGTCTAACAGGATGCAGCTGAATACCAGTACTTTACATGGAGCTACTGTCTATCTGACCTTCACAACCAAGTTACTGGGTAATACGATACCCCTTATTAAGACTGATCGTTGGGCTTCTGACTGCCTGTAACGACTGTCAAAGATCTACAATAGACCAACCCCCGGGACCAACAGCCTTACGTGCTTGTCAAGACACGGAAGGGTCTCGATATGTAATGTCAAAGGCCATTCACGAACTAACCGCGGCAACCGTAGCTGTTATTTTAGCCACTACCCGATCAATAAAATTCTAATGTCGAATATCTATGTCCAATATATTCTTTCTACACATAACCTTCCGGAATAAATAGTCTAAATGATGGTACAAACCGCATCTAATATCCATTGTGTAGTTTGGAAGATTAAAGGCTCGTGCAGACCAGCGCGACTTGTTACAAAAACCGGACAAGTGCGAGTCGGACTCGCACACGAAGAACCACCGTACAATATTTAGCAAAAAACGCAAAAAAACTCGTGAGTATTACTACTATCTATCCTATTACGGTTCATGAGATACAGCCTGAAGAAAGACAGACGGACGGAGGGACAACGGAGGCTTCGTAATAGGGTTCCGTTTGACACATTCGGGTACAGAACCCTAAAAAGTGACTTTGTTTTGTAATATGGAAAAAATCAGACATAAAAGAAAATCTTCACATCAAAGATTGACCTTTAGAGGGTTTTAAAGATTAGAACGTGGTGATTAGAAATTCGAAAATAAGTTTTTCTTTAATATTCTGAGGAAAAATGCCGTCAGCATAATAATGTAGGTAGGTGTTAGGATTAAGTAGATTGTCCTGAAGGAGATTGTCTTCACAAAAACTTTTCAGTCTGTAAACATAACAGAATATTTCAAGCCTTTATTCCTCGGTCGTGATGGCCCGGTGGCTTAACCACCCGTGCCTCGCCTCTCATGCACGAGAATAGGGGTTCAAATTCGGGCAAGTAGGTGACTAAGTAGGTAAGTAGGTATGTGACTTTTTCAATTCATATACAGTAATTTCTGAGTTTACCTTGGATATTACTGCCACCGGTGAAGGCACACATCGTGAGGAAACCTGGACTCACAGTTAATATAATGTCTGAAATCGCAAACCCGTCTTGAGCAAGCGTGGTGATCAATGCTCGTGCCTTCTCCGTATGAAAAGAGGCCTTTTTCCCTGCAGTGGACAATAATAGGCTATTATTGTCCACTGCATGGAAAAAGGCCTCTTTTTAATATTATTAAAAATTATATTATTCTTCGGTTTACCCCTTGTTAGCCGGGGTATACCTACAATACACCTACATATCGCCGATTTGGTGAAGGAAAACTTCGTGAGGAAACCGGCATGTCTTAGAACCAAAAATTCGAAGACTTGTGACTTCTTCGAACCTCCACTGGGCCCGCGTGGTAGATTACGACCCACTTCCTTTCACAGAGAGGAGGCCTGTGTGACCAGTGGGAACATTAATAGGCTGATTATGATGAGAGGCGGCGAGCCTATTGTCAACTGAAACTGAAGACTCTAGGCTGTTACTCAGAAATTCCTAGTGGAAAAAACATCCTAATTTCTAATGGAAACACGCAGTCACCCATTGTACTTATATTTGTTTAGTTTTAATATTGATACAAGAAGTACAGTTAGCTTCAAAAAGATGTGTACCCACAAAACATATAATACATTAGGTACTAACACAAATTGTAGACAACCGAATTAATTTTTGTCGATGTAAGTAGGTGTTATAAGTCTGTTTATACATACCTACTGTGATTACTGTTAATGGATACTTCAGAGCGTATATTCTAAAATACATTTTTTTCTATAACCGCAACCGCGAGTGTTAAAATATTACAATGACAGTGCCATAACAATCAATCCTAAACTGTTTAGTCAACGCACGCACACACTGCACAAATATGCTAAAAAACTACGCATGTTTTCCATTTTGATTGCTGCTATTCTGCCACGTTTTTTTTATATTTAATTTTTACAGATTCTATCTGGGCGACCGAGCTCTGCTCGGTTAATAATAGAGGAAACAAATTTTCCCAAATATGATACTTAGCTAGATCGATATTTTGCGATAAAACGATCTAGCTAGCGATCGGCCGTTTTCGAGAACGTGATACAAATATCCGGGGGTATTGTCACTGATTCAGGCGGCCTTATATCAAAATTAATCAATCTTCCTAGCCTTTTCCCAACTATCTTGGGGTCAGCTTCCAGGCTAACCGGATGTAGCTGAATACCAGTATTTTACATGGAGCGCTGCTTATCTGACCTCCACAACCCAGTAACTGGGTAATACAATACCCCTTTCTTGACTCTAGACTTTCGGGCTTCTGACGACTCGTAACGACTCAAAGTGTTCCATTGGACCAAAAAAAAATCCCTCTGCTGTTTATGGTATTTATCGATCAAGGGATGCATTTATTCAGCAATATTTCTGTACTAGTGTCAAGTCGCACTTTTGCGTTTTTAGGGAGAAAAAAAATTAAAAAGAAAATCTAAAAAATATTACTCTGTATCCGGAGGTGATTTTCCAATAATAAAAACTGGATAATATACGCCCAAAGATGCTCTATCAGATTATATTTATATAAAATAAATATCTATATCTTGGACAGTTACGTTTTCAGAATTTATTTAAATGAAAAGATCACCTAAACTAAATCATTGAAAAAAAAAAGTATTTAAAATCGACACGTACCCGGGTGTTTTACTCGTGCATTATAAATGCATCCCTTGATCGATAATTACTATAAACAGCAGAAGGATTTTTTTTTGTCCAATGGAACACTGTGCGAATGACAGCCGAGACCCATGGCTTAACGTGCTTTCTGAGGCACGGAGCAGTCTCGGTATGTAAAGATGGCGTTTCAGGCGGCCTTATACGTATATTTATAGTGTAATATCAACAGTATACTTAAGGTAAGAAATTGTGCACAAATAAATAAATATTTATTTATACAAATATTGCTCATTTAATAGTAGGTACAGGATTTGTCATTGTTTCATTTCGTTTATACGTCTGGAGCTCACTAGAAATTGACACCGCCGCGCGCCGTCGCTACCAATCTTACAGAATGGCTAATCGTTTCACCACTAGTTATCTAACATTTTCTAGTGTAGATAGTTAGAGCCAAAATGAGCATTCTGAAAGAAGCACTAAAATGTTAGCATTATGGCTTGAGTTATACCTACGTAATTTAAAGTTATTATAGAATCACTAGCTTTTGCCCGCGGCTTCGCCCGCGTGGATGTCGGAAAATATCCCACTGGAACGTAGTACTCTCTGTGTTAATCCAGGTTATAAACTGCCTGTGTGCCAAATTTTAGTCTAATGGCTACTACACACAGTGCCGGCGGCATGGCCGCCAGCACTGCCGCCGGCCAAGCCGCCGGGCGCGCCCGGCACTGCCGCACAAAGCCGCACAAAGTAACGCAAAGGAAATGAGGGCGCAAAAGCTGGAGACACGTGCCGCGCGGCATAAGCCGGCAGCGCCGCCGGCATGTGTGTAGTACCTATAATCCCTTCAGCCGTTTTTGCGCCAATCCGGAACATACATCCAGATAAACAGAGAAAAATTCTTCGTTACCATTGTTTTATTCTTTTTTAGATTTTAGCACTCATACGGCAAATAAAATACTCAATACTCAATACTCAATTATTTATTGCATTCCATATGTATTACATAGATGGTATAACAAAGTAAAAGACCAATATGGACTAATATGTCGGGCACAGCAAGTTTAGGAGAGAGGAAGAGGGCTAAGTAACAATTCAAGCAATTCAATGTCAATATAAATTAGAGGTGTTTAATTGGGTGTATAACTAGGTATATATAAAAATATTGGGTTTGTGTATAAAAGTATAGTAAGTATATTAGTTATTTTAATTTTATGTATTGTTGAGAAATAATCACTACACACCCACCACTAAAAGCATTTTGAATAGAAACCACCTCTCATGTATTCTCTTTTCATTTAATTCGCAAAGCTTTAAATATTTCTCAGAACATTGTACCTCTTTGCCCTTTGTGCTGACAGCCAGTAAATGAAAATGTGCATGTTTAAAGTTTGTACTAGAGCTCTTTAATCTACAACCACAGAGCTTTCGAGCTAGTTTATTGTCAACAACTTGGTAGTTTTATGTATGTACGAGTATTATTCAAAGAGCAATAACCTTAGAATTGCATTATTTATGTACCTACAGTCATTGCCGAAAGTGTTATTAATTTTATTTTATTCCGCTTTGTTGTACAAGTTTTTTTTTTTTTTAAGAAAATAAAATAAAGATTGATGAATCTGTATTTACAATTTAATTCTGTTTTTTTTTCATATACTTTAAAATGTGATTATACAATATATAACACAAACAACTATTTACACAAATAACCTGGTACTAAATTAAATGACTAAATCAAGACTTGAATGTATTTTTGGCAAAAAAATAAAGCACTATTTTTGGCAAAAATAAACAATGAACAAACACTTAGGCATCGAAGTACTAGTCCGGATCGCTGTTATCCGGAAACATGTTCAGGGGGCCTACCACAACCACTAAAAGCAGTATTATTTTAATCTTACTTCAGTGGGGGAAAGAGATGGCTATACGACCTGTAGAGCTTCATCTCTTTCCCCCACTAAAGTAATATCCCCCAGGAGGCCCCCAGAAGACTAGCAGCATTGCCACGTTGAATGGCAATGTTAATTCTTTGAATGAATTTGTTAGTTCCGTTCCAGGTTTAATTAAGACCGTTGGTCATTGTGGAAACGTAGGCTGAATATGGTTGAGGCAATATTGATTACTAGCTTTTTCCCGCAGCTTCGCTTGCGTGGAAGGCGGAAATTACTATGGACTATTACTACTACTAAATGGAAACGTACTACCGGGATAAACAGTATCCTATGTGTTAAAGCAGGTTATAGACTATCTATCTGCCTTATCCAAATCCTATTAGTAGCATAACATAATGATTGAATACTATTGTGAATTCATGCAAGCCTAGTACTTTTTGATATGTTACTGCTCAGAAATTGTGCACAAAGTCTAATGATTGAAATGCAATATTGATTGCCAAATTTCAAGTTCATTAACTCAAGGAATAAGATTTTTCATACAAACGAATTCCCCCCTTTACACCCCCTAAAGGTCGAATTTTCAAAAACCCCTTCTTAGTGCTCCTCTACATTATAAAAGGAAGCTGTGTGCAAAATTTCACGTTCCTAATCGAAAATAAATAGTTTCGGCTGTGCGTTGATATGTCAGTCAGTGAGTCAGTCCGTTTCTTCTTTTATACATATTATTATAAAGATTTATATTTTTAAAACTCAGTTCAACTCAGTATGTTTTCTTAGGGGCGGATTAATACTGTCGTCTTAATATTTCAAGTCAAAGAGGACCATAATTAGGGACTACGTTTACCAGACAGATTTATTTTCTATTCTTATTGTTTCTATCGGAGGGAACAGACACTGCTGCCATCCTCTTGGGACAAGAGCTTCCTTAGTTCCCTTTTTAAAGCCCCACGATTGGCAAAATGGCGACTTAATCCTTGTCAAAAACAGCAAAGAAGTCTTCATAATCATCAGCTAATAAAGGGTAACTTAGAGATGGGTGACATAGCACAATGAGCCTTTAATATTCCCACTGCTAGGACACAGGCCTCCGCTCTGTGAGAGGGAGTGAGCCGTAACCACCACGCGAGCCCAGTGCGGGTTGGTATATGTCACATGTCTTTTTGCTTCTAGGACATGCCGGTTTCCTCATCATGTTTTCCTTCACCGTTTTGTGAGCAGTGGTGATGAAATAATTTTACACAAAGTAAAGCGTAAGTAAGTCGCAGCCGTTACCACTGGGCCACCACTGCTCCAATCCAATATGAGTCATTCATATTAAAAACAGTTAAAAGTACCTAGTAGGCAAGCCCTTTAGGTAAGTCCTTTTAGCTACATACCTGTAATTATTCCTAATTATAAGGTAGGTACTAGCGAGTCGCTTATCACGGTTTTTATGACTTGACATAACATCGAGATTTCTTATATGACGTAAATTTTTTACGGAAGTAATTTGAACCGCCATGTGGTCTAGTGGGTAGACCACCTGTCTCAGATCCAGAGGATACGATTCCCAGAAGAGGCAAAAAAATTGCTCGGTTTGATTGGTGGTAGGGCTTATTCAAAGTCCACCTGGCTAGTTACCACCATCTTATCTAAAAGCGTCGCCATAACAACAATGTTAACACCATTGTTGTGGTTCGGTACTTATACGTAACATAGCTAGTTCCACCTGTGGATGACAATTCCGGGTGAAGATCGCTTCCACCGTAGGTCATCACTTACAATCAGGTGAGATGCAGGTCAAGAGCGTCCCCGTTGTGGATAAAAAAAAAGAATACAGCTAATCCTTCTGTAATTTTCTTTTACGGTAGTGAAAACCGCATCAAAATCAGTTGCGTAGTTGATAAGAAAGAAAGACGACTTAGTCACACATAAGGAGACAAAAAGTGACCGAATTTTATACTATTTACTATAGATATTTTCATATATAAACAACTCCGGAAATATAGTAGGTATCGGAGCTCCTATGAATACGTAAATACCCACATAATGACATATTACACAACACATTATTTAACCCTACAAACGCGACACCGAAAAATTTTCGACAATGAGTCATCAATTTCCATTTTCTTTATCTTAAAAAAATCTAAAAGCGTATAAAAAAATAGCGCGTTGACTCGCGATATCGACATTCCATTCAGTTGGGCACCTGTCATGGCGGTGATTGATTGCTTGCTATATTAAAAAGTAAATGAAGTGCCTTTTAAACGCGCCACCTATATTCGACAAGGATAAAGTGGATTTTACAGCGTGACTTGATGGAAATGTCAGAAAAAATTGTCGTAAGTTAGTTTGCGTTTTTTTTGGCATTTGCTTTATGAAAATGGACAAATTACCGTGTGATTTTTGACTAAAAACACCTATACACTGGCTTTGTAGGTGTCGTGAAATACGATTAAGGAACTAACATAATATAGAAAACGAGCAGTAATGTCTTCGTTTATGCTAAAAATACAGCATTAGGTACACTTTTATAATTACTGTCCATGTTTGAGATGCTTTACAGAAGTAGATGCCGACAAGCAAATCCCATACATTTTAGGGAGAACTTTCTGGTTTGCGTCTCGTAAAAATAACACTCGTTAAATTTGTTAAGAGGGTTTACGTCGTACGGCATTTCATACAAACTTTCAAGCCCTTATTTTTTTAAATGACTGAACCGATTTTAATGAAACTTCAAACGCATATCCATGATAAAAAGGTCTAAAAACTTGTAACGGTTAGACCGCCACATACAAAAATTACGAAACAAAAAAAAAGACATGACGTCACACAATTCCTACATCTCGCAGTTAGAGTTTACTGAGCGAATAACATAGATAAGACTATCCGAAATCAACATATGGGCAGTTGCCCGCCAGACATAACAACCCGTCTGATTGGAGGATCCTCCCTTTTCTATGGTGGATGAGTGAACTTTACACCCTGTTCCTCATACCCCAAAATTGGTGACCCCGAGAATGAACGTCAACGCAGCCTTCGTGCAACTACTTCAGCGTGACGTCATCATCATCACTCCCGCAAAGCTTTCCTGAGGCGAGTCACACAGCCAGCCAGCACCCACGGCTTCAACGGGTATCCTGATCACCAGCATGCAGCGAACGCGCATTCCTGGTCACCACCCTCAGCCACATCACCCCGACTCACTGGGGAATCACCGCAATCACCTCAATCACCGCAATCACCGCAATCACCTCAATCACCGCAATCACTTCAATCACCGCAATCACCGCAATCACCACAATCGCCGCAATCACCGCAAACAGTTCCGTCCCACCGTGAACTGTGCGGCACCCGGTTCCGACTCACTGGAACCACAATCACCATCGCCACAATCACTGCAGACAGTTCCGACCCACTGTGAACTGAGCGGCACCCGGTTCCGACTCACTGGAACCACAGCTGGCACTGTGAAGCATCGCAAGATCCAAGACTCAGCCCACTATCGACCTCCGGTCTCCGGAGGGGAGTGATGTAGCGGTTAGACCGCCACATCCAAAAATTACGAAACAAAAAAAAAGACATGACGTCACACAATTCCTACATCTCGCAGTTAGAGTTTACTGAGCGAATAACATAGATAAGACTATCCGAAATCAACATATGGGCAGTTGCCCGCCAGACATAACAACCCGTCTGGTTGGAGGATCCTCCCTTTTCTATGGTGGATGAGTGAACTTTACACCCTGTTCCTCATACCCCTAAAAACTTATTTAAGAACATTTTCAAAATGTCTTATTTAAAAGCAGATAACTGGAAATCTCTGTTACTACGGAAAATTTAAAATCGGTCTAATTTGGCAGTAACACTATTTTTGGAAAATATTCTTAACTAAGTTTTTAAAAACTTAGTTATGCGTATGAAGTTATGCGTGTGAATTTTCATTAAAATCGGTTCAGTCATTTCGAAAAATAAGGGCTTGAAAGATTGTATGAAAAGCCTCACGGCGTAAACCCTCTTTAAAGCTAAACATATCTTAAACATAATTCTGTCTCTGTCATCCTAAAACGATTGACAGAAAATGTTGCAAACGAGCCTAAAAGTTATAAAAATATATGAAAAGGCACGGTGACGGAAGAAAACCGATACGTAGTAAGAGTAACCTAGGGTCTTAATGGTCTCCATAATAATTAATATGATATTGAAAAACTGACCTTACTTGTAGACGTAAATAGCAGACAAGCTTTCACATAGAAAACCTGTAAAGTAAGTGAATCTCTGATTGTAATGAGATTGCATCAGTATAATACCGGACGCTTGTGCTAGCTCACTAGACCATAAACGTTTCTATAGAAATAGAGATCTTATTTCTCACTACACGATGCAGACATTCTATATACCTTTTTTGTTCTGTTTGCAATACAAAATGCACAGCCCTTAAAGCTCTGTATAACTACACGTATCTATGTCTATACCTACATCTATCTTCTATATAAATAAAAATCCGTGCATTAGTCTCGCAAAAACTCGAAAACAGCTCGACCGAAATATTATAATTTTTTTTTTCTCCTCAGTATGTTCAGTATATTGTATTCTTTTTTCCTAAACGGCCTGGGTTTAGGAAAAAAGAATTGGAAAAATCCAAAGGAACAGCCGGTAAAATCGAACTTCAACGTTTGACAGCACGTCTGACGGGTCAACTAGTACATTATAAAGTCTAAACTTTTGCAAATCGCTTTTCTTGTCTGTCTGTGTGGCAGCATTGTTCTTCTAAACTACGCTACAAAATTATGGTAAAAACCCCATTAATAGTACATTACTGTCGCGGCCTGCAAAAGGCGCAACGATATTTTTTCACACGCCAATATGTTTATGCTTTTCTTTTTAACTTTAAACAGCTCTATTTATAAGCCAAATCTAAAAAATTTAATCTTTAATAAGTTACCTCCTTGGCTGCCATGAGTCGAAGTAAAAAATTCGTTCCATTTTTAAATTACACGACAGATATGAGTTTTCACAATAATTTATTCGGCCCCTAAACTCGACACATATGGATTTTCATACTAACATTGCTGGACGCTTGCTGGCACGTATTTGACCAAAACAGTATCTCCGATTTATCTCGAAGAAGGTTGTCAAAGTATACCTAATGCTCGAATTTTCAAGTATGTTTGAGAAATATCCGTTCTTGATACGGTTTTCACCATCAATTAGAAAAGTTATTCCAGAAGATTTATGTGCGTAAAAACTTACACATAATAAAGTCATTTCAATGTTTTGTCAAAACGGTGAAGGAATAAATCGAGAGGAAACCGGCATGTCTTAGAACCGAACATTCAAAGACATGTGACATCTACCAACCCGCACTGGGCCCGCGAGGTAGATTACTATTGCCCACTCCCTCTCACTGAGAGGAGGCCTGTGTCCCAGCAGTGGGAACATTAATAGGCTGATTATGTTATGTTATGTTAATGTTTTGTCAAGTCATAAAAACCTAATGAAGAAGGGGCGGATCGCTAGTTTATAATAAAAGTACCTTTATTAAAGAGATTGCTGCAAAGATAGCTGCTAAATAATGTTAAAATCATTTGACGCTGATATTCATATTGTTATAGTTACTTTATACTCCGTGTTTCAAGTGGATATTTGGATATTTAATATTTCACGAGCAACGTTTATTTTCACTACTAGGTATTTCAGTCCCAGACAAAAGGTATTACGCTTCATAACATGTGTAAACAGTTTGCTTTATAGTTAAAGACGTGATACTAATTAGTAATATGAATTAATTAAATAAATTAATGAGTAATTTATTATTGTAATAATGAATATCATGTTCAAAACAAAACCTCGAAATTGGTTAATGAGTGTACTTAAACCTTTTCAGAGATAAATTTAAATTACCTACCCTTTATTATATCTAAAAGTTTGAGATGGAAACTCGTCGAGATAATCAACACATTGTTGAAAATAAAACGATAAAAGTTATACTTTCGCGTTTAAGGTTTTAATTTTATTTCAAGATAACGAAATATTATTTAACACCGTTGAACACAGCCTTTTTGTCTTACTTCAGAGTATAACTAATTACTTCTTTATCAATAGGCATCCTAACTAATATTATAAAGGCAGTGTATAGAGTGCCACCATTGGCACTCTATCCCTATCGGATAAATTGCCACTACAGGCACCCTAGTAACACCGCCTCGGCCCGGCTCAAGTGCCGCAAGCATTGGATTGTCATTGTCACTGTCACTAAGTCACGTCACTTGGTATTTTGTTTGATTGTCGAGGTTAGATCGCTGTAAAACACCACATTCTCAAAACATTACATTCTCTTGTGCCTAAACGGACCCTGGCACTTCGCCGGCCGCTACCGCGGCACCGCTCGCTACGCTCGCTCGGCTCGTGCGTTGTGTGGTCACAGTTCTAACCTAACCTAACCTAAATAACAAGTGACAGTGACAATGCAACGCTCACGGCACCCTAGCCGGGCCGAGGCAGTGTAGAGTGCCACAAGAAACTCGCGACACTCTATACACTTCGTATTATAAATGCGAAAGATGCTTGTTTGTTTCTTACGCTTAAACGGGTAGACTATCTACTAACTACTCCTCTACTACTACTACTAGTCCTGTCCTTTTCCAGGTCATATTTTAATGTGACACATGTTAACTTTATAATAGATATGACTTAATGGGACACAAAATTTAATAAATTAAAAAGCTGACATAAATTGTCTTCATTATCCAAAAATCTCAAATTTTGGATTAGGTCATTTTCGTTCTCAGCGTGCGATATGAGTAGTCCCTTCCAAATGAATATGCCCAATGTTATAGGTATAACAAGTAAATAAACATTTGCAGTGCGATTTGCTGAACAAAAAACTACGTAGTTAGCAAAAGGGAGTTTCTTTGTTAACAAATAAATAACTCCTTCAATCAATACCCAACAGACGGGCGTAAGATCCTTTTACGTCCAACACACAAGGTATTCTATTTTATCCAGAAATCGAACAGATCCTACGGGAATTCTACCCACACGGAGTGGCAGGTATAAGCCAGAGGAATTTAAAACGAAAGAAGAATACGCCACGATAGAACCAACCATAATACCAACCTAAACCCGACTCATTATCTGCCAAGATCCTTTTCAAAGTTAACAAAGATTGCGCCTAATCCAAAAGTTTGAATTGTAAAGTTTGTTTCAGTTAGTCGAAAATCTTTTTTGTTAAAAAATTCAATAGACACGGAAAGGATTTTTAAAATGAAGGCGTGAGCTGAGCATTTTTTAAGTCAATAGAATATTTTAGTTTTTTTCGACGCCGGAAATGAAAACCTTGAAATATAGAAACGCGATAAACGGAAAATTATTTTAGATATAACTAAAATAATGTAGTTATAACTAAAAGCGACAAAGGTTCAGGTGATAATTAAAGTTATAATTAATCTAACGCTCCTGTCGCTCAAAGTGTAACTAAATTAATTAAGTAATAATATAATATTATATTGTAATAATTTCTGTACCGTGTTCTAGTTCTGCAAACATGTTTTCCGTATGTCAGGACACGTATAGATCGCAGTTCTCTTGAAGATTATTTTTTGTAGCTGCTATTTTATGAGGCGGCACTAAATACTAGTGATTAATGTACATATTGCTCGCAGAGCAGATGGCCAATGGGGCCAAAAGGTTCTAGAGTGACGCAGTGTTGATAAGCCTCCAACAGGGTGAACCGATGACCTAGTGAAGATAGCGGGAATCTACTAGATCTGAAAAGCACATAGGACCAGTCGATGTGGAAACGCTTGGGGGAGTCCTATATCCAGTAGTGGATCGCTTTCGGCTGTATGGTGATGATGGCTAGGGCTACCAAATAAACAGCACTTGTCGCAGTCAATTCATTCTTAGATTAATAATATAAATTAACTGTGGCAAACAGTTGTACCACGTCAAGATCTTTGTTAAAATAATATTAAACAGATCGTATTTGTTAACTTCAAAATAAACATTTGTTAAAATGGTAATGCTCGTAGTACACATTAATGTTCCGTTGTGAAAACTCCTCGTGTAAAAGTTAGGAACACGAACGAAAAACTGACTAATTAGGAGCGATTGTTTGTTTACTTATTGTTAGTAAAGCCTAACGATGAGATGTAATTCGTGAATTAGCTACGTAATTACTTCGGAAGATTCCGAGAAGAAATATTTTGGTAATACCTTTATTTGTAGCAAAACGAATCAGAAAAAACAAGAATCCGCTATATGCGAGAAGCACATTACTGATCGATGTGGCGACGACGCTTGGCTTAGGCTTATAATCTTCAGTAATGGACGTTTTTCGGCTGAAATGATGATGATGATGATGAAAAATCATGAACGTCAGTGGTAAGTAACACTTAGACCTTGAGCTGGCCTAGCGTAGTAGTTGCAATAGATTGCGATGCCAGCTTAAGGCTTTGGACAATACTATTTGCGCCCCGCGGTTTCACCCGCTTGTCTCGATTCCGACTGAATATCGGGATAAAAAGTATTCTATGTTCTAACTCAGGTCATGGTCTATCCATGTGCTAAATATAATCCAAATCCGTTCAGCCGTTTTAACGTGAAAGCGTAACAAACAAAAAAGTCACTTTCGCATTTATATTATTAGTTAGGATTTATTTACGCTGAAGATTAGGACCTCTATCCTTAACCAAGTGTGATGAATACTGGTGGCAATATTAGTCCGGCCATCATGCATCTTCCTTTTCTCTTATGTCACCACGAGAATAAGTCAGGCTGTAGTTAATAAATTGCGAGTCAACAATATTATGGTGCTAACTGCCCAGGGATTACCGGGTAAGGGCAACTCGACTGTATCAAGTGATACAGATCAGGTTAAAGCTGTTTTCAGACCAGCGCGATTTTTCGCGCGACGCGACACCGGTTATTGTTATACCGTGAAGTTTTGTATTGTTCGTATCGCGTCGCGCGACAATTCGCGCTGGTTTGAAAACAGCTTTACATTTTTCATTAGATTTAAAACCAAGTAAAATATTTGTAATAATATTATTAACATGAAAATACTTAAAAGTATCGGAATATGAGGTAATACCTAATTATGCGAATGACACAGCTCACCCATGGCACTAGTCTGAGACTCGTGAGAGGGCAGAATCGGCTCTGAAAATGGTTATGATGTGGTTAGCGGTCAGGTGAGGTCAAATCTACTCACGCTCAATATCTCTAAGACCAAGTTCATCTCTTTTACTCCGAGTATTATTAGTCAACTACCACTGTCGTTTTAGATCAGGGCGCCAAGTCTACTAATTTACAAACGTCACAATGGTCTCTCGATTGTTAGTTTTTGACAGATTTGCCATACAAAATCTGTCAAAAACTCACCATCGAGAGACCAATGTGACGTTTGTAAATTAGTAGACTTGGCCCCCAGGGCCCATGTGTGTATAGTGGCTAAGACCTGTAAATGTGCCCAAATAGAACGGTCTGACTGCATCAAATATCTTGTGGTTATATTGGACGCTCTTGTCGAGGAAAAAACAGGTTAACTGTGTTCTGGTTCAAGCCAGGAGATTGATTTATTTGTTTAATCCCTAAAAATGGTTTACTTAAGGCTTCGAGCGGCTGCTGATTTCCAATCCTTAAAAATGGTTTGCTTTGCCCTCGTGCAATCAATTCTCAGTTACTGTATAACTACATAGAGGGGAACCCAAAAGACAACCATGTTGCGGCTAGAGAGGTGAGCCCTCTCTAGAGTAGTTTTAAAAGTACTGGCAAAAAAACCTATTAGATTTCCAACCTCTGAACTGTACTCACTTTGTGAGGTCCTCACAGTGAGACAGTTGTTCGTCCTACAAACAGTTTTTAAGAAACATCTACCTTACTACCCACAGCCCCTAACAAAGAAGCGGCGTGCCGACAGAGTTTAAGACCGAGTGCTGCAGGTTAGCGTTGGTTAGTGGCCACTTCAACCATACCAGCTCTAAACTTTACAATAACATAAATATGGATATGGCTTATGACTAAACGCCTATTGAAGAGAAAAGTGACTGACTGGCTTAAATTATTGTCTATTGAAGAGAAAAGTGACTGACTGGCTTAAATTATTGTCTTATGAAGAAACTGGTAAAATACTTATGGATTTATGACACAGTAAACACACACATATACATACATGCTTTTATCACCAGACTACCAGGTGTACTGCAGGGTACCATCCGCACTTGTTTGATATCCCGTCCAGTCGTACTCAGCGCTTCTCCTCCACATTTATAATGCGCACAGCCAAAGTGTGGAACTCTCTGCCGGCGTCTGTGTTCCCTTCAACATATAACCTGTCTGCCTTCAAAGCAAGAGTAAACAGGCATCTTCTGGGCACGCTCGTTCCATCATAGACCTCACCCATCGTTTTCCATCAGGCGAGATCGAGGTCAAGAGCAGGCCCATTCAGCAATAAAAAAAAAAAAAAAAAAATGTGCACACACACACATTAACACACACTTACACACTTCACCCCACCTCCACTCTACACTTATACTACACAGTAACCTCCACATAGAATATATTCACTTTTTATTCCTTTTTTTTGTTATTCTTCAATTAATTATTAATTAACTTTCTTTGAAAAGTCTGGACCAATGTCTTTGTACTCGTATATATTTTTGAGTTGAGCGATGATAGCGGCACCACAGTATTTTACTTTTGTGGCTATTTTCGTTTTTCTTTGTAAATTGTAAACTTAAGTTGTTCCAAATAAACTTTGTTTTATTTTTATGTCGTATCGATGAGGTCAATAGATAACCTTGGGGTTAATATGATAATAAACTAGTAGGAATTAACCTCCTTACCTAATGTTAAACGATTTAACGATGAATCATTTCTATGAACACAATTTTATTGCAAATTCACCTGAAGTCCGTTATATGTTTCGCAGAAGCTTTGTTCCAACATTTTCTTTTTCCACGTTCAGTTAATCGAGGAAAATAAAGGTTTAACACTGTTTTACTTTCGAGGAAAAAAATCTTCTCACGTCCCTTTCATTTCGTTTCGTTGGACAAAGGTGAGGTAGAATATAAAATCCTTAGGATTTATTTATTGACTTTAATAATACCCAACATTTAAGGTAACTCTACGGATAGTAGGGTGGTAGATCTGAGGTAGAATGTAGTATACAGCGTGAATTAGAAAGGTGTAAGTAGTCTTATAGGATGTGGTACAGACCATCAAACTGAACGACTTTTATCCATGGGACCCATCCTTCTGCCTAGCCTTTTCCCAATTTTGTTGGGGTCGGCTTCCAGCCTAATCGAATGCATGCAGCAGAATACCAGTATTCTACATGGAGCTACTGCCTATCTGACCTCCACATCCCAGTAACTGGGTAATACGATACCCCTTGGTGAGACTGATTGTAAGACTTTCGGGCTTCTGACGACCCGTAACGACAGTCAAAGATTAACGAATGACAGCCGGGACTAACGGCTTAACATGCTTTTTGAGGCACTACCAAATATGGTTACCCATCCACGGACCAACCCCAGCAAGCGTAGCTTAACCTGATCCGGGTCAACCTGTGCGGCTGTTACTACTTAGCCACGAGCTTATGTGTCCGTAGGTGTGTCCGTGGCATCACAGCGGGCCCTATCAGAATACCAGCGCTGCGGTATGTATTTTTTAAATATCGCAGCATGATGCTGAGATACGGGGCCTTTTTGGCCTCGCACAGATCGTTAACAGTATTATTTTTTATTTTCGTTTATTCAAATTCTTTTTTTTATTAGTTTTAGATGCTCCTTTTTAGTTTTTTATTACTGTTTGTATTTCCTGTGCGTGTCCTAAATAAAATATTTTTCTTTCTTTATTTATTTCTTTCAAATGTATGAGGCGACTTTTTGGCGATTATGATATAGGTCCCATGGAGAAAGCTGTTCAGTTTGATGATCTACATAAAGTACACCCATAAATATGACGACACCTTTGATACATGCTGTAGATACTGGGTGACGTAATAAGGATTAGGGATGCACCTCTCCCTACAACGGTATTAGAAGATTAGGTGCCTCAGTAGGGGTGGTACTGAAAATAGCTAGCTAAGGACATTAATGATGTCATGTTGCATTACGGTTTACAACGTTGGATGTCACAAGTCGTTGCAAGTTCCGTGTTGTATTTGTAACAGGATTCGTTAATGATTTAATCCGTCACGATACTCGAAAATATTTCAGTGAATGATGGATTCAAATAATTCGATTTGTAGGTATAGAGCGCGTCACGTAAAAAGAACGCTAGCCGTTTACCTGCGCACTGAGCGATTTATCGATTCCAGCCTATTCCATAGTACTAAGTAGCTAATAAAGTACCTATTATGAATCTACAATAAAACAGTTACACTTATATTTTAAAACCAATAGCCTAGTACTTTAGGATATGACTGTATCCATGCGCAGACACATCCCCTGCACTGTCGCTCAGCGTTCTTTTTACGTGACGCGCAGTGTAAGTAGTTGTTTTTATGTAAAACTGCTTACTGATACATAATTTCTTCACTGAAAGCTATTGTGCGTCGCTCTAAATCAAGGTAAGGTACTGTAGCACAGACTATCACGTTGAAAGCAGAAAAAACAACATAATAATATTCAAGAATTTTCATAACATAACATCACGCCTTGTTTCTCCAGTTGTTTTTAAGTCCCATGTAATAGGGGGCGAGCCTGTTGCCATCAACAGGGCACAAATCCAGACTCCGGGCTGTTACTCAGAAATTCCTGATAGAAAAACTCAATAACACTTTGCCCGACCCGCGAATCGAACCCAGGACCTCATGCTCAATAGTAACGCATGCGACCACTAGACCAACGAGGCCGGCAAGGACTTTTCATCTGAAAAACACCTAGTACCTAACTGAATTCTACAATTACAACTACAATCAGCCTATTAATGTTCCCACCGCTGGGACACAGGCCTCCTCTCTGTGAGAGGGAGAGTAGGCCGTAATCCACCACGCGGGCCCAGTGCTGGTGGGTGTCACATGTCTTTGAATTTTAGATTCTAGGACATGCCGGTTTCCTCACGATGTTTTCCTTCACTGTTTTGTGAGCAGTGGTGATGAAATTATTTTACACAAAGTAAAGCGCCTGCCTTGGTTCGAACCCGCGACCTACAACTTGTAAGTCGGGGCCGTTACCACTGGGCCACCACTGCTCACTGAATTCAATATCCATTAATTCCCCTACCAGTTTGCTCTTCAATTCATATTCTAAAACAACATTCAACACAGTCTATTATTTTAGTGGTTACTACCTATATGTATGTTATCAGGACGTCAGGTGCACCTTTCCAAATTGCTAGTGAGCCTGCCTTCCTGTCCCAAATACAACTGTCAGACCCTTATCAACCTCTAATTATACATTACCGTCGTTTTCATTTGGACACTCCGATATTCTGGTGGATTTCTTTGGTGACAATTTACTGTGTGACGTAATTTCTTAGGTAGGGAAGGTTTTTTACATGTCGGGTTTTGAAAATGGAATTTTGGTTGATTTGAATTTGTTTCTGTGTGGTGAAGTTTTTTGTTGTTTTATGTTTTTAAAGAGTAAAGTAAATGGGTCAGCAATTATTTTGATAGAGAAAAATTAAATAATATGGATTTTTTTAATCGTTTGTAAGAAAGAAAAGAAAATAAAGGAATTACATTTTATTAGGCATAGACAAAAAGGCACACATTATTATACACAAGATAAAAAAAAAACAAATTATAAAAGTGCATTTAAGTTACGTATTATTAAAAATCTGCCTGGAAAACTTGGTTGCTGAAACAGTCTCGAAAATAGGCCAACGTGTACATTTATTATATGTAGACAAAATCCATGAAACTTTTTCATCGATACATTTATGTAGCATAAAAATCAAGCCAATGAACATTAAAATAAACACTAAAATTATGACTAAGTTCTAATTACAATAAAACCCTGTTTTAATAGTCATGAATTCATGAAATATTATACTCGTTAGATCATAAAAAGTTATTAGATGTCGCACTTTTATGGACAACAGACTTTTTCGTTCGAAAGTCGTACAACAAAAGCTGTTGCCTTTTACGATGACTATAGTCTTAAAACAGGAGTTATGATGTCATTAGTGTTCTATTATATCCTTGGAAATGAAATAATGCCTCGCAAATATTTTTATTTTGTGCAAAGAAATTTTTAATTTTAGAATATAATTAGGTTTTGAATTGATTAATGTCTAGACTGGGAATTTAGCTAATTACATTGCTGCCGTTCCATCGTTGTTTTTTTTTTTAAGAAACGACTAAGTACTTAATTGTTTAAAAAAAACTGTTTGTACTTCTCACATTCTGCATTAGGTTAGAACTTTTTACGTCATAAAAATACATATATTTATTTATAAAAGATTGAGTTCAAAACCCTATTATGACGCAAGACCGCGACTGCACTTTCAAAATAAATAGATATTCCCCACATCTCGTCTGAAATGAATTTATAATTCCCTAAAGGTTAAATTAAACCCCCTATATCTATCCTTACTACTGCTTGTTCTCAGAAATTAGTCACTCAGTTATCACTTTTTCTTTTAGCTAGACTAGAACGTGTGGGCCGGTGTGGGTAGTGCAATAGTCTACTCCTAGAAACTAACTCCTAACTAATTAAATCGCATGCGTAGGTTTGTAGATTAATCTTCCGTATTCGTAGAAATGATACTAATTTCTCTTTGCAAGAAATATCATAAAGTAGAGCATTTTGTTTATTTTCTGTTTCTTTAAAGGAGAAAGTCGTGAGTTGTACTGAGAATAAATTCTTCGTAATCAATGCTAGTTATTCTGGGTAAAAAACCTAGTAGAGTTTAATGTATAAAACCAGATTTTCATAAATTTTATGCATTGAAGTTTTATAATTATTCGAGAAAAGAGTTTCAGTATTCCTAATACCTGTCCACTTCAAACACTTTTAAAAGAGTTCTTATTTCAGAGAGGTTTAAAAAAAACCTCCCATATCAATCAATTTAAGCCTAAAATTCGAATTCGAGAACCGATAGTATCCAACTCCGACATTCTCCTGGGAAATTCGTGAGACGCGCAGTTGTCGGTGCGTCGCCCGAGATTGCAGCTATTACTTCTAACACCCTCTGTTTGCCGCCAAATAGTTATGCCCTCCCCTAAATTATTAGCCCCAGGTACACACCTGAATGTATGTGGGCTACGCAGAGGGAATCGGAAAAATAGGGGACGGAAATTGGAGTTTACTAGACTGATATGTCTTCTACGCACTTATTACGCTCACTTTGTATTGATATAGCGTTTTAAGGAAATGATTGTCGGTTTTTTGGGGTGGCTTGTAAGTGCTCGTATATTTCTTTTTGTGTTCTTTATTGGTTTAGGTACATCCTCGTAATGGTAGGTGGTAACGGTTGCGCTAAAACTTTAACTTAGGGACCAATATCATTTTGTTTACTTTTATTCTGCTCCACAGTGTCTCTCTTTCCTTCTTTGTCTTGGTACACTCCACAAGTAGATGCTGAACATCTTCAACCATTACGCATGTTTCACAGTTGGGAGAATTCACTTTCTTCATCAAATAACTAAACTTGCGGGATGGGTAGCCACCCAATCATGACAATTGACAACAGTTAAATACATACTTCTGGATTGTAAGTACAGTCTTAAAACTGATGGCCAAGTACCTAATAAGCATCTTCTTGTTTGCAAACAAGCGTGATATGATAATAATTATTACCTTACACAACGTCTTTTGAATGTGTAAAATCAGCCCTTCAACCGTATAGTGCATTAGTATGGCTTCTGCGAGTCACTATACTAAAATGTAGGTATAGTCAGGTTAATTAATTTAATTGTTAAGCAAGTTGACCTCCTACGCCAATTTTTCGTGTTTATAACCATTGAAATTTGAATATGAATATACGGAGAACTTAAGTTGGTAGTGAATTTGCTTAAAAACTAATTTCCCCAAATATTAATTTCCCCAAAAATTCATTTCCCCAAAAGTTATTTTCCCCAACAATTAATTTCCCCAGAAGCTAATTTCCCCAACAATTAATTTTCCCAGTAATTAATTTCCCCAACAATTTGATTCCCCAAAAGTGAATATTACCCCAACAATTAATTTGCCTACCAATTAATTTCCCCAACTTTAAGTCCGGCGCAGCCAGGACTACCTCGCTACCACCTTGCTTAAGCTTAGGTTTGATACCGGTCGCTAAATGTCAGCATTACATGAGGGCACCGCTTTCTTAGGAAACTCAAGCTTAATTGGCCAATACTTTCCCACAACAAGGTCTATTCTGAAAATTTGTTAGTGCTGATCATTCATTCGAAAATTCATTAATTTCGAATGACCTAAACAGTATAACCGTAACAAAAATGGCCGCTTACAAACTATAGTTGTCACGTTTTAGTATGGCAATAGCGGTCATTGACCCACCATTTTCTAGCATTTCTTATTTAATAAACTGAAATAAAGTCCGTTAACGTCCTGAATCAATCAATATCTTTCGTGATCTTCAACATGTTCTAAAAACGAAAAACCATACATAGTTTATTGTTTGGATTCCTATGGAGAGATATTAGGGAAAGGACAATGACCTCTATTGCCATGCTAAAAGGCGTCGACTAATAGTTAAATACTCGTTGCATTGGCTCCAGCTTACGTAAAGTCTAAAACGTAAAAAACTTGATTCAACTAATAGTCTGTCGCATAACTTTTGTCATTGATAACAAAAATAGGAAATGAGGACGCTGCTTTTGCTTTGATATTTATATTTGAAAAACTGGACATCTGCGAGTCGGACTTGCACACAAAGGGTTCCATACCGTATTAAGACTTACTTATTTGTTAAAGCGGCTATTGAAATATACAATCAGTGAAAATTCCTGGCTTTAAAACCCTGACACCAGGTTAGTCACTAACCACACGAAAGGAGGAGGGGACAGAAAATTCTAACTGCCTACCTATTACAGTTCATGAGATACAGCCCACTGACAGACAGACGGACGGACAGCAGAAGCTTAGTAAGCGTAGGGTTCCGTCTGGCATTTTTCTGGTACGGAACCCGAAACATAAAAAACGGTCACTCGGTCTCAGTCAGTCGGTAAACGGTCGCTCGTTAGAAGTAACTGGATGCTAATAAGGCGACTTTGAATGTGTTAGTAGTATCATCAATATCATAATATATCTTTGAAATCAATATTCTGTGTTATGTTAATGTAGGCTTTTAAGGGATGAAGGTATTAGTTTATTGATGGGTATAGTAAACTAGCTTCTGCCCGCGACTTCGTCCGCGTGGAAGTTTTACTTGGGCTAACGCTTACTTTGACCCGCGACCTCGTTAAAAAAAACCCCTGATTTTGAAACATTTTTTATTGGTGCCCGGCTCCTATTGGTTTTAGCGTGCCTATAGCCTTCCTCGATAAATGGACTATCTAACACTGAAAGAATTTTTCAAATCGGACCAGTAGTTCCTGAGATTAGCGCGTTCAAGCAAACAAACAAACAAACAAACTCTTCAGCTTTATAATTAGTGTAGATATTAAACTCTAAAGGCGAAAACCTATTTATGTAGCAATTTGGGTTATAAGAACGATATATGTCGGGTCAGGTTAGGAAGAGGGTTACGTTCGGAACAAATATTATCATTTTTTTCAAGTTCCTAACCTAAACCGCGACCGGGTTAGGTTTACCGGGTCAGGTTCGGAATGAACCACATAAGTATATAATATTAAGTTAATATTTTATACTTTAACTAATTTCGACGTATTTGTGTAGGAGTTGAATGATACAGACGTTTGTTTTCCATTTAAACATAATGAGTACTTTAATGTTTATGAATATTTAATAACTACAATTTTTAGGTACTCAACATAAATAATAAAACTGAGGAGTATTTTTGTTTGTTTGAACGTGCTAATTTCTGTCTGATTTAAACATTATTTTTGAAGTGGCGGAGTCTTCATTAGCGGCATTGTGCATTTTTTTGGGATGGGTAAAAAATTTTAAACTCACGTTAGGACACGTGACCTGATCGAAAGTTCGTAAGGCGTTCAAGTTTTTGTTGACAGTGCACTCAGTTAAATTTTTTTAATGGAGCTACAACTTTCGTTCTTGTACTGACAGCAAGTCACATAAATTCCTGACATTTTCGTTAGATGGCGTTACTTAGTTTTCACTTCAATCGGCAGTCCCGGACTGCCTCGTTTTTTTTGTATTTGATAGCCCAATTCTTGAAGAAGGTTATTGGCTACTTAATATCACGCTACGACCCTTAGGAGCCGAGCAAAAATAAAATAAAAGTCAGAAAGAACGCTAAGCGAAAATGAAGTAATAGCGCGGGTAGGCGATGCGATGCGACGCGGTGGGTCGCGGACCGAAGGAGTTTTATAAAATTGTGTAAAACTCTTCTCTTCTTAGCGTGTTGATTTATTTAGATTTATTGATGTATTAAAAGCGGTAGTTACGGGTCTTAGTAACAGCGCCTGTTCTTATTAAACTACGTGGGGGCTATCGTTGGTCAAACAGCTCCATAATTACAGTTTTTTTTGTGATAAATACTCATCAAAATGACTTCTTGTGCAGCTAAACAATGTTTTAATAATACAAGGATGAAAAATAAGACACACTGGATTACTTATCACTCGTAAGTACAGTCAAAAATGCTAATTTGTTGAAAACTATAATAATTTTTAATGTTTGCTTCGCCCTGTTTGTGAGAGCGAGATAAATGAAAGAAAGAAACATGCGTGAGAGACACGATACTCACATAATGCGTGAGTTGCGAGACTTATTGGCGACGAGTTCTTACGCGATTTCGCTCGCACGGCAGCGCCGTCTCCTATCTTTGTTCTTGTCTATCGGTAACTGTAGGTTTGCGGCTGTGATCACACTGATCACAGATGTATGAGTTTTGCTGCATGTAGTTGTGCGCCGAGCCCAGCTTTACTGATTGATTTAAAGAAGAGATTGAAAGAAGATTGACCGGCCTCGACCGCGTGTATGTCGGAAAATATCCCACGGGAACGTACTACCGCGATTAAAAGTACCCTATGTGTTAATCTGGTTGTTAATAATTATCTATAAACCATCTATGTGCTAATTTAATCCAAATCCGATTAGCCGTTTTTTCACCAATTTGGAACATACATCAAACGGACAGAAATTGTAATAAAAATATTTTTTTTAGGAATTCGTTTTTCAAAAATGTTTAATGTACAGTTTTGCCTTTGTTACTATTTTATTCTGTATAGATATATCGTACGACTTCTACGCAAATGAAGTCGCAAGCCGAAGCTGTGTACTATAATACTTACGTAGGCAATTTGGCGTAACAAAAACCAAAAACATAAACTAAAATTGGCATAACCGAATATCGTATTACTATCGCTTCAATGCGTATGCCATCCATATTCATCTATACATTATTATAAATTAAAGTCGCTTTTCGCGTCTGTTTGTATGTTCTTCTAAACTACGCGTCGGATGTTGATACGATTTTCACCATCATTTAGAGAATTTATTATGAAAGGTTTATGAGACAATAAATTAGTATTAACCGATAGAGGCCCCACCGTGTACATATTATGGACACGGCTGGTACACGCGCCTTAAATCACTATTTTTACTGCTAAATAATGACTAATATCGTCTGTGGGCTGTTTCTCTCTATGATTTGACGGATATTCTCGTCAATTAGAAGTAAAATTATCAAAAAATGATAGGTAACACCGAAAAATTCAGAACGTTAAAGGTGTATAAACGTCGGGGCTTCAGCGGCGTGTTATAAAACAAATGTTGATGTTTTTACAAGTCGTAAAACAGTGCGAAGCAGGGGCTGGTCGCTAGTTATATATAACAGCGATTCACGCATTCCACATAACTGCATCGTATGCGCCGACCATTCAGAAAATATACGGAATATTGCGTTTCAAGCCCACATCTCTATGAAACAGCTTTTATTTGTTGTTCACTAAAGATTCAATGGATTGTAAAGAGTGCAATAGCGGTAAAGCACTGCGATAGTCTCAATGCAGAACAATATTTACAGTCGCCATTTTGAAATGCATTTCGACGGGACTCGACGTAAAGTCTCTTTATAATAGTATTTGGTTTTCAGGGTTCCGTACTCAAGGGATGCGTCCGGGACCCGATTACTATGGCTCCGTTATTCGTCGATTTGACAGTTCGTCTCTCTGTCACAAGGCTGTAAGTATCTTTTGAACCTTAATAGCTAGTCACTTGAACTTTACAAAAAATACGAACTACGCAGCAAAAGACATGATGTCACATAATTCCTGCATCGCGCAGTTAGAGTTTACCGAGCGAAAAACATAGATAAGACTATCAGAAATAAACTTACGGGCAGTTGCCCGCTAGACATAATACCCGTCTGGTCGGAGGATCCTCCCTTTTAAATAGAGGATGAGTGAACTTTACACCCTGTTCCTTATACCTCCAAATGCCATATCACAATAAAATAAAATTAAAAATTAAAGGGCATTAAAGAACGTGTTTTTATTTTTGCTTTTATTTATTTTGTGTTAAAATATTGTATGGTGGTACGGAACCCCTCGTGTCGCCGCTTTTTTTTTTGTTACTACTAACCGTCATAAACCTGGTTTTTCAGCCGTCTGTCTGTGCATATACGTAGGTATTGTTTTAGCAAGCGAATGATGGATTTATTTGACGTAGCTCTGTCCATTGCGGATTTTTTTACTTTTTTTTTTTGCGAACGAAAGGAGAGCTCAGTATAAGCATTTTTTCTGCGAACGAAAGGAGAGCTCAGTATAAGCATTTTTCTTGTTTTTTTTATACATGGTTATTAAAGTATTATGTACCCAATAGAAGCAATGAAGGTCATTCAATATAAGAGTTTAGAGAAAAGTGTTATTTGGTGAAGAATTCTGCGAAGTTTCAAAAATAAAATACACAATAATTGTTTTTTTTTATTATTCCGTGAATTGTCGCCTAGGCTATATACGGTGCTTAATTGTTGCAAATGGGTCACACTTTCACGTCCTGGAAGGAATATGTCAAATTACAAGTCATCCTGTATAAACATGGTGTAGGTGTTTCAGGAAAAAAAGACGTTGAGCGGAAAATCAACCTAATAATATGTGATTTCTTTTTCTCAAGGTGAACTCTGTTTTTTTCAACATTAATGTATTAGATACCTAATATACCTACCAAATAATTTGAAATATAAATTATGTTTCTCTCATATTTATATTAGAAAACAGAATAATATTTTAATTTATGTGTTTTCTTGGAGGTGCTCATACTTAAGTAATATCAGCCGCACGGGTCGATCCATCAGGTTAAGCTACACTTGCTGGGGTTGGTCCGTAGATTGTTGACCATCTTTACATATCGCTCGACTCCTAGGTTGCTCGGGAAGCACGTTAAGCTGTTGGTCTGGGCTGTCAAACGTGGATCTTTGACAGTCGTTACGGGTCGTCAGAAGCCCGAAAGTCTGACAACCAGTCTTATCGTATTGCCCAGTTAATGAGTTGTGGAGGTTAGATAGGCAGTTGCTCCATGTAAAGTATTGGTATTCAGTAGCATCTAGTTAGACTGGAAGCCGACCCCAACATATTTGGGAAAAGGCTGGGTATATTGATTGATTACCTTTGTGTTTTCTTGGCGGATTGTTTTGTTAGATTTAGTGCCAGTTTACATTGAACCGATGAAAGTGTTGCTGGATACTAGTTAGGTATCTGATTTTTATATTATTCAATCTACACTAATTTTATAAAGATGCTTAGTTTGTAAGTTTGGATGTAGGAGTTAATCTCCGAAACTTTTCATTCGATTACAAAAATTATTTCTCTAACAGAAAGCTATGCCCGCATCGGGCACCGCATAGAATATATAATTTATTATCGTGTATGGTATCGTAAAGTTGGCTCCCTCGCGGACGGAGTCACAGAAAGAAGCTAGTTCGTTTATATTTTCAAACTAATCACTGCTATCCGTGTGGAGCTTTCAGTCGAGAGCCGGTTAAAAATAAAACTATTTACATTTGGCCATCACAATTAGCGGAATATATAAAATTGTATCCAAAACAACTTTATTTGTTTAACCCGACTACATACCTATTGTTCGTGATAAGCCTTGAGGTAGTTTCGTGTGGGCCAACAATTTATGACCTCATTAACGTGATGTACGCACAATAATAACTCATTTATTTTAGCTTAGTAATTCAGTACTAATTATTTTATCGTGAGGCTTACCAATTTTATTCCCAAAGGATAAATAGAGCTCACGAATCCATACTAACCATATCCATATTGTATTATTTGTGAACTAGCTTTCGCACGCGAAATTCGCGGTTTTTATATTTTTTAGTTCATATAGTCTTTGTGTCACCTCTTTAGGTCATCAGCTCTATCCTTTATCAAAAAATATTTGGCCCAGGTCTTGAAAATTGATTCACTGTTACAATGTATATACTAAATATTATAAATATGATAGTAGCTCTGCCTGTCTGTTTGTTACCTTTTCATGCCATAACAGCTGAACTGATTTGGATACAATTTGGCACACGAATAGACCATGAACTGGTTTTGGACATAACTTTAGGTTCCCGTGAGAATAGTTGGTATTATTATAGTGCAATGGGTTAACATGTAAATAGGTATTTCTTCGTCTTTTAAATTCAAAAATCGAAGGCAGCAGGTGCTTTTATCTGCGATATAGGTACTATAGTTTATTCGAAAAAAATCGAAGACATTTGTGACATCTTCGAAATCGACCCCAAAATAGTTGGGAAAAGGCTAGGCAGATTGAAACTACTTATAACAGTTTTTATTGCTGGATAAAACTTTGTATGTATTAGGTACTTAGTTAGTTGTGTAAACTTGTGTGTCCTAGGCTTAAACATTCGTTTCCGCTTAGCTCTTTTATTTATATATTTAGCTCAGTTCTGCAAGCAAGGAAAATATTATAGAAAACTTTAGTGTTTCGTGCTAAAGTGAGAAATAATATCGGTCTGCTTACAATTGATTTGTGGTGGAGTACCTTACACACAGGCTTATAATACCACTGTATTCTATTTTGTAGAGGTAGGCTTATTTATCTAGAGGAAATATGCCTATGCTTTTTAATAAATGACGACATAATTAGGTATTCTAACTTTCACTTCCAGTTTTCGATTTCTGAGAGACAACAATAATTCATCATAGTAGGTATATCCATATAGAATAGTAGTATAATGATGCCAAATTACCTTAAAGAATAAAAGCATTTCAGCTAAAATTAAGGCTTAGATTTCCATTCTTACCTTATACATCTGAAAAAAATCCTTCAGTTTTAACATTAAAATTAAAATATTAACTGTTTTTTTTTTACTCATTTATTTCGTAGAAGCAATTCTTTGTATACCTACAATAATTAAACAACTTACTATTGACACTTAAATACCTAACTATTTAAATAAATACAAAAACACAAACAAAAGGACACATGCGTCGAAATACTCGTCCACATCGCTATCATCAGACTGCTCCGCAGGCTGGCAGCATTGCCACGTTGAATGGCAACGCTAATTCTCGTTAGTAATATATATATATAGATATATTTACTATAAATTCCTCTGAATACGCTAGCATTAAATCCGATATGAATGGCGATATGAATGAATACATCCCATAATGCATTGGTACGTTCATATCTTTATCGAATATTTATGCAGTTCATCACCCACAAATCGGATTTACTCTATTGGCGCGTTAAGCCACGCTAATTTCGCCAATCGTTGGGAAATTTCGTTGGTCCATACGCGATTTTACATTCAACGAGGAATAAAGTCATTTAGCTTTGCATATTCAGAATAATATTTGGGAATATCTGGTATTTAAATAGTTTTGTGGGGAGGACGTTTAAAAATAGCTCGATGGTATGAATAATTTTGGTATAACATTTAATTGAATTGTAAAAATTGGTTGCAACTGTGCCTACGTTTTGTTAAAATTGTCACGAACACTATTTATTAGTACTCACAACATTTTTTATACTGAAGAAATTGAGCTTTACCTACTAGGTACGTAATAAAAGTCATGAAATAAATTATTTTTTATTAAAATGATTGCCTTTAATAAAATACTTAAATTAAAAAAAATATATAAGGTACCTTTTACTGGTATAAAAGCCCCACTATTAAAGCACAGAGATAAATATTGCTATTTGCTTCAAAACACTTTTTCTGGAAATAAATTCCATATCCCTAATTAGCCTATACTCGTAATGTTCGCACTGCTGGGACACAGGTCTGCTGGGACGCAAGCCTCCTCATTCTGCGAGATGGACTGGGCCGTAATCCACCACGCGGACCCAGTGTGGGTTGGTAGATGTCACAATTATATCATCGAACTTTTGGTTCTAGGAAATACCGGTTTTGTCACGATGTTTTCCTTCACCGATTCCATATAGGAATCAATATAATAATCCGATTTTATAATACTGAGAATACATTCGCAGTATCTCTTTTATACAACAATGGCGGAACCCAATAAATCATCCACATAATAATTCCATCTCTTCATTGGTTATTGAACTAACGTCATTCTGAAGTCGACGGTTTTTCATATGGGGTATTGAAAAATGAAGTTTTCCAGTAAGTATAAATTATCCGCCCGGTATTCCGAAGATTAATGACTTCCGAATTTCTCTGAGGATGTAAAGTCGATGAAGCCATTTTTCCTAAGTCCACTGCCAGAAAATGACACAAAGATTGATGTTTGCAGGCACTTTAGAAAACGGCTATAGGCGTGAACGTGATAAAAAACTGTTAAATTCGATGCCGAGTTTTATTTTATTTTTTGTAGAAGTTTGTTTTGAGTTTATTATTGATGATTCATCGGAAATAGACGTCAATATTCTGTATTAAAGCTGTCTGCAGAGCGTTTTCAGTAATGCTAGGCGATATCTAAATGAATACCTTAAATAATAAAAGCGCGCTGTTAAATTTTCTACACTTGGCTCGGCACCGAAAGTTGAAAATTTATTACGGTGTCGCCTAGGGTTCGTGAAAGTGGGCATAAGTATACCCTATCTATTAAATATTACATACAAGAAAGACATACTATTTTGTCTATAAGAAGACAGAACTGATTTGATTCTACTGTGCGCACTGTGTTGCGTACTGTCTATTATTTTTAAGTAGCGGGTTAAGTTCAAGTAGCAAGTTATCTTTGCAGAAGTCGGTCTAAAAGTGACAGTTTTTCATTGCTTCATTCATTTCAATTAATAAACTCTATTGATTATATATTTATCTGCACTTCCTTTACGTGAGGTAGGTACTGAAATTATTGTGAGAAAACATATCATATCTTGTGCAAAAAAAAGATCGACTGGTAAAAGGGATACAGTTTTTTTCCGAATATTTCGTAAAATATTAGATTTACGTTAATTTATGCTACTAAGCTTCTTTCTTGCTTAATTGTATATCAAAAAGACCTAACAATATTCTCGTAGGACCAATGGTTCTTGTAATATACAGCTCAAATCTGACAGACACCCATATTTTTTTGCCAAGTCAGGTATGCTGTTATACCCTGTGACCAATATTGAACACTTACAAAAATGAGAACCAGAAAGAACGATACCGAAATATACCAACTAACAGGGTTTTCGGGTTATATTATAAAGTGTTATTGGGTTTTTCTATCTGGAAAGTAGTAGCCCGGAGTCTTGTTTTGTGCCCAGTTGATGGGAATGGGTTCGTCCTTTATTGCATTAGTAGGATGTTATTGGGCACTCTAAGCCACCTTACGTTCCATCGGCTCACTTCGTTCACCTCGTCACTTCAGGTGGCTTAGATTGCCCAATAACATATATGAAATCCATTCTATTCCACCTTACGTTCCATCGACTCACTTCGTTCACCTCGTCACTTCAGGTGGCTTAGATTGCCCAATAACATATATGAAATCCATTCTATTCCACCTTACGTTCCATCGGCTCACTTCGTTCACCTCGTCACTTCAGGTGGCTTAGATTGCCCAATAACATATATGAAATCCATTCTATTCCACCTTACGTTCCATCGACTCACTTCGTTCACCTCGTCACTTCAGGTGGCTTAGATTGCCCAATAACATAATATGAAATCCATTCTATTCCACCTTACGTTCCATCGGCTCACTTCGTTCACCTCGTCACTTCAGGTGGCTTAGATTGCCCAATAACATATATGAAATCCATTCTATTCCACCTGATGAACGGAAGGTGGAGTACGAATTTTTGCATAGTGCAGTAAAATAATGGTTCAGCGCCTATTCCACCTGATGAACGGAAGGTGGAGTACGAATTTCTGCATAGTGCAGTAAAATAATGGTTCGGCGCCTATTCCACTATTTTAATATTTTTCAGTGCATGGTTTGAGCGCTAATCCACTTTTAGAATCTCGTTTTGATGCGAACGGAAAGTCGTCTAGAATGGCTAATAACTTATATGGATCTAAAAAGTTTGTGGTTCGGACGCTACTCCACTTTTACAATCTCGTTTTGGTGCGAACGGAAAGTGGTCTAGAATGTCCAATAACATAAATGGATCTTCAAAGTTTGTGGTTTGTGTGTTACTCCACTATTTGAATTTAATTTTGTTGCGAACGGAAAATCGTCTAGAATGGATCGACAAAGTTTGTGGTTTTGGCGTTACTCCACTTTTTGAATTTCATTTTGTTGCGAACGGAAAGTCGTATAGAATGGCTAATAACATAAATGGATCTACAAAGTTTGTGATTTAGCGTTACTCCACTTTTTGAATTTCATTTTGCTGCGAACGGAAAGTGGTTTAGATTGCCCAATAACATAAATGGATCTTCAAAGTTTGTGGTTTGTGTGCTACTCCACTATTTGAATTTAATTTTGTTGCGAACGGAAAGTCATCTAGAATGGCTAATATCATAAATGGACCTACAAAGTTTGTGGTTCGGGCGCTACTCCACTTTAAAAATCTTGTTTTGGTGCGAACAGAAAGTGGTCTGGAATGCCCAATAACATAAATGGATCTTCAAAGTTTGCGGTTTGTGCACTCCTCTACTAATTAAACTTAATTTTTAAATTTGGGTCAGATTGATTCATATCTCTTCACAAAGCAAAAAATAGGCTGCACCTACAGGCACATGCACATTCTATTTCTGTGACCCAGATTGGGCACCAAGGACATCTGAACTCTAGGTTACCGTAAACATTAAACTAAAATTTGGATCAGATTAACTCATATCTCTTCACAGAGCAAGAAATAGCATGCACTTACAAGTACACGCTCATTCTATTTCCATGACCCCAGATTGGGCACCAAGGATATCCAGAAGGATTAGTCAGCCTAGACACTGCGTTATCGTGTCTAGCTGCTTCCAGGATGCGCCACGAGGAGGCTCCTTTCATGCACCCCGCTAACCTAAACTTCAGGACAGTTGGTCTCATGTCTCTCCACAAAATTAGAGATAGTGCACAATTACACATCACTCCGTTTTCTGTGACCAGATTGGCTCGAGGACATCTGAACGTTAGGCTATCGATTACAATAAACTAAAATTTAGGTCAGATTGACTCATATCTCTTCACAGAGCAAGAAATAGCGTGCACTTGCAGGCACACGCTTATTCTATTTCTATGACCCCAGATTGGGTACCAAGGACATCTGAACTTTAGTCTACCATAACCATTAAACTAAAATTAAAATTTGGGTCAGATTGACTCATATCTCTTCACAGAGCAAGAAATAGCATGCACCTGCAGGCACACACTCATTCTATTTCTATGGCCCCAGATTGGGCACCAAGGATATCCAAATTTTTATTTAATTTATTCATACACTACTTTACACGTTAACAAACAAGGGTGCTCGCTGTTTAAACCGCTATCCTAAAATTCAGGACAGATTGTCTCATGTCTCTTCACAAAGCAAAAAATAGGCTGCACCTACAGGCACATGCACATTCTATTTCTGTGACCCAGATTGGGCACCAAGGACATCTGAACTCTAGGTTACCGTAAACATTAAACTAAATTTTGGATCAGATTAACTCATATCTCTTCACAGAGCAAGAAATAGCATGCACTTACAAGTACACGCTCATTCTATTTCCATGACCCCAGATTGGGCACCAAGGATATCCAGAAGGATTAGTCAGCCTAGACACTGCGTTATCGTGTCTAGCTGCTTCCAGGATGCGCCACGAGGAGGCTCCTTTCATGCACCCCGCTAACCTAAACTTCAGGACAGTTGGTCTCATGTCTCTCCACAAAATTAGAGATAGTGCACAATTACACATCACTCCGTTTTCTGTGACCAGATTGGCTCGAGGACATCTGAACGTTAGGCTATCGATTACAATAAACTAAAATTTAGGTCAGATTGACTCATATCTCTTCACAGAGCAAGAAATAGCGTGCACTTGCAGACACACGCTCATTCTATTTCTATGACCCCAGATTGGGCACCAAGGACATCTGAACTTTAGTCTACCATAACCATTAAACTAAAATTAAAATTTGGGTCAGATTGACTCATATCTCTTCACAGAGCAAGAAATAGCATGCACCTGCAGGCACACACTCATTCTATTTCTATGGCCTCAGATTGGGCACCAAGGATATCCAAATTTTTATTTAATTTATTCATACACTACTTTACACGTTAACAAACAAGGACGCTCGCTGTTAAAACCGATATCCTAAAATTCAGGACAGATTGTCTCATGTTTCTTCACAAAGCAAGAAATAGGCTGCACCTACAGGCACATGCACATTCTATTTCTGTGACCCAGATTGGGCACCAAGAACATCTGAACTCTAGGTTACCGTAAACATTAAACCAAATTTGGGTCAGATTGACTCATATCTCTTCACAGAGCAAGAAATAGCATGCACTTACAGGTACACGCTCATTCTATTTCCATGACCCTAGATTGGGCACCAAGGATATCCAAATATTAATTTAATTTATTCATACAGCTAACACTACTTTACACGTTAACGTACAAATAATGTATTGAGTAGGTCTCTCACTCCCTTTTTATATATTGTGCTCATGTCCGAGCATTCTGCTGGTTTCGCATGTTTTTACACGTGGAAACATATCAGGTAGCCGTCGTGTATGTATAAATGTTCATTTATAATATCAAAGACTGCAAAATTGTATTATGCATTAATTTGCTTATTCGAACTTTATTGTCACATGTTTTTACACGTGGAAACATATCAGGTAGCCCTCGTGTATGTATAAATGTTCATTTACAATATCAAAGACCGCAAAATTGCATTATGCATTAATTTGCTTATTCGAACTTTATTGTAATGTAAGACGATCGTTGTACATGTTGTAGTCGATAATTAAAATTTGAATTTGAGGGATCTTCCTATAATCATCTTCATCAACCGAGGTGTTCAAGAACCATATCAATTCCGTTAACTTGTTATAAATGAGCGATTCTTTCCTTATCATAACTTTACAAATTTTTGTAATAAGCTGGTTTTAGTCTAAGAATTCTTTAAAAAAGGCGATTCCTAAAGGTCATTGTTGAATTTAGGAACCGACTTTCTGTATATGAAATACTTTATAAAGTTTGTTAGTTTTAGCAGTTTTATGATTTTACACCAGCTTTGAGTTTAACTGCAGCAAAATTGCATCGTGCATTAATTTGCTTATTCGAACTTTATAGTATTGTAAGACGATCGTCGTACATGTTGTAGACCGTAATTAAAATTTGAATTTGAAGGATCTTCCTATAATCATCTTCATCAAACGAGGTGTTCAAGAACCATATCAATTCCGTTAACTTGTTATAAATGAGCGATTCTTTCCTTATCATAACTTTACAAATTTTTGTAATAAGCTGGTTTTAGTCTAAGAATTCTTTAAAAAAGGCGATTTCTTAATGTCATTGTTGAATTTAGGAACCGACTTTCTGTATATGAAATACTTTATAAAGTTTGATAGTTTTAGTAGTTTTATGATTTTACACCAGCTTTGAGTTTAACTGCAGCAAATTGCATTATACATTAATTTGCTTATTCGAACTTTATTGTAATTTAAGACGATCGTCGTACATGTTGTAGTCGATAATTAAAATTTGAATTTGAAGGATCTGCCTATAATCATCTTCATCAACTGGGGAGGTGTTCTTAAATAAGAACGATACCAATTCCGTAAATTTATTGTAAATTAATGATTTTTTCTATAACTTTAGGCATTTTCTGTGATACGATGGTTTTAGTCTAGGAATTCTTTCAAAAGGTGATCCATTAATGTCGTTGTTGAATTTAGAAACCGACTTCCTTTTTATGAATTGTTTTATAAAGTTTGTTAGTTTTAGTAGTTTGAGGATTTAACCCTAGCTTCGAGTTTAACTGCAACATAAAATTTGCTAAGTTTAAATGTGAATTTGTGCACGTGGATTATTCTGCATAAACATAAACACCCACACCTACTTTAAAAATAAAATATGTTTTGCAGTAATTCTAAACGACACGGTTAGGTATTGGTGCGGTTTTATTTGTCGGCGAGGGAAAAACGATAGTTTCATATTTCAATTCTCACGATAAAAAATGCAGTTTTGCAGTAACGGTATGCAATTATATGTGTGCCGACAAGCATGAACTTGTTTGGTTAAATAATTGTACCTTATCTTCATTCCATTACATAATTTATTCCTCTTTTACGTATTGATTAGAGTTGTTTTGCGACTTTCCTATCGATCAACCCAAAAATGGTCGGTTAAAAAAGTTATATTAATCGAGAACGATTTAAATTTTGTTCTTCTTCAAAACCGTTTTAACAACGTTCCTTCCGAACGTAATTGGAATAAATCGTATCTTAGGTTTTTCAGACGAAACCGTTTCGAAAATATATCGTTATCCGAGCCCTGCTTTTATAGAAATTAAAGTTTAAGAGCGAAGTTGTCTCCACTCCTAAAGAGGATCGGTGGAAGAATTCATTTGCACTTAAAGTGCAACTTAAGACGTAGATATGAGATAAGGTGTAGATGACACCTGTAACACAGGTTTTTTCCTAGCATAGGGTCTTTGATCAATATTTTGTACCAGGCTATTTCCACGTGTAATCAAGTGTCACCCTGTATGTATACATAAGTTCGTTTTACCCGTTGGATGATTTTATATCAATTTAAGTTTACTGTAACACATCTATGAACTTACTTTTTGAAACGGGTTCGTTTACATATTTTGTTCTGCAACAAATAAAAAAATGTTTTCAGGATATTTTACTTTCGGCTCATCTTAACATGTAGATTTTTTTATTATTTCAGATTGATTTATGTTGTCATGCAGAGTTTTATAATACGGTTTATTAAACAAACATACATTCATTATTATAATACCTATTGTATATATTATTATTATAAGTAACAGCCTGGTGTGTCGGTTTCGTCTTTGTCAGCGAGCATTAAGACGACGGCGACCGTTGAATTGTCCATACAAACGTAATACATAAATCATTTGCAATTTGAACATATTTCCATCTATTATGTTAATATTTGGATTTAGATAGTATTTATCTAGGCTTGTACATCTTTTTTTTTCCAAAAATCTTACCTAAAATGAAGTTTAAGCGAATTGAATTTCACACATTTTTACAGCGAATTCATACTGTTTTTTCTGTATTATAAACAACAATATTTGGATTATTGTTTCGGCAGGAGCATAGCTTATATTATCAAATTACAAAGTATAGAAAAAATTATGAAAGAATATTAAGTTCTCATTCATCATTTTTGGTATTACGGAACACATTCTAATTTATCATAAATTCCGATAGCTAGTAACAACGCTAACAACATACAACACACATAACACACAACAACAACAACACAAAAACACAACAGAAGAGAGATAACAATATTCCACATGCATTTTCCACCCATCTCGACTTGCAGTTGCAAGCCGTGTTCGCCGAACCCTTAAAGCTGGTTTCGTATTTCGTTTTTCACGACAAAATTGCGATTTGACAGAAGGGTTTTCAATCACTACGGTTTAATTAGACGTAAGTAACATATATTAGTCATTCACCTGTGAGAACATGTAATTAAGGTTTAATTTTGTTAAGAGGTAAATATTGCTGAAATTGTATTTTTTATGTATAAAACTAATCAATTCTGATCATAAAATTACATTCGCTCCAGTATATCTGATATGTACTAAGTACTATTCTTGTAAATAAATTCAGGGTTGTTATCTTAAAAAGTGCACACAACGTCGTGTCGCATACTTGAGTCGCGTTTAGTTGTGACAACCACCGAAAAGCAGTCACTTTTGTTACATATAAAAAAATATTTAAGTATATTAAAATTATTAATTAAAGGTAAGTTTCCGTATAAAAACCGACAAAAAAGAATATTTATGTATTGTATTGTTTTTATATTGACTTTATAAACAAATACGTTTGTTTTTTTTTTTTTTTTTTTTTTTTTCAGAATTATGGCTCGTTCACCATCATACAGCCCCACCATTCTGATCAATGATGATGAAGATCAAGATCAATCCATAATACGTGAGGTATGTAGTAATTATGCGTTATGTTACTGTTAATATATTTATATAACCCTGGGTTCGATCCCCGGGTCGGGTAGTGTTATTGGGTTTTTCTATCTAGAATTTCTCAGTAGCAGCCCGGAGTCTGGATTTGTGCCCGGTTGATGCCAATAGGCTCACCCCCTATTACATGGGACTTAAAAACATAACTGGCGAAATGTGGGTGTGTACCTGCTACAGATACACCTCTGCCCAGCCCTTCGGGGAAACAAGGCGTGATGTTATGTTATGTTAATATATTAATTTTTTATCTGATTATTTTTCTTTTTATTAATTTTATTATTTATTCCTTTTCACAGTGGAACTCTGCGGGTCTCAATGATAACAATCAGGACACCCGGCCTTTCGTTTACTCTCAGGACGATTATAACTCCTATATTGAGAGCTTAGAAAAACAACGGCGTAGAAATGAAGAACTGCTCAATAATCCAACGAATCCTCAAGAACAAACTCAACCCCAGAAAAAAGTGTTAAGAAAGAGAAAGCGTTCATCAAGATTTTCGCCATCAACATCATACATTGCTCGTCGAGGTAAACCAAGTGATAGCAGAGGACGTTATTTAATTAAACTAAATATTTACGAACTCAACGATTGTGAGAGTGATAATAACTATTCTAGTGACAGTGACAATGCTTGTACAAGTGTACAATATGTGGTGCGCGAAACTTTTGATGACGTGATGGATACTGCAGAGGTTCTAATAAAAAAAATCTCTGAAAACTTGATAAGTTAGTGATAATAATTATGTAATAATAATGTAGTTATTTGTAAGTTATACATTTTATATTTTTAAAGTTAATAAGATTAATAATTTTTACGATATATTGTGTCGCGTAAACGCTCTTAAAACTAAATAAGTTCAAACATAATTTGCAACCAGTAATAAGATAATAATATCTATTTGGGGCACCAAGAACATACATGTTTTACAATTCAATTACGAGTACGTTACACATTACTTTTGTCTGGACCCTGCTATAAGTAATTGTCATTAGTAGATAGTAATGTATTTTTAACCGACTTCCAAAAGGTCAAGGTTATCAATTCGCAAATATATTTATGCAATGCATTACCAAAATTTTAAATGTAATTAGGAACCTACAGTAGTTATATGTTATAATTTTCTACATGTATTTTATTGACGTCCTAAATGGAAAGTTAGATAATCTCACAACCTACTTACAAACTTCCTATTATAAAATGTTTGTTACTCTTTTAAATGTGAAATATAATATTGCCGTGTAATGTAATTCAAATGGTATCGACTGAAGATGCTTCTGATCGGCTTTATTATGTATGTAATTTTAAATGTGTGTATTCTTGGTGTCCTTGTATTAGTTATAGAATTTATTAAGTACAAAATTAGTTTTATAAATAAAATACGACCTTTGATAATTACTGAGGTATTAGGTACATATATGTGTACTTTTATCTGAATGTATGTACATATACAAATAAATAATATTTTATATTCATACATCTGTTTCATTTCCATTCCCGATGACAAAGCGCATTGCGCTATTTGCGCTGACTGGTTTGTGCAATATAACACCGATCACGTCGCGCGCACGTCGCATCGCTTCATAACGCACATATTAGGTTGAACTTGTTGAAAAATGAAATAGATTCACAGCGCAAGGTTTTATGGAGTTTGCATTTCATAATAATATGATTAGTACATGCATCACATGGCAGTCAGCCGGACACATCACGTCGAATAAAACGAAACAAATTGTAAGTATTGTACAAGCGTATAAGTACTTGTAAAATTACTTCCTTATGCTGTTAGATATAATCAATAAATATAAATTTGTTTGTTTCAGATCATCAATACTGTGCGACTCTCCCGATTTAATCTTCTTCCAAAATGGTCAAGGTTTTTCCCACTTCAAGTTTAAGCTGGAATGTTTGAGAGCAGCATAGACCTGAACCAACCAACAAAAAGTCTAGAGCAAGACGAGAGGGTCTAAAACGGAATACATCTGAGCATCCTTGCCATACATTATTAACAATGAAAAGAAAAAAAGGTTTACGACTGATCCAGATACAAGTGTTCAACATCAGTGAGCGACAAGAACCAAGTGTTGTAAGATCAAGTGATCATGAGAATGTGGTAGTGTTAAGTGCGCAATATGTAGTTAGTGAACCGGTGGACTACGATAGAGAAGAAACACAATAATTGATAAATAAAATTCCAAAGAAACTTTGTTGTGACGATTGTTATTAGTAAGTATGTATCTAGGTATGTACTTTGTAACTTATTGTATCAGTTTGTAGATTGCTTCTCGTTGTTGCAAGCGCGACTACTGAGCATGGTGTTCTGGGTTCGATCCCAGTCGGGTAAGGTTATTGGATTTTTCCAATTACATGAGAGTCGATCCTAGATAACATATCTTTAGTGTATCATCATTATTGGGTTTTAGTTAATGTATAAGCTTAACGTTATAAGAGAATATCTCTTTACTTTAATTTATTTATTATAAATTTATTTGTTTATCTCCTAGTGTATTAAAATGTATGTATATAGATCATCACAATTTTGTAAGTCCCATATAAATAAATAAAAAAATATTAAGGGAAATTTTGAACATTAATTATGTTCTTAATACTTTTTAGTTAAGAATTATAGTATTATTATGTAAGTTTTGTATGTTTTTAATCTAGGCGTGTATTAAAACTAAATACATCATAGTTCAAAGTAGTTACCTAAGTTTTATGTACATAAATAAAATATTATATAACATGAGGGGCAGTTAATAAGGAACAGTTGTAATTAAAAATTAAAATTAAATAAAACTTTATTTCCGACTAACTAATAAGGTCCATATTTTGATAGTATTTTGGTTTTACTAACAATGGTGTTAGTAATTAGTTTATGATTGTAAATAATGTGAAAACAAAATAAATTATAATTGAAATCATGTTGTATTGCTATTACATAAACATACTCACACTTTAAATTAGCTCTATTGAAATGATCTCATTACAGGTTAGGTATACGTTTTCAAAGAGTATAGCACAATAAATAATCATGGGACGGCGCATGAACCGTTTCGAAGCCGAATGTATGAGTGTGAAAGCATCTTAATTAATCCAGCGCAATGCGGAGTAACAGCAGGGTAGCCAGTCGTTGATTGTTAGCGTATAAGTTGATAGTGTTAACTGTATGAACGAATTAAATTAAAATTTGGATGTATCTTGGTGCCCAATCTGGGGTCATGGACTTGGAATAAGCGTGTGCCTGTGCATGTTATTTCTTGCTCTGTGAAGAGACATGAGACAATCTGTCCTGAATTTTAGTTTAATGTATACGGTAGTCTAAAGTTCAGATGTGTTTAGTGCTCAATCTGGAGTCATAGAATTAGAATTTGTGTGTGCCTAAGTAGACGCATGCTATTTCTTGTTTTGTGAAGATACATGAGACAATCTGTCCTGAATTTTAGCTTACTATGTTCGTATAGTTCAATAATAGTAAACGAAACTTATCAACTAAAGTCGTGGTTATGTGTGAAACTTTTTGATATAAAACTATTCAAGTAAAGTAGTGGATATATGAGAAACTTGTTGTTATAAAACTTTTTAACTAAAGTCGTGGTTTAGTGTTCAATCCGAGAATCTGTGGCAGTTGAACGAGGTAAGTTATCGGCATGGATTTCATATATATTATTGGACATCCTACTCCACCAGTGACAAGGTCCGTTCGCATCAAAACGAGATTCTAAAAGTGGAGTAGCGCTCAAACCATGCACTGAAAAATATTAAAATAGTGGAATAGGCGCCGAACCATTATTTTACTGCACTATGCAGAAATTCGTACTCCACCTTCCGTTCATCAGGTGGAATAGGCGCCGAACAATATTTTACTGCACTATGCAGAAATTCGTACTCCACCTTCCGTTCATCAGGTAAGTTATCGAAATGGATTTCATATGTGTTATTGGGCAATCTAAGCCACCTGAAGTGACGAGGTGAACGAAGTGAGCCGATGGAACGTAAGGTGGTTTAGAATGGATTTCATATATGTTATTGGGCAATCTAAGCCACCTGAAGTGACGAGGTGAATGAAGTGAGCCGATGGAACGTAAGGTGGCTTAGAATGGATTTCATATATGTTATTGGGCAATCTAAGCCACCTGAAGTGACGAGGTGAATGAAGTGAGCCGATGGAACGTAAGGTGGCTTAGAATGGATTTCATATATGTTATTGGGCAATCTAAGCCACCTGAAGTGACGAGGTGAATGAAGTGAGCCGATGGAACGTAAGGTGGCTTAGAATGGATTTCATATATGTTATTGGGCAATCTAAGCCACCTGAAGTGACGAGGCGAACGAAGTGAGCCGATGGAACGTAAGGTGGCTTAGAGTGCCCAATAACATCCTACTTGCATTGGTCTTAAACATAATTGGTGAAATGTAGGTGTACCTATACAGGTACACCTCTGCCCAACCCTTCGGGGAAACAAGGCGTGATGTTATGTGAAAAAGAATAAGTAATAAGAAAAGCAAAAGACGAAAACGACCTATTTGTTGTATAAATAAAATTCCGTCATACTCGTAATTCACAATTTATAGGAGACTAGCTACGCCCCGCAGTTTCACCCGCATAAGTCTCAATCCCCTAGAAATATCGGAATAAAAAGTATTCTATGTCCTAATCCAGGTCATGGTCTACTCACTTGCCAAATTTCATCTAAATCCATTCGGCCATTTCAGCGTGAAAGCGTAACATACAAACCAACTCACTTTCGCATTTATAATTAAGTTAGGATACCTACGATAGCTAGTAAATAAAAATAGTTTGGAAAATCCAAAAGTGCACGCCTCATAGTTATCACTCATTCATAAACCAAAAAGACATTCAAAACATAGTTTAAAAATGAACAATTTATCACTTTTCATGAAGTCGTAATGTCAACGACTGACAAAGATATTTACGTGGCGGTTGCTAGGCAACTTCAAGTCGAAGGTTGGAAATATTTAGTTAAAGATAATTATATTTTAGTTAGTATTTTATTAATTATAATTAAACTACTTTGAATAAAAGAGCCATTTTCAATAGGGTTCCTTCTACGGCTGAAACGAATATACAAAAAAAAATAGTTTGGAAAATCCAAAACTGCACGCCTCATACATAACACTCATTCATAAACGAAAAAGAAATTCAAAACATAGTTTTTAACAAAAATGAACAATTTATCACTTTTCATGAAGTCGTAATGTCAAAGACTGACAAAGATATTTACTTGGCGGTTGCTAGGCAACATTAAGTCAATGGTTGGAAATATTTAGATAAAGATATTATATTTTAGTTAGTATTTTATTAATTATAATTAAACTACATTGAATAAAAGAGCCATTTTCAATAGGGTTCCTTTTACGGCTGAAACGAATGTATAAAAAAAAAATTGACTCAATTAATTGATTTTATCGCAAGCTACAATGTTTTCAGGGTTCATAAATTGACGGACAGGAAATTTTTTTCAACTAGATTGGTGCTTTTTCCATTTCTGTTGCATTAAATCAATTGTTAAAAAGTACAGTATTAATCTCCATTTAATCATCTATACAATGGTATATAAATTAAGTAGGTTCTTTGTACTAGCAGGAGTATAACAATAAAAACAGTTACAGAAATGGGGCAAAAAATATTTATCGATCGTAGAGCACACTCTAATGCTTCGCATTAAGAGTCGTGCAATTGACTCAATTAATTTATTTTATCGCAAGCTACAATGTTTTCAGGGTTCATAAATTGACGGACAGGAATTTTTTTTCAACAATTTTTATGCTTTTTCCATTTCTGCTGCATTAAATCAATTGTTAAAAAGTACAGTATTAATCTCCATTTAATCATCTATACAATGGTATATTAATTAAGTAGGTTTTGTGTACTACCAGGAGTGTAACAATAAAAACAGTTACAGAAATGGGGCAAAAAAAAATTTTCGATCGTAGAGCACACTCTAATGCTTCGCATTACGAGTCGTGCAATATAGCTTTTACTCTACCTACCATAAAGGTGGTGCGAATACAAAATGTATTGTTAACGCAAAACGAAGCTGCATATCTCGAGAACTACTGGCTCAATGTGAATCTTGCGGTGGCCTTTTTTGTGCAGAATTTATAGAAAAATATAAATGAGGTAGCATAAATTGGCGTTAACCTAATACTTTACGAGATTTTTGCAATTAACAGATTTTTGGGAATTAGACGAAATTTTTTTTTACCGCACCTCTCGTTGGATTTTTCACACAGATTTCTAATGATATAAAATAAATTCTTTGCAACTACTACTACTAGAATATTTTCGCAGAAAACATATTATTATCCTGGGCTATTAGAGGTGTAGTTTGTTTCTAAAGTGCCAGTAATAGCTCAGTTAAATATAAAACGCTTTTATTCTAAATAACCTTTTAGTTCTACAAGTTCATTAATTTCTAACTCACTTAAGTGCTTGGTCATGTTTCTAAAACGGCTACATTTTTCATTATTATTATTTACTCTTGAATCTTAAAGCCTGTTTTATTATTAAAGCAATAATTGTGGCTTTAAGTGTAATTTCGTGTTTACTTATTGCTAATTTATGGTATTGCGGACTCTCGATTGATGATTGGCATTCATCTAATTTGTAGACGTGGAAAGCAAATTGACATAACGAATTATCAATTTAGCTAGGTACTCAAAATTCAGGTGGATGAGTTTGGGCAAAATATTCGTAGAAATCTTTACAAGGACATCTGTGTACCTACCACTTACCTAATTGATTTATTGTAACTTGGTTGTTAACACTTGGTACAGGTTTGGTTTAGAGAGGAGCTCGTGGTTAAGTAATAACAGCCGCACGGGTCGATCCATCAGGTTAAGCTACGCTGGCCGGGGTTGGTCTGTGGATGGGTGACCATTTTTACAGACCATCGTTGCGGGTCGTCTGAAGCCCAAAAGTCTGACAACCAGTCTAACCAAGGGCTATCGTATTACCCAGTAAATGGGTTGTGGAGGTCAGATAGGCAGTCGCTCCGTGTCAAATACTGGTATTTAGCTGCATCCGGTTAGACTTGAGGCCGACCCCAACATAGTTGGGAAAAGGCTAGGTAGATTGAACACTTGGTACAGGTGTTGATGTAAAAATATTCTTCCACTGTATACAACCTTATTTTTTATTCATTACAAATCTCTTAAGGGGTCATTGTACTCATCATTATGAACAACTTTCACTATGGGACCAACGCTGAAATCGCGAAAAAAAAATCAGCTGTTCCCTACATTTTGACGAGATAAACATAAATGTATGGAACAGCTGATTTTTTGAGCTGAGCTTTTTTGAGCTGAGCTTTGATGAGCCGTGAGGCACACACTTATTGTCCTAAGATTATTTTTACTTTTTTATTTGTTGTCTTTTGTGTTTCACGAACTGTGTCCTAATAATTTTTTTTTCTTTCTTTCTTTCTTGAATATTATTGTGAAACCTGTTTAATTAAACATGAATATTTTTTGTTCTTGTTATTTTTTTTCTCAGGTACGCACCGTTTTTCGTACACTGGATTTTTAACTCTCGGTATTGAGCCGAACATTGACAATCCAAGAGACCGCATTCAGCGCGTATTCCAGTGCGTCAAGGTAACACACTGTTGGGCATTCAACTCTCGGCGATAGCGCCGAGAGTTGAATGCATAGGCAGAGCGTCGAAAATCCAATACGCGAAAAAAAATCGCTGCGATAAAAACACGTATGTGCAAAACTGGGCTTATAATTAGGTAATATTTGTTGTATTTTAAGAGTGCATCCTCTTTTTCTCTTCCTGTCTTCTTCTTTGTGTTTTTGTAACTAGAATATTGTGCCTTCATTGTAGCTGTAACCGAGGTAATATGTGGAAACGTCGTGGATTGTACATTTACCCACTTCCCATTATTTTGTAATCTTAGATGTAATTGTAAAACAAACAACGGTGGAAAACAAACAACTGTGTTTGTTTTCCCTTACAAAATAAAATAAATAAATGAATATTACTGTGTTGTTTGCGTATTAATATAATATATTCAATTTTTTCTAGCTTACTTATTGTAGCAGACATTTTCAATAAGCATAATAAATGATTATAAGTAAGTCGGCCAACTTAAGGACGATTTTCTAAAATACACATAATATAAAAGTAACTTTACAAAAACAAAACCTACGTATTGGAGCGGTACTTTTATAAATGGCACTGTTTCACAAATTGCTCCAATCTTTTCACTTCGTAAATAAATAAGTGCCTATAATGACTTTTCTTTATAGCCTGCTTCAAGTGTACTTAGTTCATTATACACCGTTATTATAATAGCGCTGTATAAAAATATAGAAAGCAATCTCATGGTAAAGAATTTAGTGATTGAATCGACGTCGCCAAATCAATTTACCTTCCATCGAGGGTTTCGCGAAATCGTTTGATAAGATTGCCTTTATTACGTTATCTTATGACGCAATTATATCGGGATTGTTTAATGGCTCTGTGAAATAGGATTCGGTATCATAAAGGTTATCTTTGCACATTTTTTAAAAGAACTTGTAATGATTTGTGTGTACTTCATTATGCAATGGTTGTGCAATTTAAGTACCATTAGGTGCTTTTAAGAAAATGTTGAGTACCCCTACTTATAAATCCATCACATTGTGATTGTATTTTATCAAGCACAATGTTTCATATTGAGTGCGTAACGTCAACGTGACGATAAATATTATCGTGGACCTCCACGTCCTCACATTATACGGGGTGGCAGGGACATCGACGCGAAGCCGGTTACCATGGATTCAGTACATGATTCTGAACCCCCCTGCGTTGAAATTTTTCGTCGGTTATTGAAAAAAAAATCAGCTGTTTCATAGAAAAGTGCAATACCTACGCGGTCAAAATGTATGGAACAGCTGATTTTGTTTTTAAATAACCGACGAAAAATTTAAACACAGGGGGGTTCAGAATGATGTACTGAATCCATGGTAACCGGCTTCGCGTCGATGTCCCTGCCACCCTGTATAGTAAAGGGAAGTAAAATAAATGGAAATACACGAGCGCTCTTTGAAATTTTCGTAAACGATAACGTTATAATGTGCACGTATTTCCATACAATTTATGGACATGGACGTGAACGTCTATGATAATAATCGTCACGTTAGAAATTATAAAAACGGACATTACCTACTAATTATTATACCCAACTAATGCGCAATAATTTTTTTAATATTTCTTAGAAAGTTATACTTGTGCCCTTGGATAAGATGTCCCCACTGATTCGTCAACCACTTGGTATTGTAACAAATTCGCTAAACTTTAAAACACTCCCGAAGATTGGCTACCCCGAAAAAACATTTCAACGCAAATAAATAAAGTAATTCCACGAAAATGTTTACGACACCGCCGCTTACGTCTGAAGCGACAGACCATCGTTACAAAATAGATAAGTACAGAAGGTCGACTTCATACAACGAACTAAAACAAGCGCAAGATATTATAAACGCGTAGGTACGGCGATCTCTCGAACTATCTCAAACGAATGCCATTCGCGACATGGTGCTTGCATTTATGAGGCTTTTGGCGACTCGTACTCCATCCTTTAGGTAATTAAATAAAGGTTAAAAAAAACCACATGACGAGACAGCAGTAACCGACTAAGCGTAATACCTGTCACTACAGTTGTAATGCTACGTCACAGTATCTAAATAATATACTCTTTAATTTAGCAACGTTAAAATTCGTTGACGTTTAGATTTTTGGGCTCTTTACAATAGACAGACTACAAAATATTATATAAATGTAACGAAAAAATTGTGCTCAAGCAGTTATATCTACGAAGAGTAGTTTAAGAATAAATGAAAAAGTTTAACATACAGGATAAATTTTTAACCAGTGCGCAAACTTAAACATATGACTTTACTCATCATTATGAACAACTTTTACTATGGGACCAAACCTGAAAGAGCGCAAAAAAAATCAGCTGTTCCCTACATTTATGTTCGCATATCTCGTCAAAATGTATGGAACAGCAGATTTTTTTTTCGTGATTTCAGGTTTGGTCCCATAGTAAAAGTTGTTCATAATGATGAGTAAAGTCATGTGTTTAAGTTTGCGCACTTGTTAAAAATTTATCCTGTATAAAAGAGGAAACTATTGTAAAAATCTAAAATAAATTTAATTTCGTTTTATCGTATTTTTAAACAACATGAAAAAGTTTTATATAAAAACCCATATTACCATTTATTTAACTACCAAAACCTATGGGGTATAGATTATTTTATGTTTATTGTCGACCGAGAGTCTTATTTGTGCAGATGAGACAATTTTTATTTCTTCTTTCTTACTTGAGCGTGTGTTTTTGCTCGTTGTACGGAGTCAGCTTTCTGTATCTACTATACTGTGGCATCATGGCGGATCGGTCTATATTCAATCAACCCCTTCGATGGTGATAAATGGAAAGCGTCACTCCACTGATCGATGCGGCCTTTCATATACCGATGTCGACTTAATCCTTCGATAATATTCTCAGTATAAACTCGTCATTACCAGCTCGTGAAGGATGAAGAGTATTGATGTTACGTAGTTCAATGGTTATGACAATTTATGGAATATCGATACGAGTTAAGGCAGAATACCATTTTGCTTATTTTTCATACATATAACATAATTTAGTAACCTAATTTAGATTTTTCTTGTTAAAAGATGTATAGAGAAACGATAATGTTCATCAACTATTCTTAATCTATTGATGGCAAAGACATTAAGTTAAATCAGAAAATTGTCTACGACTATTAGATACTTATAGGATTTCGTTTTCAGATCATACATACGTAGAATACACTCACGCATAAGGGTAGGCAGAAACTCCGGAACATCAGATGCTTTTGCTTCGTTTATGTTCATACATCGGCCACTTCCTGTGACCACTTCGCGAAATACTCATTTATTAATGACTAGCTTCCGCCAGCGGCTTCGCCCGCATGATAAATTTATAAATTATAACTTACTATATTATGCATGTATTTTTATACATATAAACCTTCCTCTTGAATCACTCTATCTATTAAAAAAACCTCATCAAAATCGCTCACACGAGCTGGAGTCGAGGCGGCGTCGAGGTGCGGGCGCACAGTACATGAGCGCACTGCCATTTATTCCTAAGAAAACGTAGGCGACGCGCAAATTGTGCGCCCGCGCCTCGACTCTAGCTTGTGTGAGCGACGCCCCTAAGCATACATAGAGACAGACAGCGGGAAGCGACTTTGTTTTATATAATACTCATCTAATATAATTAATAATATGTAGTGATGATTAGCTAACCCGTCAGACGTAGTCCTGTAACATTTCGATTTCAATTTTTCGGCTGTTCCTTTGGGCTTTTCCTAAGGGGTTTGAAGATTTTTGTATGGAGGGTGTCCCTAACATGATGGCGCCATTTTGATTTTTTTTCAGAATCGCGGAAAAAATAGAAAGTTGCATATTTAGATAGAGGACACTTATACAAACAAAAAATGTCATATGACATAATACCCTAAAGCGTCAGGTTTCGGAGTTATTCACCGAAATATAAGTCAAAAACTGAACCCAAAAACAAGGATTTTTTTGTTATTTTCCCTTCTGGTAAGTATATTGAACTATGAAAACATAATTGCATCATGTATATAGGTAATATTTTGGTTAAGAGCGAAAGAGACAAAAATATATGTATACCCTCCGCCGAATGAGGACGTATGTTATATGGTATATGTATTATATGGCGCATGGCATGGACGCGACACCAAGAAAATCCTATTCAGTCTCCCGCTGCCTTCTTGGATGATATTATTTATACCGAATATGATTAAAAATCTTAATGTTTTATCCACTAGGTGCAGTCAATTAATTCATGTGTAAATAACTTAATCAACATGAAGTAACTACAACATAAATACCAAAATAAATTCGAAAAAAATGATATTTTTATCTTTGAATATCTCAGAAACGTGATGCTTTATGATGTTATGTTATATGAAGTTTTATGTTTGTATAAGTGTCCCCTATCCAAATATATGACATTAATTGTGCACCTTGATTTTGAAAAAAAATCAAAATGGTGGCTGATTTTAGGGCCAAAATCTTCAAACCCCTTTCTTTATCATAAACCACCGTATTGAGGCGAACGAAACAAAAAGATAATTATTCAAATCGGTCGACCCATTATATAGTTTTTGTGAGACTAATGCACGGCAATTGATTTTTATATTTATAGATTTGTACTTTACATTGATAATGTCAATGGAACTTTCTTCAACTTCTAATGAATAAGGTACATATAACCCGAGATGATACATTTTGGGTACGCAAAAATGTCTTTGAAAATTATCAATATTAATAATAATCATGCTTGTATACGTAATCGTAAAAGTATTGCTGTCTCGAATAAATAAACTAATATGTGCTAATTTCTACCTACTATTCTTATTTAATATAATTTTAGATTACCCGTATGCATTATGTAGATACTCCACAGTACATAATGCATACGGGTACAATATAAAATTCATTGAAAACTATTTAGAGGCTTCTAGGGACGCAAATGTTGTTTATTTATTCCTACAATATTTTAAAGTTCAGACACTAACAGACTGTGTATAGATTTAAATCATTTCTATGGTTGGTCAGCACGGGAGTATACCCACTTGATGAAAAACTGTTCCATCGCTATATAATGTTTTGTGAATTTCTATTTCAGATACAGAGACTACCTCGTGGGTCTAGTGGTCGCAAGCGCAACTGCTGATTATGAGGTCCTGGGTTTGATTCTCGGGTCGGGCAAATTGTTATTAAGTTTTTCCATCAAGAATTTCTCAGTAACAGCCAGAGACTGTCATTACTCAAAATAACGTTACGAGTAGTTTTGGTAACGATAATTTGTACCGTTCTACCACGATCGTAACAAAATTAATTCCTTGGCTAAAACGATACTGACAAACGGAACGAAATCTTAAACTTTTTAATAACAATATTAACAATAATATTGTTATTAATCGGCATAACAAAATAATAACGTTATTCAACAACTTAATTATGGAGAACAGCACCTTGAAAAATCAAACAAGTTGAACAGGCCGTAATCGACCACGCAGGCCACATTATAGGCTGATTTTGAATGAAATTAGGCCTTACCTAATAAGTATATCTTAATATATAAAATTCTCGTGTCACGGTGTTTGTTGCCAAACTCCTCCGAAACGGCTTGACCGATTTTTATGAAATTTTTTGTGTATATTTTGTAGGTTTGAGAATAGGACGTAAACTATTTTTCGTACCCCTAAGTGATAAGGGTGGTCCACCCCAAATTTTATTTTTTCTTTTTTTGGTCAATTTTTTTTATTGTATTTTTTTTATGATTTGGCATTAAAAAATACATACAACCCTAAATTTTCATTCTTCTACCACCAACCCCTATTTTTTAATAGCGATATTAGTACTTTAATAATTTTCAACTCTTGGCGGTTGATAAATTGATCAGTTACCACTCGATCAGTTATTCCCGTCGGGCGTCTACCGGTATAGATCTGGTAGATAGGTAGGTAGGGCAGGGTAGGTAGGGTAGGGTAGGGTAGGTAGGGCAGGGTAGGTAGGTAGGGTAGGGTAGGTAGGTAGGGCAGGGTAGGTAGGTAGGTCGGGCAGAGTAGAGTAATTGTGTAGGGCAGGGTAGGTAGGTAGGTCGGGCAGGGTAGGGTAATTAGGTAGGGTAGGTAAATAGGAAGATAGGTGAAGGTAGGTAGATAGGGTAGGTAGGTAGGTCGGTCAGGGTAGGGTAGGGGGGAGCTAGAGCAGGGTAGGTAGGTAGGTCGGGTAGTGTAGGTAGGTAGGTCGGGCAGGGTAGGGTAATTAGGTAGGGCAGGGTGGGTAGATAGGAAGATAGGTGAAGGTAGGTAGGTAGGGTAGATAGGTAGGTAGGGTAGGTAGGTCAGGCAGAGTAGGGCAGGGTAGGTAGACAGAAAGATAGGTGAAGCTAGGTAGGTAGGGTAGGTAGGTAGATCGGTCAGGGTAGGGTAGGGAGGTAGAGCAGGGTAGGTAGGTAGGTCGGGCATTGTAGGGTAGGTAGGTAGGGCAGGGTATGTAGGTAGGTCGGGCAGTGTAGGGTAGGTAGGTAGGGCAAGGTAGGTAGATAGGTAGGTGCGCCGTGGATAAGTACTTACTGTTACCCGTGCGAAGCCGGGGAGGGCAGCTAGTGCCTATCTAAAAAGATGTATGGTATAGATTGTTATATAATCTTATAAAACACGAACTTCTTTTCACGGGGTTCTGCCATGGGAAAAGTACAGACGCCAGCACATCAACCTACTCCAATCTGTCAAATTTGCCCAATCAACATTGAACCTTATTCTTCAGCGATAAAGTTGAAAATCTAATAAAGAAATTTGACACATTGTAGTAACTTGATGTGCTGGCGTCTGTACATTTTCATATAACAAAACATCCGCCTATATTGCATTTAAGTAGAGGTGTTTTTTATAGTACACCCACATTTCGCCAGTTATGTTTAAGTCCCAGGTTATAGAAGGCAAGCATCATCATGTCATGGGTTTTCAGAATAATAATGGTCAATGGCCAAGAATAAAGTAATTTTGTTATCATAAATAGTTTCCTAGAAACGTTTTGAAAGCACTCAATTACTTTCATTGTTTTTGCCAAGGATATAAATAATTTCAAAGATAAACTGTTATTTGATGCTTCGTAAACACCGTTTAAGGAAACGAGAGAATTTATGTTTTTTGACATTCTATGACAAAGGTAAGGTTTTGAAGATTAAACGCCTTTGTAACTGGTCCGGGAGTTTAATGCGATTGTTATTACATTAGCGGAATTTATTTATTTAGTGTTACCTTTTTATTTATTCGTAGTGGCTCGTGGCTAAATGATGACAGCGCCTAACACGCCCTATCAGAATACCAGTGCTACGACATTTATTTTTAAATATCGCAGCATCATAATGGCGGAGCCCCACCGCTGCGCACGGAGAGGCTACGCACTTGTGTTTAGCTTCGCTTTGCAAGAAAATATATGTGATAACGTCCACTGCAACGCACGGACACGCTACGCACGAATTGACGTCGTTGCTACACGTGTGGCTTGCTCGAAAACGGCGCCCACGCAGCTCAACGCACGCGGTACTCGGAAGCGTAGCTTCCCTGCGGGGGCTGGGAACAGGGAAGCGTCGCACATAGTCGTGGGTTTATTTTCGTGAATAGCGTGTGTTCCTTTGTTCGTCAAACAAAGGAACACACGTAGCTAAAATGCGCCGCGTGCCCGTGGACAGCGTGCGCCGCGGTGGGACAGCGCCTTTATGAGATAGGTGCCTTTTGTCCTCGTACAGGACGTTCGGCTTTTATTTTAATTTTACTTTGTTTTTTATTTATGTTTGAATGAGTGTGTTTTAGTTTAGTTTAATTCGTGATTTCCTGTGCAACCCTCAGTAAATACATTTTCTTTCTTTCACGAGGCGATCGAAAGTTAAGCTACGCTTACCGCGGTTAATACGTGGATGGGTGACCATCCATTACATATCGAGACCATCGAGACCGCCGTTGGTCCCGACTGTCGTTACGGTTAGACAGAAACCCAAAAGTCTGACAACCAACAAGTCTTTCCAAGGTATCGTATTACCCAGTTACTGGGTTGTGGGGTTCAGATAGGCAGTCGCTCCATGTAAAATACTGGTATTCAGACGGTTAGACTGGAAACTGACCCCAACAAAGTTGGAAAAAGGTTAGGCAGATTGACCTATTTATTTGATCATGTTCAAAGTACTTGCATCGTTTTCTTCAGTATTCCCGTAGCGAAGTATGTGAGCACGAGACGTCTGACCCATTCTGTGCTTTGAATGTTTGTATGAAGCTAATAACTATAGTTTCTGTTTAAAGGCAATTTGTTTGTTTGTAGAATGTTGATGGTTTTATGGTTCAAGGTTTGCTGGGAAACGTTAAAGGACAAAGTCCTACTTGATTAGCACCTTCTAGTAGAACAAAATTAAATCTTACACTAAAACTTATTTATTTAAACGAAGTGTATAGAGTGCCGCGAGTTTCTTGTGGCACTCTAGTGTCACTGCCTCGGCCCGGCTAGGGTGCCGTGAGCGTTGCATTGTCACTGTCACTTGTTATTTAGGTTAGGTTAGGTTAGAACTGTGACCACACAACGCACGAGCCGAGCGAGCGTAGCGAGCGGTGCCGCGGTAGCGGCCGGCGAAGTGCCAGGGTCCGTTTAGGCACAAGAGAATGTAATGTTTTGGGAATGTGGTGTTTTACAGCGATCTAACCTCGACAATCAAACAAAATACCAAGTGACGTGACTTAGTGACAGTGACAATGACAATCCAATGCTTGCGGCACTTTGGCCGAGCCGAGGCGGTGTTACTAGGGTGCCTGTAGTGGCACTTTATCCGTTTATTTTTCCTAGTTTCCTTAATCGATACTGAACCTACCCCTAAGCTATGGCACGCAATTATTTTAACACCCTGTATACTTTACATACATACATCTAAAATAAATGTATACTTATACTAGCGGACCTGGCAGATGTTGTCCTGCCCGAACAGCGCCACCTACCCTCAATTGTATTTTCAAACCATCCAGCGACCCACTCAAATATACACACAAAATCGGTCCAGCCGGTTAGGTCAGTTAGGTGACAAACACATTTGCGGAAGAATTATATATTATAAAGAAGATAATAATATAGTGTGGTATAAAATAATAAATACATAATATACAACTATGAGGAAGTGGAAAGATGTTCCTTCACTCTTCTTTTAAAAACTGCAAGAGTTATTATTTTATTTATTTTATTTTATAACAAAGCATGCATACTAGAAAGCAAAACTGACTATAATAACAATGTTGCTGTAGACATAGCAAGAGTTGCTACCAGTCATCCCTGTTCATTCCCCAAGGCAAAACAACTGTGAAAATAAATTATGTTGGAAACGAGTTTTTACCCGAACAACCGCGCTAAAGTTTTTTGAAAATACACGTACTTCATTGTTGGAAATCCAATTTAATTACTTGTAGAATGTTACTTTATGAAAGTTACTTGTAAATGTAGATGATATTATGGCTAGAAGGGGGCGACTACCGAGATGACGACTAATAGAGAAGTATGGAAAAAAAAGATATACCTACCCAAATAAATTGGGATACTTGCAGGAGAATGATGATGATGATGATGACTTCTAAATGTAGATATGTCGTAGTAAGATGGTTGAAGCGTGATCTAGTGGTCGGAAATACGTTACTTAGTTGACTATAGTCCGCGCGCGATTAATTGGCCGCTCATCTCATCACAAATCATCTCGCTATTGCAATCTCATGTGCGTTTTGTCTAAACTAGCCGGTACTTTCAACGCGTGTTGCCGTCGCGTAGTGAATGTTCCGGCTAGTTTAGACAAGATGATTTGTGATGAGATGAGCGCCGCTTAGCGGCGCTCGGCAGAGTCTACCACATAACGCTCGGATGGGTTGGTGCTAAGCAGACTTCATGGGTGACGGTCAAGCAGTGAACACGTCTAGAAACTGTCGCGCATTCCTAATAATATTATAATTTGATCTGAACTGCAAACGGTTTTTCTGTTGCGCAATAACCAATACTACCCACAGTAGTTAAAATATGCCTGATAATAAAGAGACACACCCTCCTCTATCATAGTTATATCCCTAGGGATATAGCTATTTACCGTAATATAGTTATATGAAAACGGTTCATGACTGTCGGAGTGCCCTAATTTTGTTACTGCGACCAATTTCGACGTAGCTGGTCACATTTCTAACCTAAGCTAACCTATTTCGTCGGAGTGCCCTGATTATTATATTATTAGATCGTGATCGTATCCATAGTTATATTCCTAGTAAGACAGCTATGAACCACTTTCAGGTAACTATTAGCAATTATCCCTAGATATCCCTAGGTATCCCTATGTCATAGCATCAAGTATCTTACTGCGATGGATACAAACCTATAATGTTTGACAGTAGGTAGGTTCAGTAAGCGTCAGATGTAGATAATTGAGGAGCGTCTGTTCAAAAGGTCGTATTTCTATGATAAACAAACTTTACAAAAACAGAAAAAAACATCTAATTCTAATTATAAAAATTCTAAAATTAAATTAAATTTAGATCATTGTGAAGATTAAGACTACAATATTACATGCATTTTTTAAAATAAAAAAAATACACCATAACATTTTTTTTAATTTGATTTTAGTTCAGAAATAAGACTTATTGATCGGAAAAATCAGAAACACGACCTTTTGATTTGTCACTTCTAGAAATATGCCCTTTTGACTTGACAAAGTCAATATTATATTCGTTTTCACAGTGACATTTTGCGAATGGGACATTCTGCGTCAAGACCATTTTTACTTTCTATTAACTTCCAAAGTTCAAAATTTCACAAATTTCATCTACTCGCATCGAAAGACAGAACGTCAAGAATAACATCTGTCAGTGTCATCTGTCGACGTCGTTAGAGAGATACGCAGTCATATTTTTTTTTTTTTTTTTTTGTAGGGTTGCTATTGATAATGATATTCAACGTACAGCCGTCATCTTTTGACTCGATACCGTTATTTACTCGAACGAAACGATTTTTATTAAAGTTGTTATGTATGGAAAAAAATATGACCTTTTGAACAGAAAAATAAATAAAAGATGCTATTTGTAGAAGAAATATGCCTGTTTTGTTTAAAACAATCCAAGGGAACATTTTAATGCAGAAATACATCCGTTTTGATTGGAATCCAAGTTTTTTGGATTTTATTATATGGGAAATACGCTCCTTTTGAACAAGTTTTTACGCTCATTCGATGGAGTTTTCTGCTATGAGTTCAAAAAAAAAAAAAAAAAAAAGTTGTAAAGTGAAATACGACCTTTTGAACAGACGCTCCTCAATTGTTGATAATATTCTTGTAAGCACTGTTCAAAGTTCCAGAAGAGATTTATGAATAAAACTCTCAGATAACCCAATAGGTTTTATAAATCCATATTTATAAAACCTATTGGGCCTAACCTATTTTGTTGAGGTACCCATGTACCTGAACAAAATGAGCAGCTAATTTTGTTACTGACCGTACAAAAGTGGTGGTGCAGACAGTGCAGGGTTCAATGAAATGACGTATGTCTTATTGCTTCCTGTAGAAATGGATTATGGCACCCTTTATTAACAAAAGCATGATTGTATGCTGCATGTTGCAGCTGTCTGGCATTTTTGCCGAACTGGGCCTTTTTGGCGCACCCATGAGGCATACTTCCCTACTAATTTCTGACATCATTGCTGCTGTATAATTATATTGTCTGTACCAAATAAATGTATTTTTTTTTCTTTCTTTACTATGAGCATGGTGGCATAATATTTAAAGGTCCTTTGTACACTCACAATTTTCGTGCAGTGAAAAACTACGAATTATTCGCCGTGTGTAGGTAGGGTCGTCAGTGTTGTATGGATTACTATGAAAGCTTATTGACAGACACGTTTTTTCGTTTTGTTTACGGCGCGGTTTATACGACGTGCCGTAACGTGTAGGTACAAAGTGCCTAAGTTTTGCAGAACACAATATTCGGGGAAAAGCTAATAATTATACTATCTGAACATAATTGCGTTGTTAAGTACCTTATCTCCAGCCCACTTACATAGAATTTGATATAAAACGTACTTATTTAAATAAACCGCGAGGAAATGAACGAAATTGTAATTTACATAAAATACACTAATTTTAATACAGCTGCTAATGAGAACATGTTATTTTCACACAAACCGAAATTATTTCATTTAAATACGTAAACATTATATCCGTACAGGAAGCGTCATATGAGAGTAATTGCGTCGTACGTAATTGTTGGCGCTTGATAAAGACGGTTAAAGGGGAAGCGCTAAGGTGGCCCGCGAAAATCAATTTTTCTTACGTTTTTTGCAATTTGCAGGTCAGTCTCAGGGTGTATTTTGATTAAAATATGATTCGCGACTGCAAAAACGGGTTATTATAGAATTAGGTATAATAAAATTATTAGAATCATCAATACAACTCGCTCAGTTGGAATTGGCTTGGCATGACTTCATGAAATAGTCTATCCATTGGGTAATATGAACTTTGAGAGTTGTATTGATGATTTTTATATCATTATAATTCTATAAATAAATATTATCTATTCGGTCGCGAATCATATTTAGGTCAACATACTTACCTGCAAATTGCAAATTTGAATTTCGTCAAATTTTCTTACGTTTTTGCAATTTGCTGGCTAACCTGACGCTTACGCTTTAATAAAGACGGCTACACTTTTAATTAAGCCAAATATATAAATTAACAATGTAACAAAATACCCATTAAAAATTCACCCCCAGTTTACTTCGTTACCCCACCAACACGGAATCGTACAATAAATATCTTTTACTGCGTCTTTAACTCGGTAATTGTACTCTTTTCTGAAAACAAGAGAATGCAATTTTCAGGGCAACGTTATGCATATAATTACATTTTTTGTACCAGTTTTACCGTGTGAAAATGTCGTGCTTAGCGAGAAGATTTAATAAGTCTCGGGATGGCATTAAAAATATTTCAACGTTAGTTTCAGCCGGGTTAAATGATAATATTGTTTGAAAATGTGACAAGATTTTTTGCTTTCATTTCAAAAGGACGGAAGCTAATTAGCCGGTGGCCATTTTTTATTTTACCTACGTAGTCGAGTCTGGTTTGTCACTATGCATTTTGTAATTATATATTTCGTTTACGGTAGAGAGATTTCGGTAAGAGGACCAGCCGGTGTGCATTCACTGTTAAACATTGGTCGTTGACCACTCCAATGTAACGTCAAAATTGCCATAGCAATCGTCAGTAGACGATTGTAGAAATCAACTACCGATTTTCGGTGTCTTTACTATACTCCATACGTTTAGGTAGTTAAATAAAGATAAACAAACACGTGACGAGACAGCTGTCCAGTCTGTAACCGATTGAACGTAATACCTATCACTTGTTCTTGTCAGTTGTCATGGTAAAACACAGTTGTACTCTTCAATTTAGCAACGTTATAATAATTTCGTTGACGATATGACGTGTAAAAGTGATTCCAATATCCTATTTTTTTTGACGTTTAGAGTTTGGGCTCTTTACAATAGAAAGATTACAAAATATTATATAATTATTATAAATCTAACAAAAAAATTGTGCTCAAGCAGTTACATTTACTTTCGTAGATGTAACTGCTTGAGCACAATTTGTAGTAGTTTATAAATAAATGATAAAGTTAAACATACATTAATAGAAGAGGAAACTATTGTAAATATCTAAAATAAATTCAGTTTGGTTTATCTTATTTTTAAACAAGAATGTGTCACATCACATATAAAAACCCTTTTTACGAATTGTTTACATTTATTTAACTACCTAAACCTCTATTTATTTACAAATACAATGTTGAAAGAGCAAAACGGTCCAGAAAAAAAAAACATGTACAATTTACTAGCCAAATAGTACGGGACCTCCACATAACAAAAAGAAAGCACGCAAAGCACATAACAAACACGTATCAAACTCTCAACACGTATTCCTTAGGAAAAAACAATCAGTAAAGAGCAAATTAAGCTCACACGCATCAACCACATTCCTATCAGCGTTCATAGCGGGCTGACGTTGATTTGTTTCTGTGTTGTCCAATCGAGGTGGTAAATCGTAATTACGGCTTGACGCAGGTCTGACGTGCCAGCAACTAACTGACGTACTGGAATTACGTGCAACTTTTGCTTATATAGTCTGTTGAATGTTTACTTGTTTGTGTTTGAAGGTGATGAGCAAAAAGGTGGTGTGAAGAAAGGAGTTTTTCATGAAAGGTGCAGTAAAGTGTGCGGTGGATTAGAAAGAGTCTGCTTGCCTGGAGAAAATGAGAATTCTTGGCCTGGGGCCAATGATAAAGATTGTCTACTACTAAAACATTTTATGTAGAAACATGACTGACTAGTAGATTTCTGAAACTTAATAATACATCTTTTGCCGAAATACAAATATTGAGAATTTGCCAGATTGAAAAAGATACCTGTTAAATGACAGTCGTCTTAATTTTTTTTTAAGAAATTATAATTATATAAAATAAAATATTTCCCTTTATGTCTTACAAACAAAAGGTACATAGACGAGATAGTTGAAATCTAATTTCTATATAACCTATGATTATATCTATTCTATATATTTATCTACCTATGATATAAAGTATTCTATGTGTTTGTCTATCTATGATTTTAGTATAAAATTTATAAATGTTTTTGTGTTTTTATTTTATATTATATTATGTTTGTAATGTTTATTTATTAAACCGTGAAAGAAATATTTTCTCATTAATAATATACTTAACATTACATCAAACCTGTATTCCCCGAAGGGTTAGGCAGAAGTGTACCTGTAGTACTCTCACATCTCGTCATTAATAATTGTTACAATTATTATTTTCTAAAAAATTTATTAAAAAATTTATTCTTAGACAAACAATTAAATTCTCTCCTCTATACGAGATAGGTTAACTAGCAAAATAATCACGCCTAGATTTAAGCACGGAAAATGCGCAATGAACCTAATCATAAATGGAGGGAGTGTGAACTTTGTAGCCACAGACACTTCACAGATTGTCTTGATGTTTTCCATTTGTCTAATTAACTAGGCAGAAGTTTGACCGCAATACTAGCTTTCAAATCAAGATCCGTCATAGTTGGTGAAGGGTGAAACGTTGTCTTTAACTATTTACGAGTATCACTTGAAAGTTTGGTTCACAAGATGTTGTTGGAAGTTTCTAGGTCAATTTGGGGCTAGGTTTTGCTTGGTTCTTGAGACAAAACTTTTGGATACTAAAATTAAATGGTTTTGATTAACATAGAAATAGTAGTAAGACGGAAAACTATTTTTTTTATGAAAAGCTAAGTATTTTTCGCCAATTACGCTAAGGTTTTTGAATTCGAGATATATTTTCACTAGGTTCAATCTGCCTAGCTTGTTGCCAACTATGTTGGGGTCGACTTCCAGTTTAACCAGATACAGCTGAATACCAGTATTTTACATGGAGCGACTGCCTATCTGACCTCCACAATTAACCTAACACGATACCCTTTGTAAGACTGGTTGTCAGACTTTCGGGCTTCTGACTACCCGTGACGACTGTCAAAGATCCACGAATGACAGCCGGGATATATCAACGGCTTAATGTGCTTTCAGAGGCACAGAGGAGTCTCGGTATGTAAATATGGTCACCCATATACGGACCAACCCCGGCAAGCGTAGCTTAAGCTCATGGATCGACCCGTGCGGCTGTTATTACTTAGCTACGAGCTCCTCACTATCACGTATTTTCACTAGGTAAATAAAGAAGTCTGTTCCGATGAACAGTCTGTTAGTTGCCTAGGTTATCAGCAGTTTTTTTTTTTTAAATCGTGAATGTTGTGATGTGATAGTTTTATAATACCCCCAGGATAAGACTATAATGCGTGCAATATTAAACGTTGACATTTTGTACGAAAGTGATGTAACAAAATTATGTAAAATTTGTATTCAAGTGATCCTGCTTATGTTTTGTAACATTCAAATCAGTTTACGCGTACAAAGTTATCAAGGCACTTAAGCGTTTCCCAAAACTTCTATCAAAACTCCCAGAGCGTCGAGCTTAAAGGGAAAACTAAATTATTCAACAAAAAGCAATCTACTTGGTATGTTTAAACGTTTCTTGAAAATATAATTGTTGACATGGTCCACAATGACAGTTTCAAAGAATCGTTCGAAACGTCTGTCAAGGAAAAGCGCAGAAGGTCTATTCCCTACATCAAGCGAAGATAGGCGCACGCACACATAGATGAATTCCATTCGCGAGTGCGCTTGCGCTCGCTGTCCGTGAAGCGTGTTTATGTGTGCGTTGTTGCTTGTTGTACGGAGCTAACCTTCTGTGTTATTCTGTACTTCTGTGGCTCTGTGTTCGTCGCAAACCTTTTGTGTAAGACGTTCATTGATATAAAGGATATTGTTATCTCTTGTTCGCTTAGTGCCTACCTTTGTAGTGTTTACCGTGTTTCTAAGCGTTCAGTTTTCATTCCAGTAAAGTGTGTGCTCAATGGATTCTATCTATATAGGTCAATGGAAAATTGGAGGCCGTTTCCAATCGAAATGAAGATTGTATTTTTTATTTGCGTCAGATATTTTTTTAGAAAATATTTTCTGATATTGTTGGGTCATTTAGAATTCATAACTATTGTGTTTATATTGAAAACTGGTTACTTTGAAGAATATTTTAGAGAGCGTTTTTCTGCTTTTCTCGTTACGGAGTTGTTTAGGGAAAATGAGATATCATTGACGATTGCCTCTGGTTGAAAGTTGTTAAAATAAGATTGAGTTTCTCTGTGAAGAGTTAGGAATTGAATCGTTCGAAGGTGACAAATTGTGTTACGTATGTCGTAATAAGTTTTTATGAATTGCTGATAATCAGCACTCTCAAATCAAATAATGATCTATCCCTGAATTCACCTTTTTAAGTTTATCGTACAAAAAAAGAAACTTCATAAGCAAAGTAACGTCAAAAACAAGTTCGTAAAACATCTAAATTTTTGGATCTACTTAATAGATATGCCAGTTTCAGGGACGGTCTCGGTTCAACGAAGTCTGGGAATGCCAATGTTTGAGAAATTGCTCAACAGAAGGGTTGGGTTCAAACTTTCATACCACGAAGTGAACTAGCATATAACTTGTGCTTATACTCCATTGCGTATTATTTACTTAGGAGTTGGTATTTGAATAGTAGGTTTAATGTACAAAATTGAGTATTTTGTGGGTTACGTAGAGGAAGAAATGAGACCAACCAGCCCATGAGGCCAACTGGGTTGTGGAGGTTAGATCGCTACATGTAAAATAATGGTATTCAACTGCACATGGTAAGACTGGAACCTGACCCCAAAATTGTTGGGAAAAGGCTAGGCAGACAGGCAGGCTATATAGAGAAGAATTGAGCTCAAAAGCTTCACAAATAAAAGACCACAAATATTATGGTAAAATGTCGAAATGTCTTCTTAAGGCTGCCTGTCCGCTGGACCGGAGAGGAGAGGAGAGGAGCGGAGATGTGCCAAAATTAACCAATAGCGGTGGACGGTCGAAGGCTCAGTTTGTTGATCGATTGTTTTTTAATAATATGCATAATGTTAGCTGTATGTAGATGTGCAATAGAAAACTAAAGTGGGTTCTTAAAATATCTAACCAATGTCATTGATTTATTTTAAAAGGTACTCAATGAGTACCGTACCTTTATGACGATAACTTTTCAGCCGGACGGAGTCGAAGGCATAGTTAGTATCTCAATAAAACTAAAATGATAAAGTTTCTATGCATGAATCAAAATAGACCAGAGTATAATTATAGGAGAAGGATTCAATAAATCAATTAGTAGTACTGAAGCTCGTATAGGAACTTTATTCCGTGCTACACAATATATTTCATTAAGGATTTAAATGTAGCCTGAACAAGCCTTTACATAATTGAGGGCCTGTTCTGTTATGTTCGATCATTTTCATCGAATTGATTCTCTTGGGACCGGTTGAAACCTCAGAACAGTTATTGAGTCGCTTTAATTACATGTTTTGGTTATAAATGTTTGATAAAGTTTTGGTCAGAATTCTCCTGATAAATTAAATAAGACGGTTTATTGACGCTGTTGCTGATCGATGAAATTTGGCGCATTCGTAAGCTTGATTCCCAAACTGACGGCCTGAATATGCATGCATATGAAGTGCAAAGATTATTAAAAAGAAACTATTTCTACATTTATTTATAAACTTAACAAATAGTTGAAGGCTGCCTGTCCACTGGAGCGGAGAGGAAAAAAGAGGAGCGGAGATGTGCCAATATTAACCAATAGAAACTTGACTCCGCCCCTGAGTTTAGATTTGATAGGTTAATAATGGCACATCTCCGCTCCTCTCCTCTCCTCTCCGCTCCAGTGGACAGGCAGCCTAAGGCTCCTGTACCAAGACAGACGCGTCGCGACGGCGTCACGCGACTCTGGAACAATTTCTATGAAAACTTCACGGAAATTGTTTTACCGGAGTCGCGTCGCGCCATCGCTTTATTTTGTCTGCGGGAGACTAATAAGTTTAGCTAAATATACAAATTAAACAAGGAATAAAAAAAGGAAACAATTATAAATTTCAATGTAGGTAAATATCAAACTAGAATAGTTCACCTAAATTATATTTACTTAAAACAGTAAATTATGAAAGGGCGTTAGCACAAAACCTAACTACCACTAGAACATAAAACAAGATTCTATCCAGCCTCAACATAGTCTATATACCTTCCTAATAGGATACTTCAAAAATCTAATCCCATCTCCCAGATTTTCGATAATGGCACAACAAGCCATTACGGTCTAACGACTAAATAGCAATACGAATAAATACTCATTTAGAGTACCAAAGATAGGTATTTTACTTCTATTGGGAGTTGGGGTCTGTGGCTAGAATAGGGTCTTTTATTGGCCCATCGGGGCTCTTCGGCATCTATCGGAAGCTCTCCGAAGCTCTCGGAGGCTGTCGGAGCTCTTCGGTTATAAACAATGTTCCTTTGTTTCAGTACTGTTAAGCAAGTTATTTATGTGATGAACGCGACACGGGAGAAATGTGGGGTGCTGGCCGAGCAGATTTGTGATGTATGGGCGCGCAGGAGATTGGTTTCCGATTGTATGGGAATTTTGGACGTGTGAGATGTGATAATAATATTGTTTAGAGTGTCTTGGGTTAGTTTTCTGTGATTTTGTTTGTTAATACTCGTAGTAGTCATAATTTTTTGATATTAACTAAACCTGTTGAATCCTTGTAGATAAAGATTTTACATACACTTACACTACTTACAGGTTTGAATAGGTATCTAGAAGTAGGTAATATGTCACTCAGTGGTAAAGTATGTCTATGTGGTGAGTGTGTGTGTGGTGTGTGGTGTATGTGTGTTTGTTTTAAGTACCATCCGAGGACGTGCGTATGAATACACAAGGCACGACCGAGGACCTTTTCAAAGCGAGGACCTTTTCGAGGGTCCTCGGTTTGATTTGACAAAAGATTCGTATTCTGCAAGCGATTTTGAGCCTTTCTGTATACTTAATAGGAAAAAGTTGTCTGAACCTCGGTTTGATCAAAATTTTTCATAATCTTACACACGCATTGTGTATCCACCAGGTGGCGCCTGTGTCACCTCATACACAGCCTCTTTACACTCATTTCACGTTGGTTGTATTATTCGAGGACTTTTGTGTTAACTTTAACACAAAGGACCTCGGTTAGGTAGCTTTTCCAAACAATGTGTATTTGAGACCTCGGTTTGCTAGATTTTCCGAACAATGTGTATTCTAGTCCTCGTTTAGACAGTTTTCCTCGTGTGTAGAAGACGAGTTATGTGCTATCATTTAAATAAAATTATGGAGGAAAAAATCGAAGGTATACTGAACCCTTAAGCAAATCGTTAGTAGCTACTTGGCGCACGAGGAATAAGGAGGCTTCTTATGCTGTTTGTGCTAACTACCTAGGCTTCTAGATTACACAACATTATGATTTCAACCATAAAATATTTTACGGTCTTGGGACACAAACAACAAGTTGAAGTACCTAAACAAGTACAACGAAATAAATAAAGTTTTATTTTAAAATTAAACAAACTATTCGACTCAACAAACTAAGTAATACAACAATATCATTAATAGAAAATAGAGAAATTTTAAAGAATAATAGAGTAGAATATAATAGAATAGACAGATTAGTTAAACGAAGTATAAGAAAAGACATTAGAGATTGTAATACCAACATGATTAAATCAGCTTTACTAAGTAACAGCTCTTTAAGATCTGCGAAACAGGGAATCACGAAGGGAAAAACCTGGATTTCCAACCTAACTGATGAAAATGGAACAAAACAAGGTAGTTCAAGCAAAATTATAGATATATCTACAAAATTCTATAAAAATCTATACGAAGATCAACAGAAACAGTCTAGACACTTCATGTACTATTGCCCTGACTCTGTTGATCCTATCAGTCCCTACGAAATCCAACGAGCTCTTCGCGAGATGAAATATAATAAAAGCCCTGGGACTGACGGAATAACTACAGAAATTTTAAAGTTAGGGCGAAACGTTCTTGTACCATACATCACAACTTTTTTCAACACCATCTTAGATACCGGTCAAATTCCACCTGAAATGTGCCACTCAAATATAATTTTACTCCACAAGAAAGGAGACAAAGCAGACATCGGGAACTATCGACCCATAAGCCTTATTTCACACTTATACAAACTGTTTATTAAAGTTATAGAGAACCGTATCGCTCCGACGCTTGACTTTCATCAACCTCCGGAACAAGCTGGATTTCGTCCCCACTTCTCCACAACCGATCATCTGCATACTATCAATCAGGTCATAGAAAAATATAACGAATTCAACAAGCCGCTTTACCTGGCCTTTGTGGATTATGCCAAGGCATTCGACAGTATAGACCATCAGTCAGTTATTAATGCATTGGAGTCCCAAAATGTTACACATACCTATATTGACCTCATTGACACCATATATCGAAGTAGCTATGCAAACATAAAGTTACATATTTCTGGCCCAAATTTCAACAGTGCAGTTGCAGTGCGCTTGTGAACAGCTTAGGTGAGAGTGGATCGCCATCCACTCTCACCTAAGCTGTTCACAAGCGCACTGCAGGAGGTTTTCAAGAAGTTGCCTGATTCGTGGCAGTCACGTGGCATAAATGTTAGCGGCCACCAGCTAACAAACCTCCGCTTTGCTGATGATATTGTGCTATTCTCCACATCACCTTCGAAGAAATGCTCCAAGATCTGAGCACAGCAAGTCTTGAGGTTGGACTTTCAATGAACAGATCCAAGACACAGATCATGACCAACAGCACGAAACGTAGGGTTGAGGTAGATGGGCATGTATTGCAATATGTCGATGAGTATACATACTTAGGCCAGATAGTGTCTTTTAAGAATAGACAAGACAAAGAAGTCGAAAAACGAGTCCAAAACGCTTGGAAGACCTACTGGGCCCTTAAAGAACACATGAAAGGAAATCTCCCTATAACACTGAAAAGAAAACTCATCGACATGTGCATCCTGCCCGTCCTAACCTATGGTGCACAAAGTTGGTCTCTTACTGAACAACAGAAGTCCAAACTCAAGATTTGCCAACGGGCAATGGAGCGCAGCATAATAGGTGTCAAGCGAACAGATCGGGTTAGAAACACCACCCTGCGCTCCACAACTCAAGTAGCGGATGTTGGAGAAAAAACAGCCAAGCTGAAGTGGGAGTGGGCCGGCCACGTCGCACGAATGCACCCGGAGAGATGGGCAAGGATCGTCACTCACTGGACGCCTGAAGGAGCACATCGCCGTCGAGGCAGACCGCGCCGAAGGTGGTGTGACGATCTTATCATGTTTGCGGGTCCAACATGGCCTGAAATCGCACAAAACAGAGAGATTTGGAAGGAGAAAGGGGAGGCCTTTGCCCAGCAGTGGGACACACTATAGGCTAACAAAAAAAAAAAAAAAAAATCGACTCAAACAAAACGACTTACGGAGAAAATAATTAGATCGACATAATTTGGGCTAAAAACTTAACATAACATTAAGTAACACAATATTTATTTAGAAAACAATAAAGAAATATTATCAAGTGAGATCAAAATAATTTGGGAATCATGAAAACTTAATAGCTATAGCTATAAAACTATTAAAGATAAATCACATATTATATGCCAGTCAAATTCAAAATTTCTTGCTTTTTTCGCTAATTAAAGCGATAAAAAGGATTAATTTTTGTATCATCAGTTTTCATCAATACTTTTATTAGTTACTAGCGAAAAACGCAAGAAAAAGAATGTACCTTAAAGAATTAATGATCTTTGGAAAAGAAAAAATGACTTAAAAATGACTGCAAAATAAATATCTTATCTTCATATTGTATCGAATATCATCAAATTGAAGTTTCTGATTTCTGGTGTTTCTACCTATTTTAAATCTCAATTCTAGTTTTACTTCATTTGAGTTATTTAATATGATGTATTATGGTAAACAATTTTTAACACAAAAACGTAAAAACAGTAGGACACCAATAATAGAAAAACTAAAGGCAGTATAAAAAAAATATTATTAGAAGAAAATTACCTGTTCTTTTTTTTTGTTTCGTATAATTATGTTATATACTTAATACTTTATTGTTTTCCAGTTTCAGAAAGTGATTATGTGACTTAATTTCTTCCTTTTTATTTATGTATAATGTTAGAGAAAAGAGACTTTCCGTGAAAATATTGTGTAAATAAACATTGAATCGTAACATAACATCACGCCTTATTTCCCCGAAGGGTTGGGTAGAGGTATACCAAAAGTACACCTACGTTTCGCCAGTTATGTTGGTATAACATAATACTTTGAAAAGCGCCTACAAACGTAAAGATAATCGACTCGTCCTCGCTTGGTACTTCATTTTTAGAAAATGTGTGTAAGGAATAATTCGGAACATTCTACTTACATTAATAAATTATCTAATGGTATTTAGGTAGGAAGTTTTTTCATGTCCTCGCTGTGTTCAAGTTCTACTCGGAAAACTGTCCTCAGTTTAGTGATATAAAGTGTAACACAGCGTCCGCAGTTAGTACAAGATATAAGAAATATTGTGTAAAAATACGTCCTCGGAAGGGTGTCGCAGGGCTGACTTAAGGGGTCCTCGGTTGGCATACACAAAGTCCTCGTATGTGCATCGCTGGTCAAATTTGGCTGTGTATTTCAGGTCCTCGGTATGATAGCCGCAATTCATACAGAAAAATGTTGAGATAGCATTATGCGAATAAGCTTATCACTATATATTTAGTCATCTGTCTCTTTCTATCTTATTCGAAAAGGCCAACGAAGTACTAAAACCAGTTTTTTGGAGGGTCCTCGGTACGGTCAAGAACTACCAAGGTCCTCGTAAGGGTGTCTGTACAAACAGGGGTGTGTGTATGTGGTGTGTACGTATGTGTATTTTACCTTATTGGGACATAACAATAAATATTCTGCTTGGAAATACGAAGATTCTAGGTTTAAATGATTAAGTAGCACGTAATATTTGTGCCAAAGAAAAATACCATCCTGAGAACTACGAATAATTAAACTCACATTTTTTCACGAAACACTGCGAAAAATATCATGTTTTATTCCATACATTATTACAATGTAGCTGATACGTCACATTTGACGAATCCGAGCCATGATCTAGCAATAATTTAATACATACGTATTGGGCTTGCAAAAGCAATAAACGCTTGGTCCCATTTTTGTCGGGTTTTTTTGTCTCAATTTTATTGGCTTTTCATAAAAATCTGTGATAACCTATTGGTGTGGCCGTCGGACTGCCAAGTCATAGGTCTCGAGTTCGAACCAAGACACGCACATCAGATTTTTCGGATTCATATGCTTATTCTGTAATTATCACTTGCTTCAAAAACAGTGAAGGAAAACATCGTGAAGAAACCAGCATGCCTAAGATATATTTTTCGGCATGTAAAGCCAAGTCAGAGGCCCATGGGCAGCATAAAAACTCGACTATAAGAAGATAAAAAATACCAAATTTTCAATTTCGTTTCAAGTGTATTAAAAAGTGAAACATGAACATAATTTAGTCTGACCCAAAGCTAAGTATCAAATCTTAAACTTAAAATAATAAATGACAAACAAATGTAGAGCTTCTCAAAACGCTAGGTTTTGGTTCTATAAAATTATTATAAGACTAATGTCAATTGAACTCTAAACTCTCAAAAAAATCCGAATAATGTTTTGACGTTAATAACGTTAATACTGGCAGTGTCATTGCGTTTTACCATCTGGAATTTCTCTGTAGTAGCCCGGAGTCTGGATATGGGTTGATGGCTTACCCTCTATTACATGGGACTTACTCTTACTCTTATCTAGCAAAAAGTGGCACAGTCCACGTCTGCCCAACTCCTCAGAGCTCATACAGGTGTGATGTTATGTTATGTCACCTAATAATTAATATTTAGACTCTGAACAGTCACGTCTTCACCAACAAACTCCACAATTGATCATCAGTCGCTATTCCCTTGCACAATTCCATTAAGATATATTAACATATTTGCATCAACTTCATCAGGTTCACAAACAATACTCGCTGCCTTTGTCCGTGTGTCTGTGATACATTCTGGGGACATAGATCATAGAAACGATACGACATGCAAGATAATGGTTTGTGACAAATGGCGCCAATTTATTTGTTGTTTTGGGTTGTTCATTGTCTTTTCATAACTGGTGCAAGCTATGAAAGAGTCCTATAAATAACCAAAGAGAATAAAGATACTGTTCCGTACCCAACCGCAGGAGGCAACTGCGGGTGACGTGTCGCGGCGTCATGTCACTGCAGTCGTGATTCCGAACCCGACCGCAGGTGGCAGCAGGCCGAATTCCAGTCGGTAGATAAAAGATAGAAAAATGTGACTATTTGCGTGACGTCTGCGGTCGGGCAGCACGTGTCGCCTGACACTCACCCGTATCGGTCAACGATGTATCGCTAGCTACGGAAGGTATTTCATAGAAATTCATAGAAACCAGTCGTATCGCGGTGACACGTCGTCGCCTGCAGTTGCCTCCTGCTGTCGGGTACGGAATGGTACATATAGAACTCTAGACTCTAGTCTTACCAAGGGGTATCGTGTACTACTGGTATGTAATACTGGTATTCAACTGCACTTTGTAAACCTGGAAGCCGATCTCAACATAGCTGGGAAAAGGCAAGATAGAAGAAGATAGGGACTCTACCGCGGTTTCTGGGAAGAAAATCAACACAAAAATTTAATAAACTACTGTGATTGATCGAATGCTCAGGTTGAATGAATAATTAGCGGCTGATCGCATCACTTAAAATGCGTTTAGCATAGATGATTTTCATTCCAGAAATTAGGTATTCTTCTTCTTTTCCGTGTGGATAGTAACTAACCTGATATCAGAGTTCTATGCCACCCATGGGCTTCTGACCTGGTTTCACTTACCTTTGATTTTATTAGGTAATTAATGAAGCGCCAACTGATTTACCATGTACTTTTCAAACGGGCGTGAGTTTGCAAAATTTGTAGTAAATTAGTTGACGCTTCCCATGGGGGCAGGACAAACTATAGAACCCCACCTGCTACAATTCTTACCTACATAATACTTTTGCTTCGTGTACGTTCATACATCTGGTCATACACGCACGGTAGAGCGTACTACATAACTGACCTTTCTGAAAAACATCACCAATAAGGCCACTATGTCATACCCAGCGTTTACACTCACATTTGTTATTTTCATAGTGATGCCATATTCTCAATTCTTCTATGATCTTTGATGTGGAACTGCACGGTTCGGTACCAGGTGAAGAACTACTCATAGACCATGAATACTAATGTAGTCGCAGTGAGTAAATTTAAAAACGCATGTGTTCCTAGCTGTTTGCGTAATATTACGGAAATGGAACATACGTTAGTTATGAATGAAACAATAACATGAACACGTATGCAGCTTACTTCAATTGGTTATTTTATTATGGTACCTACCTTTATAGTCCTCCAGACCGAATTTCGGTCATGGCGAACAATCACATGCGGTGACCAGCCTTCGGCAAGGGAGATATTACACAGGTACACTCGCTTTTCCCTCACCTTCCTTAACGTTAAGCCGTGGGCCCTGCGCCTGATCTCTCTCCTGTCACAGACTCCTGTACAGATGGGACACTCCGCAAAATCATTTAAATAAAAATCGACTCTTGCTACGACACAATAAAGTACATTTCAGGTCGCACAGCGGTAATCACCTACACCTAGCAGTTGTCTCTCTTTCTATCGCGTGACTCATAGATCTTCTGACTACGTTACACTCACAGAATTGGCCCAGAAAGACGGGCCTGCCGCGTGCTTGTCCTACCCAAAGTGCAGAGTGTCCAATATGTATTAATCTGTGCTCCTGTCGAGTTTTCTACCAAACGCAGGTACAGCAAAAAAAAAAGCTAAAGAAGCAGACAGCTACCTACAAATTGCTGTAAGAAATTGCTAGCCAGAAATAAAACTGCCGATAGGAATTACTAGATTACTATTTCATTTAGAATATTTACTAGCATGAATACTTTTGACTACATTACACTAAATAATCCTTCGATATTTACCCCTAAAGATAATACTAAGCTTTTTCGGGAATCCAAGAAATTTTATTGTATATTTACATGTTCCTTGAGACACAAAGACAAATGGTAGTGAAAGCAATAAAATTCGATCCTAACTCAAACAAAACCTTACATTATACATACATGTAGCGAATAACTCTCAGATTGTTTTATTTACAAAAGATCAAGACATGTTCGTGATGAAAATATCTTTGTCAAATAAATCTGAGCTCAGTTTCAAGGTTTTTGTTATTATTTTTGTTTAAGAAGTTAGTGAAACACAAATATTAAGTCCACTCGAACAAGCTATTTGGTAAACAGGCACAAATATTCATCTTTCCAGTACATAAGGCCGCCCATTGTATATTTAGTAGTGTTTGATTAAAAAAAATGCTTTGTATTTTTGTGGTGTAGGTACCTACAATAAAGTATTTAAAAATAAATAAATTATTGTATTGGTTTCAGAATGTTGTTGGGACTTCCTAGCTACTGCAGAGCGTCGGAAATGTTTGAGCAATCGCGTAACGACGAGCAGGAGGAGGAGAATGAGAGACAGTCGCAACAGCGTCCTGAGAACTGTTGCGGAGAGCTTCAGTTCTCCAATTCTAAAGCAGTTTGTGCGAAGGGTGATTGGTTGGTACTAGATAATGCGCTGTTTTAATATTATGTTACTAACACCTACCTATATATGGATTCTTTGTTCCAAATTTTTTTTTTCCATTAATTAGGTATTTATTTTGTGCCTAATACCTTTTTCCGCTTACGGCATACTCAAGAGAGTGATGTAAAATAATTGACAACTCAGCACGCCCACTGACACAGCATTGTTTAAAAGTAGTTGCAAATTAGCTGCCTGTATACCAATTAGCTCGTTCGACTGTACTCTGTGTGTAGTAGCTGATGTTCCACGTCTGCTGGGAGCTATAAACCACGGAGATACGTTTCGCGGCGACAGACTGTGTTATCGAAATTTTACATTCGTAATAAAATACCAGGGGATTCTAAGTTTTCGTTTGTACGAAATAATAAGGGACGAGATAATAATGTTGTGTTGTGACTTGTAAGTGATAATACTGATATAGACGTACTTAATTACCTACTGTCGATTGAAAGTACGCTGGTAAGCTACGCTTGCCCGTGCGATCCGTGGATGGATGACCCGTCCGCCGTGTCTCAGAAAGCACGATTAACCTTAATATTAATATCAAACTTATCGACTCTTAAATTTTTGGGCATAACTTAAAACTTACCTACTTTTTATACACTCGTGCTTCGGGTGAAGCGAATGTAGAAATGGTATAAACTTCATACGCGAAGTTGAACCAAATATTTTACCGCCCCAACAAAGACGACCTACAAACAGTTCCACATTTATTGTTCAAGAACAAATACAAAGTGAACATATTGAGCGATATTTTGTCTCACTGGATACAGATGGATGTATGAGGACATTAGCAGAGCCTCGGGGAAGCAGCACCAATTTATAGTCGCATAAATATATCGGACAGAAAGCGATGGATGTGTTCGTAACAAAGCACTAGTTGAAGTCTATTGCGCTGGGATGTGCAATGATCTGTGGGTTAGTTGACACAGTAATTTGGGTTAGTTGAAACAGTAATGAGGTATTTTGAATCGAATTACTAGAGGTTTTTTGTGATGAACCGTACATTGTTTTAAACTTGCCGAGAAAAGTAATTTACTTTCTGTCCGATTTTAATAACAGTAGCATTTTATACCATGCGTTTTTAGCGGACCTACTGACAAAGGCAGTTATGGGATTCCATCAAGAGGCCAGGAGTCATTATTGGTATTGTAGCGATTACACCGCTACATATAAACTACGCATTAAGGACATGACGTCACACAAATCTAGCATCGCGCAATTATAGTTTACTGCGCGACACATATTTTCCAAAATCAACTTACGGGCAGTTGCCCGTCAGACATAACACCCGTCTGGTCGGAGGATCCTCCCTTTTCTATAGAGCATAGCGGATGAGTGAACTTTACACCCTGTTCCTCATACCTCTAAAGTATAAACAAGACATCACATTCACAGGCAGACAAATAAAAAATCCGGAGTCACAGGTCTCATAAATCGAACATTACGTGTGACTCCGGATTTTTAATTTGTCTGTCTGTGATGTCTTGCCATGTCTTTAAGTTTTTAGATGACTTTCTAGTCGTCGTTGGGTTTTAGTTGTATAACTTTTATTTTTTTAAGTTTAGTGAGGTAGAAAACTCACTGTCAAGGTGCGTCGACGTCGCGTATAATGAACGCCGAGTGTGCCCTTAGAAGTTATCCTGAAGGTCGCAATATGAGGCCCATTTAACGAGGCCGATGTGATTGTAGGCGGATACTGGATAGGTATAATATCATAGGTATAACCCAAATTATATCGAGCACTTTAGAGACCTCACTTATTGGTGGCACGTACGCCTTCAAGCCTCTTCAAGGGTAGATCTAATTTCTTTTCAATAGTCGAGGGAATGTCTGGAAATAATCTTCATACCGCGTACCTCAGGAATTTCACCAACCAAATTGAGTAAGGTTTTATTTATTAACTGATATTAGGTATTTCAAATTGCCTTTATTAGCAATCCTTAAAACTAGTTTTACAATTTATTTTTAATTAAAGGTTTAGATATCAGAATACTCCAGACTGCTTTGCGATATTAGGTATACTGATTGATTATTATTGTCTGAAAATCATGACCAAGTCATTTACAGTTCAACATTTATTACAGTTTGAAGACAACAGATTGTTACTTATCTAATAGGGTATTTCATTTTATTCAAACGGAACAACAAACAGGTACAATATAAAACATACATCCAGTTGCACAAAGACAAAAATTAATGCCCCATTACGTAATGGATCATTATTTCATTAATTTCATCAAAAAATTTGTTTTCTGCAACACGTTAAAACAAGTTATGGGAAGGCACGGTCGCCAACCGTGTCCCCGACAGAGGTGACCTTGGTTGGCGACCGGCAAAATTGTTTCAACGTTTGGTCGTAAACATCATCTACACGGTTGTAAACCACAGAGGTCACCTCTGTCGGGACGCGATTGGCGACCGTCTAGCAGGCGTTTTTATGACAGCTTTAAAAGTTAATGCTTTTTTTCTCCAACAGACTGACAGAAACAAGAAATACACAAAACTTATAGACAATATTACAGCCCAGAACGCAGATCACAAGGTATGATGGTTGACGAAGATAAAGCAATGCTAATAAGGGTGAGTTATCAGTGTGTGAACAAGATCAATGCAGAACCTTCTACAATGCAACAAGTTTGGAGCACAATTTGTATGAGAAACCATAAAGCTAAACATTTGTTACTCTCGTAACCATCTCCAGTAGTTTACTGGACCGTATCCCCTCGAGTTTAGTTATGCGAATCTAAATAACTTAGTTTACGACTTAGTATGGATTTATTATACACAGCTAATTTTATTAATGACCGCTTTGGGGTCATTTGTCTTGGTGAGATGACCCCGTTATGTTGGCGTTTGTTTGTTTTCCTGGTTTCTCAATCTTAGTTTTAATAGGTCTTTGTTAGTTTTTGGGGTAGGTACTGTCAAAAACTTTTAGGTTTTTGGAGTAAGGAGAATATTTTCTATATTTATTGAGAACGTTCAAGGGCTAGATTACTTTATTACAAAATAGCTTTTGCCCGCGGCTTAACCTACGCAGAAAATATCCCACAGCAACAAACTACCGGGATTAAAAGGTAAACAATGTATTCATTGGGTAACGCGACGCACGCCAGTAAAGTTCCCAGTTTCGGCATGATTTTTTTCCGACATCTCCGACAATCATCGTCATATTTCAGCCAATTTACTCAAAATCTTCATGAATTATACTTTAAATCCTTCCTCATAAATCACTTCGTTCATTGGTGAAAACCGTATGAAAATTCTTTCGGTAGTTTTTGAGTTTATCGCGTTCAGACAGACAGACGTGACTTTGTTTTATAATATGTAGAAAAAGTGACATGTAGTAAATACCAGATTAAAAAAAACTTCTTTCAAAGGTTACCTTGTGGGAAAACATGTATTAGATGAAACATTAGAGTGTTTCTAGGATTTACTACAAGAGATATAGGTACTAGAGAAGGATTATAATTATTTCAAGAATTACATTTAAATCTTACAACATAAAAGATCCAGTGTCTTTACTACCTACTAAAATAAATAAACAAACATGACGACTGCCTATTAGCAAGCTATCACTGCCTTTGAACCAGTTTTGAGTCTAAAAATTCACCAAAATATTACTATCACAACAAAAACTGAAACTTGTTTGACTACCACGTTACCTTGTTCTACCAAAATATTTCAAATTGTTACCGTAGCAACAGCATAGCTTTGACATGCTCATCACAAACAAGATGAGACAAAGGAATAGTTAACGAATATTTGCTCTGCCCGCGTACTCACGTACTGGCGTAGTGTCGTGTGAGGAGGGAGTCCCTACAACTTCTCTAGCTTTGCTCGCGTAGTCGCGTGTCGTGGTAATGTGAAATCGTATGAAGTGACGGAAATTATTAGAAATATTATGAGCTAAATGTATATTTTTAAACCACAATTTAACATAGTTAATTCACTCAGGTGAGGTGAGGTCAGGGTAGAGCAGTGGTGGCCCAGTGGTAACGGCCCCGACTTACGAGTTGTAGGTCGTGGGTTCGAACCCAAGCAGGCGCTTTACTTTGTGTAAATAATTTCATCACCACTGCTCTCAAAACGGTGAAGGAAAACATCGTGAGGAAACCGGCATGTCCTAGAACCAAAAATTCGAAGACATGTGACATCTACCAACCCGCACTGGGCCCGCGTGGTAGATTACGGCCCACTCCCTCTCACAGAGAGGAGGCCTGTGTCCCAGCAGTGGGAACATTAATAGGGTGACCTTGCGGAAATCCATGATAAAATACAATAGACCACGTATATTTAGGGGCTCTGCGTTCGGCGCTTGACGTGGCAACACGTCGTGCTTCGCGACAAGTCAATCGTCATCTTGAGGATGCCTTGTTGAGAGGTGAAACACGTATCGATTTCTTACAGGATTCTTTATGAGTTTTTGAGAACAGTTAAGCGGATTACGTTACTATATATACGTCGTCTATGGTTTTTGCTTGACCTCACTAAACAGTGTGATTTCAGTATTACTTTATGTGGATAAGGTTTGTTATTTTAGACTGAAATAATTAATTTATGCAGAGTACAGTAAAGGCTTGGTTTCTGGTAGGCTTTACTGTATGATTAGATTTTTGGTCATCATCATCTATTGGGTAATTACTGTCACAAGAACTGCTTATACTTCCCCCGCTCACATTTTATCATTTTTAATACCAGGTCGAGGTCGACACAAATATGTGAAGCTTTTTCATTACAGCTTAATGATATATAATTAGATAATTATTAGCTTGTCAAATAGGGTCACTCGTGCTATTTAAATCAAACTAATTAATACCTTACAGACTACTGGGTAGAATTACGTTACTTGGCAGTAGAATTATGTATGAAAATAATTCAACCTCGAACAAAGCCTTCAAGGAGCTGAACTACTAAAATCTCAACTTGGTCAAACTATTCAATTGCTGCTTGTTCCGGCAGCAACTATATTCATATTATTTTCATACCTAATTCTTCTGCCAACTAGCATAATTTGTACCCAGTAGTTTAGATAGTTGTTGGGTTAGGGATGCTATTGAATAATTTAGAAAACATCCCTACCTCAAATTCTATTTTTAGATATTTTCACGCGTTTTTTACTCCTTGTAACATGCACCTCCGGGCTTTCCAGGGTTACGGTTCGCAGAATTGTTTTCCCACTATATCGTCACGTACGACATTCGTACGAGGATTATCTTGTTTGTACTGGATCTCTTAAAGGAGTATGGAAAGCCTTATTTGGGGAAAGGCGTCTCTATTGTAAGTAATCCTTACTTCAGAGAGATTGTGCTTTTTATTGTCGTATGGCCCGTTTTGGTTTGCTTTGTGTGAAATTCAATAAGGTTTTGTACTGTTCGCAGCGTTGGGAATTTATTTGTAGAACATAAAAATTGTATTTTGGTCGTTTGAGAACATTGATCCAGTTTTTTTCAGGGATTATTATGTATGGTATGGTATGTTACATGAATAAATAAAAAGGATTGAAAAAATAGACACTAATTTTCTCCATCAATGAAATATTCTACTGTATACAGGGTGAATTTTTGAGATGGGGCAGCTAGGACAGGTACCTTAACCGTTGTAGCTACAGGAAAACGCTCTTAGCCCTTAACTTTTTGAAACATTTTGATCTGCATTCACAGATTTTGAAAAAAATTTACAGACAGCAAGAAAATGGGCAGTTTTCACAAAATAAAATAAACATTACAAATATGAAAATAAGTTCTTCTAAGCTTTTTAACAATCCCGGCTAAACAAAAGGTACAAATCGTACCCTGTAAATTATATGTTGGAAACAGAATCAGATATCAATCGACTCAACTGGGCTCTTCTACGTCCAATGGAAATGTTCCGTAGCGTCAAAGTGTTAGGTTAGAACAGGCAGTGTACTTTTGTAGTATCTACTTACTTCCACATACATGACACGTTAGATACCCATAGGTAGAGGACATTTAACTTGTCATTTGAGTCTCTTTACACTGTCCGTAAGTAAGTGCAGTGTTGACGTCGCGATGACGCTATGGATCTTATAGAAAACTACGCCACAATGACGTGGTGTTAGCGTCGTATTTGCGTTCGTCTTAAAGGAACGATGGCTGGCATAAGACCAAAGTCAGCCTGTTTTTTACCTAAAATTATAAAATATTATATTTTGAGTATAAATAATAGATTATTAGAATTGATATTTACTCGTCACTACTCACTCACTAAACAGCTGATAACAGTGTTTAATTTAACTCTAGTGGCGCTGCCTCGGCCCGGCTAAAGTGCCGTAAGCGAAGAAAGTGAAGTGACAATGCCAATGCAATGCTTACGGCACTTTATCCGTAAAGTGCCGGTAGCGGCACTTTATCCCTTAGGGATAGAGTACCGCTAGTGGCACTCTATACACTGCCTTAATTTAATTAATGACTTTGTGAAAGTCAGACTTATTCCATAACCATTTTTATACCTACCTGTTTTAATTATTGCTAAAAAAATATTTTATTTACGAAGCCTATTTTACAAATATATTACTGTTACAAACAAATAATTCGAAATTACAGGCTGTTTTTTCTCCGTATAGATAATTTTTCTTTAAAAATCACAAACGAACTGGAGCAGGCAGTTAGCAGAACAAATCTAAGAAAAAAGTGGAAGCCTTATATTGTTCAGAGAATTTTATATTGTGACATTTCTGCCAATGTATGTTGAACACGTGTGCTGTGTTGCACGCTCTGATAAATAGGTCAGTATTTCCTTGAGAAAGTGTCGTATGTCTTGATATTCACGGTTGATGATCAAAGGTAACGTTGCATTTTTACTGCTTTTGCATTGAACCGTATAGTACGTGCACCGCCATGGAAATGAATATCCTAAGAATGCTGTGAACGTTTTATGTAACACTAAATATGGCACACTTTGATGTTTTTTGTTGTTTACGGTTGTAGTCACGTAAATGATTGCTTGTCAAATATCAACTTGATTCGTATTCACTGCTTGATGCAGTACCTATCTACCGGAGGCTTCATTGAACGAGAACCCGAACCCGAGGACCTTTTATCGAAACAATGCTATGAGACAATAAGCTGTTTATTAAAAACACAACTTGCAAAAAACATCGAGGAATAATATTCCAAAATTATTATAATATTAATATTATTATATTGGAAATTGCTCGTTACAGAACAGTTCCACTATTGAAAAAATCTGCGAATTTCATAATTTATTTTATTCGAACTTCAAATAAACGAAAGCTAATTCACAAATACGAATATTTTATGCCAATTTAAGCTTTATTATTATTATCCAAAAGAGGAAGTATGTGCAGTTTTTCTGTGAACAATAATCAGAGACTACTTCAGACCTATTCAAACGTAAGATAGTTTCCTTGAATTCAGAGATGCTACAATTACTTTGGCTGGCTGCCTATGCGTTTGCACCTTGCTATCAAAGCGGGGCTCAGACATTGTCATAGCAACGGTTGGGATCCGAGACGTTCCGTAATGACCGTCGTTTGGGCTGGTGTCGTCTTGTGATTGTGACATTGTCTGAAACTATTTGAGGCACCTAGAGATATCGTACTATTCATGGCAGGAATAGATACTACATAAATGGAAGAGGTACTCTTTTTTTGTACTAATCAGATGCTTCACTTTTTTTGTTCCTTTTTGGTCTTTCACAAACGAATCAATAGTGGACAATGAACTCATTAGTAAACCGATCCAACGGTGTTGGATTTCGGCACTTCTTTCACTCGCCTACCGAAATATTGTAAAATGAAATGAGTATAAGAACGTTCATTCTTGTGTTACTTTGTAATCAGCTTCAGAAATGAAATACAAACAAATGAATGAGAACGTAGGCTGTTTTTGTTAACTTTGGTCTGTGTCGTGTGTGACACGCTACGTGTTTTAGTAGCATAATAATCCTGTGAACCAAGGATAGGTATTTGGGTAAATCCTCCCTTTAGGCTGCCTGTCCACTGGAGCGGAGAGGAGAAAAGAGGAGCGGAGATGTGCCAATATTAACCAATAGAATCTTGTCTTAGGATCACTTATCTAAACTCAGGGAATCAAGATTCTATTGCACGAGTCTTAATGCGAAGCATTAGAGTGTGCTCTACGATCGAAAAAAAATTTTTGCCCCATTTCTGTAACTGTTTTTATTGTTACACTCCTGCTAGTACACAGAACCTACTTAATTTATATACCATTGTATAGATGATTAAATGGAGATTAATACTGTACTTTTTAATAATTGATTTTATGCAGCAGAAATGGAAAAAGCATCAAAATAGTTGAAAAAAAATTCCTGTCCGTCAATTTATGAACCCTGAAAACATATCAATTAATCGAGTAAATTTTTTTTTTGTACATTCGTTTCAGCCGTAGAAGGAACCCTATTGAAAATGGCTCTTTTATTCAAAGTAGTTTAATTATAATTAATAAAATACTAACTAAAATATAATATCTTTATCTAAATATTTCCAACCGTTGTCCGTAAGTTGCCTAGCAACCGCCAAGTAAATATCTTTGTCAGTCTTTGACATTACGACTTCATGAAAGTGATAAATAGTTCATTTTTGTTAAAAACTATATGTTTTGAATTTCTTTTTCGTTTATGAATGAGTGTTATGTATGAGGCGTGCACTTTTGGATTTTCCAAACTATTGGTTAATATTGACACATCTCCGCTCCTCTTTTCTCCTCTCCGCTCCAGTGGACAGGCAGCCTTATAGGTATATGAAATACAAACAAATGAACGAGAATGGAAGTAGGCTGTTTTTGTTAACTTTCGTCTGTGTCGTGTCTGACGAGCTACGTGTTGGTAAATGTGTAAGTCCCTCATATTCTTAATATCTAAATAATAATTAAGTTTGTTAATTGCTACGAATGCTGGATAAAATAAAAGTCTACCCTATAAGCGCACCCTATATGCGAACCTTTCTAGCCTCGGATGAAATACAAGTTGTTTTTCTCGGCTACAGTAAAAGTAAGACAAATAACCAAAGAAAAACGAATCTAGTATGTAATCTAATTATATCGAGTAGCCAACTGTAATACGCTGAACATGAGAACGCTGAGCTTTGTTCGGTATCCAATTTGACCCCTTAAACGAGTTTCTTAAACTTGGGACCTACATCGTGTTTTTGTGATCTAGATCGTAATGTCTTTCGATTTTCACACACCGAGCGGACGCGCGGGCGGTCGGTCGTTGTGCATTTGTTTTGTTTTCTTTTGCTGTAGTACTGGGTATTCAAAACCATTCAAAAAAGCGAAGATAGGAACGGTACAGAAAATCAAAACAAAAGCATGCCGACTGCACAGAACCGAACCGCACTGCGTCGTGCAGTGCTCCTTTATTTTGAAAGCTTCTTGTGTATAGGAATAAGCAAGGATTTAAATCGTTGGATTCACCCACGTCAATATATAATAAATTAATTCATTTTAGATAAATAGCACCCATTGCCAAACATAAATTAATACAATCATCAGATAAAATCAAATTAAACAAAATCAAAAGAAATCAAATAAAATAAAAATTAAATCAAATACTTAAAAAAAATATATAAAAACAAAACTAACAATCGTATCTGTCGTTCATGCGGGATGTGTAAGCTCACTCTTCTCAATATAGACACTTTTTCGCGCGGCCTAAGTACGGTAAGGGCAGATCTAACGGTTTAAATCTTTTTGAATAAGTTTACTTTCAGGAACTGTCAGCCAGCATCGTTACACTGCTGGGAAAAACCAGGGAACATAGGCGCAGTTGCCAAAGAGGAAAAAAAAAGTCTTCCACCACCTCTACTTTACATAGGTACACCCTTTTATCTGTTCTGTGGGTACATCTCTGCCTAACCCTTCGGGGAAATACAGGCGCGATGTTATGTTATGGTAAAAACCTCCCACCATGAAACCAATTGTACGTTATGTCCAGTTCGATACATCATCTCTTAGATGATAGTTCACGATGGTTCCTTATATAAAACTATAGTTTTTAGATCATTGAATTTTATGAGTTTGCGTTTTTTTTTCAAGTTCTTGTTAGGTAGGTAACATAATAGTTTGGTTTTAACAAATTCCAAATTATTGTTATTTATTTATTGTTATAGGTAAGTTTGTAAAATTCATTTAATTAAGATTCTTAATTAAATAACTTTTACATAATTATTGTGTAAGTATTCATCGTCTCTGTTACGAACAATAAGTTTTTAGAAAATTCTAATGGAAAGGAATTCTAGAACGGTTTCAATTGAATAAACGTTTCCATGAATTTGATTAATTCTTAACCTTCGTCAGGATTCCTGACGAACGAAACGTTTTATATTCTTGACTGAGGAATGGAAATGCTTTATATTTTCCACATACCTAGTACATTATTAGCATTCCTTTTAACCTCAAAAGCGGGATTGAAAGCCTAAAACCGTCCTTTGCTAAGAGTAGATTTATCACACGTTCGACAGGATTGTGTCGCAGGTTTGACTCTTGTTTGGAATTAATTCTTGTTCCGGGCCTGAGTAAGCATAATAAGTCATCATCATCATCATCAGCCTATTAATGTTCCCACTGCTGGGACACAGGCCTCCTCTCTGTGAGAGGGAATGGGCCGTAATCTACCACGCGGACCGAGTGCGGGTTGGCAGATGTCACTTATGTGTACAATAGTTACATTTCTGCCCAGCCCTTCGGTGAAACAAGGCGTGATGTGTTATGTGTAGGCCTGTCTGGGGATCTTTAAAGATCCCCAGACAGGCCTTAAATTATGGCATGAATATAAAACTAAACTGTTTAATTTAGGGGATTCACTGCTCTCTAACTAGGCCAAATGCTCGAACAACTGAGCCACGCCAGTCTTCAAGTCGGACTTAAGATGAACATGTCACAAACAAAGCTGATGACGAACAGCACCGAACGCAACGTAGAAATTGGGGGTGTGGAGGTTGAGTATGTCCATGAGTATATTTATCTCGGCCAAATAGTATCCTTCCAGGCGAGACAGGACAAAGAAGTCGCTCGACGCACAGAAAACGCCTGGAAGAACTATTGGTCGATGAAACATCTCATGAAAGGACCACTCCCGCTTTCACTAAAACGAAAGCTCATGGACATGTGCATTCTTCCCACCCTCACCTACGGAGCGCAAACATGGTCTCTTACAAAGCGTCAAAAGTCCGCATTTGGAGTCTGCCAACGGGCTATGAAACGAAGCATACTAGGTGTGAAACTGACAGACTGCATTAGGAACTCTACACTTCATTCCAAAACACAAATAGCGGACGTTGGCCTCACAGTTGCTGGACTAAAGTGGAACTGGGCTGGCCACATCTGTCGCATGTCGGAGCAGCAATACGCAAAAATCACCACTCAGTGGATCCCAAATAACAGGAAACGACTACGCGGCAGGCCCAGAAAGAGTGGCGGGATGAGCTGGACTCCTTCTTAAAGGATTGGCCCACAATCGCAGTAGACCGGGAAAAGTGGAAAGAGGGAAGGGAGGCCTTTGCCCTGCAGTGGGACAACACAGGCTTATAATAATAATACTGCTCTCACAATCTTTCAAATACAATATTATATAATTACTGAGATTATAAAATATTAGGATTAATTCTTACACAAATCAAAAATAAATTAATAGCGAACACAAGTCTTCATCTTCTTTTCGTATGGTTAGTGACTAACCTGGTTTCAGAGTTTTAAAACCGCCCATGGGCCTCTGACTTGGCTTCACAGCTTCAACTTTCTGACTAACTGACCGACTCTTTGACAATTCAAAAGTGCCTGTAATTTTTGGTTTAATTGAAATAAATGCTTTGAGTTTGAGTTTTGAGTTTCACATGCCGTCGAGATATATCTCTCAGGTATGCCGGTTTCCCCACGATGTTTTACTTCACCGTTTTCGAAGCAAGTGATAACAAGTAGCTACTGTGAAGGGTGCGTGTTTGTGTGGGGCGTCGAGACGCTTTTAGTATTGGATAAATGTGTTATTTGTAGATATGTTTGTAGTGTGCGGGTTCTCTTCAATGACACAGCAATGCGTTATATTTATAATGGGTATTTAATTAGATATTTGAAGTTAAAATATATTACAACCTGAATACGCGCCTACGAGGTGACGGCTAGCCTTCTCCTATTTTTATATAAAAACAATTATTACGAACCTATTCTAAATTAGAAAGTGACTCATCAGATAGTTCGAACTGATATATTCATAACAGCCAGTACAACATAAGGTTGATAATACAATAAAACCTTACATGAGCTACGCCCACCTCGAATAAAAGCAGGGGAAAATTGCTTTTATTCAGAACATTCGAACAATCTGACTTTCCCTACCTATACCTATACGAAAAACTACCTAACAGTGGGAAATCATTTACACGGCTGAGGTCTTTCTCTTACAAGAGATGGCTTAGTTCATGACAAGCGAGTCGCGAAGGCCTGACACTACGCTAAGTGTCAGCCAAATTAAACTATAGCATGTGCCAATGTGCACTTCAAAAATTCAACGCTGTCATGCCTAAACCATACCGCAGCAAAACCACTGTAAAAGGTACGGCAAGCCTCGGGAAACAAACAAACTGATGTGACAATTCACATCGACCCAGAAGGGGTTTAGAAGAGATAAGAAAGAAACTTAACATCTAAAACCTTAACCCCATCGGACAATATTGAGCCAGAGGGAATTCAGGATCAAGAAGTAAGTGTCCAACCAAAAGAACTATCTCATGGCCACACTCCAGATGAATAATTCTCGAAAATTCATCACACCGCAATAATATCAAAATCCCAAATTATTAGTTCATGTTGACTGAACTGTCGATCCTCAATCATCGGCAGAAACCAAATGTGTCAAATCGACACACTTCGCGAGGCTATGCCCCTTTAGCGAAGTTGGTATCAGCCTAGATCAAGCATCATCCCCTAGTATAAAACTCAATCCCCATTAAATGTCAGTCACTCCTGACTAAACTGTGGGTCCTCAGTCATGAGTTAACCAATTGTGTTTATCAAACACATTTTGCAAGGGCTATGCCCCTTTTAGCAAAATAGATGTTAACCCCCAGGAGGGACCACAGTATTTCAAAACTATTTACTTCCCTCTTGAATCACAACGATAAATTCTGGAGTGCGTTCATGCTAAGCTAAAACAAGAATATAATTTGAAGACGATGAGGTTGACACGTTCCCTCAGGCTCCTTGGCGACATGAGGAGTGACACCTCACTCGCTCCCGGCCGCGTCCGATGTTTATTCCCCGCATATGTAACGAAAACACACATAACAATGCATTAGTATAATGTAATTAATTACTAAAATAATGTGCTAAACTATTATGATGTTTACATCTAAATGACATTAGCCTAATTATAATATGAACGCTCTTTTAAAATAAAAATAAAATAACAAATAATTACATTCTAAAGTGACATTGATATGAAAGGAGGTGACACAAAATAAGAAAATCTAATATGTATAATGTTCCTAAACTTCTTATTATTCAATTTTAAAAACTCATATTCTAAAATGGTAAACTTTATTATAAAATGTTTATAAGCTTTCGACCTTTTTAATTTACTTGTTTTTGGCACAAAGCATTTCATTTTACTGTTTCTAGCAAATATGGTTTTGTTTTTAATTGGTGTACTTCTTAAATTGCTTTTAGCACTTTGTTGTTGTAATAATATAATGATGTAGTATAATAGTAACATGATAATATAAAATAGTAATAATATAAACTTTGTTGGCCAAAAGAATGATAACTTTATGACAAAGCAACCTTGCGATGGCACACTATGTTTATGTTCGTTGTTATAAACTTTCACTCGAAAGTCATTACTAATATCTTCATTCGTCACTAACGGTGACTCCACATCAAACTCGATTAAGTCTTTGTTGGCTTTAATTGAGTTTAAATCAACCAAAATATTAACTTGTTGCTCATTGCTTATTATTTCAGTCGAAAATGGGGTTTGGGCGATCTCCTTTGAATCGGAAAATTTTTCAACAATATCATATTTATCGGATTGGACAGCGATGAGGTTATGTATAGGAATATCCTCCTCGAGACCAATTATTTCATTTGACGAGGGAACATTCTGGTATTCTGAAACATATTCAAATGGTTTAATAATTGGACTGAACTGACCCGATTCGTGAATTTCATCCAAATTTTCGTTTTCGATTGAGCCGTCTTCATCATTTGCAAGGCTGCGTTCCAGGCAGCTGCACTCGTCATCATCATTATTTTCATCATCACTGCGCTCCTGGCAGCTTTGTTCAGTTTCAAGTGGGATAATATCCAGTATTCCGCTAAAAAATAAATCGGTATGATTATCTATGTTTGCAAGCTCTTCCTGTCCGCCTGCCTCGGACATTATTTGTACCATCTCTTCTTCTTGCAACGTATTCATATTTCTATGACATTTGCAAGGAAACTCTTTCCTTAGTGCATTGCACATCGAGTCAAAGCTCATACCTTCATGGTACGTGTACTTGTGGACAATCTCAGCTGGACTCACAAGAAATGCGCGTAAAATTAATGCCCAGTTGCTCTCTTGCCATTCATTGAAGGTGGCTGTAATCCTGAAATCATCTAGGAAGTTCTCTAGGCATCCGTTTATACCTGAGAAGTACTCCATGTCGCACTTTTGTTAGAAAAAACACTTTTAATAAAAACCACTTAGCTTTAGTTTCGGCTCCGGTGAGGAGCTGGCATCTTCTTCAGCTCTTTCTTTGCACCGATATGAGTTAATGCCTATTACCTACGTGTCGAACTGTTACGTGTCGAATTATGTTTTTTTTTCTAAATTATATTTTTTTCTAGTGCAGTATTAACTGGCTCTGCATACGCCTTATTTTAAAGCCCGGTTTTAGGCGCCATCCACCATTTGTGAAGGGTGCGTGTTTGTGTGGGGCGTCGAGACGCTTTTAGTATTGGATAAATGTGTTATTTGTAGATATGTTTGTAGTGTGCGGGTTCTCTTCAATGACACAGCAATGCGTTATATTTATAATGGGTATTTAATTAGATATTTGAAGTTAAAATATATTACAACATGAATACGCGCCTACGAGGTGACGGCTAGCCTTCTCCTATTTTTATATAAAAACAATTATTACGAACCTATTCTAAATTAGAAAGTGACTCATCAGATAGTTCGAACTGATATATTCATAACAGCCAGTACAACATAAGGTTGATAATACAATAAAACCTTACACTACCTACAGAAAACTCAAATATAATACCAGACAGTTACTAAATCCGTAATATAAATTCGAGTTGCCATGGAAGCGTTTCAGGGAAGTTCAACTAGAGCTGTGATACGTCGGGACAAAGGAATAGCTAACGAATGTTTGCCATTCTGCACTGACAACGGAACCTATCGACCTATATTTCTAAGAACGGCTCTAACAAGATAAGAAAAAGCGTTTTGTTTCATCGAATAAATACTGGAACTCGTTAACATAACAAATGTTAATTAATTAGAAGATTATTTTTATTTTTCTGTTCTTTTTTTTTTGTTTTTGGAATGGGAAGGCCAGTGTTTTGTTTGAAAAGTAAGGCGCAGTACGCATACACATTCGTAGCTTCATCCCACTGGTTTTTATTAGAGCTAACGTGAATTTTCCAACAATTAATACATGGCTTTAAATTCGATGTTATCGTTGTCATATCTGACATGGTCATTACGTGGTGGTAAGTTGTTAATTGGACGTAGTTATGCAACAACGTTCCAATCCACAAGTCTGGCTTAACTGAGTAAATGGCACTATGCTACTTAAAACACCCCTCATCTTATAGTAGAAATAGTCCATTCCTTATGTTAATAATTCTTTGATTTCCAATGTTCCAACCCGCAACGCATAACACATTGGGTGCTAAAAACAATTAAAAACGCATCAATTTCTCTTAAGCGTTTTTATTTTAATCTTTACCGGTCAGTCTAGATCGTTGCTGCAAGGCGGCGAAAATTCCCAATACCCTAAATCTAGATCGCGGCCTTGAGGCCGCAGTCAGGCTCAACGGATTACAGCGTTATTTTTATATTAAATACGGTCTGAAATGGTCTGTGGTTGGTTTTATTCTATGGATTTGGTAATATACTTGTCAAATAAATCGACCAAAACGTCAAAATATGCAGAAACAATTCTAGAAAAAAGAAAAAGTTGAACATTTTGGCACGGCAAAATGGCGTTCGCGCATGCGTTCAGCGCGCTGCACTCCGCGTTCTATTTATTTGTTTTCTATTGTTTTTTAAGTGTAAATCGACGGGAAATGGTGTTATTTCAATAATTAAGTAGTGTCGTCATCGTATATAGATAAAATTTGCACAAAATAACATCGTAATTACCTATTACGGACCCATCAAAAAATGTAAACAAACTCGGTAGTGAAAAAATGTGTTGATGTGAAATTTTGAGTTTTGTGTGTGTTTTGTGCATGTAATCGCTGGTAAGTCATTTATTTTATATTATTTAATAGTTAGTCCATAATAAAAATGCCATTTTTCAGAAAAAAATAAGAGTTCAATATTTTTTATCAACTAAGTAATGTTACGTAATGATACGGATACCTATTATTGAACTTTTTTAATTATTGGTGTTTTTATTTATTGTGTTTATTCAAAAATAATGGTTTTGACCGATAGTATATGTATTCATAATGTATCCTGCGAAATTTCATGTGAATCGAACCAGTAGTTTTATTATAAATAATCAAAACGAATTTCTTATAAGAATCTGATAAGAATGTTTGTTTATTCCAACTAGCGTTCGCTTACAAAGATTCTAAGTATTATAAAAAATCCTTTGTCTAATCAGGAACCAAAAACCATTAACGATAAGACTATTTACGTAACAAAACGCTCTCAGTTTTTGTTTATATTAGCGAGCTCTTATCTCTGACGCGCCGCGGGCGTGCCGCGCGGCTTGAGGGGTTGTTCCGAAATCGCGCCGCGCGGACTTAAAGGTTAATCATAATCATTTCGCCGTAATGATTCAGATTCACATAACCTTGAAACCTTTGTGCGAAAATGTTTTCATGGAATGTAAATTGCAAAACAGTCTCATAGGTTTTGGAACGTTTTAAGAGCGTGCGTCCTAAAAGTTGGCAACGTCGTAAATAGCTGTCAAATATTTACCTGTTTTGATTAATTTGGAAATAATACTATATGGAAATAAGAAATGTGGCTAACTAGCGAACTAGAATATTGATTATGAAATGTAATAATTACACCGAATAGTTTTAGATGTAAAAAAAATATTTGGAAACTTTCCAAATGCCTTATTTTCACCTAAATCCGGTACAACATCAAATTCAATGTTACAATTGCAATTCATTATTAATATTCTAGTTCGCTAGTTAGCCGCATTTTTTGTTTCCATACCATTGATATAATAAAAAGAGGTTTTAATACATCAATGTTCCATACAGTAATATTGCCAAATTAATCAAAAAAGCGAAAAAAAGGTTGTATGATGTGTGTCATTTTAAAGAGCTGTATAAAACGATTTTATCATTGGCATAGTTTTCATATAATTTCTATTTATACTCTAGATATTTCGTAAAAACCAACCTGGAACGTTTTTGCAAAAAACATATTTATATAATTTAACCTGAAAATTTTGCTAAAACGTTTTATAAACGGTTTTGATAAAATTTAAGTTAATTATAAAAATTTTATATAAATCTCATATTTAGTGTGAGAGTATAATATACTTGTGACACGTAAATGAATAGGGTAATAAAATTAAAGAAAAAGTTTTATTAATAAACCTTTTCGTTTAATCTTCAAACTCTAAATCAAAAGTCAAAGTCTAAGTCTCAAAGTCATATATTATATAGATTTTTAGGTTTAAAGAAACTTTATTCTCAATAAAGACATATACTTATACATACACACTTGAAAATAATTCGTCGTCATCAAACTTTTCATTTCACCCATTCAATGCTTTCATTTCTCCGAAAGTCATTGATACGCAATTACGAGAATATACTGACCAAGATGAGTTATAAATGCATTGAACGAGTGTAGATTTCTTATGCTAAATGATATACTATTAAAAAGTTGTGCTCCTTCTAAAGTAAGCATTTTTTTGCAATATTTAGTTGGTAGTTTTGGGTAAAACTAGCAAGCTAGCTCGACTTGCGGTTCATTGACTGACTTTATTATATTGGGTGAGTGTTATGATCGTGTGAATAATCTTGGTAAGAATTTTGCAGATGATAATACATGTATTGTAAATATATAATTGTATGTCCTTATTATAAATATATCATATATGTTTTTTGTTTGTCTTTGACATTTCTCGGGACCCTAGGGTCCCAGACCTTTGAAAGGCGTACGAGGGGCCGAAGCCAACTCACAGAGGCCCGTTAGACGTGTTTAATGAAATGAGCCACCAACTGACGGTTATCCTATTAAATGTAGGGAACAGCTGATTTTTTTTTCGCGATTTCAGGTTTGGCCCCATAATAAAAGTTGTTCATAATGATGAGTAAAGTCACATGTTTAAGTTTCGGTCACTAATTACCAGTCACCCAATATAAGTATTATTATAATATATATTATTATAATAATACTTATATAATATATTATAAGTCATTATTTTTGTATTTCTAAAAATTTTACTGTTTGATGTTAAATATGAATAGTTGAAGAGTATTTTTATGAATTTATTTTGGGCAATTTGAAGCTCTGCCAATTTTGTTTTTGCAGCACTGCCCCAAATTTCGATCAAATAAAGTAGATGTGGCTTTACTAGGGAATTATAGATGGTGTACAGCAATTTTGGTGGGATGCAACGAACTAAGTTACGCAGTGACCCGGCAAATGCTGAGAGCTTGCTTTTTATGTTTTTAATGTCAGCATTCCATGTAAGTGATCTGTCGATTCTTGAACCGAGATATTTTTCACAGGTTTTTTGCTGTAGAGGCACATTATTAATTGTTACTTAGGGCATTTATTAGTTATTTAGGGCAATAATTAAAATGATAACAGGTTACATCACATGTTTTTGAGATATTTATTGTTAGGAGATTGAATTGAAACCATGCTAGTAAAGAATTTAAATCATCTTGGGCTTGTGAGATAATTTGATGGATAGAGGATCCGAAGTAAAATAAACAAGTGTCATCAGGGTATAGGGTTAGGTTACCACGTAATTTAATTTCGTGAATGTAATTTATATATATTTTTATTATATAATTATATTATATTATTATTAATTTGACTTGCTGTGGGTTGGAACATTTTTGCATAACTACGTCCAATTGTAGTTTAGCCTGATTGCACGCTAGCATTAGTATGCATGATTGGATCCTGACCAGAGTCTTATCTTGGATCTAGAGTTGGCCTAATAATCGGATCGAATCAATTTTGAAAGACGAGTAAATGGTATCGACTAAAATCGTTTACACGATTAGAAATCGAACCTTTACTAATTGCGATAAAACTTTCATGATTAGGGTAGTAGTCATTATTGTACCTGAAACTGAAATTGCTCGAACATTACTCATTTAATGACTGAATGGTTACAGTAAAGTTCAAAACAGTGATCACACGAAGTACGGCGGGAACGAGTAAGGGTCGACGCACACCGAACTGCAAAATGCTCGCGTATAGTCGAGCAAAATTTTGACTGCTCAATCATGCAAGTGGCATGCTCTCCCCCCCCCCGTGAGCAAGCTCCGTTGAAAATATTCTGGGTTGGGCCAAGTTTACTAATTTACAAACGTCACAATGGTCTCTCGATGGTGAGTTTTTGATAGATTTTGTATGGCAAATCTGTCAAAAACTTACTATCGAGAGACCATTGTGACATTTGTAAATTAGTAGACTTGGCCCCCTGGACGTATGTAGAACGCATACTTGAACACGCATCTTGCAAGCTCGAGCATGGTCGAGCATCAAGTTTAGACGTGTATTAAATTTTTTAATGTTTAGAATTGTCATAAGATTTTTTTTTTTGTAGTATCAGTAAATGCTCTGCTCTGATCTGCTCTTGGTGTGCGCTGACGCTAATTTGGAGGGACAATTAGTGTAATAAAGGTAGCAATTACACTATGTTTGTATTGATGTTCTCTGTCGCCCACCTGGGTCTTTATCAGAGGTGTAGCTATATGGACAAAGCTGATAAGCAGTGACAACATTAGGGACCGTATTCCTATACGGTCCCTAAGTAAGGTTGGAATTCAATGCTTCACGCCTTGTCTCCGCAAAGGAGAATTTAAGGCAGAGGTGTACGAGTACCTACCCATAGTAGGTTCACCCACATTTCGCCAGTTATGTTTAAGTTCCAGGTAAGAGGGGCCATATTTTGTTAAAGTTTTTTTTCTTTAAATGAAGGTAATAATTTTGCTTCTTTCTAGCCAAGATGTGAAACTTTGAAGAAGGAGGCAGTAGCATCCTTGTAGGTATATTGTTAGAAAACACCAGTTACATTAACATTGTGTTTATAGTGGTTATAATAGTTTAACTTTCTAGTAGTTATGGGCGTTATTTCCCGTCACTAGTTACAATAACTAGCTACGGGGCATGTAGCTTCTCCGGGGCGTGTCGATGGCAATCTAAATAGACTCGGCTCAGAATTCGGCCACCTAGTTTGACGCCATCACTAGCATTCATCAGTTCCTGTAACGTGCAGCTGAAGAACACGACATTAATTACATATCCCATCGTTTGTGGAACAGCACCACATTTACATTCCGTGGCGAAGTCGTCTATGAATCTCCACCTGAGGGTCTGGTACTTGTTGAAAGACCTGTCCTGTCCTCACTGTTACTTCAAATTATTAAGCTAATTATTATTTAAATAGTAGCCGTGGAGTTTCTTTCCGGCTCTTCTCCATAGGAAACATCCAATTGGAACCGTGCACCTTGCTTCTGACGTTTCATAAATGCCCAAATCAAAATCAATAGGTTTTATTTCACATAAACCTACATGTTTATGTGAAATAAAACTTGTTGTAATGATTTTGATTTCCTTTACTTGTGTGAAGTAACTCGACAGTCGAAGCTACTTTTAAACTCCAAATAAATCAGTGATTACTTTAGAAAGACTGAATAAACTCTGTTATTTGAGCGTTTTGATTCAAAAATAAACTAAAGGGTCAGACCGTACGGACGGCGGAAGTTTGAAACAATATCCGGAACGGATGAAAACGATCTGATTTCATTAGTTTCGAACTATTGCTTGGGATATCAGAAGCCAAACGCATCTGAGCCACACAGCTAAATGTACATTTTTTTATTTTTGAAGTAAAACCTTTTGGCGCGTTGAGCATTTTTTGGGTGAACAAAAAAGACGAACTCGCGTCATCGCAACCTAACGCTCGAACGAAAGACATCAACACAAAAATCAACAAGTTACTTAACGAAAGACATCAACACGAGAATCAAAAAGTTACTTAGTTTTCACTTCTATCGGCAGTCCCTAAAGTTTTTTTATTTTTGTACATGGAGCTGTGTGACCATCATAAAAATCTGTAATTTTCACCAGTTTTTGACATTAAGGTGTACCTAATGACCATGTTTGCCTTTAAATAAAATAATCCTCACCTTGACCCATTAAAATAAAATTAAACTCAGTTTTCGAAATCAATGAGGTTGCACTCTTCCCCGAACGCACTCAACCGCAGGTTGTGAATGACTTTAATCACTAGTTAAAATGGGCGTGCCTCAAGGTTCAATTCTCGGCCCTTTCTTATTTTTCGTTTATATAAATGACCTTCCCTATATGATGGCTAACTTATCGAATATAATTCTATTTGCTGACGACACTTCTCTTATTTTTTTAATAGATAGAAAAGATACAGATGTCTTACATGTCAACGATAGTCTGGCTGTTCTTTCGAAATGGTTCGCAGCTAATAATCTTTTACTTAATGTGAATAAAACTAAATGTTAAGGTTCTCATTACCAAATGTACCTCAAGTGGGTCTAAATCTAAAACTTGATGGCAAAAAACTAGATGCAATAACGGAAACTGTATTTTTAGGAATTACTTTAGATTCAAAATTGCAATGGGGCGCCCACATTAGAACTCTTTCAGGTAGATTAAGTTCAGCTGCTTATGCAGTAAGAAAACTAAAGCAGTTGACCGATATAGCCACAGCCAGGTTAGTATACTTTGCTTATTTCCACAGTATTATGTCTTATGGCGTTCTGCTGTGGGGATCGGCTGCTGACGTAGATTCAATTTTCATTTTACAAAAGAGGGCAATCCGCGCTATTTAAAAAATGGGTCCTCGCGAATCCCTTAGAAACAAATTCAAAGAAATTGATATACTGACTCTGCCTTCTCTTTATATATATTAGAAAGTATTTTGTATGTTTGGAAAAACTTGGGAATTTTCAAAATAAGAAGCGATTTCCATGATATAAATACACGTAGTAGACATGAAAATGTGATACCCAAAAGATTAACTAAAACAAGCAAGTAATTTCTTACAGTATCCGCTTTTATAACAAGTTGCCAAAGTCGGTTACAGAACTTAGCGATGGGAAGTTCAAAACCCACTTCAAACGTGTCCTTATCAAGAAAGCATATTATAAAATAAAAGACTACGTTGAAGACAAAGAAGTTTGGCAATAATTCCTTCTGAACATGTGGCTTCCCTGGTACCTCATTAACGGCAAAATATGTAAGAGTCTATTAACTGCTCCCAAATTACCATGTTTATATTTTTGTTTTATTTACATTCTTCCTTGACATAATCATCATATTATTTGACATTATATACCTACTATTTAATTTCAACTCTTTATTAGTGGCTTTTGTGGACATGTTAATTATTCAGATTTGTTACAGTTGCAGTAACCCGTTAGTTAATGTCCCTGTTATAAAAAACACAAACATAATGTGAAATCTAAATGAATAAAAATGTGCAGTATAAAAACACATGATAATTATAATCAGCCCTTTAATTAAATAAACCAAATTTTAAATCACAGTTCCTAGTAATAAACTGGAATTGTTTTCCGGAAGAGTTAATTTATTTTCAAAATATCTGAGATTAGCCAGGTCATGTTTGTCTTCTGGCACATAGGGTTCTGATAGTTAGCCAACGCCAAAATCATAAGGCGGGCCACGCATTACTGGGGCAGGATGCCCTTGGTTGTTCATCTGTAGATCTTGACTGTTAAGATCCAAACTGCGTAAAAGAGGGTTACTATTCAACATCTGCAGCTGGTTGATCAACTGGCGTCTGCTTTGCAGTAGGCTCTCCAGAGCATCTAGCCTATCTCCAGAACGTCTGCCAATCAGATGACTTTGTGGCGTCGCTTGACACACGAGTGCTAAAGCCAAAAAAAAGAGCTGAAAAATAAATGATTCAATATTAGGATTGACAACAATATAAGTTTATCTCAAAAATACGAGTGCATGCATTTTCAAACTCAAAACCTAAGCCTGCTTCATAAGCTGTGACAGGAAACATTGTCTTCAATATATTTATAAACTAGGTCCGCACGGTGTTTACGACTTGACAAAACATCGAGATAGTTTTATATGTCAGTTTTAATATACACTTCTCATCAGAAAAATCTAAACACTTCCGTTTTTATGGTTTGTGTCCTAATTTAACACAAAAGAATTTTCATTCCATGAAAAAAATCACATGATTGTGTAGCTGGCAGTTTGGTCATTACAGTGATAAGCGAAAATTCAAAATTCAAAATTAGAATTTCATTTGTTTGTCCTATAAATGAAATGATTCACTGTTTTGAGACAAATGTGTGTTTAGAGTTGGAGTACATTTCACATTTGAAAACTAAAAATTAGCGCTTATCTTAAAACTTTTTGTTCTGTGTTTTGTATACTGTGTGTTTACTGTGACTTTGGGACGTCTGAAAAAGTTTTTTTTTCTAAAACATAATAGATACTTCGCCCGCAGAAGCCACCCAAGTGGTGTGACATTGCTGGATTCTGGACTTAGTCAGCGTGTTATGCCTGAAAGATTGCATCTAAGCCTGTCGTCTGTTCATACAGTCTACAAACGCTGTCGGGAGACTGGTTTGTTCACGCGCCGTTCAGGATCTGACAGGAATAGGGTCACTTCTGAGCGAGATGATCGATTTATTGTAACAACTTCTTTAAGAAATCGACACCTTAATGCTTTTCAACTGCAGCAGCAGCTTCATGTTGTACGTAGGGTGGCTGTAAGTGACTCTACAATTAGAAGAAGGTTGAAGGAACGTGGACTGGTACCGCACAAGCCAGCAAATGGGCCGAAATTAACTGCAGACCATCGAAGAGCGCGCCTTAACTTTGCACGTGAGCACCTAAATTGGTCTTATCTCCAGTGGAACAAAGACCTCTTTTCTGATGTGTGTAAACTATGCTGTATGGTAACGACGGAAGGAACAAGGTCTACAGAAGAGATGGAGAATGCTTTGCATAATGCTGCATTGAAGAAAAGGTCAGCTATGGTGGTGGTTCGTGGACGGTTTGGTGAGGAATCAGCGCCGACGCTAAGACAGAGCTTGTCTTTGTGTCTGGGCCACGTCTGCCTGCACTAAACAGTCATCGGTACATCGAACAGTGTCTTGAGCCTCACGTTATGCCCTATGCACATTTTATTGGCAACGGTTTCATATTCATGCACGACAATGCTAGGGGTCACACCGCGAGCGTCGAACGAGATTATGTTACCGAAGTCGGTATCTCCGTTATAGAATGACCAGCAAGAAGCCTGGATATGAATCCGATTGAACATCTATGGGATGAATTAAAAAGACGAATTCGTGCAAGAGATCCTGCCCCAGAAATACTTAGCCAGCTGCAAAACGCAATCCAAGAGGAATGGAATGGAATGCCACGACATTTGATCGTGACTGTCATCCGATCGATGCAGAACCGTATGGAAGCAGTAATAAGAGCTCGGGGAGGGAATACAAGTTATTAAATAAACGTTTCTTAGCTTTTTTTTCATTTACTGTTTTTTTTTAGACAGACACGAAAAGCGACTTTAATGTATAATTTGTTTAAATTGTTACAAAGCATTTACCTATCCCTCCTTCCACTGAAGAGTCAAATTGTTTAGCATGATCCTGTTATATTGAAAATACTGCTGCAATAATTTCGAAATAAATATATGGTAAAGTTGAGGACTAAGTGTTAAGAGCCCTATTACATTTCGACTGATTTCGACGGTGATTTTTGCGTTAAATGGGCAACTTTGGCGTTCTTGTTTTTAGTAACTGAAAGACTTGGACAACTATGACTTATTGAATTGTGGAGAATAGTTATTAGTATAGTATAGCGGCCTCGCTTTTTGGAATTTTTAGGAATCGATTGACTTAGCTTTGATTTTGCTATTACTACTATTATTGACCTATTATATAATGTATATTATTTTGGGAAGTGATTTAACCCAGAAATAAAATAAATATACCTACTAACTTGTAAGAAATTCAGGCTACTTACCGAAATCAAAGCTTTCATTTTGACGACTGGTGATACTCTGGGTAACCGATTTATTTCAGGCCATTTTATACGTAGTCAATTATAGCAGAACTAACACTTAATTTGACAAGGTGACCCAAACAACGAAAAATGTCATATAATTGGGTTATTAGAAAATGAGAAACATGCAAATAAGTTTAGCGTTATTATTATTATATTCAACTATCATGCAATGACACGGAAGTCAAAAGTGGCTCACGCTACTCACTTATTGTATTACCTACTTTAATATTTTTTTATGTAGAATACAAACCAATACTGGGCTAAATAATAATAATATATAAATTCAGAAAAAAATATTGTCTATCAGATAGACTACCTACTTGAATTGTCATTCTTTGTCAGTTGTATGACATGCCACTATCACGACAAATTCTTTTGTACCAATTTTACAAGAGAAACTGAAACATGATCAGCACGTCAGCGTTCAAGACCTTGTCAGTCAGAAGTGTCAATATTCCTCAACAATGACGTGGTTAAGATCTGCTGATCATGTTCAGTTTTATTGGTGAGATAAGTAGCCCTTAGGGCGTTTTTTTACGGCCCTATACATATATATGGCACGCCATAAATGTTTATTTATACTAGCTTGGTCGAAATCGGACTGCCGGACGGTAAAATTCCTATGCCCTTAGTGAGTAAAATTGATAATATTAATAAGATTCCTTGTACATGAAGATGTGTAAGTGAACAAGAGTGACAAGGAATAACAAAGTATTTGTTTATTTGGGACTTCCTTTTAAACACGCTTTTATTAGGTTGACCTGTATCTATTTGACTAACCCTTCAAGTTTCGGCTCATATGATTCGGTTTGACGAGTCAAATAGATTGGGCTTGTTAACAAGTGTCTGATGATGGAGCTAGGAGTTGGATAGTGGAATTTTTTAGTGGCTTCTAGGAAACTCGTCGAGTATGAATCATACGATTCGTTTTGATGAAACTTTGTGGATATGTTTAAATGTAGTTCGGATGACGATATTATAATGATGATGATGGAGCCAGAAGGTAGATAGTGATAATCTTCAGTGGCTGTTAGTAAAACCCCCAAGTTAGAATCATGATTAGGCTTGGGGGTTCTCTTTGACTCGTCAAACCGAATCATATGAGCCGAAACTTGAAGGGTTAGTCAAATAGATACAGGTCAACCTAATAAAAGCGTGTTTAAAAGGAAGTCCCAACTTTCTTATTCCTTGTCACTCTTGTTCACTTACACATCTTCATGTACAAGGAATCTTATTAATTATCAATTTTACTCACTAAGGGCATTTGTGCACTACAAGGAATTTTACCGTCCGGCAGTCCGATTTCGACCAAGCTAGTATAAATAAACATTTATGGCGTGCCATATATCAGTGCCTCCAGTAAAAAACGGCATAAGTCGAGTTATGCCCTTTTGTTTATAAAGCACCATTGTAATCTACGTGTTCTGTTACATAACATATCAAAAGGACATAACTCTAGCTGCATCCTAACATACTTTTTTGTAATATATCAAAGGCATAACTCGACTGCGTCTAAAGGCACATCTCTAGATATCAAGTAAATTTCACTGCTTAATAGACATAACTACAAGAAACCCCAAAACACAATCGAACTAAAAGGCATAAATACAGTTAACTTAATTACAAAAAGACACAACTCATGTAGTTCCAAAGTTTTTTAAATATAGTAAGAAATAAATGTAGATAATCCATTTGGTAAACATGTTTGAAAGGGAACAACTGCATTTGTTGCGTTTGCTTCAGGAAGTCTCAAGCGGTATATCCCCACTAAACACTTTATCGCTATTGGTGGATTAGCGTGTGGTGTACTGTTTTTAGAAATAAGTCGTTTTATTCCTTTGTAATTTGCTAATTTATTTTGTAATAATAAATCAGTGTTACGCGTATTAATTTTCAAGCTTTTAAAAGTGATATAACATCATTAAGCTAGTATTCAAATATATAATGACAGTTCTACCATCTAATCGATTTCTATAAGAATTTGCTGACTTCAGAACCGCAAAGAACGATCCTGACTTAAGTTTTGTACCGGGCAATGAAGAGGACAGCGAGGACAATTGAAATTATTTATTTTAAAATATGTATACATATATAAACTTACTTAGCTTTATATACTCCTTTTGTTTCGTTTACGTTCATACATCTGGTCATACACGCACGAGTTACGAGTACCTGAGCATTCTGAAGAACATCACCAATTAGGTCACTATGTGTCCTTCTAGGGCGTCTGCTCCCGGTATTTCCACTCACATCTGCTTTGTTAATACCTTTTGTTACTCGCCTTTCATTCATCCTCTCAACATGACCAAACCATCTAAGCATACTCTTTTCAACTTTTGTTACTACATCTTCTTTTAAACCGCACCGTTGCCTTATCACACCATTTTACAGCCTATCATTCATAGTCACGCCACACATGCTTTGCAAGGAACGCGTTTCCACAGCATTTATTCTACTTTCATGCTTCTTCTGCCACACCCAACATTCACTTCATACATAAACGTAGGCACCAGCACTCCAGTACCCCATTGTGAACAGCTAGTCGAGCCTTTTTGGGCATCGACTGGTTGATCACAATCGCATGTATACACTACTACTACCACTACTACTATTCACTTTATTTCCCGCATTTACTTTCTTTTCCACATCTTCATCATTCCACTTTCCATCCCTTGTAAACTGACTCTCCAAATACATTATTACACTTACTTTCTCCATACTCTTATCATTTATGTTTACATCACACACCGATACATCTTCTTCTCTTTCAAATACCATAAGCTTCGTCTTATTCAATGTGAATAAGTTCTAAATAATAATATATTCATCCCTTTCAAATTATATGCTTCATCCATCACAGTCACCATGTCTTGCAACCGTTCAGCTTACGATGCAAGTAGAACTTGATCATCTGCGTAGAGAAGGTATTTGACAGGCAACTCATTCATGCTCAATCCGCACTCACCCCCTTTCAAATTTAGCAAAAAGCTATCCGTGTGCATGTTGAACATCCACGGTGACGTGACAGCCCTGCCTAACACCCCTTGAGATGCAAAACCAGTCTGTGCATACCCCATTTATTATAACACAAGCATTGGTATCCTTGTGGAAATATTAAAGTGCCCGTACCAAGCGCCAGTCCACACCGTACCCGGATAGTGTTGACCACAGTTCTTCCCTCCACACCATGTAATAGGCCTTCTCTAAGCCAAAGAAAACACACTAGACTTTCTTGTTCTTTGTCAGATGTTTTTCGCCTATGCACCTTAAAGAGATCTGATCCATACAGCCCATTTTCTATCTAAATCCCACCTGCACACCCAATATTTTGTCATCTATCGTTCTTATTACTCTATTTATTAAAACCTTCGCATCGAGTCTGCGGACAGCACTCAAAAAACTAATGCCGTGACAGTTTTTGGACTGCTGCTGAGAGTCTTTTCCCTTATAAAGTGGTACGATTACAGCCTTGCACCAAAAAAAACACCTTGCATCCGGCGCACGGCCTTTTCTCCAATACATATTAAAGATCCGTCACAACAGGCTTGCTCCCACCCCGTCACCTGCCTTTAGTATTTCAGCAGACACTCTGCCATTCCTTGAGCTTCCCAATTTTCATTCCTTTCAACATTCTAACAATCTCATCTATTTCTATTTCATTTCCATCACGTGCATCTGAGTGTTCAAAACTTGCTTCTGTCCAGTTACCCACTCCTTGCACACTATCCTGACAGCTGAATAAACTTCCAAAGTATCCCTTTTAGTGTTCAAGACCTTTCATTCTTCGTTTAGTAAACATCCATCTTCTTCTCTTATAATAATCCTTCTCGATGGTCCTGTCACTCCGTGACCCAATCTTATCTGTTTCCAGAACAGCTTAACACATTGGCCCTGTAGTTATCAGAGAATTTCCTGTTATAGGCACTTTTCTTCCTTTTCATCCTTTTCATTTTTACAATCTCTTTTACTGTTAGATGTTTTATTTAAAGTGTAGACTTAAGATTTTCTAGACTATTGTTTAATTATACATTTTTTGTTTGATCGATAGCAGAAGGAAATAAGTTGTTACTATATTTGTCTTAGGGCCTGTTTCACCACCTACGATTAAGTTCCTATTAACTTACTTGGCAGATACTTTCATACAAATTCTTCTCCATTTTTGAATTTATTCGGTAAGTAGTGGCTATTCGGACATCGTGAAATAGGCCCTTAGGCATTTATAAAATAAGGGAATAACTCGCAATATTACTTTAAATACGACCAACCTGACTAGTATAAGTAACGTTATTCCCTTAACACTTTGTTAACAAGGGAACAACTCGAGAAAAACTAAAAAAAAATATAGTAGGAGTGACTGAATGTGGAAGTGATTACTATTAAATGAAAGGGCAATTTTTTATCTACAATACAAATTCGAAAGAAGTTATGATTTTAATTGCGAAATACTAAAAAACATTAAAAGTGTTGTTTTTTGCCTCTCCTGAAAAGTGACGAATTTGAGTTGTGCCCTTTTTTACTGGAGACACTGATATATAGGGCCGTAAAAAAACGCCCTAAGGGCTACTTATCTCACCAATAAAACTGAACATGATCAGCAGATCTTAACCACGTCATATTGACACTTCTGACTGACAAGGTCTTGAACGCTGAGGTGCTGATCATGTTTCAGTTTCTCTTGTAAAATTGGTACAAAAGAATTTGCCGTGATAGTGGCATGTCATACAACTGACAAAGAATGACAATTCAAGTAGGTAGTCTTATCTGATAAACAATATTTTTTTCTGAATTTATATATTATTATTATTTAGCCCAGTATTGGTTTGTATTCTACATAAAAAAATATTAAAGTAGGTAATACAATAATTGAGTAGCGTGAGCCACTTTTGTCTTTCGTGTCATTGCATGATAGTTGAATATAATAATAATAACGCTAAACTTATTTGCATGTTTCTCATTTTCTAATAACCCAATTAATATGACATTTTTCGTTGTTTGGGTCACCTTGTCAAATTAAGTGTTAGTTCTGCTATAATTGACTGCATATAAAATGGCCTGAAATAAATCGGTTACCCAGAGTATCACCAGTCGTCAAAATGAAAGCTTTGATTTCGGTAAGTAGCCTGAATTTCTTACAAGTTAGTAGGTATATTTATTTTATTTCTGGGCTAAATCACTTCTCAAAATAATATAAATTATATAATAGGTCAATAATAGTAGTAATAGCAAAATCAAAGCTAAGTCAATCGATTCCTAAAAATTCCAAAAAGCGAGGCCGCTATACTATACTAATAACTATTCCCCACAATTCAATAAGTCATAGTTGTCCAAGTCTTTCAGTTACTAAGAACAAGAACGCCAAAGTTGCCCATTTAACGCAAAAATCACCGTCGAAATCAGTCGAAATGTAATAGGGCTCTTAACACTTAGTCCTCAACTTTACCATATATTTATTTCGAAATTATTGCAGCAGTATTTTCAATATAACAGGATCATGCTAAACAATTTGACTCTTCAGTGGAAGGAGGGATAGGTAAATGCTTTGTAACAATTTAAACAAATTATACATTAAAGTCGCTTTTCGTGTCTGTCTAAAAAAAAACAGTAAATGAAAAAAAAGCTAAGAAACGTTTATTTAATAACTTGTATTCCCTCCCCGAGCTCTTATTACTGCTTCCATACGGTTCTGCATCGATCGGATGAGAGTCACGATCAAATGTCGTGGCATTCCATTCCATTCCTCTTGGATTGCGTTTTGCAGCTGGCTAAGTATTTCTGGGGCAGGATCTCTTGCACGAATTCGTCTTTTTAATTCATCCCATAGATGTTCAATCGGATTCATATCCAGGCTTCTTGCTGGCCATTCTATAACGGAGATACCGAATTCGGTAACATAATCTCGTACGACGCTCGCGGTGTGACCCCTAGCATTGTCGTGCATGAATATGAAATCGTTGCCAATAAAATGTGCATAGGGCATCACGTGAGGCTCAAGACACTGTTCGATGTACCGATGACTGTTTAGTGCAGGCAGACGTGGCCCAGACACAAAGACAAGCTCTGTCTTAGCGTCGGCGCTGATTCCTCACCAAACCCTCCACGAACCACCACCATAGCTGATCTTTTCTTCAATGCAGCATTGTGCAAAGCATTCTCCATCTCTTCTGTAGACCTTGTTCCTTCCGTCGTTACCATACAGCATAGTTTACACACATCAGAAAAGAGGTCTTTGTTCCACTGGAGATAAGACCAATTTAGGTGCTCACGTGCAAAGTTAAGGCGCGCTCTTCGATGGTCTGCAGTTAATTTCGGCCCATTTGCTGGCTTGTGCGGTACCAGTCCACGTTCCTTCAACCTTCTTCTAATTGTAGAGTTCTGCTGCAGTTGAAAAGCATTAAGAAGAAAGAAGTTGTTACAATAAATCGATCATCTCGCTCAGAAGTGACCCTATTCCTGTCAGATCCTGAACCGCGCGTGAACAAACCAGTCTCCCGACAGCGTTTGTAGACTGTATGAACAGACGACAGGCTTAGATGCAATCTTTCAGGCATAACACGCTGACTAAGTCCAGAATCCAGCAATGCCACACCACTTGGGTGGCTTATGCGGGCGATTATGTTTTAGAAAAAAAAACTTTTTCAGACGTCCTAAAGTCACAGTAAACACACAGTATACAAAACACAAAACAAAAAGTTTTTAGATAAGCGCTAATTTTTAGTTTTCAAGGTGAAATGTACTCCAACTCTAAACACACATTTGTCTCAAAACAGTGAATCATTTCATTTATAGGACAAACAAATGAAATTCTAATTTTCAATTTAGAATTTTCGCTTATCACTGTAATGGCCAAACTGCCAGCTACACAATCATGTGATTTTTTTCATGGAATGAAAATTCTTTTGTGTTAAATTAGGACACAAACCATAAAAACGGAAGTGTTTCGATTTTTCTGATGAGAAGTGTATATTAAAACTAACATATAAAACAATCTCGATGTTTTATCAAGTCGTAAACACCGTGCGGACCTAGTTTATAAATACATATATTGAAGACAATGTTTCCTGTCACAGCTTATGAGGCAGGCTTAGGTTTTGAGTTTGAAAATGCGTGCACTCGTATTTTTGAGATAAACTTATATTGTTGTCAATCCTAATATTGAATCATTTATTTTTCAGCTCTTTTTATTGGCTTTAGCACTCGTGTGTCAAGCGACGCCACAAAGTCATCTAATTGGCAGACGTCAGCTAGATGCTCTGGAGAGCCTACTGCTAAGCAGACGCCATTTGATCAACCAGTTGCAGATGTTGAATAGTAACCCTCTTTTACGCAGTTTGGATCTTAACAGTCAAGATCTACAGATGAACAACCAAGGGCATCCTGCCCCAGAAATGCGTGGCCCGCCTTATGATTTTGGCGTTGGCTAACTATCAGAACCCTATGTGCCAGGAGACAAACATGACCTGGCTGTTCTCAGATATTTTGAAAATAAATTAACTCTTCCGGAAAACCATTCCAGTTTATTACTAGGAACTGTGATTTAAAATTTGGTTTATTTAATTAAAAGGCTCATTATAATGAATATTATTAGACACGTATTTTTTGCTTTATCTTAGTAATAAAAATGACTTAGATAAAACGCATAAAAGTTGGGGAGTGGGGGCTAGCTAAGCTCTCTTCGACTTTGACTTTGACTTTGGAATTTCGGGAAATGGAATGGAAAAGAGGATTTTTTACAGATTATTTTGCTAACAAAATCAGTTACAGATCGTAGTGCTTAGTATTCAAACTCAAACTCTTTATTGCATTCATGTGTACATTTTAGCTGTTACAAGTAATGGTAGGTTCCAACATGAAACCCGTTTAGGGTACGGCAACATTATACTATAATAAATTTGGACAAAAACAAGCATCCAGTGTTAGTTTTTTAAACAAATATAATAAAATTACTATCTTTAATAATATTATTATTCTGTTATGCTCACTTTGAATCCCACTCAAGTTAGTCACGAGGCTAGTTTTCGAATTCGTTTGCTCACAAGTTGGTCATTAGCGTCTTATGTAAGTACCTTGTTATGATAAATTCGCACTACAAAACCGTACTGTTCGAAAGGAGAATCACCGAGGTTGTGTCAATCACAACGATATAATGCCACTGCATACACTGCAGTATGTAGCACATCTCACATATCATAGCACTACTGGTTTTAATTCAGCCTCATTCCTGCACTCACCCGATCTTAGATCTCTAGGTTTTATTCCCATGTAAAGAAAATAGGTTAGTAGGTCACCTTTATACAGAATTGGCGAGTAGCCAAAGACTGAAAGCGTATAGTGAATAAATCAAACCTCTACTGTAACCTTGTGAGTGATTACGAAAACTAGTACTAACGATAAACCAACAGGTTAAACAAAACCTCCAACTGGGCTGTAAGAAGTGTTTTATGATCATGTTTTGAAGCACGAGTAAAGTCAATACAAGTTATTTCATTTACATTAAGATCAAGTTAAACAAGGAAAGAATTGGAGGCGATTCAGGAGTGAACTGAATCCACAGAGCAGAGATAAATGGGACGATAAGAGAGGATGTGTATTTTTTAGTGTGTGTCTGTAGGTATGTGATGACGATGTAGATATGTTACTTTGTTGATAACGCAAATCGCGCCAATTCATATTTTGCCAATTTATATTTTAGCACATAGTCAATGGGTAACGCCAACTATAAATTCAAATTCATTTATTAAACTTACACATAGTTCACAAACATACAAGTAACATGGCATGAAATTCTAACCAGACACCCTCCAGTCACGGCAGTTTCAGGATGCTATCGAGCAGGAGGTTCCAAAGTGTTGGCCCAAGATCCGACCCTTGGGGGCAGCCCGTAGTGGACTGCTTCCACACCAACTGGTCGCCCATGAAAAGTCCGATTCGCCTTCTCGTGAAGTAACTCACTGAAATTCTATAAATATTAGGCGGGCATCCGCACTATATTGCCTTCGTCAGTACCATGGGCCACCAGGCGTTGTTGAAGGCCCCCGAGATGTCCAGCAAAATTACTTGGACATCATTTTCCGAGGAGTTCGCCACCCGGTCCAGGATCGCGTTCAGGATCGCGCAGAAAACTTAGACAGATTTAACAGCGGGTCCCAAACTAGGCACAGCCTGTATTATGGTGACCCAAACCCTACACAAAGGAAACTATTTCAGGTGTTCTGCTAGCGCAAGATCATTATTGATAATCTGACCTTAATTAAAAAGAGAAAAGATTTGATTTTTTGTATGTTTGTTTATTATTCTTTAACGCTAAACAAAAGTATCGACATGATGCATCTTTGACGAACGCCTGCTCCGGGGTGGAAATCATTCGATAGTACGCCATCCGTTTTCACCGACGCTGTTCCGTCCTCATATAGACGCCTCAAAAAATGCTCAAAATGTTTGGGTCTACCCATAGCAAGAAAGGATCTCCACAGCATCGGCCATTTCACCGAGCCAAACCACTTAGAAAAGTCAACAAAGCATATTATAATGTATATCGGTTTGTTGAACTCTCGGGCTTTCTCAATAATTTGCCGCACAAAGATCTGCTCTCGAGTACCTTTTCCTTTAACAAACCCAGCCTGTTCAGGTGCATTTTCTTTGGACAAGTAGGTTTTCAGTCGCTCATTCAACACATGTAATAAAATTTTACTGGCGTGCAATATCAGTGCAATCAGGCGGTAGATGCTGCACTTCTTCGGAATGACGACAGTGTGGGCCCATTCTTTTGGGCAAGTTCCAGTTAGCCATATTTGTTACAAAGAGCATGAAATATTCGTACCCCCTGTTTGCCTGCGGCCTTGATTGTCTTTGTTGGTAGCTTTACCATTCTTCAGGTGTTTAATGGCAGCTTTGACTTCCTTTTTGAGTATACTCGGTTGCATATCTTCATTATTGGGCTCCTTTTTTTTTGCGTGGGAAATCATCAAAATATGACTTCTTCCGCTCTGGGCGGAGCGGGAGGGCATGTCAGACTCTTACTGACTAAAACCCACCCGTGTTCCTTCCCTTAACTTGCCAGGGGCCACGTTTTCCCCTTAGGACTACCCGCAACCCCTTTAGGCATCGGCCCTAGCGGACCCCGTCAAGTTTGCTGACATCTCTTTGTGGCGCGCGTGGAACACGACGCGCCGTCGACCCGGGCCTGGTCCTTATCGGACGGCGAGCTGCCTGTTAGGGGTGAAATCTTGGGAAATGGTCTTCGTACAACGACTGGCAGTACTCCTCCCATGTCTCGGAAATATCTTCTAGCTACTACTTCTAGCTGGCAGGCGAGACCAAAATGTCAGCTTAAGCTGACATTTTGGTCTCGCTTGCCAGCTACTTGAATCTGCGCTGACTGTTGGTTTAAGTTTCTCAGCGCCCGATGCTTTCATCCTACGTCTTTCTTCGATGAGTGATAGAGTACTGTCACCTATCCATTGCTGTCGTTTTGGCAGGATTCTTTGACTGCGTATTTTATAAGCTTTTTTGCTTGTTCCCATAGCTCAACTGGGTCACTTGATTCTAAATCTGCATCCGCCCATTCACTCCAATTCTATTTCAGGGCTATCATCTTCACTTCTATTCTTTCGCGTTTGTCGAGTTTTCTGGCTGCTCGTAGCTTAAGGTGCAGTTTGGAGATTAGCAGTTGGTGATCTGATCCGCAGTCCGCTCTAGGCAATGTGTAAGCAGTTCAGACTGAAGTTTTTCAGCGTGTCCTAATTAGTATGTAGTCGATCTGGTTACGATACTGCCCATCAGGTGACGTCCAGATATACAGCCTTCGAGGGTGATGTTGAAATAAGCTGTTAGCAATTACCAGCTTGTTATCCGCTGCAAACTGTATAAGGCTCTCTCATTACGTAATCTCAGTCCAAATTTACCAACGCAGTGGTTTATGTGATGCGAAACTGCAACAATCTTGGCATTCAAATCACCCACGATCATAAGAATTTATCTAGCGGGGATCTTAGAGATGGTAGTTTCAAGTTCATGGTAGAATCCTTCAATTGTGTCGTTATTTGATGTAGGTACTAGTAGGGGTATAGTCCTGTACGATGTTGAGGCTTACTGGCGAAAACTTGAATTTGATGCTGAGAAGTCAATCGTTAACAGGCTCATAACCCAGTACGAAATCCTTCAGGTGTTTTGGTATAACAAAAGCAACTCCATTTTGGCTTGTTTTATCATTGCCCTTGCCCTAAAAAAGATGGCATGTTTTTCGGTCAGAAATAGTTATTTGTGTTACATGGGGACAAAGTAATATTTTGTTCTTCCAGGGCGTTATTTTGAATTCAGAGCTAAGCGAAGGATGCTATAGTAGAATCCCGAGCGTAGCGAGGGATTATAAAGTAGAATCCTGAGGTTAGCGAGGAATTCAATATACGCCGCCCGAGAACAAAATATTTTGTCCCCGAGTGATACACACTATTTTTCATCACTACCTATGAGAAAAATAAAAAGCTACTAACTGAATTTTTTTTTTTACATTACCTCCTCCAACCTAACTTCACAAATCAGTACGCTATCAAAAACATGGAGTGGACCAATCAGAAGAGAGAAACCCCGAACTCCCTAGGGAGCAAAGTTGAATTTTGCTCCCGCTATCCTCTATAGGCAATTGTCGTTTTTCGAATAGGTGTGATGAAAATGTCCTTTTCCAGTGGGTCTCGCTTAGGCCGCAAATGTTCAGTTCACATCTGGTTATTTCCTACTCCAAGATATCCAATGTTCCTGGTATGAGTAAACCACGTATATTCCACGTTTCTATCTTCTGGATTAGACGTAATTTATAAACCATTCCAGTAACAGAGTTTCCATGCGACGCCTGCTCTTACTTTATTATGAATAAAGATAGTTTTTCTTCTACAACCGCACGGCCGGTATCCCCCTTCCCACAGACTGACCAGGACGCAGTACGGCGCCGGTCGCTACGCGGGTCGCATGGCAAACGTGATCTCTTTAATTCTTTAATTGTGCTTGCATGACGACTTTCTTGGGAGAATAGTGCAGTGGTTTCTCCTTGCCTTCTGCACCAGACTTTTTTGGAGCTATTAGACCCCAAGCCTGCTGAGACCTCTTCCAAACGGTTGTCCCAGCCTCGTTCGTTGTTTAGCAGGGAGCACCGCGACGGCTGGGGCCGCCGCAGTCAGGTTTCTGTACGAACCACCGACGCGTGCAGGTGAGGTTGACCATTGGGGCCGGTCAAGATTTTAATGCCGTTCTCCCCCTTACTCCGCAATTTGCAGGTCAGTGTCAAGTTGAAACTGACCTGCAAATTGCAAAAAACGTAAGATTTGAATTTCGCGGGCTACCTTAAACTAAAATTTCTGTTTTTTCACAAGTCCGACCAAGCAACCATTCAGAGTAGATTTTCGGTTCGGTAAAAGTTTTTAAGGGCTGATTTCACCAATGAAACTAAACGTGATCAGCATTATCTATGCCATGTTTAACAGCTCAGTCAGTGTTATCATTGTTGAGGAATATTGACACTCCTGACTGACTAACAAGGTCTTGAAAGAAACTGAAATACGATCAGCACATCTGAACTTATGCTGATCGTACTGAAATATGATCAGCATCGTATTTCAGTTTCTTTTATTGGCACTAAGTGAATTTGCCGTGGTAAAAACATTTTAATGCAACTGGCAAAGAATGACAATTTAAGTAGGTAGTTAATTTGATAAACAATGAATTTCTCTCACGTTACATATTTTTATTTAAAACCCAGTTTTGGTTTGTATGCTATTTCACTTTATTAAAGTAGGTAATAATTGACTAGTCGTGAGCCACTTTACGACTTACGTGTCATTGCTGGGTAGCAGAAAAGACGTCAAAATATACAGAAATAGAAATAAGCTGAATGTGGTGATTAGGCAGCGTTAACATTATTCTTGTAGTATTTTCAACCACCGTTGTAATGCCACCGGTGGTTTGGTTTAAGGATTGCTGCAGTTGTTTGGGAATGCCCAAACAACTACATCAATCCTTAAAAACACTAGACGTAGCTCCCTCTACCTACCAAATCCTACAGAAGGCTGCTATCCTGAACACTTGCATAATTATCCGAAAATTCCTGCAGAACAATAATGACACACACATGTCACACGCACAGACATCATTCATTCTCACTGCAATACATGGTCAGAACATAATTTATCACCACGTCAATTATATTATCATCAGTTATCACGTCTTCGTTTAGTCCTCTCAAGGGTAGCACTTGGCTTCGGCCCGTGTTACCCTAAATACCCGGCAGATCAGTGCCGAGATACAAAAATGTATACCAATATTCAATCTTCCTAGCCTTTTCCCAACTATCTTGGGGTCGGCTTCCAGTCTAACCGAATGCAGCTGAATACCAGTATTTTACATGGAGCGACTGCTTATCTGACCTCCACAACCCAGTAATTGGGTAATACGATACCCCTTGGTAAGACTGGTGTCAGACTTTCAGGCTTCTGATAACTCGTAACGACTGACAAAGATCCACGAATGACAGCCGGGACCTATGGCTTAACGTGCTTTACGGAGGAGTCCCGCAGGGCTATTACCTATCTTGCAGAAGCAATGCGATAGCGATCATTTGTTTCATTTTGATAGTTCAACAACATTCAATGCGATAATTACGTTGCAGAGCAGAATTAAATTTCAAATATATGAAGCAATGGATTAGTAATCTGTTTCAAAACGAATTGATTGTGTTTTACGTAATTAGGGTACCGGTATGTAAAGATGGTCACCCATCCACTGACCAACCACTGTCGGCAAGCGTAGGTTAACCTGATGGGTCGACCCGTGCGCCTTGTTATTACTTAGCCACGAGTTCCTCCACAAAAATGTTGTTTGCATGTTTCCATGCAAACAAGATTCAGCTCATTTAGAAATGATCCAATTATATTGTTTTTTTTATGGTGTTGTTGATTGTGACATTTTTCACTGTTTGTGTCACCTTGACGAATTTAGTGTTAGTTCTGCTATAATTGACTACGTATAAAATGGCCTGAAATAAATCGGTTACCCAGAGTATCACCAGTCGCAAAATGAAAACTTTGATTTCGGTAAGTAGCTTGAATTTTTTATAAGTTAGTAGGTGTATTTATTTACATTTCTGGAATCATATAAATTATATAATAGGTCAATAATAGTAATAGCAAAATCAAAGCTAAGCCAATAGATTCCTAAAGAGTTCATAATAACTCAGCTCAAATTCAGTTCTTATCTCGCTCGGACGATAGGTACTGATCGGTACCCTAATTACGTAATACACAATCAATTCGTTTTGAAACAGATTACTAATCCATTGCTTCATAAGTTCGAAAATAAATTCTGCTCTGCAACGTAATTATCGCAATGAATGTTGTTGAACTGTCAAAATGAAACAAATGATCGCTATCGCATTGCTTCTGCAAGATACGTAATAACCCTACGGAACTGAGTGAGAGCGAGCGTAATAAAAAAAAAATATTATCTGCTTTATAGTTAGTTCAGTTACCTATGATGAAATTGTTTGGGGGGGTAACTTTGTAACTTTATTGTTTTGAAAATTGTTTGGACTTGTGTTTTAGTCAAACATAGTATTAAACATTAATTCTCAACTTTACCAAATATTTATTTCAAAATGAATGCTGCTGTATTTTCGACATATCATACTGCAAGGCATACAGGATCAAACTAAGCAATTTGACTCTTAAGTAGAAGGAGGATACAACAGCTTTGTAACCATTTATACGTATTATAAATTAAAATCTCTTTTCGTGTCTGTCTGTATGACCGTGTTGTTCTTCTAAACTATGCAACGGATTTTCATGCGGTTTCCACCTTCATTTAGAGAATTTGTTTCGGGAGGCTTATGTCTACAATACATTGATATGTATAATCAGCGGTTGTATGCAACCGCTGATCAAAATAAATGTTCCGGTTCTGTTATTTTTAAATTAAATTATTGACGTTTGAAGTTTGAGCAACTACGAATTTCTATTAAAATTTAAAAAAATAATTAAGAAAAATCCGAGTAGTCTGGGTCTCGTTATTGGGCCTCACGGATCCGCCATTTTAGTATGTTCAACCGTCTGCCGAACACCCTGTATATTTAAACTTATACAATGTCGCCCATGCGCATGTGACCGCCCGTAATTTTCTGAATATTCATGAAAAAATATCGAAAATAAACTTCAAAAGGTCTATCTATAACATTTTTCACTAGTTTTTTTTAAATAAATACACAATTTTTTACCGAAAAAATGAATTCGATTTCGTTTTTTCTTTCGTAGTCGATAATTTTTTGTAAAAATTTTAATTAACCTGTTAAAATAACTCATAAGCTTTTGGAAATAATAAACAGAATCCAAATCGACCCATAAACTTCGGAGATGTGTCAAAAAACAGAAAGCAAATTTTAAAAAAATAAAAATTTGATAATATGAAAAATGTTATAGATAGACCCCCCCCTTTTGAAGTTTATTTTAGATATTTTTTCATGAATATTTAGAAAATTACGGGCGGTCACATGCGCATGGGCGACATTGTATTATATAAAACAAACTCGATGTTTTGTCAAGTCGTAAACACCGTGCGGACCTAGTTTATAAATAGTTTGGAAAATCCAAAAGTGCACGCCTCATACTTATCACTCATTCATAAACGAAAAAGAAATTCAAAACATAGTTTAAAAATGAACAATTTATCACTTTTCATGAAGTCGTAATGTCAACGACTGACAAAGATATTTACTTGGCGGTTGCTAGGCAACTTCAAGTCAAAGGTTAGAAATATTTAGTTAAAGATATTATATTTTAGTTAGTATTTTATTAATTATAATTAAACTACTTTGAATAAAAGAGCCATTTTCAATAGGGTTCCTTCTACAGCTGAAACGAATGTATAAAAAAAAAAATTTACTCAATTAATTGATTTTATCGCAAGCTACAATGTTTTCAGGGTTCATAAATTGACGGACAGGAATTTTTTTTCAACTATTTTTATGCTTTTTCCATTTTAGCTGCATTAAATCAATTGTTAAAAAGTACAGTATTAATCTCCATTTAATCATCTATGCAATGGTATATAAATTAAGTAGGTTCTGTGTACTAGCAGGAGTGTAACAATAAAAACAGTTACAGAAATGGCGCAAAAAAAAATTTTCGATCGTAGAGCACACTCTAATGCTTCGCATTACGAGTCGTGCAATATATTGAAAACAATATCACAATATACCTGTCACAACTTATGGGGCAGGATAGGTTTTGAGTTTGAAAATGCATGCACTCGTATTTTTGAGAAGAACTTATATTGTTGTCAATCCTAATATTGAATCATTTATTTTTCAGCTCTTTTTTTTGGCTTTAGCACTCGTGTGTCAAGCGACGCCACAAAGTAATCTACAGCTAAATAATCTGGAGAGCCTACTGCAAAGCAGACACCAGGTGATCAACCAGTTGCGAATGTTGAATAGTAACCCTCTTTTAAGAAGTTTGGATCTTAACAATCAAGATCTACAGATGAACAACCAAGGGAATCCTACCTCAGAAATGCGTGGCCCGCCTTATGATTTTGGCGTTGGCTAACTATCAGAACCCTATGTGCAATGACAAGACAAACATGACCTGGCTGTTCTCAGATATTTTGAAAATAAATTAACTCTTCCGGAAAACAATTCCAGTTTATTATTAGGAACTGTGATTAAAAATTTGGTTTACTTAATTAAAGGGCACATTAAAATCATCTGTTTTAAAATCATGTGTTTTTAAACTGTCTTTTTTTATTCATTTGGATGTCACTTTGGATGATCTTTGTTTGCGTTTATTATAATAGGGATGACGCATATCATCACACAACGCATCGCGTGTTTTACACGCGGTGTGTTCTGTGATAATACGACCATGTAGGTAACTTATCTAATTTAGCCTGCATTTTTTAATTATTATTATTATAATTATAATAATTATAATTATTATCTCCTTTATTTCATTTATATACATATAATTTACATTTTTAAATATTTTTATAAAAACAAAATAATACAAAAACATTTAAAAATATAAAAAATAGTAGCCCACCGGTATCGGGAACAGGGTCCAAGCTACCGGCGGTCAGGGCTCCAGAGAGAGGAACCTAACACATTTTGTATAATTGTAATTATTATAATTATTATTAATCAGTTTATTTCAGATCAAAATTAATCCATAAAATTACAAATTATAAAAATGAGAAATGAATAAAACAGCGAAATAAATAATTACAATTATACAAAATGTGTTAGTATTAGTAAATCTTATACACTATGTTAGTCAACACCCATCACAATACGCATCCACTGGTTCTGGATAGGGCAATCTGCACGAGATACAACCATCTGCAGGATACTGTTGCTACTGCCTCGCACGCGCTGCACCAAGGAGGCTACTTTCTTCCTTATAACCGCATGAAAGCCGTCCGTTCGCGCCTCTGCAAACATTCCGGACGCACTGCAATAGCGAGGCAGCCGCATCAGCATCCTGAAGACGTTGTTGTATTGGACACGCAGAGCACTGGCAGCCCGGCGAGTAAAGGTTACCCACAGACTGCTACTGCTAATTGCTGCTGCTACTAATTGGTGCGGACCTTAGTTTTTGTCATAGGTATAAGAAAGAAGTTCTATGGTTTTTAATAAAAACTTTTTATTATATTTTACCATGATTCTGGTTTGTGTTTATACAAAATGTTGTGTAGCATTTTTTGGAAATGTTATAGTAAGATTGTGTATACTCAAGTACGAAATGAAAAATGTAAAAAATATATAAGTTTACAGTCTGCAGGATTTTGCTCTGCATCGTACTAGCATCATAAGTCAAGAGGATGATACGACTACGAGTATACGCATTCATAATTTTGAATAATGTTGCAACATTTCACAAAGAGTAACTGTAGTACCGAACTAGAGCTGAGCCCAGGTTTTGAATGACCGCGTACGTTTCACATACGAGCCTACTTTAGCGACCAGTCTGTCATCGAGAATGAGTTTTAGATGTCCCTCCTCAAATTTGTAAAGTTTGTAGTATTATTTTGGTAAAAGTACTGTACTGTAAGATCCAAAATCTTACAGTACAGTACTTTTAAAAGAGTATTTATTTCTGCGTCTGTTTTTTAACGTTCTTATAACTCTTGTAAACCAAGTTTGGAATAGCTGCGAATATTCTTCATAGGAACCTGTACCCTAATAACGTAATACACGATCAATCGGATTTGAATAGTTTTGAAATAGATTGCTTATACATTGCTTCATAAGTTCGTCAAAAAAATCGGCTCAACAACGTAAATAACACAATGAATATTGTTGAACTGTCAAAATGAAACAGATTAGTCAGAATCGTTTACGAAAATGAATTGCGTAATTAGATAGCTGTTTTAAAGGCCAGTCTGAGGATGAGTTTTAGATGTCCCTACTCCAATTTGTGCAGTTGGCGTATTTTATTTATAATTGGTTTTGTAATTTTGAAAGAGTATTGTCTTATGCCACTTATTGTAATTTTAACTACTCTTCACAATTAAACTTTTAATAGCTGACAAAGACTTAGCACATTATCTAAAATGTATGACATATATCTGTATCCGTAAAAGATTTTTGAATACTTGTGTATAATTTTCTATACAGCATAATAATTATAGGTACTAGTGAAGTACACAAGTAAAAAAAAAAATTTATTATTATAGCAGTAATCATAATAACATATTTCAAGAGCTTTGAGGAAAATAACAATAAACAAAAGATTACCAGCTAAAATAATACTTGAAGATTACCTAGTTCTTAAAATCGACTACAGACTCTCAGAAATACATCCAATACATGTATCCAATAGGATTTTCTCTACAAATCGCAATGCAATATTGGAATCACAAGCACCACTAATGTGTAATAATATAATATGCTAACCGCGAACGTAATACAAATTGCTAGCATGTGCGCCGATGCCTGCATTAGTTCTTCAGTAATAAGTAGTTTCAGAAATGTAGGTCTCGCTGAAACTCCAATTACTGAGAAATTGAAAGGTTTTAGTGTTATAGAGAAGTGTTACATAAGTACCGAATGTTGTGGCAACTATTATTTATACTTGTTTACTTGAAGCACAAAAATATACAGAGGCGAACTTAATGCCATAGGCATTATCTACCGGACAAACTTATAAACCTTTGGGTGATGCAGACTGTGGCAGATGCAATAGCGAGAATTGAGGAATAACTATTTATTTAAATATAAGGATATACAACCTATTAAGAACTATATACATCTATTTATATAATATAATAAGCAACAAATAAAACTCTGCACAAATAAACTTTCATCGGTTCTTAGGAAAATTTACTTATTGTCAAATCGTCAGCAGGTACCTAATTTTATTTTATTTACCTAATAATATAAAGAACTAACTTTTTACCGCGACTTTGTTTCCATGTGTTTTGTATTTTAACATTGTTAATACAAATTCCAGGACATAGGCTACCTTTGTCTTTCTCCAGGTCTCAGGCTACCTTTTGTCAAATTTCGTAACGATCGGTTCAGTGGTTTAGGCGTGAAAAGGTAACAGACAGACACAGTAAGTTTCACATTTTTAATATACTAGATGCACCCTGTGGTTACACCCGCATAAATCTCGATTTCGTTGGATGAAATGTATCCTTTGCCCATCCAAATGCGTTTAACAGTTTTAGCGTGAAAGCTTAACAAAAAAACTAGCGATATTTTAAATACTTAAATATAAACTATTTTAAAGTACAATTACACTCTAGGCTTGTAATAATTATTGGTTGAATTGAATTTTTTTTTTTTTCGACTTTCACATTTTTTTTCAATAGTTATGGAATTGTGAACACATTGCTTTATAATGCAGGTGGTAGACAATATTATTGCCTTTCGATTAAGCCTATTTTTATCTCAGTATGACTAAAACTTTGAGATATATGATATTTTTTGTAAAAAAAACAAATGGCTGCCACATAGCGGGGAAAAGTGTATTGGACCCAAGCCTAGAGTGTAATTGTACTTTAAAATAGTTTATATTTAAGTATTCAGAATATCGCTAGTCCATGTCCGGACACACTGTATATAGTATTAGTTGGGATATGTAAGTATGGATTATTCTTGGGCCCATTAAGTCCCTACGTGTCGATCGTGGCATCAGTGGCGTTGTTCAGCTCGTCAAAAGAGCACAAGCCTAAAAACGAACTAAAAGTAGATAATCATAATGCATTCTGTGTTTTCCCTACATTATTGGCTTTAAGCCAACTTTCTGTCTGGAACGCCAATACGAAGTGGTTTTGTTGGAAACGGCACCGGAATCATGCTGGGATTTTTATCGTACCCCTTAAACACTGCCAAAAAATACTACTAACTAGGGTAAAAAACAAAAGGAAAAATGGAGCCGTTATAGGGTCATTTCGCTGTTCGTCTGTCTGTCTGTTTGTCAGTCTGTCAAGACCCTTTATCTTAGGAACGCGTGGAGATATCAAATTGAAATTCATATAAAATACGTAGGTCTACAGTCCCTTGGAGCTCTTAAAAAATCAAGCTTCTAAGCCAATGCATGCAGTCATGGTCTTTGGAGCCGGGGGTAGGTATCCTGTGTACCACCAGTTTACCTTAATGTATACCATTAGAGAGGGCATACAAGTTTAAATATCTTGGCCACATATACTTACCCCTGATCTCAGGGACGATGAAGATATAGAACAGGCGTGTAGGGCCTTGTCGGTTAGAGTGAACATGCTGGCTCGCAGGTTTGCTCGTTGTTCAGTAAGCGTTAAAATTACTCTTTTCAAAGCGTACTGCACTACGTTTTTCATGAGCAGCCTGTGGGCTAGATATACTCAAAAATCGTACAATGCCCTACGGCGCGTTCAGGGTGCTGTTGAGGCTGCCCCGCTACTGCAGCACATCAGGGATGTTTGCGGATGCACATGTGGTCTGTTTCTTTGCCACAATGCGTAAGCGCTGTGCGTCCCTGGTGCGTGGGGTGTGGGGCAGCAACAACAGTATCCTGCCCCCTAGACTGTCTGTACGTGAATCGTTGCTGCGCCATTTCCCATGGAATGGTACAGCCGCGGTGAAGCGTCGGACAGTGCTGCCTGCACAGCAATCTGTGTAGGTATTTATATATATGTAGAATAGAATTATATTTATTACTTACATAGGATAAGTTTACTAACAAATGAGTCATGGTTATTAGAAATAAAAACTGAATTGAATTGAATTGAATGCAATAAAAAATACAACCATTTATACATAATAAAATGTTTTGATACTCACAAATAAATCAAAACCTATAGGGTACAAACCTATAGGTTCCCGTTGACCTAGAATTATGAAACAGCAAGGTCGCACAGCACAAGTACAGGAAAAACCGAAAATCGTAAATTTTTAGTTTTATATATATGTATATACATCATCATCAGCCTATTAATGTTCCCACTGCTGGAACACAGGCCTCCTCTCGGTGAGAGGGAGTGGGCCGTAATCCACCACGCGGACCCAGTGCGGGTTGGTAGATGTCACATGTCTTCGAATTTTTGGTTCTAAGACATGCCGGTTTCCTCACGATGTTTTCCTTCACCGTTTTTGAGAGCAGTGGTGATGAAATTATTTACACAAAGTAAAGCGCCTGCTTGGGTGCGAACCCACGAGCTACTCTTAAGTCGGGGCCGATTCCACTGGGCCACCACTGCTCTTTATTATGTATATACATAACAAAATATATTTTCGCGATTAAAAACTTACATATTAAACCTAGATGAGACGTATATTGACGTATAGGTATATTGTTTGTTCTTGGGTTTTGTAATTCACGCAAAAACTTTCCCCTTCAGACCTTCTCTCTAGAGCACATTGCAACATTATACATACCACGTCTCTTTGTTAACCATAAAGGTTACAATCAATATTTCCATTATCCTTCAGAAACCCAATAATGCCTTACAATATACCGTAACACGAGCACTCGAAGCCTTCAGATCAAGCCTTTGTTTAATAATAGAAATATCTATACATATATAGGTACTAGCTATACGAAGGTACGTCAGTTGCCATAGGCTACATCAAGGGTCGGAATGTCAGAAGTGCGTGGGATGAGGGTCGTCACGACAACCTGATAATAACAGAGGCAGTTCGTGATAAGATATTAATAAAGTATTTTTAGAGAGTCTGCTTTGGACGCTTTTAGTAAAGGGTGTTTTACCGATACAGACGATTATCACTCGGTTTCTGAATTAAGAATAGGAAGTGAAGTTTTGAATTTCGCGGGCTACATTGAAGGAATCACCATAAGACGTGTTAAATTGGTGTCTTGCGTGTGTGCGTTAGTGAGGTCTCACGTCTCATGCACGAGGTGTTGGGCATCAAATCCAGGCAAGTACAAATGTGACTTTATCAAATTCATACTAGGCGTTCACTTTGAGATGGCCGTTACCTCCCTTCCCGCTTCCTCACACCGCGCCTTTTTTTTTGGGTTGGAAATCATCAAATGATTGCTCCCGCTCTGGGTGGAGCGGAAGGGCGTGTCAGACTCTTACTGACTAAAACCCACCCGTGTTCCTTCCCTTGCCTGTGCCCAGTAATTCCCGCTTAGTACGCATAGCGAGTTTGCTATCGTCGTTTCTTTCGTGTGTTTGTTTGTCCGTGTGTCCACGTTTATTTTGGACATTACAACAGTATAATAAAGTAAAGGGCTATCCACACATTTCCGGGTCAGAGCTGTCCGTGTTCCGAGTTGTTCGTTTCAGTGTTACCGTCAGGGACGTGCCATCCGTCACCCGTGTTCACACATATCAGGGAAATCGGTATCAGTGTAATCTGTTTTTCTTCTTAGAATTTAAATAATGTGGATTAGAAAGATCGTAAAGTATGTATATTATTCTGTCGTACTAGTTCCATCAACCTTTCTGTGTTCATGTTGTCGTCAACCAAAGGGATTTAAGATAATCTTAAATCTCTTTGTCGTCAACGTACCTAGATAAAAATCGGATAGCACTGTCAGAGCGTCCGTGCGTCCGAGCGTGCTCCTGGACACTGACGATCCGGTTGCGCCTGACACGGAGCTATGTGAACAAGTTCGTACAATTTGTACGTAACCGATTTTTGCCCCGTCCCTGACGGAACACGGCAGGGCCGGGTACCCGGAAATGTGTGGATAGCGCTTAAGTTCTACTGAGACGTTATTGACATCAATGAATGAAAACAACGTGAGGATTAGTAAATATAAGTCTGAAATTGTCAACCCAGCAAGAGTGGTTATCAATGCTCTCGCCTTCTTTGTATGAGAAGAAGCCTTTGCCGTGCAGTGGGACAGTAATAGGCTGATATTATTATTATTACAATGTTAACGTTGAGTTTGACAAGTTCTCAACTTGAAATACATTTTTAACCGACTTCCAAAAGGAGGAGGTTCTCAATTCGTCTGTATGTTTTTTTTTTTTTTTTTTTTTTTTTTTTTTTTTTTGTATGTTTGTTACGCGATTACTCCGTCAATTGTGGACCGATTTTGAAAATTATTTTTTTGTTTGAAAGGGTATGCTCCCGAGGTGGTCCCATATAAATTTTATTAACTTTACTTGGATAGTTTTTGAGTTAGCTTCAATAATACGTATTTTTCCTACTTAGTATATATGGATGATATAATGATAACTTCCAATCACTGTTATTTACATAGCAGGTTAGTGGTATTCGAATTTGTATGGGGTAAGTACCACAACTAAAAAGTGCAAAATAAAAACTTTTTACAAAAAAAAGAACAACCGACTTCCGAAAAAGACACTACAAAGTCAAAAATAACTTTAATTTCGGAAGTCGGTGGCAAAAAACGAAAGTTCAAAACCAAATACACCGACTTCCGAAATTAAAGTTATTTTTGACTTTGTAGTGTCTTTTTCGGAAGTCGGTTGTTCTTTTTTTTGTAAAAAGTTTTTATTTTGCACTTTTTTTGGCCTGCATTTCATCAGATAATAAGTGATGATCAGGCCGAAAGTGGAAGCGAGCTTCACCCGGAATCCACCACAGAGGAACTGGCTATTTTACCTTTCTCGAAACACAACAATGGTGTTAACATTGTTGTTATGGCGACAGACTCCGATAAGATGGTGGTAGATAGCCAGGCGGACTTAGAACAAGCCCTACCACCAACCGAACCGAGCAGAAAATTATGCTCCCACTGGGAATTTTAAGTACTGTGATTCCAGTGTCACTTACAGTAAATATAAGATTGGCTCTTGAAAAGGAATAGCTAGCGCTTGAATGTGACCGACATAAATTAGTGAATATCTCTAAGTATGTACTGTTTTCAGCAAGAAATGACATAGGTTGTAATGTATTAGGAAATAAGGTATAAACTGCAATCACCTGCTGTTAACCTTCTTATAATATTAATAACTGGTAACAAAATGTTGCCTTTGAATTACTTTATCAACCATTTCATCTCGAATAGAATCTAATTGAATTGTTGTTTATTCAATAAAGCTGATAAAAAAGTTGTTCGTCAGATTATATTGGATTTGTTTGAAAGGTTGTTGTAAAGTTAAAATAATCGAAGTTAATAAATAAAATCTTATATGAGAATATCGAGTCAAAAAAGCAAGCGAGCCCTATTAGTAGTCGCATATGATGTGTAACATTATAATCTTACCTTGGTAATAAGCAACACTAAAAGGGCGGGGCGTCATCAAAGTCGTTTCTGACGGCCAATTCTAGCACTGCGCGCGTTCATTGGTCAAATCAAATAGCGCACGCTTTTCCAGCTTCCTGTAATACACTCGCTTTTCACAAAAACTGCCACAGATTGTTACACATTTAAAAATAATCTTATATATTATCACAACTTTTTATAACAATCTTGATACATGACACATTCAGTTGTTTTTTCTATTTCGCTTTTAATAATAATTCAAATATCAAATAATTCAAAGAGCATAAATTATTATTTATTATTCGCTTTATATCTGAGGCTTAGTGTTGACAGACATAAATAAATAATATGAACGTTTCATACAAAATATTGTGGCGACGCGCGATGCATTGTGGTTGACATTAATCGTACATATATTTTTATCATATTTCATCCAGTATGACAGTGAGTCGGTCTGGTACTTTATTTATATTTTTCAGGTACAAATCAGAATGTAGTGTACCGTATCTAATAACATAGTAGTTATGCAAATGCCAATTTTAAGAATACGACAGTAGGTATTGGACAAGTTTGTTTAAGATTAAAAAGAACTTGCTGGACAATTAATCGACTATTCAATCAATTAGGGTTTTCTGAAATGTTGTTCAGTAGGTTGCGGCACTGTGTACGGTCCGGGCTGTCAAAAGTGTGAAAGAGACTATAATTATTTTCTTTAGTCGTGATTCATTCGTTCATTCAAATCATGAACAAATGATGAACCCTCAATCAGCTTAGTTTGCTATTCAAGCATAGAATGAAATCGAAAATTTGTGCATTTTTCTAGACTTTAGGTCTAAGAGTTCAGGTTGCTATCTATCTAAGGCCAAAATCTATAAACGTCACTTGGCACTTTGGCTTAGACGCCACGTTCCCGTCTCTATTTTTAGCTTGCAGTTTGACAGTTGTGCGACAGTGACAGGAATAACACTAAGCCGAAATATGTGCCAAGTAACGTTTATAGATCTTGGCCTAAGTTACAGAGAGGCTTATGAGGCTAAGTAATAACAGCCGCACGGGTCGCTCGAGCAGATTAAGCTACGCTTACCGCGGTTGGTCTGAGGATCGGTGACCATCTTTATATACCAAGATCCCTTCGTGCCTCGGAAAGCACATGAAGCCCAATGGCTTCATGTGACTCGCCGTGACCAATGTCACGGCGAGTTTTCCCAAAGGGGCATCGCATTACCCAGTAACTGGGTTGTGAAGGTCAGATAAGCAGTTGCTCCATATAAAATACTGGTATTCAGCTGCATCCTGTCACACTGGAAGCTGACCACAACATAGTTGGGAAAACAATAAGCAGATGATGATGAGTTAAAAAAAGATTGTCATTGTCGAAAACATCGAACAGCCCAAACAAAACCTAAATGCAAGAGAAGCCGCAATAAAATCTAGTTTAGTATAAAAGGGGCACGTCAGTTGCAGGTCAGATCGCAACTGCTTTTCTTTAACGTCAGGTTTCTCTGATAGCAGCTTTAGTATTTTCATAATAGAAATTCAGGAGAATATTATAAAATAGTTTGGAAAATCCAAAAGTGCACGCCTCATAACACTCATTCATAAACGAAAAAGAAATTCAAAACATAGTTTATAACAAAAATGAACAATTTATTTAAACACTTTTCATGAAGTAGGTATGTTTTACTTACCCATTAATATGGGTAAAATTTCTTACCTCGCCTTCTTTACGTAATGTCAAAGACTATTTATTTTGATATTAACTTTGGCAGTTGCTAGGCAACGGAAGGGACGAAGTTGGAAATACGAGGGGCATGCCAAAAGAAATTAGATACTCAAAAATTATAACATTTATTCTTTATTACAAGTATCGATCTTTTCGAAGTATTCACCCTGAGCATGTATACACTTTTCCATACGTCTGAATCAATTGGAAAATACCTCTGACCACTCTTCTTTAGACACCCCAGAAATCTCGAAATCATAGGCATCCAGTGGATATTCTTTGCTTTCAAACCTTTTCCCTTTTAGTTTTTCTTTGATTTTTGGAAACAGGTAAGAATCATAAGGCGCTAAGTCAGGGGAATACGGCGGGTGAGGGAGAATAGACACGTTTTTTGAGTTAAAAAAGTCAAGCGTTCTGGCAGACGTGTGCGGCGCCGCATTGTCGTGGTGCCAGAGAAGGTGCCGGATTCCAGACCGCGGTCGCTTGTCACACCAAGCTGATATTACTGTTGGAACACAAACTGTCACATAACATTCGGAATTCCAGTCCGGGGCAGTGGTCCAACTGCTCTGTCCAACTAGTTGGACCATGGGTCTTTACTAGGGGCAGTTGTCCAACTTTGAAAATAGTTGGACCACAGCACCTTTTGAGAGTTCCGTGGTCCAATTCATTTAAAAAATAACTTGTCAACTCTAAAAACCTCGACTGCATCTATCTGTGTGTATGGTACCTACTGGTTTACGGTTATATTGAACCTCTTTGCAGTAAAATAACAAAATTAAAGTCGGGTGACTAATTTTTAAACTTTATGTTTTTACAACATTCAACGAAATTTATCTAAAGCATGACCTACAGTAATATCACCTGAAATCAGTTGTAGCTGAATTTCTCGTATATAATCATCATTCTCGATTTGGACCTTACGTCTGTTAAGAATACATAGAATTACCTACTACGTACATTAACGGTCACCGATCCTTTGCAACTCATTTTCCTTTTATTTGCGCATCTCCAATATGCATTTCCACTTTTATAAACACGAACTTTCTAGTATTGACGACAATTCCATAGCATCACCGTTCCACCTTTTCTTTCCAAATAAACGCACGCAACCTCTTCATCCATATTTTTTTAAATATTATATTAAGAGGGTGCATCCTAAAAGTTGGCAACGTCGGAAATAGCTGCCAAATAGTTACCCGTTTTGATTAATTTGGAAATAATACTGTATGGAAATAAGAAATGTGGCTAACTAGCGAACTAGAATATTAATAATGAATTGCAATTATAACATTGAATTTGATGTTGTACCCGTTTTAGGTGTAAAAAAACCATTTGTAAAGTTTCCAAATGCTTTTTTTACATCTAAAACTAACTATTCGGTGCTACGATATTAATTGTTGCATTTCATAATCAATATTCTAGTTCGCTAGTTAGCCACATTTTTTGTTTCCATACAGAAATATTATTAAATTAATCAAAACAGCGAAATATTTGACATCTATTTGCGACGTTGCCAACTTTCAGAATAAAAAAAAAAAAAAATTAATAAAAAAAAAAAATTGTATTTTCAGAATAAACCCTCTTAATATTAGATAATTTTGTTTTTTGTACTATAATCTTTTTATTGTATTTGTGTTCACGATTTTGTTAGCTCTATTGTTCTTTTTATTATTATTTCTTTTATTTTATTTTTTGTTGTAGTTCCTGTGCGTGTCCCAAATAAAATATTTTTCTTTCTTTCTTTCTTATAATTGATAACAACCAGCCAGTACCTACCTATTTACTGCAAAGAGGTTCAATATAACCGTAAACCAGTAGGTACCATACACACAGATAGATGCAGTTGAGGTTTTTAGTGTTGACAAGTTATTTTTTAAATGAATTGGACCACGGAACTCTCAAATGATGCTGTGGTCCAACTATTTTCAAAGTTGGACAACTGCCCCTAGTAAAGACCCATGGTCCAACTAGTTGGACAGAGCAGTTGGACCACTGCCCCGTACTGCGGAATTCACCGTTCTTTGATCTTCTAGCACTACTGTAGCAATATGACCCGTTTTGCAGAAAAACGAGGCGACCATTTGTTTCTGTGTGCTTCGTGCACGGCGACATTTCGTTGAAGTTGGCTCATCTTCAAAGCACCATACAGTCGACTATCGCTTAGTTTCAGGATCATAGTTATACAGTCATGTTTCGTCATCAGTCAGTATATCATTGTGGGGGATAGCGACCGTTTCTGATGAAGATGGAAATGAAACTCGAAGCTTGGATCTTGTACTGGAGCAAACGGTGGGGAGGAATTATGCTGGAGCTCGGGCAGAGTTTCTTCTCATTAGATGTGTTCTCGTTGCGTGCTGGGATCGAAGTGACGGTCCGCCAAATCGGCCCGTCTTTTATACACAAACGCGTAAGCGCGCGCCACCCTCTGCCCGCACTCCCCTTCGTTTTTTTTTTTTTTTTTTTTTTTTTTTTTTTGACTAGGGCATCTCGCAGGTTACCACTGAGGTATTCGTCTGCTTAACCGGACTTTCCTGTGGCTGCCTTAAGCTCCTAAAAGAAACTCAAAGCCTCCAGCCAGGGGCATATAAACTAAGCTAATTAAAACTAGGCGAACGCTCGCTAAGGGCACCCCCTGTGGGGTACGAACCTCGGCTTAGGGCGTTCGCTGGGGGGAGGACAGCAAGAGGGACAGGCTGGATCAAGGATGGATCATTATTATTATCAGGGGAATTTAAAGCTACAGGCTCAGCAAAAACGCGGGCTGGCGCATCGTTATCGAGCAAGGGTCGGGGGGGAGTATCATTTACTCGGGTGGGTCGCGGTCGCGGACCTCTACGGCGAGGTCTGAAGTTGTGTCGGTGTGTCTTTTTGTATACTGTACTTGTGGCCCTGCTGCTCTCCTGGAGGAGAGTTATGGGGTCATCTGGGTCTGAGAGGACATGCCTAGGGCGACGGGCCTTACTAACTTGGTTATTAGACGGGACATAGCAAGCTGCTTTGACTATTAGGGGATTCCTATGTTTGACTGCGGAGTCAAAGTACCGCTTGGACATTCGTTTGAGGAACTGACGGATTGTGGGGATTTTGAGGTCGAGATGGAGGATCTCGTTCCTAACAAACCACGGGGCTCCCATGGCCCTACGAAGGACACGGTTCTGTAGTACTTGCATCCTATGGATCGCAGTGGGATTCGCGTGAGCAAAGACGGCTCCCGCATAGGTCATGATTGGACGAATGCACGACGTATAGATGCGCAATTTGCACTTGAGTGACAATTTGCTGCGTGCATTCATAACGAAATAAAGTCTACTAAGCGCGAAAGCGGCTCGCGCGCGTACCGCTTTTACGTGTTCCGAGAAAGTGAGATGATGATCCAGGATTACACCTAAATATTTGGCTCGCTTCTCCCAAGGGATCGGCTTGTCAAACATGGTAACTGGACGAGGAAGGATGGGCCTATGTTGCGGCTTAGAGAAAAAGACCGCCTGACTTTTGTCGGGATTAACCTCGATTCTCCATAACCTAAACCAGGCGCCGAGCTTGTCGACGGCCTTTTGTAGGTTAAGGATTAATCGGTTGGAGTTATACCCGGTACAGTAAATGGCCGTATCGTCTGCGAACAGAGCCAACTGCGCCGTTATACTTCTAGGTATGTCACTGGTGAACAGTGTAAATATGAGGGGGGCAAGAACAGAGCTCTGAGGGACTCCTGCGCGAATGAGACGGGGAGAGGATAACGCTCCTTCGATACGATAGCGAAAGGTACGATTTGTCAAAAAGTCCCGTAAGATGAGTACGAGACGATCTGGCACACCGAGCTGGTATAGCTTGTATATTAAGCCATTGTGCCAGACTTTGTCAAACGCCTTTGCTATGTCGAAGAAGATAGCACCGGTCACGTAACCACGATAGAAACCAGCGCTAACGTGTTCCACGATCCGGTGGACCTGATGCACGCTAGAGTGCTGAGTTCGAAAACCGAACTGCTCGTTTGGAATGAGGCCCTTGGTCTCGGCATAGTCTCTGAGTCGCTTATAAATAAGTCTCTCATAGATTTTTGCCATTACCTTGAGCAAACTAATGGGACGATAACTAGATGGATCTGACTTTGGTTTACCGGGTTTAGGGATACCTATAACTACGGCTTCTTTCCACGATTGTGGAAAGATATTTTTACTAAGAGCAGCATTGAAGATGGTGCACATTAGTAGTATGAGATGAGTGGGGAAGAGTTGGACCACCCTATTGGTGATGCCATCTAAACCGGGGGCTTTGCGAGTTTTAAGACCCTTAATGATATCTTGGACTTCGTCTGGTGTGACGGGAGCCAGAGGATTATCAGGGTCTTCTACGGGGGGTAGAGAGGTTCTACGTTCTACTTCCGTATCGACCTTATTGAGTTGAGTTTGGTCTACGGGTAGGAGGCTCGGGGAGCATTGCGCTTCGAGACTGTCGGCTAGGCATTCTGCTTTGTCGATGTCGTCGAAAGCGATTGATTTATCGGGGCGAACTAACGGGGGCATGGAAGCCTCTTGTTTGGACCTAAGTTTCCTCTGGAGTTCCCAGAAGGCTAAGTGATTGGGAGTGAGTTCGCTCAGAGTCTTGTCCCAATTCGCATTACGCAGCTCCTCCACGCGTGTCTTTACAGATCTCTGTAAATAGCGCATGTGGGTTTTGTTAGAGGCGCAGGGAAAGTTATCGTAGGCACGGGTGGCCGCGTTCTTCTCAGTCATCAGAGCACGCACATCGTCAGGGAGTTTAAAGCGAAGGGTATCCGTCGCTGGAACCTCCCTTGAACAGTTGTTCAAGACGGTTTGCACATGCTCCGTGAGTGAGTCGATCGCGGCCGTCGTGTCTGCGACTGAGTCAAACTGGTCTGGGATTGATTCTAATAGGGGGGACATGGGTTTCAGCTGTTCGCCTACTTTCCTCCAGTCCGTGACCCTTTTGGTAACGGGGGGTTGGTTGGGGTCGTTAGGGTGACCTGTGCGGGAAGCCATTTTAATTACTACGGGACGGTGGTCAGAGGTAAGCTCTGACGCCGTTTCAATAGAGACTAGTCTGAGATTGACGTTCTTAAGGAGCGCCACGTCTAGGACATCCGGAGTCCAGTTAGGATCATGAGGGAAGTGAGTAGGTGACATCGGACCGATGATGTCAAAGTTAAGGGAGGAGGTGAGGTCGAACAAGTGTTGACCTCTGTTATTAGTCTGAACGCTATTCCAAGAGGGATGCTTTGCATTGAGATCGCCCGCTATGATAACGGAGTCACTCATGTCTAATAGGATTTTTAAGTCGTTAGCTATAGGTTGAAAACTCTCTGAAGGAGATCGCGGTGGAATATACACCGAGACTATAGTAATCGGCTGATGGCCTGTCATGCCTAGGCGGCACATAGAGACTTCGAGTCTGGCAAGGGGGGGAGGATCCATAGGTATGCAGTACAGTTCCTTTTTGTAATAAATAAGAGTTCCGCCTTTATGGCAACGCGTCCTATCATTTCTGATAATACGGTAGTTAGCAATAGAGGGGTTTCGGTGGCTAGGTTTAAGAAATGACTCCTGGATGAGGAGTGCATCTATTTCGTGTTCGCGAAGGAATTCCGCGATCTCGTCTTTTTGACCTTTAATACCATTTGCATTGAAGATGCCTAAGTTAAGGGATCGGGGTTTAAATCTAGCGATTACGGCGTTAGACATTTTGGGGGGTCATAAAAGAGTAGAGGGCTTGCGTAATCTCACGATTTTCGCGGTAAAGGCGTTGGATGCCGGCTATGTCGCCGACTCTCCTACACGCTATAATGTTATGTACCAACTGAGTGGCACGGGGAGTGTAGAAAACCTGAAAGGTATCTGCAAGGTAATCGAAATTATGCTCGGGGCTGATCAGTGGCATGGGAGGCATGTTCACTGGCCTGGGAGCGGATCGCGGCGCTTGAGGAGCAACAGGGGCGTTACGCGGTGCTTGAGGAGCAGAAGTAGGTATGGATTGTGGTGCTTGAGGAGCAGTCGCGGGTTTCGCGGGTGGTGCGGTAGGGGGAGGGGGGGGAACGCGATTTCGGGGGTCCATAAGGCCGTAAAGGGGGGTGTTAGGGGGGGGGGGGAGCTGGAGAGGCCAGCGTAGGGAAGGCCTTATGATGGTTAAGTTGATGCCAGGGACTAGGTCTCTGAGGACTTAGTCGCTCTGGCATTTGGTTGGACGGGAATGGGATGAAGTCCCTTTGTTTAGCCTGGCGAGCGTCGAGCCGCTTGGCTGTTTTTAATGAAGTGGCCTTAGGGGCCTTAGAGCAACCGCGGTAATTAGCCGTGTGGCCTTCTTGTCCACAAAGCACGCAGCTAGGTGGACTCAGGCAAAGGTTACGGTCCTTCGGGCGGGTGCACTCAGAAGTGCCATGGTCACCCAGGCACTTTACGCACCTGGGTTTCGCATGGCAGTTCTTCTGAGAGTGCCCGTATAACTGGCAACGATGACATTGCCCTATAGTACTATTTTTCCAGGGTTTCTCTATGGAGAAACCTACTAGACTACAGATTACCTTAACATTGAATATGGGGTGATGCCCCTCGTAAGGGGAGCATATGACAAGAACCATGTCATATGCTTCCCTTCCGCGCGAGCGGTGCATCCGATGCACTTCATCCACGGGGATGTTTTGAGCCCTAAGATCGGCAAGGATTTCGGCGGACGGAATCTCTTTCGGGATTCGTTTAATGACTACGCGAGCCTGCTTGTCTTCTGGGAGACAGAAAGAGTGGTATGACACTTTTCTGTCTTTCAGAAGATTAGTCAGTTTCCTATAGTCTGACGAGGTCGGAACCTGAACTTTAATGCCCTGCTGGGTAGAGCGGGCATTTGTGTAGCCAATCTTTTGGTCTACACACCATTTGGAAATTGCCGTCCACTTCTCCTTGTCCTGAATGAACACGGGAGGTGGAGGCGCGACCTTTTTAGGGCCAGAGTTCGGGCTGTTTGAGGCACCCTGCGCGGAGGGTGACTCATTCGGACGGGGGGAGGTGGAGGGGGTATCTACCGGGGCGCAACTAGCGGGTGACGCGGGGCTATCGGGCGACGCGGGGCTATCCCTATCTAAGTACGTCGGAGGAATTACTTCCTCGACCGCGGCGACTTTGCTAGCCTGAGAAGACTTTTGCTTCTTCTTCTTCCTCTTGTTCCGCTTTCCGGCGACTGGCGTATAGCCATCGTCGTCCGAATGGGAACCAGAGGAAGGAGAATTAGCCTGAGCCTCTGAGTCAGAGCGATAAGGGTGGGGGGTGGGAGCGCGCTTTGAGGAAGCGGCAACTACGTCGTCCGTGTCCATAGACTCGGTCGGACTGAGGGGACTTTCCAACTCCGTAGTTGGACTAGCGGGAGAATCTAGGGCATCACTGAATTCAGTGATGGCTATACGGGCCTGCTGACGAGCAGATAACGCGGCTAGTTCGTTACCGAACTTTTCTACCAGGGAAGGTTCTACCTTCATCATGCCATTAAGGACGTTTGATAGAGTTTGGAAGTCGCATTGCAACTTCCTGAACTCTACCAGGATGTCCCTGTTGTCCATGATGAAAACAGACTAACTAACTTTTTCACCTCATAAGGAGGCAAAACAAAATTTTTACTGGGAAAAACTCCTACAATATTCCCTAATCCTATCTCCCCGGGGGAAAACCGGGGATGTGTAAAACCCTCCCTGCCGGGTGAGACAGGGAGGTTGTGTACCTCGGGTGAGCCCTAAGCTTGCTTTTGCCCGTTGCCTGTCTTATTGTGCAACGGGGTCCTACAAGTCTAGATCGAAGGGTGTAGACACACCCAACCGTTCTAGGTGAGTAGCTGGGGAAGGAAAACTGTCATCCAGTGCCGACTAGGAGATCCCCCAAGGCCGAACACTGGGACCCGTCCAATTAATTGCCTCGACCCTGAAGGGGCTTCGGCGGGTGTGTTGGGTCAACACCCCACTCGGCTTCGTTGGCACCGTAAGGTTTCAACCGAGGACCACGAAACTGTGGATTTTCCCTGAAGGGGGATGAAAAACGCGACGGGAGAGTGACAAGACTGATATAGAAACAGATGTTAATTGTGTCTTGAAAAAGACAGACAATTAACAGTCGACGATAGTCAAAGACTATAGCAGGCACGGTGTCTCAGGAACACTTGAACGCCAAACAGGAATCTCGAGCGCAGCAGCTGGGACAGCGAGCAGCGTGACCGTCCGCGTCCGATGCCAGGCGCAGAGTGACTCCCCTTCGTCACCCCCGCTAGCTTTATTTATTGTTTTCTTATTACAATATTTACATTACAGTGTCTTATTTACTATGTCCTTACAGCTATTCTTATTGCCTAACTATTGACATATAATGCTAGTCTCTGCGACGTCCCATTTAGCTGTGGCGTGAGGGTACATTACTATTTCCCTGCCCCCCGCCTCAGCACTATAAAAGCGCTCTGTCGAGCGCGCGCGCTCGTTATTCTTATTGGGAACGTCGCAGAGGTAAGGGGAATGAAACATACCAATTTTAATCGTTTATTTACCTTATGTGAATAACTATTTACTATATTACATTAGTTAAAACTTTAAACATTAGCTTATGAATTTACTTAACAATTTTACAAGTTAGATTCTTATTATAATATCTTATTTCTTATAGGAACAATAGTTTTACTTATTTATTTTATTATTAGACTAATAAAAACATTAACACAGTATGAGGTATGATACAAAACATAAATCTTCACTATAAACATTCCGCATTTTCCGTAGCGGTCGACGCGCTAGTTGCGCCCACGAACGAGGTGACCTTAGGGCATCGTGCACATTCTCCCGCCGTCGCCACGCTAGCGCTGCGACTCCGTTGGTAACACGATGATCTTCTTCGTAGGACGTCTCAGGACATGGCCGCCGCTGATGGTGACGTCGACGACTCGAACCTCCCCGTCGGCACCTGGGTGCAGTTGGCTAATGAGACCTCGTGGCCAGGTGTTTCGTGGTAGGTTCCCGTCGCAGATGATGACGAGGTCACCGACCTTCGGCTGGACACCTGTGCTGATGGGCTCCCGCCGGTGTTGCAGTAGGGGCAGGTACTCCTTGAACCATCTTCTCCAGAAGATGTCCGCCAGGACTTGAGCTCGTTTCCATTGCTGGCGGGCTGTCACGTCGCTTTCTTCGAAGTGACCTGGAGCTGGCACGTGGGAGTTGGGCCCGATGAGTATGTGGTTCGGTGTCAGCGCTTCGGGCTCGTGTGGGTCGACTGAGACATGGGTGAGAGGTCGTGAGTTTACTGTGTTCTCGACCTCTGTTAGCAGCGTCATCAGTGTCTCGTCGCTGGGGTATCTCTCGTTCAATGTGATCTTCAGTGATTCTTTCACCGACCGCACCATACGTTCCCACGTCCCTCCCATGAATGGGGACGCAGGAGGAATGTATTTCCAGGTGATGCGTCGACAGGTGGCTTCGTGTTCCAGGGCTTCGAGTGCCGCCGCGCCGAGCTCCTTATCAGCTGCTTTGAAGCACGTAGCGTTGTCGCTCCACAGCTCCTTCGGGCAGCCTCTTCTGGCCATGAATCTTCGTAGCGCCGACACAGCTGAGTCAGCACTTAGTGAGTGTGCGATCTCTATGTGAATCGCTCGCGATGTCATACAGGTGAAGAGGGCTCCGTACCTCTTTTCATGGTGGCGTCCGACTGTCACTTCCATGGGACCAAAGTAGTCGAGTCCCGTGAAAGTAAATGGACGAGCGTGATGTGCGAGGCGCGCCGGAGGTAAGTCACCTGTGAGCGGGCTCGCTGGCTTCATTTTTCTGATGCGGCAGGGTAAGCAACTCTTGATAATGTTTCTTACTGCGGGGCGTATTCTTGAAATCCACAGTCGCTGTCGTAACTCGTTCACAACTGTTTCTACGCCGCCGTGATGTAAGCTCTCATGTACATGAGCTATGTACAGACGTGTGTAGGTATGCTTGCCGTCTAATATCGGAGGGTTCGACGCGTCTTCTTGTATTCCCTGTGCGGCCGTCACTCTTCCTCGCAGGCGCACGATGTCTGCAGCGTCGATGTAGGTACTGAGATGACTTAGGCGATCGCTAGTGTTAGGCGTCCCCTTACTCTTGATACGTTCTATCTCAGTTTTGAAGCTCTCCTGTTGACTGGCGCGTACCCACAGCTGTTCAGCTTTTGTTAGGTATTCTGTAGGTATTTCTATGTATTTGCGGATTTCGTTATGTACTACCCGTTTTATTGGTTTAGGTAGTGTTTTCTTTGAGTTGCGCCAACTGGAATCTTTTTCTTCGATTTTCTTCGTGCGTTTTCTAGTGGCTGCGACGGTGTCCTTATGTACTTTACACAAGTCTATGTATTGTAAGACTCGTGCTGTCGCTCTTATTAATCGGAGCCACTTTGAAAATCTCTCGATCTGTGGTAGGTGATCGAGATTGTGACCGTTTTCTTGTTGACACGAATGACATTTTTCTCTTTCTTCTCCCGTGTCGTATTTTATCACGTTCTCTTCTTGTGGCCACTGTGACTCTGGTAGCTTCAGGAATGAGGGTCCCTGGAACCACCTGTGTGTGGCGTCGAAGTCGTCGGGCGTGTCTCTCGTCGCGTCGTCGGCCACGTTGTGTCTGGAGGGGAGCCACCTCCACTCATTTTTCTTCGTGGTTTCTTCGATCTCCGCCAGACGATGAGCTACGAAGGACTTGTAGACGCGGGGCTCTGACCTGATCCACACTAGTGCTGTGCGTGAATCACTCCAGTAGGTCTTGCTCTCGGGTCGGTAGTCGTGCTCTTCCAGCACCGTCTGTGCGAGTCGCGCGCCCAGTAGGGCTGCTTGTAGCTCCAACCTGGGCATGGATACCGGCTTGAGGGGGGTGACTCGACTCTTCGCAGCTGCTAATGACACGTGCACACTGCCGTCGTGACGTACCGTTCGCCAGTATACTGCTGCGGCGTAGGCTTCTTCACTCGCGTCGACGAAGGTGTGCAGCTGGATGGAGACGCTCTGCTCGTAGTCGTAGCATCGTGGTAGTCTCAGCTGTTCGATGGTGACGAGTGACGTGATCCACTTTTGCCATTTTTCTTGCAGCTCAGCTGGCAGCGGGTCATCCCAGTCGGTCTTGTAGCGCCAGGTGTCTTGAAATATTCTCTTCGCCGGCGTGGTGACAGGTGAGATCAGTCCCAGCGGGTCGAAGAGTGCCATGATGATGCTCAAGGCCTCTCTTTTTGATGGAGAGCGCCCGTTTTCTTTAACTTCTTTAGGTATTTTCATAGAGTTTGTGTTGAACCCTATGCAATCTTCGTTCACGTGCCATAGTAAGCCCAGCGTTTTTTCTGTGTCCTTGCCACCTAGGCTTACTGTCGCGGAGCTATCTTCTGTAGGTAGACCAAACTCTTCTATTGTTCGTGCGTCGTTCGATGTCCACCCGTTCAGAACGAAGCCCGCCTTCTTGTGAATGAAGTCGACTGCTTTCGTTATTTCACGTGCTTCTTGTATTGTAGAGAAGCTCTGAACGTAGTCGTCCATGTAGTGATTCTTCAGTATCGCTGCTGCCGCTTCGGGGTAGTCGCTCGCGAACTCACTTGCATTTTTATTTTTGATGAATAGCGCCGTACATGGTGATGAAGTTGCGCCGAAAATTACAGAAGTCATTCTGTATTCCTCCGGTCTGCCCTCCCGCCGTTTGCCTCTCCATAGAAATCGTAACGCGTCTCTGTCTTCTTCTCTTATTTTCACTTGCATGAACATTTCTTTGATGTCTCCGCTGACTGCGAATGCGTGTTGACGGAACCTCATGACGACCCCCGGTAGTGATTGTAGGAGGTCGGGTCCCGAGTACAGCATGTCGTTGAGACACATGCCGGCTGTCTTGGCTGACGCGTCATGAACAAGTCTTGGTGGCTTGTGAGGCTTCGCTGGATTGATGACCGGGAAGTGAGGCAGGTACCATGTTTTTCCTGCTGGAGCCGGTGTGGGCGCTGGCTCTGCATACCCCGACTGGAATAGATTTTCCATCCTCTCTTCATATTTTTGTTTGAGGTCCTCTTCTTTATCTAATCTCTTCTCTAGGGAGTGCAGGCGCCGCTCAGCTTCTTTATAGTTGCTCGGTATCTGGCAGTCTTTTTCTTTCCACAGCAGGCCGGTTTCGAATCTTCCTTCTGGTAGTCGTCTGCTGGTTTCTTCTAGGATCTGGATAGCTTTTTGTTCGGGATCTTCTCTCGGTCTTCTTGGCTCGATACATAGTGACTCGAGTCTGAAGTGATTCTTGATCAACTCTTCCAGTTCATCTTCTCTTTGTTGAAGTCTGCCACAGAACGCTACCTTAGCTGTGAGCGAGCTGTGACAGCCATGAAGAACCCAGCCGAGCTGTGTGAGGGAAGCTACGGGCTGGTTACGACGGCCGGTGCGAAGCTTTCTTGATACGATGAGATGCCAGTTATCTTGACCAATCAACAGCTTAGGTGAGGCGTGTTGATAGCTTATCTGATCTTTGATTTCGATCAGATGTTCACAATCTTCAATGTGTTCGGCGAATACTGTCTCCGGTGTGAAGCTGAGTCTGTCGACAGTACGTGCAGCTTCTATTTGGTATTCTTCCTCTGCATATTTTCCTCTGATGCTGAGACTGACGATCTTGCTATTGTCGTGCTTCATCTCGTTGCCGATTCCTTGAATCCACATAGTATTTTCAGGCCCGTCCGCCCCGATGACCTCGGCGATTGATGCGTCGAGTAGAGTGACGGTGCTCCCTTCATCTAATAGAGCATATGTTTCAATGCTGGAGTACGGCCCCTTTATGATTACGGGTGCAATCTTCAAGTATGCACGACGGTTGGTGCCTGGCTTCGCTGCTGACGTGATTTCAACTGAAGATGCTGCGATTTCTTTCTTCTCTGGTTCACTCGCGCTGCTCTGTTCTTTGTCGTGATGCAGCAGCTTGTGATGTCTCATGACGCACCCATGTTTTCCACACGGCGGAACTTTACATTGAAGTCGTCGATGCTTGCTTCGAAGACAGCGGTAGCAGATGTTGTTCTTCTTTGCGATCTCCCATCTTGTGTTGACGTCGAGGGAGGTATACTGCTTGCAGTCAGGTAGCTTGTGATCTTGTTTGCAGAGAGGACACTGATCTTCTGATGAAGATTTCTTCTCTGCGGCGAAGGTGCGCTCTGGTTTTCTGTTTCTTCGTTCTCTGCCCCCGACTTCATCGATGGTAGCCTCTGGTAAAGCGTAGGCTCCACACTTGTCTGCTTCTTCGTTCAAGAAGGTAGATATCTTCTTTAATTCAGGAGTATCTTCTCTCTTCGTTGATGCGTAGTCGTACCACTTGTTCTTCAATATAGGAGTAAGCTTCTCAGTAATATTTCGCGCCATTTCAGGGCTGTGTAAATATTGCGGTTTCTTCAGTGCTTCAATGGTGCCCACTATGTTTGCGATTCGCCCAGCGAAGATCAGATGCATAAATCGCGAGGATTATCGCTGACCCGGTTGAGTGACTTGATCTTCTCTATTTCGACGTGAATCAGTGCTTCAGGTCTTCCGAATCTTCTTTCGAGAGTTTCTATGACGACTCTCGGATCGGGTTGGCTCACTAGGAGGCAGCCAACAGCTTCTTTTGCAGTTCCACGCAGGCTCCGACGTATACGTGCCATGTTTTCATTTAATGTGAAATACATGAGAGTTTCTTCGTACGCAGTCTTGAAGCCGAGCCAGTCGGCGCTGCTTCCGTTGAAAGGCGGCAGCTCTTGAATATACTTCGGTGGCTCCCTCGTGCTTCGTACCGCTTGAGAGAGAGCGGCGGCTAGGGTAGCCACGTCGATCAATGGCTGGCTTGTTTTCGTACTATCTTCTTGTTTTTTCTTCGCTTCTACGTGATCTTCTTGCGTCTTCTTGCCCTCTTCTTGAAGAATTTCTTTATTCCCTGACTGCTGCGGGTCCGGCCCGGTGCCTTGTAACCAGGTGCTAATGCGGACTGAAGCCAGGTCATCTTCTATTTCTTCTTCTTCATCTGAGGTATCTGCTTCTGCTTGAAGACGTTGAACACGTAGACGTTGCTTCTCTGTTTCAGCTTCTATCTGTGCCTGCTTTAATTTCAGCTCGGTTAGCCGCTCTTTCGCCTCCAACTCCGCGAGGAGTCTCTTGCGGGAGGTTCCGGAGCGACGTGACCGTGCGTCTGCGGGCTTCAATGTTCGCTGGGACGACTTCTTCTGAGACGTGTCACTGGTTTCTTCTGTTCCAGTTGAGGTGCTTGCTTCTGTAGCGGTCGACGTGCTGGTTCCGCTGCTGGTTCCTGATGACTCGGCAGCGACGTTCGACGCGCCCTGCGCAGGCAGGTCTCCCGACGTAGTCTCTTGTCTGGTCCCGGACACGCCGAGCTCTTCCTGACGACGTTTCGCTTGTTCTCCATCCTTGCTTCTAGTAAGGACCATCTTCTTTTCTTCCAGGCGCAGGTTTTCTTATCCGACGACGAAGGACCAATAATGTGGGGGATAGCGACCGTTTCTGATGAAGATGGAAATGAAACTCGAAGCTTGGATCTTGTACTGGAGCAAACGGTGGGGAGGAATTATGCTGGAGCTCGGGCAGAGTTTCTTCTCATTAGATGTGTTCTCGTTGCGTGCTGGGATCGAAGTGACGGTCCGCCAAATCGGCCCGTCTTTTATACACAAACGCGTAAGCGCGCGCCACCCTCTGCCCGCACTCCCCTTCTTCACCCCCGCTAGCTTTATTTATTGTTTTCTTATTACAATATTTACATTACAGTGTCTTATTTACTATGTCCTTACAGCTATTCTTATTGCCTAACTATTGACATATAATGCTAGTCTCTGCGACGTCCCATTTAGCTGTGGCGTGAGGGTACATTACTATTTCCCCGCCTCAGCACTATAAAAGCGCTCTGTCGAGCGCGCGCGCTCGCAATGTCCGGTTAAGTAGTCATGGCCTCAGAGGCCAGCTACGAGATGCCCTAGTTAAAAAAAGCGCGCGCTCGTTATTCTTATTGGGAACGTCGCAGAGGTAAGGGGAATGAAACATACCAATTTTAATCGTTTATTTACCTTATGTGAATAACTATTTACTATATTACATTAGTTAAAACTTTAAACATTAGCTTATGAATTTACTTAACAATTTTACAAGTTAGATTCTTATTATAATATCTTATTTCTTATAGGAACAATAGTTTTACTTATTTATTTTATTATTAGACTAATAAAAACATTAACACAGTATGAGGTATGATACAAAACATAAATCTTCACTATAAACATTCCGCATTTTCCGTAGCGGTCGACGCGCTAGTTGCGCCCACGAACGAGGTGACCTTAGGGCATCGTGCACAATCATACACGTTTTTTTTCTTCCCGGCGTCGAATTTATCTATCATGAATAGGCACCAATCCACCCGACGGTCTTTCTGCTCATCGGTAAGTTTGTGCGACACCCATCTCGAACAACGCTTACGGAGAGAAAGGTGATCGCGAATTATAGTTTGCATTGCTGCTGATCCAATACCCAGTTCTCGCCCTAGCTCTACATATGTAAATCGTCGGTTTTCGCGAATAAGTTTTTCGACTGCACGTACGTTTTCTTGTGTGACCGCGGTTGGCGGCCGACCTGTCTTCGCTTGATCTTCGAGACATTCCCGTCCTCTTTTAAATTCAGCAAACCAATTAAAAACTTTTGCTCGTGAATAAGGCGACTCATCAAAAGTAGTAGCCAAAATTTCAAAACATTCTTGAGGCTTTAAACCTTTTTTATAGTCATAACAAATCATAGCGCGAAAATCACGTCGACTGAGCTCCATTGCTGCAAGAGAATTCGAAAATTTGCAAATTCGAAAATGAATGTTTACCCAAAAAACAAAAAGATATGATGTGTGTTCTATTTTCAAATATATCAATAAACAACCAGCCTATATGATGGTGTATAACGTGGCAGTGTCAAACAAATTACTAAAGAATATCTAATTTCTTTTGGCATGCCCCTCGTATTTAGATGTAGATATTATATTTTAGTTAGAATTTTATTAATTATAATTAAACTACTTTGAATAAAAGAGCCATTTTCAATAGGGTCCCTTCTACGGCTGAAACGAATGTATTAAAAAAAAATTGAATCAATTAATTGATTTTATCGCAAGCTACAATGTTTTCAGGTTTCATACATTGACGGACAGGAATTTTTTTTCAACTATTTTGATCCTTTTTTCATTTCTGCTGCATTAAATCAATTGTTAAAAAGTACAGAATTAATCTCCATTTAATTATCTATAAAATGGTATATAAATTAAGTAGGTTCTGTGTACTAGCAGGAGTGTAACAATAAAAACAGTTGCAGAAATAGGGCAAAAATTTTTTTTCGATCGTAGAGCACACTAATGCTTCGCATTATGAGTCGTGCAATAGCAACAATGAAAAATGTCTACATTTGTACAAACTAACTGGTGTTATTTTAGGAGGGTTAGATTTGAATAATCGATTCTATTATGTAGGGAAAACTAATCGGCCTCCCCAGACCGCCTTATCAAAGGGCATAATTTTTCCATGCACTTTCATTTAATTTTTAGGTGTGATGTTTTATTGGTTTTTTATGTGGAAATCATACACGAAAATAGAGGGAGGAATGCGAAGAATGAGAGGGATATACATAAATATGTATATCCCTCGCATTCCTCCCATTCATTCCTCGCATTCATTTGTAAACTTATTATCATAAATATTGGTTTAAACTGACTGAATATTTTTGCTGTCACTGCTTAACTAGCAAGTGTATGGAACAAAATGCTACGAAAACCCTCCACATAACAACTCTGTGTTTGAATATTAACTACACGGTTAATTAATAATCCATTGTCGAAGCGAGCAGGTGGGTGAGTGATATCAGTTATAGTAGGTATAGAGTGTAACCAAATATTGTAGGTAACCTATTACAATTTACAGGAATAAAATAATAAGAGGATTTTTATTAAACTACAAGAACAATTTTTTTATTCCCATACCTACAGTGATAAGCTTTTAATACCGACCTATGCCATGATAATACCTATTTAAAAAGTGTATGTATAGAAGTAGTGAAGTACCTCTCTCTCTAAATGTCACCTTTTTTCATGATATTTTCGAAGAAAATAAAATAATATCAAAATTGTAATAACAATAATATAAAATTATAATGTCCAAATATCTAGACCCGCATTAAATTCCGAAGAATCTCGCTTATTATTAATCTAATGTCCTGCCACTCACATGCCTTAGATAAGAAAATTAAGATAAATTACGAATAAATCTGACCATTTGAAAAATCTATTTAAGGCAGATGCACTATGTGACATTGAATAATTATGCCAAAAAATTGGATTTTGGACTACTTAAAAACATAAGCCAGTCTACAAAATGATTCTAGTAAAGCTTACTTCTGAGGTGGCTAGAAGGGTCCCACCGAAAGACCTTCCAACTACTTAATACGAATCTTGAAGACCCTTTGAAATTACCTCAGATAAGTATAACATACACTCTTAAGGTACTATTCCGTAACCAACCGCATTCAGCAACTGCAGGCGACGTGTCGCGGCGTCATGTCGCTGCAGTCATGATTCCGAACTCGACCGCAGTAGGCAGCAGACCGTATGCCAGTCGGTAGATAGAAGATACAAAAACGTGTTATCGCTCGAGCGTTGGCGGCACCACCTGGTCTGCGGTTGGGCTAAACATGTCGTCTGTCACTTGCCCGTAATGCAAACGACGTGTCGCTAGTTCCGGAAAGTATTTCATAGAAATTCATAAAAACCAGTCGTGTTGTGCCGACACGTCGCCTGCAGTGGCTACGGAATGGTACCTTTACATAATAACTCTTCTTTATGACTTACCAAACTAATTAACACAGTTTTTCAAAGTTTCAGTAAATCTCATGAGATCCTACTTTATTAAGAGTTTCGTCCGTCAAAAGGTCACATAGTCCATTCATAATTCATAAGTCTTCAGAACAGATTAGACTTAAGTAATGGTCCCAAAGAGCCAAGTATTAAGAAGAATAAAATTGTCTCATAAAAGAAGTAATTTTCTTAATATCTTTATGTGCGCCTACACTAAATTCTTTTAGGTGATCCTTCATTTAGCGTGAAAGTTAGAACTTTGCCAGAGTCTGTTGCAATTTTGACATAGGTTCTAAAGAATTAGTCCGACCAGCAAACTTTTCTAATGACAAAGTGGAAGAAACAAAATAAATATAGTATTAAAATTCAAATCATTCATGCAAAAAACGCTGAGAATCCGCAATTTTAAGAAGGCCAAAACTTTCAAAATATAAACCTGAAAATGCCCATCCTTCACCACTTCCTACTTCTTGTTTTCGTCTGGTTAGTGACTAACCTGGTGCCAAAGTTTTAAAGTCGCCCATGGGCCTCTAACTTGACTTCACATGCCGTCGAGAAATATCTATCATGCATGCCGATTTCCTCACCGTTTTTCACTTCCCACTGACCTTTAATGTAAACCAAACAAGATATGGAATTTAAAAATATCGAAACTTTAAAAAGTCTAAGGCTAACCAAACCCCTATTTTAATTTTGAACAGATGAATGGCCACGCTCAAAGCTGTTTACAATCTTGTACAGTTTTTCATTTCCTTACAGACAAAATGAGCATCCACTTTATGTATTCCATGTAATCCCAACATTGTCGTCATAGATAACGCGATGTGTGCCAATGTCGTGATAGATAATAAACCGTTTGTTTAGCTTCCGATCAATATTGTCGACGGAATTACGGGAAAATCTCATGTTATGGGTATAACAATATACCTATTATGTAAGCATGGTATTGTTATCTCGTTGGGGATATATTTCCGGGATCTATTTAGGAGGATAATTTGAAATTTTGTTTAATATGGTCCATATTTGGTAAGATATTGTCAAATAGATTTTATAAAAAGCCAAATGTATAAAGTTTCTAAACGCTACTTCATGATAAGACTGTGTATGTTCTATTTCAGTGTTTTTCTTTGTTCTCTGGTCTCCAAGATACACTACCGCCTAGTTTGGAGACCGTCGCTTTAACATAATGAATGTCATCAACAGTTACAGATTGAATTATTATGTACTAATTTTAAGGTAATAATTGTAACATGTTTAAATAAATTATCTTATCTTATCTTTTTTATCGAAACCAAGTCCAAGGTTTAAGGGCTTGTTCACAAAACTGCGAATCGGCGCGATGCGAATTCGCAAAGCAGAAGATTCGAAAGAAAATCTTAGGGAGCCGTCGTTGAATTTTGCGATGCGACGTCGCATCGCATTTTTATGTACAGATGCCAGCACATCAAGTTACTACAATCTGTCAAATTTCTTTAATATATTTTCAACTTTATCACTAAAGAATAAGGTTCAATGTTGATTGGGAAAATTTGACAGATTGGAGTATGTTGATGTGCTGGGTGCAAGCCCATCCAGTTAGCATTTTTTTTAGTTCGGTGATTTATAACAAAAAGCATTCGCTAATCAACCATCTTTATGATCAAACTTAATAGTTATAATAACTTTATCGCAAAAAAAAACAACCGACTTCCACTATAAAGTGAAAAATAACAAAAATTTCGGAAGTCGGTGACAAAAACGAAAATACAAAACCAATACAGACACGGATATTCGTTATATATGCCACCGACTTCTGTAGTTATTTTTCACTTTATAGTGGAAGTCGGTTGTTTTTTTTGCGATAAAGTTTTTATTTCTCGCTTTTTAGTGGGTCGGTTTGTAAATTTTCTAAGTTACAATAACCTAATGTCAACTGCTCATCACCTTATACAAAATATTGCTTTTCCCGATGCAGGGACGTTCATTGTTGAAGAGTTCTTCCGGTATTTCGCCATCAGCTTCTCTTCACCCTATGCATTGTGACGGGCATAAATTGCTTGGCAACCATATTAAAGTAATCGAATCGCAAGTTCGCAACCCGTGAAATACGTATTATTGAGTAGTTCCAGTGGCCATCTGTGGTCTTCATCATCAGTTCCACTTCACTAAATGGTGCTTTCCGAGAGCAAATTCAAGAGTTCTAATAAAAAATACCAAAATCGCTATAGGTGTGCCTATAATATTTCAAGAGTTTCCTCGACTTCTCCAGGATCCCATCATTCAATCCTAACTGTATGAAAATGGGACCAACTTGAAAGTATACCATTACTAACAAAAAAAATATTTCGAAATCGGTCCAGCCGTCTTCGAGTAATCGGGGAACATACAAAAAAAAAAATATAATCCGACGAACTGAGAACCTTCTCCTTTTTTTGAAGTTGGTTAAAAATACTAGCTGCTGTCGACGGCTTCGCCCGCGGGAACCCATTTTTTTTCTTTTTTTTATATAATTGAAAGTAGTCTAAGTTACTTCATAAAACATCTGAGGGGCAATTCCCGTAATTTTTAAGAACGTTCGCATTTGCATCTCATTCGCAATCTGTCAAAAATACTATGTATTTACAAACATTTTTGAGAACTTTGACAAATTGCGATTTGATTGTGAACGTTTTATAAGTACGAGAATTGGCCTTCAGCTATCTGCCAGTGAAAGTCCCGTCAAAACCGGTTGAGCAGTTTTGAAGACGGAACAAACAGACAGACTGACGGACAAAATATCTAAAAATTGTTTTTTTTTTGGAAGGACATTCGTATGCATTAAAAAGTTGTTATTTTGACATTACAAACAGACACATCAATTTTGTTTATTTGTATGTATGACGCTTTGACTTAGTTATTATACATTTTACGCTAATCACAACAACCACTCACCAAAAAACATTCATAACCCGACCTAACATCAAAGCCTACTTAACATTCAATGCACATATAACACTCCTATCCTGAATAATCTCGTGTGCAAAGCTGAACGGAAGAAACACAATCAGGGCCACCTAATTTAACGTGTTCTAATGCCATTAATATTCTAGCCTTGTATATGTAGGAGAGCAAACGAAAATATTCAAATACATGGGGCTGAAATCACAGAAATCTTCATTAGGTGAAATTGTGCTGAAATGATTTTAAAATAACAGCTGCAGCCTGACTTCAAATAACAGTTCTTGATCACATTAACATCTTTTTAGCCTATAAGCATTCAGTATAACACCTACATGCTCGTTTAAATATATGTCGCTTGAAAATAAATGGTATTATAATTTTATTTCGTCTTTGACATTTCTCGAGACCCGGAGATCCCGGACCTTTATAATGCGTAGGAGGGGCCGAAGTCAAGTCGCAGAGGCCCGTTACACGTTTGAATAAAATGAGGCACCAACTGATGGTTATCCCTGTATGGACTATGTAAGTGCACCCAAAGACAACCCCCGCTGGATGCAGCAATATTGCAGAACATCGAAACAAAACATATTGCGCTATGGGTTTGAGTGGCTATAGTGGATTGGTTACCTTGACCTATGGATGAACTCTACTTCCCCTACCAGACCAGTTTTATTAGGTATATGTCGAGGCCAGGTCTTAGAATTGGTTATTTCATGCAGTGTTCGACCTTATCATGAAATGATTGCATTTCATGAAATAGAACATCGAATGGCGTGTGTTGTGACATGCACAGTCAATAGTGACGTAGCGTCAAGGAGGCAACATGTCCAGAGTTGCTTGAGGAGTGGAGAGGTATCCACAGCTATCAGAACAATCCCAGAGCCCGAAAGATGGTCAAGATCCCTACCTACATCTTACCGGAATACTTCCTTATTCCGAGCACGTTTGCTCTTGCAAATCTCCACTCAAATCAAGAAAGAGGTGGGAGCTCTTCTCGTCAGTGTTCACTCTATCCGGCCAATAAAGGCAAGCCAGAGCGGACACGGACCCTTGTGATCGCTTTTCGAAGACATGTTATTGTGGTAGTTACCAATGCGCACTCCCTATCACAGAAAGAAGAGGCCTGTGTCCCAGCAGTGGGAACATTATAGGCTATACACAAAACAGACTACTGTGACGAATAGACTTTGTCGTTTTATGATGTGCAAGTCACATTTAACCTTATAACCTTAGTATGGTCGGAAAGCAAATACCAGGTCGACTATACCTGCAGTTTGATATGCAACCATGAATCTACTGTATCAACACACCATCTGCATCGTTCGTTTGTTTCCTTTGGGACATATATCGGCGTCAGGCTTTGCGTATGTGACTTCTATTTACTTATTTAGATTTCTGTGGTCTGAACGCATAAAAGCCTATACGGACTCAAAGTCAACATTCGTTAGGGAGCCGCGTGTGTCATCTTTGACAGACGTGACCAGCCTGAATGATGTGAACGTCGGTATAACAGAAATGAGGAGTTTCTTCTGTTTGAAGTAAGTCTCGCAACACAGTTCTTCTACCGCAAAATGATGTGAGATCTAATGTAAAACCAAGTCTGTTAATTTATTCATTCATAATAGGCTTCTAGCTTTATCCACAACGAAGTTACGGGGTTTCGAAAATGTCCTGAATGGCTTCGAGAAAAGATGGCACGGCTGTGCTTTTGTGTTTGTTTTGCTCGACTTGACGGGGGACTGCCGTGCCCCCTGATATTTTTTCAATATTACAAGGGACTTAAGCATAACTGCGTAATGTGGGTGTACTATGGGTGCACATCTGCATAACTTTTCGGCGAATACTGGCGCGATATTATGTATCAATATTTCTTAGAAATAAAAATTTTCATAACATCAAATATACAGAAATCTAGCAATAAGTATAGCTATGTTGGTGGCAAGTCTTTTGCCACCCACTCTAGTTACAAATTCAGACTCCTGGAATTTTCTAGGAATTTCAGAATAACAACTCGGGAAAGTGCTATAGACTTTTCCATTTCTAGGAAAATGGAAAAACTTAATAGCATTTTCCAAGACCCGGGGATTGAACTAAATCAAAGAGGCACTGCTCCCCATGATTCTTAAACCGGGAAAATAAGTACCTACCACTGTATTTTCTTACCCTTACTCATCTGTAATAGCCATACCTACTTTTCTTGAAACAACAGTGTGTGCTATGTTATCTAAGCTAACTTTTTTTGGTTAATAAATGATTACGTACTTAGGTAGGTACTTACTACTTTGTGCTGGTCTGAAGCACATAAAACTTTTCAACTTTGTCTCTGGGTGTGACATCACGTCCAAAGATTACGTGACCTACGAGCTATTGCAGTTTTAAAAGGCAAAGGTTGCCGCTAAACATTACGTGGGCCATATGCCAGTTCGCCTGTTACAAACACATTTAAAATATCTTTTGAATTATCTATGTCAGCGTAAGATTATGAGAACCCTTATAGTTTACACATCTATAGTATTATTTCCATGACATTATAAACTGTCGAATAATTGTTCACACATTCAACATTCATTCATAAATTTTAATTCATTCATTGTTCATTCATTCAATTGTTTTTTCGCACATATTATAATTACATATAATTTATTGAATTAGACCTTACTTTTCGGAAATCCATGACATAAAAAAGCAGAATGCAGCAGCCCTCGCAAAAATATGCACTTGCAGAAGCTGCGATAAATATTATGCAACATGCAACTCCAAACCTATAATCAAATCGTGTTTCGTGTTTTATACACATCATGTTTTTAAGACATGTCAGTCAGTGAATTATTTTCTCTCTTTTTGAGTACGGTATTAACCTTGAGAAATCAATTAAGCGTAATGGACTTCAAAGTGCAGGCTATTAATTAAGTGTATCAGTAGTCCTATCATAGGTGCATACTTTTGTTTTGTCTGTGTTGTTAGTGGTGAAATGCCTGCCTGGTAGTAAAGACGAGGGCAGATTGAAAATGTTGTGTTCATTAACAACTACGAGGTCGACCGAGCTCTACTCGGGTGAAAATACGGAGGATTTTCCCAGATATGAGACCTAGACATATTTTTCGCCCCCGTAAACCCCTATATTGTAACTTTCATCGAAATCTTTAAAGCTGTTTTCGAAAACGTGGTTACAAATAGATACATATGCAAATATTGCTCATTTAATAGTATAGGATATTTGTATAACAAAACAAGAGTTGAGGAATACAACGTTCGTTATGTTCTGCAGCGTTCATAAACCTAGGAATAAACGGAGAAATCTAGGTTCTAAGACTCACTCTTCATAACTTGCTTTCCTATATTATTCAACACTCGCAACGTAAGATGCTGAGAACATAAGCGTTACTCATACTTACAGTTCCAGGTCGCATATAAAGTAGGTCACACTATTTTAAGCGCCCCAGCATAATAACAAATATTGCACCCAAAATGCAAAATTTTTAGGGTACCGTACCCAAAGGATGCCAACAAGACTCTATTGGCCTGCGCAGACGACGGATTTTTATCCGCGGAATTTTTATTGAGACAGGCGTAACGAGTCCGCGGATCGCGCTCAATCGATCTCGCGTAAGCATCAGAGGAGCCTGGATCAGGCAGTCAGTTCCATTCAGACTGCGAGATCGACTGAGCGCGACCCGCGGACTCGTTACGCCCTTCTCAATAAAAAGTCCGCGGACAAAAATCCGTTGTCTGCGCAGGCCATATAACTAAGGTTCGGCTCGTCCCAGAGCTGTTTGTTTTGAACCGTAATAGGTAGATACTTGAAATTTTCACAGAATAATTACTTCTATGGCCGCTATAACAAAATAAAATGAAGTCAACAATTAAAGAAACGTGTGTTTTTTCGACGTTTTTTGCTCGACTTAATAATAGTAATAATAGCAACGGTAGTACGGAACCCTTCGTGTAAGAGTCTGTCTCGCATCTGGCCACTTTCTAAATTTAGAACCAGAAACAAAAGACAGTTATACCCATTGTAGCGTATAAAATCGCAAGCTATGTGAGGACTTGTTGCATGAAGTAGGAACCAAGTCACGATGCAAAATGTAAGTCTAAACTGCACACGTAACTGGTTTCTACGAACGGAATAATTCAAAAGATGCATCTCACTTCTTCGAAGTACCTAAGTTTATTCCAGCATTCGATATTGAAATATTGTATCTTCCATTGGAAGTATACGGCCAATTTAAAGTTTTGAATAAGTACCTAGCTAGTTGGGTGAATAATTTGTATGGCCGAAGCGCGCTCTTACATATTGCTTAAATTGCATGTTTTGATGTCGGAACTTTGTAGGAAGTAGTCTTGTTGTAACTGAATTATGTTTTATTTTATGGTGTATGTTTTGAGGACCGTAATGATGCTAAAAACAGTGACGTGAAGCGAGTTTTGTAAACATGATTGTGTGCACTTAGTGTGGTGTATTTAATTGTAAATGTGTGCGTGTGAGCGTATACGCACAGAGCGGAGGTGTAGTTTTAGCATGCTTCACTGTATTGTTTGCAGCGCTATGTCTTGGTTTTTTATTTGGTCTGAGGATGATGGTGGCTGATACAAAACTTTTCCATAACACATTATTTGGTTGGGCAAAATGGTTTTGAATTTTTCTATTATGGAATTTTTGGGTAGTAGCCCGGAGTCTGGATGTGAGGTGTTGAGGGCAATAGGCGTCCCATGGGACAATGTGGGTGTACCTGCTACAAGTACACCTCGGCCCAACCCTTCGGGATAGAAGGCGTGATGTTATGTTATTATTTGGCTCTTCAAGTATTATCTACTTGTCGTATTGCCATCTACCTACTGACTGATAGAAATGAACATGGAAAGACAAAGTTAACACCTGACAACGCAACGGAGTCTTGAAGTTTGTATTGTGGGTAAAGACAGTGAATTTGTTTATTTTAAGCATTCATTATTATACGTACACACGGCTACACATCAAGCTATAATTTTCCAGTTTAAGCTGATCTTGCATTGTATAGGATTTCCGTACAATGCGAGGTCAGCTTAAACTGAAAATGTATAGTTTCATGTGTAGCCGTGTTTACGTGGAGAGCTGTCAGGTGGCCCAAGTGCCCACGACCTAGAACTCGTAAGTTGTAGGTCGTGGGTTCGAAGCTGGCGCTTTGCTTTGCGTAAATAATTTCAACACCATTGCTCTTGCTCTCAAAACGGCGAAAGAAAACATCGTGATGAATCCAGCATGTAATAGAATCAAAAATTCGAAGATATTTACCAACCCGCACTGGGCCCGCGTGGTGGATTACAGTCGAGTCTCTCTCACAGAGAGGAGTCCTGTGTCTCAGCAGTGTGGGAACATTATAGGCTGATTATTATTATTATTATAAGCACAGTTCCAAAATTACTTCATAATGCGAAAAACATTATTTAAACACAACTGTTTTAAATAATTCGAAATCAATTCAGTAGTTCCCGCGGCTAAGGAACAATGCCACAAACTTTGCCTCTTCATGGTATCAGGTTTTCTTCATTCGGTGCCTCCCCAACTAACTGCTGACAGTTTCCGAACTTCAACGAGAAACTTCTATAATTTCTCGTCTTAAGTTTGTCTTACTTATTGCACTGTACAATTTATTCAGAATTTCGGTGATAGGTACATTTAAGCGTGATTTTAATTTTCTGATAAATGTAAGAAAGACTACATTTTTTGTGAGTTGTGAGATGGGTCGCACTTAGCAAAGCAATTGATGACAAATGATGTAGCAGAATTTGCAGGGCAATGATGAGGCAGTCACAAAGAAGACATTTCCAACGCAAAGGTATTAAGACGGCTCGAACTCGTTGGTTGGCGTTACTACAAGTAAGGCATGCTAATTATTTCATCATCATTATCAGCCTTTTAATGTTCCCACTGCTGGGACACAGGCCTCCTCTCTGAGAGAGGGAGTGGGCCGTAATTATTTATTTTATTATTTATTATTTATTAAGCAAGGCACACCAACGACATATTTACAAAGATAGTCGCAATAATTAATATCAAGTCTTCAGTACTGTGTAAATACATCACTTATAATCTACCACGCGGGCCCAGTGCGGGTTGGTAGATGTCACAAGTCTTCGAATTTTTGGTTCTAGGACATGCCGGTTTCCTCACGATGTTTTCCTTCACCGTTTTGAGAGCAGTGGTGAGGAAATAATTTACACAAAGTAAAGCGCCTGTCTGGGTTTGAACCCAGGACCTACAACTCGTAAGTCGCGGCCGTTACCGCTGGGCCACCACTGCTCTAATTATTTATTAGTATTTATTTATCTATTTTTATTAATTAAATTAATTTATTTAGTGAAATCGACAATGATTTATAAAGAAAACGAGCGCGTAAAATTTCATGAATAGGTCTATTCATTTTTTTTTTGGGCTTATAAATATTATAAAAAAAGACAATGTATTTACTCAAAATAAAATTATATGAACGATTGAATTATAATTTATCTTTCCCTGTACGGTTTTTATTTTGCCGTTTTCTTATTACATAAGTTATTTATTTACACCCAAACACGAGTTAAAATTTGTGTTGAAATATGGAAGTTTAGACGCTCATAACTTCTAAACCAATGTTCATTTTCTAATTCTGCTTCTATACAGGGCTAGATAATGGCAACGCAAATTGAGATAATATTTAGTTTTAAACGTACACCATCAAACAGAGGAGTAATCACCATACTACGTTTGTATGGAAGAATGACCGACTAGCGTACCCTTAATAGGTAAAAATATAACAATTTTGGTCTTTCTATGTTTTATTTGTTTAAATGAGTTTGCTGCTTTCTTTAGTTGAGATAACTGGCTTCATATTTTTGGTTGATCTGTCTAATATAAATTCGAAAAAAACATTATTATGTTTAGGCTAAGTGATAGCTTTCAAAAGTATGCCCAAGTTATAAATTACAGTCACAGTTTGTAATCTGGTTGTGATTTCATTCCATGGTCTATGATGAACAGAAAGTGAACTCCCATATAACTTAAAGATAAACCCCTTCAACTTTGCACTGCACCAACCATTTCCAACAACCTACAAACAAGCGTATGATTCAACATTTCCTTTATCAATCATCTGGGGTTGACGTGACAAATATACCTCCTCTCGAGGGCTGATGCTTGATGTATGTGAGCATGTGTCAGTGATATGCCAATGTCACGTGCAAGCTTGTAACATGGGTTTAGACATAGAATAATAATGAATTTGCACAGACACGAAACGGTCGCATTATTTAATATTTGCTTCAGGAAGTAGTCGCTAGGGCCATCGTATATCTTGAGGTTGTAACTACCACAATCGGTGCGGATTTTCATGAAGTCAGACGGATTTGAAGGTAAGCATATCATGTAGGCAGGCAGCCCTCAGTTTTGGGGAGTAAGATACGTTCAACACAGTCAAGGCTGTGTTGTAGTTTACGACGCATTTGTAAGACACCCTGCTTGATCACCGTCAACCATGTTTTGGATTTGACCAACACGGATTATATCAGGGTATAGTATTTTTATTTCACGCGCGCTTTACTCGTGGTAACCAAATGAACAAACACGCTGTGAATATGTGTGTAAGCGCAAAGGCTCTGGGTACCGTCCGAGACACGGGCGAAGTTGGAACTGTGTGTGTGTGTGTGTTATGTACCTAACGCTACTCGTCTTCACGCACACATTTACAACGTGTTTGTACACTTGGTTACCACAAGTAAAAGGCGCGTTGCTTTGTGAGATAAAAATACTGTAGTAGGTGCTGGTTTCGGCAGCATCGTCGCTCGCACAAAGAACGAAAAATTTCAACGCAGGGGGTTCAGAATCATGTACCGAATCCATGGTAACAGGCTTCGCGTCGATGTCCCTGACACCCTGTATAAGTTTCGATTCTATTCAGTTTTGTTAATCTATGGTTTAGATCTCTATGACTAATGATTACCAATTGTTGTTCTATGTATATGGGTTGAATTAAAGCAATTGTAGTTGCGGTTGAGCGCTGGATTGATGTTCGATTTGGGCGGTGTGTGGTTTGTACTGAATACGATTATTGTGTCAGTATATTAGCCGTGAGTTCAAGGGCCGTCGGTAGAGAAAGAGACTATGATTCATATATAAATGATGAAAATGTTTGCGGTGTTTTCAACCATACATACTCCTTAACAAGCACGGCTGTTATTGAACAGCAAGGTCAAGGTTAGGTCTTGAGTATGGGGAAATATTATAGAAAGAAACAATTTATTCTCGGTAAAGAAATAGAGGAAAGTAATGGCGACATTAGATGCTACTTAATTCTCATCAACGAAGACAAGAAGTAGTTGCAAAGTTTATTCTTAAAATGCACAAAACCATTTCACCAGAGTATAAACAATACGAGCATTCTGGTCGTAACTGAAACTATGTTACTATTTATCTGCAACTGTTGTTTTAACCAACAGAATTGTGTTACAGCATTTGTTGAAATTCATTCAACATTCGCCCGAAATATTACAATGCGAATTTACATGAAGATTGCTGCTGCAGATAACGTTACCATAACCACATACAGTAACGTTACGTTACGTTTACGTTATAGTTACAAAACGCTGGTGAAATATTTGACACCGTTAATTTATTCTAGGGCATTGTGTTGTATGGGGTTTATGAATCGTAAAAAAGAAAGTTATACTTTTGAGGTTCAACAACCGCGGTTTAGGGAAATTGTTACACGAAGGGGTTTTCAAGTACACGTGTATTTTTTTATGGTTGGATATAAAAAAGTTTTTTTTATGAGAAAAACAATAATTAATCTATAGTTTTCTCAAAAAAGAACTTTCACTACACGTCAGTAACTTTAAAGCATGGCATCGTTTGACACTTTCCCTTTTTGGGATGTGGCAACTTTCAAGTGTTTCAGAAAAACTTGTAATTATACCATTGTTAGAATCAAAAATCAGTGTAACCTTTTCCCAACTAAGCAACTAAGTCGACCCCGGCTTCCAGTCTAACTGGATGCAGCTGAATACCAGTATTTTACATGAAGTGACTGCCTATCTGACCTCCACAACCCATCAGTATCAGATTCGCCCGGGACCTGTTAAATGTTAGAATACGTGTTTTCAAATACAGAAGGCCCAAAAAGGGACATTACTATTACGGGCCCGTTTTCACGCGTACCACAACCACGCCGCATCGAAGCGACAAAATATGGGCAACCAGTGGTTACGTGTGAATAGTGTCGCTGCAGTTTCTTGCAGTTGCGTTATGCTTGCGTTGTGGCTATTAGTTGCGATGTGGTTACATTTATTTATTTATTTGTATATACTTTATTGTACACCAGAAAATACATAGCAAAAAAATAAATTTAACAATACAGATTAACAATCAATAAGTTAGGTTAAGTATGAAACACAAGGTAACATGATCATAGCAGATAGCAGATGGCACACTCAATAGCTTGTAAATATGTACATAGAAGAATAATGAGGAACTGGCCCTAGATTCGGGGCACATAGTATATTAGAGGTTATTTTCACTCGTTCAGCAAGCGGAAGTCAAATGACAGAGCTTCCCTGAGATATTAGTGTTGTACCACGTTTTTAGAGTTGTGATTAGAAACTTACTAAATGTCATTAATGCAACACTCGACTATTCAGAGTTGTACAACGCTACACCGTGTTACGCGATGAATAGTATTGTCCGAATTAAATTGACTAGCAGATAATTTTTCGTGACCAAAATGATTGACATTGAAAATTAGCGGAGAAGACGGTATCATTAAACGATCAAGTAAATGTGATTCAGATACAGTGTTAATCAATAAATCCACTTAGTTGATAAAATATGCAGACCAGTTGAATTGGAAATAGCTATCTTTTGATTAAATACTCTAGCTAATACTATAAGTGGAATGAGAACGAGTTTAAGCCCGTTTATATAGAGCGAGTTTCTAGACTGTTTTATGGCGAGAATGTGTATAGGCTATATTATATTTGCCAGGTAATTATCGCCACATCATGGCAGTCAATCAACTCAACCTATCCCAGTTCATAGCTGGACATAGGCCTCTACCAGGCTGCGCCATAACACCCTGTCCTCTGTCTTCCACATCTAGTCTATCCCAGCCACCTTTTTAAGGTCTTCAGTCCATTTAGCTGGGGAGCGTCCCATACTACGGTTGCAGTAACGTGGTCTTCTCTCCAGGACTCGTCTGCTTGACAGGCCATCGATCGTTTGATAAACATGGCCAGCCCACTGTCACTTCAGCTTGCTTACTTTGCATTCTATGTCGGTAACTCCGGTTCTTTTCCGGGTCAACGCAGTATCTATGTCTTTTTCTTTCATACATCCCTATTCAGGGATGAACAGAATTTCTCTTGCATCGTTAGGCGAGAAACTAACTCCGTGTAAACGAGTTATAAGCTTTCTAGCAACCTTTGGTGTTTAGTTATTGGGACAATCTAATTCTATTTTAAGAAACATTTTCAATTGATTATATTATTAATTCATTTGAAAGACAGTTCGTTGTTCTTTTTCGTTGCCCTTGGAATTTAACAATAGATACCTACAATTCGAAGATATGGTTGGCCCAGAGGCTGATCAATGACTTCTGCGCTATGGTAGGTGGGTTCAATTCTAATATTGAACAAATATTACGGTCTACCTAAATAACTAATTAATTAAAATAAAGTAAACCACTTGCCTAATTCAATGATTTCAAATTATTTGAAAACCTACATAAAATTCTATGATAATCATTTTTAATTGAATACTTACTTTAAATAATCAGTTGTTTAATAATTTTGCATAAGGTCAGTAAAGTTTTAACCAAAACAATAAATAAGAAAAACAAATCTAAGAATAATAATAATTTTATTTATTTGTCAGATGACATGATCCATTAGGGTTAGTAACAACAGGAGCTTATAAACTATGTTAGTAGGTAAATAACAATTAAAACCTTTTATTTTACGTATCAACTTCGTGCAAATACATTGTGCAACGGACTCCATTCTGCAAATGATCGGCCATGCGAATATCTAATTGTATCCCACGAATGTAGTTTAATTTGCAGTAAATGTCACAAGATGGGGACCTGTGTAATGCAAACCTGGTATCTGTGATTTAACTGCAGAACGTGGGTATATTATTATGCTCCTATGTGTTAAATGTAAGTGTGCTAAAATTGCCAAAATAATTCGTTTATTTGGCAATGAGGACAATATTAGAAAATGCCAAAAGAAAAACAACAGAAGCTTATTATTGGTTGGAATATTGGCTGTTCTTATAACCTACTAAGCTTGGGATTTATTCAAAACTAGCTTCTGCCCGCGACTTCGTTCTTTGTAACTTCGTTTTCGTTTTGCGTTCTTTCTGACTTTTTTTCTTATTGCTCGGGGCTCCTCTGACCGTAATTTTACCCTCTAACCTTTCTTAAAATCCGACTGAATGTTACAGAGATTAGCGCGTTCAAAGAAAAAAACCGACAAGAGCGAGTCCGATTCGCGCCCCGAGGGTTCCGTAAGGAGCTTCATTCTTAAAGGTACCTAGATAGTTCTGTACCCAGAAACTAGTCCTCTAAATTGTATGAGCGCCCATACAACTCAGAGGACTATCTTAATTGGCGTCAACTATGTATGTATGGGGACAATCCTTTATTTTCAAGTTTTTTTTTTTATGTTTCTTTTATTTGTGCTGCAAGACCTTGCTTTTTGCCAAATTTCGTGATTTTAGGTCAACGGGAACTACCATTTATGTTTTCGTTCCAAAAATTATAGGGTTCTTCCGATTGACCTAGAATTGTCAATTTTGGTTAAAAGCAAGGTCTTACAGCACAAGTAAAGGGAAAATTCCGAAAAATAAAAGAAATGTTGAAAGTTAAGATACATTTTGGTACTTACAAGTTTTCGCAAAAATCAAAATTTGCCCATATCTTTTTATCGTGTTGACTCAGGACCTTGATTTTTATACACTAGAGTCCCTATTTATGTATAGACTTCAGTATTCTGGTATAAATTTCAACTTTCTAGGTCCATACGTTCCTGAGAAAATCGGTGGTGACACACGGACAGACAGACGGACAAGAGAGTGATCTTATAAGGGTTCCTTTTTTTACCTTTTGGGATACGAAACCTTAAAAATAATCATAACATTCAGCTTTGTCATATTATTGTGATTTTATGTTTTTTTTTCATAATGTGTAAATGCTCAATACGCCTGGCCCGGGCCCTACAGGTTCTCTATTACGACATAAGACTAATTAAACTACGGGTTACCTCTTTTTGGAATAAAGTACTGTCATTTCATTATCGTCAGCATTAGGGAATCTGCTGATTCAGGTCCTCTTCAATTGCACGCTATTGACCTCAATCCTTAGCCACTGCTGTCATCAATCTCAGACGAAGTCAGTGCACATAATAGTAGGTTATTCTGTGTATACAGATAACCCATTGATTAAGTGGCTGTGTAAACCAAGTACACATACAAATTCAATCATCGATGTGAACGCTTTGCTCGATTTAGAGTCATAAAATCACGGCTAATTCCTATTATAAAAAGTCATATCTATCTATTGTTGATGATAGCATGAGCACAGTATAAATAAGTAAGAGTATTGTCTTTGAAAACGGCTGGAACGACGCGCTTCGAAATCTCAGTGTATATCAGTACGCAACCGTCTCGAGTGTGCGGCAGTTACGTACGGACGTGAAAGGTTTATTATCTACCGAGTGAGCGTAGGTAATTATTGTAAGGTCAGTGCTGAGACATATTACTGTTAGGTACTTTATTATACTGTGGCATGAGTAAAGGCTTTCAACCTGAATGATGAGAGTTGTTTTTATTACAAGAAGAAAGCACATACATTTAAATACGATGCAACGAGCAAGAAACTTAGGCCTGAAGCAAACAACAATAAATCCCCGTTTATATCCATCACAAAGGCACAAAATAGAAACAAATTGCTGTTTTGTACAAGGAGCAACGAAAGGTTCCTACTCGAAATCCTATCTATACATGTCTTCGCTATACATGTTGTATTTGATACTTTGTGCGCATCGCAAGCTTGATCGCACAAAAAGTTTGCTGGATGAATAGGCGATCTGTGCATTATTATCACAGCTCCTCGATTTTCTCAACAATAGCAGATTCTTAATCTAGTAATGAGATTGGGCGTAGCTATCAATGCAATGATTTTCTGAGTGTCGTACTGCCTCAGCTTCATCTCAAAGCTCAATCTAAAGCCCTAGAAATATGCGTTACTTGTGAGAGTTTCTCTCAGGAAATGTAACCCTGCTTAGAAGTTGAGCTTTGAAGATTGTACTGTTTCATTCTGTGAATGCAGCTGTAGCTCCTTAAATGTAACGAAGCTTATAATGAACATGAATTGAACAGCTTTGTGTGGATGGAGTAAACCTCGCAAAGTTGAACTGTAGCTATTTCTGAGTTAAGAGTTAAGGTGATATATTGAAAAAAGGGGTCTTTTTCTTTTTCGTGTACCTTATTAGGTTTAAGGAATAGGGATTCAATATTTCGGTGTATGTTTTTTGACTATATGGTCTAGTATCCTGCAAAAGGAATACACGATACAATGAAATTTTCTCGATACAAAAAAATTGCAAAATTTCATCTATTTTTATGTTTTTTTGAGTATCAAAGCGTATCGCTTATGAGTTATTTAATGGAATTTACTTTATAACATAGAGAGTAATCATATCAAGTTTTAAGCAAAGCAGTTTTAGTTTTAATAATACTTTTAATTTATAAAAGACGGCATTTGGTTTTGGCACATATGTTGTTTTATTCCGACCGAACACACAGTATCGTCATCTCTTCTTTCGCCTATAAAAAGTATTGTCATCACTTTCGTTCGTTCATAAATCAGTCGCTCGGTGGAGCTCTTCGACGACGAATCTATGTCATTTTTTTCCAGATCGGTGCTGTCAGATGTACGTAATTTGAATAATTATATTTACAGGAAAAATCGAGTTCAGCAGATTAAAGTTATTTTAAAGTAAAATTAGTGTCGAATAGGCATATAAACTGCGTATAATAGAATAAATTTACGTGACTGTGAACAAAATAACAATTATTTTTGGCTATTTGTGACGTCATATATATAAATTATTTATTAAATATGGGAAGGAAAACCAAAGCAAAATATAACATTTGGAACACATGAGGGCGAGGGCTCAGCACATGATCCCAGTGTAAAAGGTAAGTAAACAATAATTGTTTCTATATACATACTTACAATATCTAATGGGCTCATGAGCTACTTTTGTTGTGGGATTGTTCTATTGTTGATAGATGCCCAATTCCCATCCAATCCATTCGTAACAATAGACTCATTTTACAGGGAATCAATAGAAATTCATGATGATAACGAATCGGAGTCGGACCTTCACTCATCAATTTGTACAACTGGCAACAATATATCCTACCATTGCAAAGTAATACTGGATAAGCACTAAATTTTCTAGAACATAATGTCTGTTTTATTTTTAGTAATTATAAAGAAACAGGATATAACGTATTACTATTGATATTACAAAAAGGTACTTCAAAATTGTGTTAATGACAAATAATACTGTCGTTCTGAAGTTAGGTTGCGCATGCGTGCCGGTATGCGCGCTACCGTTTTATAATAAGGCAGATTGACTACTGCGCAGTCATTTGTAATCTACGTCAGAGCGGCTTCAGGACGCACAGTGGGCTGAAAATCGATCTTCATAGACTTAGGGATCAACTTAGTAATTTTTTTCATTTTTCGGCAGAAATGGGTTTAGGTATCGTATAATGATCAATTTAATGCTATTTCAGTTTTACAATAAACCTTTTCTTTTACTTTATAGCACTTGCTTGAAAAAAATGTATGGAGATGTATATAAAAAAGCATAATCATTTTCTAGGACTGCATCAAGGTAAAAAACAAAAACTCCTTATTGTGAATTAAATTGGGGCAAAATAGTTAACAGGAAAAGAAAATCGAGTTGCACAACTAATGTCATATATTTGGATAGGGGTCACTTATACAAACATAAAACTTCATATAACATAACAGCATAAAGCGTCACGTTTCTGAGATATTCAAAGATAAAAATAACAATCGTTAATAACGAATTTATTTATTTATATTGTAGTTACTTCATGTTGTTAAGTTATTTACACATGAATTAATTGACTACACCTAGTGGATAAAACATAAGATTTTTTAATCATATTCGGTATAAATAATATCATCCGAGAAGGCAGCAGGAGGCTGAATAGGATTTTCTTGGTGTCGCGCCCATGCCATGCACCATATAATACATATACCATATATCACACGTCCTCATTCGGTGAGGAGTATATATATATTTTTGTCTCTTTCGCTCTTAACTGAAATATTACCTATAAAAAATCCTTGTTTCAGGGTTCAGTTTTCGACTTATATTTCGGTGAATAACTCCGAATCCTGACGCTTTAGGATATTATGTTACATGACATTTTTTAATTGTATAAGTGTCCTCTATCTAAATATATAACTTTCGATTTTCAACGCGATTCTGAAAAAAAAAAAAAACGCGGCTTCACGTTAGGGCCACCCTCCATACAAAAATCTTCAAACCCCTTTTATTTATATTATGTTAAAAAAATTGTAAAACTAATATATTATTTCAGAACTAAACATTTTACAACAACAAAATCCAGACCCTGAGTATGATCTTCAACGCAGACATCAGGCGCGGATCCAGCCCTCAAAAAAGGTTGTGGGCACAGCCACCCGAAAATTGGCAAAGCGCGAGTCGGAGTACGACATTGACATATTATTATTATCATAAAACGTCAGTTAGTCGTTTAGTGGCCAGCGAGCACTACTTCCAAGTTGTTCACAACTTGGAAGTAGTGCTCGCTGGCCACTGCCACTACCCACTCGCCTAGCGCGTGGTTGGTCATAGTTCTAACCTAACCTATTTTGTCGGGGTGCCACAAGCGGCGTGGAATTAAAATAACACTTAAAATTATTTTGTGTGTGAAATATTTGTTTTTGTTTTAAATCATACGTAAGAGGGAACATCGATCTTGACGGGGGTTCCCCGACCGCACACGTTTTTATTTATATTCATGAATTATTGTCTAATAGTTCTAATATTCTGCACAATTATTACGTATTAATAATTAAATACGGGTATATGACCCAGTTTGTGCCCAAGGTTTTCTGGTATTTGTACAGCATCCATATTTGACTGAGCTCTTCTTTGAAGCATAGCCCATGCGTGCTCAATGGGATTAAATTCTGGCAATTGAGCAGGCCACGGTAGGACGTTGATAATTATTATCTATGGCAAGTGTCTTTGTAACGACGCTGGCAGTGCGTGAACGTGCATTATGGTGAATAAGCAGAAATGAAGCATCAAATTAGGTGCGCAAGGGAATGAAAACATCTAATACAATCATTTCAGCGTAAATTTGTCATTGAGATTGCCTTTTATCCACATCAGTTCGGTTCTTCCGCCGATCAAAATACCGCCCATATCATGATTATTCCAGCACTGTACGCATGGACTTCCTGGCATAATTTTTTGCGTTCTTGGCATCCAGGGGTCCTCCAATACCGTGTATGTCTAGTATCTGGCCTCTTATTAAAGCGAGATTCGTCTTTAGATATTATGTGGATAACGGTGTCGGTCGCTGTCGGTGACGATAACTACAGTGTGAAAGCAAGTCCCCCGCGGCGTCTGTCTGTCTGTCTGAACGAGATAAACTCAAAAACTACCAAACGGATTTTCAAACGGTTTTCACCAATAGATGGAGAAAGGATGGATTAAGGTTTTGTGTAAATTGGCTGAAATATGACGATTATTGTTGAAGGTATCGGAAAAAATCATGCCGACTGGGAACTTTACTGGCGTGCGCCGCGTAAACCGTAAAAGATACGTAAAAATAATGTTTGAAAGAATGGTTCACCTTAAAAAGTTTAACAAAAAATCCGCAACGGCATACGTCTATCTTATAAGGATGGCCCATAGTATCCATTTTTATCTTTTACAACTTGCTAAAAATTTTATTGTTAGGTATTTCCGAAGCTATTATGACCGTTATTTTAATAATCCTTATCCAATAAAATATGTTATTAAATTGGGCATTTAGTTTAGATTAAAATCATATCATTGACATCATATCATTTAAATGAATAGTTTAAAAGATATCGCAGATTCAAAATTACGCGTAGCAAAATAATTTTATCGTTGACGCGAACGCGGGCGCAGCGGTAGGTAGGAGTCTATGACCTCCTCGGCTTTTAGGTATGTAATCTCGGTGGTACGTTCCCGTGGGATATTTTGCGACATCCACGAGGGCGAAGCCGCGGGTAAAAGCTAGTAAATTATAATTTGCTACAGAAGCAGTAAAAAATTATAAATTAATTATGGATAAAATCCCAACTACGGAACCCTTCATTGTGCATGCCGTGCCGGTTTTTATATAAATAATACAGAAGATTAATTAACAATTTTTAATTTCATGTTGTATAACTATAATTAATAAATATTTTAGTTGATAATTAAATATTTTGTATTATTTGTGTCCTCCATAGCTCGCTATGTGCAAAAGTTTCATAGACTGAGATAAACTAACGTTCCGTACTCAGCACGCACTATTTTCATAGGTAAATGTTTCCGTCTTTATCTTGCACTTTTAGTTTGACAGTTGTGCGGTAGTGACAAGAATAATGCCAAACATGCTAAATAAGTAATATTTGAAATTCCGGTCTGCGATTTCGTTAGTTCAACTTTTGGTCACTGGTTCAGATAAGTTTGTATCAGTGACGTGGCAGCCGACCATTAAAGATGGAACCGCCACTCCCCGCGTGCGGGGGAAATAAGCCACACCCGTCAAACTAATATTTATTTTCAAGGTAGGCCCTTAATTAATTAAAAGGCGCATAAGAAAAAAAACTGGCTAAGTGCGTGTGGACCACGCACAATGAAGGGTTCAAGAGTTCCGTAGTTGGGATGGATTTATCCCAAAAATAAAATTAACTTGTAGTCTAAACACATATACAACGATATTATTATTCTTCAACTGCAAATGTAAGTTTGTAATAGAAAAAATAAATTGTGTGATAAAACTACAATTTAACTATTTTCGGACCTTTTTCTTCACATATGCTGTAAGTCCTTGCTTCCTGCCAAATCTCATGCTGCTACCAAGGTCTTTGTTGCCATCAAGTTGTTTTTCAAGCTTTGGCTAAACTGAAACAAGCGAGCGAACGGGATGCCACACGACATTCGCTTGCGCCGATTGTGTAAAGTAATTTATAAGGAAGTGTACAAACTGGCGAGAATATTGTTATGTGACATCCAAGTCATGAAAACAATCGACGCGGACAGTCGCGTCCATCATCCCACTCACTCACTGTACTTTCATCATCATCATCATTTCAGCGAAAAGACATCCACTGCTGAACATAGGCATCCCCCAAGCACCGCCACTTCAACCGATTATGTGCTTCCCGCATCCAGCGGATTCCTGTGGCCTTCACAAGGTCATCAGTCCAACTTGTGGGAGGCCTTCCAACGCTTCGTTTTCCGGTACGCTGTCGCCACTCCAGAACCTTTCGGCTCCATCGGTCATCTGTTCTACGAGCTATGTGCCCTGCCCATTCTTCGAGCTATGTCGGTTACCTTAGTTCTCCTACGGATCTCTTCATTTGTGATACACCGCACTTTGCCCATACCTAAAACAACCAGTTCTCATTCTCACGCTTCAGAATCCTGGTCTACTAGATTAAAGCAACTGTACACTTTGGGAAAGAATTTTCTAGGAATAGACTTATCCGGTCTCCTACATCGCAGCACTACTTCGAATCAGTTCTACCTTCCGCATTTCGTGATCAGAATCGGCTTATTAATTTCAAATTCTTATGTGTTCAATGAAATGATGAAATGAATGATATAGATGTATTTGTGAAGGCCGCAGGATTCCGCTGGTTGCAAGAAGCACAGAGCCGGTCTCTGTCCAGCAGTGTATGTCTTTAGGCTGAAATGATTATATTCTTCTTTTCGTGTGGTTATTGACTAACCTGGTGTCAGAGTTTTAGAGCCACCCATGGGCCCCTGACTTGGCTTCACATGCCGTAGAGAAATATCTCTCAGACCATTCTCACCTCTCACCATTTATGAAGCAAGTGATAATTATACAAGACGCACATGAATCCGAGGTCCTTGGTTCGAATGACTTGGCAGTCCGAAATGATGATGATATCCTAAACGCTTTCCTAATTCAAACTAATGAGAGCTCAACTTGCTTTAGAACTATGTACTGATGGAAGTACGTGCGCCAATCACGGTAATTGATATACAAATTAGTTAATACGCTCTCGGCATTAAGTATGAATTAGTGAACAAGATTGTTAACATAATGTAGCAGTAATTATTGTTAAGAGCTGATTGATAAGAGGCCGCCATGAATACGCGATAATGCTGAATAATGTTAGACCGTGATTACTGAGCAAAGAAAAAGCGGGCATTGACCAACTTGCTTGCTTTTGCTTAGAGCATTTTGACGATTTCAAATCAAAAAAACACAATAGACGATGTATATCTAGTAACTTAATCCGCTTAACCGTTCTTAAAGAGTTAGAGAACCCTGTAAGAAATCGACACGTGTTTCGCCTCTCAACGAGGCATCCTCAGGACGACGATTGACCCGTTGCGAACTCGGACACGAAGTGTTATCAACGCGAGCCGAACGCAAAGCTCGCGCTTCGGCTCGCGTTGATAACACTTCGTGTCCGAGTGTTACAACAACTTACAGTTGTTTTTCCTAAAACTCGTGTTTGTCTACATGTTTGGCAAATAAATAGCGAACGCAGATTATACTAACAATAAAGCTGAAGAATTTGTTATTTTTTGTTTTCGTCGTCGAATTCAAAAAAATCTTTTTGCATTTGATAGCCTAAAAGGTTAAAATCACGCTAGGACCCTTAAGAGCCAAAAATAATAGTCAGAAAGAACGCTAAGCGAAAATGAAGTAATAGCGCGGGCGGGCGATGCGATGCGACGGAATCGATCGGGGAAACAAGAAATTTCACGCCGACGAAGTCGTGGGCTGTAGCTAGTACCTAAACAAAATCGAATCTTATCACTATTCTTCTTGATGTTTTTGTTACCTCGTAACGGTAACGATGATAATTTCTTTAACAACACAATCTCGACTTTGTAATAAGAAAAGTAAATGAATATGTAAGTCCTGTATTGACTCTAAGCAGTTCTATTCCATTTTCATTTACGAGTTCTGTAACTACTATGAAGAACTTTACTGACTCTGAAGTCTGCAAGCGTAATGATAAGGTCTCCAAAGTTATCTTATTTGGTTGCCCATTCTGATGCTTTTTAGGGTTTGAAAAGGAATTGTCTAAATTAGCCTATTTTTATATTGGCCTCAATTTTAACCAATTACTTTTGGAAATATTTGGGTTCGAAGAGTTTGACAACAGAGCGATAAATTATTATTTTTTAAATTAAGCCAAAAACTCGTAGGCAAACCTAGGCGATATGACAATGTGAAAGACAGAGTTAGTATTTCTGTATATTATCCGAATAATCGACAACACTTTTGGTCACAAATACTCCTAGGCGTGACATAGATCCAGATCATTCGCAGATGTTCTGTACAGGAGTTTAATTTAACTTCTGGAGGGAGGTGGGCTGGTTGGAATAACCACCAAACAGCCGCCATGGACGTCGCACAATGGTTCTGACGGACTAAATACGGAAACCAAACCCCATACCATAACATAAGATAGGCGTGACATTATTTCCATTATTCTTATCACTATTTACTATTTATATGATCATAAAGCGATACACAAACTCACGCCTTCTTCCCATGGGTGTAGGCACAAACTACAGAACGCCACCTGCTAAGATCCTGACATACTCCTTTTGCTTCGTTAATAACGCTCATACGGTCATACACTACTTCCGGTTGCGAGGTACTACGCACCTAACCTTTCTGAAGATCATCACCAATAATGTCACTATATTATGTCCATCTAGTGGGTCCCCTTCCGGCGTTTCCACTCACATCTGCGGTGTACACCTTATACCTTTTGTTAGTCGCCTATCATTCAACCTCTTAATATAACAAAACCATCTAAGCATACTTTTTAAAATTATTTATTAATTTTTATTTATTAAAACTTTATACACAAGTAAAAAAAAATACTGTACAAAGGCGGACTTAATGCCTGTGGCATTTTCTACCAGTCAACCCTAGGATGATGCAGATACAAAACATGGCAGGTGCAATATAAGGGGTAGATAAATTGAAAATGAATACTTACTAATACATAGGTACATACATACATACAGGATGGAAGGGTAAACACCGTTGTCACTCAAACTATGGGTAGTTGGCTTAAAAACATAAAAAACCGAGTAAAAATAAATTACGTTATTTTCTTTAACAAATATTAAAAAGGTTATTGTCCGACACCGTCCGCAAATTCATGGATATGCGCCCGCCCGAGTGACGTAATCGATCGCCGGCCGTCCTACCTACCTACACAACACATGAATAAATACAATACAACCTTTTCCTGGCTTAATACAGGCAAAAATACCTACCTTAGGAATTGCGTGACGATTCTAAATGTACATCTTTAAAAAAAAAAGTTGTGATTTTCCATTGAATTTATGTTCTGTAAACGAAACCAAACCACTGGTTTGAAGGATAGCGGTGTTTACCCTAACACCCTGTATAAACCGAATAAACTTTTATTTTTATTAATTACTAGCTGCCCGTCCCGGCTTCGCACGGGTAAGCACTTATTCACGGGCGCCTACCTACCCTACCTACATACATACATACATACATACATACCTACCTACCTACCCTACCCTAACCTACCTACTTACCTACCTACTTACCTACCTACTTACCTACCTACTTACCTACCTACTTACCTACCTACTTACCTACCTACCCTACCTACCCTACCTACCCTACCTACCCTACCTACCCTACCTACCCTACCTACCCTACCTACCCTACCTACCCTACCTACCCTACCTACCCTACCTACCCTACCTACCCTACCTACCCTACCTACCCTACCTACCCTACCTACCCTACCTACCCTACCTACCCTACCTACCCTACCTACCCTACCTACCCTACCTACCCTACCTACCCTACCTACCCTACCTACCCTACCTACCCTACCTACCCTACCTACCCTACCTACCCTACCTACCCTACCTACCCTACCTACCCTACCTACCCTACCTACCCTACCTACCCTACCTACCCTACCTACCCTACCTACCCTACCTACCCTACCTACCCTACCTACCCTACCTACCCTACCTACCCTACCTACCCTACCTACCCTACCTACCCTACCTACCCTACCTACCCTACCTACCCTACCTACCCTACCTACCCTACCTACCCTACCTACCCTACCTACCCTACCTACCCTACCTACCCTACCTACCCTACCTACCCTACCTACCCTACCTACCTACCCTACCTACCCTACCTACCCTACCTACCCTACCTACCCTACCTACCCTACCTACCCTACCTACCCTACCTACCCTACCTACCCTACCTACCCTACCTACCCTACCTACCCTACCTACCCTACCTACCCTACCTACCCTACCTACCCTACCTACCCTACCTACCCTACCTACCCTACCTACCCTACCTACCCTACCTACCCTACCTACCCTACCTACCCTACCTACCCTACCTACCCTACCTACCCTACCTACCCTACCTACCCTACCTACCCTACCTACCCTACCTACCCTACCTACCCTACCTACCCTACCTACCCTACCTACCCTACCTACCCTACCTACCCTACCTACCCTACCTACCCTACCTACCCTACCTACCCTACCTACCCTACCTACCCTACCTACCCTACCTACCCTACCTACCCTACCTACCCTACCTACCCTACCTACCCTACCTACCCTACCTACCCTACCTACCCTACCTACCCTACCTACCCTACCTACCCTACCTACCCTACCTACCCTACCTACCCTACCTACCCTACCTACCCTACCTACCCTACCTACCCTACCTACCCTACCTACCCTACCTACCCTACCTACCCTACCTACCCTACCTACCCTACCTACCCTACCTACCCTACCTACCCTACCTACCCTACCTACCCTACCTACCCTACCTACCCTACCTACCCTACCTACCCTACCTACCCTACCTACCCTACCTACCCTACCTACCCTACCTACCCTACCTACCCTACCTACCCTACCTACCCTACCTACCCTACCTACCCTACCTACCCTACCTACCCTACCTACCCTACCTACCCTACCTACCCTACCTACCCTACCTACCCTACCTACCCTACCTACCCTACCTACCCTACCTACCCTACCTACCCTACCTACCCTACCTACCCTACCTTCAACTACCTATCATAAGAACCATCTCCATACTATAACAAACACAACAAAAAAAAATAAGCCAAATCGGTCAAGCCGTTTTCATGTTATGTCGTGACAACGGAAAACGGGTTTCATTTTTATATATATAGATTGTCACTACATCATTCTTTTAAACCGCAACGTTGCCTTATCACATCATTCCTGTATTGAGAAGGTCATATGAATAGGTACATGGTAGGCTTCTACGTAATGCGTACGTACGTATTACGTAGAAGCCTAAACACATTCACCGTTAATGGTACCTTTCGACAAAATAATAATATACTGTGAATGAACCGCCTTCACTTAATTAAGTGCCAAAGGTTGCCTACAAATGAGATTAACTGTGACGTATTGATGTCATACAGGAGTCCTACGCACTGAGTTGGTTCACTTTGTTCACGGTATTTTAATGTTACAACTACTTACAGGATTTAGCATAGAAGAGAAGTTTATATAGTAAACAACTGGAACTTCAAAACCGTTTCGCCCTGCTGGAACCCACAGGTACTGTTGACGAGAAAGCCGATGAGAGTACTACACGACGTCTCCCGCAGACTCTTTCCATCTCAGCGAAACAATAAGGTGTCTAAACTTTCCTCGGAGACTCTCGGACTTATGAGGGAAAGACGAGAAATGCCATGCACGTAGCCGTGGCCTTAATCTTAAAGGTCAAAAAGATTAAGGTCGCAATTGAACAGAACCGAGGGTAGTTAACACTAGGCGTCACCGAAATTAATCTGCCTAGCCTTTTCACAATTATCGCGGTCGGCTTGCAGTTTAACCGGATGCAGCTGAAAACCAGTATTTTACAAGGAGCGACTGCCTATTTGACCTAGTATCTGGGTAACGTGATATCCCTTGGTAAGAATGATTGTTAGATTTTTGAGCTTCTGACTATCCGTAACGATTGTTAAAGATCTACGAATGACAGCCGGGACCAACGGCTTAACGTGCTTTCCGAGGCACGGAGGAGTCTTGGTATTATGTAAAGATGGTCACCCATCCACGGACCAAGCGCGACAAGCGTAGGTTAACCTGAACGATCGACCTGCGGCTGTTATTACTTAGCCACAAGCCCCTTACTGTGTGTACATAAATAATAAAATAAATATATAATGAAAGGCATGGCGATGAATAGCTATTTTATGCGAGTAACGCTATTACCCCGAAGGTTTTTGTTTACCTATTCCTTCTTTGATCGTATACACAGTTACATATCAAGCTATACATTTCCAGTTTAAGCTGATCTCACATTGCATAGGATTTCCGTTTCAATGAGAGGTCAGCAAATTTATGTAACCGTGTGTACCTTCTTTAAAAGCACTCGCTACAATAAGTTTAACTTGACACTAGGCAACTATAATTTAGAGATTATTTTTGTTACTGTACCAACAACGTTTATAATTAGGTTACAGCTTTTTCATGTTCCGGCCACCATTTTAAATCGGCAGCTAGCTTACTCAATCAAAATTCGAAGCTCATAATTCATCTATAGAAAAAATGTGACATATTTTTTAAATTGTTACACTTTATATTCGCGTCACGCCAACTGACTTGCCTTAGAATTTTGATGAGGTTGTCACCGAAACGTTTTTCATTTCATCAGAAATAAATTACTGAAACGTATTGATTATCTTTAGATTAGATACAGAATGAACAGCCCCCTTAACAAAAAGTAAAAAGTGTCTTGCATGTCGAACTAAGATAAAAACAACAATAAAAACAATAAACTTTTTGCCAGGAGCAAAAAGGCTCTTGTATGTCAAACCTAGATTAAACAATACAGTAAAAACAAAAACTTTTAGCAAGGAGCAAAAAGGCTCTTGCCTTTCCTAGTTTAACACACAACAATAAAACAAAATCTTTATGCTCAAAGCGAAACGGCTCTTGAATGTCAAACTTAAATAAAAACACAACTACAAAAACAATTATTTTTAGCTTGAAGAAAAAATTCTCTCTCTTTCTTATCGAAACTAGATAAAAATACAACAGTAACAAAAAATCCGTTTTGTTTAAAAACGCACATTTATTGAGCAAATTACCTACACATAAAAAAACTGTTGAAACAGTAGTTATCGCGTCGTTAAGGAAATATGTTTTGTTGAACAGCAATTAAACGCAATTGCAAGCATTCCCCTGAGCTCCAAATGCTTTACACTTTATGTTCAAGTAACTATGTATTTACATGTAGGCGTGACATATACAAACAGTCATCGCTTTATCGTACGTACAACCCTATAGATTCTAGATAAAGGAAGATCAATCTGCCTAGTCTTTTCCCAACTATTTTGGGGTTGGCTTCCAGTCTAACCAGATACAGCTGAATACCAGGATTTTACATGGACCGACTGCCTATTAACTGGGCAACCCAGTAAATGGGTAATACCCTTGGAAACACTGGTTGCCAACCTTTTCGGGGCTTCTGACGACCCGTAACGACTGTCAAAGATCCACGAATGACAGCCAGGACCAACGGCTTAACGTGCTTTCCGAAGCACGGAGCAGTCTCGGTAAATATCACCCACCCATGGACCAACCCAAGCAAGCGTAGCTTAACCTGGTGGTTCGACCCATGCGGCTGTTATTACTTAGCCACGAGCTCCTTCTCGATTCTAGATAAAGGTCTAAGTTTTATATAGCATTGATGGTCTAGTGCCCGCAAGCGCAAGCGCTACTTCTGAGCATGAGGTCCTGGATTCGATTGTGTTTTTGGGTTTTTCCATCTGGAATTTTCAGTAGCAGCCCGGTCTCTAGATGTGTGCTCGGTTGATGGCAATATGTTCACGTACTACATGGGGCTGTAACATAACTGGTGAAATGTCTCGGTTGATGGCAATATGTTCACGTACTACATGGGGCTGTAACATAACTGGTGAAATGTGGGTATACTATAAGTTCACCCCTGCCTAAACCTTCGGAGAAGACGGTCGTGATGTTATATTTTATATTGCCTGCAAAATATATACACTTGTAAAACAGTAATTATGAGAAAATGTGCCTTATGGACTTGAAAACATTTATATCTCCCCCAAAATTGGAACGTCATTTTATACCCTTGGACAATGTATTGTCTGTTCCGTTATACATCAAGTAATTTAGCTCAACGTCAGTTATACAAAATTATGGCGTCCATTCAACGGCGCCACCTGCAGATGGCATAGCGGCTTGACGTTGCCTACTCATTCGCCTAGAATTAATTCCACCAGAATTAATTCCGAGTACCTCAACCACTTTATAGGTAACAGTTTGTTCTTATTACGTACCCACAACGGTTATGTCAGCGTCTGAGACGGAATTAAACCGGCCTTATTGTTGTGAATTACTATTTTGTCTGGATGTCTAAGGCGAAAAGTTGAGCTTATTTTTTTTTGTGGAAACGTGCCTGGTGTTTCGTGGGATTACAGCTAGAATCAGCAATTGATGCTTTAAGGCTCACAAAAGACGATGATATGTAATGTCTGAAACAACCGACTTCCAATAAAAAAACACAAAAAAGTGAAAATAAAATCTTTTTACAAAAAAAACACTAAAACGTGAAAAATTTGTTTAATTTCAGAAGTTTTTGGTTTAAAATTATCTTTTTTTGCCACCGACTTCCGAAATTAAACTTATTTTTCACGTTTTAGTGTTTTTTTTTTTATATCGGTAGTTTTTTTTTTGTAATAAGTTTTTTTTTTACTTTTCAGGCGTGGAACTTACCCAACACAAATTCTTTACCACAACCTGCTATGTAAGTAACAGTGACAGGAACTTATTATAACATACATCCACATATACTAAGTGGGATAAAATACGTATATTGAAGCTAACTCAAAAACTACTCAGGAAAAGTAATTAATAAAAAAATATATGGGACCACCGCGCAAGCTTCCTTTACCAAATGAAAAATTATTTTCAAAATTGGTCCACAATTGACGAAAATACCGAGAGACATACCTACATAAAAAAAATACAAAATATACATAATGTTGAACATAGGACCGCCTCCTTTTTTGGAAGTCGGTTAAAAATGACTGCGCTCGGTTTATGGTATCCTGTATAACATGATGTTGGACATAATGTGTAAAAGCGAGCAGAGGGATCAATAAAATATTATTAGCATACAGTTTTCTTAACGGGAATTGAAACATAAAATGTTGTTCGCACTTAAGGGCCCGGAGGTAGCATTACGGCCAAGATACTTTTTGGTAAAATTCTTTATTTTCAAAGGTTGGTTATAAACCATCACTTTACTTTCAAACAAAACCTGGCTTTATCTGGCTAGGTGTACCTGAAAACCTTATTCTAAGTTAGGGTCAGTTCACACCGAGACGTGACGCGACGCGACGATGCTTGAAAGAGGCCAGTGGTTTCGCGAGACGCTTCGCGACGTCAAAAGCGCATCGTGAAGTCGCTGGCATCGCCACGCCTCGTTGCGCAACGAGACACAGCATGGCGCAGCGGAATGTGTTTACGTTCGCCGCGAGGTCCCGCCCCGTAGCTAATAGTAGAGACAAGTCCCCACGACAACTTCACGCGGCCTCGCGGCCGCGGCGCGGCGGCGTCGCGCTGCGCCACACGGCTTCGCGAGGCGCAGCGCCGTTCTTGCACGCCACGAAGCACCGCTGCTGCATTGTGATGCGCCGCACTACGCCGCGAGGCATGCCGCGGCGCGGCGGCGGCGGCGTCGCGCTGCGCCACACGGCTTCGCGAGGCGCAGCGCCGTTCTTGCACGCCACGAAGCACCGCCGCTGCATTGTGATGCGCCGCACTACGCCGCGAGGCATGCCGAGGCGCAGCGAGGCGTAGCGCGACGCCGCGGGCCATTTTCGAATTATCTCAATTAAATCTGTCTTATTAAATCTTTTGGTGTAGAAATCAAAGTTATATTTTGTATCACTATCTTAAAAAGTGCGCAGAGCATCGCGTCACGTCGCGTCTCAATGTGAACTGACCGACAGAAAAGGAAAAACAAAATAAAATTATATGACATGTAATAATAAAAAAAAAATACCTGTTCGATGAGGGACATGATTCTATAGTCTTTGTTCTAGTGCTTTTCATACTAAAATGACATTAATTATGTAGTTAGTCTGTTGTGATAATTCTCATTTCTTGATCACTTGACTTACAAATGAAATTAGAATATTATTAGTACGTTTACATAAAGTCATGGAAAAGAAGTGCCGTAAATATCCATGTGAATAAACATCTACATATTCTTAGCAAATTGCATGAAATCTCACTAAGGTTTTATTGTAAGTGCCAATCTGCTCGAACAAAGCACAAAAATAATTAAATTTATATTATTTGGGGCTAAAAAAGATTTGTTAATAATGCAGTATCGTGTATAATGGCGTCAGATCATGGCCGCGACAGTAATGGACATTTGAACTGTAGTTAGAAGAAAATTATGTGATTTTTTTTTAGCAACAAGCAGTTCCTAATTTAATTTGATGTTTAAAGACTCCCACAGATGACGTAATGTTGCTACGCGATTCTGGTAGAACAATTTCCAAAGATTTCTTATAAATTATTTTATTAGAGTCACGTCGCGCCTGTTAGCGAAAGCCTTAATACTTTTCTTGTGTTTAAATAACTGTATTTTATTGATTAACTGTAAAAAATAACATGCTTATCCCTATTGTAACAAAGTAATTAATTCAAATTTATATGAATGATACCAGCTGAATAAATTAAAATTATAACGGTGTTTATAAAATAGTAAATGTTATTACAAAACAACATAATTCAATAGCAGTGGTGGCCCAGTGGTATTGGCCCCGACTTACGAGTTGTAGGTCGTGGGTTCGAACCCAAGCAAGCGCTTTACTTTGTGTAAATAATTTCAACACCACTGCTGTCAAAACTGTGAAGGAAAACATCGTGAGGAAACCGGCATGTCTTAGAACCAAAAAATTCGAAGACATGTGACATCTACCAACCCGCACTTGGCCCGCGTCGTAGATCACAGCCCACTCCCTCTCCCAGAGAGGAGGCCTGTGTCCCAGCAGTGGGACATTAATAGGCTGATTATGATTATTATAATTCAATAAAAAAACAGATTTATAATGGTTTGCTATTATTTGGCAATAGCGTTTTATCATTTTCAACATTAAGCATTTAAGTAGTTCATATTGATTCTGATTGTGTTTATTGTGCACATTCTAATAAATTGAAAGTTGACATCAAATCAGTCGGCGTCGGAGATTCAATAATTAAATTAAGCCTGACTCAGGAGGACGATCAATCGTGTCTCCCGAGATTATGAAACCAGGAAGAAGCCAATTAATTATGTGAAGACGCCTTTCCTGCGAAAACTATTTAACACTTTACAGGAAGAGATTTTATAGAGAAAATTAAAAGTTAAAAAGTTATACGGTCTACTAAACGTTAATCGTTTTATCTCAGAAATAGCGATTGTTGCTAAATGATCTTTAAAAAAAAGGCTGACAACAAATATTTTACTTCTAAAACAAACAGGAATATTAACAATAAATTAATGTAATGACTAATTACTTTAAAAAAATATTTTCGTTTAATCGAAACCACCTTCATCACAACAAAACGGGGGCTCATAAAAGAGTACATGACGCGTTTTCAACCTCATCAGAACGTGCCATAGGTTATAAATGCGGGAACTGCAACCGAATAAAGTGCTGCTTAATTAGGGGCACTAATTGATCGTCCCTCAATTCCGATGGTGTATGAATTAAGGTCATCGTTCATTATAGCAGCACGGCTCCGACACGGCAAATATCTTGTCAATAAAGTTAGGATTTTAAGTCAAATGTATTAAAGTCTATTTTACAATAGCTATACAAAATAGTGGATGGCTCGCCGGCAGTGAGCGGGTCGCGAGCCATCACACGGCGCGCCGACAGCACGCTTCAAGCGAGGAGCCCGCTCGCCGGCTCCTCGCTGTCCACGTGGTGACGCCTCGCCGTCCGCGGGGTGACGCCTCGCCTGCCGCACGGTGACGCCTTGCTTGTGAATAAACAACAAGCTGTTATCGCACCGGTGGCGTGCCGGCAGCGAGCGGTCGCCTTGTTTACGGCGCGTTGGCGACTAGGAGTCGCCTTGCTTACGGCGCGTTGACGACTAGATTTTTCGAGGCGGTGCCGGGGCGCTACCGTGCTGGTGCGGTGCTGTTATAATGGGCGATGACCTTTAAGGTACCATTTCGTACCCGACCGCAGGAGGCAACTGTAGGCGAAGTGTCGCGGCGTCATGTCGCGACAACACGTCGCGGCGTCATGTCGCTGCAGTCATGATTCCCAACCTGATCGCAGGAGGCAGCAGCCCGTAATCCAGTCGGTAGATCGAAAATAGAAAAACGTGTTGTCGCTCGAGCGTTGGCGGCACTACTGGTCTGCGGTCGGGCTACACGTGTTGCCTGTCACTCGCCCGTAGCTGCTGACGACGTATCGCTAGCTACGGAATGTATTTCATAGAAATTCATAGAAACCAGTCGTGTCGCGGCAACACGTCGCCTGTAGTAGCCTCCTGCGGTAGGGTACAGAATTGTACCTTTAAGATTGCCCGTACTCTTAATGTATTTTGTGATTATAAACAAAATCTACGTATGTTATCATTTTCATTAGCGTTAAAACTAATATTCTAGCTGAAACACGTAAGACCCTCACCTATTTCTGAAGGTAAATAAGGGGTTAAATCAAGATACCTAAGCAAACAATTGAAGGTTACATACGCTGCTTACGTACATAAACTAAATGCAATAACAATCCCCTGCGGATTTTGAAGGCACCTATTATTATACAGGAAGATTCTTGGGTTCGTGAGATTAGGTAAACTAATTATAATAACGGGAACCAAAACAGACTACGATGGATAAGGAAGCTACAAAGTCAATAACCTGTACCTATACAACATGTCAAAGAAAACCTGTCCAATCCGTGAAGGGATTGTTAGGTATCGTACTGAGAGTCTATTTATGTGGTAAATTCAAGAAAAAAAGAAAAAAAAATTCGTTCATTTTTTTTCAATGGCCAATTTCACCAGGTTTTTTATTACATGGGCACGGGCGGCTGTCGTTTAGCGAGTGTTTACAGGTCATAACTTATGACCCCTGTTGAAAATTTGCAATTTTTTATGATTTTGGGGTAATTCTGGTACTAAAAACTTGATTTTTGGATGGCAATATTTTATAGAAATCGTATTACTAGTTTCCAAGATATTCTTGTTATTCTTTGACTAAACAAACGTTACACAGAAAGTAAATTACCCTGCCATCAATATTGACCCCATATCTTGCCCAAACAAGCAGCTTATAACGCAGTGTCTACATAGATGTTTTCCTTTCATTTTCACCCCTTAAACAGTCAAAAAAATATCCATTTTCCTATATCTTGCAGCAAACATTGTTTCAATATCGTAACCACACCTCTAACCGGAGATAGGCGGTTCAAACTTTAGCATTACATACGTGATACGTACCCATACATTGTGAGAGTTATCATAACGTTGTACAAACTCGAACACTGAAAGCAATTTGTCTGTTACATGAATGTTTCTCGTGTTGACAAGGACTCCCATTCCATATTCAAACTGGAATGGGCTTCTTGTTTGTTGGGCGCTAATTTGAGCAGAGATTTTGTAATTAAGGTTTAGTTTCTTGATTTTATCACGATGACCAATGTTCATGGAATAATGCAGCCTTTTTTTTTTCTTCTCTTGTTTTAGAACCGTTACTAAAAGTACAGGTTCTGTTTTGGTACTTAGCGGTTCTTGCCATTTCGGTACCTGGGTACCGGTTTCAGATGGTACCGGTTTGAAATGGGTACCGGTACTCTACCTAACAAGTACCAGTACCAAATTCAGGTACCCGGCGCGTACCACAAATCTCATATTTATACGAGGTACCTCGTACGTTTGGCAACCTTGAAAGTTATTTTTCTAATGCCTATTATCTATCCTTTTAACTTACTATGTCCGTTTTCTCACTTTTAACTTACGGAAACATTTGTTTGGTACCGGTACTGATTAAAAATACCAATAGTACCGGTTGTTATGGTATAGGTACTACTTCTGATACCGGTATCACACCATGGCCAACGGTACCGAGTCCCAAAATACCGGTATTTCAAGCGAGGGCTACTTTTGTTTGTCACAACTATGATACGGAGACTATGGAGTCACTTTAATGCACCCTTTCGTTTTTCTTAATGTTTTCGTCAGATGCAGAGCATTTTATACACGCTCTGGCTGCCAAATATTAACTTGTTATCGAATGTATGGGTAAACCCATGTTTGCTTGTGGTTTTTAACAATGCGTGTGTTCCGTGTCGAGAAAAAGGAGTATGTAAGGATAGTTGGCGTTCTGTAGTTTCTACTTACCCCGAGGAGAAGGAGGCGTGAGTTTATGTATGTGTATGTGTGTGTGTATGTGTTTATGTACATTTCCAGATAGTATTATTAAACATTGTGAACCATAGTCACAGCAACCAATAAAAAGAGTATGAAAACAATGTATTACTTTATCTACGAGGTTCTACGAACCTAACTAAATATTTTGCTAGAAGAAAGGATACGAAATTAGATTTCTTTTTCTATCTAGATAATAAATTACTTAGCTCGCCTATGTAGGCCTTACTAAGATAAATGTTGATACATGTGTTTTATCTGGATATTGACAGCTTGTAATAATATTGAATACTAGTAGAACAAAGCTTTGCGGGATCGGTTAAGTAATAAAATATTCCTATCCCTACAATCTATAATACCTACATAGGTACAGACGCCAGCACATCAAGTTACTACAATCTGTCAAATTTCTTTAATAGATTTTCAACTTTATCGCTAAAGAATAAGGTTCAATGTTGATTGGGAAAATTTGACAGATGTGCTGGCGTCTGTACAAACAAATAAATAAAATTAAAGTGTCTGTTTGTGATGGGAAAATAACAGCTTTTTACTAAATGGATTATGAAAGTATAAAATATGTTAAAAAAAAACTCTGCCTGAAAGGGGCACATAGATACTGCAATAACAATAGGTACCAAAAAGGTTTTTAAAATTATTATTGAAAGTTATTGCTATTTAAAATTCGTATTTTTAGTACCAAAATTACCCCATAGCCATAAAAAAATTGCAAATTTTCAACAGGGGTCATAAGTTATGACTTTTAGATACCCGCTAAATGACAGTTGCCTGCGCATAATGTAATAAACCGGTAAAATTCCCCATAGAAAAAAATGAGGCGATTTTTTTTTATTTTTTTCCAAAATGTCCACAAATATACTGCCAGTACGATACCCTAAGAACACCCTCACTGATCGGACAGGGTTTTTTTACATGTTGTATACTGTTCTAACAACAAAATTCATTTTATATATTTTGTCTGTCTGTCTGTTTGTTCCGGCTAATCTCCGAAACGGCTGGATCGATTTTGTTTTGATGACTTTCACTGAGTATATCGTGTATACTAAAGAACCTCGTTGGTCTAGTGGTCGCAAGCGCTACTGCAGAGCATGAAGTCCCGAGTCGATTCCCAGGTTGGGCAAAGTGTTATTGGGTTTTACCATCAGGAATTTCTTAGTAGCAGCCCATACTCTGAATTTGTGTATGGTTTATGGTAGTAGGCTCACCCCGTATTACATAGGACTTAAACATAATTGGTGAAATGTGGGTGGACCCGCTATAGATACATCTCTGCCTAACCCTTCGGAGATTACAGGCGTGATATATGGTATTTATATTTAAGAATATAATTATCGAAGTGTATAGAGTGCCGCGAGTTTCTTGTGGCACTCTAGTGTCATTGCCTCGGCCCGGCTAGAGTGCCGTAAGCGTTGCATTGTCACTGTCACTTGTTATTTAGGTTAGGTTAGGTTAGAACTGTGACCACACAACGCACGAGCCGAGCGAGCGTAGCGAGCGGTGCCGCGGTAGCGGCCGGCGAAGTGCCAGGGTCCGTTTAGGCACAAGAGAATGTAATGTTTTGGGAATGTGGTGTTTTACGGCGATCTAACCTCGACAATCAAACAAAATACCAAGTGACGTGACTTAGTGACAGTGACAATGACAATCCAATGCTTGCGGCACTTGAGCCGGGCCGAGGCGGTGTTACTAGGGTGCCTGTAGTGGCACTTTATCCGATAGGGATAGAGTGCCAATGGTGGCACTCTATACACTGCCTATAATTATTATGTTTGCATTTTCCACACGAATTTGTATCGTACGTAAACGTATGATCGTGGTCGTACGAAGTGAGTGCGCACACTGAATACCTACGTTTTTCTCCGTCAAATAGGTAGTGTTCCGATGAAATCGCATTGAACGCAAGAAAAATCCCAACAAGTTCGGATGTCGGAACTATGTATATGTACGACTACCTCGCACTTAGTCAGCGCGCTCCCTTAGTACTTGTAAGGACGGGATCGTTCGTGCGTGTTCGCACGAGTAAAATTCGTACGAAAACGCGCACGGCCTGACTCTTTTGCAACATTCATACGCTACTTCAAAATGTTATGAGTAAACACCCAACATCAAAAGAGTAGTCAAATTTTAAATATTTTAACAGCTGTGAAAAGCGAGTCCTCGTTTGCGAGCCAAGAAATAATGAAGCGCATTCCAGCGCTGTCTCCCGTAATGAGTTGTCAAACGTCTGTGCCCCCGAGCTCGCAGTGAAAACGTAATTTGTATCTTATGTTTAATTGAAATTATGAACTGCTTGACCAATTGAAATTGCCGACGAGATCCTTTTTACCCGACTTCGGCGAAGCAAAAAGGAGGGTTATGATTTTTTACCCGACTTCGGCGAAGCAAAAAGGAGGGTTATGATTTTGACCGGTATGTATGTATGTATGTATGTATGTATGTATGTATGTATGTATGTATGTAAGTATGTATGTATGTATGTATGTATGTATGTTCATCTGTAACCTCATAACTTCTAAACCACTGATCATAATTTGACAAATGAGGTATCGTTGGAAGCGTTCTGACCGTCCGCTGGTTATAGGCTATAAGACGTTACATTAAATTCAATATGGCGCCCTCTAGAGGACATAAAGTGACGAACGAAAAAAATTTTTTTTTATAATCATACCATGTTTGGTATCAAATGAAAGGGCTTGACGAGCACATTACAAATATGTATATATATCATATTTTCAAAGTAAATAAATATGTTTAAATTGTTAAAAACATGCAAAAGTGAGACTGTGCTACGTACGGCGCAACTGTAAAAGTAATACCTATTATACAATTAAACCTATACAAAAAAAAAAAAAAAAGCGGCTCTGCAAATACTTTATTACTCAAACTCAAAACTCAAACTCATAGCATTTATTTCAATTAAACCATATACAGGCACTTTTGAATTGTCAAGGAGTCGGTCAGTCAGAAATATGAAGCAAGTTACCCATTCTAAAGCGTAGTAGGTACCTATGGAGAAGAACGGGCCAGAAACTCCACGGACACTCTTTTAAATAAATAATTGTTACAAAATAGTGGTTAAATCATTCATGTTTAAATTATACATGTAAGAACAATGTAAAAAGATGCGCACGTTAAAAGCGTCCGTAATAAAAAGATAAAAACAATTCAAAGATTAAAATAAATTAAAATAAGTCACGGCAGCTAAGAGATGACCAGGGGGCCTACCACCACCACTAAAAGCAGTATTATTTTAATCTTACTTCAGTGGGGGAAAGAGATGGTGCTTTACGTCTTGTAGAGCTTCATCTCTTTCCCACACTAAAGTAATATTAAAATAATACTGCTTTTAGTGGTTGTGGTAGGCCCCCAGTCCCAACTGACGGCGCCCGTTCACGAACATGACGCATGTATTAGCACCATTCAGCTCAACCATTTTGAAGGGAGCTAAATGATCCAACACACACGCCACCATCAGCGAGACATCTGAGTGAGCATGACATACTCTCAGCTGTCAGGGCACATTCAAGTCAATGAAAGACATAATACATAATACGAAATTATAACCCCAAAACAAATGAAATAAAAAGCAAGTTTAAAAACTAAAACCCGACTTCTGAAAAATCACGCTCTAAAAAGTATGAAACAAGAAAATATTTCGGACAGAAATCAAGACATAGGTACAAAAATGGTCAAGGTAAAGCCGTAGTCGTATGCCTGTCGGCTACAAAATTATAATGGCATGCGACTACGGCTTTACCTTGACCATTTTTGTACCTATGTCTTGATTTCTGTCCGAAATATTTTCTTGTTTCATACTTTTTAGAGCGTGATTTTTCAGAAGTCGGGTTTTAGTTTTTAAACTTGCTTTTTTTGTTTTTGCTTTTTAAATCATATTGTCAGACATTTTACACGTGCAGTCTCTGGACAAGTTGTACGCAGAAAGCCATTAATGTTCTTCGAGTCCAATACAAGAATGCATTCTGGATGCTGTTGGGGCTGCCACGCTTCTGCAGTGAGTCGCGTGTCGGGAATGTTTTCTGATGCGCACACTGATGGCTTCACAGCGATTAGACGTAAGCTTGCCGCGTCACTGCTGCAGAGGGTTCGGGGCAGGTCGAACAGTCTCTTGAATGTCATTGCGGGGAGCTTTGATGTCCGCTCGTCCATTATTTATCCAAGCTGCATGTTTACTACCATAGTTATTATTGTTAATGTTTACTAACAAATTATGGATGCAAACATTCATAATTTTTTATTAAATATTAACCTTTTTTTATTATTAACAGCCAGTCCTTGCAGTTTTTTTTAAAACTACTGCACTATTACATGATCTGACCAAGATTATTCTTGGTCAGATCATGTAATAGTGCAGTAGTTTTTGAGTTTATTAATTATAAACAAAAATACAAATCTTTTTTCTTTATAATATAAGTGTAGATAAATTACAGCGCCAACCTAAAGTTCACAATGAGACAAACGAATTTTTCCATTCAATTCGTACAAAAAAAGATTTACCAAGGGAAAATGCTGCCAAATTGTGTGCCAACAATTTTCATTCGCACCCTTCCGCCAAATCCACGATATTTTAAACAAAAAAAGCAAAACATCATAAAAGATTTGAATAAATTCGTATTTGTGTGTATAGAATTATTGTATGATGAAAATTTGCAAGCCGCTAACGTAATAAATTTCATGCTCTCATAATTTTGTGGCATGATTTACAGGGTGATTTTCAGCGACACAGCCCCACCGTTTTTGTACAATATGCCAATTAAACCTCAGCCTGTATATTATTTAACTGAAAGTCATTATATTGAGACAATTATGACGATGTTTATATTGATTAAAATGGTTATGGGAGTTGTAAAATTTTAAACTGGTGTTGCTTAATTAACTTCGACATTTTTGATGGAGTTTAATTTAATTAAGTGTTGTTTTCGTTGCAGTTATACTCCGTCTTTGACGTTTTACGGACTTGTAAAATATGACACGAAGGCTCTTGTGTCGCCAAGAAAAATACCTGTAGGTACATCGTGTTCTAGTTACATGTATTTTTCTTGGCATGCGACACACGTAAATAAAAAAGAAATGTTCTTGGCTGTCTCTTAGAACCCCACGTTGGCCTGGGGCGCACGAGTAAATAAATATGTATGCAAACACTGCAAACTCATCAAATGGAACGAGCCGAAAGTTCAAAAAGCTTTGCAAATGAAGTCTCAACGAAGAATAGTTTTCAAAGGAATATTTCGCTTTGTCCCGCTTCCTATTTCCGATATTTTCTATCGTACGCTTAAAGTTTAATGGTTTGTGTGGAAGATCGATTGCAGCGTCAATATATTTTTATTTCTGCACACAATTTTCAGTTCGTTTGCTTCGTACTGCGGTCTAAAGAAAGTAAACAAGTTGGGTGAAGTTTGAATCGCTGATAGGTACCATTGTTACTTTACACACGGTGCGCGCTCGATCGAGCGTGAAAGTCAATCTTACGTTTCATGTGTTACGGTAACCTTTTTAAGTAAATTGTGTAAAAGTGAATATTGGTGCTGATAAAATCGGGTTTTTCCGATAGGGTTGAAAATGTGTTTGGATTTTTGTAGAAAATATTTTCACTGAATACAAGTAAATGTTGCGCGTTTGTTGGGCTTTTTCACCGCTTGATATTTTTATAAAATATAGATGTCTACAGAGCTGCTTGATTGCGACGATTTATAATGTCAAACGATTGATTGATACTGGTCGTCGAGCGGCATTTTCGATCAATAAAATCTTGATTGTGATTGATTTTATGCACTAATCTTTCCCAATGTATTTACTATTTGATTTGATATAACGTAACAAAATCAACACATTTGTCAAGGCATCTACAAGTAGGTAATTCTTAAAAAAAAAATATTTCTACATATTTTTTATTACGTATACAGTTATGAAATAAAACTCACAAACAGAAAATATTTGTATACTTATTTATAGTGTAGGTACAAAGTTTGTTTTAAATACAACAACGATCGTGACAAAAACAATAATTATGGAAGATTTGGAGTGAATTCTAGAACTATTTTTCTAAAAAGTAAACTAGATGAGGTTAACTTTAGTCAGTACACAACTAAACTAGTGATTTGATAAATTGTTCCGATGTTATCCTTAAAAAATATGTAGCGTAGTTAGTTGATTACTCTGACGGCAATATTGTTTCCATCAATCTTTGTTAAACATCCCTTATCTAAATTAATTATCATAAATATTTATTTTTCCAACTAAGTATGAGTACAACACATTCTCTTACATGAATTATACACATTGTGCTCACTGCAATTTTTTCCTCGGTTACCTAAGTAAAAAAGTAATGATACCTACAAATAAATCTCAACCGAAAACAGACATTTATTGCAGGTTCAGATAAAAAATATAAATTCTTCTAAGTACTCATATTATTTGTGTTTCAACTTCCTAAGAAAAAGGTATCCTGTGGGAAATTACAATAACTCAACCGCGTTAGGCGATTTAATAATAAAAAGTTAAGGGCGGGTGTACAACCAGTGATTTGCAGAATAGGTAATAAACAGCTTACATTGCTTTAGGATCACTTCCAGCACGCGTAGCATGAACACCGTAGAAACAGGTTTTGTCGACGGAAGAGTAGACAAAATGACAGATTGTTATTGTTTATCTGTCATTTTGTCTATTCTTCCGTCGACAAAACCTGTTTCTACGGTGGACAACGACAGTGTCTGGGCGCCGAATGCAACGACGCGTCGACCGAACATTCAGAACAAACATTTTAAAAGTTTTGTAACTTTGCTAAGCTTTTAAATTGGTTTTAAAATAATAGAGAAAATTGGTATTGGTAAACGACACTAGCTCGAATGCAGCAAACCGGGTCCTACAGTAAAAATCACACCGTATAATCTTAGGTGAACTGAGCTTGAAGTATCACTATTGACAGCTAACCAGAATGACAGCTCACTAACATAACAATTTAAATTGTATTGTGTCTCATTAGCGACAGGCAAGCGGAAATAAATAAACAAATCATTACTTTATTTAAAAAAAACATAACTTATGTGAAGAGCGCTTGAGCTCTTGACACACAATACAATTTTAATTGTTATCGAGCTGCATCAGTCTTCCAGACATTTGAGCTCATATTGTTACATTGAATTCAATTTACTATTTCTAACACTTTGGTACCCCAGAGGTTGCTGGTGTTTTACAAATAACCCTGTATATTATTATGTACAAGTACGTAAAGGAAAAAATTAAAGAAAGTTGCATCAAAAAAGTTTTCACAGTGAATTATTTACGCAATAGATCGGCTGGGCAAGAGTTTATCTACACTATGAAAGTGAGTATTAACTTTTTTATACCTTTTGAAAATAGAACAGCCCAACCCATACTATGTTACAAAGTAATATTTAGAGATAGTGGGCTCCTGTTTGCCGGAGACAAGATCTATCATTCCTAGCTGCAATAGGCTGCGTCAGTGATCGACTGCTAGTTGTACATACACCCTTAAGCCTGATTTATATGGTACGATTTTATTACCTGTGTCCTATACCGTAAGCTGAAGTAACAATAAAAGTTCTACCGTCTAAACAGTATTTAGACGAGACAAGGCATATTTTGTTGCTTCAATTTATTGTGTCACAGGTAAGGAAATTGGATTGTGTAAACGAGGCTTTACGAAATACAAGCTTACGTCGAGTACATTTTGATTGAATGCATGAATTTTTGTCTTGTTTTTGTTGTTGAAAACTTTAGTAACTATGTATGTATGTATATATGTAGGTGGTGGGTAGGTATGTGAATCATGTTCTTAGTCGTCCTTGCGGTCATCGTTGTGAAGGAGGATAATGCTCTCACTTGGCGTAGGGGTGTCGAATATAGGCAGGTTTTCTACCTCACCTGAAATTTAGATAGAATATAATAAGATTATTATAGCATAGTTTTTGTAATTTCACGTGAGCATGTTTTTGTAGATTTAATCATTACGGTCTTTTAGGTATGTGTGCTGGTTTTAAATCGAATCGATGTCATGGCATCAGTGAGTTGAAATCCATAGATAGCTATAGGTTTGCAGTTTTAAAATACTTAGAAATGCCATTTCCTATGGAAATCTTTCTGTTTTAAATTACATAAATGTACCACTAAATTATTCCACTAAGAAAATAAAGGCTTATACTCACATTACTCACTGAGTAAAGCGGTGTAAATAAGTTCGAATTTTGCCTTATGTTTCGTTGTGTGTAAACCACCATTTTTCTACAAAACGCATACCTAAACCTGGATTAGTTGTTCTAGACTATGTATGGTTAGTTACAACACAATGTCACCCATTCAATGGCGCTGGATTTGTTCAATATCCTTCGAATTAGAAAGACAGAATCAAAGAATCTCTAACGTCCAAAATCGCTTGCTCTCCATGAATTCTCCAGGAAAATCCTAGACCCCTTTTGAGCCACGTAAATTACGCCAGATTACTTTAGCCCTGCTCTGGAACTTAATTCCTCCTTCTTTTAATCTGCCTACTATGTTGGGGTCGGCTTCCAGTCTAACTGGATATATCTGAATACCAGTATTTTACATGCAGGGACTGCCTATCTGACCTCCACAACCAAGTAACTGAGTAATACGATACCCCTTGGTAAGACTGGGTGTAAGACTTTCGGGCTTCTGATGTCCCGTAACGACTGTCAAATATCCACGAATGACAGCCGAGACCAACGGCTTATCGTGCTTTTTGAGGCACAGAGGAGTCTTGGTATGTAAAGATGGTCACGCATCCACAGACCAACCCCGACAAGCGTAGCTTAACTTGTTACATCAACCCGTGCGGCTGTTATTACTGCCACAAGCCACAAGCCACAAGCCACAAGTTCCTCCTTCTTTTCTGTCTTTTAAATACACTCATCAGCAATTGCATCAACTATAAGCCAGCCATTATAAATTCACTTTTTTCTGATGATGATACTGAACAGCTGATCCTGCACCGTTGATTGGGTGACATCATTTCTTATTTTTTTCTTACCAATTCTGACGATGAAGTTGACGGATTCATCCTCGTCTAACATAGAGAACACGTTTTCTACCGGAATGTACACGTTTTGGGTGTGCTCCAAGAAGTCTGCGTCCTTTTCGCACTTGCAGGGCCGTCTGAAAATTAAAGAATTAAGAATTTAATAGTAACATAATAAGTAAATTTATTTACGATTCCGAACTTAAAGTAGTTGAGGATATCTTATGTTAATAAATATTGTTAAAATTGTTTGTCCTACAAGGAGAATTTTGTAAGAGTTCTCTGCCGCTTGTGATACAGGTTTATCCCAATAGATAAGAATAAAAAAAGCCTTATATTTCTTGTAATTTTTTTACAGTATTGTAATACTATACATTTTAAGATACAGTACCAGGTAATACTGTTTCCTGTTGTGTTTTTGTGAAAAAAAAATCAGCTGTTCCATACATTTATATTCGCGTATCTCGTCAAAATGTAGGGAACAGCTGATATTATTTTCACGATTTCAGCTTTGGTCCCATAATAAAAGTTGTTCATAATTATGAGTACAATGACCCCTTAAGAGGTTTGTAATGAATAAAAAATAACGTTGTATTATATTTTGCCAATTTTGATTTTGAATAAATAATTATTTATTTGAAAATGGTGCTGAAATAAGTCAACGGATCAATTGTGGACCCCATCCATTGGAACCACTGGAATTGCGGTCAAAAGTGGGCCCTCCTATTAATTTACACTATACTCCAAATAAAGAATGATAATAGACTCCAAATAGTCAATCACGAGCTATACAGCGACTCAAATTCCCTTTTGAGCCGATACTGAATTGAGTTTCGTAAAAAAATTTTAGTTGATTAATCAGCCTGTTACGTTCCCAATGCTGGGACATAGGCCTCTCTCTCTCTGTGAGAGGAGACAGGCCGTAATCCACCACTTGGACCTAGTGCGGATTTGTGGATGTCATGTTTTTGGTTCTACTATATTCCGGTTTCCTCACAGTGTTTTCCTTCACCGTTTTAAGAACAGTGGTGACCAAATCACTTGCCTTGGTTCGAATTCACGACCTGCAACTCGTAGGCCCAGTGTTTCTGCAAACATTTTTAGTGCATCTTTCAAAACAGATACCTTCCAAATTGCTTGTTTCTATTTTCAGTGCGTTGTACTGTGTATTATCTTTCAGTCAGTCAATCGGTTATGCTCCAGTTTTATATGTAAGGTTGATGAATCGATAGTTTAATAGCCCGGTAATTTATAGTGTTTTGATGTCAATGACGAACCTATCTCAATATTAGTAAACGAAATAGCGGATGTTCGAGCGGTTAATGTGAGTATAACACTTGAAATAGTGCCCAATATAAATGTTTACGATTGTAATAGCATTTGTACAGAAACACATCGATCCGGAATAAGTATTTGTATGCCAGCTCTACTACTTATCTACTTGTTACGTGTTGGAATTGAAACCGCAACCTGGGTAGTTATCAAAATGTAGATTTAAGGGTACACTAGTCGACGGCTCGAACTCGTGCCCCGTAACTAATACGCATGCTAATTTAGTCTAATTATTTATTTATTTTTTTTTATTTAGTATTTATTTATCTATTCTTTATCCATTTATTTCTATATTTATTTAGTGAAATAGACAATGAATTATAACGAAAAGGAACGCGTAAAATTTCATGAACAGACCTTTGGGCGTATAGATTATGAAAAAACTGCTGAATGTATTTACCCAAAATAAAACTATTTCAACTATTGAATAAATTATCTATCCCTGTACGGTTTCTATTTCGCCATTTTCTTATTAATTATGCTATTTATTTACGCCCAAACACGAGTTAATTTGTACATAGTTTCGGTTTTTATTTTGTACATAGTTTTGTTTTTTTTTTTTTTTGTTATCTAAGTCCGTAGGTGTGTCCGTGACATCACAGCGGGCCCTATCAGAATACCAGCGGTGTGTGTTTTTTTTTTTTTAATATCGCTGCATTATGCTGAGATAGGAGCCTTTTTCGCCTCGTTCGTTATACTTTGTGCATTTTTAACTCGTATTTCCTGTGCGTGTCCCAAATAAAATATTTTTCTTTCTTAAAATTAGTGTTGAAATATGGAAGTGTCGACACTCATAACTTCCAAACCAATATTATTTTCCCAATTCTGCTTCCATACAGGGCTAGATAATGATAAAAATCGATATAATTTTTAGTTTTGAACGTACACGTAATAATCACCATACTATGATACTACGTTTTTATGGAAAAATAACCGAATAGCGTACCTTTAAGGTCCCCCATAAGGTGTCATAACCAAAAGGATGTCTATAATGTTCCCACTGCTGGGACACAGGCTTCCTCTCTGTGCACCACGCGGGCCAAGCGTGGCCCGCATGTTAGCGGATGCCAAAATGACCCTTTTGACCAATCCTACAAAGACTGTTATGGGCTTTATTATCTTTAATGGTAAGAGACGAGATTTAAATAATGTTTACCAAAGTGTATAAAATATGATTGTGCAAAAACAGTTTTCATTATGTACCGTTTCGCCTAAATGTTATTTCAAAATATCAGGTACGATTTTCTGAATATCTCATAAGACGTAACATAGTACAAGCAAAATTATTTATATTCAACCTACGCCGTCAAGATGAAAAATCTCTGAATGTTTTATAACCAGACAAAACAATTTATAACGCTTGTAAGAAACATTTTTTGTACAATAGAATTTTATTTATGCCGCTTGTATGGTAATCTAACAAATTGTGCGAAATGTAGAAAATTTAGAGATGGAGCTTAGATTTATGTTTAGGATATAATGTATGAAATTTTTAGAATATACATCATGGAGCATCTCATAATATGAACAATCGGTCTGAGAAAATCGTAGACACTAAATAAGCACCCCGAATAAAGTCCCATTTACACGATGCAAGTTTCTTGCCTGTAGTTTAAAATAAAATTTAAACAGTAAGTAAATAAGTTGCATCATTTATTAAACACTGTTTAGATGATGCAACTTTTATTGTTGTTTTAATTGTCATAGGCAATTTAATTGCGCCGTCTAAAAGATAAGTTAGAGATTGGCCAGTGAGTCGTGAGACAAAGAAAACGCAGCAAATTAAAAAAAAAATGCTGGCCACATATCAATCACACACACACACAATTGTTGGTACATTAACAATTTATGCATTAAAATTAAAATAACGTAAATGAGAGGAATTTTGTGTGTGTGTTTGTTGTATTTCGGGTTTATGTGTAAGTGTGTTGTATTTTGTGTGTATATGTGTAAAAAATACTTGCCTGTAAACGATCCTTTTGCTCGGCAAGTTTGGCAGGAATATGTCGACTTCAAAGTAATACTTCTCAGCAGTGTCATCGTTTACGAGCACAGTCCACATCATTCTTCCTGAAAGTAAATGAAAACTATAATTATGAGATTTGAAATTATTGTACTTACAGAAAATAAGTAGTGAATGACTTTTATTATATGGCCTGACCAAGATCATGTCTGGACTTTAAACGAGACTGTGACTTCTGAGTTTGTTTCAGCCTTTCTTCTCAGAGTAGTCAGATAGGAAACGCCGAACTCATCTAGCTAAATTTTAACATATTTTTTAATATGACGTGTAAAAGTGATTCCAATATCCTATTTACAGAATAAACATTTTCATTTCATTTCATTTAAATAAGGAAGAGTTTTCTGAGGTGGCCTTTTGATTAAAATTGACACCGTAATCTTTTCTTATCCTGAGATAATCCTCACTATTAAACAGATACTGTTTTAATGTAAATTTGACCTTTAAAATTAAATTAAATGATATTTTTACTAAGGACGCAAAAATTGTCTGGAGTTTTCGTTTTTTTTAAGATGACTGAAATAGAGATAATAAATGTAATCTATCTCCCCCAAAACGACATTATATCAGTGAGAAAAATGATGGAAATGCAAAAAAAAAAGGCAGTGTATAGAGTGCCACCAGTGGCACTCTATCACTATCGGATAAAGTGCCACTACAGGCACCCTAGTAACACCGCCTCGGTCCGGCTAAAGTGCCGCAAGCATTGGATTGTCATTGTCACTGTCACTAACTGTCACTAAGTCACGTCACTTGGTATTTTGTTTGATTGTCGAGGTTAGATCGCTGTAAAACACCACATTCCCAAAACAGTACATTCTCTTGTGCCTAAACGGACCCTGACACTTCGCCGGCCGCTACCGCGGCACCGCTCGCTACGCTCGCTCGGCTCGTGCGTTGTGTGGTCAGTTCTAACCTAACCTAACCTAAATAACAAGTGACAGTGACAATGCACCCTAGCCGAGCCGAGGCAGTGACACTAGAGTGCCGCAAGAAACTCGCGGCACTCTATACACATCGAAAAAAAAAATGGATTGACAAAAGATATTTAGTTTTTTGTTATGTATATATTCAAAATAATGGTTAAATTGAACAAAAGTACGCCACCAATGGCAAAACATATAGATCATGTTCCCGAATGTTATTTTAAGACCATGCAAATCTATTGTTATGTACTCATGTTTAACAAAACATAAATATCTTATCTTATATCTTAAAAGCAACCAAAAAAGCTTGTCAATCCTGTTGTAAGTCGTTGTAGAAATACGAAACGCTTTGAAAGCAATTACCAGTTGTTTTGTACCTTTTCGAAAGTTTCTGCGTATAAATAGTTACCTAAAAGGTACAGAAGGTATTGCATATTCAAGGCAATGAAAAAGCCGATACCATGAAATGTCTGGCTTCTTGCACAAAGTCGCAGTCGCTGAAAAAACAGCTTAGTATAATTGAGTCTGGAATTACAGACAGTGCTCTGTCTGAGCTTCTGGGGTACTTTACCAGCAGGCATAAAAACAAAGAAGGTTGTTCGTCAAGTTATTTGCTACTTTTACTTGATTTTTACGTTTCTTGTTTGTTTGTTCTCTCGTTGGTCTAGTAGTCGCAAGCGCTAATGCTGAGCGTGAGGTCTTGGATTCGATTCCCGGATCGGGAAACGTATTATTGGTTTTTTCATCAGGAATTTCTCAGTAGCAGCCCGTAGTCTGGATATGTGCCCAGTTGAAGGCAATAGGCATTTCATGGGACTTAAAAACATAAGTGGCAAAATGTGGGTGTAGCTGTGCATAACCCCTCGTTGATAAGCGTGAAGTAATGTTATGTTTGTTACGGCTTACATATGTTTGGGCAGTAGGCCATATTAGCTGTAGAACCGACCATTAGGCTAAACGTCATCTCGAGTGGAGACCGCGAATCGGCAAATGAAAGGTAGGACGCCGTCAGGCTAGATGGAGCGACGGTCTTTGCAGGATGGCTGGAATCACCTGGATGAGAGTTGTCGGGAACCGAGACGAATGAATAGAATAGAATACAATTGAAGAGGCCTCTGCCTAGCAGTGAACTGCTGTAGGCCGATGATGATGTAAAACTAGCAAATAAAGGCTATTTGAATTTAATTCAGAAAAAAAATCAAAAAAAATAATCAAATAATCCTACATGGGCATATAAAACGTCAGAAGCTAGGCGCACGTATCTAATGGAGAAGAGCCGACAATAAACTTACTTAAGGTCATCGCTCATTATAGCAGCACGGCTCCGACACGGCAAATATATCTTGTCAATCTAGGATTTTAAGTCAAATGCATTAAGTCTATTTTACGATGGCGCGGAGTGGCCCGCGAGCCGTCACACGGCGCGCCGACAGCACGCTTCAAGCGAGGAGCCCGCTCGCCGGCTCCTCGCGGTGCCTGCCGGGGCGCTACCGTGCTGGAGCGGTGCTGTTATAATGGGCGATGACCATTACTCTTTTAAAAATAATTGACTTTTAAAATATTTTCAAATAACAATGTAAATAGGTATGGGAGGATAGTCTAGGCCTTTCAACAAGTATCAGGTACTTAACAAAATAGAAGATGGTCAACAAATCTACAGTCCACTAAGCCTACAGCTGTCTCACGGTTCATTTTATGAATGTTTGAGCATTATTCTAGAAAACCTGTAAATGATCCAGTGTAAAACAAGGTCCCTGTATGCTACGTTGCGTGTGCATATATCCTTGTCTAGTTCAGTAATGCTAATGGATGGATGTGATTTGTGCTGACCCACTTCAATTGTTCGAGATAATACAATTTCAACAGAGTTATCAGACAACAGACTTGTTGATCAAGTGCTTATCAAATCAATTATGCACTTGAAATGGTGACTAATTTAATTTGCGTATTATAATTATAATATCACGACTGTTATTCTTAAAAAGGTAGGCAGAGGTGTCGGCTTAGTTAAACTTAATTTCGCTAGTTATGTTTTGACTACCATATGGCGAACTTTTTGCTATTAACTGGGCACAAAACCAGCACTCTAATTGAATTATATTGCTAATTCAAATTCAAAAATCATTTTTTTCAATCCATTTAAGATCATATCGATGGTCTAGAAGACAAACGTACTAATTACAGATCTAGCAATTATTCAGGAGGACAGTTTTAGTTAATTTAAGTTTGAAAAGCTAAAACTCAAAACTGTATATAGGTAGAGTGTATAGTATAGTGAATATATTTAGTTAAGTATTATCTGTGTAATCATTGATCATAAATAGAAACGTCCGTTTTCAAAAAATAGTGAAAAAAAACAGTTTTATAAAAAAAGCGTCACTTAGTACTATTGTACACTAAAGTGATTTGTAAATGATTACTTATCATTATTGTGTATTGTCTATTAATTACAATAATTTGAAGGATTTAATAAAAAAAGCAATAAAATTTAATGTTTATTTTTATTTTTAGTAACAAACACTTTTATATAATCACTTACATACATAGGATTGTCAAAACCTCTATGAAATTTAAAAATGAAAACTAAAATGAAATTAATTCTAAAGCTCTAATTACTTATGAGATCAGTGGTTAATTATAATATTTAATTATCACGGCCATTTTTTCATTGGTTCTTGTGGTTAGTCGGTATCATCAGATTCTGAACAATCGTTAATTATTATTATGTTTGCTTCATCAACAGATGGTATATTAGTGTAATAATCAACATAGTCTTGAGGAATCACTCCATCCTTCAGTAAAGTCATCAAATCTTTCTTTTTTGCCTTAGATATTGGTATTTGGGACTTGTACGCTTTTTTTAAGGGTTTATACAAATTACCAACACCAGCACCCATATTTGTAAAAGATTGATCCTGGGGACTCTTTTCTTACTTGAATCCATTTGATGTTCATCCACTTTACGGTTTCATTATTTTTGTTTTTTACCGTATTGCAACTCAGTGACTTTTCTAAATCTTTTAAATCATAAAAGTCTGGATATTTCATCATGATGACATCGTACGGTTTGGGCTTGGATCTTGCAGAAGTGATCACTAAAGCATACTCCCTCGCAGTGAATTTTTTTTTATGTTTTCGGGCACGCTCTATACTCGCATGAATAGAGTCCGCCTCCAAATAAGAATGACCAGATTCCATGTATTTGAGGTTTACTGTTTCCAAATGTGTAATATTTATCACAGCATACAAAGCAGCCAATGTAACATATTTGTTACGGTTCTGACCGCTGCATGTATCAGAAAATGATGAAACTGATTTCACATTTTTAGGCAATTCCATTAAGTACTTTAGTAAAACTGAACCAATTTCAGTGCTTCCTTTTTTTCCGTTGCATTCGTCCCACATATAGCACAGTCCTGTATTTTTATAGTTATCTAACGCGTGTATCGCTTCTGTGCCGCCCGGCCCGCGCATTACAAAAAAATTAGACGATGAATACCTATTCATCGTCTAATTTTTGGCGCGAATTTTGTTAATTTAAATTTTGAATTGAAATTTGAATTTTGTTAGTATAATAATTATTAGTTTTCTTGATTACGAGTACCTACTCGTAATCTAGAAAACTAATAATTATTATGCTTTAAAATAAATGTTAGTGATTTAAAAATTCAATTAAAAACCTTTAGCAACCACTGTTAGTGTAGTACTATTGTTATAAAACCATTTACATCAATTGTCTACATTTTATTTTTAGTGGTGTAGGTAATGATCTTAAATCACTAATTCCTTTTGTGCATTTTCCTGACTGAGTGGCCAGCTATAATAATATCACTTATACTGTTTGTCTATCGTACTCTTTAAGACTATTATCACTTAATACAATTGAGAACCGAATGTTATTGAATGCCAAAAATCGTAAATATACTTAGATTTTTCGTGTATCGCGATACACACAAGTAAAATACTTGAAAATCATCTAACGTGTTTTGTTATTTTTACGATGGTAATTAACTGTCATTAACTTTTATGAGTTCCAGTTGATGTAACTTAATACAAATGTACACTCACAATTTAGGCTGAAAGAGATGGAATTCTGTGATTTTAACGAGATCAAACGGTAGAGCATGCTCATTTAGTACATTTGGCATTAAAATGTAAAAATATCAAAATTTTGCACTTAGCACGTTTGTCTTCTATTCGATATTATGTTATGTTGTCATTGTTATGTTGTTATCAATTTTATAAAATAAAAATCCATTGCTTCATTTAGAAAAATTTGTCTGCTCAACAACGTAAATAACGGAATGGATGTTGTTGAACTGTCAAAATGAAACAGATTGTGATTAATCGTGTGTTACGCAACCGGTTGCAGGCTGTTACTGAGAATTTTATGATAGAAAAACCGCAACATATTGTTCTCGTTTTGACATATCGCCATTGCACCTGTACGAAGCAGGGGCGCGTCGCTAGTATGTAAATCTCTTCGAGTTAATTGAGTTATTAGGTAATAGTTTATTTAAGTAGGTCATCGATTAACACCGTCGGAGGAAGCCCTACACTGGACGGTTTAAAAAGGCCACTTTAAATAAAAAATGTAGTTATAGGCATTTTTCACTTTACACTCCAAGAATGTAAAGTCAATAATGTGTTCGTGAAACGTAAATCGTATGTTTGTAAATCTTATTCATAGCAAAAACATTTAACAATTAATTGTTTAGCAAATCGCTACCAACTTATATTACCAGTATATTTGAATTTCAACTGCGATTCTTTTAAAGTTGTATGCAATCGCGCAATCGCTATAACACGGGATATTGACGTGGTATGTCAAATTGATAAACAATTTTTTGACCTGACTGCACATAAATTTTTATCTTGAACAAGTTCTGAGTTTGTAACTAATTTATAACTTTTGTGTTACTTAATGGCCGTACTATAAAGATCATGCCAAGATGGTATATAACAAAATGTATGTATGACGTATCCAACCTTATATTTCTCATCTCACAGTAAGCACGTTCCCCCTCTAAAATCTCAAGGAAAATCATGGTTCATCCTTTATTTTATTAAAATAAAATCCTTACCTCCTCTTTTATCATAAATCTGGTACACATTGAATATTCGGTCGTAGCATCGCAGTAGAAAGTAGTTGAGTACCGGCTCTGTTCTCTTCGCGTCCCATCGGTTTTTCACTGTGATGAATGGTAGCTCTGTGACCTTCTCACCATGTTCCATAAAACAATGGTCCATCCAGTCACCAGCCCGCCCTTTCCATTTACAGTCCCCTGGAATTACGAGTTTTTTAGGAAAGGAAAAAGAACAAATTTCATTGTATTCTTGGGATAGATCGGACTGTCGGTTTTGGTGGTCGTTGAAAGAGGTGGATGCAGTATCAAGCTTTGTTTAGAAACACGTTATTGTGGTTTGAATCTAGGACAGGGTTCTGGAGAAAGTTTTTTTGTGTATAATAACTATACCGGACCGACAAAACCACAGGACAGGACGAAGTATTCGCAAAAAAGTCGACCTTTACAAAATCGTCCAATCGGGTACGTACGAGATGTCGGGAAAAGTCGAAATTTTTTGCGAATGCTTCTGGTTCCATAGTAACAACACAGTTGTTTTTATTATTTGATGGGAAGAACACCCCTTCAATTTTGTCGATTGATTTCAATGTCACCCTGTACAAGTCCTTTCTTTTTCAGCTAAATTAATTAACCCAATATACATTAAGTAGGTATGCTTAAAGGTTATTAAAAGGTTACACTAGGTATATTATTCTGTCTGCCATTTATTTCGAAACTAAAATTATAATCACTTATGAAAAAGTAAAGCCGCTACAGTAAACTATGTAACATTTATTTACGTTACATCACGCACAATGTGGTGACGTATTTCGCTTCACATCCAAGACACAAACCATTTGGAACTCGTCACTAATTTGTAGGGACGTTTTCCCATGACATTTTCCTTAAAGAAAAACTGTATTATACTTTCAGAGGAAGAGAGGTAAATAAAATGGTCGTGTTTATGTCACGGGGTTAGCAACCCTAAGGATATTGAGCGTCCCAATGAGAGCAATTTTTTGCATCGTAGGAGAAATTCTTTATCGATCTCTTTATGCCGTGACACATTTATTTTTTCTCAGTATTAATTATGTTTCAGTTTAGCTAACGACTGTTAGGAGCTCGTGGCTAAGTAATAATAGCCGCACGGGTCGATCCATCAGGTTAAGCTACGCTTGCCGGGGTTGGTCCGTGGATGATGTGGACCATCTTTACATACCGAGTGTCCTCCATGCCTCGGAAAGCACGTTAAGCCGTTGGTTCCGACTGTCAATCGTGGATCTTTGACAGTCGTCATGAGTCCTCAGAAGCCCGAAAGTCTGACATCAGTCTTACCAAGGGGTATCGTATTATCCAGTTATTGGGTTGTTGAGTTCAGATAGGCAGTCGCTCTATGTAAAACACTGGTATTCAGCTGCATCTGGTTAGACTGGAAGCCGACCCCAACATAGTTGGGAAAAGGCTAGGCAGAAGAAGAGTTTAGCGAACGACTGCTTATACAATGACCCCTTAAGAGGTTTGTAATGAATAAAAAATAACGTTGTATAACCGGGTAACCCCGCGTTAACACCAAGGTATTCTAAACATGTATTCTACATGTTGCATTTTCTATTTTCGTTTCACAACTTTCAAAAAGCTCGAAATTTCAAAAAGGTGAACAAAGTAGTTAATTTTAACAAAACATTTCTGATACAAGTCAATACATAACGATATACACGGCGTGTTTTTATCAAGTTTTTTTGCTACAAGTCTTGTTGAAAAGTAATAAGTATTACAAGTTGTATTTATAGGTGTAAACGCAGAGTTTCGTCTGTAGCGGTTCTAAGCTACAGTTTTTATAATACCTACCTTCAAAAAGGTATTGAACCTTAGCTTAGAGAACATGACGACGGTTATTACTGTAGTTAGTTATTCAAGGGTCATGTTTTAGTTTGTACAGACAACAAAAGAAGTAAATAAACAGACAACTAACAGCTTCTTCATGCTTGAGTTATTTGTGTGCTCTGGGAGCATAAAGTCTCTGTCAACGCGAGTGATAAAGTGTCTTGTCTTGTCTATGAAAAGTGAAAGACGTCATAAAATTTTCTGCACAATGCATAAATAGTAATCACAAATGGCTACTATTTTTCATCGTATAATATTACAAAAGATGATTTTTTTACAAATAAAACCATTTTCGTCTTTGTTTTAAGCAAAATCACCTAAGTAACAGATTGCTACTGTAAATTGTCCTAAAAATGTCCAGACCGTACATTGACAAATTATGTCACATTCGATTTTCAGCACATTAACTTACCATAAACTCTAGCCATGAAGCAGCTGATGATGCGGAACTGACAGTGAGCATAGTGCTTGTCTAGCTGCGTGAGCACTGCATGTTTCGGGCAGCCGCCGTTTGTGCACGGGAAAAGCACCTTGTTGGCCAACGAATCTAGGGCCGTTGATTTAGTTAGGGAGAACTCTTTCTGGAAAAAGAAGAAAGTTTTTTAAGAATCCCGCGGTATATCTATACAACGATCTATTGGCGCGTGGTCAAAATTTGAACTAATTGATTTTTCAATACATTTTGCAAAAACAATTGCACAAATGTTTACCAACAGCGCTACCCTATCAACGTCATTCGAGCTCAAAAACATCCTTGTAACACTTTCACATCTTTCATTGTGAAAAGTGGTGAAAATAGAGAACATATTTTTCCGAACGAGTTATTCCATTAGCTTTCTCTTGCAAAGGGAGCCCACGAATTCAAATTTTCTTACGTTTTTTATCAATTTGCAGGTCAGTGTCAAGTTGTAAGGGTTGCGGTAAAGTCCTAAGGGGAGACCGTGGCCCCTGTCAACGTACAGGCAACTGAAGGAACACGGGTGGGTTTTAGTCAGTAAGAGTCTGACACGCCCTTCCGTTTCGCCCAGAACGGGAGAAGTTATTTGAAGATTTCCAACAAAAAAAAAACTATGTCAAAATGTATCTTGATCAAAATATGATTCGCGGCCATAACAAATATTATGTATTTACAGAATTATAATCATTAGAATCATTGATACATCTCTAGTCAGATTTGTTCTCGAATGTCACGATTTCATGAAAAAGTCATTCAATGGAACAAATCTGCCCCTGACCTGATAATTGCACAAACGAAAAAAAGTTTTAATTCGCGGGCTATATGCGCGGATCCGCCTTTTTTTGTTTTGGGTGGGAAATCATCAAATGACTTCTCCCGCTCTGGGCGGAGCGGAAGGGCGTGTCAGACTCTTACTGACTAAAACCCGCCCGAGTTCCTTCCCTTGCCTGTTCGTTGCCGGGGGCCACGGTCTCCCCTTAGGATTTCCCGCAACCCTAGGCATCGGCTCTAGCGGACCCCGTCAATTTCACCTTAAAACAAGGAACTGTAAAGGCACATTTACTTAGCAAATATATTTCAATTAGCTTGTATTGAAAGCTAGAAGAGCTCGTGTGTAGCAGTGGCAAACTTCTACGCAAATCCAAAAATACCTGAAACTTGTTTTGGTAAAAGAAAAATTGAAAACATTTCAATTAAAACTAGTCTGAAAACCGGTAAACTATGGCTCTTTTTCTCTTTGCATGCTTCGTCCATTCTGTGGTATTCAGTCGAATTCACGTTCACCACAAACGTAGGCCATCTACCTATAATTTGCCGGCTTCAGTTGCCATCCGGTTCAATGTCGGTTTGTGCTGCATGTAGGTCGGTCGAAATAGCAACATCAGTTTTGCATGTAAAGGTTGATGAAAGACTTTGCCGTTGCAAAACTCCTCTGTTTTTACCGAATTCTTGTTGGTACCGAAACTCCTATCTACATGATGCTGGGTATTTTCAGCAAGCTTATTATAAGAGGATTTTAATACTTAGCGTCGTGTTGGAAAGAAATGATTACTACAAAAATAAGAACGAAAAGAATCTCCAATTCTAAAAACTTCTGCGTAAATAAGGCAAGGTCCAAACCAATTTAATCCATTATTCGTTCTAATTTTAACTTCAAAACCTTTCAGACTACCTACTCACTTTAAATAATATAAATTGTTTCAAGAAGCAATCAAAATATTTGGCTATAAATAAGTAACTTGAACCATAAATAAATAAAGCTCATTCCTAACAAATGCTGAACATTTATGAAAATAATGCCATGAATGTATTTTATACAAAGTTGCACTTACGTGAAAGAATGCCTTAGACATTCAATTAGTCAGCCTTTCAGAGTTTAGAGTATTTTAAGTTTTCTTCAATGTGTATGAAGCTGTATTACCTACACAAGGTAATTTGCTAGAAAAACTTTACAGACGCCTTTGGAAACAATATCGATAGAAATGTAGATGTTTTTCCAACTTTTTATTTTACAGATAGAAATGGATTTTCAAGTACTCTGCTACTCTCATGGGTGACGTGCATGCCGACGAACTACTCAGTAATGTAATACGTAATTACGCCTGCACAAATTCTCATTAGGCGCTAACATTGTGGCTGCCAAAAATAATGTGTAGCAGTAATACAACGTACGATATTTTTTCTTATTCAGAGAAGAACATACTTTATAAGCGCTGTTTTAAAGCGCCAGTTGTTTAATGTAGTTTAAAATTAAAAATTGCAAATGCATGATTGTTTATAACAAGTTTGGCAGTAAAAACTGAGCAGTAAACTAAATAAAAATGAGTCAAAACAGATATTTAAAAGGGTATAAAAATAATTAAGCAGTAAAATGACTGAACGGGAAGTAACGTGTGATTAGAGAACAGATTGGAATTAACATAACATAACATAACATAAGCATCACGCCCGTATTCCCCGACGGGTTAAGCAGAGGTGTATCTATTAATAATACACCCAGATTTCCCCTGATAGGTTTAAGTCCCATGTAATGGGGGCGAGCCTATTAAATTGTCATCAACCGGGCACAAATCCAGAGTCCGGGTTGCTACTGCACAATTCCAGATGGAAAAATCCAATGACACTTTGCCCGACCCAATATTCAACTTAGAAGTAAAGCTCGCCAGCCGTTTTCGCGGCACAGCTCGCTACGCTCGCTCAGCTCGCGCGCTGTGGTCCACGGTTCTAACCTAACCAGAATACCATTTGGTCGGGGTGCTCTGGCATGGTTACTACGACCAATTCGGCTCGCGGCTGGTCACAGTTCCAACCTAACCGATGAACTATACCGAACTATTTATTTAGTAGGAGTACTTTATTACTGACACTGTAGAATCAAATAACCGACCCATTTTCATTTTATTACTGTTCATGTTTTACTGTCACACCTCTGTCACACTTTACCAACCGCCGAAAACTTAAATTACTGCCCGTAATTTTTTTCACCTGATCATAATAACCTTCAGTGTTTATATAGCACTTGTACAAATTAATACCCCTATATTTATTATATTGTAAAATCTTTTCTGTGAAAAAAATAACAGGCTTGCTCATAAGGCCTTGTGGCGGTTTTTTATATGTTACCTCATGATTCTTTTGATGGAGACATTCAGTAGGTTTCTAATAAAATGAGATTTTGCTTAGCAACTACTTCTTCCACTATTACAAGAGCTTGTTACATTATAATTATTATTCTTGTGTTATCCTCATTTCTCAAAGATTTCTATGTTATGGGAATATTACATAGAAAAACTTATTAGATTCATAAATAACGCCAAACTTTCACTTTTTTCCTTACCTATTTGGACTAACGACTGGTTTTCGAAGATTTCTTTTTTATTATCCGTTTTACGATCAATATACCAAGTGAATACTTAATATTTATAGTAAAATATACCGTAGGGACTGCAGTACACACTGTGTATTTGTTCTTTAATACATTTCAGAAGCTGTCACGTACTACAGCCTAGAGATATTTTGATGTTTCAGACATGTGAACGTAGATGAATATTTTTTGCTTCCAGTAAAAAGGTAAAAATCACTACAAATACAACAGGCTGTTTCAAATTTGACTGTTGTTACATGTACATCATGTATTCGGAATTATAATTATTGTACTACAAACTCGACACTGTAAAAATATATTTCGAAAAAAAAAAAAAAAAACTTCTATAGTCAATGTGTTGGTATTCTGGCGTTAAAAGTGAAAACGATGGAATCGTTGACTAAATTTTTTTTTTTCCTTCAGATATTATTATTAAAAAATATTGGACACGTATTTTTTTTTAAGCAATTAAAATATTACGGAAATACATTGAGTTAAAATGTAGAATGACGCGACGTCACTTCCCGTTGGATTTTATACTGACTTATGACGTAGCGAGCCCCCACTCCCCAACTTTAATGCGTTTTATCTAAACCATTTTTTATTAATTAAGATAAACCATAAATACGTGTTTAATAAATTTTTTTATTTGATTGACGGACTAAATAGTTTTTTTCCCCAGTCTACATCCCTTCCTGTCATAGCCACTTAATAGAAACAAAATTTTAAGAAAATTATTGAAATCAAAATCCTATGTAAATTAATATCTATAAGGTATCTGTCATCATCAAGCCTTTTAAAAAAAGTATCTTTGCAACGATAATAATATTAATAATTCATCATAATCATCATCATCTGGCTATTAATGTTCCCACTGCTGGGACACAGGCCTTCTCTCTGTGAGAGGGAGTGGGCCGTAATCTACCACGCGGGCCCAGTGCGGGTTGGTAGATGTCACATGTCTTCGAATTTTTGGTTCTAAGGCATTCCGGTTTCCTCACGATGTTTTCCTTCACCGTTTTGAGAGCAGTGGTGATGAAATTATTTACACAAAGTAAAGCGCCTGCTTGGGTTCGAACCCACGACCTACAACTCGTAAGTCGGGGCCGTTACCACTGGGCCAACACTGCTCTCAATTAATAATTATTATCTATAAATATAATAATATTATCGATAACAATGTCGCAGTGTGATAACTAGGGCCGAGATTTTCCTTTAAATTGACAGCTTCGATAACATTGATAAAGGATTAGGTAGAAATAAATATGTGATGAGGCATCGCACTATCGGAGCGTCCGTCTTTTTTATTCAAGGGCACAAGTTTGATAGCCTAATTAAGACAACGATAATTTACAAAGTGTACCAAAAACCCTATCCGATCCGTGAAGGTGTTGTTAAGTCTTGTATCGGACTTAGAGTCTAATAAAAGTTCATTTTCAGGAAATAAGGAAAAAAAAACATCCCGCTTTTTTTTTATTACATGGGGCGCGGGCAGCTGTCAGTTAGCGGGTGTCTCCATGTCATAACTTATGATAACTTATGACCCCTGTTGAAAAATTGGCAATTTTTTATGGAATTGGTATAATTTTGGGAGAACTCGCTTCCGCCTAGCATTCGTGATTTAAAAACTATTTCTGCTTTCAAATATCGATATATTTATTATTATTAATATATAATTATATTTAATATTTATATATATATTTATTAATATATTTAAGCTTTATACGTGTATTTCCTTACAATATTAATACTTGCACTACCTTACGGGTTAAACACGTGAATTATAAAGAGCAATAAACTTTGTTATTTTCAATAATAATAGGTTTTTTTATTACTTTTTGGTAATTTTGCATTATATAAGTGCCCTTTTCGGATCGGACCGGTTTTTGTTACACATTGTACATAATTGAAGTCGCTTTTCGTGTCTGTCTGTGTGACTGCGTTGTTCTTCTAAATTTAGCAACGTGTCAAGTCGTAAAAACCATGCGAAGCAAGTTTGGATCGCTAGTTGTATAGATACCCTGACGAGCAATATAAAAAAGCCACTTGCAAATTGCCAAAAAAATATAAATATCTCCTAAACAAGTTAAATACATGAAGTAAAAAAAATTTGAAACTGTTTTCTAGGTGTTTTTTATGCGCTATTATTTACATTTGAATGTTGGTTTTTACTTCAAGAAGCTATCTTGCGTGGTTTCAGAAATATTTCATGATAAGTTAGTGGCTTTTTCTGGCATTTTTATGTTTTTCGTCACTATATTTTCCTCTTGTTTCAGGCAGTGTCAGATTAAACTTTTTGTCGTTCGAAAAGTGCTGATTCTCAGCTTGGTTTGAATAAATGACTTTTGATTTGATTTGCAAAGAAAATCACCCTTAAAATATGAGCCTGACTAAATTTAGAAGGTGATACAAACTATTCTGAAACAAAAAAATAAAATACATACCGGTCAAAATCATAACCCTTCTTTTTGCTTCGCCGTAGTCGGGTAAATAAAGTGTGACCGAATGAAACGTAAGTGCCTATACTCTATTTGAAATAAGATTAGACATTTAACTAAACCTTTTTTCTGTCGATTCAACCGATTTTGACTTCTATTGCGTTGGTAGCATGACAAATGGCAGCTGCATTGAACAGTTGATATTGTTACCACTTTTTTGCTTTTAATGCCATCCTTATGTCTACGGTATAGAAGTCAGAATCGGTTAAACGGACTGTAAAAAAAGGTTTCTTTAAATGTCTAATCTTATTTCAAATGGAGTATAGTTCTCCTAAAAAGCTTAGAATTTGTATTTTAATACACTGATTCGTTGGTGCAGTGGTCGCAAGCGCTACTGCTGAGCATGAGGACTTCGGTTCAATTCCCAGGTCGAGCAGTGCTTGGTTTTTTCATCAATAAATTTCTTAGGAGCAGCCCACAGACTTGATTTGTACCCGGTTAATGGCAATAGGGTCGCCCCATATTACATGGGACATAAACATAACTGGCGAAATGTGGTGTACTATTTAGGTACACTTCTGCCTAACCTTTTGCGGACTACACGAGTGATGCTATATTACATATGACTGTGTTATATAAGATAAGATAAAGATTCATTGAACAAAAATGGTTGAACAATCAAACACTTACAAACAACACCATGCGTATAAAATAGTGTAAATAGCAAAAGACTCATTGCGGTTAAGCATGCTACCATATTAGTAAAAAACAGAATTTTTCCAACTATAACCAATCCTACATCATATTTTATATTATTATCCCGACCTTGAATTTCGACACACCTCAACACATAGGCAGGGCAGCGGTTGAACTTAATTGAATTAATACGTACTATGTAGAACACATTGTTTAAGCTCAAAATATAAAATTAATTCCATTAAAGTAGTTACGTCAATAGCAACTAGGCAGACTAACAGCTGCATGTAGAGCAATGACATAGATACTACTACTGATATTACATCTTGCTCTCGTCACTATTCGCATGCCAAATGATTAACTCTAATAGGCATAGCATACTGAAACTGCTCTGATAGTACCCTGCCACAACAATAAGGTTTATACTGCTTCCTTAGGTTTAGCACTGACCCAAAACTGCCGTCATAGAAAAGAATGTAGTAATTCCCGTGTTACACTAGGCTAGTTTTTCAGGCTAAAATAGCAAGAAAGTGCTAGTAAGCTAGCAAGCTAAACATTCTGGCCTTGTGTATACTGTCTAAGAGTTTAATTGTCAATAACGAGCCACAATAGAATTTATTTTTGCTATCGACTTTTAAAGGAAAAACGACAGTTGAGCGGATACTATCCGAATTATTCCACTTTGCCCACCAAGCCACTTTGCACTGGTGAGACAAAGAGGAATGCCTAAAATTTTGCAGTGGAATCAGCCCTAGTGGAGCTGGGGTGGCACCTTAGTTGTAATTTTTAGGCTATATAGTCTAGTAAGCGTGAGAGGCTATAAGTAAAAATGAGAAATAGCAATCGGATCATTTTACTGCTCGCCGCATGTCCTCATGCCTATGTCACCGCAAAGCTTAAAATTTCCTTATAGCTCCAGTATGTGCTAAGCCAGGATATTACTTAAAATCTAGCCTCGAAACCCATAAGAGAGTAAAAACTTTTGTGTTCCTTTGAAAAGCAGAATTTAAATGCGTGGAACAATGTTCCATACCTACCATCATATTAAATTATACATATTGTGTCTTTGTTAGTGATTCAAAAGACAGATTTCCATAAGTATCTCAAAGAGCCTTACCTGACAAATATGACACTGAAAGCTCTTCTCAAAGCAGCGGCCGCAGAGACTGTGACCATCCACACAGAGGTGGATGGGCGGCCTCATGTAAGTGTTACATTTGGTACACGTCAGCTCCTTGATCAGGCCCTCGTAGTGATCCGTCTCGAGCAACGTGCTTAGAACTACTGGAAATAAAAGAAATAATCGTAAAGTAACTGTATTTGGTTGTTGAGATCAGATATATATATTGTAGTCGCTCCATGTAAACTAGGTACTGATATTCAGCTGCATCCGGCTAGATTAGCAGCCGACTCCAACATAGATGGAAAATGCATAGGCACATGGATTGATTGTAAAGTCATAGTAGAAAACTCAGACATTTAATTTGACGGCTATACACAACACTGAAATATATATATTACTTTTCAAATGACGACGAAAATATTGAAGGTTATTTCAAATCACTAGAATATTTAAAATTTGATAAGTATGTGGAATAGATGGTTATTAGTATATATTTAATAGGTACATATTAAATACAATAGACGATGTATATTTGAAACACGTGTCGATTTCTTACAGGGTTCTCTAACTCTTTAAGAACAGTTAAGCGGATTTAGTTACTAAATATACTTCTTATATTGTATTTTATAATGGATTTCCACAAAGTCACGCCTGAGTCAATTGACTAGCATATTCCTGAATAATTAGGTAATAAATTCCTACCCATAAATTAACTCTACGAAAATGTCTCTAAAATTCATAACATTGCTAAAAGAACTAATTTGATGGTCAATAATAATAGTATCAAAGCCATGCATTTTATAATGCTCATGACTAGCCACTCAGGAAATAATTGGCTTTCGAGAAATTAACAAAGGAGCATATTGCATTGTATTGGTAGACTACTGCAGTCTATAAACCCTGTTTGTTAATATTGCGTGTGGTGTAAAACCAGGTCTGCATTTCATAATGCCAATGTCGTTACTGTGTATGTACTGTGCATACACATATTATCAAGAGTTTGTTTGTTGGAGACATTTAAAATATTATGAATGTTATTCTAAGAATATTACTTTGCTTCTAATTCATGAGTTCAAATAAACTTGACCTTGTTCATAGAATTGGCGTTTAATTTTGCTGTCAACCTTACTATTCATTCAAAAATGTTGCCAATGACGTTGAGATAAGTCTACAAATGTAAAGACTGAATGAATTGTTCTATTGTAAAATAAACAATGATAAAATGTACATAATTGAAAACACAAGAAAACACTGTTAGCCGTAAAATAATAATTTATGAGTCATATCCCCATAGACCAACCCGTACCTAAACATAGGTAAATTAGGTCATATTTACTATCTAAACAACCAACGCACGGCAATTTAAACAGATTTACTAGAATCCGAAATGATACATTACCGATTTCCATTGGAAATCTCAAAATAAACATAATATAAGTGGATATCTGTCGATTCCAATAAGCGTAACTAAGCAGAAAATTACGATCATTTATTAGAAAGACATTCTTCTCACAATGATTTATATAGGCTCACGATCGCATTATGTGTATCATCATAAAAATATATTGAAAAAATTGGAATAGCAATCGAGATAATGGTTATTATACTGATACAGGTCATAGAAGTAGAAGGATATGGAAAAATGTTGGTATGAAAATTAAATGCCAGTCACTCATTATTATATGCCTCACAAACAAAGAATTCATCGTTATTGATCGAAATATGAACAAAACCCAGATGGCGTACATAATTATATTCAGTAGGATTCGAGCTATTTAATACGGTATAATACCATTCAACAGGAGAACGGAACCGAATAAAAATATGGATGGAAAAAATATGTGCATTTACATTTTCATGTTTACCTTCGTTCCCTGAAATCCAATTGATATTTTAATGCACATATTGACTTATACGCTTATTAGCCTTTGGTGAATGTGACCAAAATATGATAAAATAAAATATCAAGCAAAATTAAGTTAAAAATAATACATCCTTTATTGAAATGGTAATAGCTGGAGCATTAAACGGCTTAAGAACTATTAATAATTAGCTGTCAAGAAGTTAAAATTAGTAGTAGTTTAAATTAACTTCTGAGTATTGAAGTTAATTTAAACTTAATTTACGTTATTAAAAGACAACTGGCAGACATTTAAAGGATTATTTGAACCAGTAATTGGTATTAATAGTATCCGAGCGTAATAATTAGAAAGACAGATGCGAGAGATCGGGAGTTTATTGTTAGAAGTTCAAGGTTTTGAGAGCAGACGAAGAGAATTAGCTCAGACAATATAGAAAAAACTGAAGTACGCTGTACCTTAGTTTGTGGTATAAATTAATGGGGAAGAAGATCTAAAAGGAATGTATTGGTATTGATGATAATAGAATAAAAAGTGTATATGCAATATCCATCAAAACTTCAATTAACACGTCTCAGATTTACAAAATCACTTCACAAATCGAACACTATAGAATTCACAGTAACGTAGCAGTCAAAGCACTTATACCTGCTCATAACTATACTACTAATAATAAACACTAACTTTTTCTCCCAGCCGGCGACGTTGTGGATGACATTCTGAAAATAACGCTGAACGCCACAACAAACGTAACTAGTCCGCGTCCAATACAGTTTTATACTTCGTAAACACTTTTCGATTCACGCGGACTGGTGTAAACCGATTAGAACGCAATCGTTTAGCCATTTTCTTTGATAAGACAAGTAGTATCTGAAGCGTGATTGTGGTAACTCGGTTTGTTGTTGGCGACACTGAACAAGTCTATATTTATGCCGCAAGGTCGCTACTAAGGGCCGCAGTGGCGAGTACGGCTGACCAACTGCGCTTCGGATAGTCGCCCATCCATAGGGATATTATGTTAATGTGAAATTTTTACTGTATTATGAGCGTGCATGCCAAGGTGGGCAATTTGGCATAATGGGCAGACCATGATCTAGAGAAAGACATAGGCTTACTGTTCATCCTAGATCGCAGACGAAGTCACGGGCAACAGCTAGTAATAATATAAACAAGAAAGTGAGTTAGTTTGTTTGATTAATAAGCTTTCACCCTAAAACGGCTGAACGGATTTGGATGAAATTTGACGCATGGGTAGACTATGACTTGGGTTAGGACATGGAATACTCTTTATCCCGATATTTCCACGGTATTGAGACTGAAGCTCATTTCAGACTACACTATAATATAATAGCATATAGTTCATAGCACAACAGTATCGCTTGCCATACATTTATTTAGAACACGTTCACACTTTGCTATACTATATATTTATTTATTTAATGCATGGAGGACTTACAGCTAATAAAAACAGAATAAAAGGAGATGATAGTCACCAAAGAGCCAATGACAAGTCCTCACGTATAGAAGATATTATTTGTTTCCTTTGTGTTGTTGTACTATAGAGCAGAATAGTATAGCGTAGTCTGAAATGAGTTTAATGCGGATGAAACCGCGGGACGCAGCTAGTATTTCATATTTCCATACAATATTATTGTGAAATGTCAAATTAATCCAAACTAGTAAATATTTGACATTAATTTACGACATTGCCAACTTTAAGAATAAACCCTCGTAATGTGCTACTTTTGTAGTATGGTGCAATGTTATGAAATTGATTTTTAACCATGATTGTCTGTTGATTTAGAGATTGTTGCCGAGAGATCTTTTATTAATTTCATGTTATCGATTTTTTACAACTGAACGTATTTTTCTGACTTGACACTTTCACAGACACTCTAAAATCGACCATCCTTATAAACTAAGCTAAAGTTGCCATCTATACGAAATTCTAGCTCAATTTTCATGTCACATACTATTCGGTTTTTGGTTTCATTACTAAAACCACGTTCGTACTCCAATCTCTTCAGTTAAACTAGCATGGATGGGCGACTACTTTTAAATTAACAAATTGGACACGTCAGTTTTGTTCCAAAACACTTCATTCCTACAGTGAGTCCGCCGTGACGCATATAATGCTTCAAATTGTGTATAGTGTTGGTATTACGCAGGTATCGATAAAACACGGATACCTATATCATGATACCGCCTTATCGTAAAAATACTGCATTGAATGTACGTAAATGTATTATCTGATTACCTGATTTGTATATTTAATTTGTTACTATGTATTTTCTTTTCTTTTTTTATATTTTGATCACTTTACACAATTCACACACTTTGTCTTCACTATTATTTCACTCAGATCGATATGTTTTAAAACTGCTCATAGGCAACTGTGTTGTTGGACTGATCGCGTAACAAAACTGACTGCCAAAAACAATTTAACGATCGTATTTACTACTTCAACTACGTACCTTTTTATACAGTTGTCAATTAACATCTCAGACCAAATAAAAAACCAAGACAGAACGCTTTCAACAGTGAAGTGAAGCCGGTATCGTGAACATGTGTACACTTTGTGTGATGTAGTTTGATTATTGTGTTATTGTAAAAGGTTGTAAATGTGTGCGTGTGAGTGTGTATGCACAGAGCAGGGGTGTAGTTTTGGCATGCTTCACTGTATTGTTCGCAGCGCTCTGTCTTGATATTTTATTTGGTCTGAGATTCGTTTATATAGCGGTAAAGATAAAAAGAAGAAATAAAGAAAAATATTTTATTTGGGACACGCACAGTACACTAAAACAGTAATAAAAAAATTAAGAGGAGCATTTAAAACTAACGAAATTAACAGATTATTCGAATAACCGAAAACAAAAAAAAATAATAAAAATAATGACCTGTGCGCGGCCAAAAATGCTCCGATCTCAGCATAATACTGTGATATTTAAAAAAGAAATACCGCAGCACTGGTATTCTGATAGGGTCCAGTAATCAAAATCATAAATTATAAAAATGTCTTTAATTTGAATGGGTAAATGGCAGTTGACACTTATTTATCCGTTAATGAACTTCTTAAATTAAAATAGAAATCAATAATTCATAAAAGCTGCGTGATGAATAAACTAACGACGTGCCCATTCACGACCTCTGCCCTTTTCGGTGAATAACATGAATTAGCAATAACATGTTCTTTTTGTTGGTTATGTGAATAAAAGAAGAATTACTTTTTACCTGTAGGATCCAAGGTCTCTCCCATAGTTTTTTACACTTATAATTGATAGTTATTAATACCAGTACTTTGACTTCACTGTAAAAAAAAAATTGGAAATAATTTAATCTTTCGAATAATCGGGGGACAGGTAGCCGCCTGGTCAGTGTTGCCAGCCTACTCAGTAGTATTATGATAGATAAACGTTATACTTATGATATATGTCCTCGATTTAAGTAATTAGATGACGTGATTACCGCATTATTATATAGAGCAATTCTTAGATAACGTAAAAATATATTAATCTACAAAATAAATCTAATCTGAAAATATTGAAACAGTCATACGCATTCGAAGATTTAGTGTTCATTATTATTTTGTACAAGCTGTGTCCCGCGGTTTTACCCACATAAGTCTCGATCCTGTTAGAATATCGGGATAAAAAGTATCCTATGTCCCAATCTAGCCAATGGTCTACCTATGTACCAAATTTCATCGAAATTTGTTTAGCCGTTTTAGCGTGAAAACGTAACAAATAAATAAACTGACTTTCGAATTTATAATATTATAAGTAAGATTATATTATATATTTAAGTTAGGATTAACAGAGTTATCGAAACTTTGTAAATGTAGTTAAAAATATCGTCTACAGATCCATCATGATGATAACTGACATGTTATCCATCTGTTGAGTATAAGGTCTTTTCCCTTTTGTATCATAATTACCTGGTCAGAAACAAGAGTCCCTTAGATAAATTCATAGGATGTAAAAGACAAATACTTGAACCTAGCTAAAATATCCGAATAATCCTATCTACGGATCTTTGGGAAAACGAATGTCTTCCATATATAGTACAATCTCTAAAGTATGACATCGTTCTACATGAAGTCAAGAGAAAAATAGATAGGCACGTAGAAAAGCGATCTTATTTTCTAACTTATGAGACAGCGGATCAGCCTAGGCTTTCTATAATAGTCCAACCCTAGATATCTTGGGTTGGGTTGAATGGATGTTGTAAATGTGAATGAATGAGTGAGTGAATGAAGATCGTGATGGATAAAGGTTAAAAGGGATCTGCTTCTTGAGACCATGGTTGTGTATTATTTTATCTTGGCGAATACCAAAGTAACTTTAAAAAAAACTGGCGAACTGCGTGTTGGACCACGCACAATGTAGGGTTCCATGGACAGTTCGGCTGCGCTACGGTAAAACAAAGTAATTGCAGTCAAGCAAAATTATCAGGAGGAGCAAAAAACCGAAAATCACAAATTTAAAACGTACTGGCGACAACTTCAGTACTTTTGTTATTTCATAATTTGTAAAATAATTAGTTCTATCTGTTTCAAAGCAATTTTTTGAGTAATTTTTGGTAACTTTCCTTTAAATTGAAAAAAATATTTTTCTATAGACATAAAATTAATATTAAATAAAAAGAACAATTCAGTAAGAAAGTAACTACAGTCACTTTGTTTTTTAAATAATTTAAAAAGAGATGGACAAGTTAAGTTTTAGTTTTAATAACAAAGTAAATGCATTTAATTGTTTTTAACAAAGACAATGGATAGATTTAAAAATTAATATGTCTACTATAAGATTTGTTGGCTTTTGCTTTTTATGAATCACATAATTTGTAAGAATTGTAAAAACTAGTTCATCTTAGGATTTATTAAGATATTAAGTGTCACTCAAGGAATAGGGCATGTATATGTATAACGGTTACCTAAAATAAATTCAAAAATCATAGGAATAAGTTGTAATCATTTGTCATCATCAATTGTGACCACCAGAATGATTCTGAAGTTTCCCCACAAATATTGTAAGTAACCTATAGTCATTCTAGTAATGAAATATAGCTAAAAAGTTTATTGAATATTATAGATTTTATTATTAAGAACTGTCATATTGTAGTACTATTATTATGAACGAAAAGAGCGGTTATCTTGTTATTCATTATGTTAGTAATTTTTAATCATAATATTTTTTTTTCAGAGACTTGATTACACCAGAAGATATAGGTATTGACACAGGAAAAAAGGTATAAAATCTATTATTTTAAAGAATATACAGGTTGTTAGGCAGAACGTTGAACATACGAAAATGGTGGATAGATGGGGTCATCTGCTACTTACTCAGCCCTAATTTATTTGACCCTGGCCCCCTGGATATTTTTTTTTTTGCTTTCTTCTAGTTTCTTTTTTAACTTTAAAGTGTAATTTTTATTAAAAATGGGTAAAACAAACAATATTTTTGTTTTTTTTTTTAATCTTTAATGTTGGCAGATTCTTATAAAATTGTTGCTTTATTCAAATGTTAGCTGGAAAAAAAGTTATGAGTCCTCAAACTTACAGAAAGATGTAAAAATTATGAAATAACATTTTAAGCTTTTTTTTTATACAAGCAATTTACATACCATTAGAAAGGTCACACACTAGGGATGTTTTGCTAGAATTGGAACTCCTCAATCATTTTTTGTTTTTTTTAATGCATGTTGAAATTAAGATTTAAATATTTTTACATTTTTCTGTAAGTTTGAAGACTCATAACTTTTTTTCTAGCTAACATGTGAATAAAGCAATAATTTTATAAGAATCTGCCAACATCAAAGATTAAAAAAAATTTTGCCTGTTTTACCTATTTTCAAAAAAAAAATACACTTTAATGTTAAGAAAGTGGTGAAACTAGAAGAAAGCAAAAAATATTTTTTTTAAATATCCAGGGGGCCAGGTCCAAATAAGGCTGAGTAAGTAGGAGATGACCCTGCCTATCCACCATTTTCGTATGTTCAACGTTCTGCCAAACACCCTGTATATTCTTTAAAATAATAGATTTTATACCTTTTTTCCTGTGTCAATACCTATATCGTCTGGTGTAATCAAGTCTCTGAAAAAAAAATATTATGATTAAAAATTACTAACATATTGAATAACAAGATAACCGCTCTTTTCGTTCATAATAATAGTACTACAATATGACAGTTCTTAATAATAAAATCTATAATATTCAATAAACTTTTTAGCTATATTTCATTACTAGAATGACTATAGGTTACTTACAATATTTGTGGGGAAACTTCAGAATCATTCTGGTGGTCTGAGTGGGACGAGAAACAGTTTTTTGAAGTAGATGGTTGAGCAATAATTGTGTGATGCGACGTAAGGTTATCGTCAGGTATGGCCTCAACAGTATTGGTCTCTTCCTGGAGATTCTTAGGTGATTCGGAGGTCCTAAAAGAAATCATACCCTTAGGGCGTTTATGCACTACAAGGAATTTTACCGTCCGGCAGTCCGATTTCTTACAATTGTCAATGAAATTCAATGAATTTTAAATGAAAGTTGATGTAAATCTGACTGCCGGACGGTAAAATTATGTGTAGTGCACAAACGCCCTTATTGGTAATACAAATAACACAAATTGATTAGTATTTCTTATAGACAACCAAATCAAAACAGAAAAATAGGTACTACTTCATGTATGCCTACGATATATCTCGTAAATAGGTATTTACGAAATGTAAACACACAATACAAATAATTGGACATTTGGACTTACATTTGTGCTAACTGCACCATAGTTCTCGAACGTAAACTGCGGCTATTTTGCATTTTAAACGTTTTCCAAACAAAACACACAAGAATCACAGCCTCGGCAAACTTATCGACACAAAGTTGTAACTGACAATAAGTTTAATTGCGGGAAAAGTGACATTTGAAAGGTGCGTTCAGAAATGTGTTAAAACCGAGTAATGTCAAATAATTTAGACATTTCAAATTTTGAAATAAACGACAGCATATTAAAAACCAAGTAAATGGGATATAATAATAGCTTGAATTGATTTACAATAAAGAAACAAAGCAACTGTTAATCAGTTGCTTTGTTTTACATTTGTCATTTTACTTGCCTTTTTTTTACGTTAACAAATTTGCCATTTTGGCCATTTTTAACAGTTCAAAAACAAAGTAAAGTTGTTTGATTTTCTTATAGCTAGATAAAGGGGCTTAAAAAGAAATATAAATCAAATGAAAAGCCAATTAAATCATTTCACAACGTAAAAACAATGTAATCGACGTGCAATTACTTTGTTTTTGCTTAGACATTGTGGTTTACTTTGTTTTACCGTAGATATGTTAGACAAGTACCTGCAGTTACTTTATTTTACAAACTTTTATCTCGAAAAATAAAGCCTTTTCGATGATTCTGTGAATGTAGCATTGTCCGTTATAGGCAAAATGTTCCAAATATGTAAAAAAACTGATTTTGAAAAATACGTTAGTTGCTTTGTTTTTCCGTAGCACAGCCGAGTTCGATGAATTAATCACAAGAACAATCTTAACATTGTAGTTGAAAAACATGTTCTCCCTCTCGTAAACGAGGCAAAAGGAGTTTGTAAGGATCGCAGCAAGTGGCGTTCTGTAGTTTCGGCCTACCGCTGGTATGTATGTTCTCCCACACATTCCAACTGCAAATGTAAGTTTGTACGCACAATATAGAGAGATTTGCCATGTTATTTTAAAACCATAGACCTCTATAGGCTTTCCTGTAATCTATAAGTATAAAACTATTTTCAGTATTTTTTTCAAAATTTTGGGGTTTGTTACTTCGGAGATATGGGTATCTGTGGTTTGGTGGCAAGAGAAGGGCAATTTTCATTTATTTTCTTAAATAAGTATCTGACTATTTATTTTTAAATTATAAAAAACGATATTTTTTTTTGTAAAAGTGGTTATAGACATAATTATAGTACAAGAAATAGGGACCTATTAGTTCAACCAGGTTTCAGACTGACTAAAGTAGACTCATCTTTCATGGGGTGCTGTTTGAAATGTTTCAATAAAATTCTTCCCCACATACTCGTACGTACGTCAGTTGGGACTGGTTATCTCTTAATTGCCATGGCTTATTTTAATCTTTGAATTGTTTTTGTTTTTATCGTTTCATTACGGACGCTTCTAACTTGCACGTTTTTTACATTGTTCGCACGTGTATAATTTCAACATGAATGATGTAACCAAGCTGTAGAGCAGTGGTGGCCCAGTGGTAACGGCCCCGACTTACGAGTTGTAGGTCGTGGGTTCGAACCTAAGTAGGCGCTTTACTTTGTGTAAATAATTTCATCACCACTGCTCTCAAAACGGTGAAGGAAAACATCGTGAGGAAACCGGCATGTCTTAGAACCAAAAAATTCGAAGACATGTGACATCTACCAACCCGCACTGGGCCCGCGTGGTAGATTACGGCCCACTCCCTCTCACAGAGAGGAGGCCTGTGTCCCAGCAGTGGGAACATTAATAGGCTGATGATGATGATGATGATGTAACCAATATTTTGTTACACTTTTTCATTTAAAAGAGTGTCCGTGGAGTTTCTTGCCCGTTCTTCTCCATAGGTACCTACTTCGCTTTGGGATGGGCAACTAGCTTCATATTTCTGACTGATCGACTCCTGCAGGTTTTCTTTTTTAATAACCGACATAAAATTTCAACGCAGGGAGGTTCAGCATCATGTAGGTACTGAATCCATGGTAACGGGCTTCGCTTCAATGTCCCTGACACCCTGTAATCCTGTATACGCACGCACACAGTCGTATACGTTTATGGGTATTCTTCTTTTCATGTGGTTAGTGACTAACCTAGTATCAGTATGTGCCTCTGACTTGGCTTCACATGCCGTCGAGAAATATCTCTCAGGCATGCCGTTTCGAGCAGTGGTGGCCCAGTGGTAACGGCCCCGACTTACGAGTTGAAGGTCGTGGGTTCAAACCCAAGCAGGCGCTTTACTTTGTGTAAATAATTTCATCACCACTGCTCTCATAACGGTGAAGGAAAACATCGTGAGGCAACCGGCATGTCTTAGAACCAAAAAATTCGAAGACATGTGACATCTACCAATTTGCACTGGGCCCGCGTGGTAGATTACAGCCCACTCCCTCTCACAGAGAGGAGGCCTGTGTCCCAGCAGTGGGAACATTAATAGGCTGAAGATGATGATGATGATGATGCCGTTTCTTCACGATGTTGTCCTTCACCATTTTTAATAGCAAGTGATAATTATACATATATGCACATGAATACGAAAAGCTAGAGGTGCGTGTCTTGGGTTCGAAGTCGAGACCTGGCAGTTGGCAGTCTGACGGTCACCCACTACTAGGCTATCAGTGTTCTCCATAAAAGGGTCAAGCGTAGTAGGTACTTTGTCTATTTTAGTTTGTTTTGACTGTACAGTGGAAGAGTGACTGTAATTTACGTAGTTTTAAATATTTTTGGGATAACAAATTACCTATATTAAAAACGACAGAGATCGATTCAGTAAACAATTCTAAACAAACTATTTTCATAATGTGTATTAACTCAGTTACACATTATATACTATCAAGCTAATCCCTACATATATTGTTTAAAAATATCACTTGAATAAACTCGTTAATTTGAAAGCTCACAGTTAATTAAGATTAACATCATAAGATCGTTACTCTAACTGTAAATGTTCAATTCTAATAGAGTAGGTAATCAGATAACTTTAATTGCCTTGGTTAATAAATATTGGTATATTTCGATTAGGTTTACCCTCGTACCTAAGCTAATAGCAATTACATTAAATATGTAATATCTAGGTATTTTATCTTTTGGTTAAGGGCGCCTTCAAATTTGCCGCAAAATGACGCGCGGAGGCAGCGCGGCTGCAGCGCTGCGGCCGCGCTGCTTTGTAAATTCATATAAATAAAATCAATGACATGATGCGCGACCGCAGCGCGGGTGTAGCGCTGCAGCCGCGCTGCCTCCGCGTGGCACTTTGCGGCAAATTTGAAGGGGGCGCATTCAAATTTGCTACAAAGTGCCACGCAGAGGCAGCGCGGCTTTGAAGGCGCCCTAAAGGTACCAGTTTGAACCAGACTTTGGATATTATGCCATCGTTATACATGTGAGTGGATATTGAAAACTGGTTTTCGTGAAAAACGTCATAAAAAGATAACTTTGACCTTCAATATCTCCGTAACCAGAAGGTTCCTATTTCCCTGGTATAGCCCAGTACAAAAAAAATATCACAATCAAATGAAGAGAAAAACAAGTGAATATTCATCTTCATTCAGTGTCTTTTTGCACCCGTTATAATCATACTCATTTAACAGACATTATTGATTCAATTCCCAACAAATTATGAATGTGAACACATGCCCCATTCACTACTTATAAAGAAATAGGTTTAAACACTATTCTAAAAATAAAAAAACGTTCACTCTGCCACTCAATAGGCAACAACAGTGTTACATTACACATATAGTCCCGTTCTATTCAGAGACGGTCCCTAATTGGACGGTTTCGACTCCATCAGACCCAAACAGCGTCAATGTACGTACATTGTAAATTGCTAATTTTGCTGCAGTACGTACATGTACGTACCTATGTACGTGTACCTAGTGAAAATGGATCGTGTATTAGGTCGCTTTATTATGGATAATGTCAGAATGGCAAATTGTAATAGAATTCCGTGTGGTGTTGTTGTGCGGTGACCACATGCGGTTTTGTTAGTAACTCACGACCGATGATACTTTAAAAAATCTGCAAATTTTTATAGAACTCGTACCAGCAGTAATTGTTTCCCACGGCTCTAGAATGCCAGCAAATCGAGTATTAAGGTGCGTAGGAGGTGGAATTGGTAGCAGATTTCCGGCCACCATAGGCGCGGGCTTGCGGACGGAGAGCAATGGGTAGCTCGCCGTCCGATAAGGACCAGGCCCGGGTCGACGGCGCGTCGTGTTCTACGCGCGCCTCAAAGAGATGTCAGCACTAATTATGGGGTCCGCTAAGGAGGCTTGAGTTTGAGTTTGAGTAAAGTTTTGGTGGTTTACATCCGCTTATGCGGATGCCGATCTAAATTTTTTTAAGGGATTCGTTATCGTGGCAAGGGGAAATTAATAATTTTGTACGTTTTTTTCCAAATTACAGCGCTGTTTCGTTGTATGTTGATCATAATTCAATTAGCGGCAATTATAATAAAATAATTATTAAATTATAATCATTTACAAATCAATAAAGCTCTGGAAATTATAATTATGATGAATTAATTGTGTGATGGATTTAAGACTATTTCGTGGAAATGTGACTATTTAGAGCTTGATAAATAAGATAAAACCTTTAGAATAAACGGTTTTAATCAGCAAAATACAAGCAAAAATATTTGGGAATAGAACAGTCGTATTGACGGATAAAATAACAATATTATTTATACCATTCCCCCTCTAAAAAGCTTATTTTATTCACTGAAAACAGTGAATAAAAAGCTCTTTTAATCACTATTTTGGTGTTTGAATTTAGAACACACCAATGTATTCGACCTCTATCTCAATGCTATACAACCTCCTTAACACTTTCGACTCCACCCATTTTCATAGAACTCTTATCTCATCATTCCGCCATAAAAGCCTATGACTTTTATTATTCGTAGTTGGAAGTGAAACCTCCGGGAGGTTTCACTTCCAACGTCCACGAGGGCTCCCGGCATCCCATACCCAAGTAGGTGAACCCTCCAGGAGGGCTCCCGACACTGAAAGTCTACATTTAAAATGAGCCCTCCGCGAGGGTTCCCGGCATTCCATATCCAAGTATGGTGAACCCTCCAGGAGGGCTCCCGACACTGAACGTCTACATTTAAAATGAGCCCTCCGCGAGGGCTCCCGACATCCCATATCCAAGTAGGTGAACCCTCCAGGAGGGCTCCCGACACTGAATGTCTACATTTAAAATGAGCCCTCCGCGAGGGCTCCCGACATCCCATATCCAAGTGGGTGAACCCTCTAGGAGGGCTCCCGACCCTGAATGTCTACATTTAAAATGAGCCCTCCGCGACTGCTCCCGACATCCCATATCCAAGTAGGTGAACCCTCCAGGAGGGCTCCCGACACTGAACGTGTTAACCTTTTATTAAATGTCCTTTTTGCGCTTAAATCTTTCTTTTTCTCGTAGTCATGGTATAAAGTATAGTATGCAACTCTTGAATAAAACGGATTTATATCGAGGGCCATGAATCACTCGCGTCGCTCAGGATTCTAACACTTGAATCACTCGCTGCGCTCGTGATTCAATCATCATGAATCACTCCCTACGGTCGTGATTCAGTCGTTAGAATCCTTCACTTGATCGTGATTCATCTATGGCCCTCGCTTTAAATCCGTCCTTTATTCATTAGTTGCATAATATACTATTTTAATACCATAGAAACTCCAAGGAGTTTCTATATCACCACATTCTTCCAGGCAAGAGAACAGCTATTTAGTTTAGAACGTAGTCCCCGTAGCGGCTTGGAAGCCGACGATCTCTCGTCGATCTTCGCTGAGTAGTTGAATTTTCAGTGGCCTGGCGTTCTGCTTCAACTATTTGATGTTCTCCAGCTGGAGTTGTTTCATCTGTCGGCTGTTCCTCTTCTACATCATTCGTACTTCGAGAATCGTAGAAATCTTCTTCACTTGTTTCTAATGATTCTCTTGTCTCGTTAAGTATCTCAGGCGTTTCCTGAATTATCTCACTATCTTGACCCAACGGTGCTAGATGTCGGTTTGAGACAGTTGATTCTCGTCCGTCTGATAGATGAACATAGGAATAATCTGGATTTACATGGAGTAACGTCACCTCCTCAACGACTGGTTGATATTTATTAGTGCGGTTAAATTTTCGCATTAGCACATGTTCTGATTCTGTCAACCAAGTGGGTATAGAAACTCCATTCGTAGATCGCCTGGTATGCGTAAACATTCGTTCATGTGGTGTACAATGTGTGGCTGTGCACAGCAAGGACCGTATGGAATGTAATGCTTGAGGAAGAACTTGTTCCCAATTTTCAATTGCCAGTTTGCGTGAACGTAGAGCCAATTGTATTGATTTCCAGAGAGTCCCGTTGAAACGTTCTACTTGACCATTCCCTCTTGGATTGTATGGAGTGGTTCTACTTGAAGCAATCCCTCGTGAATTCAAGAAATTCTTCACTTCCGCAGATATGAATGAAGTTCCTCGATCTGAATGAAGGTAAGATGGCATACCGAATAGCATAAATATCTCGTTTAGATGTTTTATAACCGTTGCAGAACTCAAATCGGCACATGGGAACGCAAATGGGAAACGTGAGTATTCATCGATCACAGTCAATATGTACTTATTTCTCGTATTGCAAGGTACTGGACCTTTTGGGCACGCCACAATTGCGGCGATAAGTCCCCTCTTTGAGGAGTGGCTAGAGAGGCGCCACGGCGCCCTCACCTACCGCCTGACGCAGGTCCTCACCGGACACGGTAGTTTCGGGAGGTTCCTGTTTCAGATCAGGCAGGAGGAAACGCCCGGGTGTCACCACTGCGTGGATCGCCCGGAGGACACGGTGGAGCATACGGTGGAGGTCTGCCCGGCTTGGGTGGAGCACCGCCGTGTCCTCGTGCAGGCGATCGGCGGCAGTGACCTCTCACGTCCGGCCCTGGTCCAGGCCATGGTGCGGAGTGAGAGGGCATGGCAGGCTGTCACCTCCTTCTGCAAAGCAGTAATGCTCGTGAAGGAGGAGGCAGGGCGCGAGAGGCAGAGACAAAGGTCTCTCCCTCGAGCCCCTAGCCGCCGCGGTAGTAGACGCCCCGGGCGTCGGGAATCGATTGCCGATTTCCGGCCACCGTAGGCGCGGGCTTGCGGACGGAGAGTGATGGGTAGCTCTCCGTCCGATCAGGACCAAGCCCGGGTCGACGGCGCGTAGTGTTCCACGCGCGCCTCAAAGAGTCGTCAGCGAAGCTGAAGGGGTCCGTTTGGGCCGATGCCTACCACTTGGGTTGCGGATAAGTCCTTAGGGGAAACCGTGGCCCTGGTCTAGGCAAGGGAAGGAACACGGGTGGGTTTTAGTCAGTAAAAGTCTGACACGCCCTTCCGCTCCGCCCAGAGCGGGAGAAGTCATTGGATGATTTCCCACACAAAAAAAAAAAAAAAAAAGGTACTGGACCTTTAAAGTCAATACTTAATCTTTCCATAGGTGAAGTAGCTTTTATCAAGATTGGATCTGGCAAGGCAGATCTGTAGAATTTTGGTTTTATTTCAGAACAAATCCGACACGAATTTGTCATATTTTTAATCTCTTCAGTAGAGTAAGGCAAATTTTTTGATTTTACCCAGTGGTTCATACGCACTATTCCTGGGTGACACAGGGCTTCATGTAATGAAATTAGTTTCTCAGTCTGTATTGGTACCGATGCACATATTCGTGAAAGTGCGTCAGCAACATTATTTTGTTTTCCGGGGCGGTACACAATGTCATACTTAAACGGTGCCAAGTCCAAGCGCCACCGCTGTATTTTCTCATTCTTTATTTTACTCGTCAGTTTATTATCAAACATGAACGATACAGATCGTTGGTCAGTAATGAGACGAAATGGTTTCCCAATAAGAAAATGACGCCATTTCCTTAGCGATTCCACTATAGCGTAAGCTTCTTTTTCTATAGCTGAGTGGTTAAGTTCGCTATTATTTAGCATTCTAGAAAAAAATGCAACCGGTCGATCAGATTGAGATAAAGTTGCTGCAATGGAATGATTAGATGCATCCGTTTCTACGGTGAACGGTGCATTGTTGTCGATAGCGTGAATAGCAGATTTCGCAATCTCAGATTTCAGTTTTTCAAAACTTTGTACTAGTTCAACGTTTAGTGGAAATAATTGTGTATGAGCGAGAGCATGAACTCTTGCTGAGAAATTTGGGATCCATTTACTGTAATGCGCAAACATTCCTATTGCCCTTCTTAGTGATGGCAAATCACATGGTGGTGGCAAACTCAGTAATGGCCGTAAGCGTTCCCCATCTGGCTTAATGACGTGGTTCTTTACATTGTATCCCAGAATATTAATAGAATCTTGGGAAAACTTACTCTTTTCTTTGTTGAGCGTAAGGCCATATTTTTGAGCAGCTTTCAAAAAATTCTGAAGATTTTCATCATGTTCCGCCTGATTTTTTCCACATACTGTTACGTCATCTAGGTACGCATACGTTCCTTTAAGCTCTTCTTTACGAATGACCCAGTCAATGGTTCTTTGAAAGCTTGAAACTCCATTTGTGACACCGAATGGAATACGCCGAAATTGGTAGAGATTTCCTGAAGCTTCAAATGCAGTGAAGTGGCGCTCTTTCGGCAGAATTGATACTTGATGATATGCGCTTTGCAAATCTATAGCGCTAAATATACTATATTTTGATATCTGTGACACCAATTCTTCCATGTTCGGAAGTGGGTATGCATCTAAATGTGTATATCTATTTATTGTTCGAGAATAATCGATAACAAGACGTTTCTTATGATTAGTGTTCCTCGTAATAAGAACTTGCGCTCTCCAGGGTGACGTACTCTCCTCAATAATTCCTTCGGCCAAAAGTTTTCTAACTTCATCGTCGATAAATTTCTTATCATCCTCACTGTATCTTCGCGATTTTACAGCAATAGGCTTGCATTCAGGAGAAACGTTCGAAAACAAGGGTACGGCTGGTACAGAGGCTGCAGCAACACCGCATACTTTAATTGGGTCTTTTGGTCCTCCAAAAGAGAACTCAAGCGAAGAATGCTTCTCTAGTATATCATGACCAATGATAAGATCAGCGCACAGGTTCTTTACAATTAGTAAATTCAGACCCTCGTAATTATGATCTGCAATTTTAGCTGAGACGCAGGTTCGTCCCTCTACTTGAGATGTCAGTGAAGTTGAAGCCATTGAAATTGTTTGATTACAAGGTATTTAGGCGACACAATTTAAAGAAGTCTTCGTTCATAAAACTTGTTGAACTGCCCGTGTCAATTAATGCTTGACCACGAATTCCCTGAATGTAGGCTGTTACAGTTCCTTTCTTAAGGGAATCTGGTGACGCTGCTACAATACATGCTGAGCTGTTGGTATTAGTATCTTGTTTATCTAAACCTGCAACAGTATGAAGTTTCTTGCTTCGGCATACATTAGCATAGTGCCCCTTCCTGTCACAAATCTGGCAGTTAGCGTCGACAGCAGGGCAATCCTTTCTAGGATGCACTCGCCCTCCACAAAAAAAACACTTTCGCTTAATAGAAGCTGCTATTGGTTCCTTGTTCCCTTCTAAGCCTTGAACAGCACTCAAATTTGAAACATTATAGCTCTGTGAACTCATTTCAGCCATTTCTATCGATACCGCCTGACTGTAGGCTTGGTCGAGTGTTAATGACAGATTTTCAAGTAATCGTTGTCTAATTTTGTTTGACTTGATACCAGAAATAAATGCATCTCTTATACTATCACTTTTATTTGTTTCCGCATCAACTTTTTCAAATCCGCAGTCCTTTGCCATTAATTTTAGAGCTTGAATATAGGTGTCAATGTTTTCTTCACTCTGTTGCTTTCTCGTTGCCAGCATGTGTCTAGCGTAAATTATATTTTTTGGCTTGATAAATATATTATTCAGTGTACTCAACGCTGCTTCGTAAGTAGTACACTCACTGATAAATGAGTAAATTCTAGCGGATATGTATGAGTAAATCTAAAGTAGTTTTACCATCTTTTTCATCTTTTCCGCAGAATGACAGGAAACTTTCAAATGTCCTCTTCCAGTACTCCCAATCCCTCGGGGCAGAGCTGTCCGATGGATCAATGTCCAATTTATCGGGACGTAAGAATCTGTCCATTATTATTAGAACATTTTGCTGATTAAATTGATAAATAAGATAAAACCTTTAGAATAAACGGTTTTAATCAGCAAAATACAAGCAAAAATATTTGGGAATAGAACAGTCGTATTGACGGATAAAATAACAATATTATTTTTAATACCATAGAAACTCCAAGGAGTTTCTATATCACCACAGAGCTATATATAATAATGATCATCATTTCATCATTTTTTAATGATTATTTAAAATTTTATTTTGATCGATTTTTTTAATGTTTTTTTTTTCATTTTGTTGATTATGATTTTAATTATATTTACCCTTTTCCACCCACATCTGCATCCGCATGAGCTCCGCATTGATTAATGCGGATGTGAATACAAATGCCGAGGTCTAAATAAATGCAAGAGCTCCGCAACTGTGGATGCAGATACGAATATCCGCAACAGCCCTAGCTATGTACACACGGCTACACATCAAGCTATATATTTCCAGTGTATACTGATCACGCATTGTATAGGATTTCCGTACAATGCGAGGTCAGCTTATACTGGAAATGTATAGCTTGATGTGTGGCCGTGCGTACGTATATTTTAATCTTTAGGAACTCTTTGGATTGATTGACAGACCTGAAAAGCAAAAATAGTAACGTACAGAAATTAATATATTATTGCGCTTTGTATCATAAATATATGTAGTATGTACTAGTCATATAAAGCGAGCCGCACATGAACCTTCTAATCTTTACAGAAAACCACGGAACACAATAAAAACCGCGCTGCAATTTAACCTTCTACCTCTCATCCCTAATTTAAATACCAAATTGAGCCATACCCAACTAAATTACAGTTTAACCCTACAATGAATTATTACTCGTAATTCGTGCCTGTCCGTATCAATCAGACAAAGGCCGGTCAGTTCTAATTGGGGTACAAATGTCCAGTCATTCCTCTTATTGGATGCCCTTACTAATTTCACGGGTATGGACGAAGACGCTCCAAATAGTTTTATCAAATACTCTCTGGTATTTGGGTCAATTCAAGTGTCAATCAATCAATGTATTGTTTCGTTGTGGCAATAGATAATAGATGGCATTTTCTAATTGTTGTTTATTATGATTGGAGTCAGTATTTACGTTCTATGCTTCTGTTAAGAGTCCATTATACCTCAGCTCAAATTCACTCTGTATCTCGCTCGCACGATACTGGTCGCGGACTAAGTGAGAGCGAGACTGAGCGGTGGGGAAAAGCTCCAAGGCGCCAATAGTTTAGAAAATTTATTTATAATAAAAAAAATAAAACACATAGTATTTGTTTTGTAGTTAGTTCAGTTATTTATTATACAAAGGGGTTTGAAGATTTTTGTATGGAGGGTGGCCCTAACGTGAGGCCACCATTTCGTTTTTTCAGTTTCAGAATCGCGGTGCAAAACGAAAGTTATATTATTTAGATAGAGGACACTCCCCCTATCCAGATATAGGTATGACATTTATAGTGAACCTCGATTTTGAAAAAAAAACAAAATGGTGGCTGATATTAGGGCCAAAATCTTCAAACCCCTTTCATGATCGAAGTATTTTTTTAAATACCAGCGATTTATTGTTCAGTTTGGAGGTAACTTTGGAGTATTTTTCCATGGATTTTTTTTTATGGTATCGTGTTTTTGTTTACACATAGTACTTCAAATTAATCCTCAACTTTACCATTATTTTATAATTATTGCTGCAGTATTTTCTATAAAACGCAGGATCATGGGCTAAGCAATGTGAGGTATTATAGACTCTTAATTTTATTTATTTTACTTGAAGTTTTTGTTTAACTAGGTATGAAATAGTAAGTTTGTTTTTAGGTGGGCCTAGTACTTACATACTCATCAATTTATTAGGTTGGTCTCAGATATGTCTCAGAATCCTATAAATTCTTCTATTATTATAAATGCTAAAGCGTATTTGGGTATGTCCTTCTCTCACGCAGCTCACGCAATCACGTCGGAATCGGACCGCGACGTGATTTTATGCATATGGAGAGTTTACTTAAGTGCTGGAGAGTGACATTGGCTACCTTTTTATTCCCGAAAAATGCTCCGTTCCTGTAAAAGTATCTGTGCGGGGGAATATCGCATGGTGCAACTCTACTGAACTTATAAAATTAATTTTGCTTTGACTTCAACAAAATGAGCTGTTCACTATGAAATCATTCCTAAATCTAACCTGATGGCTATTAGAAATGCAAAGCTTGTGCAGTTAGGAATATTTTTTTCTAGTGAAAAGTACTAATTATTTTCTTTACAGCCAAAGGCTTGTTCAAAGACCGGAAAGGAAAGCGATTTAAAAATCTTTGTCGTTGAACTAGTTTGATAGTTTGATTGGGAGAGAAAATACAAATCCGTGCATTTAAATGAAATAGTCTCTTTTAGAAAATGGAACATAATTTGAAAAAAAGTACTTAAGACTCAAAATGTGCCAATTGCCTAATACGTATTACTGGAGGTGTCGATTCGCCTACAAATAAATTAACTTCGTGGGAATCGCCTCAAGAAAAAATAATATTATCTAGGGTGGATTCGCCCGTTTCGGGCGAGTAAATTCGTGAGAATCACCCAATAAGCTGGATTACGGCCCACTAACTCTCACCGAGAGGAGGCTTTGTGCATTACCAGTAGGAACATTATAGGCTGATTGTGCTCATGCTTATGCCTATCTGTTAGGTTAGCTGTTGATAATTCTATCAACCAATTACAGCAGCTGACATGCGTGAAAGCTAGTTAAATTTTGTGTAAGTTTTTTTGTTCCAGAAACCGGTACCCTAATTACGTAAACACAATCAATTTGTTTTGAAACAGATTACTAATCCATTGCTTCATAAGTTCGAAATTTAATTCTGCTCTGCAACGTAACTATCGCATTGAATGTTGTTGAACTGTCAAAATGAAACAAATGATCGCTATCGCATTGCTTCTGCAAGATAGGTAATAGCCCTGCGGGTGAGGTACACCCGGTTTCTCTGCTTGTCCTCTTCATGAATGTTTTAATTTAGTTATCCTAAATACACGTACTCTGTAAACGTGGAAGTCAGTTTAAGTAGCGGTTTTTCACGTATAACTTTATAATGCTCAAAGGTTTTATGGCATTTTCACACCAAGGTTAATAAAAAATAAAATTTTAAAGTTATTGACGACAAAGAACCTTTTGCGAGAGTTTCCGTCGTCAAGTTTACTTTTATTCCCCATTTATTTTGTGCCTTCATAAAGTTATTTTGTAACAAAAATATTTTATTACGGTAGAATATTTTCACCATAGTAAGAATGCATTGTAAAACTTTGACTCCCAAAGGTATTTTTTATTCGCATTGAATAATTTATTAATAATTATTATTATTTGTTTGTCAACATCAATAAACAAATTAATAAGTAGTAATTAATTAATTAATATTTTGTTTGTATGTTTGTTTGTTTGTATTTTTGTTTGTATGTTTGTTTGTAAGTTTGTATGAGGGGGTAATCTCCGGAACTACCAGTCGGATTTGAAAAAAATCTTTTTTGCGTTGGATATAGGGCTATCCAACGCAAAAAAGATTTTTTTCTTGAGGAAGGTTATAAGGCTTCTGACGACTCGTAACGACTGTCAAAGATCCACAAATGACAGCCGGAACCAACGTCTTAACGTGCTTTCCGAGGCACGGAGGAATCTCGGTATGTAAAGATGGTCACCCAACCCCGGCAAGCGTAATATATATGAAGTGGGTAATTTTAGAAATTACTGATCAGATTCCGAAATAACATTCACTAATGGGAAACTATCTACCAACTGCATTATTTCAGTAATGCAGAGTGTCATAGGATACTAGCTTTTGCCCGCTGCTTTACTCGCGTGGATTTCAGAAAATTTCTCAAGGGCACTTACTACCGGGATTAAAAGTAATACAGGATGTAAACCAAATGCGCCAAATTTCATCTAAATCCGTTTTTGCGCTAAAATTGCCAAGCCTGTATTATTATGATTATGGGAAAATCATTGGTATTTTATTTTGTAATAAAAATTATTTTAATTTAAAGTTGTATACATTCAAATTGGCCAGTCTGTATGTATAGATTTTATGGTAAACAACAAGAAATTTGACGCGGACGAAGTCGCGAGCAGAAGCTAGTAATTTATGATGTAAAATTCGCTTCTGTTTCCTTTTGATATAATATATTGTTTTTTTTTTGTAACTTATGACGATGAGAAGTAGATGACTTCTGAATATTTATAATTTAATTTACATTTCAATTTCTTTGGATAGGATAGACTTTAAATTCCCAAACTGAATATCTTAACATTATCGCCGAACATAAAGCCAAACTGAATGTAAGCTAAGGAATGCTATCGGCCCGGCTGTTAACAACTACATGGGAAGGCAATATGTTGTATATTGGAAATTCTTCCCCTCCGTTAATACCAGTCGATGGTGTAAGCCTCATAAGCCTTGGGCAGAATGTTGTGATAAAGTGGCATCGATGTTACATGCTGAAAGTCGATGGCGAGTGATGTTCGGAGGAAAATCAAAGAATGCCTAAGGAAATAAGGATGGACTTACACTTCTTTTTTTATCAATAAACATAATAATAAGATAAGCTGTGCCCGCGGCTCCGCCTATTTAGATGAACAAAATTAATTTATACTGGAACAAAACCAGAGAAAATAATCTTCACGCAGAATATTTATTTATTTTCTCTCATGCACTTCACACATTTCACCTGTGCATTTCACAATTAGATAATTGTCAGGTTTAAGGCTGACTGTTCACTGAAGCGGAGAGGAGAGGAGCGGAGCGGAGCTGTTCTAATATTAATCAATGTCATTACATAAAATCTCCGCTCCGCTTCAGCTCCCGCAAAGTTTAAGTTCCGCTTCATTTGCGAACTAGTTGAAAAATTCATACAAAAGTGGGAAGCGGAGCGAAGAAGCGGAACGGGGAAAGGGAGCGGGGAAGCGGAAACATCCGGCCGCGAGGTATTGCAGTTGGCTCAAATTACTTGTCGCGTGAACTCGGCTAGCTACCTCCGCACAGTCCGCAACTCCGCTCCCCACTACATCGCTCCGCATCAATGGACAGACAAAGTCCGCAACTCAGCTCCGCATTACTCCCTCGGTCCGCTTCGCTACCTCACTCCGCGTCAATAGACAGGCAGCCTAAGAAGAAAGATGACGTTTTACACCAACCCCAAGTGAAATAGAACAAGGGCAAGAAGATGACGATAATTTTTGGGTTCAGTACCTGCACCCTATTAATAAAGGCACTGCAAAATACAATGTTGGTTTTCTTTTGAGTTTATTAGTGAACATTAATAACGTAGTAGTGTACGTAGAACTTTAGTACACGCCAGGGTGTGAACATAAAAGATGACCGATAAAACCGTAACAGCTATTTTAGCTATGCACTATATATAGTACAGTCAGACGAATCAATAGCATTCCATTAGATCAGCACATACCGGATGCAGTACCGTGTTCGAAACGAACGAATGTGTTAAAATTTCTTTTAAAAAAAATATACGCATCCCACTACGGTTTGACCGTTAAAATACGTTGCATTCAGATTGGATGCCAATCACGATTTTGCGTAAAAAAAATGTTAATAGTTATGCGTATAAAAAAAATTGTCGTGCTAGAATGAACTTTAAAGTAAAATAATTGTAAAAATGTAGTTAACGATTTCTTTTTTCATTCAACTAAAGTTACCTTCTCATCTAAATGAAAGTAGATTTACAGATGATTGTAGGAATTTTTGTATACCTAGTGCCAGAAACAGAATGTCTAATGAGTAACTTAATTTCAGTATCTAAATAAAGCTAAGGCTCTTGTTCAAGTTTCCAAAATGTTTGTTTAGGTCCACCAATGAAATAGTTTGAAGAATAAATTAGAAATAATAATTCTAAGCTCTTAGATCAAAGTTCGAAAGATGTTTTGGAATGAAAAAAATAGAATATAATAAGGTCGGCAGAGAAGTCGTTCGGGGGATTTGGAAGATCACCATAAATCATCCGAGAAGACCTTTTTAAAACCCTCATTAAAATGCCAAGTATAAGGGCTGAATCATAAAAACGACTTGAAAATAAATTTTGTCTTGTAAAAGGCTGTAGACTGAATATAATGGGCGACTGTCTGTCATATCTTGTTGTACCTACCTAAGTAAGAAAATTAGCTTTTAGATTTTATGATCTTGGAAGAACTTATTATGTCTGGGACCATAACCGAGTCTTTTTAGGTGGAATTGACATTCTAACAATTTTTATTTTTACTATTTTAAAAACCGGAGACGGATTTAAAAGACTATTCAAACAAATTTTAGGTGAAGGTTAGCAGCAGTTAGTAGTTATAGGGTAGGCTATTAACAAAACGGCAAAAATTGACGATATAATGAGCAGTTTGTTTTGTTTGTAGAATGCCTACCTCATTGTCGAAACAAAGAACCGTACCTATCTAATACCAGCACAAGTAACTGTAAAATTATTCTTGTTTTGACAAATTATAATTCCTGAGTTGAAGTTTTAGGCACATTTTGTTTGAATTTTAACTTTGTTTAAGGCAAAATGTAGGTGAAACATTGTGACAATATTATCAAATTCTTTAACTATGTTTGAGTAAGAAGTTTTACAATGTCAGACAGGTTATATTTGATTAAATATTGCAAAATAGATGTTGGTAATCATATATAGCGGTTTCAAATTAGATTTGGTGAATAGTATCTTTAAACTATTATAACTTCGTCACTATTAATATTTTATGACGAGGGTTAAGTTTTCTTCGTTATAACTTATGTCCAAAGATGACGATAAAATACCAATCAAAAAGATTATTAGATTATTGTTTGTCTTGTCAAGATAATTGCTAATATCGCACGTCAACTTTACTACTGTGTCACTCCTATTTTTACCTTTGATATTATAATAATATTTGAAAAAATAAAATTATTTCTTTCATGTTTCATATCTATTCTCTTTGCGTTCAAAAATAAGAAAAAAAAAATTATGTTGATTTTGGGTAAGACACAAATATGAAACTTTTTATTGTAGATAGTAATATAGTAATTACAATTTTGTAGATATTTAATGCCAATGGGCCTAGTACTAGTAATAATTACATATCCATAATAAACGATTCTTTATTCAATCAATAACCTCATCCATTCAGTTTACTCCTAGATAAGTAGTTCAGTAATTTTTCTAACAGCTTGTAAATTAAATAGACTCCAGCCTGTTACTCCCTCCCTATTTATGTCCCCCCGGTCCTTTGGAATATAGTGCAAACTTGAATAAGTCATCGATCCTTTCATGCACCATGTGAAAACAAAAAAAAATCTTTGTAGGTTGTCGTTTCTTATGTGCCCATATAGGTTTACGTGAAATGAAATATTTAAATATGAATTTGGTCGTATGTTTTGTGATTTTATATTTAATGTTTTGTTTTTATCCAGCTTTAGCTTAATTCCATCCATTTTATACCGTCACTTAGTTAGTAGATTAGTGGGCACATTTAATTCGTGAATTTAATTTTATTAAGCCCTAACTAAGAGGGTTCTCTCGGTGCAATGACCACGATATTCCCTAATTACATTATGGTTACTTTATACACTAAATAATGTTAAATTAAATCAGCTGTCTGAATAAAGTTTACGTTGTTTTCAAAATCAAATTAAACTGTTTCATTGTAAAGTAATAAAATGCAAAGAAATAAACACCGTATTGCATTTAATTTAACCTTCGTTAATAATGGTTTGAAAACGGTGTCTTAAAGTTCAATTACTCAGGTTATAACTAAAGATAAAATTTTACGAGCCCCATCGTAAACAAACAATTACGAAGTTTAATTTACTTTTAACAGTTTTTACAGTCTCATTATTTTCTTATTAAAACACAGATGTCTACTTTTCTTTACCTTACTTGATTGGTATTTGTTTTAGATTCGATTCTGTGTCATTATTCAGATGTTTTTATTGGTTGGAAAACAAGTAGCCTATTCTCCGATCACCGCCGTCAATAGTCATCCGTCAGCAATAGGTACTATAAAAGCATCGCGGTGACTTGTCATCCTAGTATATATAAATTTATACATATACCCCCTTACTAATAAACGTTGTATATCGCCTGTATAGTACGCTTTGTTTTCTTCTTTCGAATGTCAAATTACTGACGACTGAAAGAGAGAAATCGGTGTGTAACTATACAGGCGATATACAACGTTTATTAGTAAGGGGGTTAATATATAAATATAATCTATAAATAATAATCTATACAAATTATACATTAAAGTCGCTTTTCGTGTTTGTCTGTAGGTATGACCGCGTTGTTCTAACCACGGAACAGATTTTGATGAGGTTTTCACCATCGTTAAGAGAATTTATTCCACAAGATTTATGTGATACGTTAATATTAAAGTAACATATAACTACGAAATCTCGATGTTTTGTCAAGTCGTAAAAACCATGCGAAGCAGTAGCGGGTCGCTAGTTATATATTAAAACCTTATAGAGCCGGTTAAGAAAGGAATATGCAATTTTAGATTGTTTTAACATTAAATCATGATTGCTGAAATATAGTGATAAATTACTAACTAGGTGGTACTAATGAATAATATAAATTGACACTGAGTTAACAGGGTTAGAAATAACAGAGGACAGACACCTTTCTTTCTTTAGTGGTGCGAGTTCATTAAAAAATATTGTTATGGTGGTAGTCAAAGTATTTATAAATTCTGGAAGAATATTACGTTTACGACAGGTCACTCGAAGTGACGAAGTAAATATACTCATTTGTAGCACTCGTTTCTTCATACTCCATGGTCGAAATGAAAGACAGACGGTAAGCAAAGTTGTTTTGCTCGTAGTGTTGTGAATGAGCATTTTATTCGCTTAAATCCTAATTTCGTAGATTGTTTAAAAACCGTTTCAAAAAGCTTAATGTTGGTAAGCGTTATATTAAATTTTTGTACTTGCGTTTATTAATTTCGGTCTGCTGCATAATTTTATTGGGTACTTTGTTTCTCTTGAAATTACTGAAATTACACTTTTTGTAAGTATAGTATGAAGTTATTAGATATATAATTAATCTTGTTTTAAAATAGCAATCAACTTGTCCCATTATCTTTTTCAGATTATCTCGAAAACACATCCATAGTGTATAAAAGCAGAATGTAATTTGAAAAAAAAAACTCTCAATACATAGTAGTTTTACAGACGAATGGTCTTATACCCTAGTCTGAAAAAGCATTAGTCTGAAAAGGATTTTAAGGGTCAGTCTGAAGTAAACCCTACTTATCTGTCTGGACAAGCAGTTCATCGATAAGTATTAAGGTCTCGCTGTAAAAGTATTTATTGTGAATAAAATATATTATTGATGACATCTCAATGCATACTTTCTCTGTGATGAAGGTATTATCACATTTGTCACCCTTACTGAGAAGGTCAAACGTTACAAAGTGTGAAGTTTTTTCTTGTCTCCATAATATTGATCACGCAGCGTTAATCATAATAATTATGATTATATTGATTATTTCAATCGCTAACTCAACTCAGCAAGTCTGTAGTGAGGCTGATTGCCGGCCACGAATGCATCACGTAGGTACACACTAGTGTTGGGCAAAAGTTAATTGTGAAAAAATTTACAATTAAATTGCCAGATTTAATTGCAATTCACAATTAAAATAATTAATTGTAATTGCAAGATAGACAATTAACAATTAATTGTGCTTATAAAACTTTGCAATTACAAATAATTAATTGTTAATTGTTTGATGCATGTTTACAATTACAGTTAATCCTAACCTACTTCCTACGAATATCATAAATGTGAAAGTTTGTATGTTTGTGTGTTTGTTACTCAATCACGCAGAAACGGCTCAACAGATTTGGATGGAAGTTGGCACACAGTAGCATTCTATGTGTTTGTAACCTGGATTAATACATAGAATACTTTTATCCCGGGAGTACATTTCCGTGCGTGAGTTCTTACATTCATCAAATAGTATTAATTGTTAGAATAAACAATTGACGATTAATTTAATTGTAAATAACAATTAAAATATAATTGCAATTAAATTAATTTTAAAGCGCAATTAATATATTGCAATTGATTTCAATTGTTTCTCACAACTAAAATATAATTGAATTAAATCAATTGCAATCAATGTAATTGCAATTCTCTCTCTCTTTCTGGCTATGTATCCCACATGGTGGTGGGGTCAGCCTTCCTTTTCTTTCTCTTCCACTTCGCTCTATCCTTGACATCGTCTTCGGATACCTGACACTCTTTCATGTCCTTTAGCACTACAGCTTTCCACCTTGTTTTGGGTCTGCCTCTGGGTCTTGGACTGGGAATGGTAAGTTGTAGCGCTAAGTTGCCTACGTATTCAGGCGGCCTCCTTTTTACGTGACCATACTCTCTTGCATCTTGTCGGCGATATCGCGAACGCCCAGGCTTCCTCGCACGTACTCGTTACGGATTTTATCAAGCCTGGTAACGCCGCACATCCACCTCAACATTTTCATTTCTGCAACTTGAATGGTATGCACGTTCTTTTGGGTAATGGCCCACATTTCACTGCCATACATAAGGACTGGTCTTATGAGGGTCTTATATACCATACCCTTTAGTTTAACAGGCATTCTCTTATCACACGTAGCACCAGTAAATTCTCGCCATTTTAGCCACGCTGCAGCTATTCGGTGCTGAATGTTGCATTCTACGTTCCCGGAATTTTGCATCATACTCCCCAGATACTTATATTGATCGCACAAGGTGACCAATTGTCCATCGATGGGAATCGAACTGTTGTCGCTTAGATCTGGTTCGTTAAGACACATGAACTGGGTCTTTGCTACGCTCAGCACTAGGCCACCGGCCTGTAACTGGTGTTTGCACGATGAAAGTTCCTACTGTAACTCAGCACGGCTCTCTGTGCAGATGGCTACATCGTCAGCGTATATAAAAGTTCACGCTGCCGAATTCTGCGCCAACTCAGTGAGTCAATCCAAAACACAGCAAAACAGGAAGGGACTCAGTACAGAGCCTTGATGTACGCCTTTTGTGACCGCTATTGGTTTTGTCTCACCTACAACTGTCCGAACCATTGATCTCGCACCCCTATACATGTCGGCAACGATGTTGATATATTGTTCGGGGACATTTTTCTTACGAAGGCTCCACCAGATCGTTTCTCTTGGGACCCTATCAAATGTCTTTTCCATGTCCAAGAATGCGACATATTCATATTTTGGCGCGATATTCTTCAGCAATCGTGTTCAGAGCAAACATCGGATCGGTGGTCGATAGGCCAGGTACAAAGCCATAGTGATTTTTTGACAGTGAAGAGTGAACACTCGGATCTTAGACGACTGTCAATCACTCTCTCGTAGAGCTTCATAGTGTGGCTGAGAAGCTTGATTCCGCGATAGTTGTTACACTCGTGCTTGTTACCTTTTCCCTTATATATTGGAACTATGGTGCTCAATCTCCATGCCTCTGGCATTTTAGAAGAGAACACACAGTTGAAGAGATTGGTGAGCAGTACGATTCCTTGTTCACGTAAGCATTTCCAAGCTTCTACAGGGATACCATCAGGGCCTATGACTTTCTTGTTTGACTACTTCTGAAGGGCCTTTTTAACTTCACTGCTTCAATGTTCCTTCACGAGTCTCTTAAATACAGGTAACGATTGCGCGCGCTTTATTTCAACTGGCAATGCATTCCACAATCGAGCGGCCTGGACAGTAAAGGATTTGTCGAAGAAAGTTGTGGAATGCATAGGCATTTTAAGCTTCAAGTTATCTGATGACCTCAAAAATTTAATGTGGGAGTCGCAAAGAAACTGGAAACGTTCCTTGAGATAGAGAGGGGTGAAAGGGGAAAAAAGAACATTATACAAAAGGGATAGAATATGAACATTCCGGCGAAGGCGAATTGGTAACCACTTGAGCTTCACGCGATATTCGGAAACGTGGTCATATTTGCGCAAACCGAATATGAACCTTATACAAACATTTTGAAGCCGCTCAAGTTTATCAAGTTGGGATTGGGTAAGGTCAAGATAGCTGGCATCAGCATAATCAAGGATGGGTAGTAGAAGCGACTGTGCAAGCGCAATCTTGGTGGCAGTCGGTAGAAAATTACGTAATCTCTTCAAAGATGCAGCGGATGCAAATAGCTTGCGGCTAACTTCCTGTAGCTGGGCAGTCCAAGAAAAGTTCCTATCAATGAATATCCCCAAGTTTTTGACTTTCTCACCAATGGGAACTACTGAATTGTCAAAAGAAACTTGGGGAAGAGTTGTCCAGTCGATCCTTGAGACCATTCTAGAACTGCCCACCACCACAACCTGCGTCTTAATGGGGTTGACCGTAAGTCCATACCTCTTACTCCAGTCGCATATACGGACCAGATCACGATTAATGGATAATATAGCCTCAGATAGATTTCCAAGCGGAGCTTGCGAGTAAATTTGTAAATCATCTGCATAAAGATGGTAGGAAGAAATTAGTTCTTCGGAGATTGAGTTAATAAAAACTGCGAAAAGTAAAGGGGATAGAACGCCACCCTGAGGTACACCAGCAGAAGTATTACTCCAGGAAGACAACGTCTCTCCAATGCAAATACGCTGCCGGCGACCAAACAGGTAAGTACGAAACCAGTCAATTACCGATGGAGATATGTTAAGAGAGCATAAAATGCCAAGCAAAACATCAAAATCAACAGTATTAAAAGCATTGCTGAAATCCAGTAAAGCCAAGACCGTTAGATTACCGTTTTCCATGGCTGACCTTATATCATCCGTAATGTTCAGAAGCGCGGTGGTGGTGCTATGACCAGGACGGAAGCCGGACTGGAAGGGGTTGAGGAGATTATTTTTAGACAGGAAAGTGCTTATTTGATTGTGAATTAACCGTTCAAGGACTTTGGATAGGAATGGTAGGACGGATATTGGACGGTATTCAGAAAAGGATGTGGGATTGGACTTTTTAGGCAAAGGAATTATTTGAGCATCTTTCCATGAGCTTGGAAAGACACCACTAGATGAAGAAAAATTGAGGATGTGACAAATAACAGGAAGGATAACATCCAGCACAGGGACCAACATATTACGGCTGATACAGTCACTTCCTACTGCATTGGAAGTAATCGATAGTATGCTCTTCTTAACATCACATGCAGAGAACTGACTAAAAACAAATGGTGAAAAACTGGGAGTCGGAAGTGAAGAAAGATAATTTAGTGTATTCAATTTTATTGTCCTATCAAAATTGGACGAAGCAGTAAAATGAGTATTCATTGCATCAATGTCTATATCTTTAGGAATTGTGTCTTGTCGGGTTTTACCGACCCCCAATGATTTAAGAAACTTCCAAACTTTGGATGCGTCCCCATTTTGGACAGAAGTATGAATGTGGTGGCGATTAGCATTCCTGCACACCTTATTACAGTGATTACGTATTGAGAGGTATCTTTCCTTGTTAGTGTCATTAGCCCTACGCTTAAATTTAGACTTTGCCGTAACTTTTTTGTGCATAAGCGATTTAATCTCATTTGTGAGCCACGGTGCCGGCAAATGTCTAACCTTAACAGCACGAACAGGTGCGTGATGATCGTAAAGCTCGATAAGTTTAGATGTAAAAATATTAACCTTGTCATCGACTGATGCCGAGGCAAACAGAGCAGACCAATCTATATTGTTAGCATCCTTGCAAAGATCGTCCACGTTCATTCCACCAAAATTGCGCTGCATGAGAATCTTAGCTTTAGCCTTAGGTGGGCGAATTTTGTATGATAGAAAAATCAGGTCATGATAGGAAAAGGCATCGGCTGAACATTGGCCATGCTTAGCGACGTGATCAGGAGAAGAAACAAAAATCAAGTCAAGAAGTGAAGGTGTAGAGTTAGGAAAATGGTGAGTGGCACTCAGCGGAAGGATGGAAAGATTACTGGAAGCCACAATATTAGTCAAAGAAGAAGATCGATAATCTTTTTTCAGAAGACAAGTATTAAAGTCACCCATGATTATACTATGACTGTAAGATGGGATCAGCATTTCTAAGAGATTTTCAAAAGATGAAAAGAAATTAACGCGTAAAGAGGGACAATAATAGACGCCAAGAAGTAATTTTGAATGGTGCAGTTCGACTTCAAGAAAGAGATGTTCACCAGCATTCGATGGCGGTGGCTGCGCTGACACATTTACAACAGAGTATGGAATATGCGCACGGAGATATATGGCAACACCACCACCACCACCAACCGACCGGTCGTTTCGTATCAGCTGGAAGCCAGGAAGAGAGTAACTAGTTGAATGGAGACAGGGTTTAAGCCATGACTCGGAAATAAGAATAGCATGAACGTTCTTACAGTCAAAGCTAGCCAGCATATCGTGGAAATGAGCCGGAATGCTCTGAGCGTTAATATGAATAACATTAAAATTCTTAGGAACATCAGAAAACTGCGCAGTAAGACTGTCTGAAAGAGAAGGAATACTCACGAAACTGTCGTCGTTGCTTGTTATTGAGAAAAAACTACTATTATCACTGCTTTCATCGATAGACATAAATATTTACCTAATATAATAAAAATAATATAAAAATATAATAATAAAATAAAACCTTAAAATAAATTAAAACCGTTTAACAGCTGCCACCTGCCGGTTGCGTTATCGAAATTAAATCTAAAGAATTAAAACCTATTTACGCAGTCCGGGTAACAAAAGAGTTAAACAAAAAAAAAAACAAAAAAAATATGATAAAAGGAGAAAACACAACAAGAAAACAGAAATCGAAACAAAACAAAACATTGTAAAGAAAAAATAAGACTTCTGCCGGAAAAACGGAACGCACCGAATAAAACTGACCTGACATTACTGACAGTGACAACATACAATGTGACATTTGTGACATATACATAATTCAGTCAAGCAAGTTGTTATTGTAGCACGCACAAAAGATTATCTGAAGGTAAAACAAAACAATAAAAACATAATATTACCCGGACATTGAATCAAAAAACATCACAAAGAAATCACTTCTTCAAAGCAGCAGCACGCTTAAACCTTGTGGTCTTCGCAGCAGCAAGGACCGGTACAGAGGCTGGCACAGCCGATACTTGATCACTCTGCCCGGGCTCGCTGGGATTCGGCGCAATCTTGTCCAATTCAGCGATGGATTCAACCCGATGCCGTGTATCATTGGGACCAAGGACATACACGCAGCCTGCCTTAGTCCAGCTCTTGGAGACACCGCATCTTTCCCTCGCAGCCAAGAAAACATCATGCCGCCCCTTTGTTAGGAACTCTGACATGGTGACGCCCGTAGCCTTTAATTTGGCTTTGGAAAACCAAATTTTATCCCGAAGCGCAAGACTGCCTACCTTGAACAGGATAGGCCTGGTTTTATTAGCCACAGCTCGTCCCATCCTGTGACATCGGCTGATGTCCGCAACAGTGAAGTCACTCAGTTGTAATCTGTTACGAATTACCTCAGTAATCACCCTGGCAGTGTCCTCCTTCTGCTCCTCATCAACACCATGCAACAACAGGATCTTTCTTCGTCCCCGCATCTCAATTTGGTCGACACTACGAGCTAGTAGCTCCACCTGCTGCTGAACACTGTTGAGAGCCTGCGTGATGAAAGTCCGGAATAATGTAAACTCCGCAGCCAGGCTAGAAGTGGTGACAGGTGATGTAGGGGCCTTCTGCAGTTGATCTTCAAAGGCGGACATCTTTGTGTGAAACAACTCCTTTAATTCACTCAGAGTGCTTGCTAGTGAATCCATAGTGAATTAGTGAAGTGATAATAGATTGTAAGAGAATAATGTGAAGAGATAACGCTGCACCAGCAGGTACCAACTATGAACTTTTAAAATATAGCATAAATAATTATAAATAACTTTTAAATTTAATTATATTGAATTTCAAATAAGAGCAAATTTTTCTTTGTGTAAACGTTCCAACTACCCACAAGCGAAAAACCTAATTAATTTAATTGCAATTAAAATTGTAATTGTTTGCTTCTACAATTAAAAAATTAATTGAATTGTGCCCAACACGGCTACACATCAAGCTATACATTTAAAGTATAAGCTGACCTCGCAGTGTACGGAAATCCTATACAAATGCGAGATTAGCATTCACTGGAAATGTATAGCTTGATGTGTAGCCGTGTGTACATTGTTTCATTTAAAAACTAATTTATGCATAGCACTCGTGATTGATAACGAGGGGCTTGTGGCTAATTAATAACACCCGCACGGGTTGATCGATCAGGTTAAGCTCCGCTTGCCGCGTTTGGTCCGTGGATGGGTGACCATCTTTACATACCAAAACCCCTCCATGCCTCGGAAAGCACGTTAAGCCGTTGGTTCCGGCTGTCATTAATTTGTAGATCTTTGACAGTTGTTACGGGTAGTAAGCAGTTCGAAGCACAAAAGTCTAACAACCAGTATTACCAAGGAGTATCGTGTACTTACGTGGACACACGAACAAACACTGACACTTGCAAACTTCTGTATATGATGTACGATTTTACAGTATATAGATATGATTTATACAGTATATTATGGTACATCATATACAGAAGTTTCAAATTCCTAACTTGTTTAGTTGTTGAGATAGAGCTCGTACAAAAATGGTCTAAAACTGACAACTTTTACAGGCCCCTACCACAAAGAAAAAAAAATCTCTTCTCGATGACTTCTAGACAATGACGACCACGTGCCAGGGCTAGATTTTTATTTCATAATCAACCTTTTATTGTATGGAAACCACCCTTTAATTTTTGAGCAATTGTTGCACCAACCCATAATCTCATTTTTAAGTACGAACAAATATTTAGCTCCCGTCCGTGATATAACCCTGTCTGCCAGTATTTATTGGACAAATAGTCGCTACTTAGCAACATAGATAACTAAACTAAATATTATTCCCAAGTTATGCCACTGACATTTAAATTTAGGTGACACCGGACACGTGACAAAAGCGTGTGTTATCTGCTTATCACTTGTTTTTGTACTCAGATGACGGGTTAAGGGTGTTTCCAACACGCGAGACAAAGTCCGAATTATGTTTTATTCCGCTTTCATGTTCATTAAATGTGCGTGAACTTTGACTTTCTCTTAGTAAGTATTGTTTCGTTATCTTTTAGATTGTATAAGATTTACACGTGTTGACAATAAAATTTTATGCTATGTCTCATTTCAATTCTTTCATTAATTATCATGTTGATTTTCTTGCCATGACAACTCGTAAGTGTACCTATAGCAACATAGTAGAATAATAGGTCTGTTTAACTGTAGTAAGCGGAAAACTTTAATCGAATGTAGTTAATATTTCAGACTATACAGGCTCAGCTAGCGCAGACCAGATTTTCTCTACAAAAGGTCAATATCAATGGTATCCCGTTTGATGACAAAAAAAAACCTTAGAACTCTTTCAGCTCAGGATTGTTACCACGCCAACAGAACTAAGCCCCTAATGTAACATTTTATGTCTACATTTGGTTGGCGTTAATCCCGGCTTTTAGAAGGGCCTGCCTTTCATCATATTTGTAGTTTTTCATCACAAAAGATGCCTAACAGGCTAACGACGTCACTAGGCAAAATTTTGTGTTAGTTTGTGATAATACTAAAAGGCCTATCTACCTATCTATTATTGATTTCTTTATCTACATAGGTACAACTTATTCTGTAATATTTAATTTTGAATATTCAAAATGTTTGGTTTCTGGGAAAGACATTTGCACAGTTAAGTGAGGCAATATTTTGCTTCGTAAAAATTATTAAAAGTGTTATTATTATCCCTACTGATTGTGCAGTGAAACATCCCTTTAATAATAACTGAGGCCGATTTGCCGGTGACAATGAACTATGACACAGGCTGAGATATCTTCTACATAATATTATTTGAATGACTTTTCAAAAGTAGCCTTTTAAAAATAGCTGCGTAAAAATATTTTGGTAATATATAATCAATCAATCTGCCTAGCCTTTTCCCAACTATCTTGGGGTTGGCTTCCAGTCTAACCGGATGCAGCTGAATACCAGTATTTTACATGGAGCGACTGCCTATCTGAGCTCCACAACCCAGTAACTGGGTAACACGATACCCCTTGGCAAGACTGGTGTCAGACTTTCGGGCTTCTGTCGACTCGTAACGGCTGTCAAAGATCCACAAATGACAGCCGGGACCAACGGCTTAACGTGCTTTCCGAGGCACGGAGGAGTCTCGGTATGTAAAGATGGTCACCCATCCACTGACCAACCCCGGCAAGCGTAGCTTAACCTGATGGATCGACCCGTGCGGCTCGTTATTACTTAGCCACGAGCTCCTCACTTAGCCACGAGCTCCTTTGGTAATATATAATAACAGTCTTATTTATAAATATGACAACTGATGAGCTACTGTTTAGTTTACTCATTATTAGTTAGCTCTCAATCAATGGATAACTTTTCTTTATTTATAAACGTTAGCATTATTAGTCGTAATAATTATTTTTAAAAATGAATTTGTCTAAATGACGATATTTGTATCTGTCGAGATAGTGACACCAAAAAGACAAAAATTGTCACGACTAGTACCAGGCTAGTATCACACTAGTGTAGAATTAGTATCAGACTAGATTTTAACTAGTCATTTCTAGTGTTGGACTATAGTATTAGACTAGTCGCGAGTATTGCCTAGTGCTGGGTTAATCCAACCTAGTTTCGGACTAGTGTCGTACTAGTTTCAAACTGGTGCCGAACTAGTTTCGGACAAAATTGTCGAATCAGAGTTGAACTACTAAAACTAGTCTGACACTAGTCGTGACTAGTCAAAAACTAGTCCGATACTAATCCGACTTTAGTCCTATAAAAAAATGTTTTTTGGAATTTTTGTTTCATAATTCCGTGTTCCTTTCAAGATTTCAGATGATTATCATGAGTCGTAGAGCAAAAGTCAGACATAAAACTATGATTCAAAATAGTAAACAAGTGGAATCCCGCTCGTGTATAATAAATATCTTCGTATAGCGATGAAATATCATAATAATATCGTAATAGTATGTCTGTTAGTCCATTTACTGAAACAGGGGTAAATGAAATACCTGAAGTCTCATAATGGGTAAAACTTTTACTACGCGACAAAACAAGTAGTCGAAAAAAACAACTACACGAGCATACATGTATTTTCGCATAACATACCGCGTCAAAATGTAGGGACAGCAGATTTTTTTTTGCAATTATCCTCCCATAGAAAACGATGTTCATAATGATGAGTAAAATTACCCCTTCTCAGGTTTTCATAGTTATTTCACTTGTATGCAGAACACATTTTTTGACACTTCGACCGCCAAAAGGCAGTTGGAACAGTCCGAATGATACCACATGTGTGCTATGGTCGGATGGTCCGGGATACCGTACGGTCTCTGGTGAGGCGGCGAGCCTCCTTGCCGGATTGCCACCATGGGATCTGGAGGCGAAAGTCCTCGCCCACATCTTGGAGTGTCGCAAGGGTGTAACTTCGGTGGCGCGAGATATCACGGTACAGCGACAGAGCTCCGGTGGGATCATGGTGAAAAATGTGTGCCATAGTCGACTACTGAATGTCATGACGGAACTTCGGAGAGGCCCATCTCCTGTCCTGCAGCAGACTGTGATAGGCAAGAAGTGAAACCGCGAACAAAATTAGTCAACATAAGTACAAACGTGACTGTTTTGCTTCATTGGTATTTTCCCCAGAACTAATTAATTAATCTGAATATATTTAGCAATAATGATAATGTATGGCTTAGTTCGAGAAAAGGTTTCCACGAGATAATTGATGAGCTTTCCTTATAGATTGACGAGTGACCCGCTTAGGCTACTTCGTCATCATCATCAGCCTATTAATGTTCCCACTGCTGGGACACAGCCCTCCTCTCGGTGAGAGGGAGTGGGCCGTTATCTACCACGCGGGCCCAGTGCGGGTTGGTAGATGTCACATGTCTTCGAATTTTTGGTTCTAAGACATGCCGGTTTCCTCACGATGTTTTCCTTCACCGTTATGAGAGCAGTGGTGATGAAATTATTTACACAAAGTAAAGCGCCTGCTTGGGTTCGAACTCATGACTTACATACAACTCGTAAGTCGGGGCCGATACCACTGGGCCACCACTGCTCGTTAGGCTTCGTTCGGGTGCAATATACATGACATTGTGAAGATGACTGTATTTTGTTCACGACACGTTGTGCACAAGTACTGAGCAGTAACGTAACAAAAAGTACTAGGCTTGCATGAGTACAAGATATGTATTTGGTTAGTAATTATTAAGTACTTCTTTTAGTTTATATTTACATATTATGTAAATTCTAACCGGATGCAGCTGAATACCAGTATTTTACATGTAGTGACTGCTTATCTGACCTCCACAACCCAGTAACTGGGTAATACGATACCCCTTGGTAAGACTGGTGTCAGACTTTCGGGCTTCTGACGACTCATAAAGACTGTCAAAAATCCACGAATGACAGCCGGGACCAACGGCTTAACGTGCTTACCGAGGCACGAAGGAGTCTCGGTATGTAAAGATGGTCACCCATCCACTGACCAACCCCGGCAAGCGTAGCTTAACCTGATGGATCGACCCGTGCGGCGGTTATTACTTAGCCACGAGCTCCTCTCTCTAATATTTTACTGTTATATGTGTTGTACAAAAATGTTTGTTTTCCCGAACTAAATAAAATACTTTTCACTTGCACCGCTGCCACAAAAACACCAACAGCACTATAATATTTAATCAAAACGACACCACATCTCCTTGGTTACCGCCACGCAATTCATACCATCCCACCCACTACCTGTACCTTACAACAGCTAGCAATTCCTCATCCCGTCATACGTATCGTATAGCGTTTATCTTAGAGGTGCATGTGTGTCGGGGTGAATATATTGCCGCTCTACATCAACGGATGGCGACATTCGTGACACTTGCAACACTATACCGGTGATATTATGTGTTTCGTGTCGTTATTGTTTTGCTAATGCAACAGCTGTGTTGCGATGTTTTGATATTCTTTTTCTACTTAAATCGCCTTTAGTGCTTGGTGTATTGTTAAGAGCAGTGATGGCTGAGTGATAACAGTCCTGACTTACTAGACGGTCGCGGGTTCGAACCCAGGCAGGCGCTTTACTTTGTGTAAATAATGTCATCATCGCTGCTCTCAAAACGGTGAAGGAAAACATCGTGAGGAAACCGGCAATGTCTTAGAACCAAAAATTCGAAGACATATTGTGATATCTACCAACCCGCACTGGGCCCGCTACTCCCTCTCACTGAGAGAAGGCCTGTGTGCCAGCAGTGGGAACATTAATAGGCTGATTATGTATGTATGTATGTATTGTAACGATTTAAAGTTGATAATCCAAATTTTTATTACACCTATTCCTTAACTAAGTTATTAACAGTATAATAATAATACCAGCTTATTGCTGTCCCATTGCTGGGCAATGGCTTCTTCTCATACAGAGAAGGCACGAGCATTGATCAGCACGCTTGCTCAAGACGGGTTGGGGACAGACTTATATTGACGAAAATGAATTCAGAAAACACATTTGGACCTACTGAAAAAGTCACATTGCATTGCCCGGATTTTAACCCACAACCTCCAAATGTAATTTTCCGGTTCTTCAAAATTTTCGCAATTATGGCCAAGTGGGCATTCTCGTTTTGGTAATTACAGACTACTTTTCTTTGAAGATTAATAGCCAAGAGATCAAACCTGCACGAAAGGCTAAGAGTCGTTGACTCATTTAATTCTATGTAAATCATGTGCACATATTCACACGAACACAAAAGCATTGATGATTTCAGCTAACATAAGTAGGTACACTTTAACAAACATAATATATTTGTGGTTCATAAATTGATGTGACGCAAAATTTTCTTGTTGAGTGATCAAAAATCTTTGGGGTGCTAGAGATTTATTGGCACCTCATATTACATTAAGGGTGAAGGAAGACATGACATGTGTAAAACTCCCTGTTCATATACCTATAGTAATGTTTGTAATACATTGACTAAGGCCCTTCGCAGACAAGGCTATGCAAATCTTCGATACCCGACGATTTTGGTCTCTAAGCTACTACCGCTATACAAATTCATAGAGGTTCGTACACAGACACGCGACCCCGACACATGAAGTTGTACTGCGGTAGTTGCTTAGAGATCAAAATTGTCGGGTATCGAAAATTTGCGTAGTCTTGTGTACGAAGGGCCTTATTGTGAGTTGTAAGAATGCTACGTAGTAGAGTAGATAGGACCCTAGACCCCTAGAGCAGTGGTGGCCCAGTGGTAACGATCCCGACTTACGAGTTGTAGGTCAGGGTGGTCCCTTTACTTTGAGTAAGTAATTTCATCACCACTGCTCTCAAAACGGTAAAGAAAAACATCGATGGGAAACTGGCATATCCTAGAACCTAAAATTCTAAGACATCGACATGTGACATCTACCAACCCGCACTGGGCCCGCGTGGTGGATAACGGCCCACTCCCTCTCACAGAGAGGAGGCCTGTGTCCCAGCAGTGAGAACGTTATAGGCTGATTATGAAGTTATGAAGATAGGACCCTCGGTGCAAATAATAATTATAACGGCGCAGGGTACCCTTTCCAGAAGTGGTCATTGTTTTAGTGATTCAGCAGTTTCAACATCTTCAGGATTGTGCCGGAATAAATCAGTTTCTCGTGGACGTTGTATGACAGCTGCTCCCCTGACCTCCATCATCAGAAGACAGCCGCCAAGCAACTATCGATGCGATGTTCTGTTTAGGTGACTGTCCCCAACCAGTGTAACTCTTATCCAACCTTTTCGGGGACTGTGGAGTAAACTTTGAAACGAGGAAGCGCCACTTGCTGCACTTGCTGACAGATTCGCAACTATCTACAAATAACTAGGCTAAGTTTGAATAAGTAATATGAAATCAAATGGTTTAATTGAAATAAATGTTTCATAGTTTATACAGTTATTTTTTCACACGACTATACTTTGTCCAGTGTTTAATCTGTCCAGCTGAGAGTCTGTCCAGTTGCGAATCTGTCCAGTTGCTACGGAGGGCAGTAATCTTCAGTACACACAACATGAAATGTTTTAGGCAAGAAACATATTATTGTTGCGTACCTAATGCGTATTGTTTATTGCACTACAACGAATTAAAAGCAAGCTTCATGGTCGATATGAACAAATAACTATAGTATTGGCCGTTGAGTAAAGGTTTGTGAATCTTACATTGCTGTCTTAAGGGTTTATATAAAAACGTTACTAAAAGTTAAGTAATGGTTAACGACTGTTTAACTATATACGTTTAAATGTCTCTTAACTTTAAGCAATTTCTTTTAAATTCTTTATTCGCTACAATTGCACCCATTGTAGCCATATTTATAAAACCACTATTATCCATCAGCCATTATTTATTGCTGTCTTGTATGGATCAGAATGTTGGGCCAGAAAAGGGATGAATGAAAGGCAATTGAATGCAGCTGAGATGAGAATGCTAAGAGGTATGTGTGGTGTTACACGAATTGATATAATAGGGAATGAGTACATAAATGGAAGTCTGAAAGTAGCACCGGTGACCGAAAAGTTATGTGGAAATCGGTTGTCATGGTATGGGCATGTGATGCGGAGGAATGAGGAAAATGTCGTAAAGAAAGTTTTGAGTATGAATGTCAATGGCTATAAGAGTAGGGGAAGACCAAAGAAACGATGGATATACTGTGTGAAAGATAATAATTATGGCTAGAAAGGGGGTGACTACCGAGATGCCGACTAATAGAGAAGTAAGAAAGGGACATGTTGCGCCGACCCCAAATAGATTGAGATAAGGGCAGAAGAATGATGACTATTATCCATCAGAGCCGTTGTACGAAAATGAATTCAACACGTTTGTTGCAGTCGTCATTTTATAATAGATACATAGATATTACTAGTACTATTCACGACCCCATCGGCTAGTAGTAACACCATAATAACCCCTCGCCTAAGGAACCCATTAGCATCAACTATTGTTTCGCTCAAGAAACGTGTGTCACTAACCTGTGTCAGAGTTTTAAAGCCGCCCATGGGCCTCTGACTTGGTTTCACATGCCCTCGAGAAATATCCATGTAAGTGAAATGAAATGAAATGAAATGAAATGAAATGAAATGAAATTGTTTATTCTGTAAATAGGATATCGGAATCACTTTTACACGTCATATTTAAAAAAATGTTTAAAATAAGCTAGATGAGGTCGGCGTTTCCTAACTGACTACTCTGAGAAGAAAGGCCGAAACAAACTCAGAGGTCACGGTCTCTTTTAAAGTCCAGACATAATCTTGGTCAAGCCGTATGAGAACCATGTAGATTAGTGTCTGAAATGGTCTTTTGAGGAAAGAACCACACAGATTTGAGTGGACCTGTCCAGTCAGTGCAAGCATTTGTCAGTAATCGTGGAGCTCACTCAGAGCTTAAGGAGCTCAACTCGACGAACAATACCAAAGAAAGGACATTTGGGTAGGCCGCACCAACTACTCAAACTGCCAGACCATCATTAAAATTAAATGTGAAAAAAAAAAAAAATTAAAACATTAAAGAGAAAAAAAATTAAAAATACCCACATAGTCCTCATATTCACAATAATTAAAATAATATTATACTTTACAAAGTAATCATGTCATTTTGTATATAATTTTATATGTTATTATTTTAAGTAGGTATATGTTTTATTCTTTTATGTAAATATTTTTTAATCTGGTTTAATTGATGATTATAAGTAACAATTAAAATATCAAGTTTTATGGTTTTATCACAAGGTATAGCAGAGCGAGCAGCTCAATCCCAAGCTTTTTTATCTTCTAAATAATCTGAAATTTTATAGTACCCTTTTTTACAAAGTTTGGTTTTAATACAGTTTTTAAATCGTTTAATGGGTAAGTTTCGAATGTCAATGGGAAGTTTGTTGTAAAAGCGTATACATTGACCCATGAACGAGTTGCCTACTCTGTGAAGACGTGTGCGATGTACAGCAAGGTTGTGTTTATTCCTGGTATTTAAACTATGAACATCGGACATTTTCTTAAAATTTGATATATTTTTGTGTACATACAATAGGTTTTCAAAAATATATTGTGAGGCTACAGTCAGAATATTTATTTCTCTGAATTTCTCTCGAAGTGAATCTCTTGGACCTAGGTTGTAAATGGCTCGAACAGCCCTTTTCTGTAGAACAAAGATAGAATTAATGTCCGCACAGGTTCCCCAGAGAAGAATCCCATAAGACATCAGACTATGAAAATAACTGAAATAAACAATTCTGGCTGTATCTACGTCAGTTATCTGCCTAATTTTTTTAACAGCATATGCGGCTGAACTAAGCCTTCCTGACAATTTTTTTATGTGTGCGCCCCATTGTAATCTACCGTCAATAGTTATTCCAAGAAAAACTGTTGACTCAACAGGGTCCAACTCTATTCCATTAACTTGAACATTGGTAGTTAGTTGCCTGACATTTGGCGTTGAAAATTTAATGAGTTTAGTCTTTTTTTCGTTCAGGAGAAGATTATTTACATTAAACCAATGCACAACTTTAGAGAGTGCATCGTTAACTTGTTCAAAGTTGACTAACTGACGTTTGATTTTAAAAATGAGGGATGTGTCATCTGCGAATAATACGATCTTGTGATTATCCCTTATAGTAAAAGAGATACATTATTTAATAGTTTATCGCTCACTCGCTTACTCTCAATCGAGTACTCGATTGTCGCTGCGACTTTCTAAACGACACTCGCTTGGCAGGAAGAACACTCGCTGAGACACTCACGCTTGGTTGTAGGTACCAGCGAGTAACCGCTTGTCGCCGTCACTCACTCGCTGCTCGTTCCTCGCCAACTCATTTTTTGTCGCTATCTCTACTCGTTTCTTTTGAATCGGTGGGACAACTGCCATAAGGTGTTTACTACTTCCGTGAGAAAGCAAGCAACTGTCGCTGTCTGCCATTTTTTCCAAGAGTGGAAAAAATATTAATACACTTGTTTGTAAACAGTAAGTAAAGATAATATTATTTTTTATTCTACTATAAATATAACTACGACAGTTTTTTTGTAGTAAACAAGGAAGTTTCCAATGTAAACAGGGGTAGAAAGTTGGTTTTATAACTCTCCATCATATTTTTTGACTGCGTAAATTTTTTCACTAGACTTTTGACAGCTGGTAAACTCGCTGCTATCCATATTCCTCCCAATATCGTTAGGGCGTTTGCCCACTTATCCGTATCTGGTTCGTATTCGATTCGTGTTCATTTCTGATCCGGTTTGACAATTCTTGTAATTATATGGACGGTTGTGCCCTCATGCGTAGGTTCGTATTCGGTTCGTGTTCGATTCGTAAATTCTCACTTCGTTTTTTGGCACATCAAAACCGAGTAGGTATATCAAACAAAATTAATCAAATACGGATAAGAGGGTAGACGCTAGGACGTGAATTTGCCGTCTGTCTTTTTCACATATCGAACACGAATAGAATACGAGCGGGATACGGATAGGTGGGCAGACGCCCTTAAAATGCAACAATAATATTACGATGTTGAACAATCGGTACCCTAATTACGTAATACACGATCAATCTGAATTTGAAACAGTTTGAGTATCCATTGCTTCATAAGTTCGAAAAAAAATCTGCTCAACAACGTAAATAACGCAATGAATATTATTTTACTGTTAAAATGAAACAAATTAGTCGGAATCGTTTACGAAAATGTGTTGCGTAATTAGATATCGGGTTAGTAAGCAAAATATGTTGCGTAATTAGATAGCGGGTTAGTAAGCAAAATAAAACGATCTCATCGGTATTTCAAATCATCATCATCATCATCATATCAGCCGAAAGACGTCCACTGCTGGACATAGGCCTCCCCCAAGCACCGCCACTTCGACCGTTTCTGTGCTTCCCGCATCCACCGAACTCCTGCGGCCTTTACTAAGTCATCGGTCCATCGGTATTTCAAATGTGAATACATTTTTCCTGTTATTAAAATTCAGAGAAAAATCCTTTTCTTAAATTTTCTTTTACTTGTGCAAAGAAGCTTCCGAACTCAATATCGAAAAATTATAGGTTCTCCATAGTAAAGTAAAAAAAAAACAAAATTCAACAATGGAAAGTTACATACAGTTCAAGACACATTCCACAGTTGCGTGTCAACTTGCGAACTATTCCTGTATGCCCTTCATTTCTAATAATTACGTCTGCTAATTATAACGGTTCCCGATTGTGCCCAGTATTGGATAATAATACATTGTTATCTCCACAAGTCTAGACAGGGGGTGAATGTATATTTATGACGCGGCTCCGTCTGACTATTTCGATTCTATAGGGATCATTTTGAGATTTCAAAGACTGCCAAATATAAGGCAAAAACCTATGTACATAAAGATTTTAATTTTAACCCTATTTTAAAAAGCCTCCGAATGTTTTTTCTGTCAGTATTTATTCAACTTTGTCTATTTTTAGTTTTAGTTCGTCGAAAGAAAGACCGGTCTATTATGGAAATCATTATTCGGGTAGGAAAACAAAAAAAAACAACATAAGAGAGCAGATGAAAACGTTTTTAAATAGTCGTCCAGAGCTCAGACAAGAAAAATGGAATGTCACGATGTTGAATAACTTCTAGGAAGTGCATCTCGAACAAGAGCATAGCTCTGGAATTGAAGAGGAAGAAGAAAGCTGTAGCTAAATAGCTAGTTAATCTTACCATTAGATTATTGACAGTCTTTCTCCAGGTCAGGTACAATTTAGTCAAATTACATAACGAGTCCTTTGACAATTACCTCAGCTTAATATCGTAGTTTTAAAATTTGATTAGAATGTCAAAGGTGCTAACGAGTCTCACCTCTAGCTTCCAGCTAAAATCGTCAGGCAGCTAAAAATTAAAAATCTCGGCCATTAGACGCTAATTTTACTAATGAACTAACAATTTATCTAATCAAGAAAAGTAAATATTATTACCTATGCTTTGTTTATTCTTACGATACTCGACATAATTTAGAATTAAGTACACAGACAAATCTATTCGCAAACAATCAGGGTCCGTTGTACCAACCACGAATTTCTAAAAACAACTCGTTATCTAAATTCTATAAATATCAAATCGTTACAGACTTGTCTTGACACCGAGGGCCCTCCGACTTGTTGTTTTGAACTTTTGTATGTTCTGTAGTCACCGTTGACACAGGTTATCGAATCTATTTATTCAGAGACATCGCCTGTATCGTACTCTAGACGGAAGCGCCAGTTTCTCCCCCGCCAGTCAGCAGATACGACCTAAGCTCCGCTCAAAATGATCCCTCCGAACGTGAAGCTCTTTATGGTGATTTACGTTGTATTTTTGTTCACCGAAATCGTTGTCGGAAATGAAGAGAATTTAGGAAAATCTCTTACCATGGATACGATGTTTAAAGATATGTGCAGCAGATCATTGTCAAGACTGATATTCCAACTTTGTTCGGGAAATGTGCTGATTAGTGATTTACCGTCTGATAAACTCACGAAAGTGAGGGGGAAGAGAGCAGCTCTGTTATTCAAAGAGAGACTGAAGAGGCAGGTTGCGGACGAGTGTTGCGAAAATTCGTGTTCTGTGTCGCAACTAATGCAATATTGCCCGGATACTTCTTGAGCACGCGAAGAAACTTAAGACTTATCAGTGAAACGAAAGTGTAAGTGATTGTCAAGCGTCCACGTGGAACAACGTAAACAGCAAAATCGATAATTTGCCATGCGAACATTATCGATGCCATGTAGTGCAAATTTTCCTCTGTGCACAATCAGTAGGGTCATCAGAACAATGTGACAGTAAAGTGCTGTGCTCGTGTACGAGGGGTCCTAACCCTTTGAACGTGGAGTTGGAAAGCTTATGTAAAGAAGCGATAATTCTTCGAAAATTCACGTCAAGAGCTTTTAGAGAGCGCTACATCGGAATTGCGCTATTCGGAACACGCGAATCGTGCGGATTTAGTCCGGAGAGGATTTTCGGTACATACGCTTTGAGTTTAAGTGGAAAAGTATACGACTTGTGTTTTTAATCCTGTGGGAGGTTTAGCTGTATTTTTATTATTCTGTTACCTAACTCCGTCCAAAATAAGCCTCAAAATGGTTTGTTATATTATTTTAACCTTTCATTAATAATCTCTATTTACTCTGTAAATACAACAAACAAGTACATACCTTATAGTGTGTACTTGTTTTATATCGCTGTATAACCATATTCTATAGAGCAATTTCCACAAAATTGTTTTCAAATGATTGTAATTTATTAGCTTTTAAAATACTTTGTGAGAGGAAGTCAAATAATGTTGAATACTTCTTTTGAAACGAAGTTACACTTCGAAGTGAAATGAGAAAACTTTAGAATTTTCGTTAGTTACATTTCCTGTTTTAAAAGCTAATGAATGAAAAAAATGTATTGAAAAATTGTGTTATTTCTGATTACGTTTGTTTTATATTTTCAATCAAAGAACTGACTTATTTATTATTAAACAGATTTGTAAATCAAATGTAAACATACATTTTCATAATTGTTTACCTGCTATGATATCTATTTAGGTACTAATTACCGATTTTATTAAAACGTCCGTTAATGAGGGTAAGATCTCAAAAAGATTCCACGACAGTATCTTGGAGCTATTAATTTACTACATAAACTTGTATAATTACAACAACAATATTATGACTGAACAAATGAGTAATTTGTTATGATATAAATCCTTGTACGGGCAGGATAATGAGTCAGTTACACTTGGTTGTATATTAATGTACATTCGCCCTACATTTTACATAATAATATGTCTTGTTTACAACGTTTATTAATAGTTGACCGAATTTAATCAAAGTGTTCTATAAAGAATGGAGATACACACAGTAATAGTAATGTTGAAGATAACCCTGTGTTAAAAACAAAATTGTGGAGTAGCGAAGGTCAATAAAAAAATAAGATATCGATGTTTTTATAGTCGTAGCCAAGTGTAACAAAATTATGGAAGTTGTGAAAAGAATAAGTGTGGTTATCCTTTAAAAAGTAGATATCCCTAATTGGTCTTAAAACTTATTGAACAGCCCCTCTGTTAAATGAGTTCTAAGGTCAATTAGGGATCTCCATAACGATGCCGCATTCCTCCACAAAAAAAGAATAATTGTGTATAATATGTAATTATTATCTCCTTAAAAGACAACTTAAATCATATTATTTATTTATTAAACAATACTTTGTAACTGATTGTAATTTTTTATTTTTTTCTTAACCTTTATCCTACCAAACTATAACAAAACAAAAGGCTATGAAATATTAAGATTAATTGTATAGTTGGCAACAATGTACGGACCTGTCAATTCCACGCACGCTACTTTGACCTTTATATTCAGTACGATATTAAATCTAAAATTGGATACCTAAATCGTCATAGATAACACACCGTGTGTCTTCGTGTACAGATTTGTATCACGTCCTATATATTGAAGGCTTGTCCCTATTATTCCATATCTAGGACATGCATCGTAGTAGTCAGCCGTCTAATCAGGTTTTAATTTGATTTGCGTGCAGAATGGCCGTCCGATAAAGCGCTTAGCTGAGGCAAAATAGGATTTATGGTATGGATAACTCCAGCAAAAAGGGCCCGAATAAATCTTCGCCCTAACTTAATAAAGTCTCCGTTGACGGCTTTATCTGAAGCTGTGACCACGAGCAGAGTTTTTTGAATAAAGTAGTATCGTATTTTCACCGAGAGAAACGGGATTTTCTGATATCAGCTATTTGGACAGTTTTACTTTCACTTCACTTATTTTCCGACACAATGGAAATTTGGAACGGTATTATGGAGCTCGCTATTTTTATTTTATACTTTGTTTGAATTTACTTATGCCAATACAAACGAAACGGTAACGTAGATAGTCCCGTTTTTTAGAAGTGAAGACTTAATTGGGCGAGGCCTATGTTCAGCAATAGACGTCTTTTGGCTGGAATGATGATGATGAAGACATATAATTGACTGCTAGTCTCCCATACCATATTTTATTCTGTCTGTTTTATCTGTTAGTTATCCATAGTTAATAAATAAACAATAAATAATCCATTTCGAAAGGGGTTTAAACATAGGACGTCACATTTTCAGGTGAAACTTTTCCATCTTTCACTACCACTATGAAACGTACTGATACATACATTAACAAGCTAAATACTGAATAAAGAAATCGATTGAAAAAATTCCACAAGAAAATAAAAATCAAGCTTTTTCTTCTTTGAGACCTAACATTTGCTTTACCGCGTCGGTGTCTGCGACGTTTCGTTTGCGATTTTTTGCTACGGAATCAAATTCAAATGCAATCATAGTATCCACGTATTCGTTTCCGATGCGTCTGTGACTGCGATTGGATATTTCCAATATATGCCTTGAAGCGAGACTGCGAGACACAGGAATCTCATATCCTACACGTCAGGTGAGAAAATCTTTTGAAAACGACACTTTGAGTTTTACAATTTCTTATTGCTTGTAAAACGTATTCCACTTTACCTATACAATTTTTGAAAATAGGAATACCTACAATGTGTAGCGGTTACACCGCTACATATGAACTACGCATCAAAGACATGACGTCACACAATTCCTGCATCGCGCAGTTAGAGTTTACCGAGCGAAAAACATAGATAAGACTATCCGAAATCAACTAACGGGCAGTTGCCCGCCAGACAAAACAACCCGTCTGGTTGGAGGATCCTCCCTTTTCTATGGTGGATGAGTGAACTTTACACCCTGTTCCTCATACCCCTAAATTGGTGACCCCGAGTATGAACGTCAACGTAGCCTTCGTGCAACTACTTCAGCGTGACGTCGTCATCATCATCACTCCCGCAAGCTTTCGTGAGGCGAGCCACACAGCCAGCCAGCACCCACGGCTTCAACGGGTATCCTGACCACCAGCATGCAGCGAACGCGCATTCCTGGTCATCACCCTCAGCCTCATCAGCAACCTTGGCACAGCACCTGCACTTCCGGCCGGTCTCACAAACAGAGCCTATTCTACCCTCTCCTGGTCGACGCAAGCAGTCAGCCACAACCCGGCGCTGTACCACATCCAACTCACTGGATGACGACGCAGCGCCACCCCGACTCACTGGGGAATCACCGCAGACAGTTCCGACTCACCGTGAACTATGCGGCACCCGGTTCCGACTCACTGGAACCACAGCTGGAACTGTGAAGCATCGCAAGATCCAAAGACTCAGCCCTCTATCGACCTCCGGTCTCCGGAGGGGACTGATGTAGCGGTTACACCGCTACATATGAACTACGCATCAAAGACATGACGTCTCACAATTCCTGCATCGCGCAGTTAGAGTTTACCGAGCGAAAAACATAGATAAAACTATCCGAAATCAACTAACGGGCAGTTGCCCGCCAGACATAACAACCCGTCTGGTTGGAGGATCCTCCCTTTTCTATGGTGGATGAGTGAACTTTACACCCTGTTCCTCATACTCCTAAAAATGTATAAAATTCAGTTCAAAAAGATATTAAAAACAAAACTAGCGAATTAACTTATGATTACTTATGAAAATTTTTGGAGTACCTACCTACTTTAGATGAATTTATTGTGAAAAAATATCTTCTCCTTTTTTTCAAAGCAGTGGTGGCCCAGTGGTAATTGCCCAGACTTACGAGTTGTAGGTCGTAGATTTGAACCCAGACAGGTGCTTTACTTTGTGTAAATAATTTCATCACCACTGCTCTCAAAACGGTGAAGGAAAACATCGTGAGGAAACTGGCATGTCCTGGAACCAAAAATTCCAAGACATGTGACGTTTAGGCCAACCCGCACTGGGCCGGCGTGGTAGATTACAGCCGTCCACTCTCTCTCAAGAGAGGAGGCCTGCGTCCCAGCAGTGGGAAGATTATAGGTTGATTATGCTATTAGCTACTATCGAGCTTTCATTTTAGTAGGTAATTTTTCATTTATTAATAATGTTCTGATCTGAGCCGCTGAATGGGATTATTAGCGTCATGTAAAGGTACAAAAACTACGAAACAAAAAGACATGACGTCACACAATTCCTACATCTCGCAGTTAGAGTTTACTGAGCGAATAACATAGATAAGACTATCCGAAATCAACATATGGGCAGTTGCCCGCCAGACATAACAACCCGTCTGGTTGGAGGATCCTCCCTTTTCTATGGTGGATGAGTGAACTTTACACCCTGTTCCTCATACCCCTAAATTGGTGACCCCGAGTATGAACGTCAACGCAGCCTTCGTGCAACTACTTCAGCGTGACGTCATCATCATCACTCCCGCAAGCTTTCGTGAGGCGAGTCACACAGCCAGCCAGCACCCACGGCTTCAACGGGTATCCTGACCACCAGCATGCAGCGAACGCGCATTCCTGGTCATCACCCTCAGCCACATCACCCCGACTCACTGGGGAATCACCGCAATCACCTCAATCACCGCAATCACCACAATCGCCGCAATCACCGCAAACAGTTCCGACCCACCGTGAACTGTGCGGCACCCGGTTCCGACTCACTGGAACCACAATCACCATCGCCGCAATCACTGCAGACAGTTCCGACCCACTGTGAACTGAGCGGCACCCGGTTCCGACTCACTGGAACCACAGCTGGCACTGTGAAGCATCGCAAGATCCAAGACTCAGCCCACTATCGACCTCCGGTCTCCGGAGGGGAGTGATGTAGCGGTTAGACCGCCACATACAAAAACTACGAAACAAAAAGACATGACGTCACACAATTCCTACATCTCGCAGTTAGAGTTTACTGAGCGAATAACATAGATAAGACTATCCGAAATCAACATATGGGCAGTTGCCCGCCAGACATAACAACCCGTCTGGTTGGAGGATCCTCCCTTTTCTATGGTGGATGAGTGAACTTTACACCCTGTTCCTCATACCCCTAAAGGGTTATTAAATCAGGCTATTGTTAGAAGTAATCTAATATTTTGTTAGCCGTCAATCCATCTGTCTGCTTTGATTGGCAGATGAAACATCCACATATAACATATAATACTAATTAACGTGGATTTCTGATAATTATGTGAACATGAATCCATATTGTTTTAAATCCAAAATTTTTTTCATACATAATATTTAGAGTCGTGACTGAAAAAAATACTGATTGTTCTTCAGTTTCCATAACTGCTTGTTTTTAACAATCTGCAACGGTTGATAAGTGCTTCATATTTATTGTTTAAATGTTTATTATAGTTTATTGTGTTAATTATAAGTGTCAATGTTACAATGGTAGAAGGCACGATGTGGTTGACATATCTATTTAGATTAAAACCCCAAAACAAATAAGAAAAATAAAAAAAATAACTAATTATTTTTTCCTCCAAAATTCAGTTAATGATTCTTTTCACACACAGTGTCATCTCAAAACCTCATTCTGTACCTTAATACAGTATGAATTTTATTTTATAGACCAAAAAAATAATCAGTCACAGTAAAACATAAAGCTGTACATTCACGAAGAGACAAAATTGCGCCGAGGCAAAAATAGAAGCTGGAATTAAAATCTGCCTCGTTAAACGGGACTTGGTAAATTAGTCCCATTCATCCGTATAGTGATAATCTGCGGGCGACGCATAGTTGATGAAGCGATGTACCAAGAACTCATCTCAGTGGATATGGAACTAATATCGGTCGGTCGGGATAAAATTTTCATGTATGATTAGTCCTTTGAAGAGATATGAGTTGGATGTAGCTAATTTAGGACTGAAAAAGAGAACGTAAAATGCAATGTTGGAATATTAAAAGTAGGCAAAATGACGGAATTTGACGAAAATGACGGATGGCAAAATGACGGAATTTTGTAAAAGTTAAACTTTTTAACAAAGGAATAGGTAAAAACATTTTTTTTTTATTTATTTGTTTTGAGCGTAGTCCTTTTTTAAGACTCTATGTTACAATGGGCTAGTTAGAGGAAAGTATGAAAAATGTTAAACTTATTTCTACCTTACTTTTTCTTTTATTTTCAACAGGCCACCTCGTTGAAGCTAAAATTCGCTTGTATCTCACCTGATGGTACGTGATGATCAAGCCGAGGGTGGAAGCGAGCTTCACCCGGAATACTCAATCACAGAGGAACTGGCTATCTTAGATCTAACTTCCCAAACACAACAATGCTGTTAACATTGTTATTACGGCGACTTAGATTAGATGGTGGTAGCTAGCCAGGCAAAGCTAAGAACAAGTCTTACCATCAACCAAACCGAGCAGAAATTCTCTACTGGGAATCGAACCGAGGACCTCTGAGAGTGAGACAGGTGGTTTAACCACTAGACTACAGAGGCGGTCAAATTATATAACAAGGAGCACTTCCAGGTTTGAATAAACCGGCAAATTACTATAAGCGTATCCATCAAACATTAGGCATAATATTGCCTGCCAATTAACATCTTACGCGTTAATTAGTAGTTACTGCTAAAGCAAATGATGAGCAAAGCAAAGTAAACCATATCGTGCTAAGATTTGAATTTTTAGTATGTGGGAGGCAGTCGATTTGCTGTCGTCAGTGTTGATTTAGTAAAATCCTTTGTTCTTGATGTTAGTTTGGTTAAAATTTTAGTAATGTTTGAGTTTGGGATATCTTCAGGTAGCTTAAGTTACTTAAGAAGATAAGATTCAAACAATAATAAAAATATACATACATACATACATAATATTACACCTATGTAGCCCGAAGGGTTAGGCAGGGGTCATCATCATCATCATCCTATTAATGTTCCCACTACTGGGACGCAGGCCTCTCTGTGAGAGGGAGTGGGCCGTGATCTACCACGCGGGCCCAGTGCGGGTTGGTAGATGTCACATGTCTTCAAATTCTTGGTTCTAAGACATGCCGGTTTCCTCACGATGTTTTCCTTCACCGTTTTGAGAGCAGTGGTGATGAAATTATTTACACAAAGTAAAGCGCCTGCTTTTGGGTTCGAACCCACGACCTACAACTCGTAAGTCGGGGCCGTTACCACTGGGCCACTGCTGCTCTCAGGGCAGGCAGGGGTGCACACACATAATACCAAATAGAAAAAAAACAAAATAGTTCTGGTATGCCTGCTGATCTCGACAAAAGTGAAGTTTAGAATAGTGACTGTGATTTACGTAATACTGGGGAAAACATCGTGAGGAAACCGGCATGCCTGAGAGATATTTCTCGAGGGCGTGTGAAGCCAAGTCAGAGGCCCATGCGCGGCTTTAAAACTCTGACACCAAGTTAAGTAAATTGCCATATGTTTGTGTTTGCGCGTGTGATGACGCGGGCCGCTGCACGCTCCGCCTGTCTGTAAACAGAAGAAACGTCCGACGCACCGCAGAACGCCACGCCGCGAGCCGCACGCCACGCCACGCGCCGCACGCCACGCTCAACGCCCCTCGTCTTCGTAAACAAGCACTTACTCAGTGATAATATAGCATTCAAGTAAGAATTTTTTCCATTTTTCCATTAGCTGTTTTTTCAATTTTGTCAAGTAGTTTTTGAGTTTATTCATTACAAACAAACATACAAACATACAAAAAATAAAATCTTATTTCTTTAAAATATTAGTTTAGATAAGATTACATGCGAACGAATTCACGGGAACAACCAGTGAAGCATAATATTTATATGGGCTAAATTGCTTCCAGGATAATTTAAATAACATTATAAATAAAATTGGCCATACTTTATTGAGTGCTCCTAGTTAATATAGAATGGACAATGGGTATAGAGCTCCGTTAATGGAAACCCATTAATTTAAGCGTACGTGGTCTGGGCGGCTAGCTATCTGGATTTCCAAGTTTTGCCAATGAATTTTATTTAGCCAAAAATAACGTTTAATTATTGGTTATCCTAAAAGTTTTGTGTTTTGTAAAAGGGAAGAGGTCATTTATAATTTATTGAAATATTTCCGAGGGCATAAATAGTCATGTTTCTAATTGTAGCGTAATTGGAAAAATACATTGAGAATAAAATTGATAGGTCTGTTCTAAACTACCTACGAAGCGAAAATCCTTTATGTTTAGGCCTATACATGCCAAAAAAAGATAACAGCGAAAGAATTGAGCGATTGCGTGTCAAACGCACATTACAGACTGAACGCTTTTCTTATAAACTCAAGAACATCCTAGGCCGTCATCATTATGTTAGTCCCTAAATATAGGTAGACTCGACAGCTAAAGATAGATCGATGAAACTAGGCTATAAAAACAGCGAAATAACACGGACGGTAAATCGGCACAGGGACCTAATGAATGAAGGCTGAACGGAAGGAAGCAAAGTCGGGGCAAAACGTTGAAATGCAACAGCCGCGCAGAGCTATCCAAGGCGAGGCCGGATATGACATAATATGGGTAGCGTGTAGCTGTATATTGTTTTTGAGGACAATTTTATAGAACACGTTGCTTTAAAAAAAAGTAAAAACAAAAGAAGGTTGTGATTCAAAAAAAGTTCGATTTGGTTAAAATAAATACTATTCTTTTGTTATAAGTGCTCTTCTTTTTATGGTTTAAGTACAGTAACTTAACTTACTTTTTTAAGTTAATATTCTGACATTTCACTATCATTTATTTATATGATGACAATGTATTATAGATAATATAATTATTATAAATTATTACGCTACGGTACGGAGCTACGGTATAATATAAATATATTTTTTATAGGATAGGAGATATAGTATTATTTAGGATCTTAAAATATTATATAGGATCATATAATATTTTAAGATCCTAAATAATATTATATTATATTGTAATTTCCCACTTAGATTATGCTGGCTACTGATGATGATTGTGGAATAAGGTTTTCGAGTTGATATATATTATAATGGTGTGCAAAGGCATTAACCGGTACGGTTAATCAGTTAAAAGCAAGGCGTGTCTGGTTCAAGGCTCTGAATAATTGGAGCAGGTGGGAAGTGCTTTGAGCTATGAAGGCGTTTAGTTCAGAGGTTGAACTAGGGTTAAAGCTGTACAGTTACAAACATGAATTAATTATTAAAGTTTGGAAATTTAATAACCACTTTTGAATGAGATTTAAACAAAAAAAACTCCTTCTGTTCGAGATGGTTGTATGTACTCCACAATTTAGGTTCTTCACATTCATTATTTAGGTACTACTATTCTAGTGTTACTCATTTTTGCAACAAAACACAATAACGAGAAAGAAAATACACTCTTCAATAGTCGCCATGCAGAACACATTTTTATGAATCAGTGCTGTGTTGGATTTTGCTTATTCCCCTATTCCCCCCTGAGAGAGTCCCCCTCAGGGGGGAAAACAGGACCCTAATGTAAAAAAATCCTGAAAGTCCCCTTTTCATTTTGAGTCGTTCCCTTATTCCCCCCTGAGAGCATCTCCCTAAAGGGGGAAACTGAGCCCTAATAAAATAAAAAACCCTAAATGCCCCTTTTCATTTTGGAATATTCTACTTTACCCCCTTATTGCACGACTCATAATGCGAAGCATTATAGAGTGCTCAACGATCAAAAAAAATGTTTGCCCCATTTCTGCAACTGTTTTTATTGTTACACTCCTGCTAGTACACAGAACCTACTTAATTTATATACCGTTGTATAGATGATTAAATGGAGATTAATACTGTACTTTTCAACAATTGATTTAATGCAGCAGAAATGAAAAAAGCATCAAAATAGTTGAAAATAAATTAGTATCCGTCAATGTATGAAACCTGAAAACATTTGTAGCTTGCGATAAAATCAATTAATTGAGTAATTTTTTTTTATACGTACATTCGTTTCGATTTATTGCATGCGCTATCTATTAGGATATTTAGTCAGAAAAGTTTAAATCAATATTATTGTTGATATTTTTAATCAAAACTAAGCGATTATACGAACAGATTGTACAATTATAACTCAATTATTAAATAAGCTGATAATAATAAATAACAAAAGTAAACCTTTTGCCCGCAATAATACGATATGATCCATATTTTTAACACAAACAGATTGTTATTAAAACGTATTTTTGGGAAATAATTTTGTGAACATTTTGATAAGCGGTCATCATGAAAGTTTTTATTAACCGAGTGGAATACCTCATTCGCCTGAGCCAATATTGTACTTATGTAAGTCAATTAATCTGCCTAGCCTCTATACAGCTATGTTGAGGTCAGCTTCCAGTCCAAATGCAGCTGAATACCAGTGTTTTAAATGGATCGACTGCCTATCTGACCTCCACAACCCATTTACTGGGTAACACGATACCCCTTGGTAAGACTGGTGGTCAGACATTTGAGCTTCTAACTGCCCGTAACGACAGCCAAAGATCTACGAATGACAGCCGGGACAAACTCCAAGGTACCAGGGGTCTCGATTTGTAATGGATGGTCACTAATCTACGATCCAACCGCGGCAAGCGTAGCTTAACCTACGATCGACGCTTGGGGCTGTTAATATTTAGCCACGAGCCCCTCCTTATTGTATATTGAAAAAATAATGTACATATACTCCTTAACATTATTTTTTAAACACTGCGATACTTATCATTGCAATTACGCATTTCAAAACTCATTCACATCACAAAAAAAAACATTGTCAAACTTTTATTACTTTTGAATATTGAATACGAGGCTTTTGGCTTATTTGTAAATTATAAGGCTAAAGTATAAATTATATGTAATTTTTTTGTTATGTTTTGTGCAGAATAAACAATTTTTCATTTTCTTCTTTCATTTATCTTCTTGTTAATATTCTTTGAAAAGCGTTAGTCCATAATTATACCTAAGCTGATATTCACTCTTTATCTTGCTCGCACACTACTACTAGCGGACTGAGTGAGAGCGGGACTGAGCTATGGAGAGAAGGCTTCAAGGCGCCGATAGTTTAAGTAATTTTTACGATGAATGTAATGGTAAATAAAAAACATAGTATCTGCTTTTTAAGCTGCGTTCAGTTATTATGTAAAGCTTCATAATCTAATTTAAAGATTTTTTAATACTCGCGGGGTCTTTTTCGGTTTGAATTATAAACTTATTTTTACTCTTAGATTTTTTGTAGGTGCTAACGCTTATTTACTTTAAAATCTTGTTTGAGTAGCAGCTGCTTATCGCACCCTGTAAATTGTAACGTGATTGAGGAAAATTGTCAACAAAATGGTTGGGTGTTGGGTTATCAATACTCGTATATACCAAACCCAGTGATCTATTGTTATGATTTTAGGAGGAATATCAACAACTTTAATTAAACATTTATAGATAGATAGGCTCATTTTTTTTTCCGGATTTACCTGGGTTTTAAGAAGTATTTCGTAATGCTCTTACATTACGAAATACTTCTTAAGCCCGACTCCCACCGAGCGCCATATCGCGGACGCACGCGCACCAACCCGCACGACGCACCGTGGGAAACCTAACGTGCGTGGTAGCGCAAGACGCGTGCGTGGCGGTGCGTCCTCGTGCGGGCTGGTGCGCGTGCGTCCGCGATATGGCGCACGGTGGGAGTCGGGCTTTAAAACTCTTAATGGACAACGTAAATTCACGTGGATGAGCCCTAATAATCTACTTAGGTACCTACTTATCAGTGATTATTTCTTGCTTAGATTTCCTATTGATTAGCGAGGGTGTCTATTACATTTAAACTAAATTGCTGATCACATGACAGGGTGAGAAACATCATTCATAATACCTATTATTACGTACATTCATAAAAAGAGCAATAGGGCTATGTTTGAAGTTTCCCTACGTGATCGAATCAGAAATGAAGAAATCCATAGAGACCAAGGTAACCGGCGTAGCCCGAAGAATTGCCAAACTTAAGTGGCAGAGGGCAGGGTACATTGCTAAACAGATGCCCGATATGGCTGAAAGGTTCTGGAGTGACGACCGCGTACTGCAAGAAGTAGCGTTGAAAGGCCGCCCACAAGGTAGACCGATGTCCTAGTGAAGGCCGCAGGATTCCGCTGGATGCGAGAAGCACTGAACCGGTCGAAGTAGCGGTGCTTGGGGGAGGCTTATATCCAACAGTGGGTGTCTTTCGGTCGAAATTATGATGATGATGATGACATAGAAATACATAGATCCACAAGAAAATCATCAATACCTACTCACGAATCCAACCTAAGTTTTAGGCATAAATAAAAAAATAGACAGTCGCCATGATTGCCTATTTTTTTATTTAAGTGAAAACCTAAAACTGGTATTTGCGCCACTATAGGGTGACTGGTAATTACTGACCGATACTTAAACATGTGACTTTACTCATCATTATGAGCAAATTTTACTATGGGACCAAACCTGACATCGCGAAAAAAAAATCTGGTGTTCCCTACATTTACGTCGTTCGCATAACTCGTCAAAATTTAGGGAACAACTGTGTTTTTTTCGCGATTTCAAGTTTGGTTTCGTATTAAAAGTTGTTCATAATGATGAGTTAAGTCACGTGGTATCGGTCACAAATTACCAGTCACTCTATATATTCTAAAGTACAGCACTATGGGGGTGAACATGTCGATGACGAAGTTTATGGTACCAAAAATCGTTCAACACGCCTAAATAAGTTTTCACTTCAATAATGCCTCACAATAACCAAAGTGCCCTCATTCGTAACACACGAAAGGCTACGAAGCATTACCTCATAGTCCTCATACCCGATACATATTTTATTTACGTGGACGATCAACATTGTCATAACCGTTCCTTTCCCAGTAATAGTGAGAAAATGAAATTCTATTTACACAATAAAGTCCCCATATAAATGTTATGTATATTTATCGCAGGAACAGTCGACGGTGTCGGTTAATGTAAAGTTATGGCGCCCATAGGAACTCCCGTTGTAAACATGTGCTGCAAAATACCGTTATTTATGTATGTAGGGTTTTTGGCGCTCGCTGATGCAGTTTTGTTTTGTTGTGTAAACAAAATACTTTAGTTGGAAATGAAAGGGGCCATTGCTTGAAAGTGAAAAGTATTGCAGGCTAGAATAGAATAGGTGCTCTTGGTGAGGAGCTTGTGGCTAAGTAATAACGGACGCAGGGGTTGATCCATCAGGTTAAGCTACACATCCACTGACCCGGGGTTGGTCAGTGGATGGGTGACCATCTTTACATACCGAGACTCCTCCGTGCCTCGAAAACCACGTTAAGCCGTTGATCCCGGCTGTCATTCGTGGATCTTCGATTTTTTTATTCTAGGGCATGGCAGTTTCCTCAGGATGTTTTTCTTCACCGTTTTGAGAGCAGTGGTGATTAAATAATTTACACAAAGTAAAGCGCTTGCCTGGGATCCAAGACCTACATCTCGTAAGTCCACCGTTACCACTGGGCCATCACTGCTTTATGTTGTTGAGCAGACGAATTTTTACATAACAAGAAGCAATGAATTTTGAATTGCATTGAATTTCCTTCAAAATCCTATACAAAATTTATGTAGGATATGTTACGCAATTAATGCGCAGGAAAAAAAAAGTGAGTATATAGAAATTCAATCATCGTGAAGTTGGCTACGTATACGTAACTGAGCCAACGTCAGGCATCAGTATACTTAATGATTTTATGCTTTCTCAAGCAAGATGCTTGCATGGATTCATCATAAAAATGCTATTTCATGCAAGCTTTCAGTAATGTGTGTAGTTTTTAGTCATTTTGACCGTAAGTTGACCTCTTATTAATAAGAATTTAATTGTTCTTCCGCAATCTATTTAAGTTCACAGCTGCATGGAATTACCAAGCGTTGTTTTGTTCGGATAAGATAGTTTTAAATAGGTACAATTAATTATAACATTGCAACCTTTGACCTAATGTTCTACAAAGTGATTTATCTAAATTCTTGTTCTGTAAAATTATATTCATAAATTTTCCGCTCGGCTCTAGTAGTGAACTGCTGAGCATGGGTGTGTGTTCGATTCCTAGAGATGGTAAACTGTTATTGGGCTTTTCAATAAGGATTTCAATTCTCAGTATCAGTCTAGGATATACATAGATTCGTGCCCGGTTGATGGCAATGAGAGACTAACGTAACTGGTGCAATGTGGACACTGTAAGATGTTCAGGGTACTGTCTATGCTCGGCGGAGCGCTGACCGTCTATAACATTATATATCCTGGTACCGGGATATGTATTATAGACGGTACAAGGTTAGGTATTTGTGATAAAACTCGAATACTTATATACCTATAATATTTAAGTTTTTAAATTACTTATTATATTTTATATTATCATGACATGCGCTTGTCAGCTCGAGGGGCCGACTGTCTAAACTTTTCTTATTCTCATTATAAATTGAATATAACTAATATTTAATTTATCATGAGAACAAGAAAAGTTTTGGTATTTATAATAGACTAGCTTCTGCCCGCAACTTCGAAGGACGAAGGTTTGCTAGGCTCCTAAGGGTCGTAGCGTTATATTACATCACCGATAACCTTCCTCAAAAACTGGGCTTTAAAATTCAAAAATATTCTTGAAAATCCGACTGGTAGTTCCGGAGATTACCCCCTACATTTGTATGTAGGGGGTAATCTTCAATTCAAACTAGGCTATCCAATTCAAAAAGATTTTTGTAAATCCGACTGGTAGTTCCGGAGTAACCCCCTACATTTGTAATAAGGGGGTAATCTTCAATTCAAACTGGGCTATCCAATTCAAAAAGATTTAGGTAAATCCGACTGGTAGTTCCGGAGATTACCCCCTACATTTGTATGTAGGGGGTAATCTTCAATTCAAACTAGGCTATCCAATTCAAAAAGATTTTTGTAAATCCGACTGGTAGTTCCGGAGTAACCCCCTACATTTGTAATAAGGGGGTAATCTTCAATTCAAACTGGGCTATCCAATTCAAAAAGATTTAGGTAAATCCGACTGGTAGTTCCGGAGATTACCCCCTACATTTGTAAGTAGGGGGTAATCTTCGATTCAAATTGGGCTACCCAATTCAAAAAGATTTTTGAAAATAAAAAAGGTAAAGTTTGTTTGTGAGTACAAACTCACAAACAAATTTTACCTCTTTAGCGTGATATTAAATCGCCTATAACCTTCCACAAAAATTGGGCAGTCCAATTCAAAAAGGCTTTTGAAAATCCGACTGGTAGTTCCGGAGATTTTACCTCTTTATAATATAATATATACCAACTTCTGCCCGCGACTTCGTCCGCGAGCATATAACCTTTCCCAAGAAATTTATATAAAGAAATTTATTCAAACCTAACGGATAGTTCCGGAGATTACCCCCTAAATTCAAACTTACAAACAAACCCACAAACAAACTTTACCTCTTATAATATTTAGATATATACTTATAAGTAAATAAGTAAGATTCGTAGAGGTTACATGGAAATACCACGTCAAGTCCAAAGCCTTCACAGTACGCAACTGTCTATCACTTTGGAGAATACGTGGGCGTGCTTTATGTTATAAAAAATTATGCCAGTCAGATTATTCACAAAGCAGCCTAGTATTTTTTTCTAGATATTACCAGTAATGCGTACAGTTTTTCTATCGGTACGGATTCACGGCCTTTCAATAGCGATTCAGAACTAAACGATCAAATAAAACAACGATCATAGTCTCATCACGTCGCGAGGGATTGAAAGTTAGAGCAATAACCTCCTAGAGCACGTTTACAGTGTTTCTCGATATTTGCAACACTTGTGTGGAAAGAAAAGTTTACTTTGCGAATATTGTGGGCGTGAAATGAGATGATTTATGTATAAATTGGATATGTATGCAAAATAAAAATATGGTCATTTTAGTGCTATATTTTTTTAAATAATATTTACAAAATAAGGTTTCTAAAACCTACCGGAATAGTTTCTAAATGATGTGCAAATTAGAAGAACTAAAAGGTAGCACAGATAGAACAGCGACATAGATGAGCATTAAAGGCTATTTAACACGATTGGCGACATATGATAACGACTGCTGCATTCGGTTAGACTGGAAGCCGACCCCAACATAGATGGGAAAAGGCTATGAAGCTATGATTTAACCTATAAAGTTTAAGTTAAATATAGAACTAATTCCAATTTTCAACACACACGCATTCATACACACACTCTTACACAGTATAACATATGTTTTTTTTTTTTGCGATGTTTTAGTAGTTGTCTCAAAACTGTAAAAAATTCTGGCCCATAACAATGTTGCGGAGGGACACTGATCTTCTAAGATACAGGTACCTACTAACCTAGTTTAGAGGTCAGGGTTTCAATGTATGTACTTCTACTATACCATTGTAATAGTCATTTAGGCTTAGTAGTCCAATAAAGCCTTTTTTTTTTTTTTTTTTTTTTGGCGTAAAGTACTACGAAAACAATTTGTGACTTTTTTTTGGGTGGGAATCATCAAATGAATTCTTTTGTTCTGAGCGGAGCGGGAGGGCGTGTCAGACTGACTTACTGACTAAAACTCACCCGTGTTCCCTTCAGTTGCCTGTATGTTGCCAGGGGCCACGGTATCCCTGTCGCACTTTTACGCAACCCCGGCAGGCCTGAGCCCTAACGGACCCCGTCAGTTGTGCTGACATCTCTTTGAGGCACGCGTGGAACACAACGCACCGTCAACCCGGGCCTGGTCCTTATCGAACGGCGAGCTACCCATTGCTCTCCGTCCGCAAGCCCGCGCCTACGGTGGCCGGAAATTAGCTCGGTATTCCCGACACCCAGGGCGTCTCCTGCGGCGGCTACAGGTGTGAAGATGCGAAAATTGACTCTCCCTCACGCGCTCCGCCTCCTCCTTTGCGAGCATTATTGCTTCTATGACCTAAAGTTAAAACTAAAAATTGCCGGCTAGATGGCAATTTTATATTTCTCTGGCTCTTAAGAGGAGGCTCCCTAAATTGTATGTTATTTGCATTAAAATTCTGAAACAGTCGCGTATACAATCAAAATGGTATTTTAGTATATATGATTTATTGGATCTTTATCTTTCGATACGTAATTGGAATATCTTTGCTCGATTCATTTTTTATTCGAAAATCATGTGTTTTTTAAAGATTATTAAGAACCACAACAAGATTACTCGACCTTTATGTCTAAAATAAGTATTTACAGTAAGAAAATATAGTTTACTATCCAAATATAAGATTTTTTTCTCTAGATCGATTATTACTTTAATTATAAACGAAATAAGAATTGAGACTTACGACATTTAGTTTCGAACTCGTACATGGTCAAAGAGCGCACGCGATATACAACTTTATTACTGATGCGTTAGCGTTTAGCACATATCGGAGTGGCGGGGTGCGGGAGGGTGGAGCTTGCGTGGAAATTGTATTTGGAGTCAGCCTGGTCTTAAGTCAGTACTTAAACTCATTGGACTAAAGGCTCATTTTCATTGGTCATTGGGCTCGTTTGCGGGTTGCGGAAAATTTCTGTAAAGCATAATCATAGGGCCTGTATTCGGGAAACCGTTTTCATTAGTCGATAGGGATCGATTGCGGTGTACGGAAAACCTGCACCGCACGTTTGACAGTTGCAATGAAAGCTCATTTTCATTGTGAGTCTCCGCACGCTTTTTACCGACCGATAAATTTCATTGGTCACTCGCCCGCTACGGGTATTCCCTGCAGACGGGTGTACCAACCACGTTATCGACTTATGACTTTCATTAGTTATTACCCCTCCTGCGGGGAGTCCCAGCATGATGTATACACCGACCGAGTTATCGACTAATGAAAACCCTAACTCATATTTAAATGTGAAAGTGAGTTTGTTCGTCTGTTTGTCTTTCACTAAAACGGCTGAACGGATTTGGATGAAATTCGGCACATGGGTAGACCTTGACCTTGGTTAGGTAATAGAATACTTTTAATCCCAATATTCCCACGGGATCGAGACTTATGCGGGTGAAACCGCGGGGCGCATCTAGTGAACCTTAAAGTATGTACAAAAGCACCGCTCTCGTCGCAATTTTCATTCATATCTACAATTTTACTTAATAACTATAGCCATCATCATAGAATCCAGTTTCTATCACACAGTCCATCTTTTATTTGAGCGGATTCTTGCCTATGAAGAATATTTAATGTTTACGTTACAAAATGCTTTTTTTATTTTATTATTCTACACTGTCCTATAATGCTGGGACTACATTATATACATACATAACATCACGCGTGTATTCCCCGAAGGGTTAGGCAGAGGTGTACCTAACTATACACCCACATTTCGCCAGTTATGTTTGAGTCCTATGGGACTCAAACAGCCTCGCCCCCTATTATATGTAATAGGGGGCGAGCCTATTGCCATCAACTGGGTACAAATCCCGACTTCGGGCTGCTACTGAGTAATTCCAGATGGAAAAACCCATAACACTGTCCGACCCGGGAATTGAACCCAGCATCATGCTCAGCAGATGGGACTAATACATCATTATTTATTTATTTATTGTCAAGACCCAGAAAATCATTGCCAAATTTTACCCGCATTCACATAAACGCATGACAAGGCATGTAAGCTGTTTTGCTCCAAGTTTACTCCCACAAAGTCGAAGGCAAAAGTTGGCTACAAATAAATAAAAAAGGAGATGTCCAGTGCAAATAAGCCGAGGTTTTAACACACCAGACATGTCCTTTAATTCTAAAGTTTGTGTTTGTTTTGGTAGCCCGCAGAGGATTGAGTCTCTGAAACTTTTTACGGGACTTTAAAACTTTTTTTTGCGACGTGATCACTCGCCCAGCGGTGAAAACTTATGTGGGTAGCCCAAAAAGAGAATTATTTTAGTTTGAAAAGAACGCGAATTTATAGTGGTAGGAAATTTTTCAACCTCGTGAGTTCGTGCAAATGGAATCAAGAAAAGTTTTTTATATAGCACTATTTTTATCCGTTGTCTCAATGTAGTAGGTAGTGTATTCTTGATTGAAGCTTCTATACGTATAGTTTAAATTCTTTACTTTTGACCCCCGACGCAAAAAGACGGGTGTTATAAGTTTAACCGCTATGTGTGTGTGTCTGTGGCACTGTAGCTCTTAAACGGGTGAACCAATTTGAATGCACTTTTTTTATTTGAAAGCAGGTTTTCTAGCGATAGTACTCAGACATGTTTTATCAAAATCGGTTCAGCCCTTTGAAGATTATCATCTCTTTTCTAGTTTATGAATTAATGTGAGCGTCTGCCACAGGTCTGATCGATTTGAAATTTGGTATTCTGTTACTTCAATGACATTAGAAGAACATAGAAACCTTGAACTAATGCTGCAGCATCACCTGGAATTTGCAGGATACCCAACTCCCTTACTAACTTACAGCACAGGTATCGTATTTGGGATTATTGGAATGATCTTAATGAATGGAAATGGAATGGTTATAGATAGATAGATGATGAACTGGGTCTGGTGATGGAGTAGGAAACAGAAATGTGAAAATGTTTCTGTCGGGGGTTACTACGTACTTTTATAGACACAGAAGGATCAACCAATCTGCCTAGTCTTTATCCCCAACTACGTTGGATTCTAACCGGATGCAACTGAATATTTGTATTTTACATAAGCGACTGCCAATCTAAACTCCACAACCCAATTATTGGGTAACACGATACCCCTTGGTAACACTGGTTGTGAGACTTTCGAACTCCTGACGACCCATAACAACTGTCAATGATCCAAGAATGACAGCCGAGACCAACGGCTTAACGTGCTTTCCAAGACACGGACACACAGAATATACTAAAATTAAGCATCAATAATTCGTACCTCTAAATAGCACATTATAAATTAATATCATTAAGTACGAAATATTATAACTTACTTGACGTGCTGACTCAACTTTTTTCTAGAAAATCCAACTTGTGTTATTACTTCATTCGCCTCTTTGTATTCATTCGACGATCCTGCTTAGGGGGCTACATTATTGGCATCGATATAACACGAAGCATCCCGCATGTCATTTCGTTGCCTCCAGGCGCAAGAAATTGCATGAAATACATCTATGATACTCGACCAGTAATGGTTGACTTGCCGCGGCCCCCTCAAGCGAAGTAAACCATCTATTCAGCGGAGCAATGAGGTGTGAAATAAGAGGTCTTTTGGTATTGGTCGTGTTGTGCTATTCGTGTGTGCTTCGTGCATCCCTACAGGGCATATTGGACGCAATCTGTGATACCTGACGTGGCTGGGAATTTCATTATAGTCTATTGACTGCTCATGACGAGAGCCTAGATTGAAGTGTGACGTTATTGTTTACTGCAAATAGGAGATGCGTGTCGCAGTGTACGCTTTCGAAGATTATGTGCTATGGTACTAGTGCTAAGCTGTAAATATCCAAGCTTTGTCGATGTCGAGAAGGCGAGGGAGCACGTTCTGTTACTAAATAAACTGTTTTATTAAAGAATTGTAGTTCATGTTATTTCTTCTAGTCGTAATACGGTCGCTTTCGCTCAAATTGCTCGTAAGCAATGCCATCTATCGGCGCAATGAAAAAGTACAATGATCAAGAATATTGTTCAACACCAACATTTTATTGAAGTTATAATATGTGAATGGTAAATCACATTGTAATAGGAGGTGGATTACATAGTAGGTAATAACATACCATATGAAGCATTTTGTTCAGATTTTAAATTATTTATTGGGTATGTCTGTCTATGTTACCACACAGTCCCAAAAACAGAAGCACACAACATATTCCGTATTTTTAACAACATGAAACATCCATTCAATGACTCAAACAAACAGCACCATTTTTAACAAGCATACCCCCATACAGGCACACTGAAACAGAAAGAGCCTGAATCGAACAAAGCAAGGTTCCAAATTACATACTCAGATTACAACGAAATCCCCCAACAATATCCGGGGAGTCATGTCAACAAACCTACAGAGCTAATACAGGGTGAACTTTCCAAATCGGCGTAGATCGCCAAGTCCGAAAGTATCTATAAAATATGGCGAAATGTACTAAAATTAGAAGAGGAGGAGAGGGAAAGGAGGACTTTTGGTAAATGGACATCAAATATCGATTTAGAAAAAAGAATACTACCTGTTTATTACACCATCCAATATTGTCGCTTTTAACAACAAATTCTGTGAAGTACCTATTGTCAAACGGCAAACTTACCCGGCAACTCACCCTGTATACTTACGGACATGCGTAGGTAGGAAAGTGCACCCTTAGGGGACATGAAACAGCATTTTCATTGATTCCCACTGCGGTCATTGTCCCCGCAATAGACGACTACCACTAACATTTACCGCTGCATAATTTTACTGCTATTTTATAACTTGCATTTTTATGCTTTGGGGGAATGATAAATCTACGGTTATATGGGGACTGTTTGTTTGTTTAAACACACTCAGATTCGTAAATCCTGTCACTATTTTGTACAGTGCAGTGGTGGCCCAGTGGTAACGGCCGTGACTTACGAGTATAGGTCGTAGGTTCGAACCCTGACAGGCGTTTTACTTGGTGTAAATTATATCATAACCACTGTTCTCAAAACAGTGAAGGAAAACATAGTGAGGAAACCGGCATGCCCTAGAACCAAACATTTGAAAACATGTGGCATCTACCAACAGGGCACGCATGGGGGTTGGTAGATAAACTCCACTCCACTACTCCCACCACTGATAGACGAGGCCTATCTCCCAGCAGTGGGAACATTATAGGCTGATTATGTGTGACAGTACCTATTGAAGCAACTGTCATGATTTCCAAATATTAATAAGATTTGTAGTGATTTTAAATACTAAATATAAAATAAAAAATATTTTATTTGACAGTTACTGTAAAAAGTACTGGCTTTTTAACGGAACGGTTTGAAAATATGATGTTTGGCGCGTCGCATGGCTTAATACCTCCTAAGTTAGTTCAGTTGTAGCCTTTAAACCAAAAGGTCTAATGTCTTCAAGAAGAAGGGTATTAAATTGAGTACCTAATTAAATAGTTGTAAAAGTATACCAAGTTTGTATGTGTACATAAAATACAGAAATATTAGTACTGAAATGGTGTATCATTACAAAACCATGACACCAACTCATACATACAAGCCACACAAATGGAATGAGTCAGAGTCAACAGCATCTCATCGCAGTGAAATTCGCTGGACACCATTTATTGAAGAAACATCCGTTTCTGAATCTATATTATGATAGGGGTTATTTCCCGTAGTTATCAGCACAAAATATTATGCCAGTATTTTTTAATGGGCAATAATTTCCCGGAAAAACCCAAGCAATACCGGGGTGCTGCGCTAGTGGTAGATAAATATTTTATGGACAATTTGTGGCTATAAAACTTCATAACAGAAGTTGGAGTTTGTCGTTGTAATATAGTTGATTTTGCAAACGTTTTTATACGTCTTCTTTCAAGCTATATTGTTTTCAAATTTTGTTGTTGTTGTAATTATATTCATCCGGCTCGAAGGACCATGTGCGGGAATTTAAGGGATATTTCGGATGAATAAACTCAGGATGCTCGATGCAAGTGAAATAACTTTTAATTAGATGTTAAAAACATGAGTTCAAAAGTACAAGTAAGTGAAGTATCATAAAGTCCGGCACACATGACAAGCAATATGTGCTAATGATGTGTATTGCTGCTATGCGATATTGATCAGGTTCCAACAAGTCTTGTTCTATTTGAAGAAACATGCATAGAGATGATTGCAGATCGTAAAACTGCGCACAATATATGATACAGTGTGACTATGTAATGATTTGTTATAGTAGAGAGAACACACACTAACCCTCTCTTCTCGCTTATAAACAAAGAAATTATGTTCACAATATTTGCAAAACTAATATCTTTATCAGTCTGTTTGGCATGCATCCCATTATTAGGTACCAGTTTTTTAACACAAATTCTACTTTCTGACTCAGCCTGAAATAGCCCGAACTCCTTGACATTAAACTTATTTATTTATTCTGCAGTACACATACATTTACATTTCAGATGATGCAAACATAAATTCAAAAGAGTCTGTAAATGGTTTAATAAAAATAAATGCTTTGAGAAGTACATAGTATACGATTTATAGGTAATAGTACATTACTGTCAAGGCCTGCAATAGGGGCATTGAGGGATGATCGTGAAAATGTGGGCCGACGCACAGACACGTGAGTCCATCAATGCTTGGTTTTGGCCAAGGCTTGTGTAGTACTTTTCTCTAATAATGCGCAGAAATTCAAACTAATAATTATAAATTCCAGAATCAATGACGAACATCGATAATTTTTACGCGACAATACGTTCATCTCTATTTTCAAGCCAAAGAGATATTTAAATCAAATCTTTGATAAGTAACCTCTTTCGTTGCCATGTGTTGAAGTAAAAATTTCGACAGATATTATGAGTTTTCATAGTAATTTATTCGGTCGCCAAACACGACAGATAAGGATTTTCATACAAACATTACCGGCCAGGCGCTCGCATGTACTTGACCAGTACAGCATATTCGATTTATATCGAAGAAGGTTGTCAAAATAATGCTCAAACCAAGCATATTTTAGAAAAACAAATACCTAGTAAAATTAAGTTTATTGCTGATTCCAGTTATTCCAATAAACCGAAATCATATTAGGTACTTTGCAGAAATACTATTGTGTCTTGTTACCAATCCAATGTTGTTATGATTTCTCTGTTACCGTATGTCCTCAAATCTCCTGTAGATGCTGATTTGAAAGGTGACCGTCCATTTAAAACGATAGATCAGACATAGCATCAACCCTTGCACTGAGCGTATTATACTGCGATCATCAATCTGCTCGCCGATCGTTATTACCCCTGGGAAGGTTCCATATAGCGTAGCATCTATAGAATGGAAGCCGTCTCTAACAATAGCCGTCGATGCTTTGATAATGTACTTCCGTAAGTCCTTTTTTATATAGTAAATAATCAGGTTGGTTAGTTGAAGCCGGGAAACAAGGAACTCATATTATGTATTGTAAATATACAGGGTGTCAGGGACATCGACGCGAAGCCTGTTACCATGGATTCAGTACATGATTCTGAACCCCCTTGTGTAGAAAACTTTCATCGGTTATTTATTTTTTTATCTGCTGTTTCATAGAAAAGTGCAATACCTACGCAGTCACAATGTATGGAACAGCTGTCTTTTTTTTATAACCGAAGAAAAATTTCAACACAGGGGGGTTCAGAATCATGTACTGAATCCATGATAACAGACTTCGCGTCGATGTCCCTGACACCCTGTATAATAATTTGATTTTATTAATTGCACGTCAATAATCACATATCAATTAATTTCCATCATTTATATACTTTCTTCACTACAAATAAACTAATTGTTTAACAAAATAGTACAGGCAGATAATTTTAAATATACATCAACACTACATCAAAAATACGACAGTCATTAACATACTGACTGCACAGTAAGTTAATCAGAGCGTACATAGTCATACATAATACTCATACTCATAGCAAAATAACTATAAGTGTAACATAATAATATATCCTAATAAGCATCTCAAAATAATTCAAGTACTAAGTACCCGCCGGAACAAAACTACCTAGTTAGTTTAAATATTTTTACTCGCAAAAAAGGATAGGTTAGGTTAGGTTAGAACTGTGACCCCCTACAACTAGAATATATAGAATATAATTATTATTGTTGCTTATTTAGTTATATTTTGAGTTGAGAATTTTGCTGTGCATTCAGTTATTTTGATTCGAATTCGGATTATTTTTGGATAAAATAAGTTTTTTTATTATTTGCGTTTAAATACTTCCCTATAAATAAAGAGGTATTTGTTTGTTTGTTAGTTTGTATGTAGTTAGTTTTTAGGGTTCAGTACCTCAAAAGGTAAAAAAAGGAACCCTTATAAGATCACTCTCTTGTCCGTCTGTCTGTCCGTGTGACGCCACCGATTTTCTCAGGAATGGGTGGACCTTGCAAGTTGAAATTTATACCAGATACTGAAGTCTATTAAAGTCCCTCTTAGGTGTATATAAATCAAGCGCGAATGCTTGTTAGTGCCAAAATTTACCTTAATTTTCAGTTTTTTGTTTTTTCGGAATGATCCCTCTACTTGTGCTGTAAGACCTTGCTTTTTAACCAAAAGAGACAATTCTAGGTCAACCGGAAGTACCCTATAGGTTTTGGGTCGAAAACCCATATTTCCGTTGACCTAGAATCACGAAATTTAGCAAAAAGTATGGTCTTACAGCACAAATAAAGGAAAAATTCCAAAAAATAAAAAAGGTGAAAATTAAATTAGGCCTTTAATTTTCAACTTTTTTTATTTTTTTCCATACCATAGTTGACGCCAATTAAGATAGTTCTCTGAGTTTTATGGGCGCTCTATCTGCGCCTTAACTCAAAAAACTCTTATCTATCCGATTTACGAGTATTTTTTTCAGTCATACCTATATACTCCATTTAAAATAAGCTTAGACTTTAAAAAAAATCTTTTTTACAATCCGTTCAACCGATTCTGATTTCTATACCTTAAGCAAAAGTATGTCATTAAAAGCAAAAAAGTGGTTACAATACCAACTGTTTACTGCACCAGCCATATGTCTTGCCACCAAAGCAATAGAAAAGAAAATCGGTTCAACGAACTGTATAAAAGGTTTAGTTAAATGTCTAATCTTATTTCTAATGGACTATAATTACCTAATAAAATCTCTGAATAAGTTGTAGTACATATTATTTAACGTAAGATAACATACAACACGAGCATGTAGTATCATATAAATAAGGGTCAATTTCACCCCCAACACATTTCTGTTATTTTCTCCTCAAGTGTACTTTATTGGCCACTTCGCACATTTTCGAGAATTTATCACGTTAACACAGTGCCTAGCAAAGCCACTACAGCTGTAAATCTCCTTTGTCCAGCAATACGAGGCACGAACACTGTGCAGAGTGGTGTTAGAAACTTAGTAATAGAGTTATTAGCGACTTCTTTGAGACTGCAGTGAGTGGAAAGTAAACATTTTCTTGTTTAGCTCGGCTTTCTTGGAAACAAAGGCTTTTAATCAAGGCCTGTGTTGAAGCTCGTACGAGGATCGAAGATTATCTTTCAACGTTTTGTTTTCAAAATATCTGGTTCCAAGAAGTGTGGGTGAGCTTGTTTTCTTTTGATTGGCGTGTTAAAGTGTTTTCGATGTTTCGGTTATCTCTTGGCAAAATATAAATACCTACCTACCTAAATATTTTTTGTATGAATTTTCTGTAAATTCCAAAAATTTTTTTGTTGTTGTCTGATTAATATTTTGGTGGATAATTTTGTTTTTGCTATCGCCAATGTCCATACTATGTTGAATACACCGGTTCTCGGTCCAATCACCGAAGTAAAGCAACTTCGGGCACGGTTAATACTTGGATGGGTGACCGCCTGGGACCACCGCGTGACGTTGGCTTTATGTTTTTTTTTATGAATTCGTCATTTATTTGCTATAGAACAGAGAGATCAAATCTACATGCTATAGGTAGTCTTGTTTCGAAAAGTACATACTATGTTGGTAATGTTAAACCATTCGATTCCCCTCTTGATTAAATGTTTTGGAATTCCAAGATTGCAAATCACCCCTCAGACGAGTGCAATAAAACTACTTCCAATTGAGTCTTACTACTAACGGGGAGGTAATTTACTGATACAGTAATGGTTTGTTTACAATGCTCGTAAATAAGTACGCCGCGGGTTCTTGAACTGGGAGAGGACATTCACCAATCAGGTTGATTTATTTGATGAGAAATAAAAGTAATTTATTTTAAAGCAGGTAGATTACCTCACTTGTGATCGTGGTTCTACCCAGAAGGGGGCAAGGTGGTAAAAAAAGAAGAGACAAAATCTCTCTATTAAATCACTGCATAACTTGAATATTATAAAAAGCTGGAACTTTTGAACTGAATTTTAAAATTTAGTTTGCTATTTTATGAACTAAAACTGACGTTTTCCGACTGCTTTTTGCCAGAGCTATCTCAATAATATATTTTTAGATTTCTGCTCATATAGAGTAAAATACCCTATTCGTTTTGTTGGCTGTGTTGTGTTCACACTCTTTCTTTCCAATCTGTTTTTAGAAGCGAAGACTTTTAATTGGCTGCCACTCTCACAAACTATTTTTTATTCTGTTTGTTTTAGCTGTAACTCTTCCGTAGTTAATAAATAAATAATGACCTGGCCGGTCCTCAATAATCTCGGGCTATTGTAGAGAGCATTCCGACGGAAGATTCAGAGATTTCGATCGGCTCGTAAACACACTCAATTTTGAGAAGTATCAGGTTTGCTTGATGCGTTAAAAAAACTGAGTCCACTTGTGCAGTCAGTACTGAACATTTGTTCATTCTTTCCACTACTGCTAGACCCAATAATACGTCTACTCTAAGTCAATAATCTCGGGCTATATAATTGTAGAGAGCATTCTAACGACAGACTAAGAGATTCTTCAGTTTGAAAACGTACTCAATTTTGGGAGGCATTCATCATCATCATCAGCCTATTAATTTTCCCACTGCTGGGACACAGGCCTCCTCTCTGAAATAGGGAGTGGGCCGTAATCTACCACGCGGGCCTAGTGCGGGTTGGTAGATATCACATGTTTTCGAATTTTTGGTTCTAAGATATGCCGGTTTCCTCACGATGTTTTCCTTTACCGTTTTGAGAGCAGTGGTGATGAAATTGGGTTTGAACCCACGACCTACAACTCGTAAGTCGGGGCCGTTTTCACTGGGCCACCACTGCTCAATTTTAAATAAATAAATAAAAATTCTTTATTGTCGCCAGTTAATACATACTATACATCTTATCTAAGAGTGATAACATATATTATGCATCGTATTAGTGTATTGCACAAGGTACATTTTTGGAGGCATTAGGTTTGCTTAATGTCTAAAAAAAACCCGTGTCCATTTGTCCAGCAGGTACTGAACATTTGGTCATTCTTTCCATTACTGCTGGGCTTAACAATACGTCTACTCTAAGACAAACACCCGGTGAACTAAATGCCTATAAACGTACACTAAAGTACACCCTCATTTGAAAATCAGCAGACAGTTATAACAAAATTACCTGAAATTAAATCCAAAAGTTACCGGCGCTTAACCGGCGAAGTTTCTAACTATTAATTTTTACAATCAACGGTTTGGCCGGAAGCAATCATGTTGAATGGAAGTTTCCTTCAGTGAGGTACGGTTTCAATAGTTTCTTTGTACTTGATAGTTGTAATAACAGCTCGGGGAGTTTGAGCCGAGAGGATAAATTGAGTAAAGTTGAAAGCAGTTGTTGAACACTTTATCGAGTGTTTTAAAAGAATACTTACTTGTATTAAGGCTAGGTTTTCCGGGCCTATACGCCTTTGAAACACTACCTCCGCCTCCCCCAATTGCAGAGCGACGTATATATTTACGATAAGTTGTCAAACATTTCGCGGAAAATCCATGCCACAGCATAAAATATTTGCAGTTGACCAACTGAACTAGTTTTTTAGTTATTTTTTTTTCCTTAGGTTTCCATTATATGGTACCTACAGTGTAGTGAACTAAAATAATTTTTAAAATGTCCTGTGTACCTAATGGGCGTTTTCACATTATCATCAGATAACGACACCAACCCGATACCGATATGCTGGCAGCTATACCGACATCAATTCCATACCGATATATCTATTATCGGCCCGATGATATTGGTGAATATCGATGACCATCGTGACGCATCAAACTTCCGCAGTAGGTACCTACTAAGAATCAACGTGTCGAAGTCGGCAGTGCTAAAAAGTGTTTTCAATTGAAAGAATGCCCCCTATTCTCACCCCATATTGTGTCTTCCCCGGTAGATATCGTGCCGATATCGGTAACGCCCGCTGTCTGCGACGATATAGCTGACAATAACAACACAATGTTAAATTGTTTCGTTTGTAATCCCGTGTGTACAATCTACTGTTATATTGCACGACTCATAATGCGAAGCATTAGAGGCTGCTCTACGATCGAAAAAAAATTCTTGCCCCATTTCTGCAACAGGATTTTTTTTTCAACTATTTTGATACTTTTTTCATTTCTGCTGCATTAAAACAATTGTTGAAAAGTACAGTATTAATATCCATTTAATCATCTATACTATACAATGGTAAATAAATTAAGTAGATTCTGTGTGCTAACAGGAGTTTGTTACACTCCTGTTAGCACACAGAATCTTCAAAATAGTTGAAAAAAAAAATCCTGTCCGTCAAAGTATCAAACCTGAAAACATTGTAGCTTGCGGTAAAATCAATTAATTGAGTCAATTTTTTTTTATACATTCGTTCCAGCCGTAGAAGGAACCCTATTGAAAATGGCTCTTTTATTCAAAGTAGTTTAATTATAATTAATAAAATACTTACTAAAATATAAGTAAGAAGTATCTTTATCTAAATACTAGCTGACCCGCACCCACTTCGTTGGGCGGTAAATAGCCCATGTCACTGTCCATCCTTTTATTTAACTATTAACTATCTCCACTTAAAAAAAAACATCAATTCGTCACTCCGTTTTGCCCTCGTTTACAGTAGGAGCATTATATCTGCCTCTGTGTGCTGTCTGTGGAGTGCGATCTGAATGAATAATTAACTTTAAATTATCTGAGGAGTTGAATTCAAAATTTTGTTTAAAACTTTGTATATACGCGTTATGATTATTCAGAACGGTCTGTAATTCGCGAATTAAATCCATTTTTAAGGTTGGTACGATGCTTGATCGCAACGATAACTGGTCTGCATCCGAAATAAAATATATTTGCAAGAACTGTGGGTTTTGGCCTGATGGTGGTAAAAGGCTACCAATGAGATGATACACCTGTCCTTCAATTTTAAAAGTGGGCATAAAATGACCTTCCCTGATTTCTTTAGCCCCAAAAGAAGTCATTTGAAAAAGACTATTGTATTTACGTGTATTTGTTAAAAAATGACCAGATAATGGATGGTTATTAGTTAAAAGATTTTTTATTGGTTGTGGCGGCTCCTGAAGGTTAGGAAGACAAACTTTACCTGAAGCACAGCACATACCATTAGGTTCGTCCGCCCATTTCTTGGCAGAGCAGTTAGAGCAGATCTTATTCATGACTCCGATTTGGACGGACGCTTGTTGTGCATAATCAACCTGCGGATTATATCTGAAAGCCAGTCTGTTGCTGTTAGCTAAACTTCGATTGCGAACTCTATTTGTGGACAACTGCTGTCTCTCTGCCTGAGCTCTAAGTCGCTGCGAACGCTCGACACTTGACTCTCGCTCGCGTAAGTCAGAGGTCCTTACATTTTGTTCATGAAGACGTTGGGAACGCTCCAGCCTCGACTCTCGTGCACGTAACTCAGAGGTTCTCAGATTTTGTTGTGCAAGGCGTTGCGAACGTTCGACACTCGACTCTCGTGCGCGAGCCTGAGAGTTTCTCTGATTTTGTTCAGCAAGGCGTTGTGAACGTTCAGGTGAAGATTCTCCCATACGACGTATTCTTGCTGCCCGTGCTTGAGAACTATGCTTAGAAAGTTGGGACCTGGCTCTCTTAGGCATTTTCAAATGTTTAAGAAAATGTTAATAGCCTGTAATATTCTAGCTCTGAAAAGAACTGTTGTTTAGCCCTGAAAAGAACTGTTGTTTAGTCCTGAAAAGAAATGTTTTTTAGTCCTGAAAAGAACTGTTGGGTAGCCCTGAAAAGAACTGTTGATTAGCTCTGAGAAGAACTGTTGTTTAGCTCTGAGAAGAACTTTTGCGTAGGTGTAGTTTTAAGAATGAAGTCTAATAAAAATCGAACGAAAATGATTAGACTTCGCGCACGACCGCTGCGTAGGGAGCCGACCGCGCGGCTCGGGTACCTTACTCATAGATCTAAACTCCCCTCCCGCACGCGCACCCCCGCTTTTGTGACGCTCACTTCGCAACGCAGAAATAGTAATATTTTAATTTCGCCATAACTTCAAAACCAAACGTCCAATTTTAATCTTTTAAATACCAAATATTATCTACATAAACTGTTCTTAGTGATGAAATAATTTATTTTGATAAGGATTAATAGCATGAGTAAAATAAATGCGTTTAAATGTAGTTCAAAAAAAAATTAAGATTTTAAAATAAAAAAAAGGTTGTTGTGCCTCACTCGACACAGATAGGTATAGTGTGTCGCGGACTTTTTTGTATATATTTATAAGATCTCCAATTAATTAGAACATTTTATGGTTCTATCTTTTATAGTTTAGGCAGCGTACGCAAAATAAGTAACTTTTCTGGTTGATTTTTTACACCTTGTGTCCGAAAAACCCAAATATTTTACGGAACCCTATTTTTTTCCAAAATAAAATTTAGCCTATGTTACTCGTGGATAATGTAGCTTTCGAATGGTGAAAGAATTTTTAAAAACGGTCCAGTAGTTTTTGAGCCTATTCATTACAACCAAACAAACAAAGTTTTCCTCTTTATAATATTAGTGTGGATTTCCAACCTTGACTTGACATCCGTAAGTTGCGTCAAAGTAAATATCTAAATAAATAGTCTTTGATATTACATGGATTGCGAGGTTAGAAATTTAACCCATATTGATGGGTAAAAAAGCAGTCAAAAAAACATACTCCATGAAAAGTGATAAATTGTTAATTTTTGTTAGAAAGTTTGTTTTGAATTTCTTTTTCGTTTATGAATGAGTGTTATGAGGCGTGCACTTTTGGATTTTCTAAACTTTTTTTTTTGTGATAGCCGGTTTCGTCAGGAATAATCTGTAAGAATCAGTTAGTGTGTGAGTGTTGGCCAATTCGTTCACGCGTGATACCGTGACCAAGGAAATAGAGATTCATTTTTATATAATACTTATAGATAGATATATACATAGATTAGATAGATGAGCTAAGTGGTCGGACTGTTATGCTTATACTGTAACCATATTCTTTTGTTTTTTGACGTTTGCCCCCGCTCATGAAGATCCGTAAATATTCGTAGCTAGTATGAAGAAAAAATTGCCGTACTTTATTTTCAATAGTGTCGTACCTACTGCTACGGCTATAATTTATCGAATCTTTGTTCAAAGACAAAACAAACAAAAAAAATTGTTGATCCCCGGTCAATTCGGTTTGCCGTTCCTTCAGACTATTTACCACCAGAAAAATGGCACATAACATAAATTCACGCCTGTATTCCCCGAAGGGTTGGGCAGACGTGTGCCTAAAAACGGCACAAATGTTTCCAATCGTCCTAAACAGACTGTTTTTTTGTTTCATAAATCCTGACATCAGCTCATATACTGATATCCTAGGATTTTTACAAAGCTTCGTTTTTTCTAATTATCCTCAAAAAAAACTGCCGTTCCATACATTTTGACCGAGTAACTATTGCAATTTTGAATGAAACAGCAATTTTTTTTTAAATAACCGACTAACATTTTTACTCTGGACGGTTCTATCATCATGCGCTGAATTCATGGTAACAGTTTGCGAGTCAATGTGCCTGCCATCCCGTATACCTAATTAATGTAGGAGCTTATAGCAGCGACGACGACAGCTTGACAGAGAGTGAATACACAACCCAAAAAAAATCTGCTGTTCCCTACATTTTGACGAGATTATGCGAACATAAATGTAGGGAACAGCTGATTTTTTTTCGCGGTTTTAGTTTTTGGTCCCATAGTGAAAGTTGTTCATAATGATGAATACAATGACCCCTTAAGAGGTAAACCTCTTAAGGGTAAATAAAAACTAAGCTTGTATAATGGATTTGGATGAATTGTTATCATGTATACAACATGTAAAACAAAACCCTGTCTGATCCATGAGGGTGTTGTTAGGTATCGTACTGAGAGCCTATTTATGTGGCAATTATAAATAAAAAAAAAATTGTCCAATTTTTTTTTAATAGGGATTTTTACCGGGTTATGACATGGAGCGCGGGCGGCCGTCGCGTCGTATAGCGGGTGTCTACAAGTCATAACTATAATGATGCCTGTTGAAAACTTGCTATTTTTTTATTGGATTTGGGGTATTTTTGTTACCAAAAATGTGATTTTTAAATAGCAATAATCTTTTTAATTTTCAATATTAGTAAGATTTTTTATTACTTTTAGGTAATTTTATTGCAGTACCTATGAGCCCCTTTCGGATCGGATAGGGTTTCTTTTACTTTTAAGGTATAAATAATAATAGACGAATTAAAAATGTGCTTTACTAAAACGTCTTTATGTAACAACCTACTTACTACTCGCAAAGATATACATAATTATATAACTCACACTTGACTATAATTTTATCGATAAAAATTTGAAATGAAAACACTAAAGTCAGATGTCAAAAAAAGTCATCACAACGCATAGAACTATTTTCATTTTCGAAAACAATAATAATGAATTAAAACAATAATATAATTACGCGATGTTTTGTCTGATCTTCCGCAATTTTGTATATGTGTTTTTCTTCCTTTTGTTCTTTTTATTTGCCATTTTTTTAAAGACGGTGGGGAACTAATTTTTTAAAATAAATTGACACAGGTCCAACCTCGACAACGTCCCGCAGGACACTGAGCGCGAGCCGATTTAGCCCGATTTACAAATATTGAGTTTACTTAATTTTTTTTTATTAAACTCAAAAATTCAACCAATAAATTCCCTCCAAAATACGATTACCTCATCGTACATGCAATTTTCATATTATTTTGTGCTGTAATTAGGAAATGAGATCGAAAATGGTTTTGAAATCGACCCTGTTTCGGATTTTTTTTTCATCGAGCGAATTACAATTTATCGTGTTTTGAACCAATAATTTCCCTCAAACAAAGATGTGTCCATCACATATATTTTTTTCAGGACCTAATACACTAATTTGACCATTTTAAATTGATTCTAAAACAGGCAATTTTTGGAAAACCCCCCGTTAAATAAAGGTTTTCTTTGATAATGAAAAATCGTTTATGAACTTTATTTTTAGGTAATTGAAAATTAATTTCAATGAGGTAGTAAAAATAAATTAGGGTTTATTGAACGAGCATTGGTAAAATGTGATTTTTCCTTTTATGAAATGACTGGGTTTGATCTTCGAGTTATGTATACATTTGTTTTAACTGTGCAGGTTTTATTGAATAGTAATCGTCATAGTTCTTTAGGACATGTTTTAATAGCTTCTGCACTCGACTTCGTCCGCGTGAAATTTCAGCTCCCGACCCAACGCGTCCCATCGCATCGCCCGCCCGCGTTACTTCGTTTTCGCTTAGCGTTCTGTCTGACATTTTTTCATTTGCTCGGCTCCTAAGGGTCATAGCGTAATGTTACATAGCCTATAACGATCCTCAAGAATTGGACTAGTCAATGCAAAAAAAAACCGGTCAAGAGCGAGTCGGACTCGCGCATGGAGAGTACCGTAAGGAGCTTCATTTGATTCGTATAGGTACCTAAATAGTTCTGTGCCCAGAAACTAGTCGTCTAAATTGTATTCAAAACGACTAGTCTTTATATCTTTGAAAAAAATATGTTATACTAGACAATTTTTTTCGTAATTTGATATAGGAATATTTTAGAATATGTTTGTATTTCATAGTGAAATTAATTTGTAAATTTATGTCTAACGCGGATAAAAAACTGAGAATTACGCAAAAGCTATCAAGCGTATTTTTCTGAAACCTTCACCAAATTAAGGATGATTAAAATATTAATCTTTTAATATACGTGTTTTATTAAAATACCTTTTGTTTTACGTATTATAAATTAATAATGCGTCAAATTGATGTTGGCACTCCTTGATGGGCTAGTCCTATTACTGGCTGGACGTACGACGCGTTGCGTGAGCTCAGTACTGAACACGCATCTTAAAACGAACAAGTCGGGAAATAGAACGCTTTGTTTTTCAATAATATTGTGTAGTTAAAACGCTGCCGAATTTCAACCCATTATTTGCGATTAATGGTACTTATCGTGATTTCTCGTAATTTCAGTCGTTTTTGGCAATAAATTATAATTATATATCAGTGATTTGAAATAAATATAATTATGTTAAATTAGATAATTTTCTTAATAACAACTAACTTATTAATCAGGTTAGTTAGTTAAGTTATTAGGATATATTAATATGAATATTTTAGATTATGTTTATATTAATGTACCTAGTAAAATTAATTTGTAAAGTTATGTCTAACGCGAATAAAAAACTGAGAATCACTCAAAATCTATCACGCGTATTTTTCTGAAACCTTCACCATTTTAAAGATAATTTAACTATTGATCTTTTAGTATACGTGTTTTATTAAAATTTATTTTGTTTTATGTATAATAATAATAAAATTAATAATGCGTCTAATTTGGGACAGTGCTCCTTGATGGGCGAGTCCTAATTACTGGCTGGACGTACGACGCGTTGCGTGAGCTCAGTACAGATCACGTAAGCTAACCACTCCAGGTAACTGCCTTATATCTGCGTCCTAATTGTTTGTCCGTGACAGATTTATAATTTGTAATAAACACGACAACAAAATATTGCCTAAAATACAGTCCACTTTTTTATTGCTCCCCGAGCTAACATTTCCACTATTCTTAAGCTATAAAAATCACAAAGTTCCCTAAGTAAAATAAATTAGGAAAACTATAGGAAAAACACGTAATATTTTGATGAGTCAGTTATAATAATTAAAAACGCCTAAAGCTGTAAAAATGATCGGTTGTACGAGTAATATTACAAATACATCATTCTGGTCCTAAAAGTATTCAGATCGACTTTTACGACATAACACATAAAAGTGGCCATTATCATTATCATTATTTCTCGCCCCAAATGTAACGGTGGCGGAGTTTTCTTTGCTAGTTCACTATGTCAAGGTCGCCATTTTGAATTCTCTTGAGCAGATGTTTGTAAGACGGAGGCGAGAGATGAATAAAGTGACAAGAGAGCCAGTGAGTCGAATCAGTTAAGCAACACTAGCAAATTATTAATGAGATGATACCCAGATGAGGAAGACGTAGAAAGCTATTTTTAAATAGTATTATTAGTACGGTGTTGCTTTTGCAAAAAAATTACATCAACGCTAATTTTGACATTTCCGCGGCATAGCTCATAGCAACGGATGGGTTATTACGTTCACCGGCACAAAATGTAAATTTTTATCCTTTCTAATTGATGATTTTATCCATATTACTAACCTGCAGGCATTGCATTTTGACAGTTGAACAACATTCATTGCGTTATTTACGATTTTGAGCAGACAAATTTTTCGAACATAATTATGAAGCAATGTATTCTTCAAAATGATTCAGATTATGATTGATCGTGTGTTACGCAATAAGGAGGATAAATTATTCGTTGGTAGCAACAATAATCCACGACAACAAAAAAAAATATTCTGTCAATAAGTCAAATAAGTTTTATGACTTACAATACCTAAGTCCAGGCATATCATCATTATCATCATCATCATCAGCCTATTAATTTTCCCACTGCTGGGACACAGCCGACACAGGCCCACTCTCTGTGAGAGGGAGTGGGCTGTAATCTACCACGCGGGCCCAGTGCGGGTTAGTAGATGTAACAAGTCCAGTCATATATATAAGTTTAAAAAGTTGAAACTTCAAGTTACGGTCATCATTTTAACAGTGACTAAGTTCACTACTTAGTAAGAGGATCCACAAAGTTGACCTCGAAGTAGAGGGTTGACTATGACTAAGTTTAACGAAAAACTAACTTTTCTTTGTAAGTCAAATGCGTTCAGAAAATTGTGGCGGCTCCAGTCAACTAAATTCAGCGGTACGAAAAAGTTTCAAACAAGAATTTAACATTATGTACATAAAATCTAATTTTAACGAGTCCTATTAAAGTTTCCACGTTTGGTATAATTTTATCACTTTGAAAAGGTCAAAAATTTCATATACATTAATGTGGAGAAGTAAGAAGGGCTTAGATACTTTTATCTAAAGCATGCATGCAATATCATGTATGTTTGCGTTACAATACTGATACTCTAACTTCATCATATCTCAGTCTTCATCATTATCATATATCAGTGCGGGTTGGTTCTAGGACATGCCGGTTTCCTGACGATGTTTTCCTTCACCGTTTTGAGATCAGTGGTGATGAAATTATGAACACAAAGTAAAGCGCCTGCTTCGGTTCGAACCACCGACCTACATCTCGTCGGAGCCGTTACCACTTGTAACTTCACGACCTTACTAATAAAGCATATTTTAGCAAAGCAAATACTATGGATTACACTTACTGCGATGGTTTTTGTTGGATCTGAAGATCTAAACCAATTTTGAAAATTGCGGTTTTTACAAGATAGGTACGTACTTTAATTAATACAAGATACGTATAGACTTTCATGAGGTCCTGGGTTCAATTTACTGGCAAAGTATAATTGGGTTTTTCCATCTGGAATTTCTCAATGGCAGCCCAAAGCCTGGAATTTTGCGCTATTGATAGCAATTAGGATCGCCTCCTTTTACATGAGACTTAAAGATAACTAATGAAATTTGTGTGTACTACTGGTACACCTTGTCTAACCTGTCTGGGTAATAAGGCGTGATGTTATGATATTTTAGCAGAACATATACTATTCAGGCGTTACTTACTACACGTAATGCGATGGTTTTTGTTGGATTTCAAAGGTCTTATCCAGTTTACCACCATTGGGAAAATTGTTGTTTAAACAAGCTGTTTTTAGACTTCAGTAATGCAAGATAGAAAGATTCCGTCAAAACTGGGTGGATGACGTGCGGACTCGCGAATGATGGAAGGAGTGGAGAAAGGCCTTTACTCAGTAGTGGACAGAGTGGAATAGTTAATAAAAATACAAGATAGATACATAGACTTGCATGGGTCCTGGGTTCGTATGGGGTTGGGCAAAGGGGGTTTTTCAATCTGAAATTTCTCATTAGTCGGAATCTGGATTTTTGCCCGATTTGTGGTAATTGGCTCGCCCCCTAGCGAAATGTGGGTGTACTAAGTACATTCCTGCCTAACGCTTAGGGGCTTATAGGCGTTATGTTATATTTGTTATATAAATACATGGACTTTCTTCTTAAAAATAACGGTTGACGAACATCTCACTATTTTCTCGTAAAAGAAAAAGCCTGCCACACTCAAATAGTTTTAATGGTAGTCCTAACAATGTACAAAAAGATTTCTCAAGATGTTAACACTTTCGATTCAGTTAGTCAAGGGAGGGTACAATTCACTCCCAGATGGAGAGGAAACTTTGCACTCTCGACTTCCCTCTCTGGCCGTAATGACTGAAGTTTTGTGTTTTTCTTGTCGTTGCCGCTGTACGACGATTTACTAGCACCCTGGTTTTTTTTTAACCGAACTTTAAAGTCATTGTAAAAAACAATTATGGTAGGGTGAAGAAGGCCTGGAGTTAATGAGGTCGTTAGATTACTGACGTAAGAAACATGTCAACGTGAATTTAGTCCTGAAAACAATATTTTCTTTTTCCTGAAGACAGGAGATTGAAAATCTAGAAGACTCGGGTTTTTATTTTGTTTGACTTAGATAATCTTTTCTTTGAAAAATTTAAATAATAAACAGTTTATATTTTGTTTTACCTGCACATCGAAACCTAGGACTTTTAAAGCAGTGGCAGTCATATAATTTATCCCAAAAAATTGGATTCTAAAACATTTCTCGACTTGAATAAACTGAATTTTAAATCTCAATGACAAATTAAAGAACCAATAATATGTGAATATTTGTTCTTTGGATTTTCGTATGGAAACATCCGGCATAGTTGATTTCCTTTTTTTGTATATGAAACCAGTGATGCGGAACCCACAATAAAAATGTTGGCGTACTCAATTTGAGGGTTAGCCGACGCATTTACAGTTGGATGAACCCGTGGACCAACCCTAGTAGTAAATAACTAAACGCAAGGTTCTACGGCAAAAAATTCATGGCTGGTCCCAAACTTTGAACCTTATGCTGTGCTTCCAGTGTAAGCTAAGCTTGACTAGCTAGAAACTTTACTTTACTTTAATGTATTTATTTATTATAAGGTTGGTCCACAGCTGACAGTAAGTTTATCATTATTATTATTCTAAATATTACGCCAATTACGAAGTACACTGAAAAATATGAAATACAGAGAGTGACATAATGATTACTATTTGTAGTGTAAATTAGAATAATAATATTAATATGGATGCTTGATTGAAACTATCGAAGGTACGCATTACAGGTTGCTATAGTTTATTATATCTGCCAATTTCTTTCTCCTTCATAGGTAATTCCTAAAAAATCAGGTCATGCATTTAATTAAGTATTGAAGTGCAAACTATGCATGCGTATGTATATTCTATTAGACATAAGATAACATTGCATCTTACAGAAGTTTTCGTACTTGATGTTAGAAAAGTTTAATTTTCCAAAATTATGAACAAAGTGAACACGACCTTCACAGACATTCCGTTATCTTAAACTCAGTAGTACCCCTATCCTCTGTCGCGTCACTTCGCCCGTATCACTCGCCAAAACTGGAAACTACCCGCTGCCGAGTCAAGTGGAATGGAACTACGCCAAAACGACTTGCTCTCGTTGGACGCCCGGCCTTAGTGTGGCCTCCCACCGTAGCCAGTGCGTTGTGGGATTTGATTTATTCCTATTCAGGCCTCAAGTGGGACTTTTGAACTCTACCGCTTGACCATTGGTTGTGGGAAAGGGTACCGTAAATTATGTTCGGCACTTTGTTGTGCAAGTTGATTATTCAAGGCCCACAGGCTGTGCTGGGACAAGTATTTCATTTTTTATTCGTAAATATTTTTGCATACCATTTTGTGGATGATTAACGAGCCTTCCGGGGTATTGAGTTTTTTTGGGGTAGCGTATGTTATGGACAAGTCTAGAAGTTTGCTAAGCTTTTTTCAATATATAAGCAGGAGCGGAATTTTGTTTGTAAATAAAAAAACAATACTGCAGGCCATCGCTTAGTCGCCAAAGCTCCAGTGGCTGATACACAGAATGTATGTTATTGAGAGTATATATAAGCACATCTATTCTCTGCTTCAGTTATTGGTACGAATATGAAATGTGATACCAACCTTCTACAAATTAATGTCACAACTGAAATTAACATACTAACAACAGTACAATCAAGCACTTAATAGGTTATATGTGATCCTTAAATCTAATTTTTCATACAGCCAACGATAATGGTCGCTCGGTGGAAGTAGACAGTTATATATAGTTACTTCGACTGCTAATGGACTTAACCAGAGAACTATAAATTCCAACCGCCCCTTTCTAAAAGGATAATCACACAGACAACTCAGAAGCAAATGGGAATTTAGGGCTCCCTGGGTGGAGGCCTAATTGACAAAACATACTCGATTACAGCGCGTCCCTTCAAGTTGGTAGTGAAAACAAATTGGTGTGCCAATGACTTTTGTAACAAAATTAATTAGGGACCGCGTGATTCGAAATGTTTTTTGTGACGGTTCGACGCTGTACTCGGGCAGGCGTGACGTGGTTTTGGGGAAGTGATTTTGCGGTTGGAAAAATAAGTTTTCGTTTTTAAGGGTTTGGTTAACGAAATGGTAGGCATTTAAAAAATTAAGCTGGTTTTACTTTAGATGATTATTTTGAAATTCTGATGTTGAAATAATTTATATTTGCTGATGATAGTCTAATAAAGGGCCGACGAGTATTCCACAAAAGTCAGATGAACTTGAAACAAACTTTTATTTTAAGTTTTCCTTTTTTTTTGTAACTTTCTAGTTTTGGAAATTATAATGCTTGGTAATGCATTTAAAAGCAGAATATAAGGTGACTGGAAAATTGAAAAATGTGGGTCTATGTTCTATGCTCTTTGTTATGGGGTTTGGTTTCCGCACTTAGTCCTTCAGGTGAACCATTGTGCGTGGGCCATGGCAGCCGTCGGTGGTTATTCTTACCAGCCCACGTCCCTCCAAAAGATGAGTAAATCTCCTGGCCTGTTCAGAACATCTTTGAAAGATCTGGGTGACCCGAGGGTTTCAGTTCTTATCTGGGTTTACGCCAATGCATTCAAAGAGCACATGCGCAACGGTTTCCTCAGCCTCCATGCATGCCCTGCATAGAGTGTTGCCTTGTTTAGCGAGCAGTGTTCCGTGATGGTCCTCCACCATCAAGCGCAGGCCGTTCCTGTCCAGGCGTTAGAAATGACTGGTTAGCTTGCTATCCAAGGATAGCATAGCTTCCCTGAACTTCTTGCATCCCGGTGTCGAGGTCCACCAGTTATCCGCTTGTGTGTTGGAGAACTCTTGTAGCCACCTGCGTAGTTGGTTGAAGGGGATAGGTACGATAGGTTCGGGTCCACAGACTGACATGCTGGATGCTCTCCTTGCTAGTTCGTCAGCTGCGTCTAATACCTAGCGATCCGGTGTGTCCTTTTATCTATTGCAGTGTCACTGGGTTGCGGCTATAGACCGTTATTCTTTCTGGTGCTTCGAGGTAATATATTTTTTCCCTAAAGATTGGAGAACTAAGACGCTGTTGGTGAGTATACGTATGTGGGTGTCCGTAACTGTCCTGGCTTCTATGGCGTAGACCACTTGTATGATGCCCACACACTCAGCCTCGTGTCGTGTGACAAGACCCCGACTCCGGTAGCGGAGTCGGTCTTCGATCCGTTAGGTGTATGCTCTCATCTCCTTCGGACCTGATTAGTCACAAAATGTGGGTCATTGTGGATGTACTATATAGGTAAGTACATCTCTGCCTAACTCTTCGGGGAAACAAGGCGTGATGTCATCATTATAATTTTGCCTCACCCTTCTTTTCATACATTTTCCGTAACGAAATGTTCAGTATTTAATCAATACAATACTTCCCAATTCGTATGTACAGGCTGGTATAATAAAAACACTAAAAATAAAAAAATAAGTTTAAAAAACTGTAACCCGACTACGGGAAAATAAAAGTGATCTAAAAAGTACGAAACATGAAAATATTTCAAACAGAAATCAAGACATAGGTTGTACAAAAATGGTCAGGGTAAAGCCGTCGTCGCATTAAAAACTTTGTTGTGCTTTACCTTACTAAAATTTAATATTTATACAAAAATAATATAAGTATATTTTTAGATCTTTGCTACTAAGTTTATGAAGAATAACTCGGTCAGTGGGTGCCTAAAATGTGTAAAAAAAGTTTGCAAAAAGGCTGTTTACTGAAGCCGATACAAGCGCTACGCGATCAATCATAAAAACATAGGCGAAAAGTTTCGACATTAACTTTTTCAGTGACATATCATTAAAGAACTAACTTGTTTATATGTTTTGCAAAAAATACGCATCACAGTGGGTGACGGGTAGAAATAACTCCCAAATTCGACTTTTGCAAACTTTTGGCAGTGTATAGAGTGCCACCATTGGCACTCTATCCCTATCGGATAAAGTGCCACTACAGGCACCCTAGTAAAACCGCCTCGGCCCGGCTCAAGTGCCGCAAGCATTGGATTGTCATTGTCACCGTCACTAAGTCACGTCACTTGGTATTTTGTTTGATTGTCGAGGTTAGATCGCTGTAAAACACCACATTCCCAAAACATTACATTCTCTTGTGCCTAAACGGACCCTGGCACTTCGCCGGCCGCTACCGCGGCACCGCTCGCTACGCTCGCTCGGCTTGTGCGTTGTGTGGTCACAGTTCTAACCTAACCTAACCTAAATAACAAGTGACAGTGACAATGCATCGCTCACGGCATTCTAGCCGGGCCGAGGCAGTGACACTAGAGTGCCACAAGAAACTCGCGGCACTCTATACACTTCGCAAACTTTTTTGGCGGCGTGTAAACCGCGCCGCTAGAAAAAACGTGTCTGTCAACCAGCTTCAGTAGAAAAGACCTTTAAAAGGCAATCAATAGTAGTTGATCAGCAGTGATAGCCTAGTGGTGTGACCGTTGGACTGCCAAGTCATAGATCTCGAGTTCGAACCCAAGGCACGCACCTCTGACTTTTCGGATTCATGTGCGTATTGTATTGTATAATTATCACTTGCCTCAAAAACGGTAAAGGAAAATGTCGAGAAGAAACCGGCAGCAACCAGAGATATTTCTCGACAGCATGTGAATACAAGTCAAAGGCCCATGGGTAGCTTTAAAACTCTGACACCAGATTAGTCACTTACCACACGATAAGAAAAATAATAGTAGTTGTTGTTTGTGTAAAATCACAAAAAATAAACTTGAAAACTTGTCCTATATTGTTAAAGGAAGCAATAGATATTTTTCTAAAGAATATCCTTTTCTTCCTAATTTGCAAAAATCTATATCCAACAAGTAAATATGATGAATTCCAGTCTGCATCTTTTTTTTTTGTCGAATGATATAAAGGAACGAATATCGAAAGTAATATTTTATTGGAAAAGACACTAAAAAATGGTTGGAGGGTTCTAAGTTTATCCATCAAACAACAACCTTTTCCAATCGTCTGGATATTTATAATGTTTGAAACATGAAGACTGTAATGAGCAAAGAAATCTATGTAATCTTGAGCAAGTCGACGATGAAATCTTTACATTTGAAAATTTATAGAACGGTAGATTCTAGCGCAGATATGGTATTCGTAATAGGCGAAGAATTTTTTGAATGTTGAATAGGAATATTAAGTAACTCTTAATGTTGAATAGGAATATTAAGTAAACTTGGATTTTCGAGATAAATAGAATATACATAGAATGACTTGCTTTTTGTAAGTCATAATCAGCCTATAATGTTCCCACTGCTGGGACACAGGCCTCCTCCATGTGAGAGGGAGTGGGCCGCAATACACCACGCGGGCCCGTGCGGGTTGGTAGATGTCACATGTCTTCGAATTTTTGGTTCTAGGATATGCCGGTTTCCTCACGATGTTTTCCTTCACCGTTTTGAGAGCAGTGGTGAAAAAATAATTTACACAAAGTAAAGCGCCTGCCTGGGTTCGAACCTACCTACCACTGGGCCACCACTGCTCCGCTTTTTGTAAGTACCTACTTGATATTATCAAGTTGGTCCAAAAAGCTGGATAAAATTGGGTTTAAATTTTATTAAATATTGCCTTTTGTTTACTTTGAGCCTCAAATCTCAGGTGCTGCTGAATTTAAAAATCATAAATAAAACCAAAAAATAGACATTTACGAGGCCATCAACAAGTCCACCACTAGTAAGATAGGTACGTACCCACAAGAAAATATATCGTTTAATCTCCGATCTTCACATTTTATAGCAATCTGACATAATGCCATCAAAAACTTTCAAAATGGAAGATTCCTTCCCTACCAAGTTTCAAACTAACTATTTAATAAACATCAATTAAGCACACGAACAAATGTACCCACATCAAACTGAGTAACAGTACTTCAGGACTATCGTCGCTCCCACCGTAAACTTGTTTCATTTAATACGGAACTTGTTTAAGCTGCAAACTCATACACACTAAACACACAACTTAATACTGCAAAAGTTTATCAAGCTAACAATGCTGTTGGGTCCAATGTGAATGAATCGATGCAATAAGTAGCTGTATATAGGAATAATGGAGGGGGAAATGGAGTAATAATGAACAGTGGGCGCAATAATAATACCAGCCTATTATTGTCTCATTCGCACAATAGTTTTTTACGCTACAAGTGTGGAAAGTTGGTGATTTCCGACGAGTAGCACTTTTATTTACGAGCGAGCGAATGCGTAAGTCGATACGAGTCGGATATTATCCGTACGTGTATCATACTACGTTTTACTATGCATTGTGCTAGAAAAAATAAAAAACAGCTATGTATATGCTCGCTTATTTTTTTTTTTACATTCAGTAGTGTAAATTCTGATATCTTGGCTGATGTATCTTTTTCTTTGTCGGAGGAATACGTCTCAGCTGTGGGATCATTATAGGCTGATAATGCTTATTATATTGTCCCACTGCAGGGCAAAAGCCTCTTCTCCTACAAAGAAGGCATGAGCGTTGATCATCAAGCTTGCTCAAGACAGGTTGGTGATTTCAGACTTTTAATAAGGATAAGGCCAGGTATCCACAAGATTTTACCTTCACCGATATCAGTAATGTCCAAGATGAACTCAGAAAGCATTTATTATGAAAAAGTCACCTTGTTACTTGTCCGGATTTGAACCCACAACCACGTCCGTGAGAGGCGAGGCCTTAACTACTTTGATTTAGACTGTAGTCATAACTATGGCTGATACTAATGGTACTTGTCGCAAAAATTCAAACCAAAATGCTATAGGTAAGCTGTATTTTCGATTCAAAAATCATTCGCTTTTACGTTACGTTTAGGTAAGTCGTACGTTCGTGCTAGGTCCTGTGAAAAACGACAAGAAATGTATTGTGTCTGAATTCAATCGACAAGCTTGTATTAAGCTGCATGTTATGTGTGCTTGGATCTTTCGGCAAAATCTTGCAAGGAAATGAACTACTTCCTCTTGGCTTATCGTGTACTTTGTATACTCTCTCCGCTGCAATGAAAATACGTAAATGTTTCGCTTATACGTTTCTCCTCAGTTCGGTTGCTTTCACAAACAAACACAAAGCTCTGATTTCAGTACCAGTTACTCTAACATGTTTCAGCTGCATTCGCAGAATAGTTATTGATGCTATAAGTGTGGAAAGTAGGTGATTTCCGATAGTGACATTTTTATTCACTATCGAGCGAAGCGAGCGAGTTTTTTAACTCGACACGAATCGGAAATCAACTTACACACGTGTATCATACAATATTTTTCAACACAGTTGCTCGTAAAGTGGCTCTTATTTAACCGCTTTTAGGTTCATAATGCGGTGTATTATAGACACGTGCTTTTTTCTTTACATAATCGCACTAGTGCGGTAATGTGCGCCATAGATAACTATTTACTAGTCGGAGTAATGACATGGCAGTCTGGCAGTATGGAATTAGTAAGTACTATCAAGGCACGACATGTCTTTCTTATTGCGACTTAATATAGTGTGACAAAGTAAACAGGTTTTTGGAACGAAGTTCTTTAACGCGGCTTCATTCTTGCGTCTGTCTTTTTCTAATTCGATAGAGAGAGAAAGAGAAAGTGTGAATTTCGTCAAAATGGAAATCCAAGATGGCGGCTCCGAAATTTTTATCATTTTTCGTCATGGGTGTCGTTTTCGTAGGTTTCGATGGTTCTAAAGCCGATTGTGAGGTCAAAATGGAAATCCAAGATGGCGGCTCCGAAAATTTTCTCATTTTTCGTCATGGGTATCGTTTTCGTAGTTTTGAATGGTTCTAAGGCTGATAGTGAGGTCAAAATGGAAATCCAAGATGGCGGCTGCAAAATTTTTCCCATTTTCGTCATGGGTGTCGTTTTCGTAGTTTTCGATGGTTCTAAAGCCGATAGTGATGTCAAAATGTAAATCAAAGATGGCGGCTGTGAAAATTTTCTCATATTTCGTCATGGGTGTCGTTTTCGTAGGTTTCGATGGTTCTAAAGCCGATAGTGATGTCAAAATGTAAATCCAAGATGGCGGCTGTAATTTTTTTTTTCATTTCTCGTCATGGGTGTCGAGAACCATCAAAAACTACGAAAACGAAACCCATGATGAAACATGACAAAACTTTCGCAGCCCCCATCTTAGATTTTGATTTTGACCTCACTATCAGCTTTAGAACCATCGAAAACTACGAAAACGAGACCAATGACGAAAATTTTCACAGCCGCCATCTTGGATTAACATTTTGACCTCACTATCGGTTTTAGCATGATCGAAAATTACGAAAACGCCACCCATGACGAAAAATTAGAAAATGTTGACAATCGCCATACTGGATTTTCCATTTGACCAAATTCGCACTTTCTCTCTCACTCTCTCTCGATAGAGAATAATTAGTAATAATTAGCAGCGAAATCTAATTTTTTCAAGTTTCAAATTTTGTCTCCACCTCCGACCGAACGTGATGGTAGGCTGTTCAGCGGTTTTGTCAGTACCATGCGCGCGCATCGCTACCCAAAAAAAAATCCAGCGCGCCATTTTTCATAAATATTTGTTATCGTATATTTGTGTGGTTACTGCAGGTTACATATTAAGAAAAATACGAACCGACGTAGAAACGTTTTTACAGGAAGTGGATAGTCAGTACCTGGCAACAAAGGTCAGTTGAACTTTATAAATCTAAATGTATCATTTCTCTAAAGTTACGTTATTGTAGCATAAGTTCTTACAACAAGACGGTTTCTTTCCTCGCAAATGTGTTGAAAAACGTCGTATGAAACGCGTGTGCTTTGATCATTACCCACTCGGCTATATTATCGCGCTCGCCTATGGCTCGCGCGAATAATACCGCCTTGTGGGTAATGACCAATACAGCACACTCGTATCACAATGTACTATTACCATGCATTGAGCGAAAAAAAAAAAAAAAATTAACCAGCGTCGGAGTTAAAAAGGAAAAAAAAACACTGAAAAATAAAAAGCACTAGTGTGAAAAAGTGGAACTTTCCGTAAAATTTGGCTGCTTAGAAAAAGCTCTTTTTAAGCGCATGCATTGTAAAATATTTTGTACTAGCTTTCACCCGCGGCTTCGCCCGCGTGGATGTCGCAAAATATCGCGGACTTTTTTGTTTAACTTTTTAAGATATACAATACTCTAGAACATACATTTGATTTATATCTCACGGTTTACGCGGCGCACGCCAGTAAAGCTCCCAGTCGGCATGATTTTTTCCGACATAATCGTCATATTTCAGCCAATTTACACAAAACCTTAATGAATTATACACTAAAACCTTCCGCATGAATCACCCCGTCCAATGGTGAAAACCGTTTGAAAATCCGTTCGGTAGTTTTTGAGTTTATCGCGTTCAGACAGACAGACAGACAGACAGACAGACGCGGCGGGCGACTTTGTTTTATAATATGTAAGGATTTATGTGATTGTCCAATGACATCATAGTTATGTACATATTTATTATACCACACATTAAAATTTTTCTTTGACACCTCCATTAACGTACTGTTTTGCTTCGCTAACCGATACGTTCTTAAACATAACTAGATGTTGACGCTAAGGCGAACTTGTACAGAGTTTATATAGACAGCTTTTGCTACCGGCTTTACTCTCTACTTTTATGATGGAAATAAAAATGAAAGGACGTTTTACAGTTTTTCATTTAGAGACCGTACAATAGCTCAAAGTGCCAGTCATGTTAGATATTAACTGCCGGGGCATTATGAACTCCGAGGCGTTTACGACGTTGCCACGATGACTGATAGTCTATTAAGTACCAGATAGGCGTTGCAGGTGTAAGTTATTACTTTGGTAATTTATTAAATGTTGATTTATTTATTAGTTTATTAGAATATTTAAACAAACATTGATCCAATTTTAATGGTAATTTTTGCGTTTGATATTCCAACATAATTTTTTTATTCCAAAACAACGTATCTTTGTCTATTTTCATATGATTGATATGATCAATATCCGAAGAAATGGACAATATTACAGGAGGTTTTCAATATCGTAAGAAATTATTTTTAGAATAATAAAGTCACCCTTTTAAAATCTGTCTTCTTGCTAAAAAGTTTACCTTATTATTTCTACATTTACATCTGTAATTCGTATGGTGTACATAATAAAGAGGATTCTATTCTATTCTATTAGGGTTCTGTACCCGAAGGATGCCAAACGGGACCCTATTACTAAGTTTCCGCTGTCCGTCCGTCCGTCTGTCTGTCAGCGGGCTCTATTATATGAACCGTAAAAGGTAGACAGATAAAATTTTCACAGATTGTGTATTTCTATTACCCCTGTAACAAAGAAGAAAACAAAAAAAATTAAGGTGCACCCCCATACTAGAAACGTATTTTTTTTGCGTTTTTTGTTAAATATTGTACGGTGGTACGGAACTCTTCGTGGGTGAGCCCGACTCGCACTTGGCTATTTTTTTGTTATTTGTAACTACTTCTCCTTATGTGATCCCTACTGGAAGAACTGGTCGAATACTTCACTAATCCGAAAAGCCCCAGCCTATTAAATCTCAACACACAAACTTATCAACAGATTCCGTCGTTATAGCTGCTAAATATTTTATAGGTTTTTGTCCGCCAAAAATCAATTTAAGACAAGGAACTTAAAAGAAGGGGTCGCTTACTCGCTTATCTATCGTTGGCAGCTGTGCTGAACAACCCACTGGGCTGAGGGACCAATGTTTTTATTAATATCGAATTTTTGTCTCTCTTCGCCTTGTTTTTCTTGAGATCAGGAAGAATATTAAGTATTAAGGGATATTAAGTGGGGGAATATTTACGTTTTTATCAAGAGAAATAAATCGGTTAGCTGCTGTTGGTTTCCTCACCTCTAGTGCGAGTTTTGCAGGGGAAATTTGAAACCCACGTTTTACCTATTGTTGTAAACAGCATTATCTATACTACATAAAATTAATAACCTAGACGACCCAGCAGTCTAAAACGCGTTATTAGGATGTTTTTAATGAAGATCTCTTTTCTATCAATAAAATAATAAAAAACCGGCCAAGTGCGTGTTGGACCACTCACAACGAAGGGTTCCGTAGTTGGGCTGGATTTATAAAAACATACTTATCATTTTATTTGAAATTGGCTGGATTTGTTCTTAAAAACAACCTAAAATATTTTGTTGAAAAATTTATTTTCCCGTAATCTGTAAGTAAAGAACTATTTTCTGTAATAAAAAAAAAATGTGTCAGTAATTTCGGAGATAAGGCGCAAATGGTCAATTTTCTCCAATTTTTTTAAATAACTTGAAAACTATTTAGGTATTTTAATTTTATAAAAATATATTTCAGACCCTCACAAGTCACAACAAGCCCATTCATTTGATTTAAAATATTACACAGTATAGCATGCAAAACTTTTTTTAAAATATTTTCTATAGTTAATTGACTGAGGCGTGACTTTGCGGAAATCCATTATAAAATACAATAGACGATGTATATTTAGTAACTTAATCCGCTTAACTGTTCTTAAAGAGTCTTAGAGAACTCTGTAAGAAATTGACACGTGTTTCGCCTCTCAACGAGGCATCCTCAGGATGACGATTGACTTGTTGAGAACTCGGACACGAAGTGTTGCCACCACACAAGCTAAACGCAAGGAACAGTTAAGCGGATTAAGTTACTAAATATACATCGTTTCACGTAACGTTAATAAATGAATGTATCTTGGGTATCAAGAAGCCTTATCAGAAAGCTTAAAGTCACCCAAAGAGCAATGGAGAGGGCTATGATTGGAGTTTCCCTACGTGATCGAATCAGAAATGAAAAGATCCGCAGGAGAACCAAGGTAACCGACATAGCCCGAAGAATTGCCAAACTTAAGTGGCAATGGGCAGGACATATTGCTCGCAGAACAGATGGCCGATGGGGCCGAAAGGTTCTGGAGTGGCGACCACGTACCGAAAGACGTAGCGTTGGAAGGCCTCCCACAAGATAGACCGATGACCTTGTAAAGGCCGCAGGAATCCGCTGGATGCGGGAAGCACAGAATCGGTCGAAGTGGCGGTGCTTGGGGCAGGCCTATGTCCAGCAGTGGACGTCTTTCGGCTGGTATGATGATCTTGGGTTAAAGAATTTTATATCTGTACCAAATTTCAACTTAATGGATCCTGTAGATTCAGAGCAAATTGGTAGTGACAGACGAACAGACAAACACGAATGATCCCATCAGTTTTTTCATTCAGACGTACGAAACCCTAAAAAAGATATATTTAAGAATAGAACTCATAACATCAGTCATTGAATAACAGACTTGTTTTCTTTTTTTCTCATTACGTTAACCTTTCAAAAATACATTGAAAGCTTTAACGTACTTCGCCATTTTCTTGTTATAACAAAAAATATTGAAATCTATAGAGAATATTGTTCTATTTAGGTAACCTAAACAAATTGAAGTTTATTTTTTATAAATACTAGGATTAAGAAATTGTTTTGTGTTATTCACCTACTGCTTTTAGAATGTTGTTGTTATTCAGCTACATAGACTATGAGAACTTCCAGAATTCCGTTTTATCCAAACAGTTTACATTTTAAAGCGAAATGTAGGTATTTTAAAATGATGCTCAAACCTGCACCCTAATTACGTTATGCAAGTTCGACAAAAAAATTGAGCAGATTTTTTTTGTCGAACTTATGAAGCAATGGACTGGCAATCTTTTTCAATTGGTTTCTAATTAAAATTGATCGTGCATTGCGTAATTGAGGGGCAGATTAAAATTAGACAGATTTCATGTCTATAGTTGCACATAGATATTCATGCTTGAGCATTTAACATTCTCCTAAAATGCGGTACACAAAGAAAAAACAAAGAAAAGAAAGAAAATAATCCTTTATTCATAACAGTGATAGCCTAGTGGTGTTCGTCGAACTGTCAAGTCATAGGTCTTGAGTTCCAACCCAAGGCACGCACCTCTGACTTTTCGGATTCATGTGCGTATTGTATAATTATCCCTTGCTTCAAAAACGGTGAAGAAAAACATAGTGAGTAAACCGGCCTGAGCGATATTTCATGGCATATGAAGCCAAGTCAGAGCCCACAAAAAGAACAAGAAGATCGTTTATTAATAAAAAGAGGCACATTTAACAATAAGTAACCTAACAATTTAAAAAATAGAGCACATTTTGCTTGCGTGTTTATATGCAGTAAGACATGAACGCAATTAAAAAACACAAAAAGAAAAACCAATACAACGTACAGCAATGTTCCAGTAAAAGAGAGTATTGCAACCACATTGCAACACACTACATTATGTATCACAATACTGGTCAGCAATGCAAGCGACACGCGAATTTCCTCGCGTCGCATTTTCTCGAAATCGGATCACTGCTCACCGAATCAGAACTTGGCGATAACTCATTCGATATTCGATTCGATATATCCACAATAGTCGCATGAATTGTCTAACTAGTGGTAATGTTATTGATGTTGAATCGAATCATGGTCGAAGCTTTGTCACGCCCGTAGGCATAACATGGCATACGAGTATTTGACTATAACTGACTGTAAGGGCGCGTACTCACTATGTCGTGACGGTTAATTTATCGTTGGATTTGCAGTTAATGTCGTCCAATATGTGAACACCTCACGCTTTAAATGAAGCGATAATCTGTCGTCACGACAAAGTGGGAACTGGGCTTAACAATATCGTAAGCGATTCTATTAGAAACATTCGATTTTCAAACTTTTGGTTTAGTCAAACTAGTACGTTTGAAGTGAAAACTTGTTTAGGCGTTCATTGAGTTCTTTTTAAAAAGGGAACGAAATTGAACCGTAACGCTCAGGTCGGTGACGCTGAATCGGGTATACTATACTCGGCTCGAGTCGTAAGTTTTCACTTCTATCGTGTGGTCTGTGTAGTCATACAGCACACAACCTCTTTTTTACATGACTACGGCGAAGCCAAAAGAAAAGGTTATGATTTTAGCAGTATTTATATTTCTTCAGTGAATTTCATTTCTTTTACAATACCTACCTACTTTTAAACTGCCAATAAATCAAGTTTTTACGAGGCGTCAAAGACCGTTCATTTGTAACCACTGCCAAGTAAATTGATGGTTCAAAATTCAATCGTATGCCAAAGGGTTAAAGGGCGTAGTTTGCTTAAATAGCCGGGCATCTAACGCCTGCAAACAATGTGATATTACAACTAGAGTAAAACAATGTTACAAAGATATCGACAGGGGCTTTAAACTTCGACCCCTCAGAACAATAAAAGAAGATATTGTAGGAATGTTACCTTGGGGGCACATTTTATTTTACTGTAAGTGGTTGATTATTTATTCAAATCAATAGTTACTTAGTATTTTTTATCTTTGTTTTACAAAGTTGCTTTATGTTTATGTTGCTTTACTATGTTTCCTTAGATATTTTTTTTTAAACATATCAAAAACTTGTAAATTGTGACTGTGTAGGTTTTGACGATGCAGATTTCAAAGAATCGTCAAATCTTTATGGAATCCAAAAACATAATACAAAATTAGACATTGACAAAATTTAAACTTAACTTCTTCGGTAAATATGATAGAATAGGTAAATTATCTTTACTTACCTATACATCGCGGGTCTCAAACCATAGGGGCGTATCCACAAAACCGTTACTTTGCAGGAAAGACAAAAAACTTAATAACTTTTCTTGTGATTGAGCCAGCTTGTTGTGTTTTTGCATGTGGCCATATACTTACAGTTCAGTTAATATGCGATGCTTGATTTTAACGTATATCCTCTATAACACTAGTTTTTGATTCTTACGTCCATTTGGCATGACGGAAATACGGTAAAACGCCGTCAAAATTCCCCCAAAAATGCTTGGAATTTATGGACGTAAAACCTTTTTCTTTAAATTATTAATAATTGTACCATTATTTATTTTAACCTAGTTGGTGGTTTATAACATTGCAATTTAAGAATGAGAAACCATCAAAATTAATGGTATTTCTGTGATTTAAAAAAATTATACGCCTGTCTGGCTTGTTATTAATACTGAGAGGTGTTTGAATTTAAAGTTGAAGTATAGACCATTTTTGTTCTACAATATAGAAAAAAAATACAAATGGTAGTTATTACACTATGTTTCCTGTGTGAAAAAGAACAAAAAATATGCAAATAAAAATAAAATGCATATTAATATTTTAAATGACATAAAAACACAAACATTCAAAATTGAGCTCATTATTGATTGATACAATATTCTAATCACCGAAAACTGGACCTGGCGACAAAACGCGTACACTCTGGATCGACGAGAAGATTATCGAACTCGAGGAAGAATTGAGCAGGTTGCGATGGGGTATAGTAGGGTTACCTGAAGTCCGAAGAAAGGTTCCAGGCTTCGATAAACCTCAAATTCGAGAACCTACTCTATTTCCCGGAGGGCCATCAGCAGTCGCAAGGTGGTGGGTTTATCATGCATAAGTCCCTTCTGACCAACTTGGTTAAGATGGAGAGTGTGTCGACCAGGGTGGCATACCTTATACTCAGAATATGAGCAAGATATTCGTTGACGGTAGTACAGGTTTACGCACCGACGTCGTCACACCTCGACGATGAGGTGGAGGCCATGTATGAGGATATTTCCAGAGCTATGTATGGCTCTAAAACTCACACAGGTATCATGGGGGACTTCAACGCGAAATTGTACAAACGAGATGATGATAAACTGCGAATGGGGCAATTTGCACAAAAAACCACCGGGGTTACCTACTGGTCAGCTGGACTGAAAAGCGACCTTCGGCGTACTGACCGTACTAAAGACGCAAAAGAGCGGAATATGGCCGCCATGGTCTTTGTATGAGATCAACTGTCCAGTTTGATAGGTCCAACTTCGAGAAAGAGGTCGATCGTCGAATCCGACTCGGCTGGGCAGCATTCTGGAAGCTGCGTTATATCTTCTTGTTTCAAATACGACAGTTCTGTTCTGTGTTTCAAGACGAAAGTCTTTGACCCGTGCATGATGTCAGTGATGACTTATTTATGGCACTGAAACGTGACGCTCAAATGTGCCTCATTAGAAGGCTGGAAATCATCCAAAGGGCAAAGGAATGGGATATGCTTGGAGTTTCCTTACATGAGAGAATTATAAATTAAGAGATCCGTAGGAAACCCAAGGTAACCGACATAGCCCGAATAATTGCCAACATTAAGTGGCAGTGGGCGCGTCTAATATTGCGCGCAGAACAGATAGCCGATGGGGCTGAAAGGTTCTGGAGAGGCGACCGCGTACCGGAAGACGTAGCGTTGGAAGGTCCTAAAACTCCACCTTGTAGGACCGGTCTGATGACCTGATGCAGGATCCGAGAAGCACAGAACGGGTCGACGTAGGAATACTTGGGGGAGGCCTATGTCCAGCAGTGGATGCCTTTCGGCTGTACCTAATGATGATGATGACATTATCATTATTTAGTACGAAACGCAGGATATTGTCTCTAAGCTTCATTATTTGCAGAAAATTCACGGCATCAGTACACTGTACTAATTATTACGATAACCAACGAAACATAATTAATCCACGCATTAAAATTGACCTCTACTCCATGTGGCAGCTCACTGCAGTTATTCTGAATCCAACAATTGTTTATTTCAGAAAGGGGTTTAAAGATTTTTGTATGGAGGGTGGCCCTAACTTGAGGCCGCCATTTTGATTATTTTTCAGAATCGCGGTGCAAAACGAAAGTTATGTATTTAGATAGAGGACACTTATACAAACATGACCGGTTGGGTGTTGTTGGCATGACTCTACGTCCGCATTTTGACGAAATCTTGAGACAGCAATACTAAAATATGTAGATGTATGTACAGTCAAGGGTCATAAATTGTGAAGCACCGGAATGTTTATATTTGCCTGCACGCCAGGTCTGCGCCTATCTCTGTGTGTGTGATGTTTCAATGCAGACAATAACACGCACACAGTATAACTACGAACGGGGGATGTTGGTTGGTCAGATGAATGTGTGGTTAACACTAAATAAAGTATACCTACTTATACTTGTTTTCCTATTTAAAAGCAATGCTTAAATTCAACATAATAGTTGAATGAAGCGATGGCAGGATCGCACGAGTAGGTCGGAATAATTGTGTGTGCATGAGAATGGCGAAGGTTCGAACCTCAGTGCGAGCTCTCGACTCTTTTTGTTTTATTTTGTTTTCGTGTCAGAGTTCAATTATTTGAATTTCATTAATTTACATTGACTATAGGTTACGGAAGGTAGAAATAAAGTAAATAGATATAATAGGTAATTTAATAAAATAAAAAACACAGTTTTTCATAGAAACATATATTTATGTTATTATTAGCTTTTAAAACATACACGTATTAAGAACGATATAACAAACGTTGACAATAAATAAATTTATAATTTGTTTGTAAATAATTTATGGTTGCTAATAATATTGGATGTTACCTATTGTTTATTGAGGTTATAGCTTAATTTATTCATTTTCTCAAGGAAAAGAAGATTGAAACTTAACCTCAATCCTGTAAACTTACAATTATTAACTAACTTATTTCTATTATGGCTATTAAACCCATACATTTTCTATAAGGTTTAGATCAGGGGATCGCGCTGGTCACGGAATAACTTTAACATCTAAATACTGACTAAACCCACTCACGAAGTCTCGAACAATACTTACTGGCACGATGAATCGGACAATTATCTTGAACAAAATAAAGTTCACCAATTTCATACACTGGATAAACATTGCGCACACTGTAGGTAGCATTATGTCGCTCAAAACCTCGACGTAGTTGGAGCTGTTGGGACTTGGGCCGCGTCGGTATAAATTCCAACTCACTCGGCCCTTGAGCACTAATCCACCCCCACATATTCACACTTATTCTTCCTGACTCCGTATTATTTATAATGTTATTGTCCGACCTCCGTGTATTGTCTCTGCGCCACAAATGAAGTCTTCCTTTTAGACACGATTTGAAAGTCTTCTCGTCAGTAAATATAGTAGTCTCCCAATCAAAGTCTAAATATTCCCGGGCAAAACGTAACCGTTCATCCTTTGCGTTAAAAAGTTGCGAATTCTTCAGCAAATCTTCTTGTTGGTATAACACCATTCGTTTAAGATTCACCACCCATAAAGCGTCGCTGAGTCACTTACACGGCTCTTCAGACTTCCCTCTTCCTCAAATCTTTTCACCCAACGTCTCACAGTGTTTCTCTAAAAATAAATAAATCCTTATTACTCATTTTGAACCACCACTTAAGAGATTAACAAATATAATCAATCACAACAATATAACTTACACATAAGTAAACCGCTTTCATTAGATATTTCAGATAAAAATTAAACCCATCGATATGCAAGGCTACAATATTCGCCCTGGCTTCATCATTTATATTTAATTTCATTTTGAATAAAATCTTTAAACTAAAAACACTAATAGCAATTATATAACACAAACGCCCGTAACTAAGTTCACCATATAACAACGTCATACGAATTAATTAAAGCCAGTAAATAAATTTTGTTTCAAATCTACCCTCAATTTTTATGTTATTTATGTTGACTAGTTTAAAATTTTGTATTAATGATACTTACTCATTCCTCGACATTCGCTGTCTTCTTCTAATTGCTATAATCAGAAAAAGACAACGGGGCGTGATAAGCCTACGAACTAAGGAAAACTGTTACCTATATAACGCGCTCTTTCTATTTGGTTCATGATGAGAGAGTGCAATACGGGTGTGTATGTGTATGTGTGGAATGCCTTATTAGAAGAAGGTCTCAAGTGCGACGAGTTACGATGCGATAACTTTGTAAAACTGGTAATGCACTAATGACCCATACTGTACATACGTCTGCAGTGATATCTTAAACTCCTGAAGATCATGTTGAAATGGACGGTCGTATGCGCATACGCTCTTATGGCCCGACACAATTCCCTTAGATCATAATAAAATTGTAGGTCGTATGTGCATACATCTTTGTGGCACGTTAAAACTGACCCAATAAGTAATAATTATTGCTCTTACGTCTACTATACGGCTATATGGCCTAAAAATTATTGCAGACTGTCTTCCTTACGATAAATAATATTTTGTAATTAAAAAGTAATTAACATTAAATTATAAGAAAAATTGAGGATGCGTATTGAATATAATAGAATCCAATGGCGTTAAAAACGAAAAATCGCATTTTTGCATATACGCCCCTATGGTTTGAGACCCGCGACATAATATTACAAAGGTACATGTTACCTACTATTAAGATAAAAAATGTATTATCCTAAAGAAACACACATAAAAAACCAGGTCATAAGTATATTACGTTTGGGGTCGACGTAAATCTTCCTCAATAGTGAGATAGTGGCGTGAAAATATGTCTGCTTCATTTTGTAGTAGGTGAACCTTCGTGGTTCCCCCTCCATTACTTACGCACCTTGAGCCTCGGAAACATTGAGTCCTGAAAGAATAAACTTCAAACTTTTACAATAAAAATGTCTAAGGCACTAATTTTTTCCGAAAACTTTTTCAACCAACAATAATATTCATGTTAATAGTCCCCAATAAAGTTTGACATTAAACGTTAAAAATGAAACTTATATCAACAGTTCGAATTTCAAACGAACAAGAAATAATTCCATGTTACCGAATAAACGTTCACGTTGTTGTCCCTAATAATAATGAATACCTAAAACAATTTAATTTTCACTCTCTCGGTTTTCAGACATCGAAAATGACAGTTTAATCGCTGTCATACAACATTGCGGTTTAATTACACGATCCGACCCGCGTCGCAAAGTGTTTAAGTATAGCTGTCACATCCAAATAAAACGCCCTTTCCCACATCCAAGAGGAAAAGTCATTGGGGAAATTCGTGGGGTGCGACGCACCGGCGTGTTTTCACTCCAGCCAGTGCCGTTTTCGCCGACGCCGCGAGAGGGCGCCGTCCGCGCTCCCGGTTCGACCACGTGACTTGTTGCTCGAAACACAATCCCGACGCTCGCACACAAACAAAACATGCATCCCGATGCAACGTGACGCGTTTATTATGATACCGACAACCTACAACTCCTTGACATGAATTTCATCGCCAAACCCCTCTACAACCATGCCAGACTCCTCATGCTATTAAGTTTCGTGCTCGCGATATTACTCACCGGCGTATTTCTCCGCACAAAAAATAAGCAATCACAAATCACGGGTTTGGACGAAATTCATGAGCTTGAGGACAGCACTGAATACGAGTCTATGATAAATTCGAGCGCAACGGAGCCGAGGAAAACGCGAAGAAAAGAATACCTGTACCGCCTTTTGACAAATACGACCCGTTCCCTCATACAAATGGAAATAAAAGCTAGGAGACTGGAGGAAAATATGCGTAGGATTAAGGAGAAGACTGCAGATTTATTGTGGAAGAATAAGGACAAAGCTTTGTGGCATATTCTGTTCAAGAATATAAGCAGACATATTTCAATCCGACATGAATTCCACCAGCACGCGAGCCTGAGGCGGATTATGCAGGACAGTAATACGCATACACATAACAGAAAGGCAGGACGGAGAAAACTTTTATTGCGTAGACGAAGATAAATGCATCGATAGTTGCTAAGTTTATTGATAGACGTTTGTATACAAGTTACGTGGGAGACTTTTTAAATTCTGAACTGACAATAAGCGTATTTTAAGTCGAAATTTATTGTGTTTCGAAGTGCTATTGGTAGCGGAGTGCAAGGCGTTTGTATCACAGAGCACGTATGTACGATGTGTCTGTCTTATTGCTTCATGTAGCTTTTTATTTTGTGGAGCTATATCTTCGCCTTGCAGGTTCTTAACGATGTTACGCTCACAGAATGATATTATTGCTCACATTTTACTCGCAGGACCGTTCCGTTTTGTCTTATGGTTCGCTCAGGTATCTTGATTAATGGCGTTTTTGATGATTTCGTTCGAGATAAAAAAGGAAATTCGGATGTTTTCCGTAGAGCAGCCTGACGAAGCTAATTTTACTTTGACAAGATTAATTGGTGGAGTTTTATTTTGTTTTCACTTAATGCTTTTTTAAAGCGATGTTTTAGCAAAACGTGATTGAAATATTAGCATTGAAAATTCAATTCCTGTGTTTATTATTTTATCGCTAGTGTGGTATTATTATTAAGAAGGACGCGGCGTAACTTCAATGACGTGAATCAGCTTTTCTGTAAAACAAAAATGCTCGTTCAATCACACTTTCAGAAAACTATATATATTTTGCACAGCCTGAGAGAGGTCTATGTGCAGTATTGGACTAAGTAAAAGATAAAGAAGTAGATTTGTTTATGTCATTTAGAAGCCTTGATAGTTTAGTTCAATTTTATGATAAAGGTTCATAAAAAATGTTGAAATTCGTTATCCTAATCTATCACAAAAGTCATTATCATCAACACTGCCATTAAAATAAATGTCACAAAAAGATCTAAAGTAATTCACGAAACCATAGCAAGCCTTTTTTATTTGAATCTCAAAACTTTTCTTATTAAAAACTTAATCTTATTTAAGAATTTATTTCACTCCATTACTGAAGCTTTACAACTTCATTATATTTGCTGTTTGATTTATTTCATTGTTATAACTTATCGTGTATTTTATTATATCGAAATTACTTTCATGAATAACGCTAAAAGCCTTTATGATCATGTTACTCGTATGAATAGGCATCAGTTGTTCGCTTTCTCTCAATTTACTCGTATTTATATTTACTTAAATGGTTTTGTTATAATGGAAAGGGTTTTCAGTTTCATTATTGTGTTTGGTTGAATATATTGGTATTACACAATCTTAGTCGAAAATGTGTAAGTAAATGTTTGTATTTTTGTTTTCAAGGGGCACTACTTACTTCATTTAGATTGACAGTTTTTATATTCATGCAATAGGTTCGCCCCTTTTTACATGGGACTTAAACATTATTGACGTAATGTGGATGTACTACAGGTACCTACACCTCTGCCTAGCGCTTCGGAGATTATAGGCGTGATGTTATATTGTTTCTATGTTTTAAATGATCTATCCGTGCTGTGTACTCATTCCAATTTGTTAAGCTCTTTATGCGTAATTGAGTTACAAACGTTTATACAAAATTACGGATTGCATTAAATTACGTATGTATTTAGGATCGAAACAAACAATGATTCAGCTTCGCCCATAGCAACACAATCTTGAAATCATTATCAAACTCCAAATGTCAAGTTCAATGTCAATAAAATGTATATTTTGAATCCATAAATACTTTAATGCTAAATTCAGTTGCTGTCATGTGCTAACCGGTACATCGTATTCACATTAATCAAGGAGATAGAAAGAGACATGGATATCTGCCAGTTATCATCAAGTTCTGTATGCATACTTTATTTACATCGACTAGTTGTTCCACTATCATCGGTGTGACCAGCTGTCTGTTAAGCGGTGTTAAAAATATGTCGTGTTGTAAGTACTATATTTTTCTCATATTTATCAATTTTAGCACCAAAATCTTTTTCAAGTTCAACTTTATTCTTGTCTTGTTCTGTATTCGTTTCGTTTTGATTGTCGTACATCTGTTTCATTGCCAAGGCTATTTTTGTTTAGATTCATAGTGTGTTTATTAAATAGATGTTCATTAATATTCATACCATTTCTGATATTACTACATAATTATTTCCATAGATTGTAGAACACTTTTTCATCTGAATGAATTTGCAATTGTTTGGATTAGTGTAAACATTTCTGGGAAAAAATATGATGTGGTTATCGTTTGGTACAATGTTCATGAAGATTTTTATTTATCTACTCGCGTGTGAGATGTTTACCTGCTATCTAATTGCGTAACACAATTTGACAGTTCAGCAACATTCATTGCGTTATTTACGTTGTTGAGCAGAATTTGTTTACGAACTTATGAAGCAATGGATTAACTTTCGTTTTCAAAACGATTCACATTGTGATAGATCGTAAATTACGTAATTAGGGTACAGGTTATAAAATAATTTATATTTGTTCAAGAATGGACTGTTAATTACCCTCTGTTGAATGATTGTGTTTATCTTTTGAACAATAAAAGATGCGTCTTTACTCAACCGGTTAACATCCGAATAGGTTCTACGGTAAGAAAATATGGGGTTTCACGCTTGCACACACAATTCTAATGGGAAATAGTGAAGCGAGTAATAACATTGTTGGTAGGTATTAGTAAGGTTATGCAAACAGTACCTACTTCTCTTCTTTTCGTGTGGTTAGTGGCTAACCTGGTGTCAGAGTTTTTATGGGCCTCTGACTTAGCTGCACGTGCCGTCGAGAAAATGTCTCTCAGGCATAGGCCGGTGTCTCTCAGGCCGGTATCTGCCGGGGTTGCGGGAAAGTCCTAAAGGGTTACCGTGGCCCCTGGCAACGTAAAGGCAACTGAAGGAACACGGGTGGGTTTTAGTCAGAGTCTGACACGCCCTGCCGAACCGCCCAGACCGCGAGAGGTTATTTGGTGATAACAAAAAAAAAAAAACACGATGTTTTCCCTCACCACTTTTGAAGCAACTGGTAAATATAACAAATCTTTAAGAAATACTACACAATATTCATCATTTAATTACAAATAGCAACTCTATATCTGCCTAGCATTTTCCCAACTAAGTTGGGGTCGGCTTCCAGTCTAACCGGATGCAGCTGAACTCCACAATCCAGTTACTGGGTGATACGATACCCCCCAAGAAACAAATGCAAAAATTTAATTACATTGCCACTTTTACTTTTTAAATGAAAGATTCAACAACCATTTAAATGAAGAATAAATCATATTCTCGTAACTTGCGTTACAAATTTCGCGCAAACTCCCAATAGCCTAACAAATACTTACAAACAGTAACTACAGTACTTGTCATTTAGTTCAAATCTAGAACACCACATATAGAACACGATAATGAATAATTTTCAACCGATTTCAAAACGAAGGTTTTCAATTCGTTTTTTAAAACCCAATATGCTCCCAAGTCGTGTTCCACACGGCTGCTCCTACATTGCTATTTGTCAGGTCTTTAACAAACTTATTCGTCCGTGTCACATGATAAGCGAAATAAAAGACCGGTAAAAGGTCATGGTATGAAAAAAGTGTCAGAAACATCAAGCGGGTTGCAATTTATCATTCCTGCCTCGCCCGAGGCGTGCCCTCAAAGCGCCTTAAACGAGCTCCCTCAAACGAACCCTAGTGATTTTAATCTCACTGTTTAGGTAAACCCTCTTTTTGTAGATAGAAAAATTTCAAGAAGTCCAGTCCTTTGAATATTAAACTTGGTATGGATTTAAGAAGCTCAAAGCTACGGAAATAATTGAAGATGGAGAAGTAGGTACTTGTTTTAATTTCTGAACGGTGTCGATATAATCTTAACTGGGTTTCTAATAGGATTGAGGAGCTGTTGTTTTAATATCCTTTGTTGCCTTTCACTCGAAATTGATTTATTCATAAATCCATTGAACGATTCTTGTTCGTCACTTAATCCAATATTTGGGCTACAAGCTACAAAATTGAAAAAATGTCCCCGAAACGAATTTAGAGGTTGAGTTCGAGATAAATAGGACATGCGTAGTAATCAATTTAAAAGTTATTTTATCATTAGGTACGACATTATTATTCTAGACATAACAGTATCGTGTAGGTTTTTAATTTGGAAGACAAACTTATACTATCTGAATTTTAAGTGATTGGTATATTATGTAAAGACAAAGATACCTAATATGCTTAGCTAGAACTAAAACGAGTATCTGTTATGATGTCTGCATTGTGATACAATGTCGATCATTAACTGTTAAGAACCCCAAGTTTAGAAGACAACGTCTACTGCCTTAGGCCACGCGCACTTTGGACACGAACTTGTATCGTACGTAAGCGTATGATCGTGTTCGTACGAATTGAGTGCGCACACTTAATAAATTTTTTCCGTCAAATAGGTAGTGTGATATCGCATTGAACGCAAGAAAAATCCCAACAATTTCGGATTGCTTTTGGACCTCGGAACTATACGTACGTATACTGTATACGTACGACTAACTCGCACTCAGTTTACGCGCTCCCTTGGTACTTGAAATTTGGGTATCGTTCGTGCATGTTCGTATGTGTTCGCAAGAGAAAAATTTGTACGAAAACGCGTCCAAAGTGCGTACGGCCTTATACTTTGATCCTCATTTTGGTCAGTATCACATCTTAAGGTCTAGAAGTTAGCAATACAATGTTAAGAGTATATAGACTTACTGCATTACTTTACGTTACTGCATTTAGTAAACAATCAATGTACCAGACAGTCGTTAAATAGATTGTCGGCAGCGGCTAAGCTGTTAATTTCAAGGTCATTTTTATATGCATTTATCTTTAGCACACCAATTTAGAACGTGTTTTGTTTTTTGAGGTAGCAATATGAAATCAATTACATGACCAAGTGAACTTGGATTTCTTATCAAATCTGACAGATTTCATATTTATCTGATTAACATATTTGCACTTCACAACACTTATCACCAAATCGTTTATAGTTGCTGGTTTTTTTATTTGATTCGATTATCTGAATATTTTCGAGATTTTTTAGCAACATTTATCGGGTTGATGGCATGTATTTTTATCACCCCAATAGGTACCTACCTATGTCACAAGAACGGTCGATTAGAGTTAACATACAAAAACTTAAGCTTAACTCTGGAAAAACCATGGGGTTAAGCAGCACGTCTACCGCAGTCCACTGCTGGTCATAAGCCTCTCCCAGGTTGCGCCACAATACTCTGTCCTCCGCCTTCCACATCCAGTCTGTCCCAGTTTCTTAAGGTCATCAGTCCATCAACCTGGGGGCGTCCTATGCTACGCTTGCCGATACGCGGTCTCCACTTTAGGACTCGTCTACTCCACCGGCCATCGGCCCTTCGACAAACATGGCCAGCCCACTGCCACTTCAGTTTGCTTACTCTGCAAGCTATGTCGGTAACTCCGGTTCTTTTCCGGATAACTTCATTTATAATTGTATCCTTTAAAGAAACTCCAAGCATAGCCTGCTCCATAACCTGCTGAATGACCTTGAATTTGTGGATCAGCCCGACTGTCAGTGTCCACCTTTCGGCACTGTATGTCATAACGGGCAGGACGAACTGGTTGAAGACCTTAGTTTTCAAACATTGCGGGATAGGCGACGAGAAGACGAAGACGAAGTTTCCCAAATGCTGCCCAACCCATCTGGATCTGGACTGGATTCCCATCCAGTCTGGTTTTCAAATTCTGGGTCTGGACAGTCATCGTGGCAGCATCATACAAGCATCACAACACTTCGATATAGCGCCAGTCAATTCGACATCGTTACAGAGAGGCCAGAACTGCCCAAATTTCGATTGAGTCAAAGGCTTTCTGGAGTCAACGGGCCTGGATGACGGAGTTAAAGAGACTCGCTAGCTCTCTCAGGACTGGATCCCCACTCGCTTTAAGGAACTCTGTCGTTATTCCCTCATCAACCGGTGTCTTGTTGTTCTTTTTTTGCTCGAGAGCCATCCTAATCTCGCACTGGCTGACATCTGGGATATACTCTGTATAGCGGCGCGTTAATTCGGCTCGATGGTCATCTGCACTATGTCTCGCTGGTTTCGCCGGCAGCAAGAGTACTCGGCATTTACCTCTCCCCATAATGATTATTAATTAGATGTTGCCCGCAATTTCGTCTGCAATCTAGAATGAAAAGTAGCTTATGTCCATTTCCAGGTCATGGTCATGTGCCAAATTTCATCTAAATCCATTCAACCGTTTTGCGTGAAAGCATCACAAACAAACAAACAAATAAATAAACTCAGTTTTTCACATTTATAATATTAGTTAGGATTTCAGAGTTTTTAATTATATTTTTCTTTTTTAAATACACAACCGAAAGTTTTCAGCCCACAAATCGCTGAGAGCTCTAAGTAACACTACCTACAAGACTTGTTTCCTTAACCCATTGAACTTTAATCTCGGTAATAGCCCTTCTTTTTAACCGTCTTCTTGACGGCTAAAATTAATCTGAGGCTGAGGGGATAAGGAGGAGGTTCTATGTTCGTCTGTATGTATCTTTCGTTTTTTTTTATGTTCTCGTATTTCAACAATTATAAGCCGATTTTGTAAATTATTTTCTGAATGAATAATGAATTTTTGTTAGTTTACCCCGGTAGTTTTTGAGTTCACTGCACACACACAACATACACAAAGTTTATTTAAACACCACACGTGGTCTTTTTTTTTACATTTTGTTTGTTATTGAAACAAACGTATTTTTAATACACTTTGTGTATGTTGATGATGTTATAAAACTTTCTGTTACTGTTGTTTTAGCAAGGTGATATACGAATTTGTGGTGGGGTAGGTAAATAACTTTTTTTTTAAAACAATAATACAAAAACGAAAACACTGGCTTCCGATATTAAAGTAAGTTATTTTTCAAATTGTATTGTTTATTTTGGAAGTCGGTTCTTTTTTTGTATTTTTTTTTTACAACCAAGTTTTATATACATTTATAGAACTCAGTGTAGGTACTTTATGATCGCGTGACATTGATACCGTCCGTCGGACCAGAAAGAAAAATATCCTCATCTGATTAAGGGGAGATAACTTGTTTATGTAACAGGCAATTAATGTTATAAATAAAAGGGGGTTTTGATAGAGAATACACTAAAGATAGTGATGTGGTAGCCCCTTGGTATCGGCCCCGACTTACGAGGTCGTAGTTTCGATGCCAAGCAGGCACTTCACTTTATGTAATTTGCTCTCAAAACGGTGATGGAAAACATCTTGAGGAAACCGGCATGTCCTAGAACCAAATATTCGAAGACATGTGACATCTACCAACCCGCACTGGGCCCGCGTGGTGGACTAAAGCCCGCTCTCACAGAGACGAGGCTTTGGTCCCAGCAGTGACAACATTTCACACACACACATTAATTTCATTTCACATTTCATTTCATTTTATTTCATTATACTAGATTAAAGATTTTTAGACGTGGGTTTGTTGGATCAATTCGAATAAATGGACCACTTTTAAGTTGATTGGCTGCATCCGGAGTATGTAGGACATACCTAGATACATGCTCCGTATGAAAAGATTTCTTTTTGCGAATCTCAGATCAAAAGAAGGTGTAATGGCTATTAAGATTTTACGTGATATATGAATTATAACCGGTAACTGGCAAATCAATAAACAAGTTATAAATTCATCTTAGTTTTTAAATAAGCTTTCTCGTCACGTATAAAGAATAAACTTATACCTACAGTGTATCTGTGTCTAGACATATTATGGAAGATTTAATATTCATATCCGTATGTTTATCTATACCTAACTAACAAGCTATGCAAGTTTGTAGCCGAAACAATGGGTTATTGATGGGATTAAACCGAACAAAGGAGTAATTTATATGCAAGCATTACCTGACGTGATTACCAAAATGGCGAGGGGTGGCATCCCTCCATGTTTGTCCGCTACCCTCGTTTACGCAGGAAAATATAACGTTTTGATGCCTATCGACGATTTATACGAATTGACAGTTCTCTTTTTGAAAGAAAATTGGGCTCCCCATAATAAATATTTGGAGGGAAAGACGGGAAATTGATTTTTATTATTATACGGTTTTTTAAATGCATTTGTAATTTAGGGGATCGACTTATTATATATTTGAGTTCCTTTGAATGTTTTTTGCTTTGAAAAATAATTGGATTTAAAGTTCGAGCTACAAATTATTGTATTAAGTACATGCAAAATTAACCTTCAGTTGCTGAATGTAGTCTGGCCAATAACTTAACTAAACGCTCAAGTAGTCTGGCGACTTTACAACCGCAAAACGTTTTGCATATAAAAAGGCAAGGAGAGCCGCAATTAGTTCTTGCTTGTTTCTGAGTTACTAAAATCAAAGATGGCATTTTTCTCTTTTTGCTGTTTTCTAATTAACCCTTATTGATGATAATGTTGAATTAGAATAAGAGTAACAAGAAGATACTTAAAAAAAGACGTGTGGCACTCGGGGACTGCCCCGGCGAAGCTATTGCATAGCATTTTTTATCAACTTACGCAATTGTAAAATATTAACCCGAATACAAGAAATAGCAATGATGACATTGACAGGAACTGTTATTCACATTTATAGTTTTTAAAACTTGACACAACGTAATGGGAACATCAAACTAATAAAAAGGTTTTAATTTAATTATTAATAGTCAAGGATCATTCGTTTAAGTAAATTTGAACTTTGTTGTCAAACAGTTAAACATAATTTTCAAAACAACACTCTCGTATCATTCGTTTAAGTAAATTTGAACTTTGTTGTCAAGCAGTTAAACATAATTTTCAATACAAAACACTCTTTTCTTAGGTAATATTTTTGTTACGAAATTTCTGGATTAGGTCTCCACGCTCAAGGCCCGCGATAGAAGCTATGCAATAGCTTAAAAAAATTGATTATTTATTAAAACTTTATCTACTAGTAAAAAAATATTGCACAATGAATGTCTAAGGTATTTTCTACCAGTCAACCTTAGGGAGATGCAGAGACAATAATAAAATATAGATAGCTCGTAATATGTATTCGACGAGTATTATGAATTTTGTAGTGAATCTCTTCCGAGTTTTATTCCTTTTTTAGGCTTCCGTACCAAAATGGTAAATGGAACCCTAATGGTGCGACTCAGTCTGTCTGTCCGTCTGTCTGTCACAGCTCGATATCTCAAGAACTACTAATGCTATCAACTTGAAAGGAATGGTTTCAGATGGTGTTTGCCTGAACTGGGGCTACTAGGGCATTTGGGGTATCATATATTATGAAAGAGTACTATTTGCACATTCTCAAACTTTTTTGTTTTTTTTGTTTTGGGCTCATAGATAACGGGCTATTGATGAAATGTCAAAAAAAATACCGTTCCCCCCCGATATCTCCGAAGTAGGCATAGAGAAAAATCAGAAATTATTCTATGTGATAGAAGTTTAAAACATTTCACGGTTCACAAGGTACGGAATCCTCGGTGGACTCTCTCTTGACCGGTTTTTCTACAGATTAGGTGTCGAAAAGTATTTTGTGACTCTGCTATTACTTCAAGGAGAAAAATTAATCCATTTGTTTTTCACCTATCTTCTATGTTTGGAATGTTTCAAAACATACAAATATAACAAGCTGTTTATTTGTTTCCTAGGTAAACGTGGACCGGGCTACGCGTCTCCTTTAGACGCCGTCAAGAATGGGCCCAGAGAGGAACTGCTTTACGTGGTCTGTGTCCAACCGGACCAAACTAAGCAAGACTATTTAGCCACGGTTGACGTGGACCCTAAATCACCGACTTATAGTCAGGTTAGTATTATAAAGCTATGTTTCAATGTTTTTAAGACAGGTAATGACATTATTATGCAGGCATCTTGAATCTTTAATATCACATGGTTGAGCGTGTCATATGTTTAAAAATGTTAGAAGTAACATAAATGAAAAATTGCGTGCGTTCTGGGGGACTGTCATAATAATATTGACTTTCAAAACGTGCTGATACTTGGCCTAATTTTGATAAATGGTTTTTGATTTGATTTTATTTAATATACATCTTTTTACTGCCTATCAAACTTTTTCCTTGTATCATTGCAGTTTATCTAATGATATTAGTACCTAAACAGACTGCAAATCCCCTTTTCGCCCGTAAGTATCGTTGAAAGCTATGACATTATTAATCGAAGTAGAAGGTTTGTAGCATACAGGTAGGTAGCAGTACCTATACGTAAGCTAATAACAAACCACCAATCCATTAGCTAAGCCTACGGCATGACGATGATAACTTCGAAGCCAAAACTTAAGCCATGACGGCATAAGCCAAGAGCACATTGCGACGTCCGTGAATATCGTACGTACGAGGTCCGTAATATCGCCCGATATCCGAAAGGTATCGGAAGGATTTAATTGATTACTTTAACCTCAATAACCGAGCCTTGTGATAGCAATGGGAGCAAATTATAATATAGGTAAACCCGGAAAGGGACGAAATAGGGATGGGAGGGAGGGAATTGCCGGTTGCATTTCATCGGTTTCTATAATTTGTGGGAAGGTTTCAGACTATCTCGTTGGCGTAGTAAGTACTCGCAAGACTGCCGAGTAAAGATTTAGCTACCACGTTGGACAACAACCACATCCTCGTCATAAGAGGTGAGGCCTTAACGACCATCACGACATTTGCAGTAATACAGGCATGGTTCTAGTGACCAGCATCCGTCAATGCGGTTCTACCTGTCATACTATACAACTTTCGCTATTAAACACAATTATACGATTCGTAAAAAAACGAGACTAAGGGCCTGTTTCACCACCTACGATTAAGTTCATGGCAGATCATTTCATACAAATTTTGTTCAACTTTTGAATTTATTCGGTAAGTAGTGGCTATTCGGACATCGTGAAATAGGCCCTGAGGGTCTGTTTCACCACCTACGATTAAGATCGTATTACAGTTCGCAGCAAGTAACTTGATCGCTCTGAAGTAGACTACGAATGACTGCGCAGTAGTCAATCTGCCTTATAAAACAGTAGCGCGCATGCCAGTACGCATGCGCAACCTAACTTCAGAGCGTTCAAGTTATTTGCCGCGAACTGTAACTTACTTGGCAGGTAATTTCATACAAATTTTGTTCCATTTTTGAATTTATTCGGTAAGTAGTAGCTATTCGGGCATCGTGAAATAGGCTCTTACAGTAGTCGCATATGATGTGTAACATCTGACATATTGGATGACAGTACCAACCTCTCGGAAAATGGGTTGGTACACACGGCTATACATCAAGCTATACATTTCTTTAGTCATTTGAAATAAGATTAGACATTTAAACAAATCTTATTTACAGTCAGTTCAACCGTTTCTGACTTCTATACCGTAGGCACAAGGATGGCATTAAAAGAAAAAAAGTGGTTACAATACGAAATGCTTACTGCAACTGCCATTTGTCATGCCACCAACGCAATAAAAGTCAAAATCGGTTGAACGGACTGTAAAAAACGTTTAGTTAAATGTCTAATCTTATTTCAAATGGAATATAGTTTAGGCTGACCTCGCATTGTACGGAAATCCTATACAAAGCGAGATCAGCTTATACTGGAGCCGCCGCACCATCCATCGTAGCCGTGTGTACCATCTGACGGCCAACTCAAGCACCGCGTTTGGTCAAATCAAATAGCGCGCGCTTGGGCTTCCTGTTACACACTTCCGTCCCTTTTCACGAAAGCATTCTCACAGATTGCAGGAAAGCGAGAGGAAAGTTGTTACACACGAGTTGGATTATTGGATATATGAGTTTCATGGTGAAAGTTGTTTAGTATGACGGGTAGAATGCCTTGTCGGATTCATGTATCTAAATCGCCACCCTGTATATTATAGTTTCATACTCATTGGTTGAAAGAAGCACTTTGTTAAGTTTATAAAGACAGAAAGAGAGGTTATAAATTCACTTGGAATATATTTCCTATTCGACACTAAGAATTTACGATCTAGGAACATAATGGAAAGTGGAAAGGTTCGGTTTATTGAGGCGTAAATCAGTTTAACTTGTGAATAACAGGTATTTTTCATGTTGACTGCACTACGCATGGAGAAATAGTAATAGATTTTTTTCAAGTGATAAACTGTCGACTCTGGATAAGAGAGACTTCAAGGAACCGCGATTTCTTTTTCGATTAAGGAGGTTTCTCACTTATTCGAGTTTCTAGCTAACAGAGGTACAAGAGTGGCCTTTCTCACTTATAGAGGTTTATTAAAAATACACATTTATCCATTCGAATAAAATACGACACAAAAAATGTTAATTAATTAGTTAAAATTTTAAGAAAACAAATACAATGTTAGTTCCACGTTTAAGAATGAGACATAAATACCTAGCACGGCTGTCACTTATAGAGGTACAGACAAGTAGCAGTCTCTGTTATAGAGGTCCACGACTGAAAAACGACTTTCTCTGATAGAGGTTTGTTTCTCTCTTAAAGAGGTTTTAGACGGTTAAAATGACGGTACCTGGCAATTACTCTCATTTATAGAGTATTTTTGCTTACCCAGTTCTCAATTACTCAGGTTTGACTGTAAATACAAGGTCAAATTAAATTAGCTAGTGAAACTCTACAGAAAATATCATCAAAATCATGGTTTTCTGGATTCCATTCCATTCCAGAAAAACCATGGTTTTGATGATATTTTCTTTGAGGGTCTAGGTCTCTATGACTTAATTAGTACCTATTGTAGTTAGTAGTATGTGTTTTGAAAAACAGCATTTTTTCGTTTACGTGATGATGCCTGCGGTCGTTGACCCCACAAAAAATATCATATTTTTTATTTTTATTGTTTTATTATTGTTAATACATATTTCATTTGACCCTGCATAGCTACTTCCACCCGGCCTCTGGTTTGGCGTTAGTGGTTTAAAAAATCATTTCAAATCGAACAAAAATTTTATACTCCCGTAATCTGGCTCAACCGCTGGATTTATAACAAAAGTTTTAAATATTACGTGTCCAATATTCAGCTTATCCTATGAGAGTTTCATGTCAATCAAGGTAAAACGTTTTGCCAATAATTTTAAAGATTGAATATTTGAAGAAGTTCTTATAAAAATATACCCAAGCATTTGGTTCGATCTAAACCGAAAAAGTATCCCAAATATCGTACACAAAAAAGGGCCTCCAATAAATGAATATAGTTGTTGAGTATCGAGAAATAGGAAATCTGTAGATCTTGTGATCATGTGCAATGCTCTCAATAATGCATTTATTTATTTTAGCATATTATCATATTTGCACAGTTGATCTTAAGTCCTCCAATTGGAAGTAATTAAGAATGAAGACGATACTTCACAGACTAATATTACAGTTGACCACCCATTAATTATAATTGTAGGTACGATTCAATTCCTCATCCAAAGAAAATATCTTATTATACAACATTTCCGAATACCCACGAAAATTATCCACGCAAAAACGTTATCCGAACCCATCTCAACAAGCCGTTCAGAAAATAATTACCTCTCCGAAGACTGTCCGCACACGACACAATGTCCCGACAAAAATATACGAGATTCGAGCAATATTCCCAGACAAGAAAATGGCAATTACGCACTACTTTTGTATTAGCGAATAAAACCTTACATCCAGCCATTTAGTCGGGCAATGTCGCAGGGCAATAACGTACCAGTAATCCCGGGATTTCAGGATTCAGTAGGAAGTATTATTGTGTACTTTGCCATTGCAATACCAGGCGAGACTAAATTAACAAGCGGAATGCAATATATTGCCCGGGATTTGTTGCCCGGATTATGGGATTCCTGTTAGATGTTCTAAAGTTTTTTTTGACTCTGTGATTAAAAGGAAGACCGATGTTGAGTACGTATAAGATATTTTCTTTTAGCTAAAGCGTAGAACATCCTGGAATTTACAATAAATTCCTAGATGTTGTTCTGGATTTCTTCACCAAGAATTTAAATATTGTTTTTGTTTCGTTGAAAAACTTTAGAAGATAAATAGTTTTCAGAAACGCTGTTTAGTAATACCAACGTTTCTGAGAACTGCGTTGTATTTTTTAAACTATCCTAAAATTCTTGTTTACAATTATTACGTATCTACCTACTCATAGGCAGGTTTAATAAAATTCCTCGACTCTTTGACTGCCTCGTTGGTCTAGTGGCCGCAAGCGCTACTGCTGAGCATGAGGTTCTGGGTTTGATTCCCAGGTCAGGTAAAATGTTATTGAGTTTTTCCATTAGGAATTCCTCAGTAGTCGCTTGGAGTCTGGATTTCTGCCCGGTTGATGGCAATAAGCTCGCCCCCCTCTCCCCCCCGGGACTTAAACATAACTGGCGAATTGTTGGTGTACCTACTATAGGTGTACCTCTGCCGACCCCTTCAGGGGGAACAAGGCGTGATGTTATGCTTATGTGTAGGTATCCTACCTACGTATCTGTATTTCTATTATTTGCTGTTGTAAAGCTGGGCACGAATTTTCCAAGGACAATAAATTGGACATCGTAGACTCAAGTACATAGATACACGCCTACTTGTTTTGTCTGGTACGTTTCTACTTTGTCTGGTACCTACGTAAATTAAAAAAAATGCAAAAAAAAAAAGTAATGAAATATCCTGTTAACAATATTGTTATCCTATCATTATTGGTTCCATTAAAACTATATTGACACGCACACTGGAAACCTATCTGTATATTTATCAAACAGCAGACTACAGAGGGCCTAGCCCGACCGTGCGAATTAAACGTTGAGAATACTCGTTTCGAACATAATATTGATTTTGTTTGACTACTTTATTCATATCTTTGTAATAACATACATAACATTGCGCCTTGTTTCCCCAAAGGGCTTGGCAGAGGTGTACATCCACATTTCCCATTAATGTTTTTAAGGCCCATGTAATAGGGGGCGAGCCTATTGCCATCAACCGGGCACAAATCATTATTAATAACTTTGTCTATGGGTGATACTCATAGTGCTTTTGGCATCAAGAAAAATTATACACGATAGTTCTAAAATCGTTCGAATTAACGTTACACTTCTCCGAGCATTCGTGTTAGAGCTTTCGTATTCCAAATAACAGACTATAGAATATTCTTACCCTCCGATTGGTTCCAGGTGATTGCACGTACCTACACCGGCAGTGTCGGCGACGAGCTTCATCACAGTGGCTGGAACGTTTGCTCCAGTTGCTATGACGACCCCTCTCTAAAGAGGGACCTCCTTATTCTGCCTGCTTTGAAATCTGCGAAAGTTTTCGTCGTGGATGTCGGCTCGGACCCTCGGAAACCAAAGATGCATAAAGTAAGTGGGGAATGGGTACTTTGTTTTTTTGAGTGGCTACTATAGAAACTTCTTTTATCAAAGGAGTCTTTCACATAGTTCTGAGGGGCAATTCCCGTAATTTTTAAGAACGTTCGCATTCATATCTCATTCGCAATCTGTCAAAAATACTATGTATTTACCAAAATTTTTGACAACTTTGACCAATTGCGATTTGAATGTGAACGTTTTATAAGTACGAGAATTGGCCTTCTGATTAGCTCAGAACTATGTGAAAGACTGAAAAGTAACACTGATCCTATCATAATCGAACGACCAAGACTAGTAATAGTGACGACGTATTTTCTATTTTATGGTTCTCGTCTCCGGCAATACCGTCGTACCTGCCTGCCAGAGCTTATATTAATCAAGTTATTCAAAATTAAAAAAAATCACGATCTTGTTTGGCGGCCAGTGGTACTTTTAAGTTAGGTATTTTTCTTGAATACTAGAAAATATTTATAAAAAATTAACTACTAGGTAATCTAATAACTAAAACAATTAGGAAATCAGCCCCGTTTTATGACATAAAATAATAAAATATCACTTTCCTTTCTCTTGTAGAAAACTAAGTACTTAAGTGTTTATCTAAAATTAAAAAAAACATTTTCTAGACGCAAGTGAATTAGCCTAAATGGAGATAAAAGTACCTATTCGTCTATAAAGTGCTTACTGTCCTAATTCTATAATCATTGCTATAATTTAATTTAATTATTTATCTAATTTATAAGGGTCTCTTATTATTGAATGGTTGAAATTGAAATATCGAATTTCGTTAAGTCGAAACAACAATACAATTTGTCAAACACCAACCAAAATCATATTTTTTTACTTTCGTATTATCGACTATGACAAAAACTTCAAAATGTGTTCACGTACTTATACGGTAATAAATAAACCGATTTCACATTATTTCTATTTTCCCGGTTGTATTATGATGAAAATATTTACAAAGTAGGTAGGTACAGTCACGGGCATAAATAACTTAACACTTACGGAAAATTCGCTTTAAGTTTTTTTTCTTTTAAAGTCTTGATAGATATTTTATGGTGTTACGACCCAAGGGTTATCGAAACCAATTAAAGTATAATAAAAAAGGTATTTTCTTTCAAATGCAATTTTTATTACACGAGAAAAACACTTCTGAATTTTGCGTGACTCGTGACTACAGAAATTTCCTTCTCCACAGTTATATTATTATTACTCCAAAGAACTTAAGTCCTACCCAAAGTACTAGGTCTAGTCTAAGTTTAACAATAAAAGGATGAATAAAAGTAGTAAAAGTCGCAAACCCACGTTCAGCTTTGCTTCGCCCTCTGCTCCATACACCGTTATGACCCTAATTGCCTTGATTGATACTTGAACCATCACGGGAAGATTACCAACGGAGTGCTTTATATTTTGAGTGCTTTGCAAATATGCGCTTTATGACCGAGTTTGGTGAGTAGTAGTATATTATTTGCATACAAAACTTGGAAATATGAACGTACACTTTAGTTGGTTAGTTCTTTATCAGGAATGACTATCAGTAGCATGTCTATTTGATGTAAATGACTGAAAAATATTTATAAACAGTTGACTTCTGTTAATTAGTACACAATCTAAATTTCATTCTGTAACTTTCAGAAGCATCCAAAATTCCAAAAAAATAATATTATTGTTGTTTAAATGATCTTACTCATGTCGACAAACTTATCGATGAGTATTTACGGATAACTTAAACATTTCAAAAGTTTTAGAACAGTCAGTTTTTAAGAGGAATTAAGTGTTGGATATAAAAATTATCTTTTGTGAAAATGCTACTTTTATTTATTGACAAGAAAAACAATTAAATCTGGCTTTATAATCCTTAACTCTCAAACGGACTTGCTAAATAACTCTAACCAAACTATCCATTCCCTAAACCCAAACAGGGCATTGAGTAAAGAATAGATGTCTTAGATCCGCAAAGAATCCATCTTCCTCGGAGCAGTAAATAAACTTCCTTGCCACCTTGAAAGTATACGTTTAACAATGGGTGCAAAGGTACAGAAGAGTTTAGACTACACAAGTGTAGACAAACAACAAGTTTGTGGAACGGGGCCAGAGGTAGGAATACAGTCGATTTAGTTCTACGTGGAGTTGGTTTAATTTGTTATTTTCTATTTCATTTGAATTCGGTTTCTGTAAATTGTAATAATGACTGATTGATTTGGATTTAGGTACAACCTAATTACTTTTCATTCATTTCTAAGTATTCCAAGTCTTCTTCCAAAACTAAAAATATAATATCTTAACCTAACTAAAACTATTAAAAAACTAAAATATATCGTTGGAAAATTCCTCGTAAAAAAGTAATTATGTAGTTGCTTATTAGACAATATGATATTATAGCATTTTCAGGCTTGAAAATAGAGAATGACAAGATTTTCTTCAGTGTAAATCCTGCGGGATCTTTTTTTGTCATAAAAATGTTTATCTAAATCTAAATACATTATGGATTTCCACGAACAATACCTCTTAATTTGTGAAAAGGCTATGTCTAAGGGTGATTAAGGCATCTATCGATAAATCAATATCGGACCCAATTTACGGTCTGTTCAGGATTCCTGAACGTTCGTCGATCGAAATTTAAATTCTCACACGGAGCACTTATCCGTGTTTTTTCTAGATTGTTTGTTAGATTTATGGTCCAATTTTACGATCGGCTTGGCAACCAAGCGTCCGCGCCCAAGATTGAAGAGTAAACAATTTGTTTGGGTCCTTAAAAATGCAGTTGTGGCCGTACGTACTTCGGAAGTTTGTACTTTACTGAAATGGCTCTTCCATTGGAGAGGCTGATCATAAAACTGAATTTTTATGTCAACAGATCTGGGAAAGTTTTTTAATCCTTAGCGTTTTATGTTTCGGATTTTCCGAGGCAACTACAACTTTATTGCGAGAGCGTAAAAACTGAAACAAACTGCTGTTCCCGAAGAAAATTGTTGTTTTACGCTGAATGTAGATTTACGAAACAATTTATTGGCAGAAATCGAATCAGGAAAAAGAAGCTGCTGTTCAATTCGGTTGATTGAATTTGTTTGATTTTCTTGAGTGATAATGAACAGAATCGCGTGAAAACATAACTGCTGAAAGCGTCTTGATTCTCTTTTATATCGATGAAGCAATTTGTTTTTTAGGATAGGCTTAACACATTTATCAGAGCAAAATTCTAAAGGTTATATACAGGGTGGCAGGGACATCGACGAGGAACCTGTTACCATAGATTCAGTAGGTACAGGATTTTGAGTACGAACACCCGTGCGTTGAAATTTTTTGTCGAGTATTTATAAAAAACTCCAACATAAGTGCAATACATATACGGTCAAATTGTTTGGAACAGCAATTTTTTTGTTATATCCGACGGAATCCGGACATTGACGCACAACCTTACCATGGATTCACCATGGAAACTGTTTGTCCGTCAATTTCGCTGCCATCCTGTATACAGGGTTATTGGTAAAACACCAACAACCTCTTAAGGGGCCATTATACTCATCATTATGAACAACTTTTATTAAGGGAACATAAATGTATGGGGCAGCAGTTTTTTTTTCCGCGATTTCAGCTTTGGTCCCATCGTTAAAGTTGTTCATAATGATGAGTATAACCCCTTAAGACGTTGTTGGTGTTTTAACCCTGTATACACTACTTTCGTAAAATATCTAAATCTTCATCAATACGACCTCAAACGATTATGAACCTAGTACAACGCAAATAAACGTTCTTTATGAAAACATAAATTGAATGATCCATTTTTATTTGAATTTAAAAACAAACCCAAGCTTGAATAAAACTAAGTAAAATAAACAAGTAACAACATCAAAACTTATCTTCTACTCGAGCGTCTATTTAACTTGCTACAGCATAAAATACTCCACTACATTATTAAAATGCAATTTTATTTAATACTATCCCGCGACTTCGTCCGCGTGAAATTATCGCCCGCCCGCGCTATTACTTGTGTTGAAGCTCATTTCAATAGGGTTTAAAATAGGTACAAACAAACATACAGTCCACGTTTCTTTAATAGTAATAAGTAGCTAGCCGCCGACCGCATTAAATATGATGTATAAATATTTTCTAAGTTAGTTGCCAATAAACACCATCAAAGACAGACGCTAGTTTCCTTGAGTCAACTACTCGCCAAACCAAATTGAACCCTAACGTACACAACATAATGGTCATAATCGAGCCGGATCATTAGTGAAGTTAATATAGAAAAAGTACATTCCATCAGAGATAAGAAGCTGGCGAGTGAATCGTTAACGTAAACAAAGTAATTAGTGTGATTTCTAACAAAATAAAACGTTTTTGTCATCAAGTTTGCATCGTTTTTACGTAATAAACAGTGAAATATGTCTAAGACCGCCGAAGAAGCACTTGGTATATTAGAAGATACGGCAGAGTTACTAAAGAAAACGCAAATTAACTTACGTAAATGTCCTAAACAACGTTTAACCAAAGGATACATTCAATCTAGAATTCAGTGCCTCGAAGAATACTGGAAAACATTCAACGGTGCGCATCAGGACTTAGCGAAGAAAACACCGAGAGATAAACGTAATTTGTTGTCGTATTTCGTAAATGAGGAGTTTTTTATTTACGAAGATCTTTATTTGTGTTTGTTGGGTGAATTACGCGATATGTTAGAAAACATAACAACGAAATCATCGCAATCGATGAACATCGATAACCTGGACGAAAATAACCAACAAACACAGGTGAGACTGCCAAGTATAACTATACCTACGTTTTCTGGAACCTATGAAGACTGGCCTGCATTTAAAGATTTATACGTTTCGTTAGTGCATGATAACAAGTCAATAAGCAACGTTCAAAAATTGCATTATTTGAAGACTAGCATCAGCGGTGAAGCAGCAACCCTACTTAAACATATACAAGTAACTGATAGTAACTATTTACAAGCATGGGATACATTGAATAATCGTTACGGCAATAGAAGATTGATAGTTAACTTAATGTTGAAGAGATTAGTTTATCAAAAAAAGGCGAACACTCAATCGGCCAGTCAACTGAAGTCAATTTTGGATACAACTTCTGAAATTTTAGACAACCTCAAAAACTCTAACGTGAACACCGACTCCTGGGATCCTATAATCATATTTCTGGTCGTACAGAAGCTGGACCCGGAGTCCCACAAGGACTGGGAAGAGTACGCCTACAAGGGCAATTCAGAGGATTTACCTACGTGGAATGAGTTGAAGACATTCCTAGATGGCAAATTCCGTGCATTAGAACTAATTACACCCTCTTCGACATCAGCTACGCGTGAAAAACCTAAAGAACGCGGTACGTTCCATGTTTCAACTAATGAAAAGGAGAACACTTGTATAATGTGTAAAGAGAATCATACCCTCTCGCACTGCAAATTGTTTGCGAAGATGCAACCTTCAGAACGATTTGATTGTGTAAAGAATAACAAGCTCTGTTTTAACTGCCTGGCATCAGGACATTCGGTTTTCAAATGCCGTGTTCCAATGTCCTGTCGCACGTGTAAAAGACGCCATCATACTCTCATACATCTAACAAAGAAGACGGATACATCGGCATCATCTGAAGCTGTACAACCGACGCCGACTGTATCAACCCAAGCAGATGTAGAAGAAAAGGTGCAAGTTAATACAATGATTGCGTCGTACTACAATGCCAGGAAGGATATAGGAATGTTAGCAACCGCGATGGTGATAGTAAAGAGTGAACAAGGACACACCATTGTGCTCAAGGCACTCATAGATCCAGGATCACAAGCCTGCTTTATAAGTGAGAAAGCGGTACAACTATTAAAGCTAAAAAGACAGGTAACTAATTGCATAATTACTGGAATGGAATCCATGAAGGTCACTGTCAAGCATGAAGTAAATATAGAAGTTTTATCACGATGGGAATCAAATTTCGCACTACCTATACAAGCCTACGTGATGTCCAAGCACTTGACAGTACAATTACCTGCAAATACATGGTCAACAAGCAAATGGCCACACTTGGCAGATCTAAACTTAGCAGACCCAAAGTATGGAGTATCAGGAAACATTGATCTGCTTCTAGACGTCAAGGGATATGCGAAGATACTACAAGATGGTCTAATCAAAGGTCCACCGGGGTCACCTATAGCTCAGAGAACCAACCTCGGCTGGATAATATTTGGTGAAATAAACATAAAAACAAACACAAAACAAAAATGTTTAATGGCGATGAATGAACAAGTCGATGTGAAAGAACTATTGAAGACTATGTGGGAGTTAGAAACCGATACAAAAAGAAATTTTACTAAAGAGGAAAAATTATGCGAAGAGATTTATGAAAAAACACATACAAGAAACAATGCAGGACGCTACATAGTTAAATTACCCTTTAAAAATGACGACTTAAAATCACCCGACGGAAAGACAAGAGAGATAGCATTAAACAGATTTCTGCAACTGGAGAAAAGACTGAACAAAAATCCTGATCTGAAAGAAGAATACAAAAAGGTTATAGAAGAATACATAAGCTTGCAACACATAGAAGAGGTACCACAACATGAAATAAATACAAAAAGGTCTGTCTACTTACCCCACCACGCAGTAGTCAGGAACGATAAAGAAAGCACGAAGACTCGCGTCGTTTTTGACGCTTCCTGCAAGGGTGCCAATGGAGTTTCCCTAAACGACGAATTACTGGCAGGTCCTGTTCTACAAGACGACTTGCGAAGCCTTATAATAAGATGGCGAACACACGCAGTGTGTTTTGTTTCTGACATACAAAAAATGTACCGAATGATATTGGTAGCCCAGGAAGACATCAATTACCAGAGAATACTGTGGCGAAAGGATTCATCGGAAATCATTCAGGATTTAAGACTCCTGACTGTTACCTTCGGTACAGCGTCAGCACCTTATTTAGCGATAAAAACACTTATGCAACTTGCTAAGGATGAAGGTGCCAACTATCCTGAAGCAGCTAGGGTGTTACAAGAAGATTTGTATGTTGATGACGTTATGTCAGGCTGTGACGATTTAGAGCAAGCCATTAAAATAAGCAAAGACTTGAAGAATTTATTACAACGAGGTGGCTTTCAGCTCAAAAAGTGGTCCTCAAATAACGTAGAATTTTTAAAATCTATAGATCCAGAGGATAGATCTATCAATGCACATATGGATTTAAATATAGACGGTACCATAAAGGCTTTAGGTGTACAATGGAACTTAGGCAGCGATCAATTTGAATACCAATTGAACCTAGTTCCTCTTCCTGCGATCGTTACGAAACGAACTATACTGTCAGATGTCCAAAAGCTCTTTGACCCGCTCGGTTGGATAGCGCCATGCATTGTGCAAGCAAAAATTTTGATTCAGAAGCTCTGGCAAACTAAGGTAGATTGGGATCAAGAAATTACTCCAGCTGTGAGAGAAGAGTGGCAAACCATACGCGAAGATATTGCCAACGTCAATGAAATTAGAATAGATCGATGGATGGGCACATACAATTTAAAGAAGAACAGTATACAACTCCATGGTTTTAGTGATGCATCAATGAGAGCATACGCAGCTGTTGTGTACTGTCGCGTACAGTACTTGGATGGTGCAGTCAAAACCTCATTGATTGCAGCAAGAACTCGAGTTGCTCCGTTAAAGACAGTGTCGTTACCACGACTTGAGTTGTGTGGAGCTGTTCTGGTGTCAAGACTATTGAAACAAATTTCAACAGCAATGAAGATCCCATCAGCTAATGTTTTTGCTTGGACTGATTCCTCAATAGTTGTTGCTTGGCTATAAAGGGATCCTAGCAAATGGAAGACTTTTGTTGCCAATAGAACGGTTGAAATAACTAGCAACGTCCCGAAAGAACAATGGTACCACGTAAAATCGCAAGAGAACCCCGCTGATATAGCGTCTAGAGGTGCATTAGTATCAGAGTTGAAAACATGTGACTTATGGTGGAAAGGGCCAGAATGGCTTTCAAAGGGAGATATTTATTTTACCAAACCAGAAACCATATCTACAGAGCTAGAAAAGAAGACAACTATACAAACTTTTACAATGACCAAAAATGAAGTAGAAGAGAGAAGAATATCAGAACAATTTGAGAAATACAACTCATTGCAAGAATTAACTAGAAGTATTGCATTCTGTAGGAGGTTTTTAAAACATAAAATATTAAAAGAAGACATAGATACTGCTTTGACAACTGAGGAATTAGATGGCGCATTAAACATATGCATAAAAAAGGTACAAGGCGAAGAATATGCAGAAGAAATTGAGTCTCTAAGAAAAGGTAATCAAGTTAATAGAACTAGCACATTGAAGACTTTAGATCCGTACTTGGATGAGTTAGAGATGCTTCGGGTTGGCGGACGCCTTAGACAAGCTAACATAGCGGATCAAAGTAAGCACCCAATCATATTGGGTCATAGGAACAAACTTACTCCTTTGATCATTGCCGATGCACACTCAAGAACCCTACACGGAGGAATTCAACTAATGTTGAGCTTTTTGAGATCCAAGTACTGGATAACGCGAGCTAAAGGACAAGTCAAACGATATGTTCACCAATGCTTAGTATGTGCTAAGCAGAGTGCGACTGCTAGAACGCAAATAATGGGTGATCTGCCCAAGGTTCGTGTGACACCAGCTCGACCATTTCTGCATTCCGGTGTCGACTTTGCTGGACCAATTCAAGTTCTATGGAGCAAAGGAAGAGGAGTCAAGGCACACAAGGCGTACATATCCATTTTCATATGTATGGCTACCAAGGCCATTCACTTGGAGTTAGTTGGAGATATGACGTCAGAGGCTTTCATAGGCGCATATAAAAGATTCTGTGCGAGAAGAGGCAAATGTACACACTTATGGAGTGACCAGGGGAGAAACTTCATTGGTGCAAATAAAGAGTTGGTTGCTATGTGGAAGGAAGCAAGCTTAGAGTTTTCTGGACCAATCGCAGACACGCTTGCATCTGATGGCACGCAATGGCATTTTATTCCTGCATACAGCCCAAACTTCGGCGGCCTCTGGGAGGCAGGAGTAAAATCCACGAAGTACCACCTAAAACGGATACTTACCAGCACTTTAACTTTTGAGGAGATGTCGACAGTGTTGTGCGAAATAGAGGCGTGCTTGAACTCGAGGCCGTTGTGTCCCCAAGATGATTTGGATAATGCAAATATCGAGCCATTAACACCTGGGCACTTTTTAATTGGAGAGGCGCCCATTGTCATTCCTAGCCCAAATTTACAAAACTTGAAGGTGCACACGTTGTCACGATGGCAATATGTCCAAAAGTTGTTGCATGATTTTTGGTCTAGATGGCAACAGGAATATTTATCTAGACTGCAACAACGTCCAAAATGGCTCAAACGAGGAAAGGAGTTTGAAGTAGGTAATATTGTTTTAATCAAGCAAGAGAACCTCCCACCAGGGAAGTGGTTACTGGGTCGTATAGTGAGCAAACATCCAGGACCAGATGGCTGCACCAGAGTTTATGGTGTCAAGAGCGGGGACAGTGTTGTAAAGAGAACTGTGACTAAACTCTGTCCACTGCCTATAGATAGTAACGCTGAATAGTCCAATCATTTAGTGTTTGATAATTTTGCATGTATTTATTTGTTTATTTATAGAATTGTTAGAATTTGAAAGGACTCATATAGTCCTTTGGTGGGCGGCTTATGTTGAAGCTCATTTCAATAGGGTTTAAAATAGGTACAAACAAACATACAGTCCACGTTTCTTTAATAGTAATAAGTAGCTAGCCGCCGACCGCATTAAATATGATGTATAAATATTTTCTAAGTTAGTTGCCAATAAACACCATCAAAGACAGACGCTAGTTTCCTTGAGTCAACTACTCGCCAAACCAAATTGAACCCTAACGTACACAACAACTTGGTTTTCGCTTAGCGTTCTTTCTGACTTTTGCACGACTCTTAATGCGAAGCATTAGAGTGTGCTCTACGATCGAAAATTTTTTTTTGCCCCATTTTTGTAACTGTTTTTATTGTTACACTCCTGCTAGTACACAGAACCTACTTAATTTATATACCATTGTATAGATGATTAAATGGAGATTAATACTGTACTTTTTAACAATTGATTTTATGCAGCAGAAATGGAAAAAGCATCAAAATAGTTGAAAAAAAATTCCTGTCCGTCAATTTATGAACCCTGAAAACATTGTAGCTTGCCATAAAATCAATTAATCGAGTCAATTTTTTTTTTGTACATTCGTTTCAGCCGTAGAAGGAACCCTATTGAAAATGGCTCTTTTATTCAAAGTAGTTTAATTATAATTAATAAAATACTAACTAAAATATAATATCTTTATCTAAATATTTCCAACCGTTGTCCGTAAGTTGCCTAGCAACCGCCAAGTAAATATCTTTGTCAGTCTTTGACATTACGACTTCATGAAAAGTGATAAATTGTTCATTTTTGTTAAAAACTATGTTTTGAATTTCTTTTTCGTTTATGAATGAGTGTTATGTATGAGGCGTGCACTTTTGGATTTTCCAAACTATTTTTCTTTTTTCTCGACTCCTAAGGCTCGTAGCGTAATATTAAATAGCCTATATTCTACCTCAGGAATTGGGCTATCAAATACAAAAAGATTTTTTCAAATTCGACTATACCAGTCGTCTTCTTCTTTCTTTTCGTGTGGTTAGTGACTAACCTGGTGTCAGAGTTTTTTAAAACCGCACATGGGGCCTCTGACTTGGCTTCACATCTCGTCTAGAAATATATCTCAGGCATGCTGGTTTCCTCACGATGTTTTCCTTCACCATTTTTGAAGCAAGTGATAATTATACAATACGCACATGAATCTGAAAAGTCAGAGGTGCGTGCCTTGGGTTCGAAACTTCGAACTCGAGACCTATTGGTACTATTTGGCAGTTCAACGGCCACACCTCTAGGCTATCACTGCTCAGTCATCAGTCGGATTTGAAAAGTTCTTTTTGCATTTGATACCATATCATATTTCAGAGATTAGCGCGTTCAAACAAAATAAATAAATACTTTGGAAATTCCAAAAGTGCACGCCTCATAACACACAAAAATGAACAATTTATCACTTTTCATGAAGTCGTAATGTCAAAGACTGACAAAGATATTTACTTGGCGGTTGCTAGGCGACTTACGGACAAAGGTGGAAATATTTAGATAAAGATATTATATTTTAGTTAGTATTTTATTAATTATAATTAAACTACTTTGAATAAAAGAGCCATTTTCAATAGGGTTTCTTTTATGGCCGAAACCAATGTATTAAAAAAAAATTGACTCAATTAATTGATTTTATCGCAAGCTACAGTGTTTTCAAGCTTCATAAATTGACGGACAGGATTTTTTTTTCAACTATTTTGATGTTTTTTTCATTTCTCTTGCATTAAATCAATTGATAAAAAGTACAGTATTAATCTCCATTTAATCATCTATACAATGGTATATAAATAAAGCAGGTTCTGTGTACTAGCAGGAGTGTAACAATAATAACTGTTGCAGAAATGGGGCAAAAAATATTTTTCGATCGTAGAGCACACTCTAATGCTTCGCATTACGAGTCGTGCAATAAACTCTTCACCTTTATTATGTATATTAAGTACTAGTTTCTGCACGCGACTTTGTCCATGTGTTTTTTTTTATGCCTGTAACCTTCATGCCGGTGCCAGTAATTAGCAATTAGTTAACAATTTTTTTATGGCAATCGTATTAATGTTATGGCAGCGTATAAAATGCGAACAAACAAACATTGTTTTTTGTATAAGATAGATAACCTCGCTCCAAGTACGCGTTGAGTAAATAAAAACGCCAATTTCTTCATAAATTGCATATTACATAATCTTGCTTGCTTCAAAGGGATTCTTGGTTCCATCAAATACCCTGCTTTAAGTAGGTACATATTTTGTTTTCATTAAAAATATGTGAAGTCAATATTTATTGTGTTGGAGTAGGGTAAATAAATTAATATAGCTATTTGAAGCCAGTAAAGCTTAGGATTTGGGTTATAAAAATGTAGGAAGGTTGTAAAGCCTCATTTTCAAGATTGAATCTCCGATCGAGAGGTCTTAAGTCCGAGCTCGACTGTTTAATATTGTGAGGACCCCTCTCAGTTTACGGAAAGAGGTTTATGAAAATACTAGCTGCGCCCCGTGGTTCCACCCGGATAAATCTCGATCGAGTAAGAATATTGAGATAAAAAGTATTCTATGTCCTTCTGTAAATCATGGTCTACCTATGTGCCAAATTTTACCCAAATCCGTATAGCCGGCTTAGCGTGAAAGTGTAACAAATAAACTAACTAACAGACAGACTAACTTTCGCATTTATAATATTTGTTAGGATGAACAATTTAAATTCAGTGAGATTTTCTAACTTTGGTCCTTTCCTACTTTGGTCTATGTAATTTATGAAGCGTTATCCTTATTCTAAAGTTAACTTCAAAATATTTTAATAGTTATTTGTGTTACAAGTGGACAAAGTAATATTAGTTCTTCCAGGGCGTTACTTTGAATTCAGAGCTAAGCGAAGGATTCTATAGTAGAATCTCGAGCATAGCGAGGGATTCTAAAGTAGAATCCTGAGCTTAGCGAGGGAACAAAATATTTTGTCCCCGAGTGATACACACTATTTTTCATCACTACCTATGAGAAAAATAAAAAGCTACTTACTCGATTTTTTTTTACATTCAACCTTCACGCGAGCGCTTCCAACCTAACTACGCAAATCAGTACGCTATCAAAAGCACGGAGTGGACCAATCAGAAGAGAGAAACCTCAAACTCCCTAGGGAGCAAAGTTGAATATTGCTCCCGCTATCCTCTATAGGCAATTGTCGTTTTTCGAATAGGTGTGATGAAAAATTCAGGTAATTGTGATTAATTAGGAGCACTAAACAAGACAACATTAAATAAGCTGAAATATAAAGCTCTGAATACCAAACATAAAAAATCAGCTACAATCAAATCGACCACAAAAAATCAACTCAATTGAATGTGCATCAACAAAATAATAATCCCAATTTCGGAGGTACCTGCCTATTTAACTCCATAGCCTCATACTATTTCCCCCCACAAATGTCTCCCATCCTCATCGATCATTGCCCATTGACCACTATAATTATTGCTCGGAGAGTCATACAGGGTGTCCCAGACTTCGACGTCAAGCCGAAATCGGGTGATAGGTAAAAATCTTTGCGATGTATTTTTTTTTCAGTACAGGCATTTAAAACTGGGCAAAGTATTTTGATACTACTTTGGTATTTTGAGGGATTTTGAATACTTGGTTGGGAAAAAAAATACATTTCCTTCTGGACTGGAGTTGGCTGTAAATTTTAAACAACAGTTTTCAGAAGCATTATTCAGGATTACATCATAAAAAGAAAATTTAAAAAAACGTTAAAATTTGTAGCAACAGGAGTTAAAAGACCGTCACAGGGAGTAGATTTTGTGGATTTTTTTATAAATGCCCGTAATTTTTAAAATACGTTGCAAAGATTTTTCTATTAACTATTATGACTTGACCTATCACCCAATTCCGGCTTGATGTCGACTTCTGGGACACCTAGTTCGATGGTGAAATTTTCCCAACTAGCTCTCTGCAACTCATCCCGAATCTGTCGTTAAACTTGCAACATTCCAACTACAGCCAGACAGTTCGCGAACTCGTTATATTGGCTGTTAGACCTTTGCTTGTCCTTTTCACACTACAACATTGTACTTAGAGTTCGGGAACGATATGTAGTAGACACATAACATTATGATATCCACGTAGATGCTGAAGTTTTATAAATATTTGCTGTGTTCTAGCAATCCACTTGGAATTGTAAAGCGATATGGACTTGAAATATCATTTATTTATTTAATACTTTAAGCACACAAATATACAAAGACGGATTAAATGCCACAGGGATTTTCTACCTGTCGTCCTTTGGGCAATGCAGAACACACAGTGGTTGGTGCAATAACGAAAATTGTGGAATAAATATTTATTTAAATATAAGGATATACAGTCTTAAACTTATAAAAAAAAAACTATGAATATAATATAGGTACCTGATTATATATAAATATAACCACATTTAAATATACAAATAAACTAAAACAAATAAGACAAACTATGGGAAAACATTTTCGTTGTGATGATACTGCCAGCTTCTTACGAATATAACGAACTATAATTTTTAAGGAAATATGAATCTATTATGATTTTTTAAACGAAACTTCAGACTGTTATCTATAATTAAGAATTCCGACAAAAAGGGTCTAATATTTGTGCAAAATTTTTGAATATAAAACGCAGGTACAAAGCAAATACTAAAAAGGTGCTTCGCCTAAAAGTTTACTCCGAAAAAGCCAACTTAAATGTAAATCCCTTACTATCGAGCAAACTGCTAAAGACCTCATTCTCTCAGCTCCCTTAAATAGAGGGTTCATAGCGAAAATCTCATTACCAGGTAATCGACGGCTCCAAGATGAGGTCATTCAACTGCAGTTTCCCGCACACGACGCACTGCCTGGCAACCGGCGAAATCATGATTTCGACGATGGGAGATAAAGATGAAAACGGAAAAGGGGATTTTGTGCTCATCGATTCGAAGACTTTGGAAATGACAGGTGAATTGTGAACGCGCCTTTACACAATTTCAGCAGAGGGGAGAGACTTAATAGGCGCCATATTGAAAACAAAAAACGTAAATTGTTCGCTTATTTTTTAGGAACGTGGACGAAGGGAAATAAATTTGCCAAGTTTGGCTATGATTTCTGGTACCAGCCATACCACGATGTGATGTTTGCTACTGAGTGGGGTACGCCTAAAAGGTTTAAGACGTGAGTATATTAAATTACATAACGACAATTTATAAAGTATTATTATTATAGAAATTCTCAAGGTGACTGATTGAATAACAGAGGTGAATTCCAGAGGTGAAATAACTTCCAAAATACATAGCAACAGACTCAGTGAACAAAATTGAATTAATTATTTATCTACTCGTCAAGTGTCTCTTCTAGAATAACAATCTACTTGAAACCTATTATATTCACGCACAACTAAGCCTTTATAGGCCGTTCCAACAAATACGTTGTTACGCAGAACACTAGAGGAGTTTATTCATTTGAATATAATCTCGTCCTTTATGAAGAGAAAACTTAAGGCACTGACAAAAAGGTCTAAGTAGGGTTGTCTTAAAAAAATTGGCAAAATATAGTTTGTGGTAGCGGAAAAAATATAATGTTAATCTTGAACATATTTCTTAGAACTTGGTTGTTACCAAAACACGTTTTGTTAAAAACTTTATACAAATTAACGGTAAACTAACCTTTTACCTTGAGTTCCAATCCAAAATATCTGTATTAAATATCAGCGTACGTTGGTATTTAAGTAATACCAAGAACATCTTATTTGAATGCAGAATTTCGTTGTTTTTTTATTTTCGATAACTCAACAATTTTTTTTTGTAACTTTATAATTGCTTCATATTTTGCAATAAAATACAAGCATTGTGTGAAAGCGCTTCCCTGTCTTTTCTATGAAGACAGTAACCGCGCTTAAGCTCTTGTCAGCGTCTTAATAAAGTTAATATAGCTAAAGCCCGCTGAGGGCCTAGGACGAACGCACGGAATAAATGTAACGTAAAATATAACGATTTTAAAACTGAAAATACTGGTTTCACTTTTATGTTTACTTGGTTTTATGACTTTAATCTACGGGTGATACTAATTGTGCTTGTCGCAAAAATACAGGGTCAAGAATGAATTAGCCAGCGAAACTTGGTAGACGTGATGCGTTTCGATATAATATAAACACGATAAAAATTAAAGAAAGAATATCTGATGATTTTTTTGGGATCAATGTCCGATAGTTGTAGTTACTTGAAGTATGAGATGAAAAAAACAGGTTTTTTTTCGTTTATCATGTTTATGTATAGAAAGTCATCGCGTCTGCGGAGTTTTACTAGCTAATTTAATTTGACCCTGCCATCATCATCTGCCTAGCCTTTTCTCAAGTATGTTGAGGTCGGCTTCCTATCTAACCGGATGTAGCTGAATACCAGTATTTTACATGGAGCGATTTATTTGACGTTAATGAACGATGAGTTACGGGGTAACACGATACCCCTTGGTAGACGGGTTGTTAGACTTTCGGGCTTCTGACGACCCGTGACAACCGTCAAAGATCTACAAATGACAGCCGGGGCCAACGGCTTAACGTGCTTTCCGAGGCAAGGGTCTTGGTATGTAAAGATGGTCACCCATCCACGGACCAATCGCGGCAAGCGTAGCTTAACCTGATAGATCGACCCGTGCGGTTGTTATTACTTAGCCACGAGCCCCTATTCGTATAAACCAAAATGCTATGGAATAGTGGTATTTTCGATTCGAAAACCGAGCGACGTTACGTTATGTTTAGGTCGCACATTTGTGCTAGGGTCTCTGGTAACGGCTTTGTGTGATATTTTATTAAGATCTCCTTTATTACTGATTTCATCTAAGGCTTTCGCTTTAGGTCTTTTTAGTGTTTGTTCTTTAGCTAAATATTTTTTAACTTTAGCCGTCGCTAGCAGTTTACTAAAACAGATAACATCTTATTTTACGTCGTCAACCATTTCTCCTAGTAAATGAGAAAAAACAAAAGTTTTATTTTCATTTTTAAAATTAGAAAAGCAGAGTTTTGTTCAGCGTTCAACCCACAGGCTAGAATTATTAAAACGTTGTCTTGGAAACGGGAGGAGGAGACTTTGTCCGGTATCAATAGCGGTTTTTGTATGTATACAAAAAACAGGCTTCTTTTTAAAAAGACAGACATTATTTTTGTTAATTCTTACAAAAATAAAAGTATTCGAAAGATAAGCGACAAGTGTGTCAGGAAAATAAAGCTATTATTACTTCCTTTATTTCTTTTTAAATACAATAATTATTTAATGTTTAAATATTTTCATAAAAAGCATAAAAAAGCCATTAAAAAATATAAAAAATACTAGCCCACCAGTATCGGGAACAGGGTCTGTTATTAGTATTATATCCTTTATTTCATATACATATCGTTTACATTTTAAAATATTTTTATTCACACAAAAACGTTTAAAAATAATAATTATTATTAAAACGTTATTTCTTTACAAGGCTGTGTCCAAAACTAAAGCAAACACTTACTTCCGCAGTGGTTTTCACGAAGAAGACTTATCGAACAAGGACCACTACGGAACCTCGTTGAATATTTATAAATGGTCAACGCACGAGCTGCAGCAAGTCATAGATTTGGGCCCCGAAGGCTGCGCACCCCTCGAGATCAGATTTCTCCATGATCCCAAATCCGCGCAGGGATTTGTCGGGTGTGCGGTGAACGCAAACGTTTACAGGTACGGATTTTTGTTATTGCAACCTGGTGAAAGTTTTGAACGTTCGTTTTCTTTGATATTCCATGAGTTTATTTGAAGTTAAATTCCCTAAAGATTTTTCTCATGTTCAACTTTTATTGTATCAATGTCAATAAATTACAGTTTGATACACAACTTACATACATTAAGTATACCATATTCATATATATAAGAAAGGTATCTAAAACGTAGGTACAATTAAATGCTAGACAGATACCTCACAAGAGTAAAGTAACGAAAGAAGTAGACGAAAAGGAAATGGAAGTCTGTGAATATTTCACAGCTACTAAAAGGAATAACTAAGTAAAAGCTTTCAATTAACTTTATTTAGGTTCTACAAAACATCAGACGGAACGTGGAAAGCCGATAAAGTCATCGACATACCAGCGAAAAAAGTTTCCAAGGATGGCGTTGAGTCCGAGATTAACGGTAACTTTCTGCTTTTCTTTTATTTTTCTCTAGTTATCCTACATTTCCTTTCGGGTAACTGTTTTGTTTCGCTTAGTAAAACTTTGAAAACACAGAAGTTTTTGGGTACATTTTTATTCTCCTAACCTGCCTCAGCCATTCATAAAATTCAACCTGCTGAAAAATTGCACTTTCCAGCGTTTCAAATCATAAAAATCTAAGAGATTCACACGTACAAATTTTATGAAGTCTAAAGCTTTTCTGGCTGCAAGTTTTGATGTTTCAGTGGAATAAAACAATTTTATAATATTTCAGGTTTATTGGGAGATATCATAATATCTTTGGATGACAAATATTTGTATGGCTCATGCTGGTTACATGGTGAAGTGAGGCAATATGATATTTCGGATCCTAAACACCCAAAATTGACTGCCAAAGTTCATCTTGGAGGTGTAATCGCCTCCGACCCTGAAACGAAACTGATCGAGGACAGAGAGTCGAAGGTTAGAAATTCCTTTCTTCCAATTGTAATAGTTGAAATTAAGGCCTCATGACTTCACACAATTACGTTTTCGCCGTGTCATTCTTTTCATTTAGAGTTTTTACCCTCTGATGTTTGCTAAATTACTTTTCAACGTTTGTTCCATTTGTGTAATGTTTCAGTGTCGTTGATGTTTCCATTTTATTAATATCATTTCACTCATTTATGGTATTGCTATAAAGTGCTTTATCATTTTTGTTTACAATTTATTCAGTTTTTGTAAAAGGCGCGTGATTAATTTTGTGCATACTCATATTTTTATTGATGATAAAGTTATCATTAGTGTCGGCTAAATTGACTATTAATAGTTGTTTTCTCATAACATGTTTTATTGGTAATTTGGTCATAATTACAACATAATTCGAATTTACAGGTACTCGTACAACCTGAGCCGGTAATAGTGAAAGGCAAGATATTACAAGGCTCTCCTCAAATGCTGCAACTTTCTCTTGATGGAAAGCGTCTGTATGCCTCATCGTCCATGTTTTCTCCGTGGGACAAAGAGTTTTACCCAAAAATGGCTAAAGAGGTAAAGCCCTAAGTTTTAAGTAAATAAGACCTGGAAAATCATTTGAATGTGCTCACACACGTCACGCTTGCCTTTTATTTTATAAACTTGATGTGTATTCTTTGAAAAGCAAGCACTCGTCTAGAAAAGCTAAAACAAAATTCACACAACAGCGTTTATATAGAAAGTGGGGAACGTCTCAAATAGCTGTCAAATATGTCGCTGTTTTGAATAATTTTGCAATATTACTGTATGGAAATAAGAAATATGGCTAACTAGTGAACTAAAATATTGATTATGAATTGCAATAACTAATATCATAACACCGAATATTTAGATTTAAATGTAAAAAGTGTAAACTTTCCAAATGCCTTTTTTACACTTAAACCGGTTACAACCTCAAATTCAGCGTTACAATTGCAATTCATTATTAATATTCTAAATTGTAATTCATTAGTTAGCCATATTTCTAATTTCCATACAGTAATATTGCCAAATTAATCAAAACAAGTAAATATTTGACAGCGATTTGCAACGTTGCCAACTATTTGGATGAACGCTCTTAACCCTAATATTTCGCATATTTTAAATACCTAACCCTTTAGTTAAAAATTCTACAGATTCTAACTACAAAATTCTTAAACTCATAGCAGATCCCAAAAATGTAGAGCACGGAGACTATATTAAAAGTCACACGGCCGAGTATGTGAAGACTGTAGACAAAGTATTTTATTAGGTTACGTCCACTTTCACCCCAGCACAGACCGCTATAAACAGCCCTTATCTCTTATATCAAACCTTCGACCTCCGTCTTATTTACGTCCTCGCCCTTTATGCAACGTTCTATAAAAATAAAGTTATTTTTGTAAGATATATTTTGTGAGATATATCACCTGGGATTGATGAATAATTCATGAGCCACGTCGCATATTTTGTCATACAAATAACTGACAGCCGCTGTAATTTTAAACCAAGTTGTACGAACTTACCTTTTTTGCTTTAATATTAACTGAAACGGGCTTGAATTATATTTTATGGGAGGAATATCATTTTCAGAATAATATCAAAAGATGAATGTTGTAAATTAAGCACCTCTGATGGTATCATTTATTTAATAGAACAAACATGGCGGAGGAATTTGAATTGCGGTTAATTTAAACACTTAAACATCAATGTTATGCCCAATTAGTTTCAATTATGAATTTATCTTTCTTTTCAACTTGTTACCTATAATCTGATATATCGATCATAACAAAAAAAGACTACAAACGGCCGAATTTTTCACAAGTTTTTTTTCACATACGAAACAAAATATCGGATTCCTCCGAAACGGATCCGAAAATTATTTTTCTGCTGGATCCCGCAAAATTCAAATACATTTGTATTGTATCGCCAGGGTGGGTGGATAGTAAAGTTGGACGTGGACACGGTGAATGGAGGCATGAAGTTGGATCCGGACTTCCTTGTTCACTTTGGGAGCGAACCGGACGGCCCGGCGTTGCCACATGAAATGAGGTACCTACGAACTTTTTAACGATAAACCTGTATGAAATTTTGTATCAATGGAAGCTGTGATAGCTATGTTTGGTTTTAAATTTAGTTTGGTGTTCGGTTTTTAGTTACAATGTTGTTCCGTTTTTGTTTACTTGTTATTTCGTCTTCAGTTTTTAGATATTCGTTTTTTCAGTTTATCTAGAAGTTTAGGTTAGGTTTAGATTGAGTTAAACAACTTTACTTTTGCTGTTGGTTGCTCCAGCCTTGGTTTTCTTTTATCCAAACTTTAATCAGTTTATATTAATAAGTATTCATATCTTGTTCAGCTCTCCTATACTCCATTTGCCGATTTTTACTTCTATTGCGTTGGTTGCATAACAAATGGCAGCTGCAATATACGATCGGTATTGTAACCACATTTTTGCTTCTAATGCTATCCTTATGCCTACGGTATAGAAGTCAAAATCGGTTGAACAGACTGCAAAAAAGGTTGACTGGTAGAAAATGCCTATGGCGTTAAGTCCGCCTCTGTACATCTTTGTGCTTGAAGTATAAATAAATAAATAAAAGGTTTGTTTAAATGTCTAATCTTATTTCAAATGGAGTACAGAAGACACAAAAATATTTCTGAAAAGTTATCTGCCTATATGATGCAATAAAACTACCGATGCCTTTTTTCCGAAAAATATTGTTGATAGTGTGTCTGTGTCATGCAGGAGATATTCATAACTCCTGCATGACACAGACAATTATAACAATATCTTAATAATTTGGAAATTATCTTTCTCAGATACCCAGGAGGCGACTGCACCTCTGACATTTGGCTGGCTGAAGACTAAATACTAAATACATAATTGCTTAATAACATGTGCCAATATTTTTGTATGCGTGTTAAAATAACAATAATATTTCATATTATACTATCTACGATTTTTCATATAAAAGTACATTAGTAAGGCATAATTTTATTCTGTTTAGCAACGACATAATAAATGATTATATTGTAAAGTTGTATTTTGTATAAACGAACGTAATGCTTTTATGTAGGTATTAATAAAATGTATAGGTATCTAATAATACTTGAAGTTTCAATCAATGTGAACTGACGTGTCCTTTTTTTTTAAGAAACTTGAAACCTCACGAATCCAAATGAATGAAAAGATTTAATTTAACCCTAAACCTAAAAATAAAAGCGTTAAAAGTCTGTATTTTTTAAATACCAGCCATGAACACATATTATATAGGGTGACTGATAATATAATTAGTGACCGATACTTAAACACTTGACTTTACTCATCATTATGAACAACTTTTACTATGGGAACAAACCTGAAATCGCGAAAAAAAATCTGTTGTTCCCTACGTTTATGTTCGCAAAACTCGTCAAAATGTATAAAATAGCTGTTTTTTTTTTTCGTGTTTTCATGTTTAGTCCATGGAGTAATACCTAGTTGTTCATAATGATGAGTAAAGTCACGTGTTTAAGTATCGGTCACTCACTAATTACCAGTCACCTTATAGAAAAATAATCATTAATAAAAATACCTGCTGTCAATTAGAATAATTCAGGTATATTTTCCATTCAATTACCTACACGAATTTCGCCAACACTACTACCACTGCACCGCGGTGGTCGAATTAGCAACTTTTCATGTAATTGTAGGCACGGGTTCCAGGGAATACAGTTTACTGTCCTATCGTGTTTAATGTTCCGGTGAATATGCATTGAAACGTGCTGTTTAGTGGGCTGATTTGAAACTGCATGTTAACCGAAATCTAATTTTGGTATATGTGAAATAAAACGACAAATAGGGACGTATAATGACTACTGGTTGTTGCCCGCAGTGGTACACGCATGAAATGTAACACTAATAAGTCGTCCTAATATATTCAAAGGAACATGTAACGCAACAACGAGGAAATTTTGTTTAAACGTACCTATGTTACATTCCATGATATGTTACACCAAACTGTACCTATGTGTATATGTCACAGTAAGATGGTTATACCCGTGATATAGTTATATCCCTAGATTTATAGCTATATACCATAATATAAATTTATATGAAAGCGGTTCATAACTGTCAGAGTGCCCTTATTTTGTTACTGCGACCAATTTCAACGTAGTTGGTCACTGTTCTAACCTAACCTATTTGGTCGAAGTGCCCTGATAGTTACATGACTAGATCGTGCTCTTATTATAGTTATATTCCTAGTAAGAGAGTTATGAACCGCTTTCATATAACTATATTACGGTATATAGCTATATCTCTAGGGATATAACTATATCACGGCTATAAGCATCTTACTGTGACATATACGGAAACTGGTCCATGTCCACCTGTGTTTAAACCCAAGATATAATATATTATTTATTCTGTGTACCGGATTTCACTTTCAGCGCCATTTAGTTTTATTGGCTTATAAAAATGTCTAGAAGATCTACTTACAGAAATAAAATATAATTACATTGAATTTATAAAAAATCGTTTAACTGTCTTTTGTGGATGCGTTGGAAATGTGTCATCATCATCTGCCTTGCTTTTTCCCAAATATGTTGGGGTAGGCTTCCAGTCTAACCGGATGCAGCTGAATACCAGTATTTTACTTGGAGCGACTGCCCATCTCACCTCCACATCCTAGTCACTAGGTAACACGATACCCCTTGATAAGACTGGTTGTCAAACTTTCGAGCTTCTGACAACCCGTAATGACTTGTAGCGGTTAGACCGCCACATACAAAAACTACGAAACAAAAAGACATGACGTCACACAATTCCTACATCTCGCAGTTAGAGTTTACTGAGCGAATAACATAGATAAGACTATCCGAAATCAACATATGGGCAGTTGCCCGCCAGACATAACACCCGTCTGGCCGGAGGATCCTCCCTTTTCTATAGGGTATGAGTGAACTTTACACCCTGTTCCTCATACCCCTAAATTGGTGACCCCGAGTATGAACGTCAACGCAGCCTTCGTGCAACTACTTCAGCGTGACGTCATCATCATCACTCTCGCAAGCTTTCGTGAGGCGAGTCACACAGCCAGCCAGCACCCACGGCTTCAACGGGTATCCTGACCACCAGCATGCAGCGAACGCGCATTCCTGGTCATCACCCTCAGCCACATCAGCAACCTTGGCACGGCACCTGCACTTCCGGCCGGTCTCACAAGCAGAGCCTATTCTACCCTCTCCTGGTCGACGCAAGCAGTCAGCCAAAAAACCCGGCGCTGTACCACATCCGACTCACTGGATGACGACGCAGCGCCTCCCCGACTCACTGGGGAATCACCGCAGACAGTTCCGACTCACCGTGAACTATGCGGCACCCGGTTCCGACTCACTGGAACCACAGCTGGCACTGTGAAGCATCGCAAGATCCAAGACTCAGCCCACTATCGACCTCCGGTCTCCGGAGGGGAGTGATGTAGCGGTTAGACCGCCACATACAAAAACTACGAAACAAAAAGACATGACGTCACACAATTCCTACATCTCGCAGTTAGAGTTTACTGAGCGAATAACATAGATAAGACTATCCGAAATCAACATATGGGCAGTTGCCCGCCAGACATAACACCCGTCTGGCCGGAGGATCCTCCCTTTTCTATAGGGTATGAGTGAACTTTACACCCTGTTCCTCATACCCCTTAAGACCCCTACCCCTAAAGACTGTCAAAGGTCAACAAATGACAGCCGGGACCAACGGCTTAACGTGCTTACCGAGGCACGGAGGGGTCTTGGTATGTAAGGATGGTCACCCATCCACGGACCAACCACGGCAAGGCTGTTATTACTTAGCTACGAGCTCCTGCTCCGAGGAATTTGTACAGAGAGAATTAAAATTTCGTTCTTTTCAGTATTTATTTACTCACAATACATAATACTAATGGAAGTACTTTGTAAAGATTTAAAGGCTTGCGTTTGTATTGCGAGGTACGGGACAACTGGGGTTCACTGCGCATGCAACTCCAACCGAATACAAAATGTCTCTACAATTGTCTATGCATGATTATTGGGTAATAAAAATATTGACAAATTTCATTTTTATCCGTCTACGGCGAAGCAAAAAGGAGGTTTAAGATTTTGACCGGTATGTATGTCCATCTGTTAGGTACCACATAACTTCTAAAATACTGATCATAATTTGAAAAATGAGGTATCGTTGGAAGCGTCTTGATCGTCCGCTGGTTATAGGTCATTATAATTTTGAATGTGTACAGGTATGCGACCACGGCTTTACCTTGACCATTTTTGTATCTATGTCTTAATTTCTGTCTGAAATATTTTCTTGTTTCATACTTTTTAGAGCATGATTTTTCAGTAGTCGGGTTTTAGTTTTTGAACTTACCTTTTCCTGAGATGATTTTAAAGCTATTCATGCTTCTTCGTAACCGTGAGAAGGGCAAATAATGTTGTCAAAATAAACAGATATTGCTATCTGTTAAGTTTATATTCAGAGTATTCGCGACAAACTCATTGATAACAGCACCGTTAACATTCTGATAAACTTCGTAGGTACATATTTCGCGAATGTGTGAAATCTAAAGTAAAAGATTAGCTGATATAAGTAAAATATATTACCTACCTAAATTCCTACTTAAACTTTGTATGTTTGAATGAACTCATTCACGCAAAAACGGCTGATCGGATGTGGATGAAATTTGGCACACCTGAATAAAAACATAGGGGAATTTTTATTCCGATAGTACAGTCCCTACCCAACATTGTCTGACCCCCCAGTATGTAGGTGCGACGCTCGGAACGAATTGTAAAGTCCCGCCCCATTTAAATAAAATATCATCTGTTAAGCCATTCTAATCATTATCTTGTTGTCGTTAAGGTTGAATGGCAAGAAGTATTATGTTTAGTGTTTACACTGCTACTATCTAATCGTTAATTTCGCACGTATTCAATAGGTTATTGTGGCCTCGCGGCGGGACGCTGGATTGGTGACGAACAGTGCTTGGGTTCGAATTCAACGTCCGCATAATAATTATTTGTTTTTTAAATGTTTTCATTTATGATTTCTATAATATTTCTTGCATTAATATATAACGGCCAATATGATTTTCGCCTAACAAACTTATCTTGTAAACAGGTGGGTAGATAAAAAATCTTTAAGTCCATAGAACTTACAATTACCAAGGATGAGTAGATTACGAAGTAAAACATATTTACTTTGTGCGGTAGATCGATACTAAAAATTATCTAAGTGACACTGGTCAGTCTACGCCTAATAGCAGTGACTACGCACAAACATTTTGTAAAACGTTTGACGTGAATCGTGAAAAGTGACATCAAAATTAAATCATTTTACTGAATTTGTTGGAAGTAACCAAAGCGTCATGTCGCAACTCAGTGATTTATACTAAATAAGTATAAAATTATATTTTTACATGAGCAGATTGATTGTTGGAATCAAAGAGATTGATCGTAGACTTAATATAGCGGTAAGTGTTTTAATATTTTATTTTACCGTTAAAATTGTCTAAATACAAACAGATTTTTTTCTAGACGAGTATAAGTATTTCTTACAACCGTGTATTTGGCAATTTTTCCATTACACTCACTCCTTACAAGCCTGCATGCTTCCAAAAATATTGATAAGCTTTTTTTTTTGTTTAAGTGAAATACGGTCAGGTTATGGCTAAGACGTTATGGAGACACTGGAAATATTCAACGAAATTGTCCAGGTGCAAAACCCATGATGTATAGTCCCGAATCCGACCGCCACCAGACTATTGTTGCAAGCCATGTTCAAAGTCTATGCCTATTCGCTGCTCAAGAAGGTGTAGGTAACAGTTATTAACTGGCCATCTAAAAGTCCCGATTTGAATCCCATAGAAAACCTATGGGGTTAAATAGTTTTAAATTGGGACCCATCCGAAGTGCGAACTAGAAACAATTTGGCTGAGAAGCTGAGATCGTGTCTTCGACATGGGAATACATGAGAGGAAAAGATTTGTGTTGGAACATGGTGTGCGGTATGCGTAGCCTAGCCGCTTACAGCAAGTAATAGAAGGAGATGGTGCGCCAATTCGCTATTATCTTATCTAGTATTATTTTATAAACACAATAAGTAAGTAAATGCTCAATTCAATGAATGCTAAACCATTAAAATGTTACAGATTCTGTTGTGATATTATTGTTATAAATGGAAATTCATTTTTCTATTTAATAACATGTTGATTCACTACATACCTATAGCTATAAAACTGTAAAACATTTCACAAATTAATCCATCTTCTCGTTAAGTAACAAACTTCGAAGCATTATAATAAGAATATTTTTTATATTTTTAAATGTTTTTTATATCTTTTTTTTTTAAGAAATATTTAAAAATGCAAATTAATATGTATATAAATGAATAAACGACATAATAATAAACCCATTTATTTCCAACAACCTTATAAAACAAAATTTCCTTATAATCTAGTGTGTAAACAAATGACATGCAAACTTATTTAATATAAACTTAGTTATCTGATGTTGGAACCCCTGTCTGGGTATAGGTCTCCTCCAGTTTACTCCAAATCTCTCTGTCCCTTGCTTTTATTTGCCATTCTTTTCCTGCCGTGGCTATGATGTCGTTAATCCATCTGTTCTTTGGACGTCCTCTGCTTCTTTTACCAATTGGTCCTTCCCATGTTGTGGTTTCAAGAGTCCATCTTTTGTCTCTGTATCTTCCTAAGTGCCCCGCCCAACGCCACTTTAGTGCTAAAGCATAATGCAGAACATCTATGAGCTTTGTCTTTCTTCGTATGTATTCGCTTCTTATTCTGTGACTTCTCCTTATTTTCAATATACTTCTTTCCATCGCTTTCTGACAAATCGCTAGTTTAGTCTTTATTTTGGTGTTGTATGTCCAAGTTTGGCAACCGTATGTGAGAGTTGGTAAGATGCAGGTGTCCATTACGGTCTTCTTGAGGTGAAGCGGGAAAGCGCCTTTTAGAATTTCTTTTAGGTTCCAGAATTTTTTCCAACTCATGTTCACTCGGCGTTCGACCTCTTCTTCTGCATTGCTGTCAGCAAATTTTATTTGTTTTCCTAGGTATATGTAGCTGTTTACGTACTCCAACGGCTTGCCATGCAGGCTTATTGTATTAGTGTTGCTGTTTGTCATTACCTTCGTTTTCTATTGGTTCATTTTGAGACCTACTTTTTCACTTTCTTCACTTAGTGAGCATATCATTTTCTCAAGTTTCTTGCTTGTTTCGGCGAAGAGGACAATGTCGTCAGCGAACCTCAGGTGTGTAAGTTGCCTCCCACAACAATGTATAATTATTCATTTTTAACTATGAGCATTTACTTACTTTATTTACTTTAAGTATATTTGAATGAAATAATAAAGATTTTTTCGTTACTTGCATTGATTTTGTTTTATTCCTATACAAACTGCCCAAATGACAACACATTTTTATCGTCTTAGTTCTTTAAAGAAATGTAAAAAAATTCAATTAAAAAAAACATTGTGAACAAAAAGCAGTATTAGATTTAACAGGTTTCGAACCCAGACAACGGCGTAAAGTAGCTAATCAGTCAGCCTTAATAACCATGATACCAATTCAACTCATATTGTTGTCTTCAAATTAGATGTTAGTTGTGATGCTAGACGCAATATTCTATAGAATTTGAACCATAAAATATAAACAATAAAGTTCATTATCGCAGAATCACAAGCGGAATTGGCTATTAAGCGTAGACAGCTAAATGTAGTGTTATTGACGCGCGTTAAGTTTTTTTTTAATCCACCCTCACCTTGGTTACTTTAAGTAGTTGTGTTTCATTTTAATACTCATTAGCCTTTAAACCTTAACGCCAACAAGATAATAATTAAAATAGCTTAACACCATGATTATCGAAATGTTCGAAGGACTACCTATTTCAATTTGCGATAAGGTTCAAATTCGCTATTATTCAAAGGGGGTTAGATAATGTTGGCCACAGACTGGTACGTTCCCGTTGAATAATCTGCTTTGAACGCGGACGAAGCCGCTGTCAAAAGCTAGTATAATATAAATAAAACTCTTATTTTTTGGAACCTTGACAGAAAACTTAGGTACCTACTTATTCAGATAAACTTTTACACAATTTGTTTAACTAATGATAACGATAAAGCGCAAATAGTAATACAAGAAGTAGAACAAAGAATAAATAGAAAATATATTCCTTGAAGACAATCACTATTAACAAGGGCAAACGTTTTCCCTTTACGAGAGGAAAAGCACTTAATTGGGTCGCTAGATATTACCTCGGAAAACGCTTTGCTGAAGTTACCTTTATAACTTTATACTTTGATACTTCTTTGAACTACTTAAATAAATACTTACTTTCTCAACATAAAAATATCACATAAATAAGTTACCACAATAGCTACTATTTTCATGTGTGTTCGAGGAAGATAAAGCATGTTATTTATTTTACAGCGAAGCCATAAAAGAGACGTGCGGTGTCGTAGTTTACATATTGTCTCCGAAACGACCCGATACGGAATTTATTTCTAGCCCTAAACAATATTAGGGCACCTGATCTTGATAGGGTCCCGATATTGAAAAGCCGGTATAAAAATGATGTAGTGTAAATCGGTTTTGTTTCCAATAACAACGAAGCTACCACTTCAAGCCAAGGTTAGGTAAGGAACACGTTTTGAGCTGAACAATTTGTTGCTAAGCGAGAAATTGTAACAATAAAGTATCCAATTTCTCTCCGACGTAAGTCTTTCGTATCTAGCGTAATTAATTCAATTATTCATTTTCTCTGAGCCGGCCTTCCAAAATCCTTAATCACCACTCCATTGGTTTATCCTCCAAAACATTGAGCTGTTTAAATTCAAGAGATACAACTTTTCACTTACGTCTCAAGTTAAATTAATGTTTATTTATACACTCTCTCAAATTTCTCTACTCTTATTTTGTCATACATATTTGTTAAAATGAACTCCAGGATATGTCAACACCCCGAGAAAATGGCGCTTGCAACAGCGTCGAAAAATCGGGACTTTATTCTTACAACAAAATATACGTGGCAGTATAAACTTAAAGGGGGATGCGCCAAGGTAGCCCGTGAAATTCAAATTTTCTTAAGTTTTTTGCAATTTGCAGGTCAATATCAGGTTGTATGTTGATCTAAATATGATTCGCGGTCGTATCAAATGTTTATTTATAGAATTATAATCATAAAAGTCATCAATACAACTCTATAAGTTTATGAAAGTGTATTGAATGACTATTTCATTAAATCATGACATTATTGCTAACTTAAGAAGTTGTATTGCTAATTCTAATGATTATAATTCTGTAAAGCCATATTTGTTACGGTCGCGAATAATATTTTAATCAACATACAACCTGACACTGAGCTGCAAATTGCAAAAAACCTAAGAAAATTTGAATTTCCCGGGCTACCTTGGCGCATCCCCCTTAATATAAAGGCGTAGAGTATTCTAAAATCAGTGAATAGGGATCGACACGTCGAAAAATCTATTAATCTCCTTAGCCTTTTTTCACAACTATGTTGGGGTCGGCTTTCAGTGTAACCGGATGCAGCTTTGCATTTGCGACCAGTATTTTGCATAGAGCGACTGCCTGTCTGACCTCCACAACCCAGTGACTGACTTACACGACTGACTGACTACGGTAAGACTGGTTGTCAGACTTTTGGGCTTCTGACTACCTGTAACAACTGTCAAAGATCGACGATTGACGGCTGGGACCAACGGTTTTACGTGCTTTCCGAGGTAATACCCAAGTAGCAGCAAAAAAGCTCTGTCGTTAACAAACTTTTCGAACGCCATTACTTTTTCATCAATTGCCTTCTTAATTACACTTTCTGGGGGCTTAAAAAGACCATTACTAAGGTTTATAGTCCTGTGTAGACCCAAATTCTAATCTGAACACACCAATCGATGGAAATGGAACAAAATAGAGATTGCTTTCAGGATAATGAAGGGGATTAAAAAGGGTCCAGAAATGTCCATGCAGCATTAGCCGTAATTATTATTATTGGTGTAAGAAAAAATATGGGAGACTAGCTTTTGCCCACAACTACGTCTGCATGGATTTAGTTTAGATTTTTATAAAACTCCGACACTGTATTTCGTAGGTAAATTGTTTAAAAAAAACTTCCTGAATTAGTCCATCCTCATGGTTCAAGCTCTGAATGATTGTTAATATCACCAACAGATATGAATATAGGTCTTCAAACTAAATATACCTACTACGTCATTTTTTGTTTATACATAATTATTAAACCTCTTAAGGGGTCATTTTACTCATAATTATGAACAACTTTCACTATGAGACCTAAGCTGGAAAAAATCCTGCTGTTCCCTACATTTATGTTCGCATATCCCGTCAAAATGTTGTGAACAGCAGATTTTTTTTTCCGCTTTGGTCCTATAGTGAAAGTTGTTCATAAGGATGAGTACAATGACCCCTTAACAGGTTTAGTATAAACAAAAAATATCGTAGTATAAAAAAATAGTTTGGAAAATCCAAAAGTGCACGCCTCATACTTATCACTCATTCATAAACGAAAAAGAAATTCAAAACATAGTTTAATAAAATCTATCAAGTGCGAGTCGGACTCGCACACGAAGGGTTCCATAATGTCGTACAAGATTTAACACTATGAATTTTTGTAATACTTTCGTAAAGGTAACAACAGAGGCGCTATAAAAAAACAAAGATTTGTAAAGAAATTGTCTAATTTTAATGAGAAAATGTTGTGTTAAAATATAGGTGTAGTGTATATTTCCCAGCATTCATTTCAATGTTACTAAATATATTGTCTATTGGAGTGTAGTTTTATCATGAGGTACACACATCAACACCGTCTAGGGATACTTTGAAAAAAGTCGATAAAGTTCTTAAACTCAAAAAATACTGGCCGGTTTTAAAATCTTGTGAAGAAAGTTTATTTTGTAGACCTTTTTGGATGATCGAAATAGTATATGCTGCCATGATAGTAGGTACTTACCTCAGAGTAATAACTTACTAATTTCATGTCATTACTCCGACTATTAAATAGTTATCTGTGGAATTTATAACGCTTAATATTAGCATGAAATACAAAATTATTACTTTAAGTTGCAGAAAATCGCCCATATTATATAAAATACGTTATGAATCGGCGTTTTTAGTATTTGTTGATTATAAACAGTATATGTTACATGATACACACAAGTTTCAAATTCCTAATTTGTTTAGTTGTTGAGATAGAGCTCGTACAAAAATGGTCTAAAACAGACAACTTCTACGGCCCCCTAATTCATCATTTTTGAAGACAAAAACAAATAAAAATTATATTTATTCTCTACTCGATGAGCTCTAGAAAATGATACCCCACATGCCAGGGTCAGATTATTTTTTTTTCAAAATTTAATTTTATTGTATGGCGACCCTTTAATTTTTAATTTTATTATTTGTTGCTCTTGCGACAATAGAAATGCTCAATCTGTGAAATTCTCAACTGCCTACCTATTACGGTTCATGAGATAGAGCTCGCTGACAGACAGACGGACAGCGGAGGCTTATGAATAGGGTTCCGTTTGTCACCCTTCGGGTATGGAACCCTAAAAATGAACAATTTATCACTTTTCATGAAGTCGTAATGTCAACGACTGACAAAGATATTTACTTGGCAGTTGCTAGGCAACTTGCGGACATCGAATCAAAGGTTGGAAATATTTAGTTAAAGATATTATATTTTAGTTAGTATTTTATTAATTATAATTAACCTACTTTGAATAAAAGAGCCATTTTCAATAGGGTTCCTTCTACGGCTGAAACGAATGTATAAAAAAAAAATTGACTCAATTAATTGATTTTATCGCAAGCTACAATGTTTTCAGGGTTCATAAATTGACGGACAGGAATTTTTTTCAACTATTTTTATGCTTTTTCCATTTCTGTTGCATTAAATCAATTGTTAAAAAGTACAGTATTAATCTCCATTTAATCATCTATACAATGGTATATAAATTAAGTAGGTTCTGTGTACTAGCAGGAGTGTAACAATTAAAACAGTTACAGAAATGGGGCAAAAATAATTTTTCGATCGTAGAGCACACTCTAATGCTTCGCATTACGAGTCGTGCAAAAAAAAAAACAAGATAAATGCGTATTCTTTCTTTCTTTAAATGTTAAGTGCGAACCGAGTATTTCCACTCAACGATCATTAGAATATTAACGTTACGTCTTCTTCCTGGTGGGCCTACATTTCAGCAGTTTTGCAGTGACAGACAGAGAGACACGTTCGTAGTTACAATTACCCAGTAAATATTTAATATTCATCTGATATTCAGTAGGTAAGTGATTAGTTTCGTACGTGATATAACGTGTGCGTTACGTGTGAATGGGTAATTATAGCTTTAAGAGGTGCCAATGTGGTTTTATAGCCTAGGGTGGCCGAATCAGGTAGTTAAATGGCTCTAAGTAAGTTCAAATGGTTGTGTGATCCTGGAAAATTACACAAGAGGGGATTCGTTTGGAGGGTGAGCGGCAGTCTTTCTGTGGGTCGATAATAATGTTAGTACCTATCATACATCTGTCTCTAGCTGTTGTTAGATAAACCACAGTTTTTCAGTTTTTTTCTTGTTTATTACTAGTTATTGTCAGTGACCTTGTCTCTGATCCAGGATAAAAAATAACCTATGTCTTTATCTGTGTGCCTTTGCGTGATTGAGTAATTAACAAACAAACAAACTCATTTTCCCATTTATAATATTAAGTTAGGATTATTCCTGGGCCGAATTTCACCATTGAAACTGCGTATCAACGTAACCTAATTACATGTGATCAACACATCTAACCAGCATTTAAGAGCTGTCAGTGTCAATATTCCACAACAATACTGACACTAAGAGCTCTTTAGTTTAGATTCAGTTTGACTAGTGAAATTCGCTTTTAGTCACGGCACAGTGAGAACAGCTAGAAACAGCAGTCATGCGACAATAATTTATCATGACAAAGTACCTATAGAGGTAATTTATTTAAGAGCGGACATACACGGGCAGCTTGAAGCAGTCAGGATCTACTGCTCCGAGCTGCGACTGCATAGTGAATAGTATTTTATTTACATAGATACATGGAATCGCTCGAGCAGTTGCGACTGCTCCGGCGGTCCGCAGTACGGTGAAATTTCATCGTGCGATCAAGCAGTTGCCAGGCATAACCTGACTTCTTGAGCCGTTGACTGTTCTCGCGCAGTTATGCCCTGCGCCTGCGCTCTTCATCCCACCTACGCGTCGCGCGCGCCTCCCGCCCGCTACTGATTAAATTGTGATTGATCTAATACTTGAAACGGACTGCTGCAGCAGTTATCAATGGCAGCAAAAACTGTTAAATTAATATCGGCATTTTTTTTCTATTTTTAACCTTTTGTTTTTCTTATAGATATTTTAATGCCATAAATATATTCTAGATCAGCTTAGTAGTTCTTAAAACCTATTTCACAATTTTTTTGCCAGCCGAGTTAGTCAAAGGCAGTTTTTTTATACCATTTAACTGGCTTCCAAGCACAACGATACAGCAGTTTTTAATGCTTCAAAGGAGTTAATTTTCCTTTTGCCACGTCTTTACTAAAATATACTAGCTTTAAACAGAAAACGTTTAAAGTACTTAGCTTATCTAATTTATTTTTAAACGTGAGGTAAGTTTACATAGCTTTTTAACCCATATATGCCCAGAACTTTCTATAACTCCGATTTTTATAATTTTCACATATGTTGTATATTGATAACCACAGACAAGGACTGTGAAAGTAATTTGTAATTTTCAGTTCTGAAAGTAGTTTTTTTTCAGTGGGTCGATAATGACCCTTTGGGCAGATAAGGTCGTACACTAGTATGGAGAAAGAATAATCAAAATAAAACAGTATTATATGCTATTCAGTCTTTATTATTAGTTTAGACAAGTAATATCCGGGAAGAACTATTAGGTAATTAAATTTGATAAGTAAGGAACATAGGATATAATATCAGATATGATATGAATGAAATTCTGCAAAGCATTGTCATGCAAATTGACTTCACATTTGTGGCACATTTTGACCGTTTTATTTTTACACAGCTCACATTTTCTAAAATAATTCGAAGAACTTTATAGGTTCACTTTCTTTGGTGAGTGTGAGCACAGCTCGTGGAGGCGGTGGTGACCACACATCTTGTCGGGGACGCAAATCTCGCTTTACCCATTTACGTAGCATGACGTTGCTCTATTGATCGCGACAATGATTCTGTGGAAAAGGGTCCACAGAATCATTGTTGGCCCTGGTAGGACGATCATTCAAGGAAGCCTGTTCATCAGGATACGCAATGATCGTCAGTTCTTCAACTCCTGGAGTTGACGGTTCGACAGGACGAGAATTTCGTAACCTGTGTGTGCTGGATTCGGATGCCGTCGAAATGGGTTCGAAAATTTAAGAACAACTAGCAGGGCAGACTAAAACCTCATCGATGGTGGTGTCACCATCATTGTCCTCTTCACTTCCTAGTACTAGCATTTCAGCTGGAGCAAATAACTGATGTCGGTTCAAGCGATTTATATTGTCACAGTCCTCCTCACCTGAGTCACCGTTCGATATGTATCCTCACAACGCGGATCAATGTATACATCGAAGCCCTGGACACCTTCCTCGTAGTCAAGTGACTCCAGGGCTTCGGCTATTTCGTTTGTAGAGAGCATGTGTGGCGGGACATGTAAAAGAAAAAAATATGATTATAAAACATGGTATGTGCCCACAGGGTCGTTACCGACCCACGAAAACGTTTCGATTGATTGTAATTAGAAAAATATACTTTATAAGCAATATTTACATCTATATCTCTAAAACACATATTCAATTTACTATAAATACAATTTTGTTAGTAAAACAACATAATATACACAAAATACTTACCTTTTTATGCGCTTGGTTGCAAACTTTTTCCAGAAATGAGCTTGTACGAACTTTCACTAGCACTTGTCATTTGAAATGATTGTAAAGTAGAAATTATATTGAGCTATACTTCAAAATGGTTCTTTTGATTATCAAAAGATGACATTATAATAAGAATTGATTCATAGGTTCGCGGTCAGGATGCATCGGAAGTAATCAAGTACTTTTGGGTCGTTATCGACCCCTTGGGCATATATGGGTTAAAATAAGATTACATTAAATTCATTTTGAGTTGATGAAACACGTGATTCATTGGATTGCTGTTTAGGACGTGATGCCTGCAAGTTAAGTATATAGTATATAAAGAAGTTATTATAGTTTTGTATAACATAGATATGAGCGTGCAACTTGGTAGTGGCTATACAGCTACGATTGTCTTAGTTAATTGACTCAGGCGTGACTTTGCGGAAATCCATTATAAAATACAATAGACGATGTATATTTAGTAACTTAATCCGCTTAACTAATCGAAACGAACGAGTTAAGCGGATTAAGTTACTAAATATACATCGTCTATTGTATTTTTTACGATTGTCTTATTTAAAAACTGCACGCCCCTCTACTAAAATTTCGATACAAGCATTTGAAATGTGTGCGCAACAAGCAGTAGAGGAGTGTGCAATTTTAAATTGGACGATATCTACTCCCTATTCAGTTGTTCCTACCGTGCCTGTAGCTACGCGTGGCAACGATCAGCTACGTGGGGTTCCGAGCACCTACGCGCCGCTACGAGCGGCTACGCGCAGCTACGTGCGGCTACGCGCTGCTTCGCTTCTACATACAGCTATGCTCCTCGCGAAGCTACAATCCTACGCGCAGCTACGCTTCTACGATGCATTTGATACTCAAAAACAGCGTGCACAGTTGAGTATCTCATAGCTACAATGCTACCATCGAAACCGGAAAATAGCGGTATTGTTGACAGAAATAATATGACAGTAGTGTTTTCCCAAGGCAACTTTTACACAAAGAGCTTTGAAGCTACAACTGCGGTGGTTTTGAAGCTACACATCTATTCTACGATGAATTTGGAGTTTTCTAACTGCTCTGATACTGTTCGTTGTTCGTAAATTCGACTACATACGAGTACTAGCGGCAGTTTTATACTGTTGTCTCAGTTCTACATTCTAAAAAGTCTTTGCTTGTACTGGAGACTATTCTCGCTTATCGAACACCGTTTTAATTCCAAGTATAACCGGGGCTTTCTCCAACACAGAAACCCAATTACCTTGAGTTCGACCTGAGGATTTAACCTCAGAAGCTGTACCAAGAAACCGTGCGACTATTACCAGATCAATGAGGCGTTTGGCCTTTAATAGGACCTTAACTTTTACGAGCATTCTGGCTTCCGATACTAAAAGAAAAATCTTAAGGCTTCAGATTGATTAAAGTAGGTATATAGGTAGGTAGGTTTAGATCAGACTACTAATGAAAACAACCCTTATCATGAAGTGGGTATTATCAATGGTGACTACGGCGAGGGGATAAGCAGGAAAGTCTTCTAGCAGAAAAAAAAACGAAGATCAACTTTTGTATAATATTTTGAACCTTTACGCCATTAGTACACCTCTGCCGCAAAACCGTAGCAGCGAAACCGCAGTAGTTCAATTCAACTGGCTCGCATCATGTTCCGCTACTGGAGTTCCGCTACTCGAATTTTGCGTAGCGGAACATGACGCGAGCTAGTTGAATTGAACTACTGCGGTTTCGCTGCTACGGTTTCGCGGCGGAGGTGTGCTATTGGAGTTAATCAAAGGGGCAAAACACGTTTTCTTAAACATGTTTGGAAATTCTAGCATTATCTTAACAACCTTCTTTGAGATAAATCGAAATTGCAGTACTGGTCGAATACATGCGAGCGGCACCCGGCTATGTTTGTATGAAATTCCATATCTGTCATGTTTAGCGGCCAAATAAATTACTATGAAAACTCATAACTGCAGTAGTGTTATTTAAAAAATTGGAACGAACTTTTTACTTCAACACATGGCAACCAAGGAGGTAATTTATCAAATATTTAAAATCAATTTGGTTTGCAAAAAGAACTGTTTAAAGTAAAGAAGAAACAAAAACCGTAATGGCGCGTAATCGTCATTGATTCTGGAATTTATAATTAATTTACTTAGTTTGAATTTCCGCGCATTATTTGAGAAAAACACTATACAAGCCTTGGCCACCACCAGGCAATGATGGACTCACGCATGTGTGCCTCGGCTTGTCCTCGGCCCACATTTTTACTATCAATGCCCTTGTTGCAGACCGCGACAGTAATGTACTGCATAGATGCATATTTAATTATTTATGTCGGTGCCAAGCATTATCGTTGTTACTGAAACTACCAAGTAATTTCTATACAGGGTGGCGATTTAGTGACCTGCATCCGACAAGGGGGTGATTTCGTTTTGAAACACTTATAAAGAAGATTCGTAAAAAAAAAACTTTTCATAAATGAAACGAAATAGTCTGTAAATTGTTGTATAGGAAATTTATTTATTTTTTACGAATCTTTGAGTTTCATGTTGAAAGTTGATTAGTATGACAGGTAGAATAACCCCCTTGACAGGATATAGGTGTCTAAATCGCCACCCTGTACAATTTATAAACATTACGTTGTGTAATTTTACAAGGTACATAAATAGTAAAATATTGTATATCTACTTCTCAGAGATTTACTTCATCAAGAATTTCGTTTGAATGTAAATTGATAGTGAAGACTTGAACATTGTGTTGAACAAGAGATTCTACAGTAACTTGTAATTACAGACACGCGTCGTCACGTACATACATCACTAAATTGAATTCTTCGAACAAAATAAAGTTCTGAACACGTTTTGAATTAAGTTCTGAATGTTTTTAAGTGTTTTACAAGCCTTTTTGTCTGCATGCCAATACTTTTAAGTTTGTTGGAGCTCTTAATACTTATCTCTGCTTAATAAATATCTTAAATTCATTCATTCACTGACAGACAACGCACATCCTAAACCACTGGAGCTAGAAGAATGAAACTTTGTACAAGAGTTCTTTATAATAATGAAAGTGAGCAATACAGCAATATTAAAAAAAAGCACCCACTAAAAGGGTGAAATAGCGGATAAAAGATTGTATTGAAGTTCGTGATTTTTGCCGATGAGAATCCCATCGGGCACTTAGCCTGTATAAGTCACAATGTCTGTAATAAGTCAATATTAACCTAAGTATGTTTTCTCATATGAAACCCTGTCATTATCAATAGCGGATGGATGTCTGACAGATGGCCGATGGAGCCGAAAGGTTCAGGAGTAGTGACCGAATACCGGAAGACATACCGTTGGAAGGTGGTGGACCGATGACCTGGTGAAGGCCGCAAGAATTCGCTGGATGCGAGAAGCACAAGACCGGTCAAAGTGGCGGTGCTTGGGGGAGGCCTATGACCAGCAATGGACTTCTTTCGGCTGAAATGATATTGGATATCTACGGATCACATAAATGATAATAAATCTTCGTCAGAAAAAATGGGATAAATAAACAATACATGCACTACTCCAAAATGAAAACTCGCTATTGGCTAGTTAAATATTGAAGTGCACTGTCTCAACACATAACAAGATTGCTCGCAGTTCTAGAGATGAAATCAAAATTTACGAAAATAAAATATAAACTCGAAGGAAACTGAGCAACTTTACAGCAGATCTCAAAATAAATCCGTCTGTAAGGTACCTGTTCCTCTGCCGACAAACAGCGAAAAGGAAACAGAGATAGCAACTAGAAATGAGTTAGCGAGCAATGATCAGCGAGTGTTCTGCCCGCCAAGCGAGTGTCGTATCACTTTTTTTTCTCTTGTGAATGGCATCTCACAGGTCAATCTAGGAGGTTGTCGGCTGCTTAACCGGACTTTCTTGTGCGTGCCTCAATAAATTAAGGCCTCCGGGCAGGGCCTAAAACTCATAAACTAAGTGACTTCACGCTAAGGGCATCCCCTGTGGGGTACGGACCTCTGCTTACGTTCACATAAAATTATAATTAATGTATACAAGATATTGTAAAATATTTTAAAAGTCCATAAAAAAAATAGAATTGATTCTAGTCGCCCCTCCCAAAAGTTAGTTTTCTTATGGAGAAGAATAGGCAAGAAACTCCACCGTTACATGTCTTGACTTCCGACTAGAATCAATTTTATTTTTTTTATGTGCTTAATTGAAATAAATTATTTAATTTTGACTTTTACTAAGGGCGTCGTGGACAGCAAGGGCGGCAGGCAAATGCTGGTCGCATTGCTGAGCGAGTTTTTTTTTATACCTCGTATCGCTGCGGTAAACTAGTGGAGGGTGGATTATAGCCGGCAGTGTGAACAATCAGTGAACAACTATTAATATAAATCTTTTACCGACACGGAAACTACATCTACGAGTTCTAGAGTGAGAAATTTGTCGATAGCTAGTCGTTCCTCGTCAGCGGTGGGACTGATGCCTAAATTCGTTTTAGTAGTAAAACTAAAGAAATTGAGTTATGAAACAGCACTAAGATTTATTGTGACGCCTTATGGCATTCCTCGCTTTATATCTAGTAATAAAAAAACTGACCTAATTCCCCCAGCCAGTCTTAATCCTTTGCGTTGCTTATTTTGAATAACTTATTCAGATTTAATGGCCCTGAAATATCTCTAAATCTTGAGATAGCAGTAAAATAAATTATAGACTGAGGAAGAGTGCTCCTCCATTTTGTTTATCTACAATAACAGATTACTTGGTATTCATTTCTTTGAGTTAAAAGCAAATGGAGCGTTTTAAAAGTTGATGGATTTCTTTTGCAGAGGTCATTAGGAGTTTGTTTTCTTTGTAGTTCCACAATGAACCGTACAAAAATGTAGTTTTTAAACGAGTTATAGATTTCCAAATAATATCCCCTGGATTATATGAATACTTAAATACTTGTTTGTTTTTATAGCAACTACCTACCTTATCATAATTTTAGTTACCTATCACATAAATCTAACGCGCAGTGATATATTAAGTGCAGTAGCAAAATTCTCATATTTATTTAACGTAGATAGTTTAATAACGTGCTAGTGCTAAACTCATAATGAAAGCACCAAGTACTAAAATAGTTTCATACATATTAATTACCATTTAAATTTTATGATTCGCTGTTTTCTGGATAACTGACACCAGTCATTTAAAATTCGATTTATTTGTTACTAGCGACCTGCCTTGGTCTGCACGGTTTTAACGAATTAACAAAATATCGATACTTTATTAAGGCTCGTGCAGACCGGCGCGACACCAGTAATTATTCTACCAAGTTCTCTTAGAAATTGTTTTATTAGAGTCGCGTCGCGCCTGTTTGGTGGGAGCCTTTATACAGGGTGGCAAGATATCAACCATCGACGCGAAAACTGTTACCAGGGATTCAGTATATGAATCAGAACCCCAAGCGTTGAAATTATTCAGCTGTTATTAAAAATTAATCTGCTATTTCATATAAAAATAAAATAAATAAAATATTTCATAGAAAAGTGTAATACCTACACGGTCAAAATGTATGGAACAGTAGTTTTTTTTTTTAAATAACTGACATAAATATTACGTCTGCTGTGCTGAGTTTCGCCAGCTAATTTTATTTGACCCTGTAGATATAGATTTTGCCATTTCTTCAGGTTTCACTGAAAACAAATAATCCGTATCATTCCTTTAAAAAACTACAACATACGTTTTACGAAAGCTATAAAACGTCCACCCTTTAAACTGCCTCAAATTACAGCGGGAACGGCCTGGATTTCGGACATAAGGAAGCAAATAACTTTAAGGAAACGTCCCATGTCGTCCATAAGACGTTTCCTTGCGTATTTCACATAGCCAGGCCCCCATCCGTCTCCCAATATGTTCCCGTAATGTTACGAGTTTCGTAATTTGATTCTGTTGAAATATTAACACAGAAAATTTGCGACGGAAGATAAATGGCGTAGAAGAGGGGAACTCTAAACACATTTGTATCATTGTCACTGTGTCTTCTATGTAATAATCACATAGTGATACGACCGACCTGTTGAACTAGTACATAATTAATTTGGTCTTACTTACATATATGAACTAGATTAAATTTTCAATTACGTGGAGCAACTCATAACGGTTTATTAATGTGTGTTGAGTCTAGAACGGGCTGCTTAGAGTTTTAATTTGAATGAATTTTGGTAACAATTTTAACTAAACTGATGAGTTTAGTTAGTGGTTATGAAATCTGGATATTGCACGACTCATAATGCGAAGCATTAGAGTGTGCTCTACGATCGAAAAAAAATTTTTGCCCCGTTTCTGCAACTGTTTTTATTGTTACACTCCTGCTAGCACACAGAACCTACTTAATTATATACCATTGTATAGATGATTAAATGGAGATTAATACTGTACTTTTTAACAATTGGTTTAATGCAACAGAAATGAAAAAAACATCAAAATAGTTGAAAAAAAAATCGTGTCCGTCAATGTATGAAACCTGAAAACATTGTAGCTTGCGATAAAATCAATAATTGAGTCATTTTTTTTTTAATAGATTCGTTTCAGCCATAGAAGAAACCCTATTGAAAATGGTTCTTTTATTAAAATAGTTTAATTATAATTAATAAAATACTAACTAAAATATAATATCTATGACTAAATATTTCCAACCTTGACTTGACGTCCGATGCCTAGCAACCGGCAAAGTAAGTATCTAAATAAATAGTCTTTGACATTACGTAAGAATTACGAGGTTAGAAATTTTACCCACATTGATGGGTAAAAAAGCAGTCAAAACATACTTCATGAAAAGTGATAAATTGTTAATTTTTGTTAGAAGCTATGTTTTGCATTTCTCTTTCGTTTATGAATGAGTGTTATGAGGTGTGCACTTTTGGATTTTGCAAACTATATTATTTTATTTTTGAAATTCGAAGGCTTCATCGATAAAATTGACGCGAAGGATTGGTCGATAGTCGATACCGATATTAATGGCGTTATTTTCGTGTTGATTCTAACTTGTAGATAAGATTACCTATTATTATTTTAATGCAGTAATTTATAATGCTGATGTTCGAAATTGTATATAGCAGAAACAAAGAAGAATAAAATGTAAGTATTAGTTTAATGCAGGGGTCGGCAACACGCGGCCCGCGGGCCGCATGCGGCCTGCGACTCTCCTCCTTGCGGCCCGCGACAGTTTTGTAAATGAAAGTCTTTACCTTAGTAAATAATAACACTATGCGGGCGCAACGTTTAAGCGAGCGAGCATTGATAAAATGAAAGACGTTTTAATACAGCTACAAAATCTGTTAACGACAGATTTGGTGACTTGAAGCAAACTGAAGATTTTGCAAACCCTTTTTCATGTGATATTGAGGATGTACCGAGTCATTTACAAACGAACGTGAATGCTCTTCAATCTAATGACAACCTCAAAAACTGTTTCTGTAAAATCAATGATCTTGTTAAGTTTTATGGCAGCTTGCCATCTGATTTTGACGAACTCAGCAGTCATTTACAATTATTGGCAGTACCTACTTACTTATGCGAACAAACTTTTCAATTCTCAGTTACAGAAAGAAATTATAAATGCTTCGCGTCTCACAGATGAGCATTTGAGAACCATTCTAAGAATTTCAACTACAATTAAATAGGAAGCAACTATAGAGATAGATAATAAAAATTTTAAAAAAATATATGAACAAGTGCAGCCCGCCTCTACCTCATTTTGCCACCATGTGGCCCTTGCCTGCTAAAAGGTTGCCGACCCCTGGTTTAATGTACTAAAATGATTAGATTATTAATTATGGGACACAGTTTCCCTGGAATCTTCATAAACACGATGCAGGCTATCACTATGTATGAATTTTGAAGTCGGATACAAAAGAAAAAATTTGCTGTTTCATACAAAAGTGCAACACCCGGTCAAAATACAACTTACAACAAAACAACTTAACAAAATACGACTTAAAACACAACAATACGACTTTAAATGTAAACACTGGCAAAATTAATGCGTTAAAGGAAAAATTTGAAACTACATAATAATAATATAAATAAATTCTTATATTGAAATTAAAAAGAGTGATTTTTTCAAACAAACTAAATAGTATCTAGTGATGAACCGACTATCGGTTTTAATGTTCAACAAACTATGGTAACTAAACTATTGGATTTTACAGGGTGGCGATTTAGTCACTTGCATCCGTCAAGGAGGTGATTTTACCTGTCATACTAAACAACTTTAGCTATGAAACGTATAAACTTACGAGTCGTAAAAAAAAACCTTTCATACATGCATCGAAATAGTCTGACTATGGTTGAATAGAAATTGTTTTTTTTTTCACTCTTCCGATTTGAGTGTCATAGCGAAAGTTGTTTAGTATGACGGGTAGAATCACCACTTAACGGATGTAAGTGACTAAATCGCTGGCTAGAGAGGCGCCACGGCGTCCTCATCTTCCCCCTGACGCAGGTTCTCACCAGACACGGTTGTTTCGGGAGGTTCCCATTTCGCATAAGGCGGGAGGAAACGCCCGGTTATCACCATTGTGTGGATCGCCCGGATGACTCGGTGAAACATACCGTGGAGGTCTGTTCTTGACTTGGCTTGAGCGGAGCACCGCCGTGTTTTCGTAGAGGCGATAGGCGGCGGTGACCTCTCGCGTCCAACCCTGGTCCAGGCTATGGTTCGGAGCGAGAGAGCATGGCAAGCCATCACCTCCTTCTGCGAAGCAGTAATGCTCGCGAAAGAGGACGTGGAGTGCGTGAGGGAGAGGCATATTTCGCGCTCTCACGCCCCTTGCCGCCGCAGAAGACGCCCTGGGCGTCGCGAATCGTGGGGTTGCATGAAGTCCTAAAGGGAGACCATGGCCCCTGGAAACGTACAGGCAAGTGATGGAACGGGGGTGGGTTATAGTCAGTAGGAGTCTGACACGCCCTTCCGCTTCGCCCAGAGCGGGACAAGTTATTTGATGATATACAGCCCAAAAAAAAAATTTATGACTAAATCGACACCCTGTATTTGATACAATTTTTGTAGGTAGACAGGAAACGTCATTACATTACGAAGTTTTATTTAGCACCTTTTGTATAACCTAAACATTTTTGTTGCTGTTGTCACAATCCTACTTAACGACACTCTTTAGAATCAAGCTGGTAATTTAACTGTATAAATCCATGTTATCCATGCATTACTCACCCAGTACTAAGAGTTTCTACCCCCTAAGTCTTCCCAGACACGACCAATCTTTTATGAAGCAATAGATTACATTGAAATTGCTTGTAAACAGCTTACGGACGAAGGCTATTTTCAAGCTAGTTTATGTCGGAAAACAGTGTTTATTACTCGGATAGAAACTAAGCTTTATGATCTTCAATAATTTTATAATCTATCTATTATCGTACAGTCAGGGAAATTAATTGTTTATCACACACACATAGACTTCGTCAATTTGGCTTTTAATAGGTAGTCATTTTATACGGACAGCTTAGACAAGACAAGTTGGTATATAGTCAATTTGCCAAAACAATTTACGTAAAATATTTTAATTATTTCTGAAATTGATTTGGAATGAGGGCTGTCGTTAGGAATGTTATGAGTATAAATATTGTGGATATACGAGCAGTGGTCGCCCAGTGGTATCGGCCCCGACTTACGAGTTGTAGATCATGGGTTTGAACCCAAGCAGGCGCTTTACTTTGTGTGAATAATTTCATCACCACTGCTCTCAAAACGGTGAAGGAAAACATCGTGAGGAAACCGGCATCTCTTAGAACCAAAATTCGAAGACATGTGAAATCTACCAACTCGCACACTGGGCCCGCGTGGTGGATTACGGCCCACGGGAACATTAATAGGCTGATTATGTATGTATATATAATATGGATATACGAGTAGGAGAAGACTAAAGAAACGATGGATGGACTGTGTGGAAGATGATACGACTAGAAAGGGAGATCTACTATTTACCGAGATAATGACTAATGGAGAAGTATGGAAAAAAAAACACATCGCCGACCTCAAATAAATTGGTATATAAGGGAAGGAGAATGATGATGATGATGATTCAAATTATTTCTCATTAAATGTTGATAAATTCAAAAGTATGTTTTTAAAACAGGCTGTATTTATGTAGATACCTATTTCAGCCGAAAGAAAATTAATTCATTATACATAATTGTACGACAAGAGTCTCTTCAATTAATGAAGGAATCCTTGAAGGTTAAAATAGATTTATAATTATTATTCCACATTATATGCTTATAGAATAAGATGATCTCACAACATTGATTAATTTTACTTTGTGTGTTCAAGTACTTTGAAGAAAGGTATAATGAAAAGTTGAAATGTTCTTCTTATACAAGTTTACGTTTTAGTGGTTTTATTAATGGCGTGAGTAATTTTGTACACAAAAGGAATGGGTACTTGCGTAATGTAAATTATGTATTTTTATTATTACTGGTAAAATACATTCATGTAATATGTTTACGTAATCAAAAGAAAAGAAATCTGATCTGTAAGATAAAATAATTATATTATAAGTAGAAAGGTATAGCATTCATCTTAAGATTATATTCTACTAGTTGCGCCCCGCGATTTCACCCGCATAGGTCTCGATCCCGTGAAAATATCGGGTTAAAAAGTATTCTATATCCTAACCCAAATGGTCTACCCATGTGCCAAATTTCATCTAGAACCGTTCAGCCGTTTTAGCGTGATAGTGTAACAAAAATACATGCAAATATACAAAAATCAAATCTTTTCTTTTTTTTGTATTAGATACTCAGTCGTCAGTTTGACAGTAGAGAGGGGCTCGTGGCTAATGATAACAGCCGCACTGGTCAATCGAAGGTAGCAACGTTAGCCGCGGTCGGTTCGTAGATGGGTGACCGTCCAGTACATACCGAGACTTCAAACGTGTTTTCCGAGGCATGGCCTTGAGCACGAGCACGTTAAGCCGTTAGTCCCGGCTGTCATTAGTAGATCTTTGGCAGTCGGGGTAGTCAGAAACCCAAAAGTCTGACAACCATCCAACCAACTGGATTGAGGAGGTCAGCCAGGCAACTGCATTTTCCCAACATAATTGATTGATATTGACTTAGTCCTCAGTTAAAATACACGAAAAGGCTTATTTACATTTGTTGTCCTCTAGAAAGAAAAACTTACCTTCCCATATTCAGATATCTAAAGGATGCTATCAAAAAACGCTGAACCGAATTTATAGGTAAAGGCATTTTCATAAAAAGGGTATCGATTCAAAACATCTAATACCCTTCTTTGGTAAAAAACAGGACTATTCCCAATACACAGTTTGCATTTCCACACGTGGCGTTTTTTTTTTTCACTGATAGGTACTATTAAACGTTTTCTCCAGTCTTAGAATAAAATTTTCTTTCCCAAAGTATTTTGAACTCTGTCGTTTGGAAAATAAGATTAAATATCTATTGTGGAGGTCCTAAGATAAGGTTTTCTGAAGTGAAAGAGGTATCAAAGGGGGAACGTTTAACAATAGGAGAGGCGTGTATTGAATGTCACATTTTGTATAGGTGACACAAGTTGTAAGAAAGTGGCTGAAAAGCTGTTGTATTATAAGGCTGCACCCGTTCAGAGGGTGTGATCGAGTTTGTATACTCTAGGGTTATTTTGTGAAATAGAAAATGATTTTGCATCTTGTTTTTGATATGCTAGTGTGAAATTGTGAACGCAGAAATATATGGAATATTGTTGAATGCTTTCTACTAGAGATGTTCTTTTGTTTTGGCCTATTGTAGAGAGGCCGATTAGTCGGCCAAGCATCACGATGAAGAAGAAATAATTACTTCGAATTAGGTCGAAGATCTGTAAAGATAGTTGTAAGAGGTAAATACATAAGTAAAAATAAAACTTTACAAGTAAGTAATTTTAGGGACTGATTACCAAAGAGAAGTATGCTTTACATTTCAAAATGTGTAAAACTGATTCTAAATTATAAATATTAATTAACAATCAAGCTTTTTATTTAACGTAATTCCTCATAAACATTTTATTGAGAAATAAATACAAAGTAAGAAGCCGGATAGTCCGCGCTCTTTGCCGAATAGTCGCCGACTAGTCATCTCTACTTTCTACGTATATTCCAAAGGATCCTGGCAAAGAAATGTCATAACATGGAAAACTCATTGGTAGCGAATACCCCAATTTCGTAATACTTTCAATAACAATCTGAAGGATTTTGAAGGAAATTCCTAATCGAATGTTGTTTAACAGTCAAAACTAAAGGCATTGCCATTGTAGTCTCTTGGCCACGACATCACCGCTCGCGCGACCTTCGTCTTGGGTCTGCGACCATGGCGACAACAAATGTGAGAAGTTATTTAGAGCTTGTCATGAGTCGCTGCGGTGTGATTTGCAGAGAGGAGAGCAGCTCGGGAACATTCTAGCGCCGCCCGCCCCGCACCGTAAGACGCACCGCCCTATGTCGTGGCCCTGGCCTAAGTGCGCAATCTACGCACGTGTTAGATAATAAAGGTGGGCACTATAAGTGTACATAGAAATTACCCAAATTTATTGATTACTTATGAATGTTCTTATGACTAAGTTGTGTAGGGGAATATTTTCATGAAATAAAGCACATAAAGACAAGGCTAGACGTATATTTAATTAGACTTGTCAGTATTAAATCAGAAAGCTAGTTGTCCGTTCCAAATCTAGGTCTTCATGGAGAAAAAGGACAAGAAACTCCATGGGAACAGTATTACAGTGTTCTATTAACACAATTCTCATAATTCCATAAATTATCGTTATCTTAAAAACAGTTTATTCAATGTCTTGGATTCAGAATAATAGTAATAGCAATATTATAAAAATAGCAATATTGGCAATAATATACCAACATAATCATATTAAGCAATAATTACAGTATAATATCAAATTACTTAACTTACGTGACACCTGGGTGGTATATTCTACATAATAACGGCACTAGAACCAACGAACTGAACATCTACCGAGCAACTGACTATTCGATCACTAGATTCGGTCCGCACAGCTCAAAAGCCAAATAGAAACTGACCCACCGAAAGCGGGTCTTTTATAACATCGATTCTTGTAAACAAGGTGGGAGATCACCCCATCTTGTTTGAAACGTAACAGTCGCTTGAAACAGTTTGTTATATTTAAATAACAATATAAAGTCTAAGATATACTAAAGACTCGTGAAAGAACATTACTTGTCGTTATGATTTTGTTCTCGTCGTTAGCTGTAATAATAATCGTCATTTATTTTCGTTGCTTATAATAATAGTTAGTATGTATGTATCTGTGTATCTATTATATAGCATTTATCTGTGTATCTATTATATTATATTGTACTTATATAGTTTTTATGTGCACCTAAGACAGCCCCATTTTATATCCAGAAACTCACTGTCCATTCCAAGGTTGCCTGGAAGAGATCGCAGTAAGCGATAAGGCCGCCCATTGTATATTTTGTAGTGTATTACTTTTTCTTTTTGTAATGTGTTATCTGGTGTACAATAAAGTATATATAAATATAAATAAATAAAGGTCTCATTAAATATTACTCGATAATTAATAGACATAATATCTAAATGAATTTTACAAGTTAAGTATAATTTTTAGGTAAACACACTACGTAGTCAAATGAGCTACTTCTACATTGGTCTCAAGCTTCGTAAGTGTGACAGATGTCACTATACAACAACCAATATTTTAATGTTATAATAACCTCAAAATAAACTATCTATCACACGCAATTCTTCATTGGAGATTATGGTGTCTACAAAATTGAAAGGACCACCTAGAAACTATAAGGCTGCCTGTCCACTGGAGCGGAGAGGAGAGGGGCGGAGCGGATCTGTGCCAATATTAACCAATGGAGTTGCATAAAATCTCCACACCGCTTCAGTAGACAATGACAAGGAGCGGAGATTTTATGCAACTCCATTGCCTGCCTGTTCGCAAACGAACTAGTTTAAAAATTCATACAAAACCGCGTAGTGGAGAAACGGAGCGGGAAAACGGAGTAGAGAAGCGGAACGGGGAAGCGGAGCGGGAAGCCGCCGTCATTACTGGTCGCGTGAACTCGATCTAGCTCCGCACAGCCCGCAACTCCGCCCCGCTCCCTCGCTCCACACAGTCGCGTAACTCCGCTCCGCTAACTCACTCCGCATCAATTGACAGACACTGTCCGCAACTCCGTTTCACTTTGTTGGTCTAGTGATCACAAGCGCTACTGCTGAGTATTAGGTACTGGGTTCAACTCTTGGGTCGGGTAAAGTGGTATTGGGTTTTTCATCTCGAATTTCTCAGTTGTTCCCCGGAGTGTGGGTTTGCGCCCGGTTGATGACAATAGACTGATAGAAGAAGAGAGAAGCCCCCTGTCACATGGGACTTAAACATAACTGGTGAAATGTGGGTGCACTATTAGGTGCACCTCTGCTTAACCCTTCAAAGAATGGAATACAGGCGTGATGAAGATCAACAGGAACACCTAGAATCTATAAATTTAGATTGCTTAATAATAATCAAACCACTATTTAACCACTAACTAATCTACACAAAAAGGTGGTTATTATTAGTTCTAATTTTAAACATTCGAGTTATCAAAAGCAATATTCCAAATCTCCGAAATTCTCAATCATAATAATTCTCAACTCGAAAATTAAAACTTTAACAATTAGGTATACCACTACCTTACGTAGGTAGGATACAGTCGGCAAAAATAACCAATGAGAACTGAATCTTCTCTTTCTATTACGTGTGGTTAATGTATAACCAGCCCCCCAATTACGCAATGCACGATCAATTTTAAATTGAAACCAATTGAAAAAGATTGCCAGTCCATTGCTTCATAAGTTCGACAAAAAAAATCTGCTAATTTTTTTGTCGAACTTATGATTTCAATTTAAAATTGATCGTGCATTACGTAATTAGGGTGCTGGTGTCAGATATTCTGGAATAGGCCTAGTAATTTTGATCACACAATTGATTTATTTAAGGGAAAAAAAAGGAAAAAGTTGTACCTTCCTACTATAGCAATCCGCCTGTTTCGCGCGGTTTTAATGACTTGACAGAATATCGAAATTGTTTTATTATGTTCATAATTTAATATTAATGTATTCTACACATAAACCTTTCGGAATAAAGTCTCTAAGTGATGATGAAAATCGCATCAAAATACGTTGCGTAGTTTATTAGAAAAACGCAGTCACATTAACAGAGACACGAAAATCGACTTCAATTTATAATACCTAATAATGATGGTTAACCACAAATATCGAAAGTTATTAAAAAGAATGAACGCATTTTGTAAAACAAAACGATTCAGCGCGAGTTCGATCCGGTTTTCAGTGTTTAAGCATGTGATATGTTTGATTGTTTCAATACAAAAAGGGGCAAATTTTAAATGAACTCAGGGAAATTAATTGCTAAGGAAATTGACTAGCCACTTCTTTACCTATTATTTAAATCACAACCGTCATTGATTAACAGTTGTAAGAAATGGCTATAACAAGGCAAATTGACGCAGGATGTCAATTTGCTTAACAATTAATTTTCGTGGCTGTACCTATATAGGGACAAAAATAAACTTTTGTTGCTGACCATACATAAATTAAATTAACAATAACCATTTCTACGAATCAAAGTTAAATAACCTAACAAAGGGATTCTATTATGTGAACAGTGGCTGTGTTGATTTTGCATACTAAACGGATAGCAGTTTTGCCTGATCCGAATTAAAGCGTGGATTAAAATATACGTGTTTGAGCTAGGTTCTTATTTAAGGCGTGTATGCACTAACGAACAAGAACATGGTGAACACGAACATCGAACACTTTGTTCGCGTGTACCACTAATGACCATCAATCACTGTGTTCGCCAAAAATGTTCGTGGCGATCCAATTTCGAATCCATGGCTTCTAAAGAGAGCTCGGTTTAGCGCGAACACTAGTCAAACTGTTTCGTGTTCACTTTGCTAATTTACGTCCATGATGTGTTCCATGATGCTCGTGTTCACCATATTTTGTTCGTTCGTGCGTACACGCCTTTAGAGAAGACAAACAAAATTAGTATCTACTAGCTTGGTTCTGAGCAGTGGTGGCCCAGTGGTATCGGCCCCGACTTACGAGTTGTGGGTCGTGGGTTCGAACCCAAGCAGGCGCTTTACTTTGTGTAAATAATTTCATCACCACTGCGCTCAAAACTTTGAAGGAAAACATCGTGAGGAAACCGGTACCCTAATTACGTAATACACAATCAATTCGTTTTGAAACAGATTACTAATCCATTGCTTGATAAGTTCGAAATTTAATTCTGCTCTGCAACGTAATTATCGTATTGAATGTTGTTGAACTGTCAAAATGAAACAAATGATCGCTATCGCATTGCTTCTGCAAGATAGGTAGCCCTCCAAAATAGCCCTGCGGCATGTCTTAGAACAAAAAATTCGAAGACATGTGACATCTACCAACCCGCACTGGGCCCGCGTGGTGGATTACGGCCCACTCCCTCTCACAGAGAGGAGGCCTGTATCCCAGCAGAGTGGGAACATTAATAGGCTGATTATGTATGTATTATGTAGCTTGGTTCTGAAAAATGTATAAACTGACTGGATTATTGGGATACATCGTCATTCTTCAGTCATTATTCCAATTTATTTTGGGGTCGATGGAACATGTCTTTTTCTTCCATATATCTCTATTAGTTGTCATCTTCCGTTCTATCCATGTCATCTTTCACACAGTCCATCCATCGTTTCTGTGGTCCTCACGACATTTTCCTCATTCCGCCATCACATGCCCAATACCATGTCAACCGATTTCCACACAAGTTTTCAGTCACCGATGTCACTTTCAGACTTCCTCATACCGAATAGTTATACAACTTTATTTTTTGTTTATACTAAACCTCTTAAGGGGTCATTGTTCTCATCATCATGAACAACTTTCACTATGGGACCAAAGCTGAAATCGCGAAAAGAAAAAAAAACACCTGTTCCCTACATTTTGACATCGCATTTTTACATTTGATATGCGAACATAAATAAATGTAGGCAACAGCAAAATTTTTTTTTCGCGATTTCGTCGTTGGTCCCATAGTGAAAGTTGTTCATAATGAAGAGTATAATGTCCGCTTAAGAGGTTTATTAAAAACAAAAAATAACGTTGTTTTACTTGATTAATCAGATTATGGGATTATTTTGATTAATTAAGTAACTGTTCGTGAATGAAACGTATCAAATAGATAAAGAAAATCATTTACGTTTATGAGTTTAGGAATTTTCCTGGAAGCTTGGTTATAATTTTCACACACACATAACATAAAATCACGCCTTATTTCATCGAAGAAGTGTACCCATAGTAGGTACACCCACATTCCGCGTTATGTTTAAGTCCCATGTAGCGCAATGTGTGTGCGCATGTGCGCATGTGTGTGTGCATGTGTGTGTGTGTGTCCATGTAGCGTGTGTGTGTGTATAGGCTCAAATAGAAAAACCCAATAACACTTTTCCCGACCTGGGAATCGAACCCGGGACCTCATGCTCAGCAGTTGTGCTTGTAACCACTAGACCAACGAGGCAGTCAATCGAGTCGAGGTATGAGTTTCCTGTTCAAAAAACAACATAATATCGTCAACAACCCGTATAGGCACTATATGTGAACACATCCTTCTTTTATAATGTGAAACGTGTACAAAAAAGTGCCAATATGAAAGAAAAAATCCAAATGAAAACAGATGAGATTATAAAAATAACCTTCACTCCATTAAAAAGTCAATAAGATACATCCTACTTCGCAAAATGAAATCAGGGTTGATACACACACACACACACAAAGCGTATCGGGAGAATAATACGCGATATTATACTACGCTCACATACGCGTATCATAATGTGTATGAGTTTTATACGCACACATAAGGCTGCCTATCCATTGTAGCGGAGTCGCTACGGTTTCTTAGAAAAGCGGTTTTGTCATACTATAACGGCCCTCATCTGTCATTTTCACCAGTAATTGACATTATGGAGTCATGAAACGCTGTGTAAAATACAATAGACGACGTATATTTAGTGACCGAAATTGATAAGTGTTTCACCTCTCAACGAGGCATCCTCAGGATGACGATTGACTTGTTGCGAACCCGGACGTTTTGCCACGTCAAGTTAGTAGTATATATCCAAATCCACTGAAGAGGGGCGAGGTGATAAAGCTTGGCGGTTTCCTAAGAAACCGGTGCTGCCACACACGGCACGCCACATTATTCAAATTAAAATTCAAATCATTTAATTCAAGTCACATATTGACTCATAATAACATTATAGGCATAACATTTACAAATAAAATTAAGATTAAAATTAAATTAAATTAAGATTACAATCAAAATTCACAATTAAAAAAAAACATAATTTTATTACAATATATTGTTCGTCAAAGAAAGTAGTACATTATTATGGCGTACGTAAAAATCTATAATACATTTACAAATAAATAAAATTGAAGTGACTGTTTGTAATGTCTAAATAACAAGTTTTTCTAAATTTGTAATAAAAGTATATACGGTAATTTTAACGACTAACTAAAAATTATGTGTCTGTCTGTCTGTCACAGATTTTGACGAGACTTTCACTGGCAGATGTTGCTTGTACCTGGTGTTATAAGGAGTAACTTAGACTTTTATTTTAGAAAAAGCATTAGGGTATTTTTATGATAGAACAGCCGTCGTTGTGATCATCATGTGTCGGCGTCGTTTTCTTATGAAACTTAAACTTTAAGCGTGGTGCATAAGTAAAAACACCTCCGAACACAGATCTGCATACATTTAGGATATTGAAATGTATAAAACTAATCTGCGCTCTGCTGACAGCGACAGTAGCGATGCGGAGAGGATCAGAGGAGCGAAGTGGAAACATAAAATTAGAGGAATTTTACACGTATTGACTTAATTTGCCTCTGCCACATGCACCTTAAAACGCAGATAAATATATAGCAGTGACCTTGAGTGGTTAATTTGTGTGTTCTGTACTGAGCTCACGCAACGCGTCGTACGTCCAGCCAGTAATAGGACTCCCCCATCAAGGAGAGCTGTCCCAAATTAGACGCATTATTAATTTATTATACATAAAACAAAAGGTATTTTAATAAAATACGTATACTAACAAATGGTGAAGGTTTCAGAAATTTACGCACGATAGATTTTGCGTGATTCTCAGTTTTTTATCCGCGACATAACTTTACGAATGAGTGTAATATAAACATAGTTTGGAAAATCCAAAAGTGCACGCGTCATCACACTCATTCATAAACGAAAAACAAATTCAAAACATAGTTTCTAACAAAAATTAACAATTTATTACTTTTCATGAAGTATGTTTTGACTGCTTCTTTACCCATCAATATGGGTAAAATTTCTAACCTCGCCACCCTTACGTAATGTCAAAGACTATTTATTTAGTTATTTACTTTGTGGGTTGCTAGGTAACGGAACGTCAAGCCAAGCTTGGAAATATTTTGGCAGAGATATTATATTTTAGTTAGTATTTTATTAATTATAATTAAACTACTTTGAATAAAAGAGCCATTTTCAATAGGGTTCCTTCTATGGCTGAAACGAATGTATTAAAAAAAAATTTACTTAATTAATTGTTTTCATCGCATGCTACAATGTTTTCAGGTTTCATACATTGACGGACAGGATTTTTTTTTCAACTATTTTGATGCTTTTTTCATTTCTGCTGCATTAAATCAATTGTTCAAAAGTACAGTATTAATTTCCATTTAATCATCTATACAATGGTATATAAATTAAGTAGGTTCTGTGTACTAGCAGGAGTGTAACAGTAAAAACAGTTGCAGAAATGGGCAAAAAAATTTTTTTCGACCGTAGAGCACACTCTAATGCTTATAAAATATTCCTGAAGTTATTAAAAAAATGCTCTAATTTAACATATATTTTTTTCAAATCATTGACACTACTCGTTTAGACGCGATTTTCAGTATAAAATTATTAAGTCGGTTATAATCGCCATAATGTACGTCCGTTACGCCTTGCATTGGAAAGGCAACATAATACTACGTATTCCATACGCACACACACGTAATACTGCGTATGTATTTTATCCGCACAGTCTAAACGACTGAACCGATTTGTACTAATGGTGTGTCATTGTGATCCGAATTGTGTTACATGGTATTATAGTTACGACGGTCGGGTATCCAATCGATTCGTTGTGGCAATACTGGTTCGTATAATAAACAGTAGGTACCTGGGCGAGCGAGATCTGCGCGGGTGATAATAGAGAAAACGAATTTTCCCAGATAAGAGATCTAGTTGAGATCCATTTTTTTTTTTTTTGTTCGTACTTTCATCAAATTAGAGACGTTTTCGAGACCGTGATTACAAAATTATTGGTCATTTAATATTATAGGATAATAACTAGCTGCGTCCCACGATTTCACCCGCGTAAAGCAGTTTTTCCTTTTAATCCAATGTTCCCGTGGGATTATCGGAATAAAAAGTAGCCTATTTTACGTTCAGTCGCCTCAGCTATCTTTTAGTGAAAGTCCTGTCGAAAGCCAGCCGTTTCGGAGATTAGCCGGAACAAACAGACAGACAGACAAAAAAAAAATTGTGTTTTTGTTGCATGGATCGTATATACTTTCATAATGCTACTAAAAAGCTTTTATTTTGACATTACAAACAGACACTTCAATTTTATTTATTTGTATAGGTAACAAAGTTAAATTATATACATGTAGGTATATATATTAACTCTATACTCCATAGATTTAGGTGGTTAAATAAAGGTAAACAAAATAATCGGTCAAGTGCGAGTCGGACTCGCACACGAAGGGTTCCATACCATGTCGTACAAGATTTAACACTATGCATTTTTGTAATACTTTCGTAAAGGTGACAACAGAGGCGCTTTAAAAAAACATAAAAATTTGTAAAGAAATTGTCTAATTGTAATGAAAAAATATTGTTGTGTTAAATTATAGGTGTAGAAGTTTATTTCATTTATTTTAGTAACATGCATTAACTAAAGTCAAAGTTATTTATTTGCTACTAACATAGTATTAGTAGGTATAAATAGGTATATGTGGTAGATAAGCAGGTAGATATGTAGGGTAGGTAGGTTAGGTTAGGTAGCAGTTAGGGTAGGTAGGTAGGGTAGGTAATTAGGTAGAAATAGGTAATTAGGAAAGGTAGGTGCGCCGTAGAGTAAGTAAGTACTTAGTGCTAACCGTGCGAAGCCGGGCCGGGTAAAGCTAGTTACTTATAAATAAAAGGATTTCTCTTGCTACATCAGACTATATTGTACAAAATAGAATGTAAGTAGTACGCCATATTTTACGTCAATACAGGTATTTATTTACGTTATTTTTGATAGTCATAATTCAAATTCAAAAGTCATTTATTCAAACTAGGCTGAGAATCAGCACTTTTCGAACGTCAAAATTACATAAGACAGTCCCCCAAAAACGCCCGCCCTTCACCACTTCCTAGTGCTTTTGCTGGAAAGAAGAAGTGGCGCAACAAACTCCCCAGCAGCGCAGCTGTCTGTTCAGTTAGAAAAAAACTTGATTCTATACAATAGTATGCAAATATTTTACATTACTCAACACAAAACATTAAATAAAATATATGCCATAATGACAGCTAGCACACGCCAATGTGCCAAAAAAAAAAATATCGAAATCTAAACTCAAGCGAAAATAAAAATTATTTTTACACATCCCATCGGACTATGAGAGTGAGGGAAGAGAGAGTGTGCATACACTTGTGCACTATAATATCTCCCACGCCGAAGGCTAGTCTCCATTGAGATTGGCCGCCGTGGCTGAATATTTTTACACAAATAAGTTTTCTCAATATGAAATTGTATCCACAACGGTTTAAGGTAACTGAATAGTACCCTGTATGTACCACAATTCATTTCAATGTTACTGAATATTATTGTCTATTGGAGTGTAGTTTTAACATGAGGTACACCTCAGAGTAATAACTAAAGCTCTGAAAGGTACACACATCAACACCGTCTAGGGATACTTTGAAAAAAGTCGATAAAGTTCTTAAACTCAAAAAATACTGGCCGGTTTTAAAATCTTTTGAAGAGAGCTTATTTTGTAGACCTTTTTGGATGATCGAAATTTAAATGATCGAAATAGTATATGCTGCCATGATAGTAGGTACTTACTAATTCCATGTCATTACTCCAACTAGTAAATAGTTATCTGTGGAATTTATATCGCATAATATTAGCATGAAATCCAAAATATTATTTTTAAGTTGCAGTAAATCGCCCATATTATATAAAATACGTTATTAATCGGCGTTTTTAGTATTTGTTGATTATAAACAGTATATGGTACGTGATACACACAAGTTTCAAATTCCTAATTTGTTTAGTTGTTGAGATAGAGCTCGTACAAAAATGGTCTAAAACAGACAACTTCTACGGCCCCCTAATTCATCATTTTTGAAGATAAAAACAAATAATAATTATATTTATTTTCTACTTGATGAGCTCTAGACAATGATACCCCACATGCCAGGATCAGATTAATTTTTTTTCAAAATTTAATTTTATTGTATGGCGACCCCCCTTTAATTTTTAATTTTATTATTTGTTGCTCTTGCGGCAATAGAAATGCTCAATCTGTGAAATTTTAAACTGCCTACCTATTACGGTTCATGAGATAGAGCTCGCTGACAGACAGACGGACAGCGGAGGCTTATGAATAGGGTTCCGTTTGTCACCCTTCGGGTACGGAACCCTAAAAAACACGTGACGAGACAGCTGTCAAGTAACCGACTAAATGTAATACCTGTCACTTCAGATGTCATTCTGCGTCACAGTTGTACTCTTCAATTTTGCAACGTTATAGTTCATCGACGTTTAGAGTTTGGGCTCTTCACAATAGACAGATTACAAATTATTATATTATTATTACAAAACAAAAAAAATGTGCTCAAGCAGTTACATCTACGAAGAGTACTTTAAGAATAAATGATAAAGTTTAACCATACATTAAGAAAAAAGAGGAAACTATTGTAAACATCTAAAATAAAGTTTTTATCGTATTTTTAAACAAGAAAGTGTCATCTATATAAACTCTTTTTACAATTTGTTTATCTTTAGTTTACCTAAACCTAAGGAGTATAGTTTGAATGATGGCTCAGAATTAAAATGAAATGTACATAATTATTTACATTTTAATGACAACTTAAGTCATCATCATCATCATTTCAGCCGAAAACCTTCGACTGCTGGACATAGGCCTCCCCCAATCACCGCCACTTCGACCGGCACTTCGACCAGTTCTATGCTTCCCGCATCCAGCGGTTTCCTGCAGCCTTCACAGCGTCTTTCGTACATGTGGAAACAACTTAGGTAAACCTAATTAATAAATACAAATAACAACAAGCCTCTTGTTTTGTGTTTATTTATAATGAACTTCCCAAACTAACAAAGAATAACCGTATCTAAACACAAATTTAAAATGAAATATGTTAGATAAAAACTATTTATTTGGGGTTGGCTAAAAGACGGACAATTCTATGTTACTTGCTTACTTATTTCATCCAAAATGTTTTATATTTTTAAGAAAGAAAAAATATTCTTAGTCTCATTCTTCACTAACCTGTGTTCTCCAAATGGTAAACGTTTGCCAGATTGGGGACGAAGATATTAGTGCTCTCAAACGCCCGAAATGTTTCTTCAAGTAATGAATGGAACAGCGTTTAGCACTCATGGTACTCCGTAATACTATTTTCAAACGTAAACTGCTTCTCAAACACTGCACCCGATTCTGTAGTACCGTATAAAGGAAACTATTACCTACTAAATTGTGATATTAAGTCAAAAGCAATCTGCTTAGCCTTTTACCAACGGCCTACAAATAAAACACGAAATAAATTCTGGTATTTTAATTAATAAAGGTAAGGAACTAAAACTACCCTAGTTTACATTCCACAAAAAAAACGCTTCTTGTAGCCTAGTTACTGTATACTGTTACCGGCCATATTTGACTCTTCATACCTACCTGTTAAAAAATGTAGTTATTTATAAAAATACCATTTTGTTTTGTCTATCCATAATGTCATAGCATTCCGGTCTCATGTTTTACACTTTACACGTTATTTAGTAGAAATAAGCGCGAGCACGTAACCAACCATTTCGAGCAACGAACAAATGAAACACAGTACACAAACCTCTATTTGTGTACAACAATACACAACAACAAACACAAATTCCGTACATCTAATTCAATTCGCACCTCGCAGCTATTCCCCTATAATCCGACGCCCGTTAATATTCGACCCGTTCCGGGTCTAAATGGTAATGAGTTACCCAGTTTTAGCTAAATGAAGATTCTGTTTATACGATAGTAACCCGGATAATCCACCGATCCACCGACTAGCTATTGAAAACGCATTTAGTCTTCAGCGGGATGGGACGCCGATATGCAATACAGAGTCAACCTTCAAAGACAAAATCTTGATTTTTCAAATGCAAGCTTACATCAGTTATGTTTAAGTTCCACTAGGGGACTATAATTAAAATAAACAGTGTTATTGCGGTAATAATATTGTATAAAGCTTAAAATGACACGATACCTGTTTCCAAATAACAACTTTTTGCCCTATCGTATATTTGTCAATCCGCGTAGCGAAGCGCCATCCAGTAATCTTTATTTTTTTATTTAATTTCACATGATTTTTTGAATATTACAGAATGATTGCGTACAGCTTAAACCTGCAATGTTTTTCAAAAATAAAAATTTTATTTACTATTACTATACCTATTATTACTATAGGATTCAATAAATTGATGTTTAGCATAAAATCAGTCTTTAACTTCAAAAGTGATTTTATAAAAATACAAGGATAGCAAAACTATAGTAGTCACTAAGGTTAAATACGTACGAAGGCTCCAACAATATCTCAAAAAAAAAAAGAACTGGTTGCACTCCGGGAGTGCCGGCAGAAGTGAAAACTTGAACATTAACGTTGTGTATTTTTGAATATTTTGGAATGGTTAGGGAATAATTTCGCACGAATTGCTTTATTTATCAGTATAAAAGTACTATAATTAATGTGGTTAAATACAATATTCATTAATAGTACTACTCGTAGTACGAGTAGTAGGTATATTTATTAATTTTCAAAATATAGTCTAACAAAAATTAACAATTTATTTAAACACTTATCATGAAGTATGTTTTGACTGCTTTTTTTTACTCAACAATATGGGTAAAATTTCTTACCTCGCAATCTTTACGTAATGTCAAAGACTATTTATTTTGATATTTACTTTGTCGGTTGCTAGGTAACGGATCTTACGGTCACGTGTCCTGACGTGAGTTTAACTTTTTTACCCATCCAAAAAAAGTGCACAACGCCGCTAAATAAATTTTCACTTCAAAAACTATTATTTTCTCAAAATGGTGAACGTGTAGGTTGTCACAGTATTGCTTATCAGCGTCCGTTTACGAGACTAGGCACCTTTCGATTTATGGGAGTCGGGTAAATTAAATGCGTTGCTAGTCAGCGTCAGGTGTCTGAGGACGGAGAAAATTGTGTTCGGAGCGTTATAGGGATTTAGATGTCTAGCTTGTATTGGGTAATTCGTTTGTCTTTCCAATTAGGGGAGTGCTATTCCTTTGGTACAGTTAATTTCAATGTTTGTATTTATGTCCCTGTGCATTGATGCGCAAGTCTGCGAAATAAGAATCTATCAGGCGTTTTAGCAAACTTAGTTACTTTGCGATTTGATGAAACTCAATTTCAAACTCCTAACTATACAATATTCGGCTATCACGGTCTAGTTTAACCTGTTGATTCGAATTACTTAACTTATTTTTAAGAATAAATTGTTTAATGATTGAAAGGAATTACGAATAGGTATACTCATCAGAGCTGGGCAAAATACATGCTTTGCTTTAATTAAAATACAAATGACAAAATACTATGTCGCACTTATTTAAAATACAAATTACAAAATATTTTTAAGTCGTGTATTTGAAATATAAAATACAAAATACAGTATTTTGACTATTTTTATTTAAAATACAAAATACAAATTACAAAATACAGTCTGGTGTTAGGTTAGGTATATAAATAGAATAGAACTAATCCAGCCCAGCCTAAGGCAAAGGGAATATATTCTTACCATCATATTTTACAAAATGGCGACCGCTAAATATGTCACAGCATTCACAGGATTCACTCCATCGCCGAATGAAAATTACAATTGACAAGTTATGTAATTGACAATTTGACGTACCTATGTACCTGCAGTACAGACTACAGTTGCAGTTTAAGTGCAGTGTTGCCAACTTTAAAGATTGACATATTTAGCGGTCGCCATTTTGCTTACGAAAGCTATCGAGCGCTATTTTCTGCAGATCGCACCCATTCATAAGATCGCTAAATGTATTTATGTTCAAATGTATTTTGGAGCCATAAGTATTTGAAATACTAACTACAAAATACCTCAGCGTCAGGTATTTGAAATACTAATTACAAATTACATTTATAAGAAGTAATTGAATTACAAATACCAATTACGTATTTGTATTTCAATTACGTATTTCAATTACAAGTAATTCAAATACTGCCCAACCCTGATACTCATCGTCAAATCATTTGATCGGATTGACGTCCAACTCACTTGAAATGAAATGAAATGAAATGATAATTTGAAAAATGATTTGTCGACTACTTGTAAAAAATAAGGGCTAATAATTTTTACTGCTATTTAAACATTATGTTATTGTGATCAGTTAAAAAAATTACGGGCAGTCATTTTATTTTTCACCGTTTAGTAAATTAGTGTGATTGATGTGATCCAGTAAAACATGAACAGCAATATAAGGAAAATTGGTCGGTTAATTCAGTACAAAAAATACTGAAGTATGTTGTAGTGTAATAAATGAATGCCCAGTAAAAATTTTGAAATGGGCATTTTGATAAAAAGTTTGGCAGTTCATAGGTTAGGTTGAACAACCACGTGCGAGCCGAGCGAGCTATTTCTTACCGACTTATTCCGATTTCACTAGTAACTTCTCGTTAAGCCATTTCACTGCTTTATATTTATTTAATTACCCATTTAAATATTTTTTATGACTCATTTTTATTTAGTTTACTGCTCAATTTTTTGTACTCGTATCTACCGAACTCTTTATTTGTAATTTTTAATTTGTCTAAACTACAATAAACAACTGACGCTTGAAATTCAGTGCCAAAAATAAGTACAATTCAGGTATAATTACATGATACAACATACATACTAACTTACAGCCCGCCCCACAATTAAAACGAGTAGGTACCTAACTTTGGAACGCATCGCGTTAAAGCGTAAATCGCTTCACTTTCCGCTGTAAAGCGTAAAATAAATTAGTTGTGTACAAAATTTTTCCGCTAAAGGATTTTAATGAATTTTTAAAACGTTCCCGGGGCCCGTATCGCACCGACAACTTTAATTAAAAATCCTGGAGGCGTAAAAACGGCGACGATTTCAAAATAACTGGTAGGAAAAGTGCGGAATGATTGCGTTTAGTTTGGTTTCGTACGAGCAGATGTTGTGGCGTTTCGTTTCGACACTGTGCAGTGTATTTCAAAAGTTGCAACCGATATCTGGACATCGATTTGGTATTTCGCGACGGCGCGCGCTAAAGTTTTTTTAAACTTCTCCTTCGTATTGATTTTATCGAATGGAGAAAAATATCAGTCAATGTACTGGTTTTTCAATATTCCAAATGAAAAAGAATCCTTTAAAATTAAAGGACAACTACTTAAACAACACCGTAATATCCCAACGTTCTTTAAAACACAACTCAGCCTTCTACACCATCCTACATCCTTCAACGCTATATGTGCACCACTTTCTCACTATTACATATCGCTCAACACGAGATAGCACTCCGCACGAAATCGGAAACTTAAATACGTATCTACTTCAATCAAACTCGAATCGAAACGTAGCAATTCTAAAACTCGTCGAAACGTAAATTGACGATATTATGCCGTAATCGAAGCAAGGAATTGGCGTTGAAATTGGAACTAATGCTAATGTAGGTTCTCAAGAATTCTCTTTGCTCCTAATGCAGGTGCATTAGCCGAGATCACCGCTTCCCTCCCCCCAAGTTATAGTGTTACGTTCATCTTAATTAGATGGGTTTATAGCCAGGATTAACTGTCCCCTTTTAATCTTCAGATGAAAGCTGATGGAAACCTTTTTGTGGAACCCAGGAGAAACGCAATTACGTACCTATTAAGTATTAATAGCTATGATGTATAATGGAAAGGGTTAAGCGATTTTATAGGCTTCATATCTGATCTTAACCCTAGTAATGGGGGTAGGGAACAAACGTTATCGTTCCAGATACTTATTTAAATTATTTTGTTCATTTATTCATGGTATTAAATTAAGTCTAAGCAAAAAGGTCTGTATTCAAAGAGCCCTTCTATCAAGATTACCATTTTTTTGACGAGAACAAAGTTAGTACGTGAGACAGGAAGTTAGGGAGCGACTTGAAAATGGAGCGGAAATAGTGAAACGGAAATGACTTCATTCCGATTCCGAGGAGTCTCGTGTTGTTTGTGAATCGGCACCTCGATAGGTGTGTTTCAGAAAGGGAGCTTGGCTTAAAGAAAAAAAAAATTCAAACAGTGTTTTGTATCTTAAAGTTTGAACTTTTAAATCTTTATATTAGCTAAAAATAGACAGAGTTATTTGATAATATGGAGTTTATAATAATATTATAAAGAAGTAAAATTTGTTTATTTGTTTGTAAGTTTGTATGTAGGGGATAATCTCCGAAACTACCAATTGGAATTAAAAAAATCTTTTTGCATAGGATAGCCCAATTTTTGAGGAAGGGTATAAGCTTGCGGACGAAGTCGCGGGTAAAAGCTAGTATTCAATAATTTTATTAATAAATAATGTCAACGTGTTTCAATTGAAGTAATATTTCTTTTGTCATATGAATATTGACTGAGAAGTATTTAAGGATCGTCGCACGTGGCCTGCCTACCAACTGGTAAGAAGGCGTGAGTATATAAGTGAATGAGCATTAATCACCATGCTCTTTCATTGCGTAAATTGGCGTTTTCAGACTGAACAAGGCAAGGAAACACGTACCGTACTTGTTTACATATTTGGAAATTGAATTGCAAACGGACGATAAGTTCAACAACGAGCTAAGTAACATTTGTAGATCTTGGCCTTAGACTTGGTTTACTAATAATAAATGTCTTCTTTATTTATAGTTATACGACTATCCCTTCTCACTAAACAATTAAGCAATAAATTGTGGCTTAAGGGTCTCGCTTAGGCACTTAACTCTAAGGTAGGTAATCTTATCTTAATTAACGCTAGACGAAGAATAAGTTAGTGGACTTAATAAGCAATTAGAAGATTATAAAATAAAGTTAACTTAAACGCAAAAAAAAATGGTAAAAGATTTTTCAGAATGTAAGACAGACTTTGAGGATGTTAGCGTCGGCAGAGTAGTTACAGAAATGGAGATAGATAGATAAATTGTTATGTAAAATAATCCCTATTATGTATACCATAAACATTACAGAAGGGCAATTCCCGTAATGTTTAAGAACGTTCGCATTCACATCTCATTCGCAATCTGTCAAAAATGCATACAACATTTTTGACAAGTTTGACAGTGTGTTAAGTCCGCCTCTGTACATTTGTGTGCTTGAAGTATTAAATAAATAAATAAGAACGTTTTATAAATACAAGAATTGGTCTACTGATATAAATTTAGAAATTTTACATAGGGTGACACAATAGGCGGTCTTATCGCTACAAGTAATCTTTTACAGACAACCTTTGGATGGATTAACGGGAGAAGGAGAGACAATACTGCATGTAGTCAGTGGTGAACCATTTAGATATACAATAAACACATATTTACTCTATAATAGCTCTAATATTATATGTTCCTATCTAAGGCGACACATTATAATGGGTCGCTTAGGTAGGTACTGAAAGGTAAATGATATAGAGTTATGTCCATTTTCACTAATTAACAGTAGGTGACGTCTAAATGAGTGCCTGAATAAACTCGGTGCTAAGTCAAGCGTTCAAATCTTCAGTGCGTTTTTATTTAGGTGTTGCCCTTAACACTCGGACACGAAGTGTTGCTATACGACACGAGCCGAACGCAAAGTCTAAGTCTAAGTGACTTTGCGTTCGGCTCGTGTCGTAGCAATACTTCGTGTCCGAGTTCGCAACAAGTCAATTGTCATCCTGAGGATGCCTCGTTACTAAATATACATCGTCTATTGTATTTTTCTTATTCTTTTCGTGTGGTTGGTGACTAACCTGGTTTCAAAGTTTTGTAGCCGCCCATGGGCCTCTGACCTCGCTCCACAAGCCGTCGAGAAATAACTCTCAGCCATGCCGGTTTCCTCACGATGTTTTCCTTTACCGGTTTTGAAGCAAGTGATAATAATACAATATGCACACGAATCCTAACAGTCAGAGGTGCGTGCCTTGGGTTGGAATTCGAGACCTATGACTTGGTAGTCGAAGGGTCACACCCCTAGGCCTAGTGGCTATCAATCAATCAACTCAGCCTATCGCAGTCCACTGCTGGACAAAGGCCTCTCCCAAGCTGCGCCACAACACCCTGTCCTCCGCCTTCCGCATCCAGTCTGTCCCGGCCACTTTCTTAAGGTCATCGGTCCATCTAGCTGGGGGGCGTCACACGCTACGCTCGCCGATACGCGGTCTCCACTCTAGGACCCGGCCATCGGCCCTTCGACAAACATGGCCAGCCCACTGCCACTTCAGTTTGCTTACTCTGCAAGCTATGTCGGTAACTCCGGTTCTTTTCCGGATAATCCTAGTGGCTATACACTTCATGATTCAACAAAATATATCACCACCTTATCACGACGCGAACAGCAAGCACAAGTAAATATTTACCTGAAACTAAACTTAAGTTAATTTCAGCATTAATTGTTGGCCCATAAACCTGTTTACAGGCAGTTGTTAGCCGTAACGTATGGGACAAGCGTAACGGTGCGTGAACCAACATTGTCGGTCCTTTATGGTTATCCCATAAAGCAAATAGTGTTCTGTTACCTTTGTGAAAGCGACTGTTTGATGAAAATGTTGTTGTTGTTCTGAATTTGCATAATTTTATGTTGTTAATGGGGTGCAACTGGGTAAGACGGGAATTGCGTGAGTTTTATGGTGATTAAGGATACTTTGGTAGGAAAAGGGAAGGCCTTGGCATCCGCAGAGGGACGTTACATGGGCCTATAAATACACATTTCCGCTGTAATAACGCAATTACATCATGGGCATGAAAACATAATTTACTTTATTTCTGTGCAAAACTCGAAAGTAAAAAATTTTGTGTTTTCTTAGAAGACATGACAACTTAAAGCAATGAATCCTATCACTTGAAACTGTCATCAAATACCAGCCATTAATACCATTGCTAATCCCTTCATTATTCACAAACAGCCACACTACGCTAATTAAGAAAATTTCCCCAATTTTCGGCCTAAATTCAGCGGAAAACTCAAATATATACAACTTCCTTGATTAACATCCCGCAGTTATATGCAAATATATACTTATTGCCGCAGAGGGCACCGGTAGATGCCCTCGAGTACAAAATAGGTACAGAAAGTCGTCTCCAAGCAACGAGCGAAGACGCACGAGCATAGACACGTTTCACGTACAGCGAGTATAAGCGCTACGCCCATAATCGGAAAATCTATACTCTATTTTTTGCAATATTTTTTGTAATAAGATTTAGACATTTAACCAAACCTTTTTTACAGACCGTTCAACCGATTTTGACTTCTATTACGTTGATGGCATGACAAATGGCAGCTGCAGTAAAAAGTTGGTATTGTAACCACTTTTTTTGCTTTTAATGCCATCCTTATGCCTACGGTATAAAAGACTGAATTGGTTGAACGGACTGTATAAAAGGTTTGTTTAAAATGTCTAATCTTATTTCAGATGGAGTAGAGTCCAGCTTCATCTTCCAGTGCGATGACCAGTGTAATTAATGCCTCGGGTGCCTGAATTCGAGAAAAGTCTTTCGAGCACCCGAATACGGGCTAACGACCAAGTGTAATTCGAGCTGAACGTACGCGTCTATGTATACGTGCTCCTGTTTTCAATCTATGTATGGAGACAACCTTCTGTACTTGATTCTATTTGGTTCCTCAAGGGTACTGTTAGAGAAATTGACGCAAAACAGCGAGGGGTAATGATGTTAGACCCACGATGTGCGATGTATGCGGTTTCTTCAAGTCGTTGAATGAAAATTGGAACACAGTTTGTAGCGGAAAATTAGTTTTGGCCATATTTTTGGTTGTTATAATAGTTGGGTTGAATGGAACTGCTTAGATACATTTTGAGGGTGTTTATTTCATTTTATACCTACTAGCAGTTCCCCACGGTTTCACTTGCAGACTTGGAAAGCTATTTGATATTTCATTGGGCTTTGATCAAAAGATTCTAGCGGCTAATGCGCAACAAACGAGCAGTGCCCAGTGATAATGGCCGCGAATTACGAGTTGTAGGTCGTAGGTTCTAACCCAGACAGGCGGTTTACATTGTGTAAATTATTTCATCACCACTGCTCTCAAAAATGGTGAAGGAAACCGTAGTGCGGAAACAGGCATGTCCAAGAACCAAAAATTCGAAGATATGTGACACCTACCAATGCGCACTGGGCCCGCGTGGTGGATTACGGCCCACTCCTTCTCACAGAGAGGAGGCCTGTGTCCCAGCAGAGGGAACATTATAGGCTGATTATGCTATGATTTTGCTGAAAAAATAATTCTATGTCTTTCTCAGGGTTGCGTTATACTTAATCCTGTGTAATTTTTTTCTTGACCACGTTTCAATAGGCGTCGCGGTCGTGAGAAGTTAAAAAACTTTACGGATTTATAATGGCAAGATCTATGGATTTCTTCAAAGTACGTAAACATTTGCCTTAGTATACTCGTACAACATAGGTAGCAAAGTATACAGCTACACACATTTAAATTGCAGGAACGTTTTTTTTATCTCTACATAGTCCGTAAAGGCAAAGGAATCGAAATGGACGTTACGAGCAGATGTTACGTTTTTTGCATATTGGAACTGCTCCAAGACATTCGAGAAGTTTTATCACTCTTTACTTTGGATTTCCTTAAACCTCTTTTACTTTGGGACGTACCGAAAGTACACTATCAGGAGGAGGACTCAAAGACTCTATTGGTATGTCAGAAGTACTGTGAGAGTAATTTATGAAAGTGTTGTTCATCTTCTTTTATTTATGTTTTTATTTTGTATATTTTAATGTGGTTTTTAATTGTCTCTTTTATTTTTATAATGTTAGTTACTGTGATTGGCTGTAACACAGCCGTTGAAGCTAAATAAATAAAGAAATACAAATTATTAGAACACATGTCTTATTTGGGTACCATTTCTATATAAATTCAATTACAGAACCATTCACAATCTATATATAAGTAAGGAATGATAAATGTTAAGCGCCTACGGTAAATTTTTACTTGCATCTTATTATTTTACCGACAACATTGCCCACATTTTAAGTTAAAATTACAGTTCGAAAAGGTGACATGCACCTGCTATGTTGGAAAGGAATGTGTTTCAAAATTGCTTCAACATTATGGTTCATTGAACGTACATAACTAACCAAGAAAGAAGCAGGCCTACCCCAGATTTTAGGGACAAAAATATAAAAATTCTTAAAAATAATATACCCTTAAAAATAACTCAGCTAACTAAAAATAGACCCTCAAGGGGATTAAAGTTTAAAAATATCCCTCAGTAAAATAAAAAGGTACTGTGATCTTCAAACAAAGCCTGAATGTTCAGGAAGCGTTCAAATCTACAAACGGAAAATAAATAAGCGAACAAGATTGTAATTTAATCCCCTACATTTTCTTGTTATGAATAAGCCACAGACGGGAAGATTAATTCCTTTGTAAGTTAGCCGAACAATCGCACGTGGTCGCCTGATTACGTCACAAAGATGTTGATTACAACCATGAAAACGTATTATAAATAAATTCTCCAAAGGAGTTTCATTGAAATTCACGATAAAACCAAAAGATTGTTCGAGAAGAATCTGAGATTAAAATTCCACCCTTTATTTTGGGGAGTCAATAGATTGAAATGAAAGCCAGGAATCAAAGGATCCTATTTATACAGGAATTCGATAAAGATTTTGCTGGAAATTTATATTTAAAGAACGTGAATTAATGGCTTTGCAGACACGTTTGATTTCAAACGCTCATTTAGGTTATTGAATGTTTAATCAGGTTTATTAAAGAAACTTCTAGTTTTAACATAAAATATACCCTATAACACTCGGCCATATTGTAGCTTTCCGTTACTGAAAGAATTTTTTGAATTGGACCAGTCGTTCCGGAGATTACACTCTACCTATAAACTTGTACTTCTTTATAATATTAGCACTTTTATCAGAAATTTCAAATAATATAGTTTAGGTAAGGTTATTATTAAAGATACTACGAAAACATTGAAACAGAAAATATGTTGTTGTACGAATTAATTAATAATCAAGGGGTGAAAGATTTTACAACAGTGAATAGCTTTATTTTCTTTAATTATGGGGGTGAAAGATATATTCGCCAACAACACGGGGATAAAATTATTTTGAAACCACTTCCGTGTGTTTTAGTAAAATAAGTTACTTTACTAACGGGAAACCGGCATGTCATTATCCAGAACCAAACAATTCGAAGACATGTGACATTTACCAACCCGCACTGGGCCCGCGTGGTGGATTACTGCCCGCTCCCTCTCGCCGAGAGCAGGCCTGTGTGCCAGCAGTGGGAACATTATAGGCTGATTATGCTAAGTTACTTTACGTTTTATTTATCTACTTATAGACAAAAACAAAACATTTATCATCCGTAAAATACAGCCAATATACGAGTACATTACGTACCTACGTAATGTACTGTATACAGTAATACTATCTACATTAACAAGTCAACACATTAACACCTAAATAAAATATAACACTTCGCCAAAATCCGTAACAGCTAAGGGGCTATCCACAAACAGCCACTGTCTATTTAAAATAGCATTTTGAATTATTCACGTCCCACACCCCTCACGAAGGGGTTGATTATCCCCTACGCAATGGATCAGGAAGGGAAACCCAGCTTTGGGGTTGTGCAAAGGAAAAAATTAGTATCTGACATGTGGCGTGACTTCGCATAAATTATTATGCGAACGGAATAAAATTATGCGACTTATTCCTAGATTTATTCATTAGGATTTTGTGGTGAGACGCTGTGTTTGATTGATTTAGTTTGGAATTTGGTTATAGTTACTTTGAAAGAGATATTTTTAGATAATATCACTCGCATATCTATACTACTTCACAGAGCAGTAATTTGACTTTTCTTGCAAATTAATTATTGAATAAGATTGAATTCCTTTTTGAAACTGTGTCGCAAAATGTGAAGGGAAAGTTTCATCAAAATCGCTCGCTTCTATATAAAGAGTTAACAGTTCCACGAATCAAAATTTTCAATACGAATTAAACAAATCTCGCGTTTCCTATTAAAACATCTTTTGAAAACCAGGTTTTCAATTACGTCGCTCTTAATTAATTTAATTCAACATGATAAATTAAAATTATTACTGAATAATTGAGAGTTTCCACGTTTTACTTTACAACAGATGGAATTCTCAGATAGTGTAGATATTTGATTGAAATGGCAAAATTGCCGTCATTAGGGTACCTGAGATATGATCGCTGGATCGCTGATCCCTTAGTCTGAATACCTCGACAGTGGCCAGTATATCCAGACAGGCGGCGAAATACGGAACTACATTTAAATGTACTGAATTCGACGTAGTATTGGCGTTCTCCTTCACAAGCAGCGCCCCCTCTGAACTGACAAGATTATGTTGGTCGCCTAACAGTCGTATCTTGATTGGAACTATTGTTCATTTCAAGGGATTTATGGCTGATTTGTATGTGATAAATACGTGGAGGTAGTTGAAATGTATGGGGAGTGATGGGGACTTCCTTGATTGCTGTTAAATTGTTTAGGAGAATTAACCATTAGGGAGTTTGCTATATGCAAGTGGGGGCTTATGCGTGTAATAATTTTCTGGCTTTTGTCTCTGCAAACAGAAGCTTCGATGAATATCGTGTCTTCTATGTATAATAATTTGTGTATGAATGTTTTTCGTGGACTTTCAACTCACCATAATCAATTTTTCCAGGTATTTTTTTTTATGTTTACCATTACATTAAAAATATAAGATACACCCACACTTTCTATATAATTTGTACAGACGTGTTCAAAATCGCTAAACAATTTAATAGTCAAACCAGTTAACATTCTAATCACCTTAATTACAGAGTATTTCTATAACAACATTTACTACACACTACACTTTTTTTCGCGGGTAGGTGCAAAAAAAGTAAACACGTAATTCGTAAATCTATTTTAATTAAAATTGTTATTACTTATTTATAATTGCTTTCGAGTTCAATATTTGTTGCATAAACTATTGAATAAGCATCACTTACATTGGTGAAACAATCCATGTAACGCAAACATATACACTTCACCACCTGCCAGCTTCCCACTAGTACTAGTCACTCAAGTTTATAAAAACACTTCACAATGTCGACTCAACTGGATGATATCCAATCAGCGCAGAAGAACCTCGAGGAGTGCTTCCTTAAGAAGATGGGTGAGCTTGAGGCACAGATACAATGTGCTGGACCCGCAAAGGACACCGTAGCTAAGATTGCAGAAGAGTTCCGGTCATTTCGGGAGCTTATGTTCAGCGTGCTGGGACTCCTTAGGAAGCAAATCATGGAGTGCTCTAGAGCGGTTGATGGGCTGGAGACAAGATCTCGACGGAAAGCTCTCGTTTTCATCGGGTTTGCTGAAACGGACAAAGAGGATTGTAGGGCTCTTGTTTTGGACACGCTAAAGAACAAACTGGCTCTGCCTGACATCACGGCATCTTCCATCAAAGTGTGTCACAGACTTGGAACATCGCCCCTAAGGCGACCCACCGACCCATCAAGCAAAGGAACAGCAACTAGCAGACCTATCTTGGTAAGGTTCTCCAATTTTGACAATAAATCTGCTGTTTGGAAGGCAAAGTCTGCACTAAAGGGCTCCGCAGTCACGGTCAAGGAGTTCTTGACCAGGACTAGGCAAACTGTATTCAGCAGGGCGCGCCTGCACTTCGGTATGCCGGCATGCTGGACTCAGGACGGGGTTATTGTCATCAGATCCCCCGACGGAGCACGGCATAAGATTTCTTCTTTGGAGGAACTCAACCCCTTGTTGACTAAGTACCCTAAGAAAATCGGGGATTCATCTGTTGGTTCTGGAGGCAAGCCTGATAGTGGAACGCGTAAATCTTAAGTGTTTGCAACCTTTCGGTATTTATGTTTCTTCATATTATCACTTTTTTGTGCTTGGGACGTCAGTTCACGTAAATATTTTGTTATCGTACTCGTTCTACCTGCTTATTATTTCATAGTTTCACCATAGAACCGTATTTAAATGTAATATCTATGCTTTAAAACAATTTTTAACACTGTTGTTGTTGGTAATTTTATTTTTCCGTCATTCTTATTTGTTTGTGTCATCATTTAATTGTCATTGTTACTGTAATGTCACCTGTCAATCATGAATTTACCTCACTTTTGACGTCCGGCGTCCCGTTTTCCGTGTTTTACGTTTGTGTTGTATTCCGTAAATTGCGTTCTGTTTTTGCTCATGTATCGTTTTGTTCTTTGCTTTTTCATATTTTGTGTTTAATGTGATGCTGGTTCCGCTTCCTTTTTATTTTTTATAATACTGTGCAGGGATCTTTTGCCGCTCGTTTATCTTTGACGACTTTGTAAAACTAGACGGCATAGTTCCGATTTTGGCCACGCGCCGAAAGATCCATGTACTAAAATAATGTAACCATGTGTAACTGTACTGGTGTTGCTGGTGGGTGGTGCACAGATATTGGTGTTGCACCTAAAGCATATTCAATAGTTTATTCGCTTATGTAACAGTTATTTATATTTATATTATTTTTATTTATATTTTATGTCATCTGATGAGGATTCTTTTTACTCTGCCATCGATTCCTCTAGCTCATCCGCTAATGCAAGTTTTGGCTCCTTGACTGACACCCTTGGTGACTTTGTGCGTCGGAGCTTCAGTCAGCAGAGAGGTCATTTGTTTAACGTCTGTCATATAAATGCGCAAAGTATCCCAAGTCACTACAGTGATCTGTTGGACACCTTTACTGACGCCAATGTCCATGCCGTTCTGGTTTCTGAGAGCTGGCTCAAACCTCATCTTCTCTCCACCACCTACTCTCTCCCAGGTTTCACTCTTATCCGTAATGATAGAATTGGAAAGGGAGGGGGTGGTGTAGCTATCTATCTCCGCAGCGATTTCCCATTTAAAATCATTGCCTCATCTTCCTCACAATACCATGCTTCCGCTGAATACCTCTTTTTGGAGGTCTACGTCAAAGGCGCCAAGGCCCTTCTTGGTGTTGTCTATTGCCCACCTGCCGTTGACTATTTTTCCAAACTTGAATTGGCGCTGGAACCCGTAGGGTCAGAGTATGCACATTGCGTCATCATGGGCGATTTCAACACTGACCTTGTTCACCACAATCCCCGATCCCGTAAACTCCTTCACATCATTGAGTCCGTGAGTCTCAATATACTTTCACTGCAACCTACCCATTTCAATATCGCAGGTGATGACACTTGGCTCGACTTAATTCTTACATCCACTCCCTCTCTTGTTTCCTCTCATGGTCAGTGTCCCGCTCCTGGTTTTTCCCATCATGACCTCATTTTCCTCTCGTATGTCCTAAAACCGCCTAAACCTGTCCCAAAAGTTCTGCACATGCGGTGTTTTGCGCGCATGGACGTCGAGAAGCTTCGTCAGGATGCGTCAGACCTCAGTTGGGAACACCTGGCAGCGGCGACAGATGTAGACGATAAACTGCGGATTTTCGATCGGACGGTCCTTGCTCTTTACGACAAACATGCCCCTGTTAAGATGTTTAAACTTCGGCGGCCTCCTGCTCCTTGGATGACGACAGGGGTTCGGATGGCGATGAGGCGCAGAGATCGGGCCTTTCGTAAATTTAAAAAGGATCGTAGTGAAGAGAATCGGAACTTGTTCAAAGCTGCTAGAAATCGGTGTAATCAGATGATACGCAACGCTAAACGCCGCCATATTCTCGAAAACATATCTTCTTCTTCACCTGCTGATATCTGGAAGTTCCTTGGTACTCTTGGTATCGGCAGATCACGTCATGTGGATTTTCCTAATACAATTGGCCTTGATGATATCAACCGTCACTTCACAACCTCTTGTCATTTGGACTCCCAAATGTTGTCCCAGACGGTCGATTACATTACTGGCCTTGCTAGTCCCATCATAGAACCATTTCGATTCTCTCCGGTCGCCTTGGACGAAATTAAAAAGATCATCCTGTCCATAAAATCCAAGGCCGTGGGCTATGACGGCATCAGTCGTAGTATGGTCGTTTGGATCCTTGATATCCTTCTTCCTCCAATTACCCACATCATCAACTTTTCGCTTGATTCCGGACAATTCCCATCCCAGTGGCGTATGGCCTATGTACGCCCACTCCCTAAAATTTCAAATCCCTCCCTACCCAGCCACTTTCGACCCATTTCCATTCTCCCATTCCTGTCTAAAGTGCTTGAGGCCTGCGTTCACAAGCAGTTTACGGGGTTTGTTCACCGGAACAATCTTGTTAGCTGTTTTCAGTCTGGATTCAGGCCTGGGCACAGTACATCATCCGCTCTCCTTAAAGTGACTGGTGACGTTAGAGAAGCAATGGAGGATACCAAGGTTACCGTTTTGGTATTAATTGATTTCTCCAATGCCTTTAACGCCGTCAGCCATGATATTCTCCTTTCTATCCTTTCTCATCTTATGGTTTCGTCCGAGGCTTTGGAATGGTTCTCATCTTATCTTCGGGGACGTCAGCAGTCGGTTCGCGTCGATGAGAGATCATCGAGTTGGCGTGACCTGGACGCTGGTGTTCCACAAGGCGGTATTCTTTCTCCATTGCTATTCTCCATCTTCATTAACTTTATAACTCACTGTCTTCGGTGTTCGTATCATCTTTATGCCGATGATCTTCAATTATATACAGCTGAGCGGGTTGAAGGTTTATCGGACGCTATAGCTGATGTAAACCGAGATTTAGACGCCATCAAAAAATGGTCTGATAGTTTTGGGGTGTCTGTAAACCCCTCAAAGTGTCAGGCCATTGTAATTGGGAGCTCACGCATGATGGGAAGGGTGACGCTTAGCTCTCTTCCTCCTCTTATTTTCAATGGTACCGTCATACCTATTACCTCTACTGTGAAAGATCTCGGTTTGCATCTTGACTCGACGCTTAGCTGGCAGTGCCAGGTCTCCAGTGTCAGTCAAAGGGTCAACGGTACTCTGCGATCCTTGTACCGTCTGAGGAACTTTTTGCCCGCTAAGACGAAAACTATGCTTGTGCAGACTTTGATCTTCCCTATCATCGACTATGGTGACGTGTGCTACTTTGACCTGAATGCGGTTTTGTTGGATAAGCTCGACAGACTGCTCAACAATTGTATTCGGTTCATATTCAACCTCAGAAAATATGACCATGTGTCGAGCTATAGGTCTGAACTCAAATGGTTATCCATTCGCCAAAGGAGAAGTTTGCGCGCTTTGACCACGCTTTTCTCCCTTCTCAACTCTCCCACTCCTCCTTCTTATCTTGTGTCTCACTTCCAATATCTATGTTCTTCACACACTAAGAATCTGCGTTCATCTAACAATCTTCTCCTACTCTGTCCTTCTCATACTTCTGACTTTGTTCATTCTTCCTTTCATATTCAGTCCATTCTTCTTTGGAATGCGCTCCCTCCTGATATCAGGACGGCCACCAGTCGGTATGCATAGCGGAAATTGCGGAGTTATTTTCAAAACAAGTAGAGTAGAGTCATCTCAACACCTCTCACTGGAATTCGTATAATATATATATATATTTATATATATAATATGGGTATATATTATAGTAAATATGTGTGTATGTAGTTTATAACCTATTAATGTACTTTTATACCTACCTATTTTAGTTATAATTGTGTTATGAAATTTTTTTAATAAAAATTTTCTTTGTTCCTCTCAAACAGAGCACCTGCCATCAAATCTCTTCACCACCCTCGGTTGACTGGTAGAGAATGCCTAAGGCATTAAGTCCGCCTTTGTACCTTTTTTTGTGTGCGAAAAGTTTAAATAAATAAATAAATAAATAAATTTACATCACAAAATTACCTTTTAGAAGACAATTTTTAAATAATTAAGAACACCGTAGCAATGCAATTAAGTTAAATAAAAAAGTGAAAATAATTAGTGTCTCCGCTTCTTCAGGTAAGGAGTGGCTCGTAATTTATGAGCCTGCTCGAAAATAAGTCGCTTCAAGTTGAGCCATAATGTTCCTTATGTTAACTTTTATTTTCTGTACGGTCTTATTTATGTTGCGAAGTTTGTGCCGTCGTAGCCTAGTTTTAGATGTTTATGTTTCTTAATTGGGTTAATAAAAAGGTGAAAATTATTTTTCTACTTGCCAGCAGTTTCCGTATTTTTTCAGTGTTTACTGCTAAACTTTAAGTTTGGCTCTTTCATCTCCGTTAAAAATAAACTTAGAGCCAGGGTGACTTAAGTATTCATAAAATTCGCGTTGCTGCGCTGATGTGTTTCATTGCCTTAATTATTTTCAACGGAATAAAGTCTGACTCCAACAACGATTGTTAGAGTCAGACCATACATATAATAAATAAAGCTAGACGCTGGCAGGGCTTTAGATTTTTGACGATTACTTTTATGTCTGTTGCTCAGGTTTGACCTACATACAACGAGAATTTCCCGTTTGCATATAAATAAGTAACCCTCGTCAGGATAAGACGTACGATGTGCTGAAGCCGCTTTCTCTTTCCATAATATTTAATACAATTTTTCCCTCAATTCCCCGGAATTATCTTCGCTATGATTTTCGGCGTTGATTTTTGCGTAAGAAAAATAATATATTTTTGTAGCACTTATGGATGTGATTGTACTTACTCGATTTTTTATTTAGAAACTAAGTACCTACCTACTACTATTTATCGATGATTTTATAGATGAAAGCGTTCCATAATAACACAATATTATTTCATCATTATGTGCTTTATATCAAAAGTGTATCCCAAAATAGACGAGAGAAGTCTTTTATATTTTATTGATATTATAAATAATTGGGTCTCGTTAAGTGGTACTTTCTGTGAGTGGGACCTAACGAGCACTGAAGTTTTTTATTAAGCCATCTTCAACCCTAATATACCACCGCTATAATATCGGAAAACCATCGCATTAAAATAATTATTGAGGTTGGGGATTCTAATAAATGAAAATATGTACGGCTATTAAAAAGTACAAGCAGAAAGATACGAGTACACAAAATGTTTCTCTAAAAAAAACAAAAGGAAAAAAATAATATACATCTTTGAAAATTGTCACCACTTAAGTGGTCAAATCTGGGCAAGTACCATATGTGACTTATGTATTTTCTGAGTTTATCTTGGACAATACTGACGTCGGTGAAGGAAAACGTCGTGAGGAAACCTGGACTTATCCTAACTAATATTATAAATCCGAAAGTGAGTTTGTTTGCTTATTACGCTTTCACGCTAAAACGGCTGAACCGATTTGGATGAAATTTGGCACATGGGTAGACTATGACCTGGGTTAAGACATAGGATACTTTTATCCTGGTGGGGCGAATTTTCAATCACCACGCGGGCAAAGCCACGGGCAAAAGCTGGTAGTTAACATAAGTCTGAAATCCCCAATCAGTCTTGAGCAAGCGTGCACTTCACGTGCAAGCACTTCACTTTTTCTCTGTAAGAAAAGACACCTTCACCCTGCAGTGGGATAATAATTTGAAAAGAAAAGAAATAAAGAAAGAAAAATGATTTATTCTGCACAAACTAAACGCAAGTCACACAAAAAAAAAATGCAGGTAATATTGGTAATATTTGCAGGTCAATACTAATGTATTTGATTGATTTCCTAACCAATGGGTACCTTCATCATATTTTATTACTACACACGGAAAAATATATTTTACCTCGAGACACTCAACCGATAAAACCGATAATCACATAAACACATTTTTATTTCCTACCTCAAACCTAATCCTACATCTGACCCTAAAATGCATAAATAACAGTTTTCACCGAATTGCCAACTTTATATTCACCGAAACTACCCACGGGGTACTTTATACCGATTTACTGATGTTTGGGCCACATCGACCGGCTGTCTTGAAAAATGGACGGCTATGCATTAGCGAGCGAGGGTTAAAGCGCTTAGTTGGTCCAAGCCGGGTTGGGGTGATTTTATTTTGACGGTATATTGGTGCCAGTTCAGGTTTAGTTGAGCTATAAATTGAAAATGTGCTGGTTTAGGAGCTTTTATTTTCATTCGAAGGAAAATTATTTGTTTTTTAATAAATTAAAATAGTTTGGAAAATCCAAAAGTGCACGCCTCATACTTATCACTCATTCATAAACGAAAAAGAAATTCAAAACATAGTTTAAAAATGAACAATTTATCACTGTTCATGAAGTCGTAATGTCAACGACTGACAAAGATATTTACGTTGGCAGTTGCTAGGCAACGGCACCGGATCAAGGTTGAAAATATTTAGATATTGATATTATATTTTAGTTAGTATTTTATTAATTATAATTAAACTACTATGAATAAAAGAGCCATTTTCAATAGGGTTCCTTCTACGGCTGAAACGAACGTATAAAAAAAAAATTGACTCAATTAATTGATTTTATCGCAAGCTACAATGTTTTCAGGGATCATAAATTGACGGACAGGAAATTTTTTTCAACTATTTTGATGCTTTTTCCATTTCTGCTGCATTAAATCAATTGTTAAAAAATACAATATTAATCTCCATTTAATCATCTATACAATGGTATATAAATTAAGTAGGATCTGTGTACTAGCTGGAGTGAAACAATAAAAACAGTTGCAGAAATGGGGCAAAAAATATTTTTCGATCGTAGAGCACACTCTAATGCGAAGCATTACGAGTCGTGCAATAAAATGATTTAAGTAAGAAAACAATACAACACAGTAGTAGTAGTAGTATTTTTTCTTACTTTTGGTCGAAAAATTGCAAATGAAAAGGTTAAGAAACTTTCAAATACATTTCTTTCCCAGATAGCGGAGATGTGGCGTCACCTTTTCGAACCATCATTTCAGTCATAATGTTGGCAGTACGTTTAGTAACTTAGCCACAGAAAGAGATACTCACTGTTAAAAAAAAACAATAGACGACGTATATTTTAGTAACCTAATCCGCTTAAACTGTTCTTAAAGAATCATAAAGAGCCCTGTAAGAAATCGACACGTCACCTCACCTCTCAGCAAGTCAGCAAGGTATCCTCAGGATGACGATTGACTTGTTGCGAACCCGGACACGACGTGATGTCACGACAAGCGCCGAACGCAGAGCACATGCGTCGATTTCTTACAGGGTTATCTAAGACTCTTTAAGAACAGTTTAAGCGGATTAGGTTACTAAATATACGTCGTATATTGTATTTTATAATGGATTTCCGCAAAGTCACGCTTAAATCAATTAACCAACTCACTGTTAAGGTATGACTCCGAACAACACAGTACGCGACATTGCTGCCGTGGTCGGAATGTAATATCATCTAAAACAATAGAAAATGTATGGGGCCCTGTAGTCACGTCACATTTGTGTGACTACAGGACCCCATACATGCATACGTAGTGACACGGCAACAGCACTGCCGCATGCAGCGTTGTTCGGAATAGAAAGAAAGAAACAAAGAAAATACGTTTATTTGCGGTAAACATGACGCAAAGAAAGAAAAAAAAAAAACACGAAAATAACAATTTGGGCAAAACATGCGTCACATCCACACAAAACAGTCATTGCTCAGCATAATGCTGCGACCCTATGCAAGAAAGAGCCCCAGTGCTGGTTTTCAGTGACAGGAATCATACCTTTACATAAACAATAGTAGAATACCGAAAAGAAAACTGTTAACAATACTTTCTTTGTAAATGAAAATAAACATATTTTCGTAAACCATTCTTAACCCCATCAAAAGGTAAGCATATTCATATTCCCCATACATAACATTTTCCCTATCATCCTTTGTGAATAGAAAAAAAGCTATTCAATACAGGCCGAGAAAGGCTGCACGGCTACACCTATTTTTCGCTGATGGCAATACCGACCGACAATTGCTTTGTGTTGCCATCAAAAGAAAAATAGTAGGCCCCTAGATTGCTTTCAAGCCCTTGAGGTTGTCTGATGGGGCGTTATTTACATCCCATCGGTAAAAGTTTCTTCCTTTTATTTAACCACCCCGGAGTTGCGTCAAGGAATAGTGTTTATTTATTTTTCTCGCAATAGTTTTTGTTTACGAAGGAATATTTATGCGGTTCTTGGAAACATTGTAACGTTTACTGAAATATTTGTATTGTAAAGAAGAATAAAGAGTGTCTGGGTATTGAAAGAGGTTGGCGTTTACATTGATGTGGATACCATAGAAACGGTTTTATTTTCTTTGTGTTAAGTATTTATTGTGCCGTTTTAGCATTACCTGGAAAGAGTAATGGAGTTATTTATTGTTACAAGCATTAAATACCTAAATTCCTATTAAAATTGACACGAAGTATATTTTCAAACTTTATATGGTGCATTATTTGAACAACACTACTCGTATGACGTCTACTGTATTACCACATTCATGAAAATAAATATTACTTTGAACGGATGGTAGTATTTCACGAGCCAAAGTTGTTGAAATTGATGACCAAAAAACAATATTCACCAATTTTTATTATTTTCCAATTCATTTTCCCATCTACCGAACTCAATAAAAGACACAATGACCGTATCTTCGTATTACATTTCATCATGACACCGTACATAAAAAAGGCTTCCATAACCATCAACCATAAAAACATACACAAAATAAATTCAGACGTAAAAGCTAAATAAGCCAATAAAGTGGTTTAATAAGCACGCATTTACGCTGTGGACATCTTTTTTGGACGACATCAGTGATATTTACTTTACGAGGACGTCGTAAAAGGCAAATTTCATCGGGTCCCGCGTCCTTAGCGAGTTTTATTGTGACGTATGTGCGGTCACGTGCGGAACAAAACGAATGCGTACGGAACCGTATTGAGGATTCGTTGGAATTGCTAAATAAGTGACATGGGCTAATAGTACCTATTTATTTATTTTTCTACCACTACAGGATAACCCAGTGCGCCATGCGCATATCCTAACATAATCTATGCTACCTATAATTAATTATAAACAATGCATTCCTTAGTTAATTGATTTAAGCGTGACCTTGCGGAAATCCATTATAAAATACAATAGACGCAGATATTATATTTAGTAACCTATTCCGCTTAACTATTCCTGAAGAGTCGTAAAAAACCCTGTAAGAAATCGACATGTGTTTCACATTTCAACGAGGTATCTTCAGGATGACGATTGACTTGTCGTGAATCCGAACACGGCGTGTTGCCTCACCGAGCGCACGCAGAGATGGTCGATTTCTTACAGGGTTTTTTCGGTTTAAAGACATTTATTTCTAAATAAATGTCTTTTAACCGAAATAAATCTACGTCTATTATATTTTATTTATAATTTATTCCTTGTGAATTCTTTGTTGTTGTTGTTCTGTTTTCTTGGATTTGTGCTTGTGTTTTGTTTTTTTTTCTTACATTTATTTTGTGTGTTTGCCTCAGATATCACGTTAAGCCTTTCGTGGGTCTTTGACAATCGTTACGGGTCGTCAGAAGCCCGAAAGTCTGACAACAAGTCTTACCATCATCATCATCATCTGTCTATTAATGTTATGCCTATTAATCTGCATCCGGTTAGACTGGAAGCCAACCCCAATATTTCAAAATATTTTGTTTCACATAAACCTACATGGGCACTTATTAAACGTCAGAAGCTAGGTGCATGGTTCCAATTGGTCGCTTCCTGTGGAGAAGAGCCGGAAAGAAACTCCACGGTTACCTACTCTTTTAAAAATAAATGGTTTTTACAATGTTTTCAATTTACAGGGTCAATAGGCATGAGTGGACAGTGTAGGTCTATCAACATGTACCAGATACTCAACAAAATAGAAAATGGTTCACAGATCTACAGTCTGTTAAACCTACAACGTTCTCATACATACATGTCATAACATAAAAAATCTGAACGAAAAGAATCTCTAAAAGAAGATAAATAAAATAATTTAAATGAAGACCTATTCTCCACCCACAGAGTTAATAAACATAGCCATGCAAGCATACAAGCACACTGAATTAAAAGTATGTAGCCAATAGAGATAGATAGATAGATCGTTTATTTGGTGCACACAAAAGATTAGCACAACATACAAAAACACAATAGTCACACAATACAGCACACAATAGTCAGTATTTTATGAGTATGTAACCTGTAGTTGTTTTAGAATTTCAACCAAAGTCACAATTTGATGCTTTCAGCTTTTTGAATCCATTTGAAAAATTTAAAAGTCGTTGATCCTGAAAAATACCGTCTGCATACGACACTTACAATTATTAATCTCGCACCTTATTTCGTAAGGAAAAAGAGCTCAATGGATACACACAATGATGATGTCACATCTTCTATTGTCTTATAGTTAGCCTATAATGTTCCCACTGCTGGGGCACAGGTCTCTTCGGTGAGAATGTGTGGGCCGTTATCCACCACGCGGGCCCAGTGCGGGTTGGTAGATATCACATATCTTCGAATTTTTGGTTTTAGGACATGCCGGTTTCCTCACGATGTTTCCCTTCACCATTTTCCTCCTTCAAAGCGCCTGCTTGGGTTCGAACCGACGATCTACAACTCGTAAGTCGGGGGGGCCATTAACACTAGGCTAACACTGCCTAACTCATGTCACATCATGTTGGTAAACAACAACTGAGTTACACCTCTATCCTTACTATTTGTTGTCCTGTAAAGTATCAACCTTAATTCAACCTTCAAGTGCGTATTACAGGGTATTCAAGACCCCCAACACATCGAAGGGGTTCAGGATTGGAAAAATGCGCCGTGTCCCAATGATAAGGGGGTGAAATAATTGAAACCACAATTTACAGGCCCCACATGAAGGATTGGAAGAGCAGCTATATTTTACGTAAGCCTTTCTTTTTAACTTTGAACAATCAGATTTGTTGGAGAAAATAATAAAATTCTATGAGAGATTATAAATTATTCATGAAACAAAACAAATCCATACCATCCTTAAAGCTATAATGTATAATATTAAAAAAAAAGCTGAGAGGTGTCAAGGGACACCCGGATGGAACGAAGTTATGGAATGAACCTCACAAAGGCATGCCACTAATTAGTACCTATGGTCGCTCACAGATGGCGTTATAATAAAAAATAAAAAGTGTTATTACAACTTTTGGTCCCAATTTTTTCCGTCTAGCCCTTTCGCAACGCGCGAAAGGGAACTTCGTTCCAAAAAAATTAAACTGAACTTCTTCTCGGACTTCTATAAAAATAAAAACCGTAGGTACTAACCCAAAATGTTTGTTCAAAATAAATACACAAACTACCTACATATTTTTTATCTCAAAAAGTTAACCTGTCTCTTTTGGGAAACGGAGATAACAATTTTAAGCACTCGCAGAGTAGTTGTAGGGGCATTTAATGGAATAAAAGCAGTTTGAATTTTTTTCCACCGGTCTCGGGGCAGGAAATGGGTTAAAATAATAAACCTTGCTGAAACGTTTTTCGCGTCGCGTTTAAGGTTTTTCATCCAATTTTGTTTTAGGTAAGTATAAATCTTTTTAGTTGAAAAATTTTTTCAGTAAAATTTTGTTATTTTTGTAACTCTCTTTACAAAGTTTTTATTTGAGGTTTACTCAATTACCTAATGCAGGTTTCGGTATACATTGGTAGGTACAAGTAGCTACCATTTACCAAGTTACTTTAGGAGCTGAGCAAACGAAGGCCAATTTTTCCGCGTACATTTCGTATGGAAATCCTTTTTGCGGCGCGCGTTCGATTTCCATACAATTCCAAATTGTCCGCAAACAAATTATTCATCGTCTGCTCAGCGCCGATCCGTGCGTCATTAGGTATAGTTATAAATTTTATGGTATAATAATAAAGAGTACTCTATTAAACTATAATTATCTATCTATCTTATTATTTAAATTAGTAATATTATCCTTAGGCATAAGAGGAGTCATCCCTCTTGCCAATTACTTAACAAACGGCCTAGTTCCAATCATATTAGCTAAGGAAACCCCCAAATATTAGTATTCATTCATTCTCATTGTTTCATTCATTCATGTCAAGTCACTCTATTCAACAACCTACGCAACGTTTAACATGACAGTCACAGAAACAATTTTTCACACTACACTGTTAAAATTCCAATTGTAACTGTATATAGGATGAGTTAAGGGCGTATTGCAGGCACGGTTTCCATGGTAACCGTAGGCACTTAGACAAGGGGAGGCTCAATATGAACTGCACCATTTGAATTTCAAGTGCTATGCAAAGCGAATCGGATCTGAGGAACAGTCGAGATCGCTTTAAATGTCCTTTAGTAAACACGGATATTATTGTCTCACTCGAATACCAATTGTTCTTTGTGGCTTTGTGGAGGACTTCGGTGGACAGAGAAAAGGAATTAAGAAATGTAGTAAATTGAAAGAACCTACTTTCAAGGAATAAGTGGTTGTAGTCTTAGTCGATAGTCTTGCAAAAACCTAAACAGATGCACTTAGCAGATGTAGAAAAAATAAAGTCGAGAGGTGTCGTGGGTTTCCTGGTTGAAACGAGGTTCCTTTTGCTATATGTATTATGTAATAAACAACTGGCACAGTGAAATATATAAACAACGTTTGAGAGTACCTAAATAATCAATCAATCTGCCTAGCCTTTTCCCAACTATGTTGGGGTCGGCTTCCAGTCTAACCGGATGCAACTGAATACCAGTATTTTACATGGAGCGACTGCCTATCTGAGCTCTTCAACCCAGTACCTAACTGGATAATACGATACCCCTTGATAAGACTGGTGTCTGACTTTTGGGATTTTGATGACTCGTAACGACTGTCAAAAATCCACGAATGACAGCCGGGACCAACGGGTTAACGTGCTATCCGAGGCACGGAGGAGTCTCGTTATGTAAAGGTCATACCACCCATTGACCCATCCATTCAACCCCGGCAAGCGTAGCTTAACGTGATGGATCGACCCGTGTGGCTGTTATTACTTAGCCACGAGCTCTTCCTAAATACTAAAACGAAGATTTAAAAATAAAAATCGCAGCCGCCATCTTGGATTAACATTTTCATTATCGACTTTAGCACCCTCGAAAACTATGAAAACGACACCCACGACGAAAAATTTGAAAATTTTCGCAGCCTTGGACTTTCATTTTAACCAAACTCATACTTTTTCTCTATCACTCTCTCTCTGTCTGAGAGAAAGTCGCATAAATGGGCATAAAGTTTTTTTGTTAATGACGACTTTTACCTGTCAATTCCTACCGCAGAACCTCGTTCCTAAATTTTATTTGGAGATATCAGCGTTCATGTGAAAATACAAAAATAAAACGACCGAATACCTTAAAAACAGTAATTGAGAAATATGTCTGTTGAATAATATAATAATAATAATGTACAATTTTACACAAGTGACGCTGACGTCGTGTCGGCCCAAGAACAATACTAGATCAATAAGAACACAAGACTGTACTAATTCACAAGTACCAGAATAATAATTACAATGTAAATAATATGAAGCGAGACTACCATCACGATGCAAATTCCAGCCGTAATTGATCATTACGTCGCGAACGCTCCGCAAACAATTGGAAAGGGATCCGTTTCAGTACACTACGGCGACACAAACAGAAACAAACGAATAGATTGTGGAGTTGGATTGTGTAGCTCACCGCTTTATGATGATGTTAATTATTTTTATGGGGAAATTGCATTGTTTTGTAAGTATACTTCTTACATTATAGCAATAGTCTTCGTATTGCTGTATTGTAAGATATAGGTACTTAGTTTTTGAAAAAATTTTCCCAAATAAATAAAATAAAGAAAGAATGTAGATAACACAGCTTTGGTTTTTTTTATTAGGGTTCCGTCCCCGAAGGGTGCCAAACGGAAACCTCCGCTGTCCGTCCGTCTGCTTGTCAGCGGGCTATATCTCATAAACAGTAATAGGTAAACGGTTGAATTTTTTACAGATTGTGTAAATCTATTGCCGCTATAACAACAAATAAAAAAGTTTAAAAATTAAAAGGGTGTCCCCATACAAGAAACGTGTTGATTTTTACATCATCATCATCAACCTATAGCAGTCCACTGCTGGACATTGGCGCTCTCCAATTGCACGCCATTCAGCTCGATTTTCGGCAACTCTCACCCAGCTGCCATCAGCCACCCTGCGAAGATCTTCGCTCCACCTTGATCGTCGTTTGGCGATTCGCGATCTCCACTCACGAACATGTCTCGACGAACGGTTATCGGTTCTACAACTAATATGGCCGGTTATTACCACTTTAGCTTGCTCATTTGGGAGTTGCCACATGGTTTTGTAAGGGATCAAGAAGCGCCTGCGGACTGCTAATATTGCCAAGGGTGCTATGTCCGCAGCCGCCGCACGATTCGGCCCGTATAACGGTATCCATTGGAAGGGCCATGGGAAGGTTGGAGGGAGTGCTCATTCTATCTCATCTCACAATTTTTTTTTTAACTGTAGCAAATGTAGTGTTAAATATTGTACGGTGATACGGAACCCTTCGTGTGCGAGTCGACGACTCGCACTTGACCAATTTTAACCATTAATCATTATCAGCACCAACCTGCAAACTTGTAGTTCTGTAAATTAGCCGCTTATATAGTAGGTACCACCATTGCAGGTGAGAAACTTTCTTCATTCTGTTGCCAATGGAATCGGTGTTCGCAGGATGCCTGTTTTGACATCATGATTTTGTAGTGATTTGTAAAGAGCGTGCATTCTGAAAGTGGGCAACGTCGCAAATAGCTGTCACATATTTTGCTGTTTTTATTAATTTGGCAATATTACTATAAGGAAATAAGAAATGTGGATAACTAGCGCACTATTAATAATATTATTAATAATGAATTGCAAAATTTATTGTAACATTAAAAATGAATTTGATGTTAGGTTAAAAAGGCATTTGGAGAGTTCCAAATACTTTTTTACATATAAAACTAAATATTCGGTGTTACAATATTAACTATTGCATTTCATAATCAATATTCTAGTTCGCTAGTTAGCCACATTTCTTATATCCATACAGTGTTATTTCCAAATTAATAAAAACAGGTAAATATTTGACAGCTAATTACGACGTTGCCAAATTTTAGAATGAACGCTTTTAACACCGTGATGTGGACGAGCACGGTGTTAACAAATCTTTCTTAAACTACGTTTTTTAACATTCGAGTAGGCTATACTTTTAGTGATTTTTCCCAGTACTACTCCATATTATAAGCTTTATTTAACCTACAAAAACCCTTCATACTGGTAAATATACCTACTGTAAATACCTGAAACAACGCTCTAGGGATACGAAAACAATAGAAAAGGTATTTTCAGACCTAAACAAATAGTTCCATTATGTAACTGAGTAAGCTTGTGTTACCAAAATTACGGACGAACGTAACTTGTGTCAAAGGTAGGATAAAAGTACCTAACTATCTGCCTAGCCTTTTCCCAAACAAGGGGGTCGGCTTCCAGTCTAACCGGATGCTGCTGAATACCAGTATTTTACAAGGAGCGACTGCCTATCTGACCTCCACAACCCAGCAACTTTGTAATACGATACCCCTTGGTAAGACTGGTGCCAGACTTTCAGGATTCTGACGACTCGTAACGACTGCCAAAGATCCACGAATGACAGCCGGGACCAACGGCTTAGGTTTAAATAAATTTATTTCTCAAAAAAAAACTTACATATTGCACGACTCGTAATGCTTCGCATTAGAGTGTGCTCTACGATCGAAAAATATTTTTTGCCCCATTTCTGCAACTGTTTTTATTGTTTCACTCCAGCTAGTACACAGAACCTACTTAATTTATATACCATTGTATAGATGATTAAATGGAGATTAATATTGTATTTTTTAACAGTTGATTTAATGCAGCAGAAATGGAAAAAGCATCAAAATAGTTGAAAAAAAATTCCTGTCCGTCAATTTATGATCCCTGAAAACATTGTAGCTTGCGATAAAATCAATTAATTGAGTCAATTTTTTTTTTATACATTCGTTTCAGCCGTAGAAGGAACCCTATTAAAAATGGCTCTTTTATTCATAGTAGTTTAATTATAATTAATAAAATAAAAACAGTTACAGAAATGGGGCAAAAAAAATTTTTCGATCGTAGAGCATACTCTAATGCTTCGCATTAAGAGTCGTGCAATACTAACTAAAATATAATATCAATATCTAAATATTTTCAACCTTGATCCGGTGCCGTTGCCTAGCAACTGCCAACGTAAATATCTTTGTCAGTCGTTGACATTACGACTTCATGAAAAGTGATAAATTGTTCATTTTTAAACTATGTTTTGAATTTCTTTTTCGTTTATGAATGAGTGATAAGTATGAGGCGTGCACTTTTGGATTTTCCAAACTATTTCACTTTTGTATGAGAAACTAAACGTAATAAACATATAATGTATATGGTAAACAATAACTAAACGCTTAATGGTAATAACTCCATGGCTTTGCGAGGTGCGAAGGAGTCTCGATATGTAAAGATGGACCCATCCACTGACGACCCAGCCACGAACTCCTCCGTTGGATAAAAGTACCTAGTAAATGCTTTCTTCTTCTAATTTTCTGACTCGGTGACGTATGAAATAAGCTCTGTCCGTTTAAATATTAATAGTGTCTTCAACCGACCATGTATGTACTTTGTCTTCGTTTTCGTTCGTAAGTAAGATAAAATATTGGTTAAAGATACGAGAGATCAGTATTTATTTGTATCGGTGAATAAATATTTTTGGGCATTAATGTGTCATTCTTATCGGTTATCGATGTTATTACAGTTGACCTGTCTCATTAGGGTCTCGATTACACAGAATGTTTAAATGATAGTTATCTTTAGTCTACACTAATATTATAAAGAGAAAAGATTTGTATTTTTGTCAAAAGGAATAAACTCAAATACGACAGAACGGATTTAAAAAAAAAAACACCATTCGAATGCTATATTATCACTGAGTAACAAAGCATATAATGTATAAAGATATTTATAATGCGGTCGAAGCCGCTAGTGGAAGATAGTGTCAAATATGATACCTTCCGAGGTTCTTATGGATTGGGTTTAAAGTGATACATAGTGCATTCACAATAAAATTTATGAAATACTTGCTGTTGCATGCGACTTCGTCAAATTTTTTTTGTATTTCATCATTTTTTCATACAAATTACCAGGACGAAAAGTAGCCAATGTCCGACTCCAAGTCCTAGGCTTCATATTTGTCTTTGACAACAATCGGTTCAGTGGTTTAATGTGAAAAGGTAGCAAACAGACAGTTATAATCGCATGTTTAATATTATTACCCCCTTACTAATAAACGTTGTATATCGCCTGATAGTTACACACCGAGATTTCTCTCTTTCAGTCGTCAGTAATTTGATATTTGAAAGAAGAAGACAAAGCGTTGTGTAACTATACAGACGCTATACAACGTTTATTAGTAAGGGGGTTATAATTTAATTTTATAGTCATTAAATCTTAAATTCTACATCGATCATTCCGTGTCAATAGTTTTTTTTTTGGGTGAGAAATCATCAAAACTTCTCCCGCTCTGGGCGGAGCGGCAGGGCGTGTCAGACTCTTTCCATGTCAATTGTTCAATTTTGCTTTGACGCAGGAAGGCAATATAATATTCCTGTATCATCATCATATACCACTTCAATATCCATTATCATAACACTTCAATATGCAAATGACTACCAACTTGATGACAATAGCACACTAATAGATTAATCGCTGCGCGACACGAAGTGACAAAGCGACAAATTCAATGTCGAATCCAAATCAATTAACTAGAACCAATTTGGGCGAAGTTGGACGATGCAATTAGAGATGTTGGGGCTGACCGAACTAAGACTGGTCCTATGCTAACGACAGACTATCCGTAATGATTTTCATTTGTTAACCGTCAGAGGTTCACTCGATATTATTAAAGTTTTCGAAGATCGATTTGGAATATTATTTGGTAGGTAAGTATTCTTCTGGTAATCAAATAGCTGGCGAGCTTATTCTGTAATACTAGCGGTAATACAATTGAGTGGGTCTTGAGGTACACACAGAACCCAATTCAGGCAACGGATTATTTACGTAACTATCAGACTGCTGCGTCACTGTTTGACCACATGTAAACACTGGTCTATGATGGCAAAAAAAAAGAAAATACAAAACCAAAGACACCGACTTCCAAAATTAAAATTATTTAATATTTTTTCTATAGGGTTTTTGTTAAATTAAGGCTCGTGCAGACCAGCGTGACTTGTCACGCGACGGGACACAAACAGTACAGTTTAAATTATTGAGTTTGCTGCACTATTGCATTGGGTTTTTTACCTGTAATAATAGTTGTAAGTGTGTATAAATAAATAAATAAAATAAATAAATTTCTAAGAATACTTCACGGTGTAGCAATAAACGGTGTCGCGTCACGCGACAAGTCTTTCGTCTTACGTCACAAGCCTTAACGTCACTTACATTGTGTTAAATAAATTCAATTATAACGTACAGTAACGTACGTACGTATAGTTTATTAATTGTTATTGTATTTTGTATAAGTTACATAAGTAGTCAAATCAAATTAATTTTACATAAACACGTTTCTGATCATTGAACTTTTGGGAATTCAAAATGAAAATGTTATCCATTCTAATATTTACATCGTTTGGACTTCAAAACTTCCATCTCTCTTCTTAAATTATTGTATATTTTAATCAATGTTCTTTACAGCCCCTTCACAAAAGGTTTCAACGCCTCTCTCCGAATAAGGTTTCCCCTCGAAAATACAATCCTTTAGGACAAAAGTCTTAAGAACCGTGAAACCTAAATCTTTTCCAATTTTCTGGGAGCCAATCGCTGACCACAAACTGGTACATAGCTTCGGAACTTTTATGACTGGTTTCCTTAGCTTCATGAAAGCGTATCTTGGTCCTAGGTCTTTTATAGTCATTGGGGCAAAAGGACCATCCTTTAACTTCTTTGCTGCTTCTATTGATGTTTTGCATAGCAACTTGGCAAGTCCTTTACGTCTATGTTGGCAGTGGGTCCCGAGGAACATCAATTCGCACCAGCAATCGACACCATATCTGAGAAAATTTATAAAATGTAAGTGTTTTTCATGACTGTAAGCTCATAAGTAGAAATAAATAACTTTGCCATTCTTACGCGACCCGTCCACCGCGAGCAAAACTAAGTCAATTTGCAGTTAGTTTAGTTTAGCTTGCCAGTTTTTAGGGTTCCGTAGCCAAATGGCAAAAAATTGAACCCATATGGATTCGTCATGTCTGTCTGTCTGTCCATCCGTATGTCACAGCCACTTTTTTCCGAAACTATAAGAACTATGCTGTTGCAACTAGGTAAGTAGATGTATTCTGTGAACCGCATTAAGATTTTCACACAAAAATAGAAAAAAACAATAAATTTTTGGGGGTAAATACTTAGAACTGAACATAATTTTTTTTTTTTTCATCGAACCCATACCTGTAGGGTATCTATGGATAGGTCTTCAAAAATGATATTGAGGTTTCTAATATCATATTTTCTGAACTGAATAGTTTGCACGAGAGACTCTTCCAAAGTGGTAAAATGTGTCCCCCCCCTGTAACTTCTAAAATAAGAGAATGATAAAACTAAAAAAAAAATATGTTGTACATTACCATGTAAACTTCCACCGTAAATTAGTTTGAACGAGACCTAGTAAATAGTTTTTTTTAATACGTCATAAATCGTAAACCGCATTTTACCTTTAACGAACTACAAGAACTTTTATATTATGTTACTTGCTGCTACGGAACCCTTCATGGGCGAGTCCGACTCGCACTTGGCCGCTTTTTCATTCATGTGGACGCATATGTATGAAAAATTGGCGGGAATAAGGAAGGAACAAATATTAAAGAAAACTCATACAACAGTAATGCGTTCTCCTTCCGTGTTTTGAATAACGTTAATGACAAAACAATGTTGTACCTCTCCGGATAATTGCACTCTGTGTCAAATTCCACCATCAAATCTACCAGGGCACGAGACGATGGTTGTTTACAGCGCTCCTCAGAAAATATTTCGAAAAATGTCTTCTCCGAAGAACCTGATGGCGTTTCCTGAAAATGAAACACAGCTTTACGAGTATACCTGGAAATTTCCGTGAAGATTTCATAGAAATTGTTCCACTAGAGTCGCGTCGTGCTGTCGCGTCGCACTTGTCTGCAGGAGCCTTTATTCCGCGAAAGTGTAGGCACAGGTTGAAATATTATAGAAGATATTTATCTAATTCTTTGATAATATTTGTGTTCCAAGACTAAATACTGTGGTAGATGAGCAATAACATATTATCATTGTTATGAAAAAAGTTGCTTCATCATATTATTATTATGATACCTATCGATACAGGATTTGATATTACTATTATTCTGTTATGTTTTTATCTTCAATTTTGATTGCATTATCTTACTTTATAACCAAATCTTTATTGATTTGTTAGATTTATTTAAAGATATTGCTTTAACAAGGCAATGGTGGCCTTGCAATAACAATGTTTTTATATAAAACTTTTAATATAAAATATATTAAAAGTTTTATATAAAAAAATAAAAACCGACTTCCAAAAAAAACACTACAAAGTTAAAAATAACTTTAATTTCGGAAGTCGGTATCTTTGGTTTTGAATTTTCGTTTTTTGCCACCGACTTCCGAAATTAAAGTTATTTTTCACTTTGTAGTGTTTTTTTTTGGAAGTCGGTTTTTTTTAATAAAAAGTTTTTATTTTTCACTTTTTAGTTGTGGTACCTACCCCACACAAATTCGAATACCACTACTTGCTATATCAGTGACAGGAAGTTATCATCATAATCATCCATAATAAACTAAGTGGGCAAAATATGTATTATTGAAGTTAACTCAAAAACTATCCTCGCGGAAACTTACCCGTTCAAACAAAAAAAGAATAATCAAAATCGGTTCATAATCAACGAAGTGATCTGCGAACAAACATAAAAAAAAAAAATACGGTCGAAATGAGAAACCTCCTCCTTTTTTGAAGTCGGTTAAAAACTAGCTTCTGCCGCTACTTTGTTCGGTTGGAAGTCGTAATATACACAATAATACTACTAAAATAAAAGCCACCTTAAAACTCCCTCGGCCCCCGACCCTCCGCAACGAATCGCATCGCCTGCCGGCGCTATTACAATATTTTTCCTTAGCCTTATTTCTGAATTTTAAGGGTCGGTACCCTTAAAACTCAGAAATAAGGCTACCTCAAAAAGAAAAAAACGGAACCTTATAGGATCACTCGTGTGTCTGTCTGTCCGTCTGTCACAGCCAATTTTCTCCGAATCTAATGAACTGATTATACACCTTATCAATTTCTCTGACCCAAACACGGACGTGTAACGAAAGTAAATGAATTTTGAATAAAGTTTTGCAAACTTTTTTTGAATAAAGGAATTAATAAATATTTAGATATATTCACATATTAAAATGATTGTCTCTTTGTAAATCTCTCCCTTATGCATCCCTTGATGTATTCATCCAATTGCGTCGAGACTATAGTCCGCACGCGACTAGTTGTCACTTCGAGACGGCAACATGCATTGAAAGTACCGGCTAGTTTAGACAAAACGCACATGAGATTGCAATAGCGAGATGATTTGTGATGAGATGAGCGGCCAATTAGTCGTGAGCGGACTTTAGTTATTAATTGTATGAACGCAAACAGAGTTTTCTGAGTGAGTAAACAATCCTCCACGTGACTAAGTAAGTGAAACTGCGGGCAAAAGCTAATTAGATAATAAAAACCAACCTGCAATTTGTTGAAGACAACCGAAACTACTTCTCCGCTATCAACAGCGACAGCAACCAATGACAAGCCGTCTAATGCTGCGTCTGCACATAGTTCTAACAATTCTTCCCCTGCCAAAGGATTCTTGTTCACCTCTGTACCAATACATACGGCTTCATCTTGGAAAAAATGTTCCTTCATTACCTAAGACAACGAAAAAGTATTAATAATTAAGAAGAAAAAAAAATGACGGTTTACTAAACAACTTACTATTAAGGCTCCAGGTAACGTAGCTGCTGACAGAGATTCAATTCTGTATTTACCTAAAAAAAAACATAATTAGAATGTTTGGAAATTCTTATCTTGTATTAGCACTGACTATACCTAGTCAATATACCTATGTTTATAGCTCTTCATTGGGATTCAAATAAAATACTCTGTTGAAAATTTGTCAAACTTTGCTTTAGCATTACTTATGGGTCTAATCACACGGCGTTTTTTAATCGTATCGGCGACGCGCGTATACGCGCTGCAAACGCCATGAGTGCTGCTTTTTCAAGTCAGAAAACGTGCCATCGACGCGCGTTTCATGGAACGTGCATATAAAAAACGCCGTGTACATGGGCCTTTAGGCCCACGAAATTCAAAATACCTTATTATCTTCTTTTTTTTTACAAAGAGGTCACCTTAAATACTGAAAGAAAGAAAGAAAGAAAGAAAGAAGGAATAATGTTTAATTGGACACAGCTCGCGAAACACAAAACAACAAAACAAAAAAAAAGTGTAAATAGTATTTCCACAATAATAGTGTGTGCCTCACTGCTGCGCCAAAGAGGTTCATTTCAGCATTAATGCCAGATAAATGCTGTCTGACGCTAGTTTTCTAATGAACCTATAAGTAGGAACAAGTGACGGTGAGTACAACACAGTTTCAACATACCTAATACATATTTTTTATACTTCTAAATAAATAAATAAACTGGTAATCAAAAATATGATTACAAAAAAAAAAAATATGAAAACACGGGAGCTGTCCAAGCAAAACCAGTTCTTAGCGATTAGCTAGACTAGATTCGTGCATCACACTCACAAAGCGCAACGGGCCGCCGACCGCGGCGGATAGATACACCGATTGCTATTTAGTGTACCTATTGCTACTTTGACAAGTTTTCAACATTATTTTTAAATTTGAGAAACGGGTAGCCATGGAATGAGAAAACAAGGTATGGCATCCCGGCAGTGACACTTTGCTAACGTCACTTTGCCACTTTATTGCAACAAAACACGAATTTTAAGAAAGATTTTAAGACGCCATTCTGTTAAAAAATTAAACTGTCGTTTCGTTAGTTTAATCAAACGAAACAAATCAATTTAAACATATACCAACGTAATTGTTAATTAAAACCTCATTGTTTTATCGGATTCGCACAGGTAATAAAGGTGGTTGGGGAGTAAAGTATACTCAATTCTGGTAACACGGATGTGATGACGTAAGTAAGTGTCACCCACGTGACCACTGTGTGTCGGAATGCCATACCTTGTGTTTTCATATAACATGTGGGTAGCCAGTCAGCAAGTTGAACAGCTGATTGCCAAGGGTGCACCGGACGTACTTAAACATACTCGCACATAAGAGTACGCATACAAATGTTGTATGCCCAAAAAATTAAAAGATTTGTAATTAAATGAAGATAGCTTACCGTCATTTTGTTGTAAGTATGCCATTGCATTTTGACAATACTGATTAACTATCAATAAAAAAAAACTACTCAAGAATAATGTGCTGGACCTGAACTACTGCAAGGCCCTACTGTGTAGGTACTGTTGTAATTTAACACAGTTCCTACCATTGATATATTAAAAGGAGGTTTTAATACCGTTTTTAATACATCAATGGTTCCTACCTTTATACTACATAATATGGTATAATAACAATTTGCAGAAAAATACTCACAAACAGTAGTTTTTCCTTATACTAGCATTCTGTAATTACCAACGCAACGGTCGACTGCAGACGAAAATAAGGACAAGTAATAAGAGTAAGGATAAAACTCTAGTAATTATTATTCTGTTGAACAGAGCATACATTATGTCAGTGTTTTATTAATTTAATCTTACATTATTATTTATACAACCTCGAATGGGTACAGTCACGAGCACCAACATGTATACACTTAACAACTTTTAAAAGTGATTTGCTCCTACTGTGTTGATTGTTATTTTATGTTGGTACGAATATAGTATTTTGGAACCGATATTAATATTAAATAGGCCTTATCTCAAAGTTGCAGTCAATATTACACGAGAAAATCGCTTTTGAATTTTGCTAAGTGGATACATATTGGTGCTCGTGACTGTACAATACAACCACATTGTATCAATCAGTTATGTTAAAAATTCTATACATGGACATCGACGCGAAGCCTGTTACCATGGATTCAGTACATGATTCTGAACCCCCTGCGTTGAAATTTTTAGTCGGTTATTTAAAAAAAAATCAGCTGTTCCCATTTACCTATGTATTAATTTTAATACATCAATGGCTGTTCCATACATTTTGACCGCGTAGGTATTGCACTTTTCTATGAAACAACAGATTTTTTTTAATAACCGATGTAAATGTTACGGTTTGAAATAAACGCTTTGATTTGATTTGATTTAAAATTTCAACGCAGGGGGGTTCAAAATAATGTAGGTACTGAATCCATGGTACCAGGCTTCGCGTCGATGTTGAGGGCGAGCCTAATTACAATTAACGCACGTAGACTCCAGGATGCTATCACCTTAAGTACCTACCTAATGCTAAAGTAGAGTTTGACAAGTTCTCACATCAAAATTCTCAATCCGGGTGTATTCTTCTTCTTCTTCTTCTTCTTAGCGTGATGCATTTGTTGCCTAATAAATAATACGAGACGATGATACGAGTATGTAAGAATCGTAGTAGTTGGCATTCTGTAGTTTCTGCCTACCCCAATGAGAAAAGGGCACGTATTTATGCATATATTTATGTGTGTGTCTGCGTTTGTGTGTATGCATGTGCGCGTGTGTTCGTGTGTGTGCTTACAGTCTACTTGAAAAAATGTGGTAATAAATTTCACCTACCGTCATCTGTAGTGAGCCACTGCATTTTTTTGAAACACCGAAAATCTTAAAAAATATTTTATTTTACGAACTATGTTAGCTACGTGCACAATCCGATACACTACAAGTACCGACTATGAATTTATCTATACTTCAAAGGCATTTGAATGCGGTCGCTAATCTTTACAATTATTTTTATACTGCGGTAATATGCAATATAATAATTTGCACAAGTCAAGTCTCTCTCGTTGGTCGCAAACGCTACTGCTGAGCATGTGGTCCTGGGTTCGATTCCCAGGTTGGGCAAAGTGTGATTGGGTATTTCAATCAGGAATTTGTCAATAGCAGCCCGGAGTCTGGATTTGTGCCCGGTTGATGGCAATAGGTTCGCCCCCTATTCAGGGGCGTAGCTACCGCCGTATCTGCCGTATCAATTATACGGGGCCCACGGGCCACGGGGGCCCCCGACATGCGTAACCACAAATTAATAAAAACTTCCCAACTTTTTTTTCATTTCGGAAATGACAAATGTCAAAAAAAGCAATTTCTTTCAGTTACAACCGCAACTGCTGTAAGAAGTTTTTCAAAATTATAAAACTGATAAAAAATTACCTAAGAACTTCGATGGGACATGAACGCCTGTCATACCTGTCACTATTGTCCATACATGATATAATCTCAATAAATACTTATTTCTTTTAATTTTATGCATTTTTTTTTTTGTTTTGTGAGAATTCTTTACCATAAGGGCCCCCAAACAAATTTTTATACGGGGTCCCGCCAAGCCACGCTACGCCACTGCCCCTATTACATGGAACTTAAATATGACACAGGACACTCTTTGGGTAATTACAAGCGTGATGTTATGAGAAGACAAAAATACATGAGGGGCAGTCTTTGGGGACTGCCGATGGCAGTGGAAACTAAGTAACGCCACATAACGAGAATGTCAGGAATTCATGTGGCTTGCTGTCAGTACAAGAAAACGAAAGCTAGTAGTAGCTCCATTAAAACAATTATTCGAAAAATAAAGCAGAGTGCGCTGTCAATAAATTCTACTCTCCCTCCGTCTTACGAATTTTCGATCAGGTCATGTGTCCTGACGCGAGTTTAACATTTTTTTTAACCATTCCAAAAAGAGTGCACATCGCCGCTAAAGAAGATTTCACTTAAAAAAATAACGATTGATAGCTAGCAGCAGACAGAAAATTAGGACTAGTTTATACCATTGAAGAGGTCATAATGATGGTATAATTCACTAGCATTTTGCCTAAAGTAGTTTTTTTGGTTAACCTGGCTCAAAATATTCAGAGTCCGGGAAGTGTGTAATGAGAATTTTTATAATGGATACATTTTTGGGATAAACTCAGTATCACAGGGCAAATTGTTGGAGCTTATCCATTATATGATTCAAATAGAAGATAAGATAATATTGACATGAGTAAAAATAAAGGCTAGCAGCATAGCCACGTTGTACGGCGATGCTAATAAATTCTTCGGCCAAAAAATAGAAAAGTCGTCTGGTCACGTGAAGAGTCGACCAACCGTTTGACGATGTCTCGAAGAACTAAATTAAAACCCCGCAGATATTCATTAGGAAACAACTTAGAACAAAGACCTGCGGAACATAATGTGTTGCAGTTTAAAATTAATCATCAAAATAATTATTTGTCTTTTAGTATCCTTTATTATTGTCTTTTATTATACAACAATGTCAAAGTCAAAGTCAAATCATTTATTTCTAATACCTAAGCACAAAGCAATTATTAACGTCATTGAAGAGAAACACTATCTTGCTAGATAATGACTGATTTATTTCTACGTAGGTACGGTGTATGAACAAAACATTCCTGTAAGGTTACCCTCAATATTAATATTATACAACATTTTCCCCTTTTATAAAAAACCGGTTAAGAGCGAGTCGGACTCGCGCACCGAGGGTTCCGTAAGGAGCTTCATTCGTATAGGTAACCTTTGTATCCAGAAACTAGTCCTCTAAATTGTATGAGCGCCCATACAGCTCAGAGGACTATCTTAATTGGCGTCAACTATCTATGTATGGGGACCGGGGACCCCCCTTAATTTTCAACTTTTTAATTGTTGGAACTTTTCCTGCATTTGTGCAGGCTGTACGACCTTGCTTTTTGCCAAATTTCGCGATTCTAGGTCATCGGGAACTACCATATAGGTTTTCGACCCAAAACCTATAGAGTACTTCCGGTTGACCTAGAATTGTCAATTTTGGTTAAAAGCAAGGTCTCACAGCACAAGTAAAGGGAAAATTCCGAAAAAAAAAAAGTCGAAAATTAAGGTACATTTTGGTACTTACAAGTTTTCGCGAAACTCTAACCCATATCTTTTTATTGTGTTGACTCAGGACCTTGATTTTTATACACCTTATAGAGACTGTAGAATTCAAAAACTGGTATTTTCTACTTGCAAGGTCAACTTCCTGAGAAAATCGGTGGTGACACACGGACAGACAGACGGACAAGAGAGTGATCTTATAAGGGTTCCTTTTTTTACCTTTAGAGGTACGGAATCCTAATAACAGTAACTTAATTAGAAATGTCACCACCAATTACACAATATTATGAAAATATACTATATCCGATCCGTTCAGGCACAACATCTTTTTTACGAGTATACAAGACAAATTATACGTAGTTCTTATTATTAAATCTACGATTCAATCTTCCAAGCCTTTTTTCCCAACTATCTTGGGGTCGGCTTCCAGTCTAAGCCGATGCAGCTGAATACCAGTATTTTACATGGAGCGACTGCCTATCTGACCTCCACAACCCAGTAACTGGGTAATACGATACCCCTTGGTAAGACTGGTGTCAGACTTTCGGGCTTCTGACGACTCGTAACGACTGTCAAAGATTCACGAATGACAGCCGGGACCAACGGCTTAACGTGCGTTTTCCGAGGCACGGTGGTGTCTTGGTATGTGAAGATGGTCACCCATCCACTGACCGACCCCGGCAAGCGTAGCTTAACCTGATGGATGGATGGATGATGCGGCTTGTTATTACTTAGCCACGAGCTCCTCCATTAAATCTACTCCACCTCATTAAATCTACTATTATTAACACATATAATTTGATCAAGATATCGGATTTTAATTACTTTTTAAAAAACATTGCAAGATTTTCACGTGCCCGTCTCGAAGCAGCTTGGGTTTGCTGCATCATCATCATCATCAAACGTGTGATAAACATTGGTAAGTAAAGTCATCATCATCATAATCAGCCTATTAATGTTCCCACTGCTGGGACACAGGCCTCATCTCTGTGAGAGGGAGTGGGCCGTAATCTACCACGCGGGCTCAGTGCGGGTTGGTAGATGTCACATGTCTTCGAATTTTTTGGTTGTACATGCCGGTTTCCTCACGATGCGCGATGTTTTCCTTCACCGTTTTGAGAGCAGTGGTGATGAAATTATTTACACAAAGTAAAGCGCCTGCTTGGGTTCGAACCCACGACCTACAACTCGTAAGTCGGGGCCGTTACCACTGGGCCACCACTGCTCTGCTCTGGGTTTTCTGCACTACAATAGAATCAGGAGAAGAACTAGTCGACCTAGTCACTGCCCTATCATTGTCACTCAGCCCTTCATCTATATGTTCCGCATCGCTGTAAGTGCTCGTGCGCTCAGTTTCTTTACTGTCACTATCCTCCTTCCCCTGCAAGGAAGCAGAATGTGTCTTGGTATCGCCTGAGCTTCTACCCTTTATGATGTGCCGTCTATTGCGGTGGTATCTCAGGCCGCTGTTATCAGTGAGGAAGTATGATCGCAGTTGCGGTTCTGGTATTTAAAAAAATTAATTGATTCCAGTCGCCCCTTCCAAAAGATAGTTTCGTATGGACAAGAATGGGCAAGACTCCACTACTACGACACAATATTTTGTATACACTAATTATATAACTATATGTGATGTAGACAACAATGTTGTCTACCATTACAAGTAAGTATCACAAGCAGTAGTGTGTAAGTATCCTTTATAAGTAGCAGTAGGTGTGTAGCTACGTAGGTATATGAAGCTGGCAAAGGTAACTTAAATGAAACATTATGTTTTAATATTGGTTATATTAGGCAAACTTAATTGATAACAAATATGAAAACATTAAACAAGAAAGTGGGCAATCTCTGTCAAAATTCTATTTTAAATCTTCAACGCAGCCCCTTCACAGGTGGTTACAGAGCCTATTCTGTCAGAACAAGGTTTCCCATTGTAAATGAAATCCGCAAAAGAATAAGTTAAAAGTACGTCGAAACCTAAAATTTGTCCAATTCTCTTTGAGCCAATGGCTGACCACAACGCGGTACATAACTGGGGTGCTTTCGTGACTGGTTTCCTTGGCTTCATAAACGCGTAGTCTGGTCCTAGGTCCGCAATAGTCAAGGGGGCAACAGGACCATCCTTGAATTTCTTAGCTAGTTCCACAGCTGTTTTGACTAGCATCTTTGCAAGACCTTTCCGTCTGTGTACAGGAAGGGTTCCCAGGAACATTATTTCGGAGCAGCAATCAACACTGTACCTGAGAAAATTAATGATTACCCAAAAAACTTTATTTTATATTTAAAACACACTAACGCAAAACTGTTAATATAAAAAAAAACAGAGCATAGAATTCTGGGTTTATTCCCAGGGCAAAGTGTTGAACTTTTTTTTTATCAGCAACTTTTTGGTAGCAACCCGCCACGGTGTCTGGATTTGTGCCCGGTTGATGGTAATAGACTCATCCTCTATTACTTGGGACATAAACATAACTGGCGAAATATGCTATACAAGCAGACCAACACATGATTTTGCACGGTTCGAGCTTCACTACTCACCAAGCGAAGCTCCTAACTATATGGATTCGAATCAAGGTTTTCTGACCAAAGCTGTGGTAACTTTGAAGCATATTATTGTAGAATGATATCTTACCTCTCAAAATAATTGCACTTTGCGTCAAGTTCGACCATGAAGTCCATCATCGCGCGTGAGGCTGGTCGTTTGCAGCGCTCCTCGGTAAATATTTCGAAAAATGACTTTTCCGTTGAACCTGGTGTTGGTGCTACCTAAAACGTGTGACATACAAACATTGGTAAGTAAAGTACTATGGAATAATTATATATATTTTGGACATCTGTAGAGAGGTATTAGGTGCTTTGTCATTTCAGAGATAAAGCTGAAATTAATATCTTATTTTCCTGTAACTAAAATAAAACACATAATTTACGGGTGGGCGCCTTACAATTTAAACCAGACCATATCAACACTGTTTCATGACAGGAAGTTGACGTACGAGCTTCTCCACAAACAATTGTAAATTATGTGTTTTATTTTATAACAATTTATTGATAACCTACTGGTTACTGGTTAGACAGGGTTTAAGTATTAGTTTATTGCACCTACTGAGTACACTAGGTGCAATAAACCTGTCTCAACATAACCACTTTGTCCATTTTGTTTCCAATTGCGGATGTGGGATAAAAGTAATCAGAAGGGCAATTCCCGTAATTTTTAAGAACATTCGCATTCGCAATCTGTCAAAAATACAATGTATTTTACCAACATTTTTGACAAGTTTGACAGATTGCGTCTTATATGTGAACGTTTTTTTAAGTACGAGAATTGGCCTTCTGTTATAACAAGGGAAATGACACTGTATTAATACTTTTTTCATCACACCTATTTGGAAAACGACAATTGCCTATAGAGGATAGCGGGAGCAAAGTTCAACTTTACTCCCTAGGGAGTTTGGGGTTTCTCTCTTCTGATTTGTCCACTCCACGCTTTTAATAGCGTACTGTTTTGTGTAGTTAGGTTGGAGGCGCTCGCAAGAAGGTGTAAAAAAGAAAATGAGTACGTAGCTTTTTATTTTTCTTATAGGTAGTGATGAAAAATAGTGTGTATCACTCGGGGACAAAATATTTTGTTCTCGGGCGGCGCATGTAACACAAATAACTAATTATACTTTTGTGCCGGGTCACTGATATTGTTGTCATTTTAGCAAGTTCATCGTTTATAACGTCAAACCTTGGATCATTACGTAATTATTATTACACAGCAATATGTTATCAAAGTTACGCCATAATTTTTACACTTTACTGATTTTAATAATGATAATCCTCGCTCATCCTACCATCTTATCTGACTAACATTATTTATAGAAACGCGCAGTCATTTTAACTTGACGCATTAACAAACAGTTACACAAAAAAAAATATAAACAGCCTACATAACGTTCCTACTGCGGAATCTACCATGGGGTCCCAGAGCAGGTTGGTAGATGTCTGTCACATGTATTCGCATTTTTGGTTCTAAAACATGCCTGTTTCCTCACGATGTTTTCCGTCACCGTTTTGAGAGCAGTGGTGATGAATTTATTCACACAAAGTAAAGCCGCTTGCGTGGGTTCGAACTCACGACCTCGTAAGTCGGGACCGTTCCCACTGAGCTACCACCATTGCTCTCTAAGAGACACATACAGGCAGAAAACGATCAATTTGTTTTTTTTTTTTCGTTTCCTTGTCAAAACATTTCCAATCTACTGACTACTAATTAAAACTTCTTTCACATTCTTCTTCGCTCGTGGTAAAATATAGGTATTAGTAAGTACAAGATGGTATCCAGGCCCCGCCACTGATGGCGCCTATTTTAATGCATCCCCCTTTCACATTGTAGTATTCATGATCAACGTTTAATAATACCAACCTGTAATTTACTGAAAACAGTTGCGACCACTTCCCCAGTGTCGGTAGCGACTGCAACCAGTGATAGGCCGTCCAATGCTGCGTCTGCGCATAGTTCTAACAACTCTTCTGCTGCTAAGGGATCCTTGTCTACCTCAGTACCAATACATGCGGCTTCATGTGGAATTAAACCTTCTCTTAGTACCTGAAATATTGGAAAAAGAACGATATATTTATTAATGATCAAAAATGTACGTTGCACAAAAATAGTCTGTAAAATAAAAACTTACATTTAAAGAACCAGGAAAAGTAGTAGCTGACATAGATTCTATTCTGTATTTTCCTAAAACAGTAAACAAAATAAGTTTTAAAGCAACATCAAAACATCATTGTATATAATATTAAAATATTACATTGAACAAAATTATTAATATAAATTATGTCAATTGAGAAGTATGGTAAGTATGTCAATTAATACATTGTCATGAAATTGCATGAGAGGAAACCGCGTTTTGTCCTTTAGAACTGTTACCGGCAATTTGTATAATCCTGAATTCTATAGCCCTCGACATTCAATACGAGTACAATTCCTAAGAATATAACATGTCTAGCCGACAGCTTAGAAAATCTAGTTATAGAGTAATCGGTGCATCATCTTAGTCAACATAATTATCATCAACATCATATTGTCGTCATTGTCATCGTCATTAATATTATCGTCATCATCATCAACAACATCAACATCGTCATCATAAAAGTCGTCAATATCATCACCATCGACGTTAGTTTTACGAATATATAAAATCGGCTTTAACAGTAATAATTGACCACTATAAATAGGCAATTGGAGAAATGAATGAAGAAACATAAATTATTGTACACAACCGGTGAAATTGTATAGAAAGACGAAGCAATCTAAATAATTTAGTATATAATTATATTTATTTATTTATATATACTTTATTGTACACCACAAAAATACAAAACAAAAAAAATATATACATTTGACACATACACACACACACATCACACACATCATCACATTCACATCATCACATTTGAATTATAGTATACTAAATTCCATTTGAAATAAGATTAAAAAACCTTTTTTACAGTCCGTTCAACCGATTTTGACTTCTATTGGGTTGGCGGCATGACAAATGGCAGCTGCAGTAAACAGTTGGTAGTAACTACTTTTTTGTTTTTAATGCCATGCTTATGCCTATGGTATAGAAGTCAGAATCGGTTGAACGGACTGTAAAACGACGACAGCGACGGACGATATGTATGTACGTATATTATAAGTTTGTAATCTATTTATATACTTTTGATTAATTATGTTATGTTTTTATTAAGTACTTTTTATTATTATTATCTACTCAATACATAGTCAATCAGAGCACCTGTCATCCTATCTCATTACCACCCTCGGTTGACTGGTAGAGAATGCCTAAGGCATTAAGTCCGCCTTTGTACCTTATTGTGCGAAAAGTTTCAATAAATAAATAAAAAAGATCTTATTTCAAGTGGACTATGGCGTCCGCCGTGATTGAGTTACAATCATCCCAAAATACAAACTTTCACATTTATAATATAAGTAGGATAGTAGGATGTTACTCAGTAATAATACAGGATTCTACTGGTGAAAGAATTTTTTTAATCGGTTTAATCGGTCGGTTGAGATTATTCATTAAAAAAAAACAAATAAACATAGAGAAAATCAAATCTTTTTTCTTTATAATATTAGTTTAGATTTTAGAAATAGAAAAGATAATGAATAAACAACACACAGGCGTTCAAAGAACAAAACTCAAAGCATATAGTTAAATAAAACCAATTATACTCGTAGGCACTAGAAATGTCAAGGTTGATGTCAGTCAGAGGAATGAAGCTAGTTGCCCATTCCAAAGCGTAGTAGCATGTATTAAATATTTCTACTTAAAACGAGATAATAATTAATTACATTCTAAGTATTAGTATTTGAAAAGTTGATAAACATTAAGATCACCTACCGTCTTCTGTAGTAAGCCACACCGCCATTTTTTTTGTTATTTGAGGAAAATAAAATCGCGACCAAAAGATTAACTTGCACGCTCGGGAGCAAAGCGAGTACTAGCTATGAATGATGCGCCAACGTGCAACGTTCTGACTGTATGTAGTTATATGCCGACGCCAAATGACGTATTTGCAGTATATACACTTAGCTATCTAGTGAGTCTGCATACTTTGAGTACAAAAAAAAACGAATGACTGGCTAAGTTCGCATCGGTTACAAAATTTGCGTTCCGTATGAAGAAATATTGTTGGACTGAAATAAATTGTAAGAAGCAATTTTAGTTTATTCTTCAAAATCAGTATGGTGTGGTCTTTATTACCCTCCTGCGGTGGAGCCAAAAAGAGTGTAATTTTTGAATTTGATAAATTGCTCGACTCCTAATGTGAAGCATTAGAGTGTGCTCTACGACCGAAATTTTTTTTTGCCCTATTTCTGCAACTGTTTTTAATGTTACACTCCTGCTAGTACACAGAACCTGCTTAATTTATATACTATTGTATAGATAATTAAATGGAGATTAATACTGTACTTATTAACAATTGATTTAATGCAGCAGAAATGAAAAAAGCATGAAATTAGTAAAAAAATATTCCTGTCCGTCAATGTATGAAACCTAAAAACACTGTAGCTTGCGATAAAATCAATTAATTCAGTTTTTTTTTTTTAATACGTTAGTTTCAGCCATGGAAGGAACCCTATTGAAAATGGCTCTTTTATTCAAAGTAGTTTAATTATAATTAATAAAATAGTAACTAAAATATAATATCTATAATTATCTAAATACCTATTTCCAACCTTGACTTGACGTCCGTTGCCTAGCAACCGACAAAATAATATCTAAATAAAATAGTCTTTGACATTACGTAAGGATTGCGAGGTTAAAAATTTTACCCATATTGATGGGTAAAACAGCAGTCAAAACATACTTCATGAAAAGTGATAAATTGTTAATTTTTGTTAGAAACTATGTTTTGATTTTTTTTTTCGTTTATGAATGAGTGTTATGAGGCGTGCACTTGGATTTTCCAAACTATTTTTGATTTCATCATGTAGATTTTTATTTTATTTTATTTATTTGGGACAAAAAAACAGTTACATGATATGGCAATACAACGAGATTCTTAAAATAAATAGTTAAACATATAACCCACACTATTGTCCACAGATGTTAGAATTACGCGCAAATATGGTATGGTACGGCTTGTAATTGGTTGCTGTTATTACACCAAATAAGTGGTCTCATTAGGTATTTTTAAGTAAATTGCATTCGTACCAAAACGAAAGGAGGCAAAAAGTTTTGCAAAAGTTGTCATAGAATTTGCGGTTACAAACCTGTACCTACAGCTGTTTAAGCGTGATTGAGTAACAAATTCTTTCACAAACTTCAACAACTACGCATCATCATCATCATATCAGCCGAAAGACGTCCACTGCTGGACCCCAAGCACCGTCACTTCAACCGGTTTTGTGCTTCCCACATCCAGCGGATTCCTACGGCCTTCACAAGGTCATCGGTCCACCTTGTGGAAAGCCTAAGCAGACCATTATAAACATAATAATAAATAAATTCATCCCAACTCGGCCTGAGTTGGGATGAATTTATCCCAGGAACAAAAATAACATTGTAGTTGAAAAATATGTTCTCCCATACATTCCAACAGCAAATGTAAGTTTGTACACACAATATTAAGATATTAGCCATCTTATTTACAACCATAGACTTATAAGTTTTCTTGTAATCTATGCGTAAAACTATGTGTTGTAGTTTTATTTTACGAACAAAAACAGAACCATAAAAAACGCAAACAAGTTTTATCTATTTACGACATTCCAAATCACTGGTGGATTTCTTTAAATAACTTAAGAAGGATAAAACAGCAAGATTAGTAAGGATTATCAAAAATCAACAAAGCGTAATGGTGTTGAAAATGCATAATGGCATTGAAATAATTATATAATTTATGATAACGACAAACTGCTGTGTAATTATAATTACCTAATGATGATTTTGGTTGACGTCATAAATTGTTTTTTTTTTATGACCCATCACAAAAGTATAAATAAATAAAGAAAATAATGTTTATTTGCGGTAAACATGACGCAAAGAAAAAACACTAACACAAAAAAAAAACACAAGCACAAGTCAAATTTACGAAAAACGGCCATTGCTCAGCATAATCCTGCGACCCAATGTAAGACGAGCCCCAGCGCTGGTTTTCAGCAACAGCCGGCGTTGACGTTATGAAGTCGACCTGCGATACTCAGCACATCGTCATTCCACTCGTTCTAACAATAGCTTTTATCCCACATTCACACTGGCGATCAACATGCACAGTTTCGTCCTTAAAGGCATAAAATAGTTATTTGTGTTACAAGGGAACAAAGTAATATTTTGTTCTGGGCAATAGGACTATCCTTGAATTTCTTAGCTAGTTCCACAGCTGTTTTGTCTAGCATCGTTGCGAGGCCTTGCTGTCTTTGTTCAGGTAGGGTTACTAGGAACATTATTTCAAGAGCAGCAATCGACACCGTACCTGAGAAAACCGATAAAATAAATTGATATTAATAAAAAAATAATCTTTAATTATTTTTAAAACACTGTAACGCGGAACTGCTAATTCTATAAGCTATTTTAAAAAACAGAGCATGGGATTATGGGTTCTATTCCCAGGTCGGGCAAAGTGTTGTTTTTTTTTTTTAATCAGGAGGTTCTCGGTAGATGGCTAGCTTATTCGCATCGACAGGGCACAAATTCTGAAACTGGGGTCCAGTTTCTGAATTTGTGCCCTGTTGATGCCAATAAGCTAGCCCTCTATGACGTGGAACTTGAACATTAATGAACATATTTGGCGAAATGTGGGTGTACGAAACACCTGTGCCTAACCCTTCTGGGAAAACGGGCGTGATGTTATGTTATGTGATGTGAACAGTAAGACCAAAAGGTAGGTGCTAGGTAACATGATCTTAGCAAACTAACTTCACTACTCACCAAACGAAGCTCCTAACTATTGGCTTCCAACTATGCCTTTGAACCAAAACTGTCTTAACTTTGAAGCATATCGTTATCATGCTACAATAATCTTACCTCTCAAAATAATTGCACTTTGCCTCAAGTTTGATCATGAATTCCATCATGGCGCGAGAAGCTGGTCGTTTGCAGCGCTCCCCTTAACCTAAAATAATTAGATTACAATAATACAACTTCAAAACATCGTTGTAAAAATAAAATTAACACTTCATTGAACAAACGTATTATTATGTTTTATTTATGTTGATCAAGTAGTGTGAAATACATTGGCATATCAAATTGCATGAGAAGAAACCACGTTTTGTCCTATAGAACTGTTACCGACAATGTGTATAATCCTGAATTATAATTATTATACTCAATCAAATTCCTAAGAAATCCCGAGTCTTTTGTTCGAGTTTATAAAATAGCTAGCCGTCAGTTTAGAAAATCTAGTTATAGAGTAATAGGTGCATCATTGTCATGGTCAAAATCGTCATTATTGACATCGTCAGCATCATCATCGTCAACATTATCACCATCAATATCGTCATCATTGTCATCGCCACCATCAACATCGTCATCGTCAACATCGTCATCATCAACATCGTCATCAACACCATTGCCGTCATAAGCCCAAATCAAACTCGATTAAATGTAGGTATATTTAACTATACACGGCGAATTTTTGAGATTTTTGGGCAAGGACAGCTACTTAATTTAACCGTTGTAGCTACAGGAAAACGGTCTAAAGAGACTGTCCTTAACATTTTGAAACATTTTGATCTGCATTCACAGATTGCAATAGTTTAGGGGTATGAGGAACAGGGTGTAAAGTTCACTCATCCACCATAGAAAAGGGAGGATCCTCCAACCAGACGGATGTTATGTCTGGCGGGCAACTGCCCGTAAGTTGATTTCGGATAGTCTTACCTATGTTTTTCACTCGGTAAACTCTAACTGCGTGATGCAGGAATTGTGTGACGTCATGTCTTTACTGCGTAGTTCGTATGTCGCGGTGTAACCGCTACAATAGTAGCGGCCAGTATATCGATAGAAAAAATGTAAGTTGGACTTTACAGGTTTTTGATAATTAGGTATATGAAACAGGATCGATTGGCATCATGCAAAAAAAGTTTTTCTGAAACCTGCCCATTTTCTTGCTGACTGATTTTTTTTTTTCAAAATCTGTGAATGCAGATCAAAATGTCTCAAAAACTCAAGGAGACCGTTTTCCTGTAGCTGCAACTGTTAAGGTAGCTGTCCTGGCTGCCCCATCAAAAAAATCCACAAGACCGGCCGGTCACTCGAGTATAGCGCCAACACCGGCGCGGCGCGATGCTCACCATGAAGTGACCATAAGTGAACATAAGGACTGATTTATTTATACGTAGGTACGGTGTATGAACAAAACATTATTTTGAGGTTACCCTCAATATTAATAATATACAACAGTCATAATATACAAAAAATTGAATTGATTCTAGTCGCCCCTTCCAAAAGATAGTTTCGTATGGCGAAGAATGGGCAAGACTCCACTACCACGACACAATAATGTATACATTAATTATGTAACTATATCAACTATACGGGGTGGCAGGGACATCGACGCGAAGCCGGTTACCATGGATTCAGTACCTACATGATTCTGAACCCCCCTGCGTTGAAATTTTTCGTCGGTTATTTAAAAAAATATCAGCTGCTCCATACATTTTGACCGCGTAGGTATTGCACTTTTCTATGAAACAGCTGTTTTTTTTTTAAATAACCGACGAAAAATTTCAACTCAGGGGGGTTCAGAATCATGTACTGAATCCATGGTAATCGGCTTCGCGTCGATGTCCCTGCCACCCTGTATGTGATGTAGACAACATTGTTGTCTTTCAGTATCCTTTATAAGTAGCAGTAGGTGTGGTACGTACGAAGGTATAACCTGGCAAAGGTAACTTAAATGAAACATTATGTTTTAATATTGCAATTTTTATTGGTTATATTAGGCAAACTTAATTGATAACAAACAAATAATTAAATATTATATGAAAACATTAAACAAGAAGGTGGGTTTTACAACAATCTCTGTAAAAATTATATTTTAAATCTTCAACGCAGCCCCTTCACAGGTGGTTACAGAGCCTATTCTGTCAGAACAGGGTTTCCCATTGTAAATGAAATCCGCAAAAGAATAAGTTAAAAGTACGTCGAAACCTAAAATTTGTCCAACTCTCTTTGAGCCAATGGCTGACCACAACGCGGTACATAACTGGGGTGCTTTCGTGACTGGTTTCCTTGGCTTCATAAACGCATAGTCTGGTCCTAGGTCCGCAATAGTCAAGGGGGCAATAGGACCATCCTTGAATTTCTTAGCTAGTTCCACAGCTGTTTTGACTAGCATCTTTGCAAGACCTTTCTGTCTGTGTGCAGGAAGGGTTCCCAGGAACATTATTTCTGAGCAGCAATCGACACCGTACCTGAGAAAATAAATGATTACCCATTAAAAACTTTCTTGAATTATATTTAAAACACTGTAACGTAAACAGAGTATGATATTCTGTGTTCTATTTCCAGGTCGGGCAAAGAGGGGAATGTTTTTTTTTATCAGTAACTTCTCGGTGGCAGCCCACCACGGTGTCTGGATTCATGCCCGGTTGATGTATATATAATAGGGTCATCCTCTATTACGTGGGACTTACACATGCCTGGCGAAATGTAGGTGCACTATACCCGTCTGCCAAACCCTTCGGGGAAAACGACCGTAATGTTATGTTATGTGATGTGAACAGTAAGACCAGATGTTGTCACGTGACCACTGAGCGGCTTTAGTCACGTGATCGCTGGCTCGCCTGTTATTTGACGTGTTCATGGTACAAAATAGCCCGACAGTTCACTTTCCGTCGAAAATTGACCTGCTATAAGAGTGCATGGTAAGCCCCCAGAGCTACACAGGAAGGTACTAGATGACAAGATCCTATTATAAGCAAATCAACGCATGATTTTGCACGGTTCGAGCTTCACTACTCACCAAGCGAAGCTCCTAACTATATTAGGCTTCGAATCAAGGTTTTTGAACCAAAACTGTGGTAACTTTGAAGCATATTGTTCTAGCATGATATCTTACCTCTCAAAATAATTGCACTTTGCGTCAAGTTCGACCATGAAGTCCATCATTGCGCGGGAGGCTGGTCGTTTGCAGCGCTCCTCGGTAAATATTTCGAAAAATGACTTTTCCGTTGAACCTGGTGTTGGTGCTTCCTAAAACGTGTGATATACAAACATTGGTAAGTAAAGTAGTATGGCATAATTATATATTTTGGACATCTGCAGAGAGGTACGTGCTTTGTCATTTCAGAGGTAAAGCTGAAATTAATATCTTATTTTTCTGCAACTACGCCCACCCTTAGAATTGAAACCAGACCATATCAACACTGTTTCATGACAGGAAGTTGACGTACGAGCTTCTCCACAAACAATTGTAAATTATGTGTTTAATTTTATAATAATTTATTGATAACCTAATGGTTAGACAGGGTTTAAGTAATAGTTTATTGCACCTACTGAGTACACTAGGTGCAATAAACCTGTCTCAACTGTCTTCCATTTTGTTTACAATTGCGGATGTGGGATAAAAGTGATCTGTTATAACAAGGGCAATGACACTGTGCCCAGTATTAATACTTTAAACCTTTGTGCCGGGTCACTGATATTGTTGCCGGGTCACTGATTTGTTGTTGCAAGTTCATCGTTCATAACGTCAAACCTTAGATTATTACGTAAATTATATTACACAGCAATATTCTATCAAAGTTACACCATAATTTTTGCACTTTACTGATTTTGATAATGATAATCCTCACTCATCCTACCATCTTATCTGACTAATATTATTTATAGAAACGCGCAGTCATTTTAACGTGACGCGTTAACAAACAGTTACACAAACATAATAATCAGCCTATATATCGTTCCCATTGCTGGAAATCAGGCCTCCTCTCTTCTAGAAGAAGTGGGCTGTAATCTACCACGGGGGCCCAGAGCGGGTTGGTAGATGTCACATGTGTTCGCCTTTTTGGTTCTAGAACATGCCGGTTTCCTCACAATGTTTTCCGTCACCGTTTTGAGAGCAGTGGTGATGAATTTATTCACACAATGTAAAGCCACCTGTGTGGGTCGAACTCACGACCTACAACTCGTAAGTCGGGACCGTTACCTCTGAACTACCACTGGTCTCTAAGAGAGACATATATATAGGCAGAAAACTATCAGTTTTCTTTTTTTATTCGTTTCCATGTCAAAACATTTCCAATCTACTGACTTGTAAAACTTCTTTCACATTCTTCTTCGTTCGTGGTAAAATATATTAGTAAGTACAAGATGGTATCCAGGCCCCGCCACTGATGGCGCCTATTTTAATGCAACCCCTTTTCACATTTTAGTATTCATGATCAACGTTAATAATACCAACCTGCAATTTACTGAAAACAGTTGAGACCACTTCCCCAGTATCAGTAGCGACTGCAACCAGTGATAGGCCGTCTAATGCTGCGTCTGCGCATAGTTCTAATAACTCTTCTGCTGCTAACGGATCCTTGTCTACCTCAGTACCAATACACGCGGCTTCATTTGGAATGAAACCTTCTCTTAGTACCTGAAATATTGGAAAAAGTACGATATAATATGTATTGATAATCAAAAATGTACGTTGCACAAAAACAGTCTGTAAAATAAAACTTACATTTAAAGAACCAGGAAAAGTAGCAGCTGATATAGATTCGATTCTGTATTTTCCTAAAACAGTATACAAAAGAATTAGATTTAAAGCAACATCAAAACATCATTGTATATAATATTAAAATATTACATTGAACAAACTTGTTAATATATATTATGTCAATCAAGAAGTATGGTAAGTATGTCAATCAACACATTGTCATGAAATCGCATGAGACGAAACCGCGTTTTGTCCTTTAGAACTGTTACCGGCAATGTGTATAATTCTGAATTCTATACTCCCCGACATTCAATACAATTCCTAAGAATGTAAAATATCTAGTCGACAGCTTAGAAAATCTAGTTATAGAGTAATCGGTGCGTCATTATAGTCATCGTCAAGATCGACATCGTCAATATAATCATCATCAACAACATCAACATCGTCATCATAAAAATCGTCAATATCGTCACCATCGCCATCGTCATCATCAACATCGTCATCATAATATTCGTGGTCACAGCGAGCGGGTGGGAGCGAGACAAAACACCGAATATTCTCGTGTAGTAAAAATATGTTACAGGTAGGTACATTATTTATGCACGGTGATGCCTGCGGATAACTTTTTATATTTTTTATGTTATCTAATACTATTTTTATGTCATATAATTTAAATGTCTAATCTTATTTCAATTAATGGACTATGGCTTCCGCCCGCGGGTTAGCCCGCCGAGAAGTCAGAAATTATCCCACCGGAATATATTATCGGGATAAAAAGTATCCAGGTTATAAACTATGTATGCCAATCCGTTCAGCCGTTTTTGCGTGATTGAGTTACAATCATCCCAACATACAAACGTTCACATTTAAACTATTAGTTGGATAGTAGGATGTTACTCAGTAATAATATAGGATTCTACTGGTGAAAGAATTTTTTTAATCGGTCCTGTTATTTTTGAGTTTATTCATAAAAAAAAATACAAATAATCACAAAACGAATTAGTTTAGATTTAGAAATAGAAAAGAGAAAGATGATGATGATGATGACAAACAACACACAGGTGTTCAAAGAACAAAACTCAAAGCATTTATTTAAATAAAACCAATTATAGGCCTTTGAAATGACAAGGACGATGTCAGTCAGAGGAATGGAGCTATTTACCCATTCCAAAGCGTAGTAGCATGTATTAAATATTCCTACTTAAAACGAGATAATACTTAATTACATTCTATTTTAAAAGTTGATAAAAATAAAGATCACCTACCGTCTTCTGTACTAAGCCACACCGCCATTTTTTTTTATTTGAGAAAAATAAAATCGCGACCAAAAGATTAACTTGCACGCTCGGGAGCAAAGCGAGCACTAGCTATAAATGACGCGCCAACGTTCTGACTGTATGTAGTTATATGCCGACGCCAATTGACGTATTTGCTGTATACACTAGCTATCTAGTGAGTTGGCATACTTTGAGTAGGTATCTACAAAAAAAACGAATGACTGGCTAAGTCCGAATCGGTTACAAAATTAGCGTTCCGTATGAAGAAATATTGTTGGACTGAAATAAATTGTAAGAAACAATTTTAGTTTATTCTTCAAAATCAGTATGGTATGGTCTTTATTACCCTCCTGCGGTGGAGCCAAAAACTGGGTAATTTTTGAATTTGGTAAATTGATTGCATCATGCAGATGTTAGAACTACGCGCAAATATGGTATGGCTTGTCATTGGTTGCTGTCATTACATCAAATAAGTGGTCTTAGTAGGTATTTTAAGTAAATTGCATTCGTGCCAAAATTCAAAATATATATATTGTATACGTCAGTTATAGGTCTTCATAATAAATTAAAGTTTCAATATGTCCTGCCTAATAGGCATACAATAATTATATACATCGTCTATTGATATACATCGTATTTTACGTATTATCATTAAATTGAATATTATTTTACATGTCAAATTTAGTTATAATAAATGTCAAAATATCAAAATACACTGAAATAATACATGGTCAACAATTACATCAATAAGTCAAGAAATCTTGGATCATAATAATATTATGCTCTATCAATTAAAAAGTTGGCAGTGTATAGAGTGCCACCAGTGGCACTCTATCCCTATCGGATAAAGTACCACTACAGGCACCCTAGTAACACCGCCTCGGCCAGGCCAAAGTGCCGCAAGCATTGGATTGTCATTGTCACTGTCACTAAGTCACTTCACTTGGTATTTTGTTTGATTGTCGAGGTTAGATCGCTGTAAAACACCACATTCCCAAAACATTACATTCTCTTGTGCCTAAACGGACCCTGGCACTTCGCCGGCCGCTACCGCGGCACCGCTCACTACGCTCGCTCGGCTCGTGCGTTGTGTGGTCACAGTTCTAACCTAACCTAACCTAAATAATAAGTGACAGTGACAATGCAACGCTCACGGCACCCTAGCCGGGCCGAGGCAGCGACACTAGAGTGCCACAAGAATACTCGCGGCACTCTATACACTTCGTAAATAGTTTCGTAATTTATTTTTAAATACTGGTAGTTCCTTAGTGCCGAAACGATAGGAGGCAAATATGGAAAAAGTTTTTCAAAAGTTATCATAGAATTTGCGGCTATAAACCTGTACAGCGGTTTAAGCGTGATTGACATTCACAAATTCTTTCACAATCTTCAACAACTACGCATCATCATCATCATTTCAGCCGAAAGACGTCCACTCCTGGACCCCAAGCACCGCCACTTCGACCTCAAAACTCAAACTCAAACTCAAAGCATTTATTTCAATTAAACCATTTACAGGCACTTTTGAATTGTCAAAGAGTCGGTCAGTTAGTCAGAAAGTTGAAGCTAGTCGCCCATTCCAAAAAGTATATAGATCTCTGTGGAGAAGAACGGGCAACTGGTAATAAATCAGTAATTATTTGTGGGGACTTTAATATTAATATTTTAGAAAATAATCCAAATAGCAGTAGATTGTTAAGCCTCTTCAAATCATTCAATCTGTCAAATGTGTTTTTAGAACCAACGCGAATAACTTCGACTACTGCTACATGTATTGATAATGTCTTTTGTTGCTGCGACTATTTAGATAAAGCCATTGTAAATTATCTCCCTTCTAATCACAGTGGTCAAACCGTTATTTTTGAGTCCAATACACCATTACAAAAAGTGCAGATTCAAATTAGACCAATAACATCCGGTAATTTAAATAAGTTTAATAGCACAATAATTAGCAAGTTAAGTGCTCAGGGCGTAAATATGTCAAATGGCAATATTTTGTATGAACAATTCTTTTCATTAGTGCAAACAGAGTTCAATAACTCTTTTAAGAAAAAAACTAAAACTATTTGCCCTAAGTTTTTATTCAGTGACTGGGCAAGTAAAGGCATCAGGAAAAGTAGGGAAAGACTATTTGAACTGTATGGCCTTAAGCCGTATATTAACACGGAAACTTTTAAATAAGCATGTTGCTACTTACTCTAAAAATTTTAAACAAATCTGCAAAGCAGCTAAAGCTTCTTTCATTAGCAACAAGGTTAAATCAGCTGACAATAAAATAAAGACAGTTTGGAAAATTATTAACAATGAAACGAACAAGAACAAAAGACATAACACGGATTACACACTGGACACTTCCCGCGGTCTCATTAGCGATAACATCGATGTTGCTCAGGAATTTGTAACTTTCTTTACCAATATTCCAATTAAAACTACAGAAACTTTAAACTCCTCCCCCTCACTTGCTGTTGATTTATTAAGAGCGAATGTTTCAGCCTGTCCTGTGGAATTTAAATTTAAACATATAAACCCTGTGGTCGTTGTAAAGACTTTTAAGCAACTTAAGATCAAAATTACCGAAGATCTGTGGGGCATGTCTACTAAAGTTTGTCAATCAATTATTGAGACAATTGCACCCTATTTAGCTTTAATATTTAATTTATGTGTAGATCAAGGGGTATTCCCGGTTTTAATGAAGTACAGTAAAGTTATTCCACTTTTCAAATCTGGTGACAGCAAAGATACTAATAATTATAGACCCGTATCGGTTTTGCCGGTTTTCAGCAAGGTGTTTGAAAAAGTAATGTTAAATCAAATGCTCAATCATTTTACTCGTAACAACATCCTACACGATCAACAGTATGGTTTCACCAAAGGACGTTGCACAACCGACGCCGGTGTCACCTTATTAAAACACATCTTTAACGCATGGGAAGAAGCACAGGATGCAATAGGCATCTTTTGCGACCTTTTCAAGGCATTTGATTGCGTGAATCACGAAACACTGCTCTTAAAACTTGAGCATTACGGATTGGGTAAACTTGCGCTTAGCTTAATAAAATCATATTTGAATGATAGACCGACCGACCACAAATGGTGTTATTTGCTGATGACACATCACTTATTTTTAAAGTTAACAGACATGCACAGGAGCTTGACGACGTAAATAACGCTATGCTTAAGGTCCATAACTGGTTTACTGAAAATAATTTGGTATTAAATGAGAAGAAAACTAAATGCATAAGATTCGCGTTACCGAATGTTAGAAGTAGTGAATGTCACGTTGTATTGAATAAGGAGACACTAGAATTCGTCGAAAAGACGGTTTTCCTAGGGATCACGCTTGACTCAAAACTACAGTGGGGTCCTCACTTAACATCACTTGCAGGGCGGCTAAGTTCAGCGGCTTACGCTGTTTGGAAAATCCGCCAACTAACAGACGTGGATACCGCGAGACTGGTCTATTTTAGTTACTTTCATAGCATCATGTCTTACGGTATTTTGCTGTGGGGACGGGCTGCATATATTGAGTCTGTCTTTATTCTGCAAAAGAGGGCTGTCAGAGCCATCTACAACCTCCGCAGACGCGAATCTCGAAGGGAACTGTTTAAGAAAATTAACATCATGACGTTACCTTGTCAGTATGTATATGAAAACATTATGTATGTTCGAAAAAATCTACATCTTTTTCGTAAGATAAGTGACAGGCATAATTTTAACACTAGAAATAGGAACAAATTAGATCAACCACGTTTAAGATTGTCTAAAGTACACACTTCTTTTATGGGGTACTGTGTAAAATGTTATAATAAAATACCACTCGATATTCTTCAACTTAATGAGAAGAAATTTAAAACATGCATTAAACGCACACTATGTACATAGACAAGCATTTATTATAAGTTAGATGATTATATCGTAGATAAAAATGCTTGGCTTAATGCTGGTCCTGCTCCACAGCCACTTGGGCTCACTAGTAGAAATTATTGTATTTGGAAGAGTTGCTACCCCTTTTCTTATTTTTTTATTTTTATTTATATTATTTTTCTGACATTACGAACAACATGTTTATTTTATTTTTATTTTTTATTAACCAATTTTATATTGTTGAATATTCCAATATTTGATAATGATTATCTTTCTTTTTTTGATCGTATAATACATTGCAAACTATAGTTTTGTATAATTTAGAAGCATTTTTTCAGTTTTTGTAAATGTGAGTACCATGGGGCTGTTTATTCTGTTATTATATTATGTTTTATGTTGACTTGAAAGAGCATGGCAGTTGAGACTTTGTCATGCTTACTTAAATGTCTCGCCGATGGTGGCGTGTGTGTTGGATCATTCGGTTCCCTACAAAATGGTTGAGCTGGATGGTGCTGATCCACGCGTCATGTTCGTGAACGGGCGCCGTCGGTTGAGACTGGTCATCTCTTTTCTGCCAAGGCTTATTTTAAATCTTATACTTTGAATTGTCTCTATTTCTTTTTTTCACATTGTTCTCACATATAGAAGCAACAAGAATAATGTACCCAGGATTTTGTAATTGTCTTTATTTAAAAGAGTGTCCTGGGAGTTTCTTGCCCGTTCTTCTGTCAAGAATGTGTGACCTGAAATGACCGGTTTTGTGCTTCCCGCATCCAGCGGATTCCTGCGGCCTTCACAAGGTCTTCGGTCCACCTTGTGAGAGGCCTAAGCATCGACCATTACAAAGTACAAAAACCGGCCAAGTGAGTGTCGGACCAAACATAATGAAGGGTAGGTACCGTAGTTGGGATGAATTTATCCCAGGAACAAACATAACATTGTAGTTGAAAAATATTTTCTCCCATACATTCTAACAGCAAATGTAAGTTTGTTCACACAATATTAAGAGATTAGCCAACTTATTTTCAAACCATAGATTTATATGTTTTCTTGTAAATCTAAGTAGTTGTATAAAACTATGTTATGTAAGGGGTTAGAAGATTTTTGTATGGAGGGTGGCCCTAACATGATGCCGCCATTTTGATTTTTTTTTCAGAATCGCGGTGTAAATCGAAAGTTATATATTTAGATAGAAGACATTTATACAAACAATAAATGTCATATGACACAATATGCTAAAGCGTCAGGTTTCGGAGTTATTCACCGAAATATAAGTCGAAAACTGAACCCTGAAATACATTTTTTTTTGTTTTTTCCCTTTAGGTAAGAATATTGAACTATGAAAACATAATTGCATCATGTATAGGTAATATTCTAGTTAAGAGCGAAAGAGACAAAAATATATGTATACCCTCCGCCGAATGAGGCCGTGTGTGTTATGGTATTTATGTCTTATAAGGTGCATGGCATGGGCGCGACACCCAAGAAAATTCTATTCAGCCTCCCGCTGCCTTCTTGGATGATATTATTTATACCGAATATGATTAAAAAATCTTATGTTTTATCCACTAGTTGTATACAATTAATTAATGTGTAAATAACTTAATCAACATGAAGTCTACAACATAAATAAATAAATTCGTTATAATAATTGTTATTTTTATCTTTGAATATCTCAGAAACGTGACGCTTTATGATGTTATGTTATATGAAGTTTCATGTTTGTATGAGTGTCCCCTATCCAAATATATGACATTTATTGCGCACCTCGATTTTGAAAAAAAATCAAAATGGTGGCTGATTTTAGGGCCAAAATCTTCAAACCCCTTTGTTTTACGAACGAACAGAACCCTAAAAGATACAAAACGCAAACAAATTTTATCTATTTATGGCATCCCAAATCACTGGCGAATTTCCTAAAATAACTTTAGTAGGATAAGATAACAGGATTAGTAAGGATTATCAAAAATCAACAAAGCGTGTAATATTGTTGAAAACGCATAATGACATTGAATTGATATAATTTATGATAACGACAAACTGCTGTGTATAATTACCGAATGATGATTGTGGTTGACGTCATAAATTGAATTTTTTACTAAAATGATAACATTAGTGACCCATCACAAAAGTATAAATAAAGAAAGAAAGAAAATATGTTTATTTGCGGTAAACATGACGCAAATAAAAAACACAAAAAAAGAACAAGTATGAATAAGAATAAGTAAGGGAAAATATGCGTCTAATTCACGCAAAACGGCCATGGCTCAACATAATGCTGCGACCCTATGCGAGACAGAGTCCCAGCGCTGGTTTTCAGCAACAGCCGGCGTTGACGTTATGACATCGACCGGTGATATTCGAGACATCGTCATTCCACTCATTCTAACACAGCTTTTGTCCCAGAATCACACTAGCGATCGAATTTAATTGAAATGATTCGTGAATGATGAATAATATATTAATTAATGCATGGGAGAATAAATGCGATGCTTTAGTCATTTTCTGCAATTCTTGTTCGATTGAGTTCTTATTGAAACATTAAGAACGTGCATTCTAAAAGTGGGCAACGTCACAAATAGATGTCACATATAAGCTGTTTTGATTAATTTGGCAGTATAGAAATATGAAATATGGCTAACTACTAAACAAAAATATTGATTATGAAATGCAATAATTAATATACCGAATATTTAGTTCTAGAAGTAAAAAAGTATTTGAAAACTTGAGAAATGCCTTTTTTAAACCTAAAGCAGTTACGACAAAAAATTCAGTGTTATAATTACATTTTATAATTAATATTCTAGTTCACTAGTTAGCGATATATAAACACGGTAATAGGTTTTGCCAAATTCAACAAAACAGATGCCAATTCTTAGAATGAATGCTCTTAATCAGGAAACTGCATTACTACGAAATTCGGAACACCTCTCTGGATCTTCTGACTCCATACTGTCAATCTATGCGATCATCAAGACCATAATTGTAATAATTTTATTACGCCAACTTCATATTCCTACATTACGTACCAAGTTTTTTAGAAAAACATCAGTGGCTGATTCCGTTTTCCATTTTAAGGCACGGATCCCTAAAATAACATAACAAAAGTTACTTTGTTATCTTAACGATTTTCCGTGATTAGATAAGATTATTGTTATTTCTAACTCGGTCAGTTATTATGTTATATTTTAACTATAGAGTCGTTTTCAATATGTTGACGTCGTTCATACGAATTGCTTACATTTACAAAAGCAGTAATATTCATGTCTTTTTCTTAGCTGAATAGCCTTGAATACCATATGTTAATTTAAAGGTTGACTCGTTGGTCTAGTGGTCACAAGAACTCCTGTTGATCATGAGGTTCGATTCCTGGGTCGACCCGAGAATCGAACCCAGGTTATTGGGTTTTACCATCTAGAATTTCTCGCCCCCTGTTACATGTATCTGTATTCGGTATATAATTTTTTCATTTAATATTAATGTCATTCAATAGCTTGAGCTACGCATTTCATAGCTTGTACGGATGAAATAACAAAAGTCGCTGGTCCTAAGTGGTGGCAGTTAGCACAGGATAGAGAGAAGTGGGCATCATTGGAGGAGGCCTTTACCCAACCTGGGGAGCCTGCTTAATAAATCAAGTACCTACTAATTTAGTAATAGTTAAAGTAATTTCATAATAATATTTAGCAACTAATAAGTAAAATACAATAGACGATGTATATCTAGTAACTTAATCCGCTTAACCGTTCTTAAAGAGTTAAAGAACCCAAAGTCTTTGCGTTCGGCTCGCGTTGATAACACTTCGTGTCCGAGTTCGCAACAGGTCAATCGTCGTCCTGAGGATGCCTCGTTGACAGGCGAAACACGTGTCGATTTCTTACAGGGTTCTTTAACTCTTTAAGAACGGTTAAGCGGATTAAGTTACTAGATATACATCGTCTATTGTATTTTATGATGGATTTCCGCAAAGTCACGCCTGAGTCAATTAACTAACTAATAAGTAGAAAATAGTAGTTAAGTATGTAATGTAGCATGGTCAATAAAGGCTTTTTTTTTTATTTATTTTTTATTATAACTATGTTCAATATAATAATATCTGTATTTCTTTAATTTATTTAGTTATTTATTCATTTAAAATAAATCCCCCCATCCATCCATTCCATTTCCTTCCATTTTCTTAATTCTCCTTGAAATCAATCAATACTTATAGCAGCAGCTTCAGCGAAAACTTCTGCGCCTAATTTTTAAGACTTTCCATTATAATAAAAATCATTGTGTTTTCCATTTAAAGAAATAAAAATAAACCTAATAAATAAACCAAAATGGCTTTCACGTGGAGTTAAATTATGCAGTAGGAAAAAAAGAGAACTTTTGTGGCGATCCAGGTTGAAACCAACCATGAAAACAAAAATAAATTCACTACCTATTCTAGACTATATAATAAAATAATTAACCTGACACAAAAAGCTCAAAATAACCACAAAATACAGCAATCTAAAAATAAATCAAAGACTACATGGCAGGTAATTAATCAGACAAAGTACAATATCCCTAAACAACGAATTGAGAAACTTAAAGTTGGTAATCAAATTTTATACAAACCTTATGATATCGCTAGTGCTTTTAATGACTTTTTCGTTGACAAAATACGTCCGAAAATAGATGTTGACTGTAAGCCGAAAACATGCATCTCGTCCATGAAACATAACTCAATGTTTATGGCACCCAGCACACCACACGATTTGAATAAAATAATAATGTCGCTAAAAAATACTAACAGTGTTGGTTTTGATGGAATCGCCACAAAGATACTGAAGTCTGTCTCAACCACGATATGCGAACATTTAAGCCACATACTGAACCTTATTATTTGTACGGGTAAATATCCAGATGCTTTAAAAACATCTATAATAAAACCCTTATTTAAAAAAGAAGATAAGGAGTTGATGGAATATTATAGACCTATTTCGCTCATACCGGTTATTTCGAAGATCTTTGAGAAATACATTTGCAGGGAATTATATAATTATATGGAAAAATATAATATACTTTGCGAAGAACAAAAAGGATTCAGACAGCACAGAACCATCAACATGGCAGTTTATGACTTTTTGAACCCTATTATGAGTAGCGTGGATATACGATCCCCCATATGCGCTATATTTTGCGATATGACCCAGGCGTTCGATTATGTCCATTATAATATATTACTTCATAAATTAGAAGGCTATGGCATAAGGGGTAACGTGCTCGAACTTATAAAATCTTATCTGGAAAACAGAACACAAATAACCGAAGTTAGCAACATTAACATTGTTACTAAGCACGAAGACATTATAAGGTCTCGAGAACGTAAAATCTCATACGGTGTACCACAAGGCACCGTGATAGGCCCGTTTTTATTTATTACTTATGTAAATGATATGCCCATGTCCCTTGAATATCCTATAACTATGTTTGCAGACGATAGCACTATAACAATCCCATGTAAAAGTACAAATACATATGAAAATGACATAAATAATTCTCTTGACGCACTAATTAAATGGCTAGACGAAAATAATTTAAAAATTAATTTAGGTAAGACAAAAATAATGCACTTTAGACAACGTACTCCCGGCGGAACTATGCTCAACATCCATTACAAAAATGACAAAATTGAGGAAGCAGAGGATACCAAATTTTTAGGGTTGCAAATAGATTGCAACTTAAATTGGAAAGCACATATAGACAGTTTGTGTAAAAAATTGAGTTCATCCGCATATGTGTTATATAAACTATCCTCCATTGTAGATGTCAAAACACTTCTTACGGCTTACTACGGAATAGTTGAATCGCACTTGCGCTACGGTATCATTTTCTGGGGGAACTCAACTGATCGAGATATAGCATTTAAGGCCCAGAAAAGATGTCTCCGATCATTGTTAAAACTTAAATCGACAGACAGTTGCGCGCCTTATTTTAGGTTACATAAAGTCTTGACACTTCCGTGTATCTATATTTTCGAAGTAGCTATGTTTGTCAAGCAAAATCCATCTCGTTTTGAGCGCCTGGCTGTTGTATTCCCAAGGAATAGGCGTGACAACAGCAAATTATGTCAAGTATCATGTCGAACCACTTTAATGCGTAAGAGCGTTTCTTGCATGGCCCCAATTATTTACAATAAATTACCGAGTTGTTGGAAATCTTTAAATACAGCACAATTTAAGAGTAGATTACGGAATTTTTTGATAGATAAAACATACTACAGTGTAACTGAGTTCCTATCGGAGAAAAATATTTGTTAATTAGTGATTCTTGACATTTTGATTTTTGTTGCATGACATTTTTTTGATTTTTGACATTTTGATTTTTGACATTTTGATTTTTGTTGCATGACATTTTTTGATTTTTGACATTTTGATTTTTGACAGTTTGATCTTTGACATTTTGATTTCTGACATCTTGATTTTGGTTAATAATAATAATAATAGTAATAGATAAAAACTGCCGAATCGGAGGTGACATGACAGATGTCACCTCCGATGAAAGAACACAAATCAGAAAAATGGGAAAATTGAAGACAAATAAAAAATGTTGACAAGATCGGCCACACGTCGAGCACGCCTTCTACCTCCGGGCTCGTCGCTCAGCTCCGCCTCGCCGCCGCCGGTACCCAGCCCCATTGTGAGCGCTGGGACGACACCAACCGCGGCAGTTTCGTCGAGCTCGAGCGACGAGTATTTCTCTCCGCCCACGACGCCACCACCTGCTCGTCGACGGGGAGGACGCCGGCCGCCGGACGGCTTAGGACCTCGAGGCCCACCGGCCTCTGATAGGGTCCCAGCTCCCGACGGAAGTGTGCAGCGCATGCGATGGACACAATCCATCAACGAAAACGTCATGCGCTCATACTATGGGGCTACAGAGGGGGGAAACAACCTGACCGCGTACCGTGTTCGGATGCTCTCTCTTTTTCAGGTGCTTGAGCCAGCTGTCAACGTTTCGGCACAACGACTGTCGGATCAGGTGCGGGTCATCCAGCGTAATCACATGTTGGATGACACTGCACTTGATCGCCTGCGAATCGAAATGCAGAGTAGCCATGTCATCGCCCCCCCGTCGCAGACTGTTATAGTAACACCGCAGTTAATTACTAGTCAAGCTGACGAGGGGATTGATGACAGGGCTACAAACGTAAGTACCCAGTGCAATGAGGAATTGAGGAGTGCTTTGGAGGGTGCGATTCGGGAATACCGGTTCATGCCGCCTGAACTTAGACCACGCTTACCTCGTTTGCCCATGCATAACAAAAATAGGGCGCTGGTGGCGGTTCTGGACTCGCAGCTATCAAACTATTTTGATGGCTGCGAAGACCTCACCGATACTCATTCAATTCTGTACTGCGCGGCTGTAGCGGCATGTCGTGTAGCTCACGTCAAATTTGCTAATGACTCTGGAGCTACACGACAGAAACCAGCCGTACCAGCTTGGCAGTGCAGGATTGAGCACCGTATTGGTGGGGCCAGAGCGCTCATCGGCAAACTAATCTGCTTCAGGGAGGGCAATAATCGCCCCAGAGTGATGCGCTCTGTGAGACGGGCGTTCTCAGGGACTGATATCAGCCCTGAGGACTATATGTCCCGTGTTACAGAGCGCATCGACTTCCTGAAGCAGAAAGTGTATGCATGGGCAAACCGTATCCGTAGGTATAAGCGGCGAGTGGAACGATACACCCAGAATCGCACCTTCCAGAGTGACGAAAGGTGTGTCTATAGGGCTTGGGAGCGATCGGACCAAGGTGTGGCTGACACGCGCCTACCAGATGATGATGCCATGTGTTCTTTCTGGCGGAGTATCTGGTCGGTGCCTGTCAATCACACCGAAGGTGACTGGACTCGGGAAGTCGAGCGAGCCTGCGATCAAATACCAGAAATGGGGGCTATTACCATCTGCCCCCAAGATGTAGCTCGTGCAGTCCGTCCATTGCCTAACTGGAAATCTCCAGGGCCGGACGGGCTGCACAACTTCTGGATTAAATGGTTTATAAGGTCGCACGCTCGCTTGGCGGCTCAGTACCAGACTGCTTTGGAGTCTGGTTCGCTACCCCAATTCCTTACGACAGGAGTCACCCACCTGCTCCATAAATCTGGTAGTACCGCGGAACCCAAAAATTATAGACCGATCACGTGTTTACCGACGGTCTATAAAGTTCTTACATCCATTTTGAGAGCTAAAATTAACAATCATGTAGACACCAACTCAATCATGTCTGCCTCTCAAAATGGATGTAGGAACGGGTCCCGCGGTACTAAGGAGCTACTCCTCATTGATATGGCCATTAGCCAACAGGTTCGCCGTTCCCGAAAGGATCTATCGACATGCTGGATAGACTATAAGAAGGCCTATGACTCAGTGCCACATACATGGCTCATGAGGGTGCTGGAGTTGTATAAAGTAGATGCAACTCTGCGCACCTTCTTGATGTCGTGTATGGGGCAATGGAGGACGGTCCTCCGCTACCCAGGATGTCGAAATATCCAAAGGAATAGCGAACCGATAAGGATCGAGCGAGGCATATTTCAGGGCGATAGTTTGAGTCCGCTCTGGTTTTGCTTAGCCCTGAATCCTCTAAGCACACTGCTGGAGGATTCAGGTCTAGGCTATCGGCTGAGGAGAGGTGGTCAGGTTATATCTCACCTCCTCTACATGGATGACCTAAAGCTCTTTGCCCCCAACAATTTGCGACTGATGGAGCTACTGAAAATAACTGAAACTTTCAGTAGCGCCATCAGGATGGAATTTGGTGTGGACAAATGTGCGGTCATGCATGTAAAGCGAGGGGAGATTGTGGAATCCGTGGGAACCCAACTCTCGGATTCCATAAACCTTAGAGCCCTCTCCCCATCCGAAACCTATAAGTATTTGGGTATGTCGGAAGCGTTGGGCATTAATGTTACTGACATGAAGCAATCGTTGAAGGAGCGCTTCTTTGGCCGCCTGAAGAAAGTATTTAATAGCTTTCTATCGGGCGGCAACAAGGTGCGCGCCTTCAACGGCTGGGTCATGCCGGTTTTGATGTACTCTTTCGGCATACTCAAATGGACTCAGACCGAACTCGACGCCCTGGATAGGAGGGTCCGTACGCTGTTGACTGCATATCGAATGCATCACCCACGGTCATCGGTAATGAGACTGTATATCCCGCGAAAGTGTGGAGGTCGAGGCTTTTTAAACGCTAAGACCCTCCACAATCGCGAGATATGCAGTCTTAGGGAATATTTCCAAGAAGCCGACGTGGGGATGCATCGAGATGTGGTCACGGTGGACAAGGGCCTTACCCCGCTCTCCTTGGCTAAGGAGAACTGGCGCAAGCCTGTAGTGCTTGACACTAACGATCGCAAGGAGGTATGGCAGAGTAAGGAGCTTCACGGACGCTACTTCCGGGCCCTTCATGGACCCGATGTAGATTTCCTAGCGTCCGTAGCCTGGCTGCGTTTTGGTGACCTCTTTGGGGAAACCGAAGGTTTTATCTGTGCAATTATGGACGAAGTTATGATGACGAACAATTACCGGAGATTCATTGTGAAGGACGGCACGGTTGACATTTGTCGGGCATGCCACCGTCCGGGAGAATCAATCCGACACATTATCTCCGGGTGTTCTCGTCTAGCTAACGAAGAGTACTTGCATAGACACAACCTTGTAGCCAGGATTATCCACCAGCAACTTGCTCTGAAATACAGCCTTGTGGAATCTGAAGTGCCGTACTACAGGTATGTGCCCGACCCAGTTCTCGAAAATGGCAATATCACATTGTACTGGGATCGCTCCATCATCACTGACAGGACTATTGTTGCCAATAAACCTGATATAGTGGTGGTGGACCGAGTAGAGCGGCGCACAATGATCATTGACATAACGGTCCCGCATGACGGGAACCTCGTGAAAGCCGAGAAAGATAAACAAATCAAGTATCTTGACTTGGCTCGCGAGGTTGTCGACATGTGGGATGTGGACTCAGCGATCATTGTGCCGATAGTCGTATCAGCCAATGGCTTAATTGCCAAGAGCCTCGACCAATACCTAAGGAGGCTCTCGTTAGGCAGCTGGGTCAAGGGCTTGATTCAGAAAGCGGTACTCCTGGACACGGCTCGCATTGTCAGGAGGTTCCTCTCTCTGGAGCCCTGACCGCCGGTAGCTTGGACCCTGTTCCCGATACCGGTGGGCTACTATTTTTTATATTTTTAAATGTTTTTGTATTATTTTGTTTTTATAAAAATATTTAAAAATGTATTACATATGTAAAAAAATTGAATAAACGGAATAATAGTAATAGTAATGAATTGATCTAAATAAGTGTAATAAATGAATTGATCTAAATAAGTGTAATAATAGTGTTTATAAATAATTTCAAATGTTTGCATGCCGATTGGTAAAATATGGCTGAGCTAAATGTAATCTTAAGAACTATTATGTATTACCCATATTTGCAAAATAAAACTATTCTATTCTATTCTATTCTATTCTATTGAAGGACACACGTATGCCTACTTCAAAATCTATAACCTTCCCTATCTTCTGGGTCGGTTCCCCGTCCACAATCCTTGGCAGATCTTCGGAATCTTCTCTACCGCTTTCCTTGCCGCCATGTTTTCGTCAGTCAGAGTCAAGGCAAATTGACTTCCAACTTAAATTGCCCTGTAACTACATGCAAATCATATCTGTCATTCTTGATAGTTGTATGCAATAACTATAAGACGACAAATTGACTTCATTTAATTTGCTAAATAATTAATTTCTATGACTGTACATAATAAAAAACGAACCCGCAATTTATTGAAAATAACTGAAGTCAAAGTCAAATAATTTATTTAGGGGTCGGGCCCCACAGTAAAATGCCATACGGCTGTGGAAGTAGCTAAATAAATGTGCGGTTTCTTCATCATTCTGTTAACTGTCTTATCTTTCTAACAGCATTAGCGGCCGAGCTAGAGACGCCCCGCAAAAGATGTTATATGAGTTCCCTATTGTAATTTCTCGTGAAACCGTTTGATTAATAAATTCCAGTTTTTCGTCATTCATTATGATGTCAAAATCGTTACTTCTAACATTCGGTTACCTAAATCTAATGCATTTGGTTTTTTTTTTCATTTAATATCAAATTATTCAACGTAAACCAATCTTGGACCTGACGACTGTATATACCTACGTATATACGACCTTGGCAGTGGTAATGCAAATTTTATAACACAAACTTAACTACAAACATACAATTAACTTTTTTATATGAAAACATTAAACAAGAGGGTAGGGTGGGTTTTAAAACAATCTCACTCTTCTTAAAATTATATTTTAAATCTTAAACGCAGCCCCTTCACAAAAGGTTACAGAGCCTATTCTGTCAGAACAAGGTTTCCCATTGTAAATGTAATCCGCAAAAGAATAAGTTGAAATTACATCGAAACCTAAATATTGACTAATTTTCTGGAAGTCAATGGATGACCACAACGCGGTATACAAGGTGGAGACGACAATACAACAAAAAATTAAACGACGTGTCCATAATGACGTTGCCATTCTGTATACAAAAATTAAATTGAATATATTCAATAGTTTAGTCATTATAGCTCGGCAAAATTCATAGTCAGCTCGGGCTATACCGTTTATCTACCCCAAAAATCCACCCTAAGGTCGGACATACATTCGGAAATGTATGCCCGAGAATTCACCCAAGGCCTAGTTGGATATACGGAATTTATAGGCTTAGGGTGGATATACATTACATTTAATTTGTTTGAAAAACTATTTTTTTTATTTCGAAGGTAGGATTTATTTGACAGTTCCAAAATACTCTTAAGCATTAGTAGTGCCAGTATTTTAATTTTTTGTTGTATGGTAGTCTCCACATTGTATAACTGGGGTACTTTCGTGACTGGTTTCCTTGGCTTACGGGCGTGATGTTATGTTATGTGATGTGAACAGTAAGACCAAAAGGTAGGTGCTAGGTAACATGATATTACCAAACTAACTTCACTACTCACCAAACGAAGCTCCTAACTATTGGCTTCCAACTAAGGCTTTGAACCAAAACTGTCTTAACTTTGAAGCATATCGTTATCATGCTACAATAATCTTACCTCTCAAAATAATTGCACTTTGTGTCAAGTTCGACCATGAATTCCATCACGACGCGGGAAGCTGGACGTTTGCAGCGCTCCTCGGTAAATATTTCGAAAAATAACATTTTTGTGGAACCTGGCGTTGGCGCTTCCTGAATGTAAATGATACATAGATAATGTAAAGTACTACGGTAACCTCGCAGCCAACCCATCTGATTGAGTGAGAAGACATCACCGCGTGTAGACGGTGACGTTGTCACAGTCATGACGTGCCAGCAGATGCCGACTATTTCTGTTTTGAGCTCGTGATTATATTTAAATCTACGGTGTTTTATTGACCGAGCGAGCGCAGCGAGTGAAGCGTCTCTGCTTCAAGTCTGGCAAAGGGGTTTGAAGATTTTTGTATGGAGGGTGGCCCTAACATGATGCCGCCATTTTGTTTTTTTTTCAGAATCGCGGTGAAAATCGAAAGTTATACAGGGTGGCAGGGACATCGACGCGAAGCCGGTTACCATGGATCCAGTACATGATTCTGAACCCCCCTGCGTTGAAATTTTTCGTCGGTTATTAAAAAAAAAAACAGCTGTTTCATAGAAAAGTGCAATACCTACGCGGTCAAAATGTATGGAGCAGCTGATTTTTTTTTTAATAACCGACGAAAAATTTCAACGCAAGGGGGTTCAGCATCATGTACTGAATCCATGGTAACCGGCTTCGCGTCGATGTCCCTGCCACCCCGTATATTTAGATAGAGGACACTTATACAAACAAAAAATGTCATGTGACCTATTATCCTAAAGCGTCAGGTTTCGGAGTTATTCACCGAAATATAAGTCGAAAACTTAGCAATGAAACAAGGATTTTTTTGTTTTGTTTCCCTTCAGGTAAGTACCTATATTGAACTATGAAAACATAATTGCGTCATGTACAGGTAATATTTTAGTTAAGAGCGAAAGAGACAAAAATATATGTATACCCTCCGCCGAACGAGGACGTGTGTTATATGGTATATGTATTACATGGTGCATGGCATGGGCGCGACACCAAGAAAATCCTATTCAGCCTCCCGCTGCCTTCTTGGATGGTATTTTTTATACCGAATATGATTAAAAAATCTTATGTTTTATCCGCTAGGTGTAGTCAAGTAATGTTCTATGCTATAGGGTTTGGTTTCCGCACTTAGTCCGTCAAATGAACCATTGTACGTGGGCCATGGCGGCCGTTTGGGGGGGTTATTCCAACCAGCCCACCTCCCTCCAGAAGTTAATTAAAGCTCCTGGTCCGTTTAGAACACCAGTGTAAGATCTGGGTGACCCGAGGGTTTCTGTTCTAATCTGGGTGACGCCTGTGCATTCAAAGAGCACGTGCGCGACGGTCTCCTCGGCCTCCATGCAAGCCCTGCACAGAGGACTGTCCGTTATGCCTATCGTGTGGAAATGTTTGTTTAGCGAGCAGTGTCCTGTGATGGTCCCCGTCACCAGGCGCAGGCCATTTCTGTCCAGGCGTAATAAACGCCTGGTCAGCTTGCTATCCAAGAATGGCATAGCTTCCTTGGACTGCCTGCAGCCTGGTGTCGAATTCCACCAGGTCTCCGCTTGTGTGTGGGTGAGCTCCTGTAGCCACTTGCGTATTTGGTTGAAGGGGATGGGACCGATAGGTTCGGGTCCACAGACTGCCGTGCTGGATCCTCGTCTAGCCAGTTCGTCAGCTGCGTCGTTGCCTAGCGATCCACTGTGTCCTTTTATCCATTGTAGTGTCACCGTTTTCGGGGCTTTATCACAGGGTGATGCCATCATTGGTCGTCGTTTGATCGCTTCTTCCCTTATGCGTGTGTGCTTAACTCTGGAGTCTTTGCTTAGGGTTCCTGATAAGTGGAGCCTAAAGGCAGCCAGGCACGCCTCCTCCCGCACGATGAGGTGCAGAAGCGGCAGTCCCAGCATTGCCTGTAGGGCGGCAGTGGGTGCAGTTCTCATACTGCTAGTGATTGCAACACAAGCGAATCGCTGCAGTTTCTCGAGTTCTCTTTGAGCTGTACTCAGGTCTGTCCTGGGCCACCAGACCAGTGAGCCGTATGTAATGATTGGTCGGATAACTGTGGTGTATAACCAGTGGGTGACCTTGGGGCTAATCCCCCAGTTCCTGCCAAGCAGTCGCTTGCACTGCCACAGGGATATGCTGGCTTTTGTGGTGATATAGTTCGTGTGTTTAGCCCAGTTCAATTGTTTATCCAAAAAGACGCCCAGGTATTTTGGTTTCAGTTGAGAGGCTTAGGGTTGTTCCAAAGAATCGTGGTAGTTGTAGCGACGTCAGTTTTCTCTTTTTTGTGAAGAGAATCAATTCGGTTTTTGTGGGGTTCACTGAAAGCTGGTGGTTGTTGCACCATTCCTCTACTATTTTCAGGGCTTGACGCATGAGGTTGCATAGGGTGTTTTCGTAGTCAAGTAATTCATGTGTAAATAACTTAATCAACATGAAGTAACTACAACATAAATAAATAAATTCGTTATAACAATTGTTATTTTTATCTTTGAATATCTCAGAAACGTGACGCTTTATGATGTTATGTTATATGAAGTTTTATGTTTGTATAAGTGTCCCCTATCCAAATATATGACATTTATTGGGCACCTCGATATTGAAAAAAAAACAAAATGGTGGCTGATTTTAGGGCCAAAATCTTCAAACCCCTTTGCTTTCGTGTGTCAGTTTGTACGTACTCCTCTACAGGTCGTATTTTACTTTAAAAAAATTTATCATATTATTATAAATGCGTCTCACTGGTGGGACGATAGGCAGTGGGACGAACGGGAATACACCTATTTTAAAACCGATCTGGACGAAACTTGGCAAACAGGTATTATAAATTTTATGAATTTTTGTCTTTTTTTCGTCCGGAATTTTTGATTGGAGGGTCAAAAAGGGGGTTACTGGATATCTCCGCCATATGAGATCCGATTTCGATGGTTCTTTTTTTATTTGAAAGGTAGAAACTCTAGTAACTTTAAGATGGTCTCAAAAAAATTGATGAAGATCTGATGAGGATCTTCGGCATGATAAGCAGAATACCTCCTCAAATGCAGTAAATTGCTCACTATTTCATCATCATCATCATATCAGCCGAAAGACGTCCACTGCTGGACATAGGCTATTTGTTAATTTTGCTCACTATTTATTAAAACCAATGATACATTTTATCATGTCTTATAATTTGTCTTAAATGCTAGCACGGGTCAACCATGTGATAAAATCTGAGGCGCGACATGCCTTTCTTGTTGCTAACTTCATAGTGTGACACAGTAAATTTAAAAAATTAAAATGTGTATGATCAGTGAATATGCGACCAAATAAAATAATACGTTTTTATAGTGCAGGTTCATACAGTTTTACAACTTTTGAATTTTGTTGTGAACTAATTCACTTTTGACGTACGGACGACAGTCATTATGTGGCATTTGTGACAAAATTGGTACGCCCATAGTAGCAAATAAGACATAGAATCCCAAATAAAGGTCAAGAAGTTATATCACAAGTCAAAAGATTATCTCTCGCCGCTGTGCTAGCATTTGTGACAAAACTGTTTTATCGCCCAAATTGTGATAAAATGTGTGACTCAAGCTATCTCACATTAGGCCATGCTCGGTGCGCTGGGGTATTTATTGAGTTAGCTTCAATAATACGTATTTTTCCCACTTAGTCTATGTGGATGATGGTATAATGACTTCCTGTCACTGTTATTTACATAGCAGAGTGGTGTTTGAATTTGTGTGGGGTAGGTACCAGATATTAAAAGTGAAAAACGAAAATACAAAATCAAAGACACAAAATTCCGAAATTGAACATAATTTCATTATTATTATTAACTTATGGTAACAATATTCAATATTTTTAATAATAGCTAAACATCCTTAACAAAATTATCTCCTTGATATCAATTAATACTTATAGCAGCAGCTTCAGCAAAAACTTCTCCGCCTAACCTTTCAGCATAAGACTTTCCATTGTAATAAAAATCATTGAAGGACACCCGTATGCCTACTTCAAAATCTAGAACCTTCCCTATCTTCTGAGTCGGTTCCGCTGTCCACAGCGCTTGGCAGATCTTCGGAATCTTCGCTACCGCTTTCCTTGCCGCCATGTTTGAATAGCTTGAGCCTAAGTCTTGTACTGTAATTTGCGAAACTGGGCCGTTTTTTAGCTTCTTCCCCAATTCAATTGATGTTCTGCATAGAATTGTGCCTAGTTTGTGGAATCTATGCTCTCGTAGTGTTGCTAGGAACATTATTTCGAGGCTGCAGTCGACGTTGTATCTGGATCGACAAGAAAATGTTAATTTAATAACCCAATTATTTGCGGTGCCCGGTTGATGGTAATAGGCTCTATTACATAGGACTTATGAAATTCTCAGTGTATAGTAAAATTTCTTGTGAGTTTTTGTTTTGAGAATAGTAAAGTTCATGCCGTGTGTGCAATGATTTAGCCTGACCGAAATATCGTTTTACGTATAGCCAACTGAATAAATATAGTTAGCGTGTTTCTTTAAAAACGCTAAAAGAAAGATGCCAGTAGGTCATGTACTAGTCGAAGTAGATGGTGCTCACAATCGTTATGAGCAAGCCTATGTTAGAGGAACCACGTGAGTATGGTTCTCTATCGACCGTTTTGTGTTCGACCGTACCAGTAGTTACTGGCGAAAGTCGGGGTCTGGAAAGACCATAGTATCCATTCGATGTATGCGTGAGAGCAATGCGATTGGTGTGCGACCGTACCAGTAGTTATTACGTAGTCGTAGCCAATAAGCCTTTGCCTATTTTCATTGTGCTTTAACAATTGAAACTATCATGAACTCATGGAATTACCGCTCTTTTTCTTAGTGTATCAATGCCAGAAAGTTAACCACCTCTGTGGTCTAGTGGTAAGACCACCTGTCTCAGGCCCCAGAGGTCCTGGGTTTGATTCCTAGCGGAGATAATCATTTCTGCTCGGTTTGGTTAGTGGTAGAGCTTGTTCTAAGTCTGTCTGACTAGCTAGCACCATCTTAACTAAGTCTGTCGCCATAACAACAATTTTGCCAGCATTGTTGTGTTTCAACAGTTATAGAGGTAAGATGACAGTTCCTCTGTGATTGAGGATTACAGGTGAAGCTCGCTTCCACCTTCAGGCTGAGTGAGATGAAGGCCAAGAGCATCTCCGTAGCGAAAAAAAAATGGTTTTATGGTTGGTCCAAAAGTTATTTGCACGATGTCCGCTCACTGACACAGTCATGAGATATCATCAAGACGGAATATGCCCTAGCCTAGCCTAACTAAAATACGGACATTATTTCCTATAGACTCGTAACTTAATTATTATACCTAAATACAAAATTTTCCCAAGTTCCAAGTTAGTTTCTATCAAGACAATAGCGAGATCTTAATGGATCTCAACAGGCAATCAGACGGGAAGTTCATTGTTAAGAGTATTCTGCAGCTGTATGAAACAGCTAGTTATCCTAGAAACAATTAATGTTACTGGCATTTGAACTTTCAAGACAAAGGATATAAATTCTCGAGAAGGAAATTATTACATAATTTATTTGTTATTAACATTTTGTAACTATTATGTGCCATTTAATAATGAAGCCTTTACGCCGCAGCGGCACCACAGCGGCCCCGCGCCGTAAAGCGCGTAAATTGTCATCTGTCAAACATGTGTTTTTGACAACGCAAAAACTACGGAGCGGTGCCGTTCCGATGTCACAACGGGTACACCCCTCCCCGTCTAGTCTCGCGGGCTGCAAGTCAGGTTGCGGTGCGGAATGCACCATGTGGCATACCATGGATATTTGTACGTAGGACGCCGCAGCGACACCGTTCCGGCACCGCGTCGCCGCCGCAACGCAACGTGTGTACAGGCTCTACGACTGGCATTCCTACTCAGATCACACAGTTAATTTGAAGACCGTTTTGTAGTACCTACTTCGACTAGAAAAACCATTAGATACTTACCTACACGGTTATAATGTACGGTCAATATGTAATATTGACTACTAGCTACCGAAGTAAAATAGGCAAAACTTGTGTAAACTAAGCTTTACGTCAGATCTTCAAAAATTGTAATACGAGTACGCTAGGCAGAATGGTTCCGAGACCTTTGCCTGTTTGTATTTGAATATTAGAACGTCATTGGAGACGCTGGGAGAATAATTTTTAGCGGGGAATCGCTATCACGTATTTGCAATTTATTTTGGTAATATTGTTGTCATTAATTAATAAATGTGACAAAATGACAAAGTATTCTAACAGTACCTAAATAAACAATTTGAACGTATCCATTAATATGTTTACCAGAGTTCCTTGTGATCACTAAAAGGCTTGCGTGATCGACAGGTACTGTACAGTGACTGACAGTATTGTAGGATTTGTAGGTAAGAACATACTTGTGCGATACACACAACAACTTGGCAATGACAATGACTGGCATAGCCGTGACATGACTGACATGTTTACGTTAGATCGAAGTCAACGTACGGGTAATACTCTAGGACTTCATACTTTGTCATGATTGTTCTAAATGCTATACTTAGGGCCTGTTTCACCGCCCACTATTAAGTTCCTATTAACTTACTTGGCAGATAATTTCATACAAATTCTGTTCTATTTTTGAATTTATTCGGTAAGTAGAGGCTATTCGGACCTTAATGTCATTCACCCATTTTAAAAGGTATAGTGTACCTACAGCATTTGGTTTTGAAGTATAAGCTTTTTTATTTATGATTGCGACAATCCTTGAACTGTTTTCTCTTGAAAGAAGATGAAAGAAAGAAAATACAGGTCATGTATTTGCGGTAAACATGAAGCTATAGTATAAACTAAAAAGAACATTTTGAGGGTATATAATATGCACCACACTCGTGCAAAGCTGCCATTGCTCAGCATATGCTATGATACTATACGAGACATGTCACTGCTGGTTTTCAGTGACAGCCGGCGTTGACGTGATGACATCAACCGGTGCAGCGTCAGTCTTGTTCGAATGATACTGTGAAACTCCTGCTAGCTCTATTCTGTATTTTCATCAAATATCAAACAGTTAATGTCAATAATGATCATCAAATATTTCAAGTTTTACTACTTTTAAATATTTTTCATAAACGTCTCGAATCTCCTCAAAAATTTTTAGGCTGCGTTTCCACAAGAGACGTGCGAGGATGCGTAGCGAGGGAAGTGTTTGTAAAGAACCAATAGAATCGCTTCATTTACCTCGCCTCGGTCAGCACAGCTCTGGTGGTAACGGCTCAGCGGAGCTAGATTTTTGCGCATTCAAAACAAGCGAGGGATGTGTGCGAGGGATGTGTACGAGGGATGTGTGCGAGGGATGTGTTGCTAGGAATGTGTTGCGAGGAATGTGTATTGAGGAGGATGTGTTGCGAGGTTTGGCGGCAGGCAGGCGTTCGCGTTACTCCGCTCCCACTACATCGCACCCCCGTCATGTTGCATTTCACAACTTCGCAACGCATACTCGCACCACACATTAATGTGCATTTTCACAGCTCCGCTACACATCCTCGTAGGCACATTTTCATCGCACAGCTTTGGTGGAACCCCCACACATTTTCACAGCACAGCTAGGCATCCTCGCACGACAAATTTCCATCGTACATATCTGGTGGAAACGCAGCCTTACGCCACGGGACGAAAACAAGCCAACCACGACACTGCCTAAAAACAAGAAAATAAACATGCCTTCTATTGGGTCTCATAAAACCCCTATATGCATAAGACGTATTAACTTGCTGGTTTCATTATGTCAAACGAGATTACCAGAATTAATGAGATTCGTGCATTATGGTAGCTGTGTTATACGGGAGATGAATTTACTGAGAGCCCTACAGTATTACGTATAAGTCGTAAAGTCGTGTACTCACTTATATGTATATTAAAATTAGAAGATGATGAGAGAGACTTATAACAAGGAAATTTTGAGGGAGGAAATTCCACGCGCTTGTAAGACTAGAAACGTAAGGTACCTAATAATGCACTATCTTTCTAGTAAAAGCAAAAGTCGTACAGAAAATCGGAGGAAAATGGGGTTGAGCCTAAAGGTGCTCCCACACAGCAGTTATATAACGTTATGTAACATAGTTTTTAAACAGAACTGAACCTTAGTACTTTAAAAAACTATGTTAGAAAATGTTTGTTAACATTTTATAACAGCAGTGTGGGAGCACCGTATGAAAAATTACATCACACAGATTAAGACCCAGTGCTATTCTGTAAAAATCTCACGGTGAAAACTTAGGCGAAGTGATGGTGGAGTGAGCTGTCAATGTCATCTCACTGGTGCTAGGGATGACCAACCATTACATTTACAATCATAATCGAGATTTTAATTACATTTTTTATGCTAATTCAATTGATCATTTTATATTATTTCAAAGCTAGTAGGTATTTAAGTGTCTAAACATTACCTACTATTTAGGGGGTTTTAAATAAAATACTAGCAAAACAGATATTCAGTCAGAAACTCAATTTTGTTTTATTCTATTTTGTTCCTAGACTAGTCCATAATATAAATACCTAGTCTGAGGCGCACGCAGGTGCCTACAATAAATAAAATAAAACATAGGTACTATCTGCACGTTGAAAATGCGCAACGACATAGTTCGTTAGTATGAACCCATTGTTGACTGATTATTTATTTAGAACGCAATTGAGTGATAATAGTGTGTAATTTAACCCCACACAAACTACCTATACATATGTGGCAAGTTGGCAACTTACCTTAACGTTGCAGGTAGGTCATTTAAATAAAAATACATATATTTTATTGGAGACCTACGCGTTGCCTATAATAAAATAATAATATATTCATCAAATCATTACAAAATTCTTCAGTTCAACAGCTGACACTCTTGCAACGGGCGCATCGAATCACTTCACCCCACGCTGAAAAGGTAAGAATCGCGCTTGCGCGCTAAGCGGACACTATCACATGGTGGTTTTTATAACTTACCTACCCACCGACTCATTTAACTTGTAAGTTTGTAACGCGTCACGTATGCGCACTAAATACTAACGTCCAATAAGGACCTAGGTACAATGTTTTATTGTAGTTGGATACCTAGGTCCTACCTTCAAAACGTTGCCAATAGTATCATCATTAACGAAAACTGACACTTGTAACGCGCGCTCTGGCGCTCACTCAGTGTTTCCAATTACGTTTTTGGTTTTCCCGTTTCATGAATTTTCCCAAAAAAAAAAAATACTTGACTTGGTGATCATGGTGATAATAGTCCGCCTTTGTACCTTTTTTGAATGCGTAAAGTTTTAATAAATAATAAAAAATCATTCCACATATAATAGCATTAAATAGGTACCTACAAAACTTTCGAGATTACAAAAAAATCATTATTAATCGAGTGAGACGAAACAAACTAACTCTAGATATAATGCGACTTAGTTCCGATGTCGTCAATAGCCACGGTAATAGTAAGTAGGTACAATAAAATTAACATGGTAAACTAAAATTAGACCGATTAGGTACCTATATTCATTACGAGTTTGAGGGAATCATCTAAATCGGTGATGCTATAGTGTAAAGAAATACATTGGGTGCTGCCCACCTACTCTATATAATATACATCAACTCAAGTTCAATTTTTCCCCAAAATTCCCTAAATCCCTGTCAAAATAAAATATCCGTTGATCATGCATAATATTGGTAATTTATTCCTAAAAAAGGGAAAAATCCATAAGTGGAAACACTGCGCTCACTTCGCCTCGCCGAAGTGCTGTTGCCTAGGTAACCACCCGGGTGGTCACCATGGAAACCACATGAGTTTTTTTTTTAAATTTTCCCTCATTGACGGCCATGTCCATAAGCCTATTCGTATTCAGAGACAGTAATTAGTACCTATTTATTTCAATGTACTAATTGTATGTCAACATTAAATAATTTGTAAATATTAAATATAAGTATTAAATAAATTAAATGGTATGGTTTACAACAAAAAGGTGTAAACCATACCATTTTTGTACATTTAAAACGTCAGTCAGTTTATGGCATATATTTTGTTTTCAATAATTAAACGGTTTTTTTTTAATTAACTAGGTACCTACCTACTAACCTGCCTGTAAGTAGATATGTAACGTAACGAGTTATCACATACTCAAAACATTAAGGGCGCCTTCAAATTTGCCGCAAAGTGCCGCGCGGAGGCAGCGTAAATCCATATAATATAAAACACGCGACTGCAGCGCTACACCCGCGCATCATTTCATTGATTTTATTTAGGCAGTGTATAGAGTGCCACTGTGGCACTCTATCCCTACTGGATAAAGTGCCACTACCGGCACTTTATTAATACCGCCTCGGCCCGGCTAAAGTTCCGTAAGCATTGCATTGTCACCATTGAGTTATATAACTAGAGAAGCAAACCTCATTAAAATGTGTCAAAAAAGTGTAGCCACTATTTAAACGCGACGACGTAGCTTTGAAACCACTAAACATTTAAAAGTAAACATATATCTGTCTCACTCACACAAGTCGCAAGAATAATACCGACGCTTAGATTAGACAAAGACCGCAATATAAACATGCAATGGCAGTAACTGGCGGGATGGGGTTGCCTACCCATGCGAAATTTTGCCCAACTTTTTAAGCCATAAAAACGTTTAAAAAAACGGTAACGTTTTTTTAACGTAAAGTTAAATAATTTATAAAAACATTTGAATTATTGTATTTCCTATTGGATGTGTATTAGAGTCCGCGTATCACTGGTCAGTTTCGCTCTATCGTCAGTTTATTTAATTCGCCAGTTTCGTTGATTAGTCAGTTTCACTGATTCGTCAGTTTTGCCGATTAGACAGTTACGTTAACTTGACACTGTCAAGTTGACTGCGAACACTAGAAACTGTCAAGTTTCACAGTTTCCAGTGTTGTTTTCGTCGATTCGTCAGTTTGGTACACTTAAAGGAATACGTTAGAAGTTAATCACTAATGAAAATAATTAAGACATTTTCTTTTTGAATATTTTTTATTTATTAATTATTAATGAAATCATACTCCGCTATGTAACATTAGTTTTGTATACAATTGCCTTTTAGACTGTTTTTTATAAGTTTGAGTGAATAATTTGCTTTCGTGATACAATCTTATTTTGTATTTATAAATAATGGCATTTATTAATAAAAGGGAATGATCCACTTGTATTGACGATAAATGATCTCCCGGGTGTATCGCAAATTCTTTTAGGATATACGGATTTTTTTTAAGAGGGTTTACGTCGTTCGGCATTTCATACAAACTTACAAGCCCTTATTTTTCGAAATGACTGAACCGATTTTAATGAAACTTCATACGCATATGCAAGATACAAAGGTCTAAAAACTTAGTTAAGAACATTTTCGAAATGTCTTATTTAAAAGCAGATAACTGGAAATCTCTGTTTCTATGGAAAATTAAAAATCGGTCTAATTTGGCTGTAACACTATTTTTCGTAAATGTTCCTAACTGATATGTTTCCTGTAATATGTGTGTACATCCACCCTCAACAAACGTCACGTAAGGCCGCAATACTGCTAAGGGTGTGATGATACATGAAAATATATGATAAGTTAAACGAGCCTACTAAGACCTACAAGCCTAACAGTCCCTACAACTCTAAGCCCTATAAGCCCTACAGCCCTAACCTATCATATACCTAGTATGTGATAAATAAATATATAAATAAGTTCAGGATGTCTGCACCATGCGACCTAAGGTTACAGACGGATAGTAGGCAGGATTCCAGGTTCGGGAAGGGTACACTCACTGCCAGTCCCGCAGACTCACGAGACTGATCAGAGATGGCTAAAGGTGTCTTGGCCACAGTGAGGGGTAATGAGACGAGAATATAAAATTCAAATCTGATTTATTTACAATATATTACTGCTTATATACTACTTTTTCTTAACACACACTAATGTAGAAAATCTTTGTATCCTATGCGTGTAAGATGCAACCAAATCAATATTTTAACTGGGCCGCGCGTAAGCCGGGCCGAATGCTGAGTCAATGTACAAAGGTAACATTGAACAATGTGTATGTGTTCCTGTGATATGTTTTTAATTTTTCTTAGTCTTCCAGCCGATACATTTTTCAAACGGTGAATTATTTTCATCATTTTGTGCTTTCGCGGCTTTTCAGTTAGTTCGTCTATCTCTTCATCGGTTTCCACAGCATCCACATCCATATTTTCTTCTACTGAAAGCTCCACCTGCTCTTTAGAATAACGGTTGTCCTGAAAATTAAAAAAAAATTGTAACCAAAGCAGCTTTTTACAATCTAAAAACTAAGTTGAAAAAAGCATCCAGTACACAATGTAGTTTGAATTCAATGGGAAGGCATTTTTTGTTGACCTAACCATCACCAATAATTTAATAATATTAATTACCGCATAAAATTATTACTTACAATAAGCATTGGAATTGCTTCATTGGACAAATAAACACGGCCGCATTCGCTTTTTAGACCTATTCTGTCTTGTTCACGGAAGTGCTTTGAACAGAAATTACAGTAGATTTTGTTGGTAGCCAGTCAGTCTCTTTTCTCAGCAATCGGATTATTTTCACCCATTTATCACGGCGTGCTTCATCTTTAGGCACCCTGCAACGGTATATTTTATTTTTATTTTATTAAAATCACTTATTCCATAAATTAAAAACTCCCACAAATGTGGGAAACTAAAACTAAGTTTTTAGTGGTAACACTGACCCTAATTTAAAAAATTCTACATTTAATTTATTTTATTGCGTTTTTACGTTGATATAAACACAAACTAAATAGACTTACGTGTGGAAAGTAATTCCGGTTAATTTATTGTGTTTTTGTGATCTTGAACCGCACGCATTTACCCATTTTGGCGATATTTTTTGTCGCGTGTCACTCGGTTCACTTCGTTTGGCGCCACACAGACCACTGAACTGACGTTAGCTACTCTATTGGCTGTGGCCTTATGTCCAGTGACAACGCCTTGGCGCGGTAATTACTAATCTAGTGTAACATATATATCAATGATTGTCACTAAGTCACGTCACTTGGTACCTACCTATTTTGTTTGATTGTTGAGGCACAGATAATATAATACTACGGTTGAGGCTAGATCGCTGTAAAACACCACATTCCCAAAACATTACATTCTCTTGTGCCTAACCGGACCCTGGCACTCTAACCTAACCTAGCTTTCAGCCATTTTCACTTGCTAAGCCAAGGGATTAGATAGCACTTAAGTTTAGCCGGCTATAGATGAAAGAAACTAACCTCAACAATCAAACAAAATAACAAATACCACTGCCAATGCAATTCTTATGGCCGGGCCGAGGCAGCGCCACTAGTGCCGCAAGAATTCTTGCGGCACTCTCTACATTTCTTTATTTTATGCGACAAATTTGAAGGCGCCCTACGAAGATGCAATGTCAATGTCCAATATGTAGGTACCTACAGCTACTACCTACAAAGCCTCTTCGTAGTTTGCGCGTACCTACGTACTTACATTGTTTGTTTTATGATTGTCAGCTGATGAATTGAATGCAAAAATAATTTTATGTAGATACTTATGCGCGTCTACCTATCTATACTTACAATTTGTTTATTTATCAAATCATATAGAAAAAAATTAAGATGTGCGCTAAACGTTGCCAATCATCGTCTTACTGCCCTTGTCCCATGTTACTTGGGGTCGGCGCAACACGTTTTCCTTTTCCACTCTCCCCTGTCAACATTCGTGCAATAGTCATCACTCTCTTCTCTTTCACATCATTCCTCACACAATCCATCCATCTTTTCTTTGGCCTTCCTCTCCTGCTCCATCCATCAACATTTAGGTAAGTATATTCATCACTCTTTTAGTCACATGCATTTCCTCTCTCCTCATAACATGCCTATACCAGGCCACGGTAGACGGTAGAATAACTAAGCCATATCTTAGAAATAAGTGCCTACAGCCGCGCGGTACGTAAACATGCGATAGGGCTGCCCGCCTCCAGTATTTTAATTACATTTGCCTACTTTGTGTTTCCATTTAGTTTTGTGATTGTAAATATACTTTTTTTATCTACACAAATAAATAAAATACTTTGTGAATTGAATAACAAAACAAAACACAAATGCCCGAGGTTTTAAAACAAGCGTACCTACCGTATTAATTCATGAACCTCCTATAACTACCTATTTCACTCGTGTTATCACTTTCCTTTACTCTATTCACTTTATTTATTAATCCAGACATCTTTTTTTCGGGAGATAAAAGGAAATACTTATCCATTAAAAATACACACAATATGTACCTACCTACCAGTAAGTAAAATTATTTTATAGTAAGACTATAAAATAATTTTGTTGTTGTTGTTTGTTAATAATAATCAGGGCTTGGAACCGGTTAAGAAATACCGGTTAATATAGTTCATAAAACCGGTAAAATACCGTTCAGCGATTAACCGGTTAATTACGAAAACAGTTTCGCCTAAACCTAAATAATTTTGGTTACCGGTTATTACAGAGAATAGAATTTTAAAACTCGCGCTAACCTGAATAAACCGGTTTTACTCAGACGCACGCCTGCCGCCGCCGTTTTTTACATTCTCACGCGCTTGTTTGTGTTTTGTTTTCTTTCGTAGTTCGCCGCAAAGAGAATTTGGTTCGCATCTTTCATACAAGAAGTGTCGTGCGGCCGCTACTTAATTCGTGTTTTATAATAGCATAGACAGTGTTACTGTGCGTTTGCACTGGCGAAACATTCCCAACAAAACATGTTGGGATCTCTACTTTCTGTCATTTTTCCATACAATGTTTGACATTATCTAGAGATTTCAACATGTTTTGTCGTGATGTTTCGCCAGTGCAAACGCACAGTTATAATAACATGTATCATGAGAAAAAAGGAGGAGAGTAAAATGTATTCCATGTTCGATTATTTACAAGAGACAAAAAAATTATGTAAAAAAAATACGAGGTAATGAAAAAAAAAAAGTCGGGAGGTGTCGTGGGACACCCGGTGGGAACGAAGTTCTTTTAGCTGCATATTATATATTAATAAAGAGCCATCTAGTATAATTTTTAACAAGGCTAAAAATCTTTCTATACTACATGGCTCTGAATTGAAAACAATAACATCTGACATATTGGCTGACGTATATAAATGATATGACTTTGACTTCGACGCCTTCAACTTTGACTTTGACTTCGACTTTGCCTTCGACTTTGCCTTCGACTTTGCCTTCGACTTTGACTTCGACTTCGACCTCGACCTCGACTTCGACTTCGACTTCGACCTCGACTTCGACTTCGACATCGACCTCGAATTTGACTTTGATTTCGACTTCGACGTCGACTTCGACTTTAATTTGTAAAACTTTTCTCAAATACACAAAAAAGTGTCGTTACAACTTTTGGTCTTAAACAAAAGTGTCGTTACAACTTTTGGTACTAATTTTTTCCGTCTAGCCCCCTTTCGCAACGCGCGAAAGGGAACTTCGTTCCAAAAAGACTAGGTAAGGGACGGTCGATCTTTTTGTTTTTATGCAATATGAGTTTGCTCTTGACCTCGATCTCGCCTGACGAAATGCGATGGATGAGAACTATGATAAAACGAGCAAACCCAGAAAATGCCTGTTCACTCTTGCTTTGAACGCAGAAACTCTCCGAAGTACAGTCTGTAGAAAACCGACAGGCAGGTAACATTACGCTGATGAGCTAGGCTGTGAAGCCTAGCCTCCAGCGCCTCGTCGCATATGAGCCTTTTTGCTCTGCATTCCACCAAATCCGCCAAGCTGGTATATTGCTGAGCCTTCCCATAAGTGGCTGCAATATTCCATACAGAAACGGACCTGAGCTTTGTACAAACCCAGAATCTGCTCAGATGTGAAGTACCGGTCACCTCGGCGGTGACCTATCGCGTCCAGCCCTGGTCCAGGCCATGGTACGAAGCGAGAGGGCATGGCAAGCCGTCACCGCCTCCTGCAAAGCAGTAATGATCGCGAGGGAGGAGGCGGAGCGCGTGAGGGAGAGGTAAATTTCGCGCCCTCACGGTCCTAGCCGCCGCAGGAGACGACCTGGGCGTCGGGAATCGGTAGCCGATTTCCGGCCACCGTAGGCGCGGACTTGCGGACGGAGAGCAATGGGTAGCTCTCCGATAAGGATCAGGCCCGGGTCGACGGCGCGTTGTATTCCACGAGCGCCTCAAAGAGATGTCAGCAGAACTAACGGGGTTTGCTAGGGCCGATGCCTGCCGGGGTTGCGGGAAACTCCTAAGGGGAGACCGGGGGCCCTGGCAACGTACAGGCAACTGAAGGAACACGGGTGGGTTTCAGTCAGAAAGAGTCTGACATGCCCTTCCACTCCGCCCAGAGCGGGAGAAGTTATTTGATGACTTCCCAACCAAACAAAAAAAAAAATACTGCCTCACCTTATTTAGGATAGCCGGGTATCCTAAATAAAGTGAGGCAGTATTTTTTTTTTTTGCTGCAGTCTGTGCTTTTGACTCGGTGGTTGAGCCAAGTTGAGATCTGACGTCAATTCTATGCCCAAAAGCTCCAGGCGGTCGGTAACACCTCGGAAACTAGGTGATAATTGGAACTGGATCCTTTTGCCAGTGAAAAGACAGGGCTGTGTTTTCTGAGCGTTGAAGTTGACCAGATCATCTTCGCCCCACTGTGAAACATTTAAGATCGATTTCATTCACCCCACCATGGCTTCTCTAAGAGTAGCTGTTTCCTCTCTGCTGGCTCTTGCACTAGATAGGTGTTTTTCTAAGACTGTGCTGTCATCTGCGAACCCAATAGCACCCAGCTGTAGCGGGTCGTTAATATAGAGCAGAAATAGAGTCGCAGAAAGAATACACCCCTGAGGAACACCAGCATCAGTAGCCATAATATGATTCGATGAGTAGCCATCAATTACCACTGTGATCGACCGCTCACTTTGGAAGTTTGAAATACAGTTGCAAAAGTCAGCAGGGATTCTGAATGCGGGAAGCTTACCCAACAGACTAGCATGCCAGACCCTGTCAAAAGCGTTTGATATATCAAGGGACACAGCAAAGGCTTCGCCATGTCTCACAGTGGCCTCGCCCCAGCGATGTGTAATATACACAAGAAGATCTTGAGTTGACCGACCACGGTGGAAGCCATACTGATGGTCACTGAGGAGCTCATTGTCTTCCAGGCATACTAGCAGCTTATTATTAAGAGCCCGTTTCATAAAACATAGTATGGAGGTTATAGCGATTGGTCTGTAGTTGACAGGGTCGGCACGCTTACCCTATTTGGGTACTGGCTCCACATTGGCAAGCTTCCAGGTCTTCGGCACCTCTCCAGTTTTTAGAAAGGTGATACAAGCGCGTCAAGACAGGAGACAACTCTGGAGCACAGCTTTTCGGGACTCTTCCACCCTATTCCGTCAGGTTTGCTGGCTTTATTCATGTCCAGGCCACAGTGAGGTTCTATGTTATGGAGGGTTTGGTTTCCGCACTTAGTCCTTCGATCTCGACCATTATGCGTGGGCCATGGCGACCGTTGGTGGTTATTCCAACCAGCTCACCGCCCTCGAGAAGTTGAGTAAGTCTCCTGGTCTATTCAAAAGATCTGGTTGACCCGAGGGTTTCTGTGCTAATCTGGGTGATGCCCGTGCATTCAAACAGCACATGCGCAACGGTTTCCTCTGCTTTCATGCACGCCCTGCATAGAGGACTGTCCGTTATGCTATTATATGTATAACAAGCACTTGCTTGTTTAGCGAGCAGTGTCCCGTGATGGTCCTCATCATCAGGCGCAAGCCGTTCCTGTACAGTTGTAATAAATGCCTGGTTAGTCTGTTATCCAAGACTGGCTTAGCTTCCCTGGACTACCTGCAGCACGTTGTCGAGGTCCAGCAGTTCTTCGCTTGGGTGTGGGTGAACTCTTGTATCCACCTGCGTAGTTGGTTGAACGGAATGGGTACGATAGGTTCGGGTCCACAAACTGACGTGCTGGATGCTCACCTTGCTAGCTCGTTACCTAGCCATCCACTGTCTTTTTATCCATTGCAGTGTCACTGTTGCGGTTGCGCGAAAAAAAGCAACTTGCACTGAGATGCATGGTTCTACGACGCGCCGTTTTCGAGTTAGGAGATTTCGCAATATTTTTTTATACCTTCTTAATTTCCAAAATGGAACTTCTGATGAACATCCTTTCTGGAAAGGAATTGTCCGTCTAGTCGAAAACCATGAGAACGAAATGAGCAAACCAGATGACCATAAACCAAATATCTCGTAAGCGGTGCGACCTAATATACAGTATGTTAACTAACAGAGGGCGTTCCCGTTAACCCGCAATAGTATATCGTCCATACATGCAAGAGAAAATATAAAAAACGAAAAAAAAAAACTTTTTTTATTTTTTGATCATAAAACATTCACGAAAAATATTAATTTCATACGTAAAACAAACACTCTGTACACGCGTACTTGTCGCACTGGTCTTTCCAAGTTGAAAGACAAGTGAGCGTGTACAGAGTGTTACATTTACATACCAATTAAAAAAAAAAAAAATTGTATTAAAAAAAAAAAAACACTTTCAGAATTTTTTCTAGCATGTATGGACGCTATACTATTGCGGGTTAACGGAAACGCCCTCTGTTAGTTAAAATACTGTATAGGTAAAAAATAATCCAACTTAAAAAAATCTTTAGCTTTTTCATATCATCTCATGGTTTTCGATTACAGCAACAATTTTTTCCAGAAAAGATTCTCATTCGAGATACCATTTTGGAAATCTAGAGCATTTTATAAAAAAAAAAAAAATGTTTTACGCCAAGGTTACTGCAATAAAATTGGGGAACACAAATTTTTTATTTTTCTGTCCTCGCCCATAAAGCTACACTCCAACCAGTAAGTATTTCATTTGATAATAAGGTTTCATTTATTTACGCAAGTCAACCACAAATCCACCTTATAAAATAATAAAATGTTGCACACTCGTCGAACGAAACTACTCAGCTAGCAACGCGGTCGAATACAATCTGCTTGTGAGTGCGGAATTGCGCATTCGTTGGCGTAGAGCGAGAGCTTTATTATTGTAGGTGTAAGCGAGATGGCGTATTATGTAGAACTAGTTTTTACCGTCGAAACTCAAATTAACCGGTTAATTTCGCTCAACAGAATCACAATTTGTAAAAAACCTGTTTGTCCCATTAACCGGTTAAAATACCGGTAACCGAAACCTAAACCGCAATCGATTCTGGTTCGGGGTCAATGATCAAAACCGGTTTGGAAAATTTACCGGTTTCCGAGCCCTGATAATAATACCTTTCAAAGTTTCCAGGTAATCTAAAAAAAGTTATCTCTGGATGCGTTATTGCCAAATTCATGCAACCAAAAACAGCAACAATATATCCTACTCGTCATATTAAATATGTACTTGAATTTATTTTTAGTGTAAAAATCGCGCGGTTATTGTTTAAAAAACAACACACCGTTCGTTCGTCACTGCGGCACAGACGCGACTGTCTGCGTACCTCGCGCATACCTCGATCGAGGCGCGTAGGTATAGCTCGCGCTTCGTCCGTTTCTATGAAGTTGGCCTACCGTCTACCGTGACCAGGCCGAACGATTTCCTTTCTACTTTTCTGTCACTGGCGCCACTTTTTAACTTCCCCTTATTATTAATATAATAGGTACTCATTATCCATTTTCGTCACTCCACACAGCCATCTCAACATTCTCATCTCCACTACATGCAATCTGTTTTCATCCGTAGGTATTCTTCACGGCCCAACATTCCGATCCATACAGTCAATAGAAATAATATTCATCAAATCATAATCATCATTAATCATCATCCTCTATTGTTACTAAGTTCAATAGTAACTGACACATGCGCGCGCATAGGGCACTGCACTGCACCTTGCCGACGTGAAGTGGTGTTGCCATGGCTACCAGATTTGGGTGAAGTGAGCTTTATCACGCCGCGCTTGCGCGCCTTAGGCGCTGAAGATATCAGACCAATCAGAACAAGGCGTGACGTGAGTGAATCGCATGAAGTGTTCTTTATCACGCGTACACCGCGCGTGCGCGAGGCGCTGCATAGATATCACACTAAGGTTTTTTTCCCATCATGCCTATTCGTGTTCACAGACAATAATTAGTATCTATTTATTTCAATGCTTTTAGTTACTTCAATGTCTAAATCCAACCGCTTTTAGATAATTAAAAAGTCAGTTTATTGCCTACATTTTGTTTTCAACAAAAATTTTCGGGCTAAGGACTTTTTATTTGTACACACAACGTATTTACCTAATTTTAAAACTAACGGAATTAAAATAATAATAATATACAGTACATGTATACAAAAAAGTGGAGGTAACGATCTTACGGCATCAAAAAATTCGTCCGCATCGCTGTCAACAGGAAAAGTGCCCAAAAGGCAACAGTCGACCAACCGCTTGGCGATGTCCCGAAATACCTACTCGATAAGCATTCGGAGTATTCGGACCCCACGGCCCTAATGTTTCAACCCCAAACGGCTCAAAAATATAGCCACCAATAAGGTTGTTATATTTGCGCCGTGAGGCTTTCTGCACCTGCAGCAGCCGCCGCAGCACAGCCCGCCGTGCTGAGATGATGGGATGGCGCAAGGGTGTCGTCACAGGTTGCATACCACACCAACGGCCTGCCTATCTTCCAAGGCATTATGGTTATTCCGTCTGGCCTCTTCCCATCGCCGCGTGCCAAGCCATTGGGTTCTCACACAGCTGGCACCACGGCGGTGACAAGAGCCCGACGGATGATGTCATTGATGCTTGCGTGCCGTGCCAAACGACCAGCGCTCTTGATGCAGGAAACGCCATGGTGTCCGAGGCGCTCGACTGCTTCACCGCACTGACAGCGATGCGGAGCCCCGCAAGGTGCGCCCAAACGCAGACTAGTAGCGAGCCGGAAAGTAGTGTCACCCAGCATAGTACCTATTTAATTAATTTATTGAGTTTACCTAAATACATAATAAGTAAAAAGAACATACACATCAAAAAAAGTTTGCGATCACTTAGAAACTTAGAAATCTTTTTTGGTACAGCAGACTACATTATGATTTTTTCTTCTTTTTAGAATCTTTCAGGCAGTGAATTTCTATTAAAACAGATATAACGTAAACACTTTGTCTTGATAAAGTTAAATTTTACAAATATATCAACTTTTGCTAGTAATCACAAACTTTTTTGATGTGTGTAGGTAGTAATATCCCATCATCTAGATTGGCAGAAAACCACAGTACAAATTAAAATATTGCGAACCACTCCTGCAAACAAGAAAAATTAAAATGATTATATAATGTATGTTTGTTTATTCTAAGCTGATACAATTATTTAGGTTGTTTGGTTGCCGTAGTCTAATTTTAAATTTTCCTGTTTATTGTTTTACACGCTATGTCGCATAGATGTAAATCAATACTAAGAATGTCTGTCATCCAAACATCCAACTCTCCTGATGCAGGTCTACTGGAAAAATATTCTAATGATAAATCTTTTTGTATTTTACTTTATTAAGTGTATAGTGTGTACATAAATAAATAATTAAATAGAATTTATTAATTTTTATCACATCAAACTATTTTGCTAATACATTTTTGCTACATTTTTCTTGATGCCGGGGAACGGAGCTAAGTCGGATGTGTGTTAACTGGACGCCACCACCGCTGGAAATAATGGTAAGCATTTATTACTACTTGATTTATTTAATTCCTACACTCATCCGTGTATAATATTTTCTTGAAATAAAATTGTGATTGTCATCAGTATAGTAATTTAGTACTTTCAATAAGTATATATACTGGTTAAGTATATATACTAATTTATTTATATATAATAATTATTAAAATTAATTGTTTTGCATACAATGAGTTGCAGCATTTCTTAATTCCATGTTCCAATTTATTTGGTCCGTAAATGATGTATGTTTATCAAAAAAAGTTTGTAAAATAATGAATATATGTATATACCAGGATTGACGTTGTAGCAGCATCAACATACCCAAGTAAGCGCGCCACGCGCGCCTATAACAACGTCATCAAATCAAGTAGAGTCGGTGTTCCTTTATTGTCTTCAGTTCATAAGGCATTACTTAGAAACTGCAGGGCTCATCGGTCAGTGGATTGTCTTACTTAGAGGCATCTGCTAAGAGATAGAATATTTATCAGATTAATAATATTCATTGTGTGCCTATTCTTTTTTTTTAGTTTACTTTTTTAGTCCTACTGCTGGGTAAATGTCTCGCCCATAGTTTTCCATAAGTTGTTTTTTCGCTGGCCAATCGGTCAGGAACGAGTCCAAATCGTAACGACAGCGTTTCATAGGCCTGCCTCGGTGACGACGACGACTGACGACGCCGGTCTTCGGGCACCGTGTGGCGATTGAGGCCCCCCTACACTTTTAACTATTATTTATTATCACCAAGTTAACTAGACACTTGCCATACTTACCTGAGTGGCTACCTAGGTACCACTAGTTCTTTCAAAGCTAACCATCATTTCAGACGAAAGACGTCCTCGTCCACTGCCAGACATGGTGCCAAAATCCGCGCCAAAATTTCTAGAAAAACTTTTACCAACATGTCAACATTAAGTCGTATTACTACTTAACACATTCACGATTACAAACTAGTAATTATTGTCACTGACAAACTAATTCAAAATAGGTACTAAATTCAAACTTTCATTTGCTTATTTTGTAGATAATTTTGGACTTTCTTTTGGAGAATTTGGAACTGCAACAAACACAAAAACGTTGCGGACGGAACCACAGACTACATAGAGAACAGACGGAACCATAGCAAGACATTTTCACCACAGATGATTTAGATTTGATTAGTTTAGTAATCTTGATCAAATAAATAATTACTAAATAATTGTAACTAACAAACTAATTCAAAGTATTTATGTACTTAAGTAAAAAATACATTTGTTTATTTAAAGCTGCTGTTATTTTTAAAACTTGGAACGTTGCGGGCGGTGCGAGTCACCAGTCAACAATAATTTTCTTTCTTTGACAATGGGGAATACAACTTATACAACTGTCAAAATGGCGCTGACGTAGCTAGTTTCCAAAACAAGCTACTATTACAAGGTGGGTTTTTTTTTTTTTTTTGAATTTTTCGCTTTTTTATGTTCCCAAATACTTCGAAATTGGAGTTCACCATTTCCCGAAAGACCCTAAAATTAAAAGATTGTTCCTTAAAGCTATTCGTGAAGTTTATTTTTTTTAATTTCGCTACGAGGTTATGTCGGAAACATTTTGAAGAAAGTGATTAAAAGGAAATATAGTGTTAAATTCTGACACTTTCCATGTCAAATAATTGATTTAAAATATTGAAATGAATGAAAACAACGAAATAGTGAAATATAAGCAAACTCATGAATGAACATAAAATTTCATGTATGAACTAAACGTCAAATTTATGTCAATTTTATTATGTATGTAGGGACCTAACTATGATCACGCCATCTACAATTAGCTTTTCGTGACCTTCCCCATAGATTGGTTTTGTTTCCATTACTTATTATATACTCAAGTGGGTGATAGACATGCATACTTAAAGATCGCGGTTTTTAAAATGCGCGAGCTTAAGCTTAAGTTGGCGAGCTTAAGCTCGCTAACTTACTCGGCTCGCCGTCGCCGTCGGTGACACACGTGAAGATTTGTCACACTGTATCGCGATGTTTTCGACTTTTCTGAACCAAACTAAACATACATTACTCAAATAACGAAATAAAATGCTGGCTCACGACTCGCGGCGATGACAGACGTATGATTGTTTGGTTGACGTTGACGTAGTTTGGTTCAGAAAAGTCGAAAACATCGCGATACAGTGTGAGAAATCTTCACGTGTGTCACCGAACGGCGAGCCGAGTAAGTTGGCGAGTTTAAAAACCGCGATCTACGTACGTATATCTATCCGCCACTTGAGTATTAATATGTAATGAACAAAACTAATCTATTGTCAAAGAATTATACAATTATTATTGTTGACTGGTGGCTCGCACCGCCCGCAACGTTCCAAGTTTTAAAAATAACAGCAACTTTAAAATAAACAAATGTATCAAATACTTTGAATTAATTTGTTAGTTACAATAAAATTATTAAGTAAATTTATTTTTATATGATCAAGATTACTAAACTTCATCAAATCTTAATCATCTGTGGTGGAAATGTCTATAAATGCCACTATGGTTCGGTCCGCAACTTTTTAGCGCACTATTATTAAACTGTGCACTGAGGTTTGCCTTTGCACTTTTGCACTTGTTGATCCAAAAGTCCATTATTATCTACAAAATAAACAAATGAAAGTTTGAATTTAGTACCTACTTTGAATTAGTTTGTCAGTGACAATAATTACTAGTTTGTAATCGTGAATGTGCTAAGTAGTAATACGACAGAATGTTGACATGTTGGTAAAAGTTTTTCTAAAAAATTTGCCGCGGATTTTGGCGCCTATGTCTGGCAGTCACAGAGCACTATTATGATAGACAGAGCACAATATTATTTAACTGCTCAACTGCTGGCAGTGGACGAGGACGTCTTTCGTCTGAAATGATGATGCTGATGATGAAGAAATGGGTTCCTCAACTCCAGAATTCCTGGGTTGCAGTTCATAAATAAGTTAACTAGAACATCAGTCTGATGTTAGCTTTGCAAGAACGAGTGGTAGCCAGTCAGGTAAGTATGGCAAGTATCTTGGTGATAATAAGTAATAGTTAAAAGTGTAGGCCTCGATCGCCACACAGTGGGAGCCTGAAGACCGGCGTCGTCAGTCGTCAACGAGGCAGGCCTAAGAAAAGCTGTCGTTACGATTCGGACTCGTTCCTGACCGCATGGCCAGCGAAAAAACAACTTATGGAAAACTATGGGCGAGACATTTGCCCAGCAGTAGGACTAAAAAAGTAAACTAAAAAAAAAGAATAGGCACACATTGAATATTATTAATCTGATAAATATTCTATCTCTTAGCAGATGCCTCTAAGACAATCCACTGACCGATGAGCCATTAGACCCTGCAGTTGCTAAGTAATACCTTATGAACTGAAGACACTAAAGGAACAGCGCCTCTACTTGATTTGATGACAATTATCAATCCTGGTAAGTATTCATTATTTCACAAACTTTTTTTGATATGTATACATATTACGGACCAAATAAATTGGAGCATGGAATTAAGAAATGCTGCAACTCATTGTCCTCAAAACAACTAATAATTATTATAAATAAATCACACCACTATACATACTTATTGAAAGTACTAAATTACTATACTGAAGACAATCACAATTTTATTTCAAGAAAATATTATACTCGGATGAGTGTAGGAATTAAATAAATCAAATAGTAATAAATGCTTACCATTCTTTCCAGCGGTGGTGGCGTCCAGTTAACACACATCCGACTCAGCTCCGTTCCCGTTCCATCAAGACAAAATGTAGCAAAAATGTATTAGCTAAATAGTTTGATGTGATAAAAATGAATAAATTCTATTTATTTATGTACACACTATACACTTAATAAAGTAAAATACAAAAAGATTTATCATTACAATTTTTTTCCAGTATACCTGCATCAGGAGAGTTGGATGTTTGGATGACAGACATTCTTAGTATTGATTTACATCTATGCGACATAGCGTGTAAAACAGTAAACAGGAAAACTTAAAATTAGACTATGGCAACCTAACAACCTAAATAATTGTATCAGCTTAGAATAAATGTACATACATTATATAATCATTTTAATTTTTCTTGTTTGCAGGAGTGGTTTGCAATAAAACGTTTTGAATTTGTACTGTGGTTTTCTGCCAATCTAGATGATGGGATATTACTACCTACACACATCAAAAAAGTTTGTGATTACTAGCAAAAGTTGACATATTTGTAAAATTTAACTTTATCAAGACAAAGTGTTTACGTTATATTTTTTTTAATAGAAATTCACTGCCTGAAAGAATCTAAAAAGAAGAAATCATAATGTAGTCTACTGTACCAAAACAGATTTCTAATTTTCAAACTAATCGCAAACTTTTTTTGATGTGTGTATGTTCTTTTTACTTATTATTTAATTAGGTAAACTCAATAAATTAATCAAATAGGTACTATGCTGGGTGACACTACTTTCTGGCTCGCTACTAGTCTGCGTTTGGGCGCACCTTGCTGGGCTCCGCATCGCTGTCAGTGCGGTGAAGCAGTCGAGCGCCTCGGACACCATGGCGTTTCCTGCAGCAAGAGTGCTGGTCGTTTGGCACGGCACACAAGCATTAACGGCCACTTGGCACGCGATGATGGGAAGAGGCCAGACGGAATGACCATAATGCCTTGGAAGATGGGCAGGCCGTTGATGTGGTATGCAACCTGTGACGACACCCTCGCGCCATCCCATCATCGCAGCACGGCGGGCTGTGCTGGGGCGGCTGCTGCAGGTGCAGAAAGCCTCACGGCGCAAATATAACAACCTTATTGGTGGCTATATTTTTGAGCCGTTTGGGGTAGAAACATTAGGGCCGTGGGGTCCGAATACTCCGAATGCTTATCGAGTAGTTCGGGACATCGCCAAGCGGTTGGTCGACTGTTGCCTTTTGGGCATTTTTCCTGTTGACAGCGATGCGGACGAATTTTTTGATGCCATATGATCGATCGTTTCCTCCAGTTTTTTATATACTTGTACTGTAGGTATATTATTATTATTTGAATGCTGTTAGTTTTTACATACGTACAAATAAAAAATCCTTAGCCTTAGCTTGAAAATTTTTTGTTGAAAACAAAATGCATTCAATAAACTGACTTCATAGAAAAGCGGTTGGATTTAGACATTGAAATAAATAGATACTAAATATGTCTTAATTATGTTTCGTTCGTATTTGTTTTGATTCTAATTATTGTCTGTGAATACGAATGGGCATATTAAGGACATGGCCTCCGATGTTGGAAAAAAAAACCTTAGTGTGACATCTATGCAGCGCCTGGCGCAAGCGCGGAGCCTACGCGTGATAAAGATCACCCGATTCATTCACTTCACTTGCTCTGCGGAGCCTACGCGTGAAGTGATAAAGATCACCCGATTCATTCACTTCACTTGCTCTGATGTCTTCAGCGCGCATGCGTGGCGTGAGAAAGTTCACGTCACGGCGAGGTGCAATATGTACCGCGCGCATTTGTCAGTTCTGTCTGTTGAACTTAGTATTAATACAAGATGATGAATTGATGTTTATGATTTGATGAATGTATGGATCGGAATGTTGGGCCGTGAAGAAGACGGATGAAAATGAAAAAAACAGATTGCATGTAGCGGAGATGAGAATGTTGAGATGGATGTGTGGAGTGAAGAAAATGGATAAAGGAAGAAATGAGTACCTATATATTATAATATGGGGAAGTTTAAAGTGGCGCCAGTGACAGAAAAGTTGAAAGGAAATCGTTTGGCCTGGTAGGGCATGATATGAGGAGAGAGGAAATGCATGTGACAAAAGAGTGATGAATATACCTAAATGTTGATGGATGGAGCAGGAGAGGAAGGCCAAAGAAAAGATGGATGGATTGTGTGAGGAATGATGTGAAAGAGAGAAGGGAGTGATTACTATTGCATGACTGTTGACAGGGGAGAGTGGAAAAGGAAAACGTGTTGCGCCAACCCCAAGTAACATGGGACAAGGGCAGGAAGATGATGATTGGCAACGTATAGCGCACATCCCATATTTTTAAATATGATTTGATAAATAAACAAATTGTAAGTATAGATAAGTAGACGCGCATAAGTAGGTACCTACATTAAATTATTTTTGCATTCAATTCATCAGCTGACAATTATAAAACAAACAATGTAAGTACCTACCTATGCGCAAACTACGAAGAGAAGAGGCTTTGTAGGTAGTAGCTGTAGGTACCTACATAATGGACATTGCATTTTCTTAGGGCGCCTTCAAATTTGCCGCATAAAATAAAGAATTCCGCAAGAATGCTTGCGGCACTCTAGTGGCGCTGCCTCGGCCCGGCTAAAGTGCCGTAAGCATTGCATTGTCACTACCTACCTATTACTTGTTATTTTGTATGAATGTTGAGGTTAATTTCTTTCATCTATAGCCGGCTAAACGCTATATTCCCTTGGCTTAGCAAGTGAAAATGGCTGAAAGGTAGGTTAGGTTAGAGTGCCAGGGTCCGTTTAGGCACAAGAGAATGTAGTGTTTTGGGAATGTGGTGTTTTACAGCGATCTAGCCTCAACAATCAAACAAAATAGGTAAGTACCAAATGACGTGACTTAGTGACAACGACAATGCAATGCTTACGGCACTTTAGCCGGGCCGAGGCGCTGTTAATAAAGTGCCGGTAGTAGCAATTTATACCTAGCGATAGAGTGCCGCTAGTGGCAATCACTGCCTCAATAAAATCAATGAAATGATGCGCGGATGTAGCACTGCAGTCGCGTGTTTTATATTATATGGATTTACGCTGCCTCCGCGCGACACTTTGCGGCAAATTTGAAGGTGCCCTTACCTAATGTTTTGAGTATGTGATAACTCGTTACATATCTACTTAGAGGCTAAATTTAGTAGTAGGTAGGTACCTAGTTAATTTTAAAAAACAGTTTTCATTGAAAACAACAAAATGTAGACAATAAACTGACTGACGTTTTAAATGTACAAAAATGGTATGGTTTAGACATTGAAATAATTTTTAAAAAAGCATTGAAATAAATAGGTACTAATTATTGTCTTTGAATACAAATAGGCATAATGGACATGGCCGTCAATGAGGGAAAATTAAAAAAAAAACTCATGTGGTTTCCATGGTGACCGCCCGAGTGGTTACCTAGGCAACAGCACTTCGGCGAGGCGAAGTGAGCGCAGTGTTTCCACTTAGGGATTTTTCCCTTTTTTAGGAATAAATTACCAATATTATGCATGATCAAGGGATATTTTATTTTGACAGGGATTTAGGGAATTTTGGGGAAAAATGGAACTTGAGTTGATGTATATTGTATAGAGTAGGTGGGCAACTCCCAATGTATTTCTTTACACTATAGCATCACCGATTTAGATGATTCCCTCAAACTCTTAATGAATGTAGGTACCTAATCGGTCTAATTTCAGTTTACCATGTTAATTTTATTGTACTATTACCGTGGCTATTGACGACATCGGAACTAAGTCGCATTATATCTAGAGTTGGTTTTTAATAATGTTTTTTTTGTAATCTCGATTGTTTTGTAGGTATTAAATATGTGGAATGATTTGTTATTATTTATTTAAACTTTACGCATTAAAAAAAGGTACAAAGTCGGACTATTATCATCATGATCACCAAGTCAAGGATTTTTTTTTATGGGAAAATTCATGAAACTGGGGAAAACCAAAAACGTAATTGGAAACACTGAGTGAGCACTGCGAGTGAGCACGAGCAGTGCGCGCGTTACAAATGTCAGTTTTACTAATATTATTGATGATGATACTATTGGCAACGTTTTGGAGGTAGGTACCTACTACAACTACAATAAAACATTGTAGGTCCTTAATTAATGGACGTCGGTATTTAGTGGCGCGTTACAAACTTACAAGATAAGTCGGTGGGTAGGTAAGTTATAAAAACCACAATGTGATAGTGTCCGCTTAGCGCGCAAGCGCGATTCTTACCTTTTCAGCGTGGGGTGAAGTGATTCGATGCGCCCGTTGCAAGAGTGTCAGCTGTTGAACTGAAGAATTTTGTAATGATTTGATGAATATTATTTTATTATTGGCAACGTAGGTAGAATCTCCAGTAAAATATTAGGGACATAATAGTATAATCTACATGTATTTTCATTTAAATGACTAAGTACCTGCATCGTTAAGGTAGGTAGGTACGTTGCCAACTTGCCACATAGTTTGTTTGGTTTGCCACACACTATTATCACTCGATTGCGTTATAAATCAGTCAACAATGGGTTCATAATTACGAACTATGTCGTTGCGCATTTTCAACGTGTAGATAGTAGGTACCTACCTATGTTTTATTTTATTTATTGTAGGCACCTGCGTGCGCCTCAGACTAGGTATTTATATTATGGACTAGTCTAGGAACAAAATAGAATAAAACAAAATTGAGTTTCTGACTGAATATCTGTTTTGCTAGTATTTTATTTAAAACCCCCTAAATAGTAATGTTTAGACACTTAAATACTAGCTTTGAAATAATATAAAATGATCAATTGAATTAGCATAAAAATATGTAATTAAAATCTCGATTATGATTGTAAATGTAATGCTTGGTCATCCCTAGCACCAGTGAGATGACATTGACAGCTCACTCCACCATCACTTCGCCTAAGTTTTCACCGTGAGATTTTTGGTACAGAATCGACTTGCGTACTCTAAAGACAATTTCCACGCAAGCTCCGCCCCCATGCACTCCGCCACTCCACTACGTACTAAACGCTGACACATCAGTAATAAAGTTGAATATCGCGTGCGCTCTTTGATCGTGTTCGAGCACGAAACTAAATGGCGTAAGTCTTAATTCTTATTTCGTTTGTAACTAAAGTATTATTTGATCTAGAGAAAAAATATCTTGTATCTGGATAATAAACGATATTATCTTACTGTAAATACTTATTTTAGCCAACATGAGTAATCTTATATAAATTATTTTATTTAAATAATATTTAAACAAAAACATGATTTTCGAGAAATTAATAATCGAGCGAAAATTTTACAATTACGTAACTGTCTTGTACATGGCAAGAAAAAGATCCAATAAATCATATATTAAAGTTTTATTATGATTGTATGCGTGACTGTTTCAGAATATTAATGCAAATTAACATACAATTTAAGAAGTGTCCTCTTAAGGAGAAAATTAAGGTCACGACAGCAGGAGGTGTAATGAACTAGAACTTGACAAAGAAAAGTAAAAAATTATCTACTATTGAAAAGGCCAAAACTGGACTAATGAAGATAAATATCTAACAAATCTTGTAGAGAATCTTTAGTTTTGGAAAAGACTCGGATAGGTATTTGACTCAAATCACAGATTATTAACTGAGTATTGGTTGGTGGAAGAGCTTGTTCTAAGTCCACCTGGCTAGCTGTAACCCTCTTATCTAAGTCTGTCGCCATTACAACAATGTTAACAGCATTGTTGTATTTCGGCAGTTGGCGGTAAGATAGCCAGTTCCTCCGTGGTTGAGGATTCCAGGTGAAGCTCGCTTCCACCTAATCATCACTTACCATCAGGTGAGATGCAGATCACGACATTCCACATTGTGGTAAAAAAAAATGATAGTGATTAACCTTACTTTTCAAAGAAATTGCACCTGCCATCGACTTCTGCCATCCACTCTATGAGAGCCCTTGATGACGGCTGTGTGCAGCGCTCTTCTGCAAATATTTCGAAGAATGGCTTCTCTGATGAATCTGATGTTGCTACCTGGAATAAAGAATTTTGTTCATGTTTATTAATTATAAGGTAATTAAAATTGTGATGAAATTGAACTAATTTAGTTTCAGTTTGGGTTGTCTAGCGACCTTGTGCTCCTTCCACCAATAAAAATTAAGACGTCTGTCAATTTTTGTATCGAAAAATTGTTAAAAATTTTAAATTTTTCTACTAGGTAAAAAAGTTTGGCCAAATTCGCGTCTAATAGGCTTTTCCGTTAAAATCGGTCCAGCTGTTTTTGAGTTTATTTGTCTAACCTATAACAATATTTTATAGAGAAAACATTTTGTTTTTGTATGTTTGTTTTTCGTTTGTAATTAATAAACCCAAAAAGGAATGGAATGATTTTAAAAATTCTTTCACTAGTTTATGCTTTATCACTAAGTAACATATATAAAGATATCACGCGGGCGAAGCCGCTGGCGGAAGCTAGGTAAAATAAGAATACAAATATTTTCTCTTTATTATAATATTAGTGTAGAAATACATAGTAGACTTATAGGAGTGAATATACAGGGTGTTTGGCAGAACGTTGAACATACGAAAATGGTGGAAAGGTGGGATCATCTGCTACTTACTCAGCCCTAATTAATTTGGCCCTGGCCCCCTGGATATTTTTTATAAATTTGTTTTTGCTTTCTTCTAGTTTCACCACTTTCTTAACTTTGAAGTGTAATTTTTATAAAAAATGGGTAAAACAGGCAATAATTTTTTTTAAATCTTTAATGTTGGCAGATTCTTATAAAATTATTGCTTTATTCAGATGTTAGCTAGAAAAAAGTTATGAGTCCTCAAACTTACAGAAAGATGTAAAAAATACTTAAATCTTAATTTCAACTTGCATTTTTTTTTAAACAGGGTTATATAAATTAGGGCTGAGGGGGGGAGAGGGTAAGTAGCAGATAACCCCACCTATCCACCATTTTCGTATGTTCAACGTTCTGCCAAACACCCTGTATTCTCCCTCTAATTGTTCATGCTTAAAGAATATTTTATCTCTAAGTGCCTCGCAAAGTCTTCTTATAAAGTATATTTAAAGCATCAATACTCAAGAGTCAAGGAAACGAATTAAAATAACAAAGTAGTCGCTTAGCATTCATTACTTGTGTTAATTAGTGACAAGCGGAATAATGAGGTTTGGAGTTTTTCTCGCACAACAAAAAAAGTCATTAAGTAAACTGAAATTATGTATAATATAATCTGCATAATTATTCATTCACATTCAAATTGGCAGATTTTTTTGTTTATTTTGTTAAATCCTTAAGACATGGGCCTAAAATAATATTGCGATCTAATCCATGGTTAATTTCTGGAAAACACGATATATGGAAGAGAAAAGACATAAACTTTACAGCCAAACGCTACTTTAGTATTTACCTACCTCAAAATGAATAAATCAACAAAAAAAAAATTGATTCCATTAGAACTAAAACTTATTTTCACCACCTACGATTAAGTTCCTATCAACTTACTTGGCAGATAATTTCATACAAATTCAGTTCCGTTTTTGAATGTATTCGGTAAGTAGTGGGTATTCGGACATCGCGAAATAGGCCCTTAGTTTAAACAATAACTAAACTTTACTTTCTCCATGTGCTTCAGAAGCATCCCAAAAGTAATGAAGGGTGATCCAATTCGAATATCCGACTTTGGCAACACTGTAAATCAGACCGCTCTGTCACAGATTAATACAGATGGGCCACTCCACAAAACATTTAAATAAAAAACGACTCTTGCTACGCCAAAATAAAGTGTAATTCAGGTCTCACAGCACTAATTACCTACAGTTATATTAACCTAGAAGTTACCTCTCTTTCTATCGCGTAACTTTTCTCTGTCTACGTTACACTCACTGAATTGGCCCAGCAAGACGGGCCCACCGCGTACAGTCACGTGCACCAATATGTATCCACTTAGCAAAATGTAAAAGCGATTTTCTCGTGGAATATTGACTGTAACTTTGTTATAAGGTCTATTTCATATTTATATGGGTTCCAAAATACTACATTCGTAACATCATAAAATATTAATCAACACAGTAAGAGCAAATCACTTTTAAAAGTTGCTTAGTGTATACATGTTGGTGCTCGTGACTGTACTTGTAACTTCTTATCTAAACTGCGGAGACCTGCACTCATCTGTGCCGCTGTCAAAAATGGCACGTGATTAAAACGTTTAGGAAATTAGTTTTTGTTAAGTTTCATACCTGTAATTTATTAAAAGAAGCTGAAACAACTTCTCCGGTGTCAGTTGCAACTGCTACAAGCGACACTCCGTCCAATGCTGCGTCTGCGCATAGTTCTAAGAGTTCTTCTGCTGCTACTGGATTCTTATTTACTTCTGTTCCGATACACACTGATTCATCTTGACAGAAGGCTTCCCTTATGACCTGGAACATTAAAATAATAGTAAAAACTATATGCTTGATTTTAGTTCTTTTGGAATTTTGAGGATTATAATTGTGATAAGCATAAGCAATCAGTCTATAATGTTCCCACAGCTGGGACACTGGCCTCCTCGGTGAGAGGATGTGGGCCGTAATCCACCACGCGGGCCCAGTGCGGATTGGTAAATGTCACATGTCTTCGAATTTTTGGTTCTAGGACATGCCGGTTTCCTCACGATGTTTTCCTCCACAGTTTTAAGAGCAGTGGTGATGAAAGTATTTACACAAAGTAAAGCGCCTGCCTTGGTTCGAACCCACGACCTACAACTTGTAAGTCGGGGCTGTTACCACTCGGTCACCACTGCACCATGTATGATAAGCACGAATCATGGTTAACCACAAGTCCGTGAGTGTCATCAACAAGCATAGTGTGGAGTAGGTACTCCACACTATCATTGCAAGTATGTAGCGAGGGGAGGCTTTGAGGAAGGGTGCGGGAACAGTTTAATTAAAACTTTATTCAGGTTAGATATCTATGTAGATCATTATATTTTTGAACCACGGTTGGACATACCTACAAGATTGATAAACGGATTAATCATAATTATATCAATTTTCCAGTCCAGTGCCATCACTGAACTGACCGTGGTAGAACCCGAGAAACTGAGACGAGTCTTTAACCATTTAAGAGCGTGCATCCTATTGGCAACGTCTTAAATAGGTGTCAAATATTTACCTGTTTTGATTAATTTGGATGTATGGAAATAAGAAATGTGACTAACTAGCGAACTAGAATATTGATGAAATGCAATTATTAATATCGTAACAACGAATATTTCATTTTAAATGTAAAAAAAGTATCTGGAAACTTTCCAAATGCCTTTTTTACACCTAAAACGGGTACAACATTCAAATTCAAATTCATATTCAAAAGTCATTTATTCAAATTAGGCTGACAATCAGCACTTTTCGAACGTCAAAATTACATAAGACAGTCCCCCAAAAACGCCCGCCCTTCACCATTCCTAGTGCTTTAAGTTCAATGTTACAATGATTAATATTCTAGTTTGCTAGTATGCCACATTTCTTATTTCCAAATTAATCAAAACAGCGAAATATGTGACAGCTATTTGCAACGTTCCCTAAATGCACGCTCTTAAAGACTTGTATCTGGTTAAGCTGCTGCAGGGTTCTGACACGTTCAATCTTCCAACCAAATGTATTTCTGTAATTTCTATCATTTTTATATAACTGATAACGCACGTTAAATTATCATTTAGTTTCTCCATGCATCGGAGGAGAAAAATAAACAGCGAGTTCTCCTCATTATTATAAAGGTACCTACGAAAATATTTCTCTACAACGCGAACGGCGAGAGGTGCAGTAGTTAAATGAAACTTCGGAACAAAACTAAATAGTCTTATTGTATTTACGGAAAATACTCACTTTTAATGCACCGGGGAAAGTAGCAGCTGACAGAGATTCTATCCTGTATTTTCCTGGAAACAAAGAGAAAATGCAATCCGTTTAAAAAATAGCACTGTTTTTTTTACCTATTAAATGCATGTTCCGTTTTTTGTTTCATCCGTTTTCTTCTGCACTTTTATGATGGCAAAAGGAAAAGTGTATTTCTAGGCATCTATTGTTTTAGTATAGAGTACGAATCGAGAAGGTTAATTCCGGAGCGAGTGAAAACTACGATTAGAGTTTTCGGTTCGATAAAGGGATTCAAATTGAAAGCGATAGACTTCAGTGTCGATGTCCTTGGGTCTTATCTCGTAGGGTTCAATAGTGTCTGTAAATTCTCTGGTAAATTCTCTGGTAAATAGAGTGTATAGTTTACAGTAAACATACCTCTGTCTACCTAGCCTTTTCCCAACTATGTTGGAGTCGGCTTTAGTAAATAGCAAATTAATATACCTCTGTCTACCTAGGCTTCCAGTCTAACTAAATACAGCTGAATACCAGTATTTTACATGGAGCGACTGCCTATCTGACCTCCACAAACCAGTAACTGGGTAACACGATACCACTTGGTAAGATTGATTGTCAGACTTTCGGGCTTTTGACGACCCGTAACGACTGTCCACGAATGACAGCCAGGACCAAAGGCTTTACGAGCTTTCCGAGGCACGGAGGAGTCTCGGTATGTAAAGAGGGTTACCCATCCATAGACCAACCCGGGCAAGCGTAGCCGTGCGGTTGTTATTGCTTAGCCACAAGCTCCTCAGTTTATAGTAAATATACCTAATAATATAATAATAACTAGCTTTTGCACACGGGTACGCCCACATGGAGGTCGGAAATTATTCCCCGGGGACTACCGGGATAAAATGTTTTCTATGTCCTAGCCCAGGTTATGGTTTATCCGTGTACATTTATGCTTAACCCTTTATGACGTTACAGACAAGACCACAGACAAGACATACAAAGTAGGGTTACTTTCGCATTAATCATATTACTAATGTATTGTTAGTTTTTTTTTTTTATATCAACGAGGGATTTTTTCCGTAGTACACATACATTAATAGAATAAAAATATAATATCGTAACCTAACTAAAACTATCTAACTAAAACATGGCGTCAAAAATTCCTCGCATCGCTGTCGACTGGTAATGTATGGCAATGCTTAGTCTCTGGCCAAGGTAAAAGCCAGCCCTTGGGTCACGGGAAGTGTCAACCAGCCGTTTGGAGATTTCGTTGAACAAACCATGACCACTCGGACCCCACGGCCCTAGAGTTTCAACCCCAAACGGCTTAGTTATTGTTACACTTTTCCTAAAGAGAAAAAGTATGCCTACTTTCCTTTTTTTAAATATGGAATCAGTTTTGAGAAAGTAAGTTTAGCACAAATGCTGTCTAACAAGCAGAAACAATGTAAGAAATGCTGCAGTAAGTACATAATTGTTTTATTTTAAGAGTCCCAATTATAATGGTCAATTTTAATCTTACAAAACCAGGGCTTTTAAACGCTTTTTGAAGTACAGAAAAAAACTGTAGAACCTATGAATGCAAACTTCTATCTATTGGTATGGTATAAAAGTGCTTCGTTTGCTTTGAGCGGATAGTTTCCAAATCCGAAAACTGTAGCAGTGTCGTTTCGTATATCCACAACAAAAAACAAAAAGGTAGAGAGATTCCCGGGATGTCAGATTTCAGCGTCCCTTTTCAAACCGGCATTTTTCGATAAATTCAAGCATTTTTGGGCATTCATGTGTGGAACTCACAATATAAGGATTTGTACTAGCAGCACCCTAATTGCGTAAGACACGATCAGATCAATAATAATCTGAATCATTTTGAAGGATAATGCTTATCCATTGCTTCTAACGTTGGAAAAATTTGTCTGCTCAACAACGTAAATAACGCAATGAATGTGGTTGAATTGTCAAAATGAAACATTGTAATTGATCGTGTGTTAGTGAGCTAAGGTGTATCTTGCGGACGGAGAGCAATGGGTAGCTCGCCGTCCGATAAGGACCAGGCCCGGGTCGACGGCGCGTTGTGTTCCACGCGCGCCTCAAAGAGATGTCAGCACAATTGACGGGGTCCACTAGGGCCGAGCACTGCCGGGGTTGTGGGAAAGTCCTAAAGGGAGACCGTAGCCCCTGGCAACGTACAGGCAACTGAAGGAACACGGGTGGGTTTTAGTCAGTAAGAGTCTGGCACGCCCTTCCGCTCCGCCCAGAGCGGGAGAAGTTATTTGATGATTTCCCACCCAAAAAAAATAGGTGTATTTAAATCCTTGTTTCCAATTGATGTTAATTCCACTTAAACAAAATAAACAAACATTAACCTTATACTTGTGTAAATAACGTTGATTTTAGTCTGACTAGTACTGTTGAAAAAGTCATTAAAAAAATAAGTTGTAGCTCAAATGGAACCTTGTATGTAGACATTACAGTTGTTTTTCCTAAAACTCGTGTTTGGCAACTAAATTACGAACGCGAATTAGGTTCTTTATCATGCTTAATTTTAGATAAAGATTCGACCTTATCAGTCCTTATCGGTTAGATTTGAACTCTGAATAAACAATTACATAACACATAACATCACACCTCTAATCCCTGGGGGGATAGGCAGAGGTGTACCTGTAGTAGGTACACCCAATCAATCTGCCTAGCCTTTTCCCAAATATGTTGGGGTCAGCTTCCAGTCTAACTGGATGCAGCCGAATACCGTATTTTACATGGAGCGAGTGTCTATCTGAATTCCACAACCCAGTAACTGGGTAATATAATACGATACCGCTTGGTAAGAGTGGTTGTCAGACTTTCGGGCTTCTGACGACCCGTAACGACTGTCAAAGATCCACGAACCCCGAATGACAGCCGGGACCAACGGCTTAACGTACTTTCCGAGGCACGGAGGGGTCTTGGTATGTTAAGTGTAGTAAGAAGATTTTAATAAAATCTGAAACGTAATAGTAGGTATGTATTAATAATTAAATAAATAGAAATACCTACTACTATTCAGAGTTCAAATCGGGATCGTTGTAACTTAAGCTACGAAGCAGAATAGTTGGATATTAATTAAATATATAACTTGTGCACATGACATTACCAGTTCTGAAATATAGTTTTGGTACAGAAACTCGTTCTTGGTAATAAATTATTACGTATAACAACTTAAAAACGTAAGGGCAAAATAGAAATACATCGGAGCATGTATTGAATGAAACACTAAAAAGTTACTACTAAGAACTAGCAAAAAAATTTACAAAGAAAGAATAAAAATACATTGTGTTATGTGAACACAGCACTAGCAACAAAACTTGTAAAACAAGATTGACATAGTTTTGTTTGTTTTTATGGAAACCGGTCTTGTTGATAGCACTGTTAATATTCCACGAAAGCTAAAAATAACACAAAAAAATCTTCAATACTAACCGTCTTCCGTGGTAAGCCACTCCATTTTCAAAAACAACACACAACAATATCAAACTCAAACGTCAAAAACTTATCTGTGAACTAAGAACGTGCGCACGCGCCTGTGACTTGTGATCAACTAACAACACAACACTGGATAAGTAAGTGGATAATCGACATGTCAGTTGTAAATGTTGTGATTGTGTGCTAAGTTAGACAACGTATCCCTGTCACTGAACTCGCTGTAATGGATGTCATTGACCTCGAAAGATTAAATTCAGTGTTTCGGTGTCGTGCGGTTGTGCCATTAGGATATGATATGCAGGAACTAATAGAGAATAATTATGGAAGAAGAAGACATGTTGCGGCGACCCCAAAGAAATTGGGATGACGCAGGAACATCATTAATTAACAGCGTTTATTCTGAAAGTGGACAACGTCGCAAATAGATGTCAAATATTTCGCTGTTTTGATTAATTTGGCAAAATAACTATATGGAAATATGTATGAAATGTGGCTAATTAGTGAACTAGAAAATTAATCATGAATTGCAGTATAATTGCAATATTATTGCATAATAATTGTTTTTTTTTTTTGTGAATTGCCATAAATAATTGCAATTCATTATATTTTATACCGAGCGAGCCGCTTCTCACACGGACAACTGTTCGTCGCTTGCTCCCGCGTAACCAATCCTGACTCTCTGTACATTTTGGCTGTTGAAACCAAAACTACAAACGTAATACCTAATACATGGATATTTTATAAAAATGTGGCTGTTATTTTAGTTTATTATGGTTTTTTACAACTTCCACGCGAATGTAGTCGCGGGCAAAAGCTAGTTACTTCATTATCGAAACGATCTATTATTGCAGTTCTCTGCAATAATATGTAGATCGTTTCTGGTCATCAGTCGTTTCATTGTTTAAATGGAGACTGACAGTATTTATTATTAAAGAATTTCACATACCTATCTGACTCTAAATAACTGATTAATACTTAATAATAAAGATACTAGTCTGCTGTAAGACTTTAGCCAGAAAAACAATATTATGTAAGTACCTGCTATACAATTTTATGTACCCTTCTAAAATATAACATCATTAAATTCTCAAAAAGATATTTATCTTCGAGCACGAGAAAATCTTAAAACACATTTTTGATCTATTCTATGAATTTATCCCGAGCTAGAATAAATTAAACTTTGTCTCGTTTAATCCTAATCTCTGTTTCTGACAACTTATTTAATACACGGCCGATTAATTTTCTAGAATACAAAAGAGAATAAGATGAAAATATCAAACACAAAGATATCAGGGAGAAAATCTTCATAAAAAAACGACCTCAATTCAAAAACACCGAAGGCTATTCTTTCATAAATATAATCAGCTTACAGCGTGAAATTATTATTTTGAAGAATGACAAAACAAAGTACAGAAGGCTATTATAGGTACTTTTATATTTTCAACTGGCTTCTGGGCAAACTTAAGGCGACGATAACCGACTTTGTATTATTTTAAACTGAAAATCACGCAGAGTTTTTTAAATTAGAGCATTTTCTTAATAACTTGATATAGGAATATTTTAGATTATGTTTGTATTACCTACATAGTGACATTATTTCTATTGTCTAACGCGGATAAAAAACTGAGAATCATGCAAAATCTATCAAGCGTATTTTTCTGAAACCTTCACCATTTTAAAGATAATTTAATAATTGGCCTTTTAGTATATGTGTTTTATTAAAATAGCTTTTGTTTTATCGACCCGCGCGTCCTATCCAATGGCGTGGCGATGAGCGAAAACGGTGAATTGTACAACTCCAATAAATGGGCGATCAAAATTTGGTGTTACCAGCGCACTCTGTTTATTTTATTTTTAATTTATTGAATGGAGCTATAGCTTTCTTTCTTGTACTTACAGAAAGCCATAGAAATTTCTAATATTTTCGTTAGATGTACTTACGTTGTCCGAGGCATAATTAATATTATAGATGTGGTTGAAATCACTAGTTTATTTGTGCCGTGAACAGAGCGTGGTTTGTGTTTCCGGACGTTTTGATAAATACTTGGTATGTAAGTCTATTAGTGGTTTTTTAAGTAAGATTATATACCATTTTGTTCGTGATTTTACGGTCTTCCGAATGATATATAATGCATGTGAATTCAGAGTCATGAATTGGGTGATAAAGGTATTTTTTTTTATTGTTGTCATAAATTTATTAAAAAAAGTGATAAAAACGTGATAAAAACTAATATATTGCTAGCTTGTACTTAATTCCTTGTGAATTAACCGTATAGCATGATTATTTACGAACAATTTGGTACCAATATTACATCATTTAGTTAACATTTCGAAGTAGGGAAACTATAAGTTTATGTCGACGCCATCATTACGACACAACCGGAGCGCGGCAGACTTCGCGCGCATGCGCGGGACTGAGATAAAGCGTGCTCTGCGCGGAGAACATTGTCAATGTAAATTTAATTATTTTAATATTGTAATGATTTATTTTGCTCTCTTGAAATTTTGTGCTATAGTAAGTAAGATTTACATTTGGCACACAATGTACATTTTATACACCATAGGTATTTCGAACGTAAACATTGAAACTTAAAATAAATAATAAAATTCCGTGAATGGCCGGTTTTATACTGTGACTTTTTGGCACGCGCGATGATTAGTTCGCGACATGATAAGATTATTTGTATTTCAAAACTTTGTAGGAACAATGGTAAATATTATGATTTCATTTGATGCAAACTGAATTGGACTACATATTAGGTTAAAAAAAACATAGGGTTATCGCTTTAGATTGTGAAATAATACGAGTTTTGTGTTTTACTGGCGTATTAAAAAAAAACAAAGTCATTTATAGTTACGAAACAAGCTGTCTAGTGTGGCCTGGTCTGTCCACTTGACGAAACAGTCATTAGTTTACAATCACTTCATAGAAACATTTTGTTTACAAGATTTGTTTATGTAACGCGACACCCTGCCGCGCGGTACAAAAATGTTCAAGGACGTGCGGGCCACCGATGACGTGGCGCGGTACGCGTGGGTGGTTATGTATAATAAATAAATAATGTGTCTAATTTGGGACAGCGTTCCTTTGATGGGCGAGTCACGAGCTCATGCAACGCGTCGTACGTCCAGCCAGTACTATTACTTGCGTGAGCTCAGTACAGAACACGCAAGCTAAGCACTCAAGGTCAGTGGCATATATCTGCGTCTTAATACCTTTGTGATTGTTTCAGCAATGTTCTAATTAATCTGTCATATTCACCACGTAGAAGTTCACCATGGGATGCTGCTGCACAAAAATAATTCATGATGCTTGAGGAATTAATTGTCAGACATTTATTTTAATTATTTTATTTGACTTTTTATTTTTATTATTTATTGGATGTTTTTTTTTTTATTTTTTTTTTAATCTTTGACATTATTATTATTTAATTTTCCATATGAATTTGAATGTATAACGGACAACACAACATAACAACAACAACAACTTAACATTATAATGGTATAATTTGTAATGCCATAATCATTAAAATGTGATGTTATATATTTAAATTGATTTATTCAAATGATAACTGAACACTTATATCCTATTTTTTTTAACGACATAGTGACATACGTACAAATATCTATTTTTACTTAATAATTCTAAAGCATGCTACTTTTCCTATTGTAATAAATTGTTGTGCCCGACAGGGTCCATGTGAACTTTGTAACTATTATTTTAAGATCTTGTACACACATGAGATATGCAATAAAGAATTGAAGAATTGAAGGAATACCGTGGAGTTTTAGGGCCTGCGTCCACTAGCGCTAAGAAACTTCATCACTCCATGCAACCCCATTCTAACGGCAATGATGTGACGGTATCCTAAAGGCATGCCGCGATGTCCTCAGGCATCACCATTGAAATTTCAATGTTATTGTCATAATTATTAAGTTATAATATTTCTATTCGTTGCATAAAAGTCCCTTGCGTCAAAGTCAAAGTCAAAACGTTTATTGCGAACTAAGTGTACAAAGTTGGTGTAAAGTTGGTGTGTTGGCGTTGCCGTGCCAGTCACCAGTACTGACAGAAACCTCTATTCTTCCCTGACGGATGGATACCTATTCATGAAGATTTCCCCACAAAATAGGTAGGAACAATGGCTTCTATTTAACATGGTATCTTTTAACATTAAATAAAAGTAAAATAGACTTTCATAAAAGTGTTTCCTTCGCTAAAGTAACAGCGCAAAACAGTTAAGTCGCATTTTTGTATTTTGCCGATAAGTTTTATTTATTTGAGTACAGAGTAAGATAATAATATATATTATTTACATAATAATATGTACATGTTTATAAAAGGGGAGGAGAAACAATCTAAAGATATCAAAAATTCGTTCGCATTGCTGTCAACAGAAAAAGTTCCCAAGAGGCTCACAGCATTACCACGTTGTATGGCAATGCTGATTATTTTTATAAATAACTGGCTGTTGCCCGCGACTTCATCTGTGATTCAGAATGAAAAGTAGCCTATGTCCTTCTCCAAGTCAGGATCTACCCATGTGCCAAATTTTATCCAAATCCGTTTAGCCGTTGCAGCGTGAAAGCGTAACAAATAAAAACGTATAATATTAGTGAGGGTCGGCGGACTAAAGCACGTAGGTCTGGGGGCGTACCATCACCTCTTATAGCAGTATTATTTTAACCTTACTTGAGTAGGGGAAAGAGATGGAGCTATACGTCCTGTAGAGCTTCATCTCTTTCCCACACTGAAGTAATATTAAAATAATACTGCTCTATGAGCTAGTGGTAGGCCCCCAGTTCCCTTGTTCGAGTTTGAATCTCAACTTATGTGTTGTAACGTCGCAAGATTCATGCTAATCAAGAGGTTGAAAAAGGACGCTACTTGAGATTCAAGCTCGAACAAGCGAACTGACAATATGTGCTTCTGCAGATGTATTGATTTAAAAATAATAATCAATTTTTTACTTAGGTATGTGCTTTAGTCTGCCGACCAGATTAACCAGCTGCAGGAAACGTCCTTAATTGGTATACATCCAGTATACATGTAAACTCGTAGTTTATAGTTTCGGTTTGTATCTCATTTTGAATTCAGAAAAACGTCACGTGAACGACCTAGCTGCTACACATTTTATCTTGGCTTCCAAGTTGAAATATTTCTCTGTAGCTTAAGTCAGTGAAGCCAAATTTATCACAGCCTGTAAAATATAGAGTAAGGTAGGTAAGGTGCTGCTTCATACGATATCTCACGAGCTTAACTCATGTAGGAAAAAGGCCATTTCTATTCTGGGTTTTTGATTCTATTAAACTGAGCCAGTGCTGTACGATTTCTTAATTTCAGTACAAACATCACGGCTACTGTGATTAAAACTATACATAAATACGATTTTTTACCAATCTTAAATAAACCTCTTCTATAATAGCTTGTGGCTAACTTATAACAGCCACACGCCCACACGGATCGATCCATCAGGTCAATCATCAAGCGTAGCATAACTCTTGTCGGGGTTGGTCCGTAGATGGGTCACCATATTTACATACTGAGACTCCTCCATGCCTGCATAAAGCACGATAAGCAGTTGGTCCCGGCTGTCATTCGTGAATATTTGACAGTCGTTACGGTTCGTCAGAAGCTCGAAAGTCTAACAACCAGTCTTACCAAGGGGTATCGTATGATCCAGTTACTGGGTTGTGGAGGTCAGATAGGCAGTCACTCCATGTTAAATACTTGTATTCAGCTGCTGCTGGTTAGACTGGAAACCGACCAACATAGTAGGGACAAGGATAGGCATACATTGATTGAATTGCTTGTTAAACATTAGATATAATATATGTATCTACTCGTAGTGTACACACCATCACCACGAAGCTTTTCCAAACGCTCATTTTATTTCAACATTTCGACTCAAAAATATTGCCTCTATTCCAACAAAGTTAAAGCTGAAACACCCGAACAGCTTCAATGATATGACAAGTCAGGTTCGAGCAATATAGCTGATTCAGCTGAAAGCAATCAGCAGGCGGGCCACGCCAACGAAATTCAATTTCTCAAGGCTAACAGCTATCTTGGGTATAAAGTGTTCTCACATTTTAACTGGAAGAATTCCTTAGCCCTCTCACAGTAGTTTTAAGAGCTTTTTACATGTCCTACGGATGTAATAAAGAGTGATAGATTTCGATTACTCTTGTCTAGGCGAAGAGATTCGGAATTTTCATATCGGGATCTTGTTCCTTGATCTCGATACGATCGCACGTGTTTTGAATGCCAAGAAGAAGCCTTTAGTAGAAAAAGCATGCATAATCCAGAAAGTTTTGACAGGGATAGTGAAACTTTTGGTACGGGGTTTTACAATGACGGGCAACATTATTGGTTGGTTTAGCAATTTAGCCTATCCTCGTCAGAATTATTATTGGCAGACACTGACGTAAAAAAGTTTTTGAATTATTTTAGGATACCTGGTGGTGGAACAAGGCTGCTTATGATGATGATGATGGTGACTGCACTGTTCCCGGATTACACAAGTAAAACAGCTACTAAAACTTTATCAATTCATGCTAAGAGTTGGCAACGTCGCAAATAGCTCTCAAATATTTACCTGTTTTATTATTACTGTATGAAATATCGCTAACTAGCAACTGTTACCTGTGTTAGGTGCTATGCATTTAAATAGTTTCCAAAAACTTTTTTATATCTAAAACTAAATAATTATGCAGTAATACGATATTAATTATTGCATTTCATAATAAATATTTTAGTTTACTAGTCAGCGATATTAAAATTTTGTATACAGAAATATTACCAAATTAGTCAAAACAGTGAAATATTTTACAGTTATTAGCGACGTTCTTCACTTTCAGAATGCACGCTTATTTAAACATTAGAAAACTGTTTGATGGCCACAACAGCATTTTCCTTTTCAAAATGAACTGACAAAATAAAAAGCTGCCAGCATTAAAAACTCATACAACCTTCAAGCCAATAAAAACGTCTGTGAAATCATTGTGCTGCTCGTCACGACCAAACTTAATGAAACACATCAGGCTGGGAGAGGTACGAATCAGAAATTCTAAACACGAACCAACCTTGTTAACTATACGACTGTCAGCCCACTTCATTTCCCAAAGAAAATTGCCTAGATAATGTATGTTTTACGATAGATAAAGAAATACAATTTGTTGTTTTTTTTTACTGGAATTTTTACACATAAATTAAAGTTTGTGGTCGGGGTGGGTCAGGTTAAAGAAAAGTGCTTCCTTTGAGGGTCAAACTTTATATTTCCCACAACAATACGTGTCCATATCGGGGCCTCTTAGCAAGTCTCTCTTGACATTCCCGTCAGGGTACCACGTAGTGACAGCCACCACAGAGGTCTGCTATAACGAAGGAGTTCGTATACCGCTATATGTTGTTTTTTATGTTTTTAGATGCCAAATGTAGGTTAGGGGCACTGGCAGGCAGGATCAACGATCTTCGTAAGGTGGCTGATAGCCAGAGCTGGGCAAAATACATGCTTTCCTTTAATTAAAATACAAATTACAAAATACTATCTCGCACTTATTTAAAATACGAATTACAAAATATTTTTAAGTCGTGTATTTGAAATATAAAATACAAAATACAGTATTTTGACTATTTTTATTTAAAATACAAAATACAAATTACAAAATACAGTCTGGTGTTAGGTTAGGTAGGTATATAAATAGAATAGAACTCAGCCCAGCCTAAGGCAAAGGGAATATTCTTACCATCATATTTTACAAAATGGTGACCGCTAAATATGTCACAGCATTCACATGATATATTCCATCGCCGAATGAAAATTACAATTGACAAGTTATTAGTTATGTAATTGACAATTTGACGTATATACCTGCAGTACAGTTTAAGTGCAGTGTTGCCAACTTTAAAGATAGACATATTTAGCGGTCGCCATTTTGCTTACGAAAGCTATCGAGCGCTATTTTCTGCAGATCGCACCCATTCCTATGATCGCTAAATGTATTTATGTTCAAATGTATTTTGGAGCTGAGTATTTGAAATACTAACTACAAAATACCTCAGCGTCAGGTATTTGAAATACCAATTACAAATTACATTTATAAGAAGTAATTGAATTACAAATACCAATTACGTATTTGTATTTTAATTACGTATTTTAATTACAAGTAATTCTAATACTGCCCAACCCTGCTGATAGCAGCTCAAACTCAAAGCATTCACTGGCACCAATCAAGCCATTCAATTAAACCATTTACTGGCACTTTTTGACTGTCAATTAATTGGTCTGTAAGAAATACAAAGCTAGTTGCCCATTCCAAAGTGTAGTAGGTACTTGTAGAGAAGAATAGACAAGAAACTCTATGGACACTCTTTGCTGAATGAGACAAGCCAAGGATCAAGTTAAATGGCTTGCGATTATGGAGGACAATATCCACCAGAAGACTGCGTTATATCGCGGTTCCATGGACCGCTTTCTCATAGGTCAGATCGTGCCAGGCCAGGCCGACAGGCTGTTGGAACCGTCGATTCGATGAGGCCTGTGTTGGGAATGGTCCGCACTGGCGGTGATAATAAGCCTCGGCAGGCGCAGTCACGTGCCAAACCGCAACTATTATAGCAGGCCTCGACGGGCCGGGGGGCCGCGGCTTTACAAGCCAGATCGCGCCAGGCCAGGGCGATAGGTCGTCGGAACTGTCATATACGATGAGGTCTGCGGTGGCCTGTCGTTGCCAGTTCGATCCGTCGGGAGTTGGTAAGTTCACAGTTGCTGCGTGCCGCGGCGCGAGGGCGCCTCTCGCGGCCTGTACGGGCTAGTTTCTTCTGCTTTGTTTACCAAATGTTGACCAGTGAATAAAACCGCAGCCACTGCACACGTAGCCATGTACTCTGTATCACTTGACTCTGTATCGTTGGAATAGCGGCTAACATGAAGTACCAGGCCGACACACTCCGTAGGAAAAAACGAATCGAGTTTAATATTATTTTCTACAGATATCTATCTATTTTTATTAAATATACAACACATACACACTATAAAACTGCATTTACATCCGTAAGACGTCACCTTAACATAGGGTTCAGTTGAAAACCAGCGTCAGACATAGAGTTGTCTGGCATTTATGCTGAACTGGGCCTATTTGGCGCAGCCGTGAGGCACACGGTACTATTGTTTTATTTTTTTCTTTTTTTGTCTTTGTGTGAATCTTGTATGCCTTCATCATCATCATCATATCAGCCGAAAGACGTCTACTGCTGGACATAGGCCTCCCCCAAGCACCGCCACTTCGACCGATTCTGTGCTTCCCGCATCCAGCGGATTCCTGCGGCCTTTACAAGGTCAGTTGTATGCCTTAGCCTGAATCAAATAAAATTATCTTTCTTTCTTTCTTTTCTAGGAATGCTCGGCACGGGCCGCGATAGGCCTTGTAAGGCATAGCGCAGCCAGTCAGCTGACTTTCTTTCGTTTTAATACACATATTTGTTGTAGTCGTGAATCATATTTTGACCAAGATACAACCTGACACTGACCGGGACCTGCAAATTCCAAAAAACGTAAGAAAATTTTGATTTTGCGGACTACCACTGCCGCTACACCTTAAGGGGGATGCGCCAAGGTAGCCCGCGAAATTCAAATTTTCTTAGGTTTTTTTTGCAATTTGAAGGTCAGTGTCAGGTTGTATCTTGATTAAAATATGATTTGCGAGCGTAACCAATATGGTTTTACAGAATTAGAATCAGCAATACAACTCCTTATGTTAGCATAATCCCCAAATGTCATGATTTCATGAAATAGTCATTCAACGGGATTACATGAACTTATAGAGTTGTATTGATGATTTCAGATGATTGATGAGAGCAGTGGTATCCCAGTGGTAACGGTCCCGACTTAAGAGTTGTAGGTCGTGGGTTCGAACCCAAGCAGGCGCTTTACTTTGTGTAAATAATTTCATCACCATTGCTCTCAAAACGGTGAAGGAAAACATCGTGAGGAAACCGGCATGTGTTAGAACCAAAAAATTCGAAGACATGTGCCATCTACCAACCCGCACTGGGCCCGCGTGGTAGATTACAGCCCACTCCCTCTCACAGAGAGGAGGCCTGTGTCCCAGCAGTGGGAACATTAATAGGCTGATGATGATGATGATTGATGATTTCTATGATTATAATTTTATAAATAAACATTTGATACGGTCGCAAATCATATTTAGATCAACATACAACCTGACCTCTTAGAACCAAAAATTCGAAGACATGTGACATCTACCAACCCGCACTGGGCCCGCGTGGTGGATTACGGCCCACTCCCTCTCACCGAGAGGAGGCCTGTGTCCCAGCAGTGGGAACATTAATAGGCTGATGATGATGATGATGATGATGACAACCTGACACTGACCTGCAAATTGCAAAAAAACGTAAGAAAATTTGAATTTCGCGAGCTACACTGACGCTTTCACCTTAAGTCCAATCATTTTATCACTACGATGTTTACCACAATATACAATTTGGCATAATAAACTTATTCTTCGAAAATAATTTTCTTTTGGACTCAATGCGACCTGTCATATTGGGTGTATGACACGAGACATAAAACTAAGCTGAGCGAGATGAGACCAACTGATCTATTCCGTAAAAACCTTACCGGAAAACTGAGTTCAAGTGACCTCACCTCAAGCTCACTTCAACTCGTTTTCAAACCACCTTTTATACACCAGAGCATAAACGCAAGCGCGTGCCATGTACACCAACAACACAAATATGTGACAAAAATGCTCACATATTCGTGTCGCTGGCGTACAGGGCACGCGCTTGCTTGTAACGTGTATATGACTATGGCGTTCAAAAGGTAGACTGGCATGATTTTCAGCTGTCAATGGTGCCAATCCCTAGCATTAGGTAGATGACACCTCAATTCAAGGTCACTTCACGCAAGTTTTCACGGTGAGATTTTTACTGAATAGATGGGCTGTAGGCAGTACGTAGTAGATTTTGATGTTGTTCGCTTTGTCCCGTCAAGATCAATTTAAATTAGCAAGCAAAACTCTGCAGACTTGATGGATATATCTGGGTATATTTTATCCACGATAAAATAAATAAATGATTTGATGTTTTTTTAGTGGTCAACGACCACGACGGCTTGCAGTTTTCTTACATACATATAGTATGAGTTGAGAACATCTGTTTTATTTTGTTTTATGGTTATTAGATACCGATACCAATCACGTCTGTGAAGTTTGAACAAAAAAAACTCCTTGTTTTTTTTTTGACCTGCTTTTTTTTCGATTACCCATCACATCTGCGGTGTTTTGCTAGCTAATTCTAGACCCTGTATTTAACTTATTTGGCTTGTAATGAGACCGGCATCCATAACCTTCAAACTAGAACATAGCAACGTTGCTTTGCAACAGAAATAAGTTTAAAGAAAGAAGAAATTTTTCGTTTTTATCATACATTTGATTTTTTTTTGAATGTCCAAAACAATTCCTTTCGATTCACGTTACTTTTCGCGTTCTTTTAGAGACCCTTGTTACTGTCTGAATTGTTTTTGTCATTAACCCTTAACAATTACTTTAGAGAGGCTATACGCTGCCTAAACTAAATAGGGAGTTTATTTATCTTCTAATTACAATGTTTTTACTGCCTCTGGCGTTTTTTTACTCAGCTACATAAATATAATTAGTTTTCTTTTCTTTTGTTTTCTATCGAAAACAAAACAAAAACAAAATGGGTGATCTCCAAATTACCTCTTTATTATTATAATCATAAAGAGGTAATTTGGAGATCACCCATTTTGTTTGGTGATTTGAGATAAAAAAAAACAAAAGTCAGAAAGCCATTACATTTTATGTATTTGATTGGTGGCAGTAGTAGAAGCAACATGTCTTTGTATGGCGACAACGCTGTAATGAATTTGCGAACAAAAATATACAACAAACTTTAAATTAAAAAAATTATGCCTCCCGCCATTTCCTGTAATATCCCGATGCACCACCTCAAATACAATACAACATTTTCAGCCAGTCCATCCATCGTAGAATAGGTAGTATTCGGAGTCTCATTTCCTAGACTACTCGTAGAAAATGTATGGATTTTTTTTGCAATTTTTGAATTTTCTTGTACACAAACCTCAGTTGGTCCGATAGAGATTTTTTATCCCTGCAAGAACCAGAATCGATTGGCGTCGAAAAACAGTTTTTGTGAAAACTGCCCATTTTCTTGCCGATTACGATTTTTTTTTTTATCTGTGATTGCAGCTCAAAATATTTCAAAAAGTTAAGGACAGTCTCCCAAGACCATTTTCTGCTACGGTACCCTGACCTTACTGCCCAATCACAAAAATCCAACCTGCATAAATATCTCCGAACCCAAATTGTTCTCTGACGTCTTAATAAAAAATAATGCGTTCTATGTGTACTTTAAAAATAAATGTTGGCCGCCAATTTTTTTTGTTTTTCCCCAGAATGGGTGATTTTTTTGTTTGTATATAGGCGGTAATCTCCGGAACTACCAGTCGATGAGGTACTTGATTATTATAGGAACCGAGCCTAAGTGCTCGTGTACATGGCACCGCCGCCGCCGCCGCCGCGTTTATTGAATAAATATTTCATGAAATCATGACATTTGAGGATTATGCTAACCCTAGGAGTTGTATTGCTAATTCTAATGATTATAAATCTGTATATTTTAATCAAGATACAACCTGACACTGACCTGCACATTGCAAAAACCGTAAGAAAATTTAAATTTCGCGGCGAGGCGGCGCGGCGCGGCGTCGTCGGTGCCGTGTAGGTACACGAGCACTAAGATGAAACAGTCAGAAAAATGCTAAGCAAAAACGAAATAATAGCGCGGGCGGGCGATGGGATGCGACGCGGTGGGTCGAGGGCCGAAAAATTACGCGGACGAAGTCCTGGGCAGAAACTAGTTAGTAAATATATCAGGTTGACTTCTAAACTAGCCTGTGGCAACGTTTCAGAACCCATACTAGATACTTATCATTTATTTTATTTCATAATTCAATATTTTTACCAAACCCAAAACTTATTCCTGAAGTCCCAAAGAATTTAAGTTACCAAACTAATTATTTCTGTAAACCAAACAGAACATTCGTGAACGAAAACCTTCTGAAAAGTTTTCCCCTGAAAAGCTTCCATTCGGACGGGATTCGTTTCGCGAGACTAAAGGAATCGAATTGATCCTAGTAATTGATTTAGTTAGCAATGTCCTTCTCGATATTCCATCGTAGAGGTCTCTGTCCGATATGTTTGCTTTGGAAATCGAATTTATTTTATATTTGGTTTTTCTTTAGAAGATATTCGATTTTTATTTTCATGTTTTTAATAATCAGATAATTAAGATTGATAATTCTTGTTATGTAGTTTCTCAAATTAATTTTCATAAGATTTATTGCGACAAATTAAAAGTTTGTTCTTCTTCAGTTTTTGTATGGTTAGTAAGTAAACTGGTGTCAGAATTTTAAAGCCGCCCATGGGACTCTGACTTGGCTTCACATGCCGTAAGAAATATTTCTCAGGCATGCCGGTTTCCTCACGATGTTTTCCTTCACCGTTTTTGAAGCAAGTGATAATAATACAATACGCATAATATGGATCCGAAAAGTCAGAGGTGCGTGTCTTGGGTTTCAAACTTGAGACCTAGACTTGGCAGTCCGAGGGTAACACCACTAGGCTATCACTGCTATAAAGTTTGTTCTAAGAGCAGGTAAGTAGCATTATGAACAAAATATGTTGCTAGATTCTTGTCAAACTTGAAGCCAAAATTGATTAGAACGACTTAGTAAGCAGCAAATTAATTTAACACACATACAAATATGAGGTGCTATCAGCATAGCTATCATCTACCAAATTGATTTCTTAACCACGTGTGGCTCATACATTTTAATCGCGACGACAACATGTTAAACTTCCATTCAAATTGAATGCTTAAAACCACTCCATTAACGCTGAATTTCCCGTACTAACACAACATTAAACGAAATAGTCCAAACACAGCTTTCATCGCAGTAAAATTTTATGCAAATATTGTGCAGAATTTATACGGTTGATATGCCCAATTACTCTCTTAGGCACTTTAAAGTACCGTGGAATCGTCGCTTTTAAAGGTTATTTCGTAAATGGCATTTTATCCGTCAAAATAAGTAAAAAAGTGCCGGCAGACGTGAGAACTCGGCAGTGTTTAGAAGTGACTCGGGGCTAATTTCGTTGACTTCCCTTTGTATTCGTGTTTCCATTTTCTGCGTCGAGTATCTAACACTCGGCTCGTTTAAGGAACATTGTTGCTTATTAACTTTGTCGAGTTTTATTATAAAAGCCTTCTTTTTTCCTGTGCCCATAAAATATGAAAGTATTTTTAGTCCTCTTTTATTTTTGTCATTTCTTAGAACACTGAGATTTGAATGAATCTTAATTTGTTTTAGCTCGTGCTTTGAATATTATGATATTATTGTCCCACTGAAGGACGAAGGCCTCATCTTTCACAGAGTAGGTATGTAAGAGCATTGATCACCACGCTAATCTAAATAAATATAAAAATATGTTGGTAAGCGCATCACATTATGAACGGCTTGACCGGTTTGGTAAGTTTTTCGTCACAGTCCAGATAAATTTTTATTTATGTACACACAGTAAAATACATACAGATACGACAGTCATAATTTTGAGTATAAAGGTACTGCTTATTTCTTAAGAAATTTCTTCCAGCAGACCTGCGAAAGGAGAAATGAGAAAGAAATGTAGACAATAGTGTATGAGAAAAAAAAGAGAATAACATAAGAATAACACAATGCGAAGTCTTAAACTAAAATATTAAAATAAGTCTACATGTATAACGTAACAAACTAACAAATACTTAAATAAATATACATTAAGCTTAAAATAAACATACATACTATAGGTATATAAATACTCACAGTTGAGAGGAAATGATAAATGATAAATGATTTTATTTCTGTAAGTAGGTCTGTACAAACACTTTTACACGTCAATCATATTTTTTTAACTAGATGAGGCCGGCGTTTCCTATCTGACTACTCTGAGAAGAAAGGCCGAAACAAACTCAGAGGTCACAGTCTCTTTTAAAGTCCAGACATAATCTTGGTCAGATCATGTGAAGACCATGTAGATTGGTGTCTGAAATGGTCTTTTGAGGAAAGAACCACACAGATTGAGTGGACCTGTCCAGTCAGTGCACGCATTTGTCAGTAATCGTGCAGCTCAACTCAGAGTTTAAGGAGCTCAACGATTCGACGAACAATACCAAAGAAAGGACATTTGGATAGGCCGCATAAATTACTCAAGCTGCCAGACCATGATAAAAACTATCAGAGAGAAAACAAAAAAAGTATAAATGAAAGGAATGACCCACATAATCTTCACATTCACAATAAGTAATTAAAAGAATATATTGCTTTAAAAAGTAAATATTCATGTCATTGTATAGTATATAAAATACATTAATGTCAATAAAAAACCCAGAAATAATCTTGGTCAGGTCATTTGAGGACCATGTAGATTTGTATCAGAAATGGTCTTTTGAGGAAAGAACCATACAGATTTGAGTGGACCTGTCCAGTCAATGCACGCATTTGTCAGTAATCGTGTAGCTCAACTCAAGAGCTTAAGGAGCTCAACGACTCGACGAACAATACCAAAGAAAGGACATTTGGGTAGGCCGCAAAAGTACTCAAACTGCCAGTATCATTAAAAGTAACTGAGAAGAGAAAATAAAAATAAAAATATGACCCACATAGTCCTCACATTCACCTAAGGTACCTAATGCTCTTTTACTCGATATTTAAATTGAGAAACAGTTTTAAAATCGCAATCTTACTGCATGTACAGAGAACGAATAAGAATAGTAGTTTTTAGAGTTAGAAAAGTTGGAATATTTAAAAAAACTATAAGTTTTTTTTCTATGGATTTTTCTGTATGAATTATATCATTTAAACATGGCAACTTCTGTCGGGTTAGCTAGTAAATAAAAATTGATGTACACAAATACTAAACTTATACAAACATGCTTTCAACCAAATTCTACTATTTATTTATTTAATACTAGCTTCCGTCAGTGCCTTCGCCCGGGAGATATCTTTTTAAAGTTATAGCCTACGGTCACTCAGTGATAATATAGCATTCTACTGGTGAAATAATATTTTAAATGGGTACAGTAATTTCTGAGTTTATTAATTATAAAGAAAAACAAATATTTTTTCTTTATCATTGTAAAAAACCGTCTGCAAGAAAAAACATCACCGGTAGCAATCCATTCTTTCAAGCCACAGTGCAGAGCAATCTTATTATTGCCCTATGTCGGATTATGGATGGATATTGAATTGTTATTGGTATAGGAAGCACACAATTTCTGAAGTCAAATAGATCGATCTATAAAATACAGTCCTGAATTCGATGAGATGTATCACTGGAAAAAGACTAGGCAGATTGATTGTATCACTGTCACGAATTGGACCATGATATCATAATCATCATCATTTCAGCAGAAAGACGTCCACTGCTGGACATAACCCTCCCCCAAGCAGCGTCTCTTCGACCGGTTCTATGCTTCTCGCATCCAGCGGATTCCTGCTACCTTTACCAGGTCAACAGTTCACCTTGTGGGGGGCCATCCAACGCTACGTCTTCCGGTACGCGGTCGCCACTTCAAAACCTTTAGGCTCCATCGGCCATCTGTTCTGCAAGCAATGTGCCCCTGCCCACTGCTACTGTTTGGCAATTCTTCGGGATATGTCGGTTATCTTAGTTCTCCTACGGATCTCTTGATTTCTGATTCGATCCTTAGTAAAACTACAAGCCCAGCCATTGCCCTTTGGGTAACTTTCAGCCTTCTAATGAGGCCCATGGTGACCATGATATACCTACGTAGATAGAGGTACCTACATTTCACTTCTAATTTTTTATCATGTATAATGAAAGTAGGTACTGGAATATACGACGAATAGACGAAGAGACTGTCAGGCAAAAATTCTGTAAAATCTTCATTCCATACTTTCGGATCATCAAAACTGCAAGTAATCTCGACACAGTTACAAGTTGTAATTTACAACGTCATATCTACCTACCTACACAGAAACACCAAAAACCTAATACAATACCTACAAAATCCATAGATCACGTGCTTTACGGTCCACCGTGGACCGATGGGGTTCATTCGTAATAATTCATAAATAATAATGGTCAGTCGATTAGCGCTGCGGTGAGCCTTTTATGGGGCCTGCAGTGGCACGGGACATTAATTCCTGGATACACTGGAGTGACGTATGCGTCTAGCCGCTTCGATCCTTCAGTAACGCGATACGGCCGTATCATCGTCACGTAGGCTTATTTCAGTTTTGTAATCACTATCTAGAACGTATTTATGTAGGTGTAATCTCATAACTCACTGTACGTGAGTAACGGCAAGATCATGATCATGATGAATGGCCCGCATATCTCCGTTAGTTAAAATATCTGCATTAAGTCCTCTGCCTTCTTTAAAGAAAAAAAAACACGAGCCAGCCTTTACAATAAGTAGTCGAATATATGACATATTGGCTGACGGTATCAACCTCTCTGAAAATGGGTTAGTACGATCTGACGGCTAACTCTAGCACCGCGAGAGCTCATTGGTCAAATCATAACGCGTGCTTCCCCGGCTTCTTGTTACACACTTCCGTCCCTTTTCACGAAGTTACTCCCACAGATTTCAGGAAAGCAAGAGGGAAGATGTTACATATCACAGACATGAATCTCGGATATAGGTACTTACTTATGCAGAAGGGAAGATAAAAGTTCCAATAAAAAAATCGAACTGATCGCCTTGGGCCAAAAAACCATTAACCAATACGTAAGTAGTAAAAGGAGCTGTTGGTTATCAACAGTGTCATAATGTATAACCCCTTAAAAATCTTTACTCTTTTTCCGTTCACGTCTGTAATACATGGTAGGTAGGTAGGTATAACTTACTTACACTCAGTTTAATGTAAAGGGGAAACAACGTTTACTTAATTAACAAAACGCAAAAAAGAAAGTACAAATCGTGAACACGGGATGAACATAAAAAATCGTCCTTCATTACCGTTACATACGTTTTCTTTTAGGAGTCACTCGAAGGCACTCTCAATTTTCTAGTCTAAAAAGCAACAAACAAAGAGTCTAATAAAGGTACATCCCTATTTCAAAATTTATGGAAATACAACCATTTCCAAGCCGCAGAAGTATAAAATTCCCTTAACATTACTTGTGGAGTTACGGCGTTTTGCTGATGAGAGGAGTACTCGAGACAGTAGGCCCTCAGTCTGAGTTGCGGTCTAGGAATTAATGTGGCGTGCCTAAAACGTAGCACGCACCTCCACCGTGCATGTTTTTCCCTTTGTCTCATAGAAAACAATGTCTGCGGCTGTGAAGAGACGAGACTTGCTTTGTGGGTGACGTTGTAAATAGCTCATGATATGGTTTTAGGACTAAAAGGTGAGGGTAGATCTTATCTTCGCGCGCAGTGACGTTTTCGGTTTCAAGACGCCATTGTTGGGCTTCTTTTGTCATTGACACCTACTTGCACTAATATTTACCCCGAATAAAATTAAAAAATACGTAGAATTCTGGTCAAATCTTTACCACACACAGGTTTGAGATTTACTCAGATTCATAATGTACTCAATTTATTAATTGATTTGCACAATGAGAACTTAGCTGGGTTTAACAAATACATGTCATGTCGTGATCATTGTGGACCCTGTCGGGCACAGTAAAATAGAAGTCAGGAACAGCTTTAATAAACTTGTAATTAAAGTTAAGTAATTATTAACATCTGATTAACTCTACATTCTTTGGACGTTTAAACTTGAGGCACTTTTGAATTGACAAAGTAATGGGACAGTCTGAAAGATTAGAAGTTAGTAGCCCATTTGAAAGCTTAATAGGTTTCTACTATAGAGAACAGAGGGCAAGAAACTCCAAGGACACAATCCGCATACTGACAGGAACTGCATTCCATACCAACCAAGAGCCATAATTACCTTGACTACCACCAAATAATCACGAAATATATATTGGAAGCATTTACTAAGAATTCTCATAGACATAATGACATTTAATATGTCATCGACACATCATGAATAATGGAAGATAATGGTAAAAATGTGCCTTGAGCAGTCGAACGTGAAATCGCATTCACATTTGAACCATTAATCGAACGTGTCTCCGAAGGGTTTCGGCGAAATCCAACATTTTGTACCCAATTGTTACCATTAGGCTTTTCATCGTCTTTTGTTACAAGTATTTTTATTCGGGAATATTTAGGTATTTAATTTTTCGGAGTATCATGTTGCTTTAACGTTTGAATCGATCTTCGCATTCAATTGTTTCTGTTGTTTGTAGATCTGTTATTATTATCTATATCTACATAATTATGAGGCCATAAGAACCATGTGGCGTAGCTATTTTTTTACAATATTGAACCTATGATTTTTCCAGTTAATTAATAAAAATACTGTTTATATTTTCTATGCTATGGTACTCAAAAGGCTTGTCCATTGAATTATATTTTCTGAAGAGTGCTAGTTGATAAAAAACCACAAGTTTTATTTTTTTAGGTTTTCAAAGGGCTTGTCCATTGAAATAGGCCACTATGGTTCTCATGGCCTCATAATCTGTGTTTGTCTGTGTGATTGTGTTGTTCTTCTAAACTCCTTAACGGATTTTGGTGCGGTTACCACAGTAATAGGGGTGAGTCTTTTTCTATTAACCGGGCACAAATCTAGACTACAACTGAAAATAACCCTATAGCACTTTGCTCGACCTGGGAGACGAATTTAGGAGTTTTATGCTCAACAGTGGCGCTTGCGATCACTAGACCAAAGAGACAGTTAAAATATTTGTAATGAAACCGAAAAAACTCCTTCAATAACATTTATTTATCGATCAATAACCTCCTTCAAATGTTTCAGAGCTTCATCCAAGGCAACATAAACTTCTTGTGTATTCGGTCTCGCCTCCAGAGATGCTGTCGGACTCCTAATCAGGGACTTGTGGAGAATGCTCTGTGTTAATGGGCAGAATACATCCGGGTTCATTGATTCCGACTTGGATTTTCCGGTGAGATAGCTCATTAGGATTCCAATGAGGAGAACTGAAACTGCTCCAGCGAAAGGGCAGTATGTGAAGGAGATTCGGAAGAGAGATTGTAACGGCTTTGTCGGGAACTGGTTCCTGAAAAGAAGAGAACATAATATTGAATCAAAGTCTCAGATTAACTGTTTTGAAGTTAATTTTAAATTGCCGCCTTTTAGCATTGTCAAAATTTTGGTGTACATCACCTAAAAAAATAAATACGAATATTATTAAAATACAGAGAATTGCTTCTCTGTATTTTAATAATATTCGTATTTATTTTAGGTGACATATAATTTTTGTCAACATCTATATTGTGTGGTAAAGGGAGAGAGAGGCTTTTGCTCTGCAGTAAGAGTGGTGGTGGAGGTTTTCTAATTAGATTGTAAGTATATAGTTTAGTTTATTAGTTTAAGTTCTTAGCTGTCGCATTAGGGTAAACCCTGTACTGATAGTTTAAGCTGTTATAAATAAATAAATAAATAAATTAGATTCGATATTTAAACTTTATTTACACAGCAGTAAATACATAAATAATTATGATTAAAAAATTATTATCATTTCTTTGGTTATTTAGTACCTATGGATTTTATGGTACACCCCTGGGGGACGAGTGTAAACTAAGTTTAAGGGTTGAGAGCAAACAAATAAACAAATATTTTTTTAGGGGTCGAGGGGCCGAGAGTGGACTAAACGCAGTTTTATCCTATTGTACTAGTAGTTTTTGTATACCTACTTATTATTATCAGTTTTATGAAACTACTGGCCTATTTTTCTGCTTCTGGATTGTTTCCGGTTAACTTAGCCAGAAGATACTTTTACAGAACTTCTTTTTCATTAAAAAAATCTGTTGGGTAGTCCGGAGACTGAAAACGGTACTTCTTAGTTTATAATTTAAAAGTTTATGGAATTGACCATTATGAAAAAAAACTTCAACTCATAGAATAGTCCAAGACACAGGCGGTTTAAATAAAAAACCGACTTCTACGAAGAAAAGTCATAAAAGAACGGGAAATCGAGTAATAGTAATATGGGTAAAGTTTTAATAAGGGGGGAATAAACTGAGTCAGCGCGCATCCAACTTACGGGCGAAGATTAAAACTTCTGCTTAGGTACAGTCACACAAACTGGAACTACGAAAACCGGCTTTACTGCCACGAGGGTTAAAGGTTCTTTCTGCCAATGCAAAATTGAACAATGGAGGTGTGGCTGACTGTGCCTCAAACTGAGTGTGAAGGCGGTTGTAATAAAACCGTTCTTATATTTTTATTTCATTGCCTAATTGAGACTGTAACTTTTGTAATAATCTTGTCTCGTGGATATTGAATTAAACTGTAGGTACCAAATAGTTCATTTCATGGAACAAAACAGAATATTTGACAGTCACGAAGATATCTTCGTCCCAGCTAAAGCAATAGGAAGTCGTGATGGGCGGGCGTTTTGGGGAACTGTCTTATGTAATTTTGTCGTTCGAAAAGTGCTGATTCTCAGCCTAGTTTAAATAAATGACTTTTGAATTTTGTTTTCTTTTTATATAAAGGGAGGTTTATATGAGCCCAGTTATCTAACAGTACAGTAAGTCAGTCCAGCGCTGACTTGTTCTCTTGAACTGGGCTCGTGTAGACTCTATAGCTTTTCCTGAGGGAGCTGCACGGTGCCGGAGCGGTGACAGTTGCCATAAGTTGACGAATCACTGAGCTCGAGCATCACGTCAACACACCCCGCCCGCACCGCACAGCTACCTCAGGAAACGTCTCAGCTGACTTTCCGCCCTCAAGTCTGCCGAGTTGACTAACCTACCCGTCTATTTTCGGGCCCAGTAGCTTCCCCCGCTTGACTTACTAACTTACTGCCGATCTCATCTGCATGAACCCACTGACTGGGTACGTAATTGCGAGTCACTGGGTCCAGTCACTCCCATATTATCCCATATCTCTGGGCAGTGAATCTCGCTATTATGCCTGGTTTATAAGGTATAATAGCGAGATTCACTGCCCAGGGAAACAAGAGGAAGGAAGCTAGTTACAAAACAACAAGCTGCTCCCCGGCGTTTAACCGCATAAGTCTTGATCCCGTGGGAATATCAATATAAAAAGTATTCTATATCCTAATCCAGGTAGTAGTCTACCCATGTGCCGAATTTCATCCTAATCTGTTCAGCCGTTTTAGCGAGAAAGCGTAACAAACAAACAAACTCACTTTTGCATTTATAATATTATTATTAGTTAGGATTATAACAGTTATTTCTTAAAGATTTTCGAGACAATAAACAGAAATAACCTATAACGACAATAAAGAATAAACATTAGGAACGGTGTTAATTTTATATGAATCTATAGTCTAGTGAATTGGTCAATTAGCTTGAAACCCAACTTATGCTCTTTGACTATGCTACGGATTGGCAACCCAAGCATTCATTCCTCATGCATAGTCAGCCTTCATACTAATCCCTGAATGGTAAAGCGAATGGCTTATCCTTACTCGATTACATAGATATGACAACACAAGACAATGGACACAGGGTGTTAGGAACATCGATGGAAAACTGTTACCATGCGTTAAGAGCGTTTATCCCTAAAAGTTGGCAACGTCGCAAATAGCTGTCTAAATTTACCTGTTTTGATTAGTTTGGCAGTAGGGGAGACGGAGGCTACAATTAACAGAGGTAAGCATTAACAAGTGATTTTCTCCAAAACTATAAACACTACACCTACAGCGCGTGCTTCAATATGCCGACCAGATCACGCCGCATGGCTCGGGGTTGGTCAGCTGCGGTCTGCACATCATCCGAATGTGTTATATACCGGACGACATTTTCATGCACGTAACGAACTTTTTTAACTTTTAAATTTTTTTATTTATTCTCGAAAAATACGGTGTAATGATTATGTTTTTTGTTTTCCTGGAAGCATATTTCATACTTAATAATGCTACATTGCTGTATCCCAGATGTGGTGATACCGCAAATACCTTATGAACCGGTAGCTGAATCATCAGAAATGCAGAAAGATGCTAGTGATTTCTTGGTCCAAAACCATAAGACCTCTGCTAAAAGCTCTAGCACGAGCTCAGTAAAAACGTATAATCGCACTAAAAATATAGTATCTGTATATATTTTACTGTGTGTACAAAATATATCAATATATATTTTTGTATTTTTAGGACGTCTCCTATAATAAAGATACATCGTGCTGACTAGATTCAATATACCTATCTCTTGCAATGACTGGGCCCATCATGGGCACATCATTCAGTTGCCTGAATTGTATATGATATGTATTATAAATTAATAAGAAAATGTGTTCCATACAATTCTGTATATATTTCACTTTTAAAATATTCTCATACATAATATTTGTTTTCTTCTATATCAGTTGGCATAACATAATGTTAATTGTTGCCCCTTCTGTTAATACTTACCTCAGAGCTGTTAATTCTAGCCCCGAAGATGAGGTAAGAATTAACAACTGACTTTTTGGAGAAAAAGTGTTCTATTTAAGACATCATTCTTTTATGTTGGATTTATGCTAATAACATGATACCTGAATAATTAAAGCATCATTTAATAAAAAAATCAAGTGTAAATCTTGAATCATTTCGAAGATACAACTACTTAAAAGTATTTTTTTTGTTAATTGTGGCCCCTGTCTCCCCTATGTATGGAAGTAAAAAATTTGGTTAACTATAAGCGAACTAATGAATTACAATATTATAACATTGAATTTGATGCTGTACCCGTTTAAGGTGTAAAAAAGGCGTTTGGAAAGTTTCCTAAACTAAATATTCAGTGTTACGATATTAATTATTGCATTTCATAATCAATATTTTCTTATTTCCATACAGCAGTATTGCCAAATTAATCAAAACAACGAAATAATTTGACATCTATTTGCGATGTTGCCCACTTTCAGAATAAACGTTCCACACTTTTAATCACAATCTAAATGATTTTGAAGGATATTTCTAATCCATTGCTTCATATCTTCGAAAAATTACTCTCCTCTACAACGTAAATAACGCAATGAATATTGTTAAACTGTAAAAATTAAAGCCATTGTTAGTGTATTACGCAATTATCCCGCAGGGTCTACTGAATTCAGTTGAAATTTTTCGTTGATTATTAATGCATTAACGGACACTAAACGCCCAAAGGCGTAATAACAATAAATCATCTATTGTGCCTCGTTCAGTGTCCTTCAACCGATTACAATCTAAAGTCTCCTACATCGTTACAAGTTGGTAGATAATATAAACTCATTTTTATAAAATTAATATAAAATTAAGCGCTATCTTTTTAGGGTTCCGTACACATAGTGTTTCATACCCGAAGAGTGCCAAACAGAACCCTATTTCTAAGCCTCCACTGTCCCCGTCCGTCTGTGTGTTAGCAGGCTATATCTCATGAGCCGTAATAGGTAGACAGATGAAATTTTCACAGATTGTGTATTTCTATTACTGATGTTGATATCTTTTATAAATAGATTGTTCTGAAAGCCGAGGAAAACCACTCCTCCTCAAGTACCTCAGAACATGTTGCCCCCTTGTCGCTATGTCACTTTGTGCTAGCGACAGTTTTCGGGGGCCCATTATTGAGAGTGCAAGTCACCCCCTGCCATTTTATCCGTGTATACCATAACATTGATCAGGCAGGGGACATAGACCTTCCATAGTTCTAGGTAACCAATCCACTAGAGCCACCCAAACCCATAGCCCAATATTTTTTGTTTCCACTTTCTGCAATAGTCCTACACCAACCGGGGGTTGTCCTTGGGTGCACTTGCATAGTGCATACAGGGATAATCGCCGGTAGGTGCCTCATTACATTAAAAACGTCTAACGGGCCTCTGCGAGTTGGCTTCGGCCCTCGTACGCCTTCCAAAGGTCCGGGACCCCAGGGTCCCGAGAAATGTCAAGAATAAAAATAGAATCAAATAAAAAATTAAAGGGGTTCCCATACAAGAGACGTGGTTTTTCGGCGTGTTAAAAAATTTGTATGTAGTATTAAATAATGTACAATTGTACGGAACCCTTCGTGACAACAACTACAACCCGAGCAGTGGTGGCCCAGTGGTAACGGCCCCGACTTACGAGTAGGTCGTGGGTTCGCACCCAAACGGGCGCTTTACTTTGTGTAAATAATTTCATCACCACTGCTCCGGTTAAGGAAAACATCGTGAGGAAACCGGCATGTCTTAGAACCAAAAAATTCGAAGACATGTGACATCATACTACTACCAACCCACACTAGGCCCGCGTGGTAGATTACAGCCCACTCCCTCTCACAGAGAGGAGGCCTGTGTCCCAGCAATGGGAACATTAATAGGCTGATGATGATGATGTACGGAACCCTTCGTGTACCAGTCCGACTCGCACTTAGCCGCTTTTGTATTTGTTTTTATTATGCAGAAAAGGTACTTTTGTTGTACGGCTTTTAGTCTGTGCTAAATAAAATTCTTTTTTTTTTGTTATCTTGCCCTATGCCAGGATCTGTAGACATGATTAACCTCTCTTTTTAAAGCAGAACTTTAGACATACTTTTGCTACTTTAATTTCACTTTTATAAAATACTTACGCAGCATTAGGAGATACTGTGCTTATGTTGGCCAGTACATGCGTGTAATTAGCTTTCCCGCAGCCTGACGTGGCTAGTGGTTTTCCCTGAAAGGTCAATGCTCCTGTGGCGAGAGCATTTTCAGCACCGATGAGTAACCAACCGCAGAGGATCAGGCTTAATAAACAGCCGCTTAGGGCTCCCTGAAACAAAAATTTTAGGAATGAAAGTATGAAAAAGTTTAAGAGTAGGTATTATTTCGACAGCGTAAATCCAAATAAAAATTTGCGTAAATTAACGCCATCTATTCTCACAAAGGAGAACTATTTGAAAGAGAGCCCTCTGTGACAAACTTAGCGTACTAATCAAATAATATTGTTGCGGACTCAGTTGAGAGATACCAAGTTCAAATTGTAAGGGCCGATGAAAGGGAGCGTTTGAAGTTTTTTAAACAGTTAAGAGAAGGGTCCACAGATGGCACTGTTTCTTTTTGTATTTTGATGGTTTTTATTCTCAAAATAATTATCTGCTGGAACGATTGTGTTGTTCTCATATTTTTTTACATTTAAATATTTTTACTTTAACTTACAGAACAGTTGGCTCTCGAGGACACAATCCCAAGAGTGAACAACCCAAGCAGAGTTCCAGCTGTAACACCAGTTACTCCAGAAGCGACGTGCTGCAGGCGATCCAGTTCTTTTGCAAACCACACGACGGATCCACAGTATACGCCGACCAGCACGCAGAGACACTGGAATGATAACGATGAATAAGTTAAACGATAAGATTTTAAATTCCGGGAGAGTTTCAGATTGGAACAGGTCAACATTTTAAACGTAATAATATCGCATTTAGCAAGGTTCTTGAGGATTTGGTCATGATAAGCAAACAGCTACTGCAAAACCTGTAAACAGGTCGTAGCAATATAGTGAGTGTTGTTTGTGTACTTAGTTTTTTTGCATAAAAATCGAGTTTATATAATATACTTAATTCAAATATAAAGTACCTACGTATGTTTGTTTTCAAGTTACAAGATAATAAGGATTGTAATCTATACAAATAAATAAAATTGAAGTGTCTTATAAACGGTACTTGTAAAAAAAAATATTAAAAAAAACCTGTCTGTCTGTTTATTCCAGCTAATCTCTGAAACGACTGGATCGATTTTGACTGGACTTTCACTGACAAATAGCTGATGTGAGTAAGTTAGAATTTTACTTTAGAAAAGAAGAATGAGGGTCCACGCGGGCGAAGCCACGGGCACAGCAACTGGTAATATCGATTTTGACTGGACTTTCACTGACAAATTGCTGATGTGAGTAAGTTAGAATTTTACTTTAGAAAAGAAGAATGAGGGTCCACGCGGGCGAAGCCACGGGCACAGCAACTGCTAATGACAAACGTTGATGTTTGTTTAAGTGGAAATAACATCACTTGGAAACAAGGATTATAATAGAAATTAGATAAATGTGGATGCAATCTAAATGCTGCCAACCCCTTTAAGAAGTACCTATTATTATGTATGTTATTGCAAATAATTATATGACCAAAACTTACCTTCATAATCCTACAGCAGGCATTCTCATTGGTACTTTGCGGCATCCATGGCCTAATGAATTCTTCAAAAAGTACTCCAGCAATTGAATTTATCAATGAAGCTATGCAGCTGTAACAAGTAACATCTAAACGGTAAACTAATTATAAACTTTACGCGTATAAGAACAAGGATACTTTTGGAACAAATGATATTCATGTGTCTCACCCAGTAGTTGCGCTGAATATTGAGATGATAAAAATGCCGCATATACCCGGAAACATTAGTGATAAGTTGTTCAAGAAATGTGGGACGAGCTGTAAAGAATTTTTTTTCAACAATTAGTTAACAAAACAGAACATAGTCGAAAAATAAGCAATATAAGTTCCGTATCCATATGACATCTCTAGAGAAATGATGTCAGATAGTTCAGCAGCACCTACTATCAACGTAACAGGTCGGTAATATATAGCAAGTCGTTCACTTTATAGCCAGAAATTGGAAGAGAGGTCGTGGACATGAATGTCGGTATACTCATTTATTGCGAAGACAACGAAAAGCATATATTCCGCATAATCTTGACTGAGAAAAAGCATATTATGTCTGCAATGGACCACAAACCTTTGGACAACAGAGACGTTAAATAAATAGAAATAACGAAATTACCTGCTCATGTTTCTTTATCTGCCCCGTAAGCAAAGGGTCACATCCAGCAAACCACGCATACAGCGCCAATCCAAGGAAACAAGACAGCAGCTTCATAAGTATCACTCCCACACATGAAATGGTTAGGCAGAGTCTAGCTTGACTTATTGTAGGTACAGCCAGAAGCTTCTGCAGTGTAGACTGGCTTAGAGCAATCTTCCATAGCCAGTTTGTGGATAGAGCTAGGGTCACAGCGAAGAATGATGTGTGGTGAGCTAGTTCTGGATCTGGGCTGAAAAGTAAGTAGGAATGAATAAGCGGTAGGGAATAATAATGGCATTGTAAGCAACTTTTACCGTCACATCACTCTGCGTTTGCACAAACAAAACGTTCACATAAAAAAAATATGAAATCCCTATTTTATGTCAATGTTCGATAAAATGTTTGACAGAAAATAGAGATTTCAATATGTTTTTATGTGAATGTTTTGCCAGTGCAAACGCACAGTAAAGCTGTTTTCAGACGAGCGCGATTTGTCGCGCGACGCGACACGAACAATACAAAACTTCACGGTATAACAATAACCGGTGTCGCAATAAGCTTTTGTATTTCGAACCCTATTCCGACTGACATAAATTATAACACAAAATCTTAGGCTTGTATTTTTTAAACAGTTTTGTATTAAGAACTTAATAGAAAACATTAAATGTTCTGACTTTAAAAAATCATAACCCTTCCTTTTGGCTTTGCCGTAGTCGGGTAAAAATAGCTCGATGATTTAATTAAACCTTCGTCAAAAAATAAATCTTGTTTTCTAAAGCCGTTAACAGTTTTGGACCTTTATGAAATGTATTGGTATCGAAAAGAAACAATGGAACCACATATAACAGCATAGTATGTTTACTTCAATATCAAAGCTCTGGCTTTTTCAATCACGTTAGTAATTTATCTATTTCTTTCTTTTGATTATCTTCGTTTGAAGCAAGGAATAAAATTTTTAGTTTTACTCTAGGTCAAAAGAATCAATATTTTATACAACGTGAAATTTGAATCACAGTTTTGCTAGAACAAACGTTGTTCAGACCATGGTCTACTACCATTCTATAACAATCAATTAAAAAAAAAACGTCAATGGTATTTAAAAAAAAACAAAAAAGACTGATTTATTTATTAAAATTTTGGCCCGCATTGGCCGGACATCCTTGTAGTCCACGTGGACTCCTCATAACTCTTTTGAATGCCATATTGCTACCGCGATGAGTCCTTAGATGTTACGGTTAATGTTTGAACACGTTTGAGCAACATAAGACTTATTTGAGAACGCCTAGTTTAGTTTGTTTTAATAACATATTGGATGCTATAGAATGATAGTAGACCATGGTCTGAACAACGTTTGTTCTAGCAAAACTGTGATTCAAATTTCACGTTGTATACCTCAGATACAAAAACAATAATAACTCACTCATATAAAACTAATCTTCCACCATGACTGGCGATTTCCCACATCCTCTTGAACCCCATTGGCAACAGTGCTAAACCACTTGGCAAGGCAGTACCAGCTAAAGCCAGGAATGTCGTCATTATGCCAATGGATACTATTGCTCGTAAACCACCAACAGCACTAAAAGTTGCACAAACGACGCACAAAACAGCTGTTACTCGCCCCGCTAGAGGATTTGTTACTGAAAATAATATAAACAGGGTAAATAAAATAAATTATTGTAGACTACTTTCATAATATTTATCATATTATTTATCCGTTAGTAATTAAATAGCGACTTCAAAAAAAAATCTATGGTAAAGTAACTGTTAATGAGAAATTCCGTGTGCTTACAATCTAGTGTTTATGTAACACTAGATTGTAAGCACACGGAATTTCTCATTAACAGTCATTAATTATTTTTCAATTATATTATTTTAAGGATAGATATTCGTCAGGAATAATCTGTAAGAATGTATCAGTCAGTGTATTTATGTTGTGCCGTTAGGTAGTATATGCAGGAACGCAGGCGTTCAGTAATTCACAAAATGGGAGACCTCAGGACGAGCTGCTTCTTACGCGGACAACTGTATGTCGCATGCTTCTGCGTCACCCGTCCTGACTCTCTTCATATTTTGGCTGCTGAGACCAAAACTACAAACGTAGTATGGGGAGATAATTTATAAAAATGTGGCTGTTATTTTAGTATATTGTGGTGTCTTACGGCTTCCACGCGAACTAAGTCACAGGCAGAAGATAGTTGCTAAATATACTTCTACAATTTTTTCGTATTGAATTTCTATAGTTTAATACAGATCTTTTATGAAAATTGGTTCGAACCGTTATTCAAACTTTTATGCTACAAACATGCAGTGCTAGGACTCATGTAATAGGATATATTATTATATAAAAGGAACCGCACGTTAATCCTATTTGAAATTACAAGTCGACGAAAATCTTATTCAATGATTAACCTATGATTGTAAGTTAAGTCAACCAAGAATTGGGTTAAATTATACAATCAGTCTGCTTACCTAATCTGAAAGCCATAAGCGGCACATATGGCACAATAGGCAGCAGCATCAGCTTGCTGACGACGAACAGCACCGCAGCTATCGTCCGTGTGTGTGTGGAGAACCTTATCTCTAAGTATTCGAAACTTGATGACAGCTGTAGCTTGTGGAAAACTGAAAACAAATTGACGATAGTCAATTCTTCTTAAGTCTTTTTTTTTACATTTCTCCAAACGTCCTTTTCCAAGTTTTGAGTCGTTAACATATTTATCTCAATGTAGACTATAATAATATGCATTAGCTTCTGCGTAATGCGTAACAAATATGCATTAGCTTCTGGTTAGAGTACAGAATTTCCCATGACAATGTAATGTAACTATGAAACTAGATATATTTCAAGTTTAGCTGTTCACAGTAGCAGTAGCTTTGTAAAGTATTATATTATTTTAATTATTGTGTGTATTTTTTCTATCTTTCATTTATTTTTTCTTTCTCAGTTAGTTTTAATGATGGTCTGGCAGTTTGAGTAGTTTATGCAGCCTACCCAAATGTCCATTCTTTGGTATTGTTGGTGGAGTTTAGCTCCTTAAGTACTTAGGTTGAGCTCCACTATTACTGACAAATGCTTGCACTGACTGCACAGGTCCACTCAAATCTGTGTGAATCTTTTCCTCGAAAGAGTATTTCGGACACATCAACACATGGTCCTATTATGGCCTGACCAAGATTATGTCTGGACTTTAAAAGAGACTGCGACCTCTGAGTTTGTTTCGGCCTTTCTTCTTAGAGTAGTCACATAGGAAAAACTGAAATCATCTAGCTTAATTTACTTAATATTTTTTTAATATAACGTGTAGATATTCTATTTTCAGAATAATTTTTTTTATTTCAGTTTCTAATAAATAAATATCTATCAATTTAATCAATCCTTATCGCCCTTTATGATATCCTTTGGCATGATTCAAATGCATGTCCATGTTTGAATGATAACTTCGCTACTAAACCTTAAGTAAATGACTGCAAAGAAGATAAAGTATTTACCAGGTAAATAAATGACAGCTGTGAGGAAAGTGACGATGATAAGTGAGAGAGCCGATGCCCAGTACTGCGTGCCTCTGAGGTATATCTCTACAGGAACACCGAGTAGAGTGATGCTTGTCAGATGACTGCAACACAATTATGTAACGTTAAAGTACATAAATAAAATAAACAAGTATGTTTCGAATATTATGAACATAAAGACAGTAGTTTAACAGATTAACAATATACAAGATAAAGTTTTTAGTCAGCAGGCATGTTATGATAATTTGGAGTTTGATAATAACGCACAAGAATGAAAAATTGTGACACATGGCAGTGATTTGATTGTGTGTGCCAGTTTAAGCCATACCTCACCGGTATGCCATGGTGGTGCAGCCAGATCGTGGTGCCAACAAAATGTATGGTTGGTTACTTAACCAAGTGGATGCCAGATGAGGCACCACTATACAGCTGTATACATTTAGTTGGCAGCGCAACCTGGCGACGTCCCGTCATAGCGTCCCGGTGAGAAATGGCTCTTAATGGCTCTTTACGAATCTGGAATGACTGTTACAAGAAAAGATGAAGACCAGAGATATCATGGATAAATTGTGTGTAAGATGACATAGTTACGAAGTAAACGCAAAAATTTGAGATGAATAGCAAAAAAATCCGTCAGCACAGTCACAGGCACAGTTTTTATTTCAAATGAGGATACGAGCCGAATCTTAGAATTATGACGTTAACAAGAAGAATAGGAATTTTTCAGCAATAGGCAGAAGATGGTACATACAATTAGTAGCAAATATTAGTGGAAAGTCACATGCAAGAGATGCGACAACATTGTTTATTCGAGTAGAAATCCATATTATCCATTGTAGTCTGTTGTAATAGGTAAATATTGAGAGAAGAAGATAAGAAACGAGCGTCATTCATTCATTAGCATAGTATTTTACTTGATTTAAGTAAACAGACATGTTATAGGCAATAATCCTTTCTGTAAGTAAAATTGTGTGATAATTATTCAATAAAATACAAAGCGGAGTGTTTATTGTAATAAAGACTAGGTTATTGATGCCCAAATTAAAATTAACAGTACCTAAAAATAGTAGTCCAAATATTAATTTATGTCCACTATTTGTCCCACAGCAAGGAGTACTCCAGTATGATACACGTAAAGAAAAAAATAATGTTGAAGTACGTTTTCTCACTGCGTTTTGACTGTCATCAAGCCTTTGCCTCATCTATAGGTACAGTACGAGTAGATGTAGAATACATTTGAAAATTTTAATTAATTCATTAAATTCTACGAATATATTTTACAAATGTTTTCGTAAAGATCATTTTCACCAAAAGCAGTAATAAAGATTGGTGATTTTGAAGGCGCACTCAGTTCGGATGGTGATCGGTTTTACGAATTGTGGCGATGCTACATCTAAGTTGTGTCGTACTGTACTAGAAACTAAATATCTACACGTATAAAGAGAAAAGATTTGTATTCTTGTTTGTAATGAATAAACTCGAAAACTACTAGACCGATCTAAAAAAATCTTTCATCAGTAGAATGCTATATTATCACTGAGTAACATAAGCTATAATTTATAAAGATATTACGTGGGCGAAGCCGCTGGCGAAACCTTATGATCGGTATGAAGACACACACCATGTTTCCCGTCATTGCAAGCAAATAAAACATCATCAGTGAACAAAAAATATAAAATCACTCACCTCGAAATAAGGGCCAAAGTAATCGATATAACAGACATATTCTTCCCACCAAACAGGAACCCGGCAACCGTATTATACTTTCTATTAATAACATTATAATACACAATAATTCCTATTATAACACCTAATATGATCCCGAACAAGCAATATTCTGCCACATTGAAATAAATTGGTGAAACAGGAATAATGGTTCTGACTTTTATCATAGTGAACGTCTTTCAAGTGTTAAATACGTGTCGTAAATAGCAAGTATTACTATCAGAGCGTGTCTTCTAACAATAATAAGAGATATTAAAGATAAAACTGGATTTGACTTCAATCTTTCAGCAAATACTAGAGCGAACTGTTCTGCGACTGTTTACAGTATATGCGCCAGTTGTGTGAAGTTCTATTTTCTAACTGGTTGTTTGATTTGGTACAGGTAGGTAAGCATTTCCGTAAGTACATTATTGCATTACGAGTATACAATGTGGAGACTACCATACAACAAAAAATAAAACACTGGTACTACTAATGCTTATGAGTATTTTGGAACCGCCAAATAAATCCTAGCTTCGAAAAAACAAAAGGGTTTTTCAAACAAATTATTCGAAATGTATAGAGTGCCGCGAGTTTCTTGTGGCACTCTAGTGTCACTGCCTTGGCCCGGCTAGGGTGCCGTGAGCGTTGCGTTGTCACTGTCACTTGTTATTTAGGTTAGGTTAGAACTGTGACCACACAACGTACGAGCCGAGCGAGCGTAGCGAGCGGTGCCGCGGTAGCGGCCGGCGAAGTGCCAGGGTCCGTTTGTGCCACTGGTGGCACTCTATACCTAAATTGCGTTTATCCAACTAGGCCTTGGGTGAATTCTCGGGCATACATTTCAGAATATCCACCTTAGGGTGGATTTTTGGGGTGGATAAACGGAATAGCCCGAGCCGACTATGGATTTTGCCGAGCTGTAATGACTAAACTATTCAATATTTTCAATTGAATTTTCGTATACAGAATGGGAACGTCATTATATGGACACGCGGTTTAATTTATTGTTGTATTGTCGTCTCCACCTTGTATAAATAACCAATATTAGCAAGGTATTTGGTCTGCTCTGTAAGTAATGATTTTGTCATGTCCGTTTTTCGATATACTTACCCGTTATATTTCGTCTAAGGGCGTTTGTGCACTACACGGTTTACCGTCCGGCAGTCCGATTTTTTACGGTCCTATATGAATGTTTATAGTAGCTAGTTTGGTAAAATGCCGGACGGTAAAATTCCGTGTAGTGCACAAACGCCCTTAGTCTCCGCTATCTACCTGATACGTATCTTCATTGCTTTGCTTCCGTCACGTTGCCTATATCTTTAGCAACCCGCTTAAAAATTAATATTTGTTTGAAAATTGGGAAACATCAAAATTTTTCCTATAATGATATTAAAATTTTACGAGTAATTAATCCTACCGAAGTACAGTCAACGAAGGAAATAGCATCACACCTGTAGCTACCTTTTTCCGAAGCTAGAGATAATGTCCACCTACTTTATGCCAGTTACTAAAAACTACGGGTTGCACTCCAGGAGTGCCGGCAGAAGTGAAAACTTGAACATTAACGTTGTGCATTTTTGAATGCTAAGGGAATAATTTCGCACGAATTGCTTTATTTAACAGTATTCAATAAAAGTACTATCATTTATGTGGTTTAATACAATATTCATTAGTAATAGTAGTATATTTATTTATTTTCAAAATATAGTCTAAGCAAAATAAACAATTAATTTAAACACTTTTCATAAGGATGTTTTGACTGCTTTTATTTACCCATAAATATTTCTTACCTCGCAATCTTTACGTAATGCCAAAGACTATTTATTTTGATATTTACTTTATCGGTTGCTAGGCAACGGATCTTACGGTCACGTCCTGACGCGAGTTAAACATTTTTTACCCATTCCAAAAAAAGTGCACACTAAAGAAGTTTTCACTTCAAAAAATATTTATTTTGTAAGAGGTGAATCTATTGTCACTTTACAGGGTACAAGTCCAAATTCCGGGAGCTGGTTGATCTACGTGTTTCCCTGTGGAAAACACTTGGATCAACCAGGAAATAGAACCCTAATGGCCCATGGTTAACTGTATGAGAATTAAAACTGTTGAGAGTTACATAGTTAGTTGTGTGTATTATTTATCATTATCAAAGTATTTTACAATGTTATACATACAGGCGTTCAATTACCCGCAAACGTTATATCTCTCTGTAAATAATAAGAGCAAATAGTACTTTAAGTAAGTAGAACAAATAGTAAACGAACAATAACTCAATATTATGCGATAAAAGTAATTATTTTTGAGTTGTACACATCATACACGGAATTTGCAGATGACGAATTGTTTGGATAATATTTACACAGTATAAATAAGTAACAGTATTATATCTTCATAGAAAACGGCCGAAACGAGGTGCTTCGAAATCTCAGTGTATATCAGTACACAACAGTATCGAGTGTGCGGCAGTTACGCAAGGACGCGCAAGGTTTTCTACCGAGCGGCCAATAATTTCAAGGTCACTGTCAAGACTATAGTATTTTGTTGTGGCAAAACAGCTTACAGGGACCTTGCAAGTACCTTACCAATGTGACATTGTGTAGAAACCTACCTTCTTTCTCAGCTTGATTTTGGTCACAGTCATAAATACGAACTGCAATAATATCTTTTACCGAACTGAAAAACAAACAACAATTTCTCTTTTTCTTTTTATCATTTTTTTTATCGAATACTAAGTTTCTGGCTACTTAATTAAGATTAGTGTGTGTATTTAATGTTTATTTTGGAATACAGTGTGCGTATTATTTTTTTATTGCGGACAGCGCCATCTAGTAGTGAGCAGCCTAACTTTTCACCTCAGAGTTGTAGCTCGAATAGTACCATGATCCGTGGCGTAGCGCTACGCGACTACGAGTGCCTCGTAGTGCGACGGATAATCCGACTATGGAGTGCTACGACCAAATACTTTGAGCAGCAGTTTCGAGATGGCGTTTTTTAATGTTTCGATTTCGTTTTTCTTATTCTATATAAATACATCATTATTCTTAATAATTTTGATATCGTTTTCATTTTCCCTAAAAAGTTTGAAACAAAGCCTTTGGTCCGTGTATTCGCTTAGTACTTCGAAACCCTTGATGATAGTTTCGTCATTTGGAGAATTTCTTAAGGAAAGTTTATCCTTTACCATACAAATTATACTCGATGGTCTCTAATATTAACTCGTTCAATATAAGATTAATTAAATAATACTGATGAACGAATTTATAATGAACTAGCTGGCCCCTGCCCACTTTGTTGGGCGGTAAACGTAAATATATAGCATAAAACACTCACAAATAACGTGGCTTTATATTGATAAAAGAAGTTTCAAAATCGGATCAGTAGATCCAGAGATATCCCCCTACGACATCACAAACTTTACCTCTTTATAATATTAGTAGGTATAGATGACATACTTCACTATCATCCAGTTTCTTGAATTCTTATGACTATTACAGGGTTAAAAACAATCATTATGAATACTTTTTGAAGTGATAACTTCTTATGGAAGGGTAAACCGACTCGTTACGTATCACTTCTGTCGCGTCCCGACACGCACACGTTTATTTTTAAGCTATTGCATAGCTTTTATCGCGGGCCTTGAGCGTGGAGACCTAATCCAGAAATTTCGTAACGAAAATACTACCTAAGAAAATAGTGTTTTGTATTGAAAATTATGTTTAACTGCTTGACAACAAAGTTCAAATTTACTTAAACGAATGATACGAGAGTGTTGTATTGAAAATTATGTTTAACTGCTTGACAACAAAGTTCAAATTTACTTAAACGAATGATACGAGAGTGTTGTATTGAAAATTATGTTTAACTGTTTGACAACAAAGTTCAAATTTACTTAGACGAATGATACGAGAGTGTTGTATTGAAAATTATGTTTAACTGTTGGACAATATAGTTCAAATTTACATATACGAATGATCCTTGACTATTAATAGTTAAATTAAAACCTTTTTATTAGTTTGATGTTCCCATTACGTTGTGTCAAGTTTTAAAAACTATAAATGTGAATAACAGTTCCTGTCAATGTCATCACTGCTATTTCTTGTATTCGGGTTAATATTTTACAATTGCGTAAGTTGATAAAAAATGCTATGCAATAGCTTCGCCGGGGCAGTCCCCGAGTGCCACACGTCTTTTTTATTATAACTTTTTATATGGAACCTTTTAACCTAGGATTTAGGCCATCCAAAGGATGCCGGGCGTCATAAGGCGAAACCGTGGGCAAAGGCCAGTAAGAAATAATTTCGTACCTTCTTAAGCCCATTCATCTAACTCAATTTAAAGATCGTCCTACTTATCTAAACATATTTCCTACGTACTTTATCACCTAGTTTTATGTAAAAAGGCGTGGGAGGGATATTATTATGGATGGAGGGACGCTCTTACCAACATTAGAATATTACTCTCACACCTGCCCTCTAGGTGACGTCCGTAAATACAGTTTTTGCATAGTTTTATAGGTGCCATGAGGTTTCTTTGCATGCTGATTTTAGGAAGTAATATATGGTAATGTGAGAGATATAAGTATCAATTTGTGTTGTAATGTGCGGGAGTAAGGTTTTATGAACTTACTGGCTGTACCGTTTTCGCTTGAGTGGAAATAAACTCAAAGCCGAGTCACTAAGTGCGGATTTCACCAATGAAACTGAACGCGTTCAGGACATCTAAACGCGTTCAAGAGCTGTCAGTGTACAATATTCCATAACAATTTTGACACTGACAGCTCTTGAACGCGTTTGAGACATGCTGATCGCGTTCAGTTTCGTTGGTGAAATCAGCCCTTAATTAATAAGGAGTCCAATCTATACTAATATTATAAAGAGGTATTCGTTTGTTTGTTTGTATGTAGGGGGTAACCTCCGAAACTACCAGGTCAAAGGACCATGGGCAACTTTGTATGGAGTCTGGTACCAACGCTCAACAGTGATGAGACTCATCCCATATAAAAGCTTTTGGGGTATTGTTTAATTCATTCTATGGCAGCTAAGTCGAAATCGAGCGCGAACATGGTGTTTTTGAACATTCAAAAAAAGTTAGGTTAGGTTAGGATAGGGATAAAACTCATGCCATATGAAAGCTTTTGGGGTATCATTTAATTAATACTATGGCAGCTAAGTCGAAATCGAGCGCGAACATGGTGATTTTGAACATTCAAAAAAAGTTAGGTTAGGTTAGGTTAGAGATAAAACTCATGCCATGTGTAAGCTTTTGGGGTATCATTTAATTTATACTATGGCAGCTAAGTCGAAATCGAGCGTGAACATGGTGATTTTGAACATTTAAAAAAATTTGGTTAGGTTAGGGATGAAAATCATGACATGTGAAAGCTTTTGGGGTATCATTTAATTTATACTATGGCAGCTAAGTCGAAATCGAGCGCGAACATGGTGATTTTGAGCATTCAAAAAAAGTTAGGTTAGGTTAGGGATGAAACCATGCAATGTGAAAGCTTTTGGGGTATCATTTAATTTAGGTATACTATGGCAGCTAAGTGTTTTTGAACATTCAAAAAAGGTTAGGTTAGGTTAGGTGGGATGAGAGGGCGGAGCGCATGCATGAGAGGGCGGAGGACATCCACGGGTGGGCGGAGGACAACCATGAGGATTTTCAAGGTCGCAACAAAAAAGCATATCAAGGGATGAAACTCATGTCATGTGAAAGCTTTTGGGGTATCAATTAATTTATACTATGGCAGCTTAGTCGAAATCGAGTGCGAACATGGTGTTTTTGAACATTAAAAAAAAGTATAAAATGAAGGACAAATAAAACAGTAAGCATTGTATATATGAAAATAACAATAACATCTCTGAACGCTTAATTAAGTAATTAATTATTTTTGCTTAACATTAGAAAATACCTAATAACATTTAAGGTAACAAAAGTATCTTTGTTTTTAATGGTAATGTTAGAAGCCGGAGGGGAAGGGGCAGGGAAAGGCGATAAGGTAGATTGCTACTTGCGTAACAGTATAATTAAGTAAATTGTAGCGGTTACACCGCCACATACTAACTACTCATCAAAGATATGACGTCACACAAATCCTGCATCGGGCTATTAGAGTTTACCGCGCGAACGACTTATAAAAACGACCTTGAAAATCCTCATGGTTGTCCTCCGCCCACCCGTGGATGTCCTCCGCCCTCTCATGCATGCGCTCCGCCCTCTCATCCCACCTAACCTAACCTAACCTTTTTTGAATGTTCAAAAACACTTAGCTGCCATAGTATACCTAAATTAAATGATACCCCAAAAGCTTTCACATTGCATGGTTTCATCCCTAACCTAACCTAACTTTTTTTGAATGCTCAAAATCACCATGTTCGCGCTCGATTTCGACTTAGCTGTCATAGTATGAATGAAATAATACCCCAAAAGTATTCACTTGGCATAAGTATCATCACTGTTGAAAGTCGCGTCCAAAATGACGCATGGGTATTGAATACATTCATACACTGGAGATGTCCAACGACACCGCCGACATTACCCTGCCCCGGGACTCCGCTTCCTCCGCACGGTACGGTGAACCTAACCTAACCTAACCAAAAAGGGTACCTTGCTACCTTACCTACCTTCATACCTACCTACCCTATCTATCTACATACCTACCTACCCAATCTACCTACATACCCTAACCTAACCTAAGTTTTTTTTTTTTTTCCGGGTTGGAAAATCCTTATTGAAGTCCCCCGCCCTGGGGCTGACGAAGGGATCTGTCAGAATCCTACTGACTAAAAACCACCCCATTGTTCCCTTCCCACACTTAGACCGAGAATCATGAGATCAACCTAACCTAACCTATCCTGACCAAACATAACCTAACCTTTTTTAATGTTAAAAAACACCATGTTCGCGCTCGATTTCGACTTAGCTGCCATAGAATGAATTAAATAATACCCCAAAAGCTTTCACATGGCATGAGTTTCATCACTGTTGAGCGTTGGTACCAAAATGACGCATGGTCCTTTGAAAAAATATATTTTTGAATTGGAAAGTCCATCTTTTGAGGAAGGTTATAGACTCGCGGACGAAGTCGCGGGCAGAAACTAGTTAGGTATATGTGTTGTTTTATTATAAAACTATGTTTTAATAATTATCCAAGCCTTTTCTATACGGCTCACTGAATTTTCACAAGCGAACGCCAAACATTCAGGTTTCTTAAAAATTGAGCAGCAATCGTACAACTGCTACATAGCGAGGAAATTATTAGTTTTTTCGGTGGCTGTATATAAAATGTAATTTTTTCCATTAAATATAAACTGTCTATCCTCTGATCAATCCTTCGTTTAATTTAATTATTATTTAAAAGTTAATAAATATTTTTCAGAACTTGCTATAACTATAATATAATAACTTTTTAGTACCTACTCTTATTTCAAACGAGCATAGAAGCAAAATAATTTCTCTTTGTATGTATCTCAAACTTATACTAATAATATGGAATACATCAGAGGCAGAATAAACAGACAACATCGCTCTGGAGCTTGTTAAAAACTTTTGATGAGAGTACCATTAACTACGAGTAACCATCGAGCAATTTCTACACGACTGTACGTTCTATAAATTCCCACCACGTTCATGCGAATACACAAATCATCTAATACACAATATCGCAAATATTTCTTGTCCAGAACACTGGGTGACACGGGGCGCCCGAACAAACGGAAGTTTGAGGGGACGGGCGCGAGGGGGAGGGGGACACAACCGAGGAAACGCCAGACAAGGACAGAAATACACATTTGAATTACGAACGAACAGTACGGCGCTAAAGAAAAATTAAATTATATTTCCCAATGGTGTCAGCCAGTTATTAAGTGGCCAGACGCCATTTTGAATTATTATATTTTTTATTTCTTTTTCCCAGGTTTCCCTTTTGTACGAGGAATTCCTTTTATTTGGAATAGTTGTGGGAGCGGATTGCAAATGGATTCAGTTGAAATGTGTTGGAGCTGTAAATCAATGGCTGTACTTTATGGGACGTTTGGGATCATTATACCTTAATAAACCTTAGTTTTATAAATAAATCTCTTCGGTTGGTAAGTTACTTTGGAGAAAAACATATATGAGAGGATTTATGATCCATTTAGTAATTACGAATAGTTTTCCATATCATTCTTCATTTTAACTTTTTTATCATCAATTCGTAGTCTGTTCATAATACTCAAGAACTATATATAAATATGCATTTTCGGAGGTTTGTGCTTAGAAATAATTGCCTAAAATCTTGAGAGCCCTGTGTATCATCATCAGCCCTGTATGTCATCGCTTGCAAAGCCTTTGATAATGAGAAAACGAAACGTAGTGTAGTGAATTTTTTTCCCCCACTTCAAAACTTGCCCCACTTGAGAACTCCAAATACGAAAAAATATTCAAAGAAACTCATTACACCCCTATATTCAAAACCTCTATAAAGTTTAACATTTAAAACCCACTTCACGTATTTCAAACTTAGGGGAGGTACACATCTATCTCGCGACACCCAAAATTGCAACATAGTAGGTAGGAAAACCTTTCAAGGCTTTGCATTTTTCCCGCGGTCCGAGTTTGCCTCAGGCGAGAAAATTATAAAAGAAAAGGGGAGAATGGGACAAAGCGACGCAGCCTCTACACGCGTGATTGCACTTCCCAAAGGGCAGACGAAGAGACGCTATTAATTTTATCGGGTCTGTATTTAAAGTGGGTTTTTTCTTGTGTTTTCTGCTGGTTTTATGTTCTTTGATGTTGGGCAGATTAGTTGGTTAAGATAATAATATGATTATGTAGGTATTATTATTTTCGGAGTATTTTTGGGTCCTTTAGGCAATTCACGTATCGAGTTTAAAGTTAATTGGGTACCTAGCATTAATTTTCAGCACCACCATTTTGACGAAAACCTAAGGTCGGTTTCCTGATCATATAGCAGGCCTTTCTGATTATTGGCAGTACTTGTATATCAGCCTATAATGTTCCCACTGCTGGGACACAGGCCTCCTCTCTGTGAGAGGGAGTGGGCCGTAATCTACCACGCGGGCCCAGTGCGGGTTGGTAGATGTCACATGTCTTCGAATTGTTTGATCTACGACATGCCGGTTTCCTCACGATGTTTTTCTTCACCGTTTTGAGAGTAGTGGTGATGAAATAATTTACACAAAGTACAGCAACTGTCAGAGTTCGAAGCTACGACCTAGAACTCGTAAGTCGCGGCCGTTACCACTGGGCCACCACTGCTCCCTGGTCATTGTGCGTTCGCAGTACTTACTCTATTTTAATTAGTCTATTGAATACTGACAAGTCCTTTCGAAATGCTATGAAAATAAACGCCTCTGGAGGATAAAAAGGTTTCCATTTTTAAAATAGCTCATCGCCATGGCTTTTAGAAACAAAAGAATCAGCAATAACCTTCTCTATCATTACAAGAAATGACGTAATGACACTAACAATAATAACTCGATTGCCATCACTGCTCCCTGGTCATTGTGCATTCGCAGTACTTACTCTATTTTAATTAGTCTATTGAATACTCACAAGTCCTTTCGAAATTCTATGAAAATAAACGCTTCTGGAGGATAAAAAGGTTTCCATTTTTAAAATAGCTCATCGCCATGGCTTTTAGAAACAAAAGAATCAGCAATATCTTCTCTATCATTACAAGAAATGACGTAATGACACTAACAATAATAACTCGATTGCCAACTCGATTACCGACGAGAAAAGGGGCAATTCCACATAGAATGGTACTTTAATCAAACGTTTAGGGTTGAAGCTTAAAATAATCTCGGGAGGAGTTACACTGGGCCCCGGGCGTATGATAAACCGGCGATAACCGGATATGAGAACGAATGAACGAATGAATTGCCCGCTTGAAGCTACGTTTTTTGCGTGCTTCTGTAGTTTTTAGGATCCCATCTTTGTGGTAGTCGACTTTGGTAGGGGGCGGAAGAGGAATGACGATTAACATGTTTTCGTGAATGGTTATGTTACAAGAAATTGGAGTATTTTCAAATGGTGTCATTGTCATAGCCAAAGTTACTATCTGAACTGGCTATCTTACCTTTAGCTATCGAGACACAATAATGCTGTAAACATTGTTGTTTTGGTGACAAACTTAGTAGATATTACAGGTCAAAAAAAAAAGTCAATTCTGTGATGTAACTAAACACAAGTTGAAAAGTGTGAAGTAAATAAACAAAAAGCAAAGTTTAAACATAAGTTTGATAGTTGAACAAGGGCATAATTAAACAAAAAGCTATTGGCAAAAAGCATCTAAAATACCCTTACCACAGCATCAAATTCCCATTCAACAATATCTACATGCCTGCATTAAACCCAAGATTCACCCACGGCTATACCAACCAAGATAAAGCCACAACCTAACCCTACACTCCCTTGGCGATACAATTGATCGAAATAATGAAACAAATGCAAATCGAACGCGCCGCACCAATAACCCCCCCCCCCTCCGTTCGTTCATTTAAGAGGACACGTTTTCATGATATGCTTTCTTCTCTACTAACGTTACTTCCCTTCGTAAGGGGTGTCATTAACATAAATTTTACGCTTTCTCAGATAAGCTTGGACTGCTGCCCGGCCCTTCTATTAGGTCCTTTCTTTCGACTAAATTTACGCGATATTCTTACTTATGTTATGAGGAAGTACTACAGTATTTTTGGTGTTATTGCTTATCGTAAGTTAGTAGTCGTAGATCGAGATATGTTTGATAGTTACGATGGGTTTTTATTATCTTAGAAGATGCAATGCTTAAGAACCGACAAGTCGCGGGCTCGAACTCACTGGTGGGCGCGGCCAAAAAGCACGCTATCTCATCTGGCATCTGTGCGACAGAGATAGTATCAGTGATGAGCAGTTAGACGCTAGTCTAGCCGCACGTCTAGTTAGCGCGCACACAAACACCGTTCCGAACTGAAACGATGTTATACGAAGCACACAATAGTGCACCGCCCCGCCGCGCGCCGCCACAGAGTACTTTATAAGATACCGCCGCCGCTGTGTCGCTCGCCGCCGCGCCGACGAGAATTATAGATATGTACCTATGTGTACCTAATTGTTATAGTTGACTACGGTCTATAAATTGTTTACAAAATTACTACTATCTTCTTATTTCTAGGTAAGTAGGTACCTACTTACTTAGTTACCTATTCATGGACGTACGCATAAGGTAGGTAGGTACCTACTTACCTACATTTTAGTGTTCACGACTGTTTGTGATATTTTTGCTTGTATACCTAACCTTCATACAAGCAAAATTATCACAAACAGTCGAGGTAATTATTTCATTAGGTACCTACTAAGCAGAATGCAAATGTGACGAAACTGTTTTGTTTTTGATAAGATTTTAAAAAAAAAACCAAAGAGATTAAAAAAAACGACGGATAGATTATAGACTAACCAGGTGCGAACTTAGACCCTCTGATTTCGCAAGTGCCACATTACACCGCTCGACCACGGAAGCTATGTGGACAATGATTAAAACAGCAAACCTATTCGCAATTTTTTTGCGCGTATCAGATTTTCGACGCTCTGCTTAGCGCCGAGAGTTGAATATCCAACAGAGCGCATTCAGCGCGTATCCCAGTGCGTCAAGAAAATACACTGTTGGATATTCAACTCTCGACGCTAAGCAGAGTGTCGAAAATCCAATCGCGAACGTCGCGTCGGCTTACGAAGACGCTATCACGCAGCTCGAACGAAAGCGCGAGGCGAAGATCATGCGACACGACGCGGCGTAGGTATTTTCCTAACTCATAATCAGCTGCTGCCAATTTGTTGATTTAGTAATCTATAGATAGGTACTATACTAGGTTTATCTAAAAATACTAATATTATAAAGCTGTACAGTTTATTAGTTTGATGTTTGAATGCGCTAATCTCACAAACTAGGTAAGTAGGTACCTACCAGTTTAATCATTTTTTTGTAGCCTTTGGTTATGTTTTAGGCTATAAAACATCACACTGCTGCTCATGGGAGCCGAGCAGTAGGATAGGTTCCTACGGGAACGCGGGTAAAAGCGTGGGGAACAGTTGGTATAAGTATGTACCTACCTACATATAGTACATACCTAAATACGTTATCAATAGAATAAAGTTTTACCCGACTGCCAGAGGAAGCTTACCTATATATATATTTTTTTTCATATCGTTGTAATATTGATTTACGATAAATGTTATAAGTACCTACATAAACCTTTATAATACATATACAGTAGCTTCTGCCCGCGACTTCGTCCGTGTGAAATTTCGGCCCCCGACCCACCGCATCGCATCCTATCGCCCCGCCCGCGCTTTTACTTCGTTTTCGCTTAGCGTTCTTTCTGACTTTTTTCTTTTTGCTCGGCTCCTAAGGGTTGTAGCGTGATGTTAGCGTGTTGTTGCGTGGTGGCCTACAGTCTTTCTCAAGAATGGAGCTAACCAATGCAAAAATATTTTTTTAAATCCAGATAGAGATAGGTACCTACTAAATACCTACTACTCGAGCACTCCCCCCCATTTCCACGACCACAAAATAAAAGCCATAGCGCGCCCGCGTCGTCGGCGTCGGTAAAGAGTGTGAATGCAAAGAGCGTACGTCTTCTCTTGCCTACATAGGGTACCTACCAACGTACCTACACAACGCGGCAACGCCGCGCCGCGCCGGTCGCTAAAACGCCTGCTACACGGTCGCCTACCGCGACCCGACAGAGGTGACCTTGGTGGCTTACAACCGTGAAGATGATGTTTATACGACCAAACGTTGAAACAACTTTGCGGGTCGCTAACCAAGGTCACCTCTGTCAGGGACGTGGTTGGCAACCGTGTAGCAGGCACTTTAGCCTCAAGCAAGTCGTGGCCGAGCAGTAAGGTAGAAAATGTAGGTACCTAAGTAGGTATTGGCCAAAAGAAGATATAATTATATTATAATTTATAACAGAAAATATGCTCGAGGAGGTAGGTAGGTACCTACGAAAATAGATTACGTATAATAAATTGTACAGACGCCCCAGCACATCAAGTTACTACAATCTGTCAAATTTCTTTAATAGATTTTCAACTTTATGGCTAAAGAATAAGGTTCAATGTTGATTGAGAAAATTTGACAGATTGGAGTAGGTTGGTGTGCTGGCGTCTGTTACACAACACATTTTTGTAAACGATTCCGACTAATCAGTTTCATTTTGACCGTTCAATAATATTCATTGCGTTATTTACGTTGTTGAGCAGATCTTTTTCCGAACATAGGAAGCAATGGATTAGTAATATGTTTCAAAACGATTCAAATTTTGATTGATCGTGTATTACGTAATCTTCTGAGGAGCTCGTGGCTAAGTAATAACAAGCCGCACGGGTCCATCCATCAGGTTAAGCTACGCTTGCCGGGGTTAGTCAGTGGATGGGTGACCATCTTTACATACCGAGACTCCGTGCCTCGGAAAGCACGTAAGCCGTTGGTCCCGGGCTCCCGGCTGTCATTTGTGGATCTTTGACGACAGTCGTTACGAGTCGTCAGAAGCCCGAAAGTCTGACATCAGTCTTACCAAGGGGTATCGGTACCGAGGTCAAATAGGCAGTCGCTCCATGTAAAATACTGGTATTCAGCTGCATCCGGTTAGACTGGAAGCCGACCCCAAGATAGTTGGGAAAAGGCTAGGAAGATTGATTGGTAGGTAGGTACTGTTCTTCAATCAACCAACACAAATTCACTGACACAGCAGCGTCCACTCAAACCAACAATTTTATTCTAATTTCAAACGATACCTACGATAATTTTCTCAGGGCGAAGTCAAACAGATAAAGTAGGTAAAAGTGGAAACACTACAACACGCACGTGTGTGCCTGAATCAAACGAAAGAGCTTCAGGCGTGTGACATTTCGTGCATGTGTGCGCGAGCGTCACCCTCCGCACCGCGCCACCCGCGCCGGGGGAACATTATTGAGTGAAACGCACAATAGTTTATAGTAAAACGAGCGCGTCAAAAATTACGAAAAGGCCTTTGGTAAAAAGGTTTTTCTGAAAAAACCACTGCATAAATCAATTACAAACAAAATTTATTGAAATCTTCGATAATTTTGCTGTGTCGGTACGGATTTCGTTTTCGAGATTTCACACTTCTTGTATTACTTATTTACGCCCAAAGTTGCGTTAAAATTAGCAAGAAAAACGAATCTTTGTTGGCTCATAACTTTTTAATGGCTTTTTATTTTACTATTCTGCTTCCGTACAGACAATTTTAATAATGAGACCTAACTATATCATGTTAAACTTTGAATGTACGATGTCAAACAGTGGAGTAAAAACCCTCCGAAGTTTGTATGGAAAAAATATCAAAGTGTTTCACCTTAAGCCGCCCTCCCACGGTGCGCCATATCGCGGACGCACGCGCACGACGCACCGTGGGAAACCTAGCGTGCGTGGTAGCGCAGACGCGCGTTGAACGCGTGCGTGGCGGTGCGTCCTCGTGCGGGCTGGTGCGCGTCCGCGATATGGCGCACCGTGGGAGTTGGCTATTAGATGTATTTGTATACGGGGTGTCAGGGACATCGACGCGAAGCCGGTTACCATGGATTCAGTACATGAACCTGAACCCCCCTGCGTTGAAATTTTTCGTCGGTTATTTAAAAAAAAATCTGCGGTTTCATAGAAAAGTGCAATACCTACGCGGTAAAAATGTATGGAACAGCTGATTTTTTTTTAAATAACCGACGAAAAATTTCAACGCAGGTGCGTTCAGAATCATTATACTGAATCCATGGTAACTGGCTTCGCGTCGATATCTCTGACACCCCGTATAGTTATTACTTTGGCTTGATTCTGAACCACCAATAACTAAACCTTAGAATTTTATTATAAATTAATTATTTTGAGGTACAAAAGTGCCTAATTGAAATAAATTATTTAACTTATTGATTTTGACTTTTAATTTAGACAACTTGCTTAGGAACTTCTTTTTTTTAGAGGTAGTGTAAACTTCAACACGAATTAAACTACCTTTGAACGCAAGAAACTTGGTCCAATAGAAGGTCCGAAGCTGACTTTCCTTAATTTATATTCAGCTTCGTCATATCACATCATAATCAGCCTATAATGACACAGGCATCTCAGTGAGAGGGAGTGTGCCATAATCCACCACGCGGGCCCAGTGCGGGTTGGTGGACGTCACAAATGTCTTCGAATTCACCATTATCATCATAATTTCAGCCGAAAGACGTCCACTGCTGAACATAGGCCTCCCCCAAGCCACTTCGACCAATTCTGTGCTTCCCGCATTCAGCGGATTTCACGGCCTTCACAAGGTCATCGGTCCATCTTGTGGGAGGCCTTCCAACGCTACGTCTTCCGGTACGCGGATGCCACTCCAGAACCTTTTGGCCCCATCTGCCATCTGTTCCGAGCAATGTGCCCTGCCCAATGTCACTTAAGTTTAGTCTAATTAATTCTTCGGACTATGTCGGTTACCTTAGTTCTCCTACGGATCTCTTCATTTCTGATTCGAACACGTAGGGAAACTCCAAGCATAGCCCTCCCCACCTCGAAGCATAGCACCTCCAAGCATAGCATTGATCTTCACCTATGTACAGTGGGTTATAGCTGTTACCTGACCCACGGCAACGGTGGTCAGCAACGGCAAGGTGGGTCAGGTAACAGCTATAACTGACCGTACTATTCCTGTCCTCTTGTTCCTGTCGTGTTTATTACCTCCACAAAGTAAGTAGGTACTCACATCACCTCGGAATAGAACTAACCTCTTTACTATATTCCTTTGTTTTTCCAACCCATCATAACACGACAAAACTACTCCGATTACTCCTAACACATAACAATTTTCATTCCACACATTTCGTTTGAATTAGGCAAAGTAATACCACGTCTCTTGCACGCCTTCAAAAGTAGGGAACGAATAGAAAAATGGCTGGAGGCACACGACACCGGAATATATTACGTAATCGCACTCTAGTTTTGTGAGGTAGCACATAAATGTGTTGGTATAGTGCGACGATCTCCGAAGTCTGATAAATAGCTCGCCCAAAATATTTTTGTTCTGAAAATCGCTAAATAAATTGAATTGGGCACGACTTCGGGTGCCGGGTGTCGAGGTGTTAACTTACAATAGGCTTATGACGTACGAGTTTGAATTTGGAAGTTGAATGTAACTTTTTACTTTGATGTGAATTGGTGGTGATGGCGAAGAAATTCTATTTTCAAAAGTAGTTTGAAGACCAAGAAGATTTTTTTTCCGAAAACCATAGCAGCGAAACCTCTCGTTTCCTTATAATTCGACTAAACGTATAAATAGATTAGATACTTGAATCTAACACATAGTTATGAGGATCTATTGATACTACCTCATAGATGAATGGACCGCTAAATTATATAATGAACCTAGGGCTCAATTCAAATTCAACTATTAGGACCATGAAACTTGCCATTATGTCTGCTCCATCGCTTTTTATATCCGTAATATTAATATACCTTTACATAACCCTTTCGGCATACAATTTAGCCCGGCCTAATTTAATTCAATATAAATATTTTCCCTAATCATTATGGGTCTAACGAAAAACCACGAACAACCTGACTGTTTAATCATGCTCGAGGCAGCAGAAAATGCTGGAAAAGTATTTCCAATTATTTTCAATCTTTGGCCAGAAATGTTAACATTATACACGAGCCCTAAGCATCTTACTAACTAACCATCATAAAAGTCCCCAAACACACTTCACGAAATACAGTCAGGCACACAAGCAAACAAAAAACAATAGTGACACACGCACACACAGACACGCCCGCTCTACCTTTTAGTGTCAAAAGTGTGAGAATATGGGTAAACAAATCCTCCAATTTCCATCACATTTATTCGAGGCGTTGCTCTGACGTCATCCCCCCCTCCCCCCACCTGATAGAGAGGAACATGTAATTTCTTTTGTAGATAGTGTGAACCGACACACCCTATTGGCTGTGATGCGGTGTAGTGATAGCAAAATTTCGTCAACACTAGGGACGTGTAGCCAATTTTCCAATAATACTATTAAAGTGTGTGAGTATGGAGATGATAGGTGTAGGCAAGCTAAGGTTTGGAAATTGGTTGTAAAGGATGGGCAAAGTACAGTAAAATGAAGAATTAACTGTTCTACTTACGTCCATTACAGTACACATTTTGCGTGTTCAAGATCTTTTGGAAAGTGTACATTACGTAAGCATAATAAATGAATGAAAGAATTATTATGCGTAATCTAATACGCCTCCCCCGATTCTTTACTTATGAGATCCTGTACTGTGCGGCCACCTTTAGGTTATAGGATAAGTCAGCTTATCAAGAAGAGAGTCAGCTTATCTCTGGTAATACGAACAAGTCTAACAACAAGAACGATCCTTTGAATATTTTTCTGATGAAGTTTTTTGGTGAAGCCCATGATAAGGAATTTGAAAGTTTGAATAGTACAATATTATACAATTTGTGATGCAATAAGTTAATAAACATTGGTGGCAGGGATGACTGCCCAGACGACGCCATATTTTAGTATCAACAGTTGTCGTGGCTTCCATCATGCTCTGATAAAGAAAAAAACGAAAAAAAATACCACAAATAACATTAAAAAACTTTAAAATACAAAAAGAAAATAAAATGTTTAACTGTTTTTGTAACATTATTTTCACTGCTTTATTATATTTTTGTGTTTTACGAACTGTGCCCAAATAGACGCTATTATTTCTTTCTTTAAATAGTAAAACGCAAGTAAAAAATATCTTAAATTTTTTTACCAGACCGTCCCGCAGGTGAAACCTAGTTTGTCATACTTCAGACAAATAGATTTGGTACTACAACCAAGTAAATAGAACTCCGCGTATCTTTTGCAGTACAAAGTTTGAAGTATTGTTGTAAAAGCTTCCTCTAATGAAACATGTTCAGTTTTCAGTCGCTATGTTTTGTTATCAATTTTATGTTTTCTGGTTCTTTATTTTTCAATTATAACTATTGGATCTTTGAGAACCAGTCATAGTTAGATACAGCAAAAAATTACAGTAGAAAATTCAAGACCCGAAAAAAGAGGTTTACCTTAAAACCATTTCATACTGAAAATGAGTATAAAAACTTTCTTTGTTAATCTAAGACATCACTTGAGCTACAGTATAGGAAAATATCGCGGAAATACTTGGACCCATTTGTTTGAAAGCGAAATAGCATAGTACTAGCAAAATGAGTAATTATGACGATGATCATAGCACGTTTCTTCTCTCTATCAGAAGGCATTACCACGCAGAAGTCGATATTACAATTAGGTCCCTACCAAAAAACTTACTAAACTTACACCCCTAAATCCATTGTCTCACCCCCAAAGAAAATATTTCAAAAAGCATTTCACTTTATACACATGTCACATTCATTTTCGATTTGTTACCGAAACCCAATATCCTGGCGTCGATATTTATTTAACATATCATATCAGCATTAGCTTGATATATAGGCTTTGATCCTCGTTGGACTCAGGGCAGCCCTCTATGATTTATGCCTACATTAGCGCATTGCAAAGGAATTGGTGACGTCAGGTTAGTAGGAAATATTGTGTTTAGTTTTGTAAGGATGGTGGTTAGATGTTAAGTGATGGGATTTGGGTAAATTTTTTTAGGGTATGTAAAAATATCATAAGGAAGAATTGAGAAACACGATAGCTTAGTATGTTAGCTCTAGTTATTTTAAATGTAATTTATTGTCATGAACTGTCGGGAAAATTAATTGTAATGGGAAGTCACACAGTAGTAGTCAATTATTAGCCTTTCTAACAATTACGTTAAGCAAGTAGTAATTAATTATTAGTTGTGAGTTTAGGAAAGTTCTAAGGCAAACCAAATTCCTAAAACAATGTATGATTATCTAGCATGAATGTACTCCGCGGTGATTCTATTTCCAAAACAAACTCAACATACTAGACTCAGTCCCTACCTACCTACCTCTTCGCAAAAAAAAAGTTCAAACACGACAGTAATATTCAAATGAAACTTACATAAGAAACTATGAGCATAGTGTTGAGTGCCTACAACGGCTACAACGCATCGCGACGAATTTTCTAATCGTGTCCACACGGGACGGGAAAACATCATATTTCACCGGGCCCGGGGGTGAGACGGGGCGAAAAGGGGGGAGAGGGGGCAGGGTGACGGAGATGAGTTTTTTACGCATTATTGCTACACACGGAACCAAAATTGAACCCCTACGCAGCACTAATAAATTCTAATTTCGATTATTTGTGACACTTTATGTTGATGACTTTGTGTGATGAAAATGGAGTTTTCTGGACTGGGTTTGGGCAGTATTGTTGTTTATAATGTTGTTTCTTAAACGGTATAGGTCTTTGATGAACTTTTATGTATTATTTTATTTGATAGCCATACAGTTTTCCCTTGATACTGCTAACTTGATATTACACTTATCTGTTATGTAATTCTGATTAGTCGGTATATCATTCACCAATTTAACTGCCTCGTTAGTCCAGTGGTCGCAAGCGCTACTGCTGAACATGAGGTCCTGGGTTTGATTCCCGGGCCGAGTAAAGTGTTATTGGCGTTTTCTATCTGGAATTTCTCAGTAGTAGTTTGGAGTCTGGATTTGTGCCCGATTATTGGCAATAGGCTGTCCCCCTATTACATTACTGGCGAAATGTGGGTGTACCTACTACAGGTACGCTTCTGCCCAACCCTTTGGAGAAACAAGCCGTGATGTTATGTATCATTCACCCAATATAATACTGTAAAAAAGACAAAAAACATTCACCCAATATAATAGGTACTGTAAAAAAGACAAAAAAAATGTCATGCCTTCTTCTACAGTTCAAAATAATGACATTGCAACAAATAACATAATAATTGCCATCACGTCCACGACTACATCCGAATCAAACTACCAACACACTCGACGAACTAGCTGTAACTATGCTGAAAACTTGTAGTATGCTCACCGGAGGAAATGTTAACAAACAAATTGGAAATAGTCGGGGAGATAGCAACGTTCCTAATACCCAACTTCATTTCAGAGGCACGAGCTCCTGATCGAACGAAAACATTGTTGTGTGCCCTTATCGTTACTGTATATGTGCTGGAAATGACTTAGTTGAACTAGAATTTTTTGACTTGATATGGTTATGAGAATTAGGCTATAATCATCATCATCTTCTGTAGCTGGATACAGAGTGAGAGGCGAATGTAGAAATTGAACTGCTCCCTAATGAAGAGTTTATAGTTACTTATAGGACCCAGTAGGTGGTCATGCCAATCGCGGCATCAGTGGCATTTTTTAAGTCCTCAGAAGTGCAGGTGCGTGGACCGTACTGGACCAAACTCGTTTAACATTTATATATTTTACCATCGACTGGAAAAGATGAAGAAGAAATTGCTTATTCTTGGTAATGTGGGTGTTCTATGGGCACACCTCTGCCTAATCCATTGAGGATTACATTGGGCGTGATGTTATATTATGTTACTGGTAATGTTAACTCCGATGAAACGAAAAAAAAGAAAAAAAATAGAGGGTCGCGCGCTTGCGCCTGCCTTCGCGATGTGATGTCATAGGCAAATTAAATCCTTCCTAAAAAATTGTTATAAATATGACCTACCTTTTGCGTGCGGAACCATTTCTCTAGCATTAAAAAATCGTGGTTATTAGCATTTGAAATCTTGCATGTTTTTGACGGTCAGAAATAATCGGTCGGTAATATTGAACTTACCAACGTACTCCAAGCGAAAAGACAATTTCACGTACAAAAAAAATTTTGAAGTAAAATCTTTAGGCGCGTTGAGCACTTTTTGAGTGAACAAAAATCATGGAACTCGCGTCATCGTCACCGAAGGCTATATGTATCTAACGAAAGACATCAACGCGAGAATAAAAAGTTACTTAGTTTTCACTTCTATCAGCAGTCCCCAAAGACTGCCCGATGTTTTATGAAAGAAACACGTGCATATAAAAAAATACATAATTTAGTTCCAACTAGGTAGTGTTTTCAAAAGTCAAATCTTGAGACCTTATAATTTATGGTTTACTTGCCAACTATGTTGTTCAAGTAAAAGGGCTGTGTAATGATCGAAATAGCATCATCAGGTCCGCTATTAACATCAAACAGTCATGACCAATTTATTGTTTCAATATCCCCATTAACCATTCAATGTAGCGGATGGCCCATGTTTAACAGTCAATTATTATATTTAAACTTTTGAAACCATCGAAGCACAGCGCAGTCATTTTTGTTGCGACCGTAGTTACGTAGTTCTACCATCTCCATTCCCTCTATATCTGTGTTCCGCACGATTTTCTAACATGCAGGCTGGAGGTGTATTTTTATTAATAAAGAGCTTATACTGAACGCCTCTTCAGCGAAAGCTTTTAAGCGCTTCAGCGTTGAGCGAGCATTTTCAGCGTGTTTTTGATAAACAGATGCTGCTATTAACTTGTACCGATAGAATTGTTAGGAAATTACTGGAACTTTTAAATATTCAACGGTGTTTAATAATGTTTGCATTTTTTGCTGGAAAATCAAGAAAAGGTTTTTTTTATAGACTGGAAGTAGTATCGGTTTTTTTCATCTAATTAATTTAAAAATTCCACTATAATTATTAATTTATTGCCACAGTACTTACGTACGTATAAATTAAACTGGGTACCTATATTACTACGTTCTTAGTCTGCATAAGAAAATTCAATCAAATAAATATCCAATAGTTTGGTCACTATAAGCTAGTCAAAGATTAGCAAAACCCATAGTCAGCCTATCACTACTATTTAGTTTGTCTGAAAGCGTCACTTTTTTAATTGAAAATTTGAATAAAAAGTGATGGTTCCAAAATGTTCATGCATTAGTATTGCCAGTGTTTTCATTTATGTCGTATTGTTGTCTGCACATTATATACGTTTTTGGGAACTTTTATCATCATCAGCCTATTAATGTTCCTCCCACTGCTGGGACACAGGCCTCCTCTTTGTGAGAGGAAGTGGGCCATAATCTACCACGCGGGCCCAGTGCGGGTTGGTAGATGTCACATGTCTTCGAATGTTTGGACCTTTTATATCTGACTTATATTATTCATATATTCTGTCTATTTTCTATTGTTTCTTAGCTCAGTAATCAGAGGTTACTTACATTGGAAAAGCCCACGAGAAGAAGAGATTGTACCGTAAAAAAATTACACTCACGCAGACTAACAAAGAAAATTTTATAATGAAAGTTTCTTCACGAAAATGTACCGAGAGTTTACACAGAGTTTCAGTCATTTGAACCTACCACAGTCTACTGCTGGACATAAGCCTCTCCCAGGCTACGCCACAACATTCTGTCCTCCGCCTTCCGCATCCAGTCTGTCCCAGACAAGTTTATAAGGTCGTCGGTCCATCTAGCTGGGGGGCTTCCTACACCACGCTTGCCGATACGTACGCTCTCCACTCCAGGACTCGTCTTCTCCACCGGCCATCACAAAGTATGCATCATCATCAGCCTATTAATGTTCCCACTGCTGGGACACAGGCCTCCTCTCTGTGAGAGGGAGTGGGCTGAAATCTACCACGCGGGCCCAGTGCAGGTTGGTAGATGTCACATGTCTTCGATTTTTTTTGGTTCTAAGACATGCCGGTTTCCTCACGATGTTTTCCTTCACCGTTTTGAGAGCAGTGGTGATGAAATTATTTACACAAAGTAAAACGCCTACTTGGGTTTGAACCCACGACCTACAACTCGTAAGTCAGGGCCGTTACCACTGGGCCACCACTGCTCTGCAAAGTAGTATGCATATTATTTTTAATTTAATTTAATTAAAATAACGAATAAAGACTTTTTACAATATAATTATTTATTTTTTGTGGTGTTACATAGCAGGTAGTAATATTCGAATGTGTGTGAGGCACAAATTCGAATACCACACACACAGGAACAAGAACAGACAGAACTTATTATATCATCCACATAGGCTAAGTGGGAAAAATACGTATTATTGAAGCAAACTGAAAAGTACCCGAGCAAAATTAATGAAATATAATAATCAAACAAAAAAAAAAAAAACGTTAAAATCAACTCATTTGGCGGTGTAATCGCGTAACATACATACAAAAAAATACAATATACAGTCGAATTGAGAACCTCCTCCTTTTTAAAGTCGGTTAAAAACATGACACGACAACCCGAGTCTCATCTCACGTCATATATTTAACACGTCAGCGCAATTCGCATACTTAATGACCGGCTAACGTGTAGCTCACTAATCATCGCCGGACCAACGCTAATTCCCTGGGTAACAAGCGCCGCCTAGTATGCAAAGCTGACGGACAAACATCTAGTTTGCTATTAGTCTTTTACGTTGAGTTACGAATTTTTGATGTGGCAAACTTGGTAAATTGGATGGAGTTGTTTGTGTGACGTCAGTTATTTTACGCATCGCTTATGGCGATGTAGAGTATTGTGGGGCAAATAATCTCTCCGATAATAATTCGGCTGGAGAGAGAATTTGATGGTACAGAATTAGAGATTTTTAATTTTCTACATCTTTAAAATTACATAATAAAATTCATTGCCTTCTCCACAAAATCCTATTTCACGTTCCACATCCAACGTTAGGGGGAGTGTCCACTGTCCACCGCGACGTTGATGTATCATGTCGGATCAACGGACGGGCAAGCGCGTCTGTCCTCCACCTAATCTCCATACATTATGGCCGTGGATATTGTTCAAATAAATGGTACTTGAGACTTAAGTTTTGACAGTAGCTGGTAGGGTTGCCAGTTTATGTTGATTTTACAAGATTTTTTTCTAAAAGATTACGAGAGTGATTACTTTTTTGTGTACACGTGTTGTTCTGACGTTATTTTAATATGGGTAATGTAGTAGCTGATAATCCCTTGTGTTAGTATGGAGATGTAAGAAATGGTATGACAGCTAAGTATTCATTAGTTCTCACATGAATCAGAAGCAAACTGGACGATAGGAGTGTATAGTGCGTCAGCTATTTTTGGACTCTCATTCAGTTTCAAGATTTTTATTTTTATTTTCAAGCCCAAGTATGATCTATTTTTAAAACTTGTAAAAGAGTAAACCATTATTTCCATGCTACAATGATTGGCGAGATGTGATTTGACATTTGTGCACGTGATCTAGGTCACCTCTAGGACTCCCCTGAAAATACCTAATGTAAGGAGCAACTTTCTCTTGCACAAAATATAAAATAAATCACCAACTAACGAATTTAACACTTAACCATAATCTACAACACAGCAATGTGCTAAATTAAACAAAACGCAAAATAACCCGTCTCAAATGCAAAACAAAGATTGTTTTCAACAATTGAATTGTAAAAATGATTCAAATAGTAGTTGAAATACAAAAGTAACGAGCGGGCGGCGGCGGCGCGGGCGCAACGTATGGAGATTAATTTGCGCTCGACGCCCCCACTGACCGCGCCACAGCCTCCCACACTGCTAGCCTATTGTGGATATGCCTGTAATATTTTTCATTTTGAGTGGCAATTATTTTTTGTAACAACATGACATGTCTATCTTTATGAACTGTATAGTCTTACCAACACGACAAAACAGGAAGAGAAGTTGTTTTAATCAGTTTTTTTATTTATTTTTATTTGCCCCACACTAGGAATTTCTCCTGTATTGTGGTTGCGTTTACAAACATAGTACAACAACGTAAAATCACATACACACTCAAACAGCCAGACCCGGAACAACTACGTGTAGGTCATACAAATATTTGTTCCGTGCGGGAATCGAACCCGCGACACGCAGCGCAGCAGTCAATCGCGTACCCACTGCGCCAACCGTGCCGTTTATCTAAACAATAAATAGATTTTGTTAGAAACCTGCGATTTCGGTAACTTACCAATATCGCAGAATTAGCGAAGCTTTAGATTAAAATAAGTAAAATATTGTTAATACTTTACAGCCAACGTCCATTAAATGGTACCTAGTCGTTAAAATCTAGCCCAAAAAATGTAATAAAAAAAACTATATCAATATAATTATTCTTAAAATCTTCAGGTCCACACTATGATAACGTGGTTGGTTAACAAACGAACAACCCCATCCCTAGCTACCCTTGTAGCAGTCTTGGTAGGTATATAAGGTAAGGAACGGAGTAATTTACTACGACGGACGCTTCTTGATACTTGAACAAGTATTATTCAAATAAAATAAATAATTATTTCGTCTAGCACACAATTTGAAACAAACAACTCTCAATAATTATGATCAATAAGAACACGGTTCATTATTGTAAAAAAATAACTTATAATAATAAAAAAAATCAGGTAGCTATTTTAGAAAACCTCTCATACGTCCTCTTGTGACAGTGGGTCGACATCCGTTGTCACTTTCCATTGTAGAATACCTTGTGTTAATATTTAAATTACGTATTTATTTAAAAATTGCTAGTCACGCCAATTTTTTTGTTTGGTGTTTCGAACCAGAAAGGGCATTGCCCGCTGTCCATAGACAATTTGGCCTCAAGTGCCCACAATTCAAAGTATATGGATAGGATAATATGCGATTTAAATAATGAAACGGTCAAGGTCTTGGTTTAGAAAAAAGTTGGGGTTATTTAGATAAAATCGTTTTTTTCAATGAGGCAAAATCTTCAATTTGTGCTGCACTAAATGTTTTAATATGATTATATATTGATTCTAAAAGTAGATTCCAGGGGTTAGGTACTACTTAAATGGTAATAACAGATTCTACAATCCGGCGGTACATAGTAATTGTACTTACAAAAAAGATGTACCCGCAGTGCTGACGGGACAGCGAGCCGATTGGTCGTGTTACAGCCAGGAAAGAAACATTGATTTTGAGTGTTTGGTGCTCTTACATAATAAGGCAGCAGTATACTGTTGGATGTGTTCAAGCTTTGTTGTCCCGCTTGCTATGCACTGTCAGCTACTTCAGATTGCACCGAAGGTAGGTTGGATGGTTCAAATTGCTCCATAGGCACACTGGATGGTTCACATTCCGGTTCTGTAGTTGAACATGATGCTGCTCTAAACTGCTCTAACAAGATGATGATGGCAACTGAAATAATAATAAAAATTAAAGCTCAGTGCATAAATACAGTAAACGTGAATTACTGTGGTTTTAGTACAAATAAATACACAATCAAAAAAATATCTATCAATAACATTTTATATTATTATTAATTCATTTCTAAAAAATCTTTCTCAAGTTTCTAGACAATCTGTACTATGTGAAATATAACACGAAAGAAGTTGAATATTACACTATAGACTCAGAAGTATGTCAGTATCAAATCTCAGAACTACGCTTGTATTAATTATAAACTGTTGATAACTTACCGCTCTTGGTACAATCTGACAGGCAATCATTTCGAGTTGTTCATGTGAAGAATCAGACCTGAGTGTATGTGATCTTATTCTCAAAAGCAATCTGCCGCACGCAGCTGATGCACACTTGTCCATGACCATCAATCTGTACATTTTGTTGTTCGCACACTAAACTGTCACTCGACACTTGTACCTAATAAACAAGTCATAATTATTAGATATCCTAAAACAACACTAACTTTGATAGTACTCTGTCTATTTATTTAAAATCATTTCTCAGAGGAAGACATGATAGGTACTGACCTGTTGTGTCGAATTGTTGTATAACATTTTGCTCTTCCTGCTATTTCCAAGAAATGCCTTCGTATTCTCGTGACGTTTAAACCACAATTAACACAGCGTAAATGACCTTTTGAATGAATTACTTAGGGAACGGAAGTACTCGGGCCAGCGACAATGCCGGGGTCTTCATAATTTGTGGATATCGAGTCAAAGTTCGTGCTGAGGTTATCGTTAGAAGCGGGAGCGGAATCCATGTTCAGGCCGTGGTCGTCAGGGCTCAGGGTTCAAAGAATCTTCGGAGTCCATTTAATAAGCGTATTCGATGGTTAAAATAACAAATTCGCAAGAAAATAAAGTTATGCAAATGAAAACAAAGAAAGTCGATTTGTGATTTGACATTGACATTGACTTGACAGACGGCCGGCATAATTCAATGTTGCCACACCACACACAAAAAATTGATAGATCGATATCGATTTTTTTATCGAATCCTAATTTTAATACAAAATTATAATCGCCACTGTGACTCTTTAATCTTAACAACGTCAACTCTGATGACGTAACATTATTTGGTTAAAAAAAATGGATAAACAGTGTATTTTAGTTCAAATAATAAAACGATTAAGTACCTAATATTAAAAAATAAAATAAAGTCTTACCAGCGATTACACGACACGAAACACACACAAAACTCAAAATAATCACATTCACTTTTTCACTCACGGGTTCCCGACGTTTTTTTGGTCGGATCAAAATAGGTATTTAATAAACGATGCTAGTTAGTGCAAATATTTATCTACCACGATATAAGTAAAAACTACTTATGGAAATAACAACACTTCCCGTCGATTTACACACAAAAATAATAAAAAATAACGAAATACGATGCCGAGCGCGCACTCGTGACTATAACGTTTTACCTGCGTGTGACGTGCGACATCAGTCAGTTTCAACATTTTTTTCCAATGTTGGCTATTGATATTTTTGGATATTGGTTTTTATGATAAAAATCGTTAAAAAAGGGTGTATTCCCGTTCGTCCCACTGCCGTCGTCCCCCTGGTGGGACGAACGGCAATTTAATAATTAAATGATTTAGTTGACGAGAATATCCGTCAGGCCACAGAGTTAAATTGCTCACCGACCAGTTTAGCCCTAATTTCATAGTAGAAATAGAGATTTAAACCGTGTGTACCTGCGTCGGCCGTATGTCCGCCTCGGGGTTTGAAGGACAAATAGTTTGCGGCAGCCTTGCGGCTGCCTCGGGAGTTTAAAGGTTAAGAAGTTATGAACGTCTTTGATATGTTTTCTTTAACATATTCTATCTTTATTGTGCTGAACAGCTAAAGAATTATAGGTAATTAAAATGTGTAGTAGCGTTTTTGTTATGATCCTATGCATTCATTATTATATCAACTATCAATTCGCTTGTTCATTTAGTATCAATAGTAAAAACATAACACCGTATTTGTTTGAATACATCGAATAATAAGCATTACGGATCTGATATTATAAGTAAAACATCCATGAAAACATAATCGATTATTTCGTGAACGGAATTAATAATTATTGGCAACACTGCTGATTTTATCCACAAAAGGGAATTATTTTCACGTATTTATCGTTTCGGTACTTTTTATTTGTGCAAAAATGTTCCCATCTTGTTCGGATAAATGAATATCTTGTTAGATAACTAGAAATAACGATGTTTTTTTTACATAAACGTAAATTGCTGGGCGTTCTCGGGCCATAAATGGGCATCCTTCTTTAATTCTGTATAATTGTTTTCCCTAGATACAGAATTAGTGAGTTCGTTACCGTGCCATTTTCCCCAACCAGAATTAATACTACCTACTCCAAAATAATAATTCAGAAAGTATCAAACCTCTTTACTCCCACTAAAGTCTGAGTGTCGAAGATAAGGCAGGCTGGGCGAACTATTAACAACTACGTCTGCTGAATATGAACCCGGTGCCTCAGCCAACAGCGGCCATTTAATGAATATTTGATCCCCATTGCACTGGTCGCATGCCTGGACACATTCGAATCAATTGTACACCGTTTCATACAACAAACGACGAAATAAAGATGGCGGCGGAAAATTTGAATGAAATCGCGCAATTTTTTTTTTTGTTTGGTTTTCTTTATTTCTTACTTGTATTTTACTTATGTTCTGGTGAAATAATTGTGTTGTATTGTTATATAACAGATCAAAGCGACTCTCTAAATGGAAACTTTGATCATTCTGAAGGTACAAAGGTAAACCAGGGAGTTTCTTACCGGTTTTTTTCCACAAAAGGAAACGACAAATTAGAGTCGTTTAATTAAATTCAAACTATTCATAATTAAGGTTACATTGGAAACAATTTTTTTTTAAATTAGTAGGTACATTAGGGAGATAAGAAAAACTTTTAATTTAAAATATTTTATTTATTTTTGTTGTATTTATTTATTTAATAAAAACTTGTTTAATATAAATTATCCTGTAATGCACACTCAAGTACAGGTACCCACAGCTTACACACAACATGACAAGTACTTACCTAGATCCTCATTATTTATGATACCTAATAAGAATATCTAATGTTTACTCATAATATCCTTTTTGCCGTTTCCGTCAGCCCTATCCTAATATTAACACTACATCAGAAATATCCCAATCTACGTGTTACCGCTATATCGTAATTCTTAAATGATTCGTGGAATCGAAATAGGTATTTGATTTTCCTCATTGGTATGAATTTTACGAGTAACTGAATGATACATACCTTCAGCTGTCACTAACGAGACACAATAGAATTTTAATTGTTATTCCCATCTGATGTCCACTTGGACAGTCAAGCGCAAATAACAAATATCAATCTATAAATATTCAATTAACTTACTTAGAAAAAAAAAGTAAATATGAACACTATATTTCGAATCAGAACGTAAATATAATTATACTGAAACACATTGAGAACCTTTATAATTTGACATTAAAATAAAATATTAAAAAGGTGAGCAAAGAATTCAGTGCATTTAATATGTAACGTACTTTATGGTCCTTCCTCCTTCCCACAATACTTAACTTGTCTGCACAGACACAACAAAGAAAGAAAGAAAGCTTATAAAAGCAGATCGCAAATGAGAAATCCTCTCGAGACGAAAACGGGTCGCTGAAAGTTTCAGACGTCTATACTAACCGGCACATAATTAGCTATTTAACTTTTCATTAAAAAAAAACTTAAAGTAAATTAACATAAAATTCAAACAGAACAACTCATTACATTATAATAAGTTTACGTAGTAACAAAAAAATTGCGAAAAAAAAACTTTCATTATTAAGCGAAATACTCGTACCTTCAAAGACTAACCTATTTGAAGCGAATTACGCGCCTAATCCAATATTTGTTCAAGAAGAAAGCAAGAGAAAAAAAATTCGCCCCAATTAGCGTGCGACCCGGTTCTAAGAGAAAAACGAAATTGCTACGTAAAAAGTCGTAACTCAATTACTGCGATGAACCGCTGTCGCAATAAGGCGTTCGTTAGCAGGGTTGAGACTAAAGTCGGAGCATGCGCCGTGACCCGAGGTCGATAATGAGGGAGACCTCTCGCTCTGGAGCCTCAACATCACACATCCTCACAATTTAACGTTTACGTATTTACATACTCTCCCACATATGCATATTCACCCTATAACTAGGGTTGGCACGTGGGAGTTTCAAATTTGGCGGTTGGTTGTGGACTTTGTGGTACAGTCACGCTCAGTGCACGTTTTTTAACTCCTACGCATCATATAGAAAACAGTTTTTACTGGAAAAACAAAGGTCGCTGTAATCTGTCTGTTGAAAAACCGAAGTAAATTAGTTCGTATATTATTATGAAAATATTTTCCTGATTAAATCTGTCAATTCATGCAACTATAATTTTTTACTTACTTTTAGACGAACTGTTGTTTTCAATACGGGTTTCAGTTACAAATTATATTGCGTTATTAAATAATAATAATTTATAGAACTATGTAAGTATACTATTAAGACAATCAGATTGACAGAGTAGAAGCCCGACATATTGATCCGCTGAAAATTTCAACAAACTCAATTTTTTTTTTACTTCGCAAACAAAAATTCCTAAGATGCTTTATATTCTCAGGCTGCCGACCCTACATCCAACACTATGACGTATATGCACCGTACGGCACACATACGCAATCCTATACATTCGCACACACGAACCAAGATCTTGGAATTTGTTTAACTCAAGTAATGGCGTCTTACATTGACATTAGTTTGTCGAAAGATATTTATGTGAGTTGAATGTTTAGTTGAATAAGGGGTTAAGTTTATGGGCCCCCATTGTTGTAACTTTTCTAGTTTTTTCGTTGCTTATCTACGTATTTTATGAGATAAATCGTGTGATGTATTGAATCTGTAGGATTGATGGCGTTACGAATAAAGGCATTGTCATATACCTACATTTTATATTAAGGAAAGTATTTTTTTTTGTTACCTTCCTCGTTATTTTCCTATTAAGAGTGAATGGATCTTCAAATTATTTAACATTTAACATCAGAGTAAATAATAAAAAATTATTGCTTTTTGTATCTGTTGGTTAACAATAATTATATATAAAGCTACGTTATTTTCAGTTGTCGTCTAAAACTCGCGGGGAAACGTCGCTTCTATGCGCGATCCTCTCAAGATTTTTTCAAATTTGAATCTGCCTTTGTTATAAATTATTATCTCTACTCTAACCTTAATTAAAAGACAATCAACTAATTATAAATACAAGGTCTGAAAAGATCTTAAATATAACAAACAAGTCATTTACCAATCCCATAAAAAAACTAACAGTCATCCAATTAATTAAACCAATAATAACACAAAATTATTACCAAAACAAGTCGCGCCATCCACTCAAATCAGAGTCACATAAACATAACATCTAAAATTGGTAAGTTCTGTAGGAGCCATAACTCTCGTCTCACGTCGCAATATAATTAAAATCACGACTGTCCCGTGGTCCTCCGTGGAAGAAAGTGCCCCCCTCCCACCCCCCTACACCCCCAAGAAAAGGGGGGAGGGAGTCGGGGCGATTCACATTAATATTCCCCACTTTTATCTCTATATGCAAACTGGCAGCTAAAAGTTGGTCCGTTCATTGTGACCGGTTGATTCTTCCTAGTTGAATGATTGTGCTGTTCCAATGTTCGCGGGATGAGAAAGTTTTTGTTCAGCTATAGCTCTGCAGAATTCTTTTGTAGGTTTGATTTTCTTGTTTCATTATGAGCTCTGTAAAAGTTCTCGGTTTTGATTGCGAGGTAGTTTTTAATATTAAAGCGTTTCCCAGCGGTATTTGTCGGACAAAGTTTCTAAGATTCAATTGAATACCTTCGTAGTTTCTACTGGTTTATTCTTAATCAAAAAGATACTTAAACATAAATTTAAGCGTCCATTTACAAAAACGTAATCTCGAATAAAATCGTAAAAGCAGAATTTTAAATGACCGCTGTAAATGACTGTACCACCATCAATTAAAGAAAACGCCGGCGCAAAGGACCGTAAAAAGTAATTCGGTCGAATCTAAGAACATAACGCCCATTTCGCAACTCTGATTGCTCTCAACAAATGAGAACGTTTCACAATCGTGGAAAATTTTAATTAAATTACTAACAGAAATTCCTTTTGACGACAGAATAATGCCGCTAAATACAAAATCCCATTGGTCATCTTGGCGAAAGGAAGAGCGGGTCGTTCTAATTACAAATAATCAAGCTTTCCGATTGGCGGGTGCGATCCCCTCTTGTGTTTGTTCTCGGTGGTGGGCGTGGCATTTCTCGCTCGCTCTTTTAATTAGTGTAAGGAGTAAATTGCTTGCGAGAGAGAGCACTGCCGCTAGTTTTGTTCGGGCGCCATCTCTTATTGGATGCTGTAACTAGTGGGGGGTAGGGAGAAAGGGGGAATAGTGTTACGTAGTTAATATAAGGAAAACACGTACGGCAAGCTTTGTAAGGGAAATGGCTCGGTTGACATTTTCAGAGTTGATAGTTGCACGCTTCTGAGTTAAATCGTTTGTTGGTATGTGACATGAGAATAACGATATAAAACACGGGGATGGAAGATAAATGGGTAACTGTATCTATCAGTTTTTTTCGATAGCAGAAAAAATACTTTTCTATCTAAATGTATGTGTCAGGTGTTTCGCATGTAGATTTGAATAGAAGAGAGGCTCAATTTCTCAGTAGCAGCCCGGAGTCTAGATTTCTGCCCAGTTGATGGCAATAGGATTGCCCCCTATTTTACCTACATGAGACTTTTATGTTAAAGTCCCATGTAGATATTAGTAGGTACACTGCCTAACGCTTCAAGGATTATAGGCGTGATTGACATTTCTAAATCCCAACACATGACTGTGTTGGGACTTGGAAATGTCTGTATAATCTAAACATACTACTACACATTACTATACATATTACTTGTAGATACGTACAATATTTGCATACAATTTCCTATACCGCTTTAACGATCCATCGGAATATCTTCGTTCCATATTCATCAATAAGGAAGTACCTAAAGAAAATCTGCATCATTGTTGAAACAATAAGAAACAACTGAGTCTCGAACCACCTTCGGTGTATCATCGACGCCCGTTTGCTTTTTTATTGCAGCTACCTCACCCCCCCCCTACTTCCCCCCACCCCCACGACGCAGCATTTCCAAGCCATTTAATATTAATGTGCATTTTCGTGGAGAGGAGAGATTCGTATAAAGCCCCAGTCTGCGATACACTACTATGGGGAAGTCGGGCTAGAATGGACAATACGTTTAAATTTTAATTATGCAAGCACTTGGAAGAAACAATTTTCCTTTTATGGCTGAAATAAGAATTAGCTGGCAAGTTTATTTTATGATGTTTTTAGTTTGTTGTTTAAATTATTTGTCTGCTTTGTAAGTACCTAAATTGCTTTTTTATGTAGATTACAAAGTCATTATAAAAAGACTGAAATTTTAAGAGTTTTTATAGACGGGTTATTATGAAGCACTCGTAAATAAAGGGTTAAAATGTAGAATCTTAATTATTACTATTCAATAGATAAATGAAATTTCTTAACATTTTTATAACTCCTTTTCCAAAGAAGAGTATGCCCAAAAGCTACTGTACCCAAAACTTGAAACAACAATAACACAAAAATAACCAGTAAATCAAAGTGGCTATTTCACACCGCTCTCCCCGCTATGCAGAGTTGCAGAGCTCCTAGCCAGCCTTACACTGGATTTATTACTCGTAGTTAAAAGTAGTTCGTAAGGCCAACAGTAGTTCCAAACAGCCATTTCCAATAGATAAAGCTTCGAGACAGATTCCAAATACATTAGGCGGTGACGCAAGAAGGGGTGAGACTATTAAAAATTCCACAGAAATACACGACGATACGTCGGACGGCGTCGTGTATTTTCGGTCGAAACTCGTGCGTCGAGTGCATGACACGTTTATTAGAAAATTTCGTCTCCCCTGACATGATTTTGTGAAGGTTTTATGTAAGTAGGTATCAGCATAAAGCTGGTGAGTTAGTAAAATAAAGATGTTATGTACTTACAGCGGAATTTTGAGGAGACAACGTATGTTGCTTAGTTTCTAGTGTTAGTAGTTCATGGAAGCGTTTTTTTTTTTAAATCAATGGTGTATAAGTCACAAGAATTACAGGGGCTCGAAGATGTTTCAACCTTTTAAAAATGTAAACCACACGTCATGTCAAAACGATGGAACTTGTCGTTTTCTGAAAATCATTAAACAAGTCTGTAAGATTACATATACTGTCAAATTAATCAAAGCTGAATATCAATATTTTACATAGAGCGACTGCCTATCTGACCTCCACAACCCAGTAACTGGGTAATATGATATCCCTTGGTCAGACAAGTTGTCAGACTCGGGCTTCTGACGACCCATAACTATTGTACTGGTATTAAGCTGCATCCGGTTAGACCCCAACATAGTTGGGAAAAGGCTAGGCAGATTGAGATTAAAATAACAAAGCTACAAAATCTTTGCCGATATGAGATTACAAATTTCAGGGCGAGAACGGCAAGGAATCATGTTTCCTCGTCCTCGGAAAAAACGATTTAAAGAAAACTTTTAATATGCTTAAAATTTAGCATCTTAATATATTATATCAATTTCTAGTAATTTTCATGAGTTTTTATAATTAAATTACAACTTCATAACTAACGATATCTGCCATTATCATAAATTTTTTATCTGGTCATAATGTTCCACCTTAGGACCAATTTTTAAATCCAAAATTTAATTTTATTGGTACAAAAAATAATAAAAATTTAAATTATCTACAGTATTTTCATTTCTAACTACCCGACTTCCGACATATACCTACTAAAGTACTTATCTATAGGATAGAGAGGGGTGACAATGGTCTCGAAGGCGAATCGTAATTCCTATTTTACAAATGGTCCACGATTTATACGACACCTCCGTGATTATTCGCAGTACCACAATAAATTACCTGAGTTTGGTCCAAAGAGGATTTTATTTTTGGATTTATAACCGCCATCTTGTAATTCGGTGTCCTGATGAGGGTTGGTACAGATGGTTTTTGTAATATTAATTAGATATAAATTATGACAAAGTTCTGTCTTTGTATTTCGAATTTGGGACTGCGAATTATAAAATTGGATTTTAGATTTATTAAACAGATGAGACTTATAAAGTACAGACTATCTAAAAAAAATACTTCGTGAGTTGGTAGACAAAGACTGTCCCCTCGAAAAATTGACGTCCATCGCTAGATTTTGTCATTTTCTGGTCCAATGTTTGCAGACCTTCTTTTCCTCATTTTAGTGTCATCCCACGTTGGTTTAATTAGCACTACTGACTGTCGACCATTGTCTTGACACAACGAAAACAACCCATTATCCGCTTACAACTTTTTTGTCAGGAACCTAAAATTCCAGAACAGATTGTAAAAGAATTCAAAGAATCTATCGAAAGAAATATTCTCCGTGCAAAGATATTCCGATCAGACTAATTCTCATATCTAATCATCAAAGCATGCTTAACACATTATTTATCGACATCTTAAGCTCTCAAAATATTTACTATGTCAATTAATTATCTGACTGGCGACAAATATGTGAGCAATGGCCGCCATTCAAGCCATGTGGTCAAGTCGAAAACCTATTTTATAGCTTCCTGTCAACATTGAATAAATTTACCTTTTTTTTTTGGAATTTTGATGAAGTTAATTCTTATACTTAGTTGCTTACTTTCTTTTTCTGGTTACCGCATGTCAGCTGTTTTATAAATTGACATTGCCTTTTCTGCGGGAGGCTACTACTGTATAATTATCAAGTTGATGAGTAGCTGTACTTAACCAGTTTTGTTTAAAACTGTTGTCACCAGCTAAGTGTTATTGTCTAAGCATGTTAATGAGTGAATTAGCAACATGACCATGTTTTTTAATTAACTTTATTCATGGGCAGGGCACCAAATAGGTACAGCTCATAAATAGGACAAAAAGTACGTTATTAGTTTTTTCCGACTACCAGCAACAGCTGCAAATGTAATTGGTGCTGATCGAAGGAAAATCTGGTTATGAAGGAATCAAGGAATGGACTAAAACTGCGAGTACAATCAAATAGTTTCGTCTCGAGACAAAACAAACAAAATGTGGGAGCTGATTGACGTTCACCAGTTGAATAGACGCCGCAAGAAAAACTTGGTGCTGAAGATAGGTTCTATGTCATTGGAGTATCTTTCTGGGAAGTGTGATAAAGCTGCAGGGACTTCTTTCTTCTTTCTTTCTCATGTGATGATTAGTGACTAACCTGTACCCTAATTACGTAATGCACGATCAATAATAAATTGAAATGAATTGAAACAGATGGCTAGTCCATTGATTCATAAGTTTGACAAAAAAAAATTAGCAGATTTTTTTTTCGAACTTATGAAGAAATGGACTAGCAATCTGTTAGTTACAAGCATACTTAATTTAAAATAAGTTTAGACATTTAACTAAACCTTTTTTACAGTTCGTTCAACCGATTCTGACTTCTATGCCGTAGTAACTTAGGGCAACGATAAGCTACTTTTAATTATTTTATACAGAAAATACGTATAAACTAGTAGTGTTAATGATTTGGAAAAAAAAAAAGTTAAATTAGAGCATTTTCTTAATAATTTAATGTACGAATATTTCAGATTATGTTTACATTACATAGTGAAATTCATTTGTAAAGTTGTGTCTAAGGCTGTTTTCAGACCAGCGCGATTTGTCGCGCGACGCGACACCGGTTATTGTTATACCGTGATGTTTTGTATTGTTCGTGTCGCGTCGCGCGACAAATCGCGCTGGTCTGAAAACAGCTTAACGCGGATAAAAAACTGAGAATTACGCAAAAGCTATCAAGCGTATTTTTCTGAAAGCTTCGCCATTTTAAGGATAATTAAAATATTAATCTTTTAGTATACGAGTTTTATTAAAACACCATTTGTTTTATGTATAACAATAAAAAAATGCGTCAAATTGGGGACAGCGCTCTTTGATGGGCGAGTCCTATTACTGGCTGGACGTACGACGCGTTGCGTGAGCTCAGTACAGAACACGCAAGCTAACCACTCAACGTCACTGGCATATATCTGCGTCTTAAGGCAATAAAAGAGTTATTCTGGGAGCTGCACGCGTAGCATGAAAACCATAGAAATGGGTTTTCTAAGGCTTTTGTCGACGGAAGAATAGACAAACTGATAGATTGTGATTGTTTATCTATCATTTTGTCTATTCTTCTGTCGACAAAACTCGTTTCTTTTCTTTACTGGTAAAAACAACCTGGGCAGTTTGATGGAAAAATTTATTCGATTAGAAAATATGAAGTAAATACTTTATAACAAAGCTATCTAAAGGCAATAAACCTCCCAAAATTAGACCACCACATTATGCAAAGGACATTTCCAAAATCCATCTTGATAACAAAAAAATCCACATCGTACAAGGCGCGCCCGTCACGGTAGACTACACTCTTAATTTATAGACCAAAGTGTTAATTACAGTAATGAATAGCCTACATTACGTGGCTATCGTGCTTATCGCTACATCTATTTGTTCATGTTAAACGCTTATGTTAATTTGAGGAAGTTTGCTTCAATGAGTACGGGAATGTCGATTGGGCGGCCTTTGATATTAAACTGTTTTAATGTGTGATTAAAATATTCATGGGAATCTGTTTTTTTTTTGTGTTATAGTTTTTTTTCTTTATTATGATATTTTGCGGAAATATGCTTGAAGTTTAGTATTAGAAGCATTGACGCCTGTTTTTACCGAAATGTTAGGCAGAAGTGTACCATTGAAGAATTTCATATCTACACACCGTAAGGACTATTTCTGCTTGCAGCGCTCGGCCGCTATAGAACCGGAGTGGTAACAGATGTGGTCATCGTGTTCACGGGATTTTGTTGGATATGAAGTTCTTCGACAGTACACCCACATTTTGCCAGTTATGTTAAAGTCCCATGTAGATAATAGAGGGCCAGAATATTGCCGCCAACTGGGCACATGACCAGACTCCGGGCTGCTGCTAAGAAATTCCTGACGGAAAAACCCAATACCATTTTGCCTGACTCGAGAATCGAATCCAGAACATCACACCTAGCACCAATGTACAAGGAGCAAGACAAGTTGTTTTTAATTTGGTTTCGCATTAATTGCTACTCTTTTGTTGTTACAGGTGTTAAGGAGCGATGGAACGAAATATTGTATCAAGTGAATCGTCAGCGTTTTTATAATCTTCTACTTAATAGAAATCTTAAATTCATTCATTCATTAAAAGACAACGCACAAGAGTTCGTTATATAACGAATGAGAGCATTAAGAAAGGATGTTTGAATACTAATTCCCTTGGGATTAAAAATCAATCTGCCTAGCCTTTTCCCAACTATGTTGGGGTCGGCTTCCAGTGGAACCGGATGCAACTGAATAATAGTATTACATGGAGTGATCTTACCTCCACAACCCAGTTACAGGGTATACTATACCCTTTGGAAAGACTGGTTGTCAGACTTTTGGGCTTTTAATTGCCCGTAACGACTGTCAAAGATCCACAAATGACAGCCGGGACCGTTCGTAGATCTTTGACAGTTACGGGTCATCAGAAGCCCAAAAGTCTGACAACCGGGTCTTACCAAGGGGTATCGTGTTACCCAGTAACTATGTTGTGGAGGTCAGATAAGCAGACGCTCCTTGTAAAATCCTGGTATTCAGCTGCAGCTGGTCATTAAACTTATTTGTTTTAATTATAAATTAGTGCGTATATTGTACTATTGTCTCTAATCAGTGGTGACGGTGGTGACAGCATTGGTGGTCCAGTTAAGCTACGCTTGCTGCTGTTGGGCCAAAGATGGGTGACCATCTTTACATAGCAAGACCCCTCTGTGTCTCGGAAAGCAAGTTAACGTGCTTTTCGAGGGTTGGAGGGTCTCGATTTCTAATGGATGGTCTCCCATCCACGAACCGACCGCGGCAGGCGTAGCTTAACCTTCGGTCGACCCGAGCAGCTATTATCATTTAGCCACGAGCCACCATACAATTACCATTCAATTAAAGCAATAAAAACAGTTAAAAAGGCCGATGTAAATGAATCATGCTTTTAACAACAGTGATGAAACTTATCTATTCCGATGTTTATCTATCTGAGTTATAGTTAACTAAACGGCAATTACACGCCAATTAACTGCCTATGTTTAATGTTAATTAAATGCACCCTAACGTTACATTAACTATCATTTTAAACCTTCTTGTTAACCATTAAGTACCTTTTAAAGTCAATGAATAATTATCACTTTAAGATCTTAAATATCGTAACAAAAATATAGCGTGTTAAAAAACGTAAAGAATATTTTAAAAAGCTAGTTTTTTAATAAACATTGTAATAGTAACGTTAATATGACGGTATGACATTATTTTTTTACTAATATCACATTTAATTTTCAAGTCAATAATTTTAATAATTAATGAGCTAAATTAGAATAAGGTTAAAGCTTAAGTTTTATGCGTTTTTAATTTAAAATAACGTTAAAATTCATTTGACACTTTCACTAACTGTTTCTTTAAAAATATTAGCATATTAATGTTTTACCTGATAAGTATTTACTGCACAGTCTCATTAAAAACATGACACATTACTTTATATTTATTACAGTTAGTTCAGACCTCATAAAATATGAAAAATCTTACTCGTTATGCCTTTTTCAATGTAGTAAAAAATATTTTGTCAAGGTACAGTCAGGGCCTTTTTTTAGTCTCTAAAAATAAAAGTCAGATACTTTATTAAAACGATTTGTCATCTACTCGGCAGGCCTAACAGAACCGATATTGATGAAACTGCACAGTTTTTTATTACAAGCGAAGGATTAATAGTAGACAGGAAGACTCGGCTCGCATAAATATCTCATTAGGCAAAGATTTATTACATAAGCAGTCACGAAACTGTAAAAAAAGTTTGGAAGAAAACGGTTTTGATAATTACTTGTCAACATGCGATTGTCTATTTGGAGCTCAATGTTGGTTAATTTGCCTTTTTTTATTTGCCGTAATATATCATTTTGTTAATGACACCTAAATGAAGAGTGATCACGAACGCAATCCACAAATTTTACTAACAAACTTGATGCAATAAATTTGAAAATTAAGTATTTTTTACAGCTTGTGTAAACGAGTTTGCCCAACAAAATTATCTGTATTTGTGTTGGAGTTTAAGCCTCGGGTATTGCGTAAATTTTATGTTTTGCTATTTAGAAGGTTACTTTTTTAACAAATCGTTGTCATAGATACAACTTAACTTGTCTAAACAAATCAATTAGAATACCATTTATATTGAATATCTTATCCACTTTCTTTAGGCTAACTTATTATTTTAATAAATTCGATTTTAGTTTTATTTTGTTTTGATTGTAATTATTTAATGTTGTTATAATTTTAATTTAATTTGATTATAATGTTGATTTTAGTTTTGATTTTATTTTAAATTATTTGGTTGTGATTGTAATATTGTTTTTTGATTTTATTTAATACTACTTACATATTTTTCTAAGTGCAAATACTAATACAATATGGATGTTTTTCCGAAATAAATGGTTGAATTGAATTGAATTAACTACAACATAATATAACATCACGCCTGTATTCCCCAAAGGGTTAGGCAGTGGTGTACCTCTACTACACCCACATTTCGCCAGTTATGTTTAAGTCCCATGTAATAGGGGGCGAGCCTATTGCCATCAAACGGGCACAAATTCAGACTCCGGGCTGCTACTGAGCAATTCCAGATGGAAAAACCAATAACACTATGCCCGACTTGGGAATCGAACCCAGAACCTGATGCTCAGCAGTATCGCTTGCGAGCACTAGACCAAAGAGGCAGGCAACAAGTCTGAAAAAAAAACAATTAATTTCATAGGCCCATTTTTTGCATGAAGAAAACCATTAAAACGTAACTTTTACTCTTAACAATACACATCAACAGCTGTTTGACATGATCACAAATAAAAACAAAAAAAAAGCGCTGCTATTAAAATTCGTTCCCCGATTGTACCGATAAGCAAATACTGTGCAGGAAAGGTGACATTCGGTAAGCATAAAAGTCTAAAGGAATCGGTGTGCGTCCTAATAATTTATCGACAGTTTGACCTCGCTTCATTTACATTAAACAAATTGTTAATTTTTTTATAGTTATCATCCGGAACAGATGGTCGGAACCAGAGAATGCAAACCCAATGGAATTCGAACTTTAGGAATACAGATTTTGAGTTGAAATTTGAGAGTTATCGAGTGAAATTCTTTAAAGTGTTTTTTATGTTTACGCCGTAATAATTGTGGAGGGTAAGCATGGCATGTGCCGTGGTTATGAGACAGGTTGACCGCATGTGGCGCAATCTGCTAAGTATTTTATCGTACATTTTAGATTATAATTTGACGCGTATCGTTTAACTTAATGAAATTTGTTTTGTGGCCATACGATTTCTTGTTATCTGGACTGGCAACTCTGGCAACGTAACTTAGGATCGGATGTATTAAAAATATGAAATTTGATATGTACGTAAGTACTCGTGTTCAAGTTATTAGGTTTTATCGAACAAGTTTTATGATTGTACCTTTGTACATTGGCCCGTAAAAATAATCTTTTAGTATTTGAATGTCGTCCTTATAAATAGGTTTAGGGCTCGCAAAGCTTAGGTAAGTTCTTTTGGAATGTTAGAGATTTCTATCGGGTGGAAAAGTTTTATTTGATCTATAATTTATTGAGTTTATTTGATGACTATTATTTTTGTAATTATCAGAATTTTTATGACAATAGTCCATCTATTGTATCTATCTTTTAACCGTAATTCTACTTCAACATGTTGAAGACGCAGAGGCGCTCGCAGAATGACTTCATGGGTACGACAGCATTTATTGATAGTACTCTATTAGTAACTTTTAGGGCGACCATGAAAGAAAAATTATAAAATGGCAAGAGTTTCTGTAAGGGCGACCACATACACGCATCAGCTAATTTTATGCGACTGGATGGTCCAAATGCCTTACTTTTTACACTAAAAGACTCTAAAATCGACGTTATTTATGAAATTATTAAACATTAAAACGCACACGTGTGTCATAAACAACAGCAATGTGTAAAGCGTCCCATGTGTCCGGGACTAAAGTGCGACATTTATTCGCACAAACCATTACCGAGCGCCACCGAAAGTGCCATTAACATAAAAGAACGAAAAGAGAAACTACTTTCAAACTCAATATCAGAATCTTTTGTGTAGCAAATCTACTCTCCAAGCCCTCAGTTGGCGGCCATCCGTTAACACATTGATTATACATCAAGGAAAATAAAAAGGAAATAGCACCACGAAAAAAGCCGCCGTAACGATTTCAATCAGACAAAACGTTTTGCGTTTTTATGGTGGCACGCCATCGGCGACTATCTCGTTCCGAAACAGATTATTTCTCATTTGATTTATGGCGGTTGAATCTTCCAACGATATTATGTTTTGGTCATCCATTCGATTCCTATTTGAATGCTGAACGCCGAATGGGGTGGTATGAGACGGGGGTGGCACTCGTACTATATTAATCTCAAATCCATTTGTTGTAATCTGCATTCGATAGTGGTGCTCTATTCAGTGGCGTTAGGGTCGAAAGTCGCGTTTATTGTACGCATGAGTTAGGACAGTTCAGAGATCGCCAACAGATAGAGGTGAGAGATGAAACAGTAGCATCGAATTCATTTCGCCGATGTATAATTCCGTCTCTTTCTTACGCCCTGCGGGAGACTGGGCCCTAGTATGTATCAGATTTGGGTTTTATCGTTTTATTGCTTATTCTTTTTAGATTTTCAGCGGCGAAGGCATATCATTTTGTTTTTAATGCGAAGCATAAATAACTGCACAACCAGCCAGTGACTTAAAATAATGGCGCGTTTAGGAAAATATGCGGAAGTGAGCACTATTTCTTACGTAGCAATAAAGAAGATTTGATGCACATTTTATTGTAATTGGATGTTAATAACATTAAAATTGTTTTTATTGTGCAAATATGCAAATTATGGTTTTGTGGCAGAACCTTATTTACGTTAATTATATTCTTTCTAAATTACGGTTTTTATATTACTTCGTCATTCTATAACAGCTTTCTATTCAATAAATTGGCCACAGAGAATGTCAATAATTTATTAAACTTCTTATGAATTGCCGCTCAATTTCTCCGGGAGTGATTTTAAACAGCGGAGGGGTGATTTGCTTGAGTAAGTATTTTGCAGCGAAATATTTTGTCGTCGGTTTGCCGCATCTGGCGTAGGTCCAGTCGTCTGATGACAGCTTATGAATATTTTTGGCAAAATTCTTCGCTTTTCTATTGAATTTATTCTTCTTGTTTAACTTTTTGTTCCAAATTAAACTTTTCCCATTGTGCCATGCAATATTTTACAGTCTCGAAGTGTCAATAAAAGTATTTTTATATAACATAAATTGTTCAGCATATGGTCGATTGAACACTATTTGCGCGTATATGTCTAAATCTTTATGTCATCTTAAGAAAACGATAAAATACCTCCATTTATTTGCTGGTAACCTTTCTCACCTGAGCTTACGTTTGCTAACAATAGGCGATAGTTCCCACTACTCAATAATAGATGCCGCTAGGTGGCAGCGCGGCCACTGTTCCGTAGTGCCACCCCTCGCCGCATGGGGCGCCACGATCGCCCATTGTTCGGACCCTAGCATCAAACAGAGTTCGATAACGCATAAATTCAACGGGTCTCGAATCTTTTGTTTTATCTCAGTAACGTATGGACACTGCGAAGTGAGTCCGTATGATGTTTTGTTATTTGTTTTAGCTTTATTAATGAAATATGTCGCTTGGTGCACACAGTCGCGGCTTTATTTTATTATTTTAGTTACCATTTGTTATCACGACTTTATCTGCCGTATAGAACAGGGATGCATCGAAAAGTAAATTATGAAGGTATTGTTCGGGTCAGATGTCTTTAGTGAGGAACAATAGGAACGAATAATTTTTGCTTTTGGTAATAAATTTTATATTAACAAACACTGTTACATCCGAAATCGTTTTGAAAACTCCCGACAGAGATCTTACGTCGATTTCTGAAGTTGAAATTCATTTAAAATAGAATCAGCTGATTATAATGCAAGCCAATCAGTCACAGAATTGTCTAAAACATAACACCAGATTCACTAGTTTTTTAATTTTATTTTTGCTGTTATCCGTAAATAGAAAAGGCAATTATCTGATTATAATGGAAGCTTATTAGTCACAGGATTGGCTAAAATAATAACATCAGATTCACACAAGTATTTTTATTTCAATTTTACTTGTTGTCGGAAAATGGAAAAGGCAATCAGCTGATTATAATGCAAGCCAATCAGTCACAGAATTGACTAAAACATAACACCAGATTCGCTAGATCTTTTTTCAATTTTAGTTGTTATAATGGAATAGACAATGCGCCTTTTCCAGTAAGAACTAAATTGTAAAAATAAAACTCTTCTTAAAACAAACTACAAATACATGTCTTATAATTTAATACCATGACATAATTATAATATAATTATGATAAATATATATATTTGCTGTGTTATTTAAGAGCACAGGAACCCTTGCCCTCAGTTTTCCTCTGAAACACTTCGCTCTGCATTTTCATTACTAACGTCATAAACTTTCAACATTTCATTTCCTCTTTAATTTTATACAGGGTGTCGTTAATCCATCGATATTAGAAACAGAGTAAACATTGCAATTCCTCAATCTTCTTCGAGTGACTCTTTACTTTACTTCAGAGGGGAAGAACTAATGAACCAGTGAAAACTTTCGCTATTTATAAAGGAAACTTCGTCATTTGGTAGCTGAGCTGTTCGTGAATTAAAACTTAAACCTTTGATAGGAAGTTTGTCTAAAATATTGACTGAGATTTCATAACTGTTTTGTATCCAAAGGATTTGTGTGGTATTATTTTTGTATTTATTATTAACTAGTTTCTGCCTGCGACTTCACCCGCGTGAAATTTCTTGTTTTAATATAAAGTATAGATAATAGTATGACCAACCCGCACTGGGCCCGCATGGTGGATTACGGCCCACTCCCTCTTGAAGAGAGGAGGTCTGTATCCCAGCAGTAAGAACATTATAGGCTGATTATGCTACATCCTATTACACTGGGCAATACTGTAGCTTTCCATAAGTGAAAGAATTTTCGGAATCTGATCAGTCGTTTCGAAGAGTACTTACAACATACAAACTCAGTTTTACCTTTTTATAACCCTGAAGGTTTTCTTTTTTGTATCAAGTGAAATGCATCAACTTCTAGAGCGGCCTTTTCAGCTCTTTTCGTCTTCCATTTGATTTTTCATTCTTATTGAAGCCAAGCATAACCACAGACATTTTTACAATTTCTTACTGACATTTTTTGGTCGCAAGGTCGAAAGATGTCTATTACCCCATTATACCACTTCAATAATGCAAAACTGCCATCTTATTCATGAAAGAACATCAAGAATTGACCTTTATTTTCACTTTTTCAGAAAAAGCTAAAGATAAATATGGGTAAAAAATACATCAATATTTTTGTAAAAAGTTTAAATATTACTATCACTAACATTATCGTCTTCACAAAATACAACTGTACCGTCATATCCTACTAATGATATTTAAAACAAATTCATTACACAACTAACAAATATATTGCGAGTGGACATTCGTCACGCGCCCCAACCCTTTCCCTGCGGGAGTGGGTCGAAAATGCCCGCTGTGCTAAATCCAAATGAACGTAATAATTGACGCTGCCCACTCAACGACGACCTTTGGGCATGTTTGACACGGGCTAGGACAGAATGGCGTGGAGATTTGTTTAGAATGATTTATAGGATTATTTTTAGGTCTGTGTTGTAACAATTATTAACTACATGTTGTATTTAAATACAGTTTACGATAATGGTCAAAAGTGTCTTGCACCAATCAATCAACTCAGCCTCTTAAAAAATAGGCTTGTTTATGGGAAGAAACCTATCGTTTCTATAGAATAATGGATGACAGACATACAAAACAACGACGCTCATATCAAAATACCGAAGTAAAATAAAATTATGTAGCGGAAATTTTGATGCCAATGTGTTAATTTATTTCAATCAAGATAATTTAAATAACAAAAACGTTTAATGACCTAGTATTAATTACCAAAAGTAACATCATAAATCAGAAGCAGAACTCACAACCCTACCATAAGAACTTAATACCCAACAATGATTAAGACTCGTAAAATACTAAAACACGTCCTCTAAAATCTGTTCCAACCCGCCCCTATACTAACAAGCGGGGGTGACATAATCGGAGAAACAAATCTGGCTACTGGTGCTGCATATAAATGATGATGATTAATTTGTTCTTCGCAAATGACAAGAAGGGTTAAAAGGCAAGGGTAGGGCGTAATTTTGCCACTTGTACCAAATATCCCTGGTATGCAGGAGTGGGGTTGAATTTGCGCAGTTTAATTTCCAGTACGGTACTTTTGTACTTTCTGATTGCCTTTGTGAATCCTTCGAGTTTGATGGAGAGATATTTCCGACTCCAGAGCTGTATTAATTACGATTGTGATAGAATTCGGGATGGCAGCCGTTTCGTAACAATGGTAATACAAAGTTTCGTTGTCTTTGATCCCGACAATGGGGTTGATTTTATTGTGATTTAAGAATTTGGTAATTTGATGATTGGGGTGATGTAATTTGTGGTATTAGACCGAATTTCGAGCATTCTTTGAACCGGTTTTTTCATTATTGTTGCTATCATTTGATTGAACTTTTTTTTCATTGCATCAAAGTGTTCAGATGTTTTTTCTTTTGTATACCTCGCTCGCAATACATATGGGTAGACAAAACTTTAAATTAAATGATTTTGTTTAAGGAATATGCCAGAAATGATCTTAATCCAAATTAATCCGATCTATAATAGTTATGTACGCTCTTCACCTATCATCCAAGTCCATATCAACCCCATTACGTTCAATTTTCCACGTGGCGATCACTTGACACTTACCCTTTACCCACAATACATTATACCAAAACAAATAAATTGAAGATTGAATCCACCACGCCCCTCACGATCTAAAAGCGTAGGCAATCCTTTAACATCGATCGTCCCCAGTCAGCGGTTCGCGAGACATTTGCAATATTCTTAAAAACATTTGGGTCCCGTCGGCTATCGAGTCGCACCCGACATCATATAGGAAAAGAATTTGCAATTCGTATAATAAGTTTCACTCTATACCGCTCTGAGACCGCCGTCAGCTTTTTAGGGTTAAGTGGGGAGGTGAAAATTAGGTAATTGTGAATTGGGTTGTTATTATTTGGTATTTTTTTGTCAATACCGTGTTGTACTTACTGTGGCTTGAATTAGGAGGAGCTCTCCCATTTCTGTGCCAAAGAATAATGTGGACTGGTTTTTCGCTAGGTACGTACTATTTTATTAGCCTGCCTTATCGGAATTTTCGAGCTTTTCATAGCAATGAGTGTATCTCCTAACAGTTTATAATAATTTCGTTTGAAACTAAAGTCCACACAGTTAAACAAATAATATGGGTCAGTTTCAGACCATTCAAAATTTTCTTCGGGTAGGATCGTAAGCCTGCGCCAGGTCATCGGTTCATCTTGTGGGAGGCCTTCCAATGCTACGTCTTCTTGTTCACGGTTGCCACTTCAGAACCTTTCAGCCCCATCGACAGATGGAGTAACACAGACCCGGCGGTGCTTAAGGGAGCTCTATGTCCAACAGTGGACGTCTTTCAGCTAAATTGATGTTGATGAAAATCGTATTTAATTGAAGAACTTTATTACGATCCATTGCAAAAATAAACAATTTTACGTTGAAATTAGCACATAGGCATGGAATATGTTTTGAAAGTGCTACATATGTAGCATGCTAAATAATTATCCATTATAATCTGATCTTGCATTGTATAGGATTTACGTACAATAAAAGGTCAGCTTATACTGGAAATGTATAGCTTGATATGTACCACATAAGTAGTTTACACAAAACACAATAAAACAGCTAGGTCAAATACTCTACATACTCTCGCATTTCCAATGTTGTTTTCAATAGGAATTCCTTACAGTTGTATTTAAGGTTGAATCCGATAGCACCCACACACTACGTAGGAGCCTCCCGATAATGTTGACGATAGACAGGGCTCTCGTCTGCTTTGACTGATTCTGATCGTATTAGTTTATTTTATTTTCGAGGGCAAAATGTGTAGGTAAGAATTAAATCATTTTTTCTCACTTGGGTGTATAATTTAAGGTAAAATATTTTCTCTGTGTATCTACCTTTAGGAAGGTGCAAAGTAGAAACATAGTGTAGAAAAACTACCTTAGTATAACAGCAAAAGAATAGAGAAGTTTGTTATTTTGAGTAAGTATGTGAGTAAAAGGCTGTTTTTCAAAACCCGAGTTGAAAAATTCCGGGCATAATTTTTTTCCGATAACTGACATTTTTCATAGTAATAGGGCGTTTATTCTGAAAGTGGGCAACGTCGCTTATAGATGTCAAATATTTCGCTGTTTTAATTATTTTTTCAATGTAATAAAATATAAAAATAATAATACTTTTTTTACATCTAAAACTAAATATTCTGTCTATTGCATTTCATTATTAATGTTCTAGTTCACTTGTTCGCCACATTTCTTATTTCCATACAGTAATATTGCCAAATCAGAACAGGTAAATATTTGACCGCTATTTGCGACGTAGCAAACTTTTAGGACAATTTTTTTCAATTTAGTTCCAAATATCTACTTATTTTCTACAACTTTGTATAATGAACCATGAACTAGTATTTGGAACTTCTCGAATGCATAGAATTCCGCCCAAACATGATATCTCAAAAAAAAATCAGGGAAACACGGTGACACAGGAAGTGTGACCTTTTTGAAGAAAACTAGACAAAAATGAAGCGCATAATACTTTAAGAGGTGGGTAGACGAGACAAGATCATGTGAACTCGCTACTAAGAATCCGTGTGCGTCTGCCCACACACGGCAATTAAGATAAAACGGTGCAACGAACATCTTCATATAATAATGTTTATGAAACTACTATTTTTTTGCTATCGTTACTTGTTAGGTAATGACTTGTTTATATGGAGTGGTTTTGGGAAAGTTTGTGTTGCTTCTTGCCTAGTACCTACTCATCTTCTGTGATTTTTGATGATCATGTACGGGTTTGACAATAAAAAAACCGATATTCAGCTGCATCAGGTTAGACTAGAAGCAGACCCCACCATATTTGTGATTGGGAAAAGAGTAAGCAAACAAGAATTAGACTTGGAATTTCTTTATTTTGCATAAATGTGGTACATGAAAGGTCGTAAATATAAGAAGTTGCACATATTTTGTTTACTTACATATTTTAGCATGCAAAAAATACCTTTTAATAAAATTATATACAAAAACACTTCAATTGTTACTATTGATATCATGAGTTAAAAAAACATTGATTGTTTTACGTTTTTCTACAGTGAATTTGCTTGTAATTAATTTGATATCTAAGTCCTTTGTGTTAAAGATAGTAAACATGCCTTTACGTTTAAAAAGGGGTGTGTTTCACCGGAAATCCGTAAGCCTTCCCTTATGTGTTAAGGACGGCTATCGTGTGGTTTTAGTATGGCTACCCCAGACGAAGGATATCCATGAGACGTAAGTGAGCCTGTTACTTCGGTTGTGCATGATAGTGTTAGCGAAAAATAAGAATATATCGCCCATTTTATAACAACAACAAAAAAAAACGATTTCCAAAAAAAACACTACAAAGTGAAAAATTACTTTAATTTCGGAAGTTTTGTATTTTCGTTATTTTGCCACCGATTTCCGAAATTAAAGTAATTTTTCACTTTGTAGTGTTTTTTTTGGAACTCGGTTGTTTTGTTTTTGCATAAACATCCCACGAAACGTTAATAAAATGTATATGGACCACCTTCAAGTATGACCTACCAAACAAAAAAAATATCATCAACTCATAATAATTGGCGGCGTAATCGCGTAACAAATATACAAAAAAAAAACATACAGTAGAATTGAGAACTCCCTGCTTTTAAAATCGGTTAAAAAAAAAAAAATCGTGCCGTTGCCGTGTTGATGCGAAATTATTACAAAGGTACCATAAACTTACTTCGATAACGGAAACAAATACATAGCTTCGTCTTTCTCTGTTACTATTTGAAGTAGATTGAAGGTAACTTTAATGACGCAACTCATCATAACACATCCCTCTTAAACCACCGTCACCTCAACCGATCATTATCTCGCTCATCTTCCACTAACCCAAAAAGACCTTCGTTAAAACTAGTGCACGTGCTGCCCATAGCACGGACTTATTACTGCATAGATAAAAATCGCCTTAATTTTACAAGAAACGTGTAAACCTTTGTTTAACTTTAACCGGGCACTGTTGTAACGACCTCTTTAGTATTAGTGGCACGCCCGCTACCGGTTATACTGGCGTTTTTTGTTCTAAACCATACCTAGTTCGTAGGGTTGTGCGAATGAGGAAAAAATATTGTTTATTTACTCTTTTGTGTAACAGAAATCGGTATCTTTGCAGTTTTTTTCAACTGACCGATTCTGTCTAGCATTACAGTGTTAGCAGCCTGTAATGTCACTGCTGGGACGCAGGCCTCCTCTCTTCGAGTTGGTAGATGTTAGATGCCTTCGATTTTTTTGGTTCTAAGACATGCCGGTTTCCTCACGATGGTTTCCCTTCACCGTTTTAAGAGTAGTAGTGATGAAATTATTTACACAAAATAGAGCGCCTGCCTGGGTTCAAACCTACGACCTACCTACTACTTCTAAGTCGTAGTCGTAGTCGGGCCTTTGCCACTGGGCTAGCACTACTCCGTGTTCACTACAAGTACGACGTCGTCGTTGGTCTACGTCTAGAAGAAAGACTTTAAACAGCTTCTAACCCTCTCGAGTTCGTATAAGTATACCTAGGAGGGCACGGACTACAATTGTGGGCATATTTAGTTCAAGCTGCGGTAAAATTTTGAGCCAGTCAGTAAGATGATAGAGAGAGATATTCCACTCCGAGCACTGATTTTAACAGCACTTGATCGAATCGCACCTGAGCACTTACACTAACGGCTCATTACCCACGGTGATATTGTTTGACATCACTCACGGTACAGGCAATATTCGTAAATTGATTAGAAAACAATCATTTCCGTTTGTTGATAATTATAGTCAAAATTAGTGTTATAATTAAAGCTGCTTGCAGATTGGTCATATTTTATTGTTTTTTTGTTTTGGCCACAACGAGCTCTTGACCTGCATCTCACCTGATGGTAAGTGGTGATCAGGCCGAAGGTGGAAGCGAGCTTCACTCGGAATCATCAACCACAGAGGAACTGGCTAGCTTACCTATTTGTGAAAACTTGTAATATTCATGTTATTATCAAATTAACTATTGCACATCCCAAGCTGTAAGATTTCCAAATTGTAAGATAAGTTGCAATTACGTTATTTTTATACACAAAACTCACGCCTGGAATATGTAAAGGAGTAAGTAAGGATCTATGGTTTCTGTCTACTCCCATGGGAATAAACCGTGAGTTTACCGGTTTTATTTTAGTGCAATTATTTTAAAACAAAAAATTATACAAAAAATGAGCAAAATAGGAACTCTCGCGTGGCACCCCTAATTCTTCGTTTAATTGTTACGACTCAGCTATCATGAATATCATCTTAGACTTCATGGGAACTCGGTTCCGCCATTTTTCGACTTTTGTCGGTACAATACGAAGCAACAGCGTGTTTTCTCAGTAATGAATGAGATAATCCAATTTTTCCCTCTGTCTTTCTTTTATAATGTGTAGCACGCACAGCCCTCTCGTTTTTCTAACATTTCTACATCATTATAGTGTTTATTGTCATTTTTAATGTTAACACGAATGTTCTTAATGACTTTTATTGTCTTAAAACGGTAATTTCTTGAGAAATGTTTTGTTTTTTTTGTGTTGTTTTTCAGTGTTGGGTTTGACGTCGGTCAGTAATTTTAACAGACTTTTGACCGTAGTTTCGGTATACATCTATAACAAGCTTCGCCTGATAATTGCACTAAAATAAAACGTTAAACGGTTTATTCCCATGGGAGTAAGCTGAAACTACAGATCGCCACCTGTTAAGATTCTTACTTAAATACCTTTACATATTCCAGGCTTTAGTGTATGTGTGTATGTATAAAAACTAAGTAATTGCACCTTATCTTTTTTTTTGTCCACAACAGGGAAGTTCTTGGCCTGCATTTCACCTGATAGTAAGTGATGGCCGAAGGTGGAAGCGAGCTTTACCCGGAATCCTCCACCACAGAAGAACTTGCTATTCTTACCTCTAAACGCCGAAACACAAATTGCGAAGCGTTAAGGCCGACCATTGTATGTTTTGTAGTGTTAAATTTATTGTTTACTATGTATTTTCTGGTATACAATAAATATAAATAAATAAACACAACAATGCTGTTAATATTGTTGTTATGGCGATGGACTTAGAAGACGGAGTTAAGCTGTTTTCAGACCAGCGCGATTTGTCCGTATACCGTGAAGTTTTGTATTGTTCGTGTTGCATCGCGCGACAAATCGCGCTGGTCTGAAAACAGCTTTAGCTAGCCAGGCGGACTTAGAACAAGCCCTACCACCAACCAAACCAAGCAGAATATTTCCACTGGGAATCGAACCCGGGACCTCTGGGACTGAGACAGGTGGTCTACCATTAGACCACGGAGGCGGTTAAAATACTTTACTGCTACTCTTTCTGATATATTTTTCAGTCCTTGATATTTTTTTAAAACGTCTGAAGCTACAGGTTTGTTTGAGCTTCACAGTATTGAACGTAAAGTGACAAATTGTCACCGCTAGAATATCTACACCTTGTTACATACTAGAGCTGAGTCCCTGGTTCATTCTGATTTTGATTGATTATAATTGAGATTAATTATAAGGTTGGCTGTATTCTCTTTCGTTGTTTCACGTCCATGTAGCTAAAAATCTCTGACTATCAAAATAATCGGGAAAAAACAAAAATCGTCTTGATTTTCTGCCTGACCGTAAAATTCACCGTACTCGGGAGTGAAATATCTGGTATAATCAGTTACCTCTAATTGCTTTTAGTTACATCCTGTAAATGATAGTTAATTAACTCAGGCGTGACTTTGTGGAAATCCATTATAAAAAGTACAAAAGTATTATTAAGTTACTAAATATACATCGTCTATTGTACTTTTCCTGTAAATGAATAAAAAATGTGCAATATTTTAATAACTTTTAACAAATTTTCTCTTCAGCTTTTGGAATATGTAGTTATTTTAAATACAAAATAAGCTTAGAATATATGAATGCCAAATCGTTTAAGTATTTACATATATTGAAAAAGAGAGAAAAAGTCAAATAAAAACTTTTTTAACTTAAAGACTACACTCAAAAACTACAAGAATTTTCAGTACCTATTGCATCATCACATCCTGAAACAACAGTTTTGCAACAAGACACTGAAAAGTCTTCAAATTATTCATAGATCCGGAGTTAGTAATAGGGCTATCACAAATTCGCCAGATCGCCACTAAATGAACAGACACGGTACTACTGTGAAACAGAAGTTGAATTTGCGTATTCATAACTGTAAGATGGCCGCTTGTTACACCGACACGAATCTACTAAAAAAGTATCTAATAAAGAACACAGCTGATCTGTTCTCTGTTATAATTTTTCTAGAGTTAGTGAAACTAAGTTTAGCATTACTTTTTATACATTACAGTACACATAAGACATGATTGAATTAATAGCCCTGAAATATGACTTTTAAAACAGAGAATACAGAATCAACTTTGATACCTACATGTTAATCTTAATCAGCATAGCTGTTTCATTTCACTAGCTTGTGCTATTGTAGAATGATTTAAGATGATAGGTATTATTTCGCAAATGGCTTCAGGCAGGCATCTAAAAATACGGTTCATCATTCTCCATAGATGTTGAGTTAAACCACAGATTAATACCGGTGGTTCACTTCGCAATATAATTTAAATAAAAAGCGACTCGTGCTACGACACAATAAAGTGCAATTTTAGTTCGACAGCGCCAATTACCTGCTAACAGTTATATTCACCTAGAAGTTGCGTCTCCTTCTATTACACAGTTACGTGATCTTATATCTTCTGCCTACATTACGCCCATTGAATTTGACAAGTAGAGCCCGCCGCGTACCTACTTCTTCATACCTAAAATGCGGAGTGATCCATTTGTTTTATTTTGTGCTGATGAATTGACACCACTGCACACTGACAGCTTACTTCAAGCTTATTTCACCAAAGTTTTCATGGTAACATATTTATTAAAATTTTATTGGCATGATTTGCTACAACCAAATATTCTAAAAAAAAAAAACGTCAGCGATTATTCTTTCAAAGTCGCGCGTCGCTCTGAAACCAAGTTCGCAACCATTCTACACATTACGTTACAGTGTAACAGACGCCCAATATAATGAGTTGCGTCGATGTGCTCGGCCGGGTTCCACCATTCGGAGCGTATTCACCCGTATTCATATTCATTAGGGCGCGAAGGGCCCGCTTGATTGCACAAAGAGCCGACTAATTTGCTCCCGCGACTCCGTCTGCACTAGGCTTAATTTATTTACGGGTTGTTAGCAGCAATGTACTTGTGAGGTATTTGGTTGTGTTTTGTTTTAGGAGTTTTGATGGGTTGGATGGGTTATGAAGATGTAGAGTGTGTAATTGGATTATCTACAAAGTAAAAAGGTACCTTCTTATTTCCGTGTGGTTAGTGATTAACCTGGTGTCAGAGTTTTAAATCCGCCCATGGGCCTCTCATTCTTCACATGCCGTCGAGAAATATCTCTCAGGCATTTCGTTCCTCACGATGTTTTCTTTCATCGTTTTTGAAGCAAGTGATAATTATACAATACGCACATGAATCCGAAAAGTCAGAGGTGCGTACCTTGGGTTTTGAACTCGAGACTTATGACTTGGTAGTGTGACGGTTTCACCACTAGGCTATCACTGCTCTGATGCAGATATCTGCTTTGGTAGCTTTACGACAAAGAAAAACTAATAGGCAAAAAGCTGAAACAAAAACACTAAGAAAATGTAAAAATTGTGAGTCTGTTAAATGTCGAGGAGACTGTAAATGTCTATTGCTATGCTTGCTTCACACCCGTATTGCATCAAATTTAAAAAAAACAGCAGACTTTAATTTCGGAAATCGGTGTCTTTGGTTTTGAATTTTCGTTTTTTGCCACCGAAAAAAGTTTTTATATTCGCTTTTTAGCTGTGGTACTTCGTACCCCACACAAATTCGAATACCACTACCTGGGTAAATAACAGTGACAAGAACTTATTATAACATCATTCATACTTAAATACTTAGTGAGAAAATACGTATTATTGAAGCTAACTCAAAAACTACCCAAGCAAAGTTAATAAAATTAATATAATTGAACTCAGTTAAAAATTTAAAAAATACCTTGCTTGCAATAACCACCACGCTTGGCAATCACATCAATTGGTGACAATTATTATTATGAATACAGTTTAACCTTTACCTGTGAATAATTCATGGCACAGACGAAAAAATTAATCCACCTGAAAATTAACCCCAAAAAATTAATCCACCTGAAAATTAACCCAAAAAATAAATCCACCTGAAATATACCCCAAAAAAATTCATCCACCTGAAAATTAACCCCAAAAAATATCCCGCTTCCATCAGTTATGAATCAATCATGTTATCGACTTCAACACACTCTACGTCATCACAAAGTGTACAGACATTGTGATGATTACACAATACACATTCACAGAGACTTAAAACCTTCAGCCATCGTCATCCACGTAAAATTCCCACATAACTCTACCTATTAGCATGATACCGCCTATCAACAATTGTGTATATGCAAATACCGAATACTCAACTATAACCAACTATAGTTGGTACCAACGCATTGTCGAATCAATAGCCATTTTGAAGCACGCTCTGTTACGGGCGGATCGACTTAATTATTGAATTAGCATTTAAATTATTTCGGGAACCGTTCATTTGTAACTAATACAAATAGCGAGCCGCATGAATAATGTTGGGTGCAAGGAGGTACGAAGGTATTGTAGTGGGTTAGATTAGATGGGTGGGTAGGAATGTATGTTGGAGTAGGTAGGAGCTGAAAAGACCGAAAAAAAGATACTGAAAATAACGTATTAGGAAAACAAACTTGGTACATACTTTATTTTGAAGATAAGTTATCATTACCTCGTCAAGAAATATACAAAATGGAATTAAGTATCACTCTCATTCTGGAACAGTCGGGAAAAAATATTCTAGGTCAAAATTAGACAACTATGCCACCATGTAGTTAATATAACTAGCCATAATTTTTGTAGAGAGCAGTGGTGGCCCAGTGGTAACGGCCCCGACTGAAAACGACTGAAAGCTGTAAGTTCGTGAGAAACAGTCACGTTAGTTATGGATTTAAAGCGCGAGAAAAAACACTGCTGGCTATTGCAGTTACTTTACATACAAACATACATAAACTCACGCCTTCTTCCAATGGGGTTATAGGCAGAAACGATTGTATGCTACCTGCTACGCTTCTCACATGCATATTCCTTTTGTTTCGTTTACGTTCATACATCTGGTCATATATGCACGCCATAGCAGTTAAATTCAATAAAATGACGCTAGGAGGAAAAATACGAAAAATAAACATGGCAGGTAAGATTTTCTTACCTACAGCAATGTAACACATCCAAATTTCCTAATTTCGTGGTCTAAGCCCGTGACGCACGAATACGTGCCGCCTTGCTGACGCGAATATTAAGTGCTATGTACTACTTTTATGTAAAAATAGGCTTAATAAGTTACTCAATTTCGTTTCCAAAAAAAGTTTTAAGTATTTTATATTCCTCTGGCCGGAGATATTAACATAGGGCGCGTGGTACTGAAGTTTAATCGACCTTAATCAACTGATTAGAAGTATTATTATATTTTAAATTTTCTTTTATGTATCAATTACTGGTAGTTCGGTACTTATGGATGTGTATATCATCGTGTGGGGAAATAATTGTCTCTTCAGCTTGGTACGTATTTGGGTATGAAACGCAAACGGAATATCTTTTACATTTTGGTAAAGTGTGTAATGATGTACGTTGTATGTATAATGTATTATTTCAATTTGGACGGCTAGGTTTATTACCTACTATGCATAAAACTTCGGTTACTCAAATCCAAGGTTAATCAATGAAAAATAACCTTACAATCGTCAACAGTCCTCTGATGGACATACGCCTCCAAAATTACACTTCAATGAGATCAGTCTTCAGAGAGGAGGAACTCGTAGCTAAGTAATAACAGCCGCACGGGTCGATCTAAAAAGTTAAGCTACACTTGCCGGGCTTAGTCCGTGGATGGGAGACCATCTTTACATACTGAGACTCTTTTGTACGTTGGAAAGCGGATGTTAAGAAGTTGGTCCCGGCTGTCATTCGTGGATCTTTGACAGTCATTACGGGTCGTCTGAATCCCGAAAGTCTGACAACCAGTCTCCGTATTACCCAGTTACTGGGTTGTGGAGGTCAGATAGGCAGTCGCTCCATGTAAAATACTGGTTTTCAGCTGCATCCAGTTAGACTGGAAGCCGTTTCCAATATAGTTGGGAAAAGGCAAGGCAGATTGAATGAGATCAGTCTTCGGCCATTCTATCATCCTTTGCTAGCTAAGTACGCTGCCAAGATAGTCACTCCACATAGCCTAAGCTCTCAGCTGACACAATAAACAGTATCTTTTCCTGCACGATAGAAAAACTTTTAATAACAATACCAATTTACGCACAAAAAAACACCACGCAAAGGTGCACCTACCAAAAAAATCCTTCAACTCCTCTACATCATCTATTCCATCGTTTTCCTGTACCTAACAGACAGCAACACGAAACAATCGTATTTCAATAACAAATAAACAGATGGGTTGTCACAGGTCGTCACGAAGCATTAAAATCGGTGTTTCGTCGGCATGAGTCATTAATTCCTATGTTTATTGGTCCATGATGCACGAACCTTAAGTAGTTGTAATGTTTATTGTGAGGATGTCCGCAGTTTTGGGTTAGGTGTTCGATCTGTGTTGTTTTTGGATTGAGTAAAGTTAACACTGTAAACTCTGTTTCAGCCGGCATATTCTGTAAAAATCTTACTGTGATCTTAGTCCGAATTTCACCAATGGAATTGAACGCGTTCTGCACATCTAAACGCGTTCAAGAGCTGTCAGTGTAGGTATAATATTCCATAAGAATTTTGACACTGACAGCTCTTGAACGCGTTTTAAAAAGGCTGATCGCGTTCAGTTTCATTGGTGAAATCAGTCCTTAGGTGTATCTATATTGCTATGGATTGAGACTTGCCAGCTCACTTCAAGCTTACTTCACCTAAGTTTTCATGATGAGATTTTTAAAGAATAGGCTGGCTGAAACAGAGTTAGCTAGCAACAAACAATAAACGTGATGTTAGTAAAATTGCCTCAAACGATCTAAAGCACCTCTTAAAGTTTATAAAGTTATTTTTTCAACACCATAAATAAAAGAGCGCGACAATCGCGTACTTACTCGCGTTAATCGCTTTTGGTTAAGACGCGGCTGGCTGGCATATTTATTAATGTGATGAGGTTATGTTAATACACACCAAATCGGTATAGTCTTACAACCTCTTAATCAATTTCTCTTGAACAGCTTTTAGTTAGCAATCACCGCCAGAATTCAAGCAAGCAAACGGAGCACATTACAAGGAGCCAAACTGCCCAATAAGGGTAACTTCAAACGGCTCTAAACACCCAATACCTCTGGTCGGGTGGCCCGCGTGTGGCATATGTTACAACTTTAAACTTGCGTTAAATTTAAACTGAGATTAACGAAACCGCTTGCCTTAATTGAAACGCTAGGAATCCTTTGTACCACACGGCTGAATTATAACGAAGAATGGAAGGGGATTACTTAAGTTTTTTAATTAGATAAGGGATAAGAGTTGAGGAATTGGAGTATGTGTGGCGTTACAAAATATTTGAACAATTGCTCTGGAACTCGACTGATGAGTTAACCCCTGGTTTAAACCACGTCAATGTTCTAGTTTTCGCGTAGGTTAGCTAATCTGTTTAATTAGGTACTTTATATTCACAAATTGTTTTCCAATAGTTTGGAATAATTATTATGATCTAGAATACAAGAATGTAGAATACGGAATAAGTACCTACAAGAGTTTTTTAGTACGTTAGTAGGTACGGACTCATGAGTGCGGTATCAATTTTCAAGATTATTCTTGATTTTTCTTAGTATTTTATAGTACATAAACTGATCTAGTATCATTGTACAACTAAAAACAGTATAAAACCAATACATTTAACTTATAAACTCAACACAAATTCAAACAAAATCATTGCTTTTATTGCCTAAAGTTTCCACCTACTCACTAACAGATGGCGCCACTAAGATATAACAAACAAAATGTCCTAAAAAATAAAATGACATCACAGCTCTGCAATCTTATTACAAGTACCTACAACAATTATTTGAGCACACGATAATATTTCCCGTGCGAAAAAAAGCTTGCAGCTATATTTTTAAATGCATTCTTGGAGGAAAGGCGCGGCCGTGTGGGTAGAATCACAATTAGGTATGAATACGATACTTAAACCACGTTAATCTGATGTTGGTGTAACAGAGATAAATGTGTTTTTGTTTTATCTTTATGTGGTAGGTGTTAAAAGCTGTTTTTTTTACGGAATAATGAGGAAAATCTGATGATTTTTAAGTAGGTATAGCTTGTCCAGTCTAAAATGACGCGCCCCACTACCACATTTACCTTCGCAGTGGGTCGCGACATTTTAGACTGAAATGACGCGCGAATTTACTTGGGGGTGTGTGTGCTCAAGCGATAGCTGTTGCTATAGCAAAAGCTATCGCTTGAGCACACACACCCCCATGGCACGAGCTATGTAAGTAAATGAGTTATCATTGAACTAGTTTCTTGTGAGTTCAGTCAGCCTGGTACCACGATTCAATTTTTGCAAAGTTCGTGCTAGCAGTATACTACACGAGAGTATAATATTATATGTCTCGCTCCCTTGCACAATAATATGCCTATCAGTCTATCCTACATAGTCCAGTAACTATATTTAAATAATGTGCTATCTATCTTAAAACACGTAATGTTGACAGATGCGCTAACGCATCATTGCGGCGTGAAAGCCTTTACGCTACAAGCACATAAGTATACAACTTTAAAAGCCCCGAATCCTCAGATGACGCAGGTGTAGGTATGAAGTCGGTCACGTGTCCATTGTTCAGATGCCGCCCGTAATGAAATAATTCGTGGGGATGCGCCTGCGCACCGATCGGACTGATAAGGAGATGCGTGTGTTGATGTGACGCCAGATGGGTTGTTTTTGATTTATTTAATTTGGAATTTAATAGGCAGATGAAGTCAGGGAAATTGTCCGTATATTGAAGAAACTTGTCATGATTTGACAGTTGTGTGAAATAGCTATACAGGTTCCTGCAGACAGTGACGCGATTCTTTTAGAACAATTTCCATGTAGTTTTCATAGAAATTCTACAATATAATAATAAAAATATTCTTCATAGAGGTTCTACAAGGGTTGCGTCGCGCAGTCGCATCCCGCCTGTCTGCGGGAGCTTTATCACGGGCAATTGACGTAGGATGGCTTAACAAATTATTCGTCCGACTGGTACCTATGCTTAATTTTTTTTCAAACACGTGATCTAGTAGATACTGAAATTGAAATACCAACAGCACAATTTTATTTTATTTTATGGAAAAAAAATTTAAGCAAAGGAGAAAATCAAATGATTCTATGAAAAAACAAGCAATCATAACGCTACATTAAATTCACCTTTTGAGACTCAGTAGAACGTAATAAAACTTTTAATAACATATATATTATATAATAACTAGCTGCGTCCCGCGGTTTCACCCGCGTAAAGTAGTTTTCGCAACACTTAGGGGTATGAAAAATAGATAGTAGCCGATTCTCAGACCTACTGAATATGCATATAAAATTTGGTAAAAATCAGTAAAGCCGTTTCGGAGGGGTAAGGTAACTAACATTGTGACACGAGAATTTTATAATAAGACATTACTATTACAATATTCAAGTATGCCTACAGCCTTTCACAAACAAGTAAAAACTGGTGGAGCCTCTCAACCACGCATATCATTTTAATGAATGAGCGTAAGCAAAAGGCAACGCCCCAGACTTAATAAAATTGTCATAAACATATGATACAAAAAAAAGAAAACAAAAAAAGTAAAACTGGCCAGTAAAAAAAACAAAAGTTAAGAAAAAGTCAACGTACAGGTAAATCAAAAAAGGTTTGCGCTCCGGTAATCTTCGTTTTCCGAATAAGTACTAACGTTGCGTCACAGAGTAACAGAGGCAAAGCTTCTTAGTAGTACTGCCGCATTTTGTAGTAGTGTGCCTACGTATAATTGTGCGAGTTTGTGTGAAATTTTCTCTCTATCCGGCTACCTACTCCGGTCGCAGATCGTCATTTATGTCAATCTGTCTGAGTTTGTCTGGAGTAGTCAGATAGGAAACGCCGAACTCATCTAGCTTATTTTTTTAATATGACGTGTAAAAGTGAATCCAATATTCTATTTACAGAATAAACAATTTCATTTCATTTCATTTCAATCAAAAGTTATGAACATTTTTTTTTAAATTATACATATAAGTAGCGTTATTGATCAATCACTTTTTAATCAATTTGTTTATTACAGTATAAATACCTACTTCCGTAGTTGTTAGGTCTCAATATCGCACGTTCGTATTTCCGAAGATAGACGATGATTCCTAAAGCGCATACTTTTTTTGGGATAACTGTACTTCATTGTTAGGAAGCTCGTGTAAAATGAGAAGTAAACTGGTAAACTCATATTTTTTTCTTGTTTACGACATGTAAGAGAACCGGCGACTACTGTATAAAGTAAAAGATCTATGACATTTTTAACATTTTCTGATTACAGCTTTGAATAACAATGTTTGATATTTTCTTTATTTTGAAGGTTATGTCCGTTGGGTTGATTAACTGCTTGGTCTCACGGAAATTCTGTTTTTATGACTTATCACTTATTTTTATTTGGTCGATTCAATAATATAAATCATTGATGTCATGTTTTACAAGATTTATTTTTTGTTGAGCTGAAAACTTTTGCGTCATATTTTCCGTTTTCCAGAATTAGATGATACAAATTGCAGATGACTGCATTTCACGCGGTTAGGTTAAGTTAGATTAGTGACAGAACTTAATTGTTGAGCAAATTGACACCATACGTCAATTTGCGCTATTATGGTCATTTCAGTCAGTTGAGTCGTGATAGCCAGTGGTAAGGCCTCGTCTCTCATGCACGAGGTTGTATGTTCAAATCTGGGCAAGTCCCAATGCAACTTTTTTAAATCATATGTACTTTCTGAGTTTATCTTAGACATTACTGACATTGGTGAAGGACAACATTCTGAGGAAGACTGGACTGAACAGTTAATATAAGTCAAAAATCGCCAACCCGTTTTGAGCAAGCGTGGTGATCAATGCCCATGCCTCCCTGTATGTGAAGAGGCCAGTATTCTCAATTCTGCAGTGGAACATCAATAGAGTGGTGTTATTTATAGCCATTTTAGACAACTGTCAAATAATGCTTGCTCAATAAATAAATAAATGACAATAATGGTAGTCAATTTAGTTAACAATTAATTACCTCGACTTTAAAATTGTACAAAAAAGAACGGATTATTCAGAAAGAATTCGGAACGAATCTCTATCCTCGGTCCTTAGTCTCTCACTAAACACGAGCCAACGTCCAATCTACAAACATTACAAGGGAATGAAACCTCAAAACGAAATTACAGAAACTCAATAATGGACTGTACAAGCAATAATCTTTGAAATCACAAATCAAGTTGTAAGCCGAACGCTTTCACGAGCACCGTAGGCGGTTCACTAGTCGCTTCCAGCCATACCTGATGACATACGGACCCGTCGAACGGACAGCCTACAGCTAACTCGTCACGAATGCCTAGAGCCTCTACTGGAGATAGCTGTTATAGAATATAGTTCGTTTAGTCGTGATAAGAAGCGTAGGTAATGTGCTCGTTTGCTGGCGGTTTGCGAAGGATGTGTGTCAGATTTAGGACTGGCAACATAATTATGGAAAAAAAAATGCTTAAAAGTCAAGTCTTCTGTGATTATCAAAGTTTTTGATGAATTCAATCTTTATCTACATTATCCTTTATTTTGTGAGGTGATAACAAAAATAACCAAACTTTCGTTTATAATACGCGCTCGTCTAGATTTATAGTTATACTCAGTTATACTCATAATGTTATATTCGGTTTTGTCTCCAGAATCCAGCCTCCAAATCCCTTGGTAAAATAAATAACAATCAAATATGATACTTTTACAACATCATAAATTTTCTCCTATTAGCGGAGTACTTAACAAATCAACAAGTTTATAGTCTCTCCGTTCAGTTTATTATTTTATGAATCAATGGGTCCTACACAGATTGATTGGATGTGGATTTCTGAAGAAAGGAAGAAAATAAATTTGTTTAACCTAGGTTAACAAGGCACACAATAAATACACCTTGCCATCATGGACCATCTTCACAGTTGACACCGTGATTCCAACTTTACCCAAATCTTTTCGTTGGCCAACTAACCTGACCGTGTGTACTCGATATTACGAACAGCTTCGAACTGTCAAAATAGCTAAAATATACGCCGTTTTATTAACACCGGACACAACAATTGCTGGGCAAAGTGTGGGATTCCTTACTCCTCTAGTTTATTGGACGGGAGATGGTGCGTGGGCTTGACGTAGACTCTCGGTGGTCCTATATTTCCATACTAATTATTATCGGGTTCCCAACAGAAGTTGGTTGTTTTTGGGTTCTGTCGCATATAGTGTAAGTTCGTGTAGCTGCAGTCATATTAATGTGCGATATCTTTGGTCTCCAGTTTATAGAATGATACGATATTCTTGAAAATTTATTTTGCCAGATAGAGAATTGAAATTGACTTTTAAAGTTTGTGATTAAAATGTCTCTCATCCTAAAGCATTTTCAATATCAGTTACAAAGACAACATGTTTGATTGAATAAGTAATATATTTCTTGGTAAAAATAAACAGAACATAGCTTATATAAAACAACGTAAACAAATAAAATATTAAAATTAAATAAGGTTACAAAAAAAATATGCATAGAAAAGCTGTTTTTCAGTAGCAAATTCTTACCCACAAAATTCATCTTCCATTTCGGATCCTGCGGACAATAAACTAAGCAGTTCGCTTTCTTGGGCCTCCCGTAATAAACCCAGTAATTCTTTAGTTGGTGTTTTGACTTCTAAATTACTTTTTGGAGTAAGACCCAGCGTGGTGTAGGCCCTACGTACTTGTCCAGCAGAGAGCCAACCTCGGTCACCCGGGTCGAAACTTTTCACAATTGCTTCAATGTGCCTTAACAATAATAGTAGATTGTTATACAAGGAGCTAAAATGACCCATTATAACGAGGTAGTTTTACTCCCGAGCTTTAGCGAGGGAGTAAACAGAAACCGAGGTATAATGGGTTTTTAGCGCCGTGTGTTACACTCTACTTTTCACTACGATTGCGAGAAAATAAAATAGTAAATAGAATAATAATTATTTATTAAAAATTATTTCTTTTCCTTTCTCATCCATCTGCAAATTAGGGTCTCCATTCTCACTAGATGATGACATTTTTCACTGATGTAAATCATATTACGGTCACCAATGCAATTTATTGGAGAAAAATTAGAAATATATTTTACCTATCTTACCTATCTTCGCTCTGGTACGCTACAATGACGGATTTTTTGAGCAAGAGAAGTGAAAAATAGTTTTTCATTATTATGGTGGTCTCCTTTTCATGGGAGTTTCCTTGAAGGAAGGTTGGAATATGGGACTAAACACTTAAGGAAATTTAAACCTTCAATATGTTGAGAACCGGGAAGATTTAATATTATATATTTTTCAACTTTACTTTTACGCTGCTGGGGGACTCGTAGCTAAGTAATAACAGCTGCATGGGTCGATCGATCAGGTTAAGCTACGCTTGCCGCGGTCAGTTCGTGGATGGGTGACCATCTTAACATACCGAGATCCCTCCGTGCCTCGGAAAGCACGTTAAGCTGTTGGTCCCGACTGTGGTTCTTTGATTTTTGACAGTCGTTACGGGTCGTCAGAAGCCCGAAAGTCTGACAACCAGTCTTCCGAGGGGTATCGTGTTACCCAGTAACTCGGTTGTAGAGGTCAGATAAGCAGCCGCTCCATGTAAAATACTGGTCAGTTCAGTTGCAACCGGTTAGACTGGAAGCCGACCCCAACATAGTTGGGGAAAGGCTAGGCAGATTGATTTTTTCTTAAGCGCTCCTGGGCAATGATCTCCCCATAGCGTTCCACACTTCTTTATGATGTTCCTATTACTGGCCATTCTGTTACCTATGGCCACATTTGCCAAAAAAACACACGAAGAGCGTGCGCGGGTCGGGCGCGGAGCGGGTCGGGAGCAGGAGCCGCGCACGCTTTTCATGTGTTTTGAGCTTAAAAGACAAAACAAACATAGTTACCTTTCTTCGAACAATACTGGGGCTTTACCAATACCAGAACGGAATATCATACAGTCATCCAAAAGTTCAATTAGATACGATTGTACATTTACTGGTTTACTGCACATTATTTTGGCAAAAATATATCTGAAAAAGAAAGAAAAAACCTTAAAAAAACGTTTAAAAGTGATGACGCATCTAATCAGGAAAGGTAAAATGGAAATGGTACTAATTATTAAAAGTATTTTATTTCACTTTGGGGAAATATGCTTTATGCATTGCTCAGAATATTCCTTTGGCATAGATCAAAGCCCTAGTATTGGTTTATCAGAGTCGAAACAACGAAGTAAAATAGCAGAAAATCATAACATAAATAAGTATTTTACTGCCTCGTAGGCCTTGGTGGTCGCTAGCGCTACTCCTCAGCATGAAGTCTTGGGTTCGATTCCTAGGTCGGGCAAAGTGTTATTGAGCTTTTCCATCTGGAACTTCTCAGTAGCAGCCCGCAGTCTGGATTGGTGCCCGATGGTGGCAATAGGCTTACCCCCTATTACATCGGACTTAAACGTAACTGACGAAATGAGAATGCACTCCACCTACCCCTTCGGGATAACAATGCGTGATGTTATGTTATAACATCCAAATGTCAAATGTCCATGTTCAATTCCATTTATTTTTATTCCTATTTATAAATAGGAAAAGAAAACGAAAAAAAATCTCCACAAATTGAAGTTTTCTTGGTGAAAGATGACGTGACTAGAAAAGGGGAGAGAACTAAGGAAACATTCTGTGCCGACCCCAATAAAAGGATATGAGACACATACCAGGCAAACATGGCACACAAGGGAGGAGGCCTATGCGCAGTGCGCTGTGGGTCCCCCATAGCACAGCATTATGCTGAGTGGAAGCCTTCTTATCACAGTCATGACGTGCACTATTTCTGTTTTCTATTTTTTTTTTTACTTATGTCTTTTTGTATGCACGTGTTTCTGTGATGAATAAACCTATTTTTCTTTCTTTCTTTTCTTTCAGTGATGGATGTACTGATGATGATGGTGAAGGGCAAGAGGATGGAGAACACTACTATTTTACAAATAAATACTACATTTACCTACCTTATGAGGTCAGGAATCCGACGGTTGCGCAAGTAAGTTTCTGTTCTGAGAGCGATTGATAATATTTTGCTTTTTCTCTTAGATACAGGTATATCTTCTAAAGAGTCACTGACGCCGCTTAGTAGGCATGCACATACTGATATAAGTTCAGGGTCGAGAACTGTTGGGACTGTCGAGGGAGAACCGTTTTGCTGTGGAGGGTCTAGAACGGTTTCTGGATCCACGAAATAGGTTAGATGTTCCAAAGTTATAGGGATACTGGATTCGTGTTCCATTATGGTAGGAATGAATAATACAAATGTAAAAATGCTGTATACAAGTCACATTTAAAAAGGTATAAAAAAGGCCCGTTTCCCGGTAGTGCTACAAAATTAGGTTTTGACACTTCAATTTTTTTTCTTTTTCGTTATTTATGAGTCTATGGTTTTTGTAAAAAGTTTTATTTCCTTTCCGTTTCTACACACATCAAAAGTGTCTAGGGATCAACATATATTTTTGCAATAACTTTTCTCCTGATTGATATTAATTAAAATTTTCTTTAAGGATTCATCAAATAAAGTGTTTTCGTTTGTCACAGTAACGATAAACCAAGTCACCTTTGCATTAATAAAGAAATTTGCCATTTTCCTAATAAAGGGATTTTTGACATTTGAACCACTAACATTAAAGTTCGAAAAAAAGACTGAAATAACAGTTTTCTTTAAAATTTTATTGGGTAACTTAAACAATTAATAATCCGTGTTTCTACCGCGAACACTAACAACACAAGAACATCGGTTTGGCATACTCAAAATGAGTTCATGCAAATCACGCTGTGGAATGGCCGCCCATGTTCGTTGCAACAACAAAAAAAGGTCTTCTTGCGACTGGATACCCTCCATATTCGGCAGAGCTCTTCTCTGTAGCATATCCCATGCATGCTCAATCGGGTTAAAGTCTGGCGACTGAGCAGGCCAGGGCAGGACATTGATGTTAGCTGCGGCGAGAGTCTGTCTTACAACTCTTGCGGTGTGCGGTCGTGCATTATCATGCATTAACTGAAATAAGGGACCGATTTGCACTTGTAGAGGAACGATGACGTCTGATACAATCGTCTCAGCATAAATTTGAGCGTTGAGGTTGCCTCTAATCCAAATCAACTCAGTTCTTCCGCCGATCCAAATACCCGCCCATACCATGATGGTTCCACCACTATAAGGATGGACTTCCTGGCAGGATTTTAATCGCTGTTGGCGTCCAGGGGTTCTCCAGTGTCGTATACGTCTTGTATCCGGTCTCATACCAAAACGAGACTCATCAGAAAAGCACACGAAACGCCATTGTTCTTCTGCCCAATTTCTGTGTTCAAGAGCCCATTGATATCGAATCCTACGATTGTGCATTGCTATAGGTGGTACCCGTAGCGGTCTTCGGGAATGAAGGTTCACTTCATGCAAGCGGTTTCTGACTGTTTGGTCGCTAATTAAGTTCCCTGAAGAGTGATGAAGCCTCACGGCTAACATCATGGCGGTTATTGTTGGAGCTCTTCGAGCTAAGATTTGAATGTATCGGTCTTGTCTCCGTGTGGTGCAGCGATACCGTCCTCCATGGCGCTCAGCCACGGTACCAGTGCTTCGGTAACGTGTCCAAAGTCGACTGATAACACTCTGACTTGTATTCAGAGCTAAAGCCACAGTACGTTGCCGGGAACCAGCTTCTATCATTCCCACGGCTCTGAGCATTTCTTCCCTGCTTAAATGACGTCGCTGCTCCATAATAACGTTGGTTTTAATCAGTAGTAGGGAAACAGTAGCACTAATAATGTCTTCAATGCGTTGTATGTTTTTATAGGGAAAATATTGACAGCTGATTTTCATCTTTTACTCGAATTTGATTCACAGTTCCTGATTCAAATTATGAAATGCACCAAAAAGGATCCATATAAATTTATAAAATCATAAATTTATTACAAAGCCACATCTCAATCTCAAGAAATCCGCATAAAAATGCTTGATCCCTAGACACTTTTGATGTGTGTATTTTGACTTGACTACACAAATGAATGAGAGTTTTACTTCATCATGGCACTTGGCACACATTTTATATTAAATTGTTTCTTTCGTAAAAGCGTTTATACAGAAAGCGGGCAACGTCGCAAATAGCTGTCAAATAATTTCGCTGTTTTGTTTAATTTGGCGATATTACTGTATGGAAATAAGAAACATAGACAACTCGTGAACTTATTAATATCGTAGCACCCAATATTTAGTTTTAGATGTAAAAAAAGTATTTGCAGACTTTTCAAATGTTTTTTACGCCTCTAACTCAGTGCAATATCTACACATACAATAGTACAACATCAAATTCAGTGTTATAATTGCAATTCATTATTAATATTCTAGGTCACTAGTTAGCCATATTTCTTATTTCCATTCAGGAATATTGCCAAATTAATCAAATGAGGTAAATATTTGACAGCTATTTGCGACGTTGCCAACTTTTTGGATGAACGCTCTTAAAAGAAAGAAAAGAAGAAGAAAGAAAGAAAAATAATTTATTCTGCACAAACTAAACGCACATTACAAAAAAATATAACATCGCCGTCCCCATCGAATAAAACGGTAATGTGCTATTACGATAGTTTTAACTTTATTGCATATTCGATACTAAGAGGTCCGATTACACTTTGTCAATTTTTTTCAGACATTTCCTATGGTTATTTCAGAAGTTACGAGATTTTCATGTGTATTGCAATGAACTTTACAATATTATTTGTATGTATACTTATTAGACTTTTTGCAACGAATAAAATTGTTATAGACTATTACAATAATTTTGATACGTTACATTTCCAGTAAGATGCTATTACCATTATATTCGCGGGAAAATATTCAACATAATTTGCGTAAAGCTTATTACAATTTTATTCTGATAACTGACAATTTTATTTTAAAATCGTTAAGGTTTTTTACGATACATTTCATTACAAATCGAAGAAGGTAATATTGATTAGTCGACTGCCTCCGATGCAAGAATACATCACCCTCTAACCAGTATGTTAGTAATACTCTACCGCCTCTATTAATTTTTATCTTCTGCATGCATTGGACCTCAATGCATGCTGCGTGGGAATACTGTTTAGAGGAATACTATACTTAAGTTCACGAAACGGTAGAATTATTATAATATGGAACGCAGTTAGTCAGGGGTTTTCTATGGGAAGTTAAAATTATATTTTATAAAATGTAATGATACAGTTCTGACAATGAAAATTTATTAAACTTATAAAGTCTATCAAGTTTCCGTTTCTCAATTCCCCAACGATCAATTTTTTTTAAATATTGGGCAGACATCAACAATAGGTTTTATGTAAACGTGGCTGTTACAGATTACCTTCAAGTATTTTAACTTGAATATTTACACTAAGTAAACTGTGAAGGATTATTTTTGAAACATTTTAATGGATAGCCATGGCAATCAGAGAAGATAACTCTAGCGATTTTCATTAATAGTGATAGTTTACCTGATGTACCTTAAGCTCCATTTTGTGTGGATTTCATGTTTCAGGCCTAGTTATTTTTTCACAGTGCCTACCTAAGCCAGAAAAGGTAACAAAATTCGATGCAATGTCATTGGTAATGTTTAAACTGATGGTGAACCCCAGACCTATTACCTACTAAAGAATAAAGTGCCACCACGCTTTCATTATATATCTCAAATAGAATATTTTAAGTTAACATTTTATTAGCAACAAAGTGAAGTGCTAAAACGAAGTCTGAATATTCCATAGAACTGGAATTCAAAGAGTAATAATAAAGAACCCCACCACCGTATCTCTACATTGACGTCGTGGTGGAACTTGCGCGCTCCTGAACTCTAGGCCTGTGGCGGTAGAGTTTTCCTACTTTACCGAGACAGATCTAGGGTGAGGAGCCAGACCAAGAGAGATACATAAACTCGCAGGGTTGCATGTGGGGAGATGTTGGGCAACAGCGACCCCATGTAACCTACCTTCCGCGAGAAGGGTTGTTCCTCACATATGGCTTGCCTTTATTGGCCAGCTGGAGTGAACACTGCCGAGGAACACAGCTCACACCTCTTTCTTTCCTTTATTGGTCGGTTTGAGTGGAGATTCGCAAGAGCAAACGTGCTCGCAGGAAGGAAATATTCCAGTAAGATGCTGGTAGAGATCTTGACCATCTTCCGGGTTAAAGGATTGTCCTGATAGCCGTGGAATACCTCTCCTCTCCTCAAATACCTCCGGATAAGTTGCCCCCTTGTCGCTACGTTACTATGTGTTAGCGACAGTTTCTGGGGGCCAATTATTGAGTGTGCAAGTTACCCCATGCCATTTTATCCGTTTTATATTATATAACATTGGTCAGTCAGGGGACAAAATTCCAGTTCCATTGCTCAAAGTTATCAATCCACTTTAGCCACCCAAACTCATAGCCCAATATGTTTTGTTCTGCAACTCTCCTGCACCTTGTCCTTGCCCGTGCACTTGCATAGTGCATACAGGGATAATGCAAAAGTGACGAAGCATGAAATGAAGCAGCCTGACTTTTCCGACCTAAAAAGCCTTACTTATTTCTGAAAAACACTGGCTAAAAGACACTCAAGGAAACCAAATAAAATTCCCATTTAAAACAAGCTTATGATCAGCAAATATCTATAAGTAAAGTGCTACATGCAGATTTATTAAGTTTGTGTACTCCCACAGCACTACCATTCGATTTATGACTCCCTCACAAGCTACGAGGCTAACCTGAGCAAACATTCAGACTCTAAACTCTCTGACCGTGTAGACGACGAGGTTTAGAGCTACCCAGAGTAAATGCATCTTAAAAAATAAGAATTAAGTACACACACAATAGGAGCAGTGGTGGCCCAGTGGTAACGGCCCCGACTTACGAGTTGTAGGTCGTGGGTTCGAACCCCAGCAGGCGCTTTACTTTGTGTAAATAATTTCATCACCACTGCTCTCAAAACGGTGAAGGAAAACATCGTGAGGAAACCGGCATGTCTTAGAACCAAAAATTCGAAGACATGTGACATCTACCAACCCGCACTGGGCCCGCGTGGTGGATTACAGCCCACTCCCTCTCACAGAGAGGAGGCCTGTGTCCCAGCAGTGGGAACATTAATAGGCTGATGATGATGATGATGACACACACAATTAAAACAGTTCCTAATTTGTTGATTTTGATAAAAAAATATTAATAATTATGAATAAATAAATAATTATTACACAGATTTCATTTATTTCTTGAAAAAATACCGTGCACAGGTACAAAATATTGATTCAGTATTCGATACTTACCTCTAGTTAGTATATTACATTTTCCATGGAATACACACGTAAGTTGTTATTACAGTAATCTGTAATTGACTGTTTGTCAGCGAATAAAATGGTAATAGTACATTACGATATGAGATCCTATCACAATTTATCAACCAATAACATAGCAATGCATTATTACGCAAACGTATAACACGAGATTTTACGCGAATAATATCGTAATGTTGCTTTACCGTTTAAGTTTGTGCCTTTAATTCATGGTAATTTTAATTTCGTTAATAACTATATTTCTAAAAACGTTATATTTTTTAATATAGTATACAGTTGTTTTGTAAAAAATCACCTTTCTTTTGGTATTTGAACAATCCCGATAAGTGTATTAGTTATTAAGATATTCACGAAAAACAGTTTTTTATTTTTCCTGTAAAATTTAGTTTTTACGATTACCGTTTTATTCGCCGGGGACGGCGACATTTAGAACGAGGAAAGAAAGAGAAAGCATTGCTAAATGATGACATTGACAGGAACTGTTATTCACATTTATAGTTTTTAAAACTTGACACAACGTAATGGGAACATCAAACTAATAAAAAGATTTTAATTTAACTATTAATAGTCAAGGATCATTCGTCTAAGTAAATTTGAACTTTATTGTCAAACAGTTAAACATAATTTTCAATTCAACACTCTCGTATCATTCGTTTAAGTAAATTTGAACTTTGTTGTCAAGCAGTTAAACATAATTTTCAATACAAAACACTCTTTTCTTAGGTAGTATTTTCGTTACGAAATTTCTGGATTAGGTCTCCACGCTCAAGGCCCGCGATAGAAGCTATGCAATAGCTTAAAAAAAGAAAAGAAAGAGGAAAGAGGTGAAGGGGTGAGGTGGTTTTAGAAAGAGGTGTTTTGATATCATAATAAACAAAATGGGTGGGTAATGCCAAAAATGGGTCTTTACCAGAAGTAATCATCGTATTAACAATGGTTCAGTAGATTGAATATCCTCAGGATTCTCTCTATCTTTAATTCAAAAGAAAAAGTATACCATAGACCAAATACCAATAAGAAATAATAACTTTAAACTACTTACCAATAAAAATATATCAATCAATTGTTGCCTTCATAGATAGCTTTAATTATTCCAATTATTGTCGGGTACCGATACCAATTATTATCGGCTGATACCAATAATTGTCGGTGACAACGGGCAGGCATCCTTGGCTAGTCATTAGGCCTGCCAATAGATTATTGATTGGTGCTGATTGTTCGTTCCTATGTGCGTATGTAGTTGGGGTCGTTTGCATGAATCTCTGCTGGTTTTAATGGACAATCTGGACTAATTGTACAGAGTAATGTTCGGGTTTTTGTTTGCTATCGTTTTTGTGTTCACTTTTTTTTGTTTTGCGGAATATAATTATACACGGTGATTTTTTACTGTTAACCTTTCTGGGCGTGAAAGTACTCGTGAATATGAGCAACTTACGCTATGAGACCAACTCTTAAATATCGAAAAAATGTCAGCTGTTCCATACAAAAATACAGTATATACCCGATGAAAATTTATGAAATAGATGTATGTTTTCTGAAAAGTTAACAGTGAAATAAAAATCATCATGAGTGTAATCCTAACTAATATTATAAACGCGAGAGTGAATTTGTTACTTTGTTTGTTTTTACGCTTTCACGCTAAAACGACTGAACGGATTTGGATGAAATTTGTCACACGGGTAGACCATGACCTAGAATAGGACATAGAATACTTTTTACTACCGGGATGGTGGTACGTTCCCGTGGGTTAATTACCGACATGCAAATGGGCGAAGCCTCTGGCAAAAGATAGGGAATTATATTTATAATTGCTTAGCAACCAAGTCCTTTGTTCGTACCTACGCAAAAGTAAGTAATCTCGTCTTCATTCATAATAATTAACTAAATAGACGTTAAGGTGATAACCAGATTATCACAATGCAAGAAGATGCTTAAAATTTTCCTTGGTTCTCTGAACATTCGTTGCATTGATAAATTATATTATTATTATATATTGATAAATTTAAACAGGTACGAAATAGTCGGCTCAAAGTGGGCCGACTATTTCTAATCATTTAGTAGTATATAACACCCGCACAGGCCGATTGATCAGGTTAAGCTACGCTTGCCGCGGTTAGTCCATGGATGATCCTTTACATACCAAGACCCCTCCGTGCCTCGGAAAGCACGATAAGCTGTTGGTCCCGGTCATGCGTGGATCTTTGACAGTCGTTACGGGTGGTCAGAAGCCCGAAAGTCTGACAACCAGTTTTGCCAAGGGGTATCGTATTACCCAGTAACTGGGTGGTGGAGATTAGATAGGCAGTCGCTCCATGTAGAATACTAGTATTCAGCTGCATCCGGTTAGACTGGAAGCCGACCCTAACAAAGTTGGGAAAAGGCTAGGCAGATGATGATAGAAATAACCAAATACGAGTATAACATAACATAACATCACTCCAGCAATGTTATCAACATAACATCACGGGCATAAACAAATATTGGTAAAGTTAATCCAAATCATTCGTTTTGTTCACATTGTTTAGTGCCAATTACCGTTACCAGACATGGCCGCCTGTTTTTAAATGCGACCTTATTCCAGTCCGAGAATTATTATAATAAACTCTACTTGGGCGACACCTATCAACTTAACTAGTACTTATTACCAAATACGGCAACAGTTTCCCATTAATATTCTTAATTTACGCATCCATATTTAAAAGTGCGACAGAGCTCAGAAACAGACGCATTTTAATGGCGTCATGTGTAAATTAAAAATACACCTTTATATTCAACACAAAAACACTTCAATAAAATGTGGGACAATGTCTTCTAAAGTCAATAAATGGCACCGAATTAATTATCTTGTACGTGCTAAAATCCAAAATGGCGGCCTGTGAAAGTTTGACGTTTGACTACTCTGTGCAATTAGTGTTCGTTTACAAATTGTCTGTTCGGTCGTCATGGCAAGTGCTTCAAATTGTGGATAATTGATCGCCAATGAGTCCACTAACTCACATGACTGTGGCAAATAATGAGCAATGTCATCTGTGACAATTGACCACCTCTGTTTCATGTATGATCTGTACCAAAAGTATGTGATTAAAATGTAAACAAATCAGAAAATGAACCTACATACAAATTGGTATTTGATTATTTGAATACTTAAACCTGAAATTTCTTAAATATTGGTTTCCATTAATTTTAGGCAGTGTATAGAGTGCCACCATTGGCACTCTATCCCTATCGGATAAAGTGCCACTACAGGCACCCTAGTAACACCGCCTCGGCTCGGCTCAAGTGCCGCAAGCATTGGATTGTCATTGTCACTGTCACTAAGTCACGTCACTTGGTATTTTGTTTGATTGTCGAGGTTAGATCGCTGTAAAACACCACATTCCCAAAACATTACATTCTCTTGTGCCTAAACGGACCCTGGCACTTCGTCGGCCGCTGCCGCGGCACCGCTCGCTACGCTCGCTCAGCTCGTGCGTTGTGTGGTCACAGTTCTAACCTAACCTAACCTAAATAACAAGTGACAGTGACAATGCAACGCTCACGGCACCCTAGTCGGGCCGAGGCAGTGACACTAGAGTGCCACAAGAAACTCGCGGCACTCTATACACTTCGTTAATTTTATAACATATATTTTTTATACAATTTAATAGTGTTATTCAAACAATATAAGTTGTGAGATATAAAGTTTAAAACTTCTAAATACAGATTAATGTATTACTACTGTAGCAGTGATAGCCAAGTGGTGTGACCGTCAGACTGCCAAGTCATAGGACTCGAGTACGCGGCGGACCCGAGGCACGCACCTCTGACTTTTCGGATCCATGTGCGTATTGTATCTACTACTTGTTCAAATATATTACCACTTGTTCAAAAACGGTAAAGGAAAACATCGTGAGGAAACCATGCCTGAGAGATATTTCTCAACGGTACGTGAAACCAACTCAATGGACGGCTTTAAAACTCTGACATCAGAACCACACGAAAGAATTTCACCTGCCAACGTATTCTGCTCACTTCACCTAAGTTTTTAGGGTGTGATTTTTACAGAATATACCTACTGAACAGGGTTTGTTTACACCTTTATCAGATACTTTTTGAACAGAGTATTATTCACTTATCTTGTGTTATGACGTGTTAATGAATGTGGATGAAAAAGGAAATTGATGTCAAAACTAGTTAATAGGAGGTTGGTCAATGGTAGTGTGAAACACAATAGAATAACATAGACACAATATACCTACTGAACAGGGTTTGTTTACACCTTCATCAGATACTTTTTGAACAGAGTATTATTCACTTATCTTGTGTTATGACGTGTTAATGAATGTGGATGAAAAAGGAAATTGATGTCAAAACTAGTTAATAGGAGGTTGGTCACTGGTAGTGTGAAACACAACAGAATAACATAGACACAACACGAAATAACTGTAATGATTATTTTGACATTTGGAAACCATTATAGTGACCGATTTATTCGTGCCTAATTTTCATGTGCAGAAAAAATTCCAACAGTTTTTTGTCGATTAGAATATAGATACCTAAATAAAATCTGCTTAGAATCAGGGGGTCCTAGGATTATAATACCAACCTATTACTGTTCACTGCAGGGCAAAGTCACGGCAGTGTCTTCTCATACAGGTGGGTAATAAAAGTCCAGGTTTCCTCACGATGTTTTCCTTCACCGATGTTAGTGATGCCCAAGAAAGTAGTCCTGGGATTGGGCAGCGATATTCGGTTTAATTTTTAGAATCTCCAAGGTGGTGAGCTAGCTAATTAAATGGGACTTAACTGGCTAAATAGTATCCCCAATTAAAGTATCTTTGAATATTTCCTTCGAAGAATATAGCGCTGGTTTTAATGTTTACGTTTTGGCTTCTTCTTTCTCCGGTTTTGCCAACATACAGAGTGAAAACTATCCCATTGGAATGTGCTACCGGGATAAAAGGTATTCTATGCCCTAACTACTCAGGCCGTAGTCTACCTGTGTGCCAAATTTCATCGAAATCCTTTGAGGCGTTAAGGCGTGGAAAGGTAGCACGCAGACAGACAAAAATTCAAGGCAATTATTTATTTTTTTCCCCCAACTACCTCCTACTTATCCACATAACAGAACATCTTTTTCTTGCACTGTTATTTAGCTGCATAACTTCACACATTCCAGGTGACTGACAATTATTCAAAATGATGACCCGCAGTGCTACAATCAAAGAGTTGGAAGCAAAACTGAGAGCTACTTTAAAGGATCTCGAAGCTTCTCAAGCGGAATGCAAACAATTGCTCCAGGAAAGGGAAGATAGTGAAGTGGAAGTGGAGAACATTATCGCCAAAAACACCTTCCTTAAAAATGAACTGGCTGAGCTACACACAGAACACATAAACTTAGCCGACCAGTACAGTCGTCTACAACATCAAGTGTCAACATTTCAAGAGTGCAGTGACACCCATGAACTGGCTTTGAATCATATTTCAGAACTTAAACAGAAATTATGTGAAGCCCATAAGGCCCTATCTCTTTCACAGTCTGTCAAGGTCAGTGAACAGGTTGCTAACACCAATAACCTATTTTATGATCTGGTAGGCAGTAAGTCAAGATCAGTGTGTGAGCCAGCTATAACGATAGATTTGACTGGTGACGATACCATACCATTGTGTCCCATTGTTATGAGTCATAATAAATTAAAGAAATATATTAAATTTAATAAAATAATTAAACGGTCACAGAGAGCTATTAAAAAACAAAATCTTTTAAAATTAAATCTCTCCCTAAGAAAGGAACGTGTTATCCTTTCAAAAAGTTTAAATAGTTGTACTGTTGAGTTAGATGAATGTAGGGAAAAGTATGATATTGATACTAAGCTCCTTTATAATGATATACTACACAAGGAGCACTTGCTGAAGGATATTTTTGAGAAATATGAGTCATCACAACAACAACTTAGTGAGCGCTTGTTGGAGGCTGGGGAACTACTGGATTTGGTGAAGTGCAATGCTGAGAGGTATGAGTCTCTGACTAATAACCTCTCATGTAGCTGTGCCAACCAACCACCACCTCCTCAGCCTCAGCCTGACTTGCCTCCACCGGTGTTGGCTATTCCAGCAGAGACCTGTGTTAATACACAGAATATTAACAAATCCATAATTTTCTGCGACGAATTAGGTTCAGGCTTTGGAAAAATGCTACTTAATTACATTAGCCATAGTTTTACCAATCATAGTTATCATAACATAACTTTCAAACAAATGATTAAAAGAATTGCAAACACAAACCTAGACAATTATTCTACAATGGTTTTGCTATTAGGTAATAGTACTGGTATTACCAGAAAGGACATAGTGGATGGTGTGGACACCTTATTAAAGTTAAATATAGGTAAGCTTATGTTGTGTGCTTTACCTTACTCTGATACTCTATCAGATTTTGACAATAATTATATTTATAAATTGAATAGTACTATTCACAAGCTGACATGTTGTCATAGTGACAAATTAATGTATTTTGACACTAATAAGTTTATTAGTGGTTTTAAGTTAACTCGGAGAACTTTATCTCTGTCTTATGAATGTAGACGTATGATTGCTATGTTGATAGCATATAATATTAATGAGGTTATAGCTAATATAACAAATTGTAGTATTAGTGACGAGTCTGTGTTGTCTAGTTATACTAACAACATAGTAATTAATTATGAATTATCATGTTGTACGAAGGAGGATCCACCTATAACACCAACATCTTTGGAGGCCACTACCAGTCAGATAGGGTATTCTCTTCCTGCTGGAACCCACATGGGCATTCTAGACTCTTCAGTTGTAGTTGTGGATGTCACTCCGGATACCTTTTTAAACTAGGTAGTAAGACAACAGAAGTTACCCCTTCAAACAACCAATTATTAATACTGAATAGTAAAAAGGTAGCTTCTGGCAATATTACACATAATAATAATAATAAAAAACCAAAGGGAGTGCAACATACTATAAAATTATTCCATCAGAATATCCAAGGTTGCTCCTCTAAATTACTGGAAATAGAATTGTTTTTAGAAAATACCAAGTTTGATGTCATTTGTTTAACAGAACATTGGTTAAAAGACCATCAAGTAATATCAATTAATTATGAAAATTATTGTGTAGTTAGCCATTTCAGCCGAAAACGTATGATACATGGCGGGTCATTAATATTAGTAAAAAATTCTATTCATTGTAAAGAACGAAAAGACATCATCGGACTGTCTGTTGAACACACCATTGAATTGTCCTGTGTTGAGCTTGATAAGCATGTTATAGTATGCGTATACAGACCTCCCAGTTACCAGAATCTATCTATGTTTGATTCTATAATGGAAGATGTGCTAAAGAAACTCAGTGCTAGTAATAAATCAATAATCATATGTGGTGATTTTAATATTAATTTATTAGAAAATAACTCGAACACTATCAGATTATTAAGTCTTTTTAGGTCATTTGATTTGTCAAATGTTTTTATTGAACCTACTCGAGTGACAGCTTCTTCTGCCACTTGTATAGATAATATTTTTTGTAATTGTGATTATTTACATAAACAAATTGTAAATAAGTTGCCATCTGATCACAGTGGACAAACAATAACATTTTGCTCCTACATGCCTTTACAAAAAATTCAAATAAAGTTTAGGCCAATTACATGTAAAAATTTAGAGAAATTAAATAATTCTTTGGCAAGTAAATTATGTGTTCAGAGTTTTAACAACAACTGTATATGTGACCCTAATGAGTTCTACGCCGAGTTCTTTTCACTATTAAACAAACAATTTATTGACACTTTTCCAATAAACACTAAAACTATTTACACAAAGTTTTTATTTAGTGATTGGGCGACTCCAGGTATTCGTAAAAGCAGGGAAAAACTTTTTGAACTTTATGGCTTAAAGCAACATATGAATAATACAAGCTTTCATCAGTATGTTGCAAAATATTCTAAAACTTTTAAAATGGTGTGCAAATTAGCTAAAGCTCTTTACATTAGTAATAAAATAAAATCAGCTGATGATAAAATAAAAACTACCTGGCAAATAATAAATAATGAAACAGGTAGGAAAAAACAGCGTAATACTAAATTTAACTTAGAGACTGCACATGGCCCCATAAACTCGGATGTAGAAATAGCTCAAGAATTTGAAAACTTTTTTGCTAATATTCCCCTTAAAACGACTGAAGCTTTAAATTCCTCACCCGCGCTTTCTGCTGCCTTACTTAGAAAGAATGTAAAGTCGTGCCCTTTAGAGTTTAAGTTTCAGCATACAAACCCCCAGGCTGTTACGAAAGCTTTTAAAGATCTTAAAATTAAACCAACAGAAGATCTATGGGGAATGTCTGTAAAAGTCTGTAGATCTATCATCGAGACCATTGCGCCCTATTTAGCTTTCATATTTAATACTAGTGTAGACCAAGGAGTCTTTCCGGATCTCATGAAACACAGTAAAGTAGTCCCATTATTTAAATCCGGTGATAGTAAAGAACCCAACAATTATAGGCCTGTGTCAATACTGCCTGTTCTCAGTAAGGTGTTTGAAAAGTTGATGCTCAATCAAATGTTACGTCACTTTAATAAAAATTCCATCTTTCACGAACACCAATACGGTTTCACCAAAGGGCGTTGCACCACTGACGCCGGTGTCACCCTAATAAAGAACATTTTTAACGCTTGGGAAGAAGCACAAGATGCCATTGGAATCTTTTGCGACCTCTCGAAGGCGTTCGATTGCGTAGACCATGAAACACTTCTGCTGAAACTGGAGCATTATGGGATTAGGAACACAGCCCTTGATTTACTAAAATCTTACCTGAAAGATAGAAAGGTTAAAGTTCAAGTAAACGGCATAAACTCATTAGGGTCTGAAATGGCAATGGGCGTTCCTCAAGGTTCGATATTGGGTCCATTCCTCTTTTTAGTTTATATTAATGATTTACCCCAATTACTTCAAAATCAACCGAAGATGGTGTTATTTGCAGATGACACATCATTGATCTTTAAAATCAACCGACGATCGCAAAATCTTGACGACGTGAATAGCTCTATTCTTCAGGTCCAAGATTGGTTTACGGTAAATAATTTGGTACTGAATAAAAATAAAACCAAATGCATTAGATTTAAATTACCTAATGTTAGAAGTAGCGAATGTGACATAATATTGAATGGAGAAAAACTGGAATTTATTAATCAAACGGTTTTCCTGGGAATCACGCTAGACGAGAAATTACAATGGGAACCTCATATAACATAACTTGCGGGGCGGCTAAGCTCGGCCGCTTATGCTGTTAGAAAGATCAGACAGTTAACAGATGTAGAAACCGCGCGTTTGGTCTATTTTAGCTACTTCCACAGCATTATGTCGTATGGCATTTTACTGTGGGGTCGGGCTGCTGACATTGAATCTATCTTTATTTTGCAAAAGAGAGCTGTCAGAGCCATTTATGATCTCCGTCGTCGCGAATCTCTCAGGGAACTATTTAAAAGGATTAATATTATGACCGTTCCTTGCCAATTCATTTATGAAAATATTATGTATGTAAGGAAAAATCTACATCTTTTTAATAAAATAAGTGATAGACATAATTTTAATACTAGAAATAAAGATAAACTAATAATAATAAATAATAATTAGCCCATATTGTCCCACTGCAGGGCAAAGGCCTCCCTTTCCTTTTTCCACTCGACTCGATCCTGAGCCAATATGGACCAATCCCTCCTATAAGCGTCAAGTTCGTCCCGCCATCTACGCTTGGGTCTTCCACGATGCCGCTGGGCGTTTTCAGGAACCCACGTAGTAGTGGTCTTAGCCCACATTGTTTCCGACATGCGGCAAACGTGTCCGGCCCAGTCCCACTTGAGCTTGGCTGTTTTTTGGGTGACGTCAGCGATTTGTGTCTTAGAGCGTAGTATCGTGTTCCGTATCCGGTCGGTAAGTCGAACTCTAAGGATACTGCGCTCCATCGCTCGTTGGCAAACCTCGAGCTCGGTCCTCTGTTGAACTGTCAAAGACCAGGTTTGAGCGCCGTATGTAAGGATAGGGAGAATGCACATGTCCATTAACTTGCGTTTATGGCAAATTGGAAGATCTCCTTTCATAAGGGTTTTCATCGACCAATAGCTCTTCCAGGCGTTTTCGGTGCGGCGAGCAACTTCTTTTTCTTGTCTCGCCTGGAAGGAGACTATTTGGCCGAGGTAGATATATTCTGGGACATATGCAATCTCCACACCCTCCACATACTGCTTTTGTTTGACGCTATTAGTCATAAGTTTGGTCTTTGACATGTTCATTCGAAGACCAATTTCAAGGCTTGCCTTATTCAATTCATTAAGCATTTCGCCTAATTCAGCTGCCGAAGATGAAAACAAAACAATATCGTCGGCGAAACGCAGGTTGGTCAACCTGTTTCCGCCGACGAGTACTCCTTTATAGGCCCAAAGGTCGGACAGGTTTTTAAAAACCTCTTCAAGGGTTGCAGTGAATAGTTTAGGAGACAGCGGATCTCCCTGCTTGACTCCTCTTTCGATTGGGAAGGATGGTCCAGCAGTCGAGATTTTGATAGCGGCTGTACTATTCTGGTAAATGTTCTGCAGGATATTTATATAGGTGGTTTCTATATTTTGGTTTTTGAGTGCCTTGAATAATGAGTGATGGTAGATACTGTCAAACGCTTTGGCGTAGTCGACGAATGCTAAATAAAGAGGAATTTTGAACTCTGTGCACTTCTCTATCATTTGGTTAAGAGATTGTAGGTGGTCAGTGGTGGAGAGACCTCTTCGGAACCCTGCTTGTTCAGGTGGCTGGTGGGAGTCAAGTTGGCTTGAAATGCGGTTCTCTATAACCTTTATAAACGCTTTGTATAAATGCGACACCAGACTGATGGGACGGTAATTGCTGATTTCAGATTTGTCGCCTTTCTTGTGTAACAAAATGATAGTGGAGTGACAGAATTGTGCGGGAAACGAACCTGTTTTCAGTATTGAATTAAACAAGTTGGTGATGTGAGGAAGTAGTACGGGCTCTCCAATTTTCAGGGCTTCAGTAGAGATGTTGTCTTCGCCAGGGCTTTTATTGTATTTCATACTGCGCAGAGCGCAATGGACTTCAAAACCTGTAATTGGAGCTGCACTTTGTGATAGAGAAACATTATTGTGTATCTGGGAGTTGGGAAAATTGTTATCCTTGACAGTGTACAGAGATTTATAAAAATCTGTGCATATATTCAGGACGTTGTCCTTATCTGTGTGTAAAACACCTTGCTGGTCTAGATCAACCATTTTTCAGATTATCTAAAGTACATACATCTTTTATGGGGTACTGTGTTAAATGTTACAACAAAATACCTTGTGATATATTACAATTAAATGAAAGAAAATTTAAAACTCATGTAAAAAGTACACTTTGTAAACAAGCATATTACAGATTAGAGGATTATATCCAAGATAAGAATGCTTGGAAACATGCTGGTCCTGCTCCATAGGACAATTTAGAGTCTAGACAAAATCAAACTGGTTGCTTACTTAATTGTATTTGTTTTTTATTATATGACATTGATTTTACGAGTACATCCTGTGATTACTTCCTCACACGCTGACTTATTAATTGTAATTTTTTAGTAGATTCGTCTATTTTTTACAATGTTTGTGAATATGTGAACACCATGTATCTACCACATAATTAATTTATCTGTCGTTTGCTCGACTTTAAATTCTTTTTACTTTATACAGTAATTTTATTCTAGGTGCATCGTCTTCACATATAATTATATAAATAATGTACCTATACAAAATATTGTAAAACATTTTAAAAAGAGTAACGGTGGAGTTTCTTGCCCATTCTTCTCCATACGAAAACTACCTTTTGGAAGGGGCGGTAGAATCAATACTTTATTTTGTAAATTTTGACGTTCAAAAGTGCCTTCAAGGGCCTATTTGAAATAAATGATTTGACTTTGACTTTGACTTTGAATGGCACGTAAAATTTTATCGGAGAGGCAACTGGATGGCGAGTGGTAATCTGGGTCTTGAAGTGATACCGAACCCCCCCGTACCGTCCGAATGGACCCCAAATGGGCGGGGGCGGAGATATGGGGGGGGCAAAGCATAAATATTTTTGGAGAGGCAACCAGATGACAATGCGGTAGCTTTGAAGTATATACCCTATTTATATAGTAATTTTTTTTTGCCATCCGAAACACGCGGGCCGATTTCGCACCCACGAATTAAAAAAAAAAAAAAAAAAAAGTTATGAGGCAACCGCTTCAAAATTGGTGAGCTTATTTATTGGTACCACTTTATGTTGTAAAAAAAATGCCATCCGATCCTGCTGGGCAGTTTCAGAGAAACAACCCTTTAAACTCACAAAAAACACTTTATTCCCACTTTTTAAACAATAATTGAAAAAAAATAGGAGAAATAGTTTAAATCGGATGGCATTCGAAATTTAAGCTCTAATAAGTCCAAGGAATTGTGTGTATCAATGCCATCCGGTTTTGATAAGGTTCACCCCCATTTTCGCCACCTCAAATATCGTTATAATTGAAATAATGTCTTTTCATGAAACTCCTTACCAATGACCTATCACCGAAAATGGAGTAAATTTTATCGAAACCGGATGGTATTGATACACAGAATTCCTTGCAGTTGTTAGACCTTAAGTTTCGAATGCCATCCGATTTAAACAATATCAACTATTTTTTTTTCGATTTTTGTTTAAAAAATTCCGAAAAAAGAGTTTTTTGGCGACTTTGAAGTTGTTTCTCAGAAACTGCCCAGCAGGATCGGATGTCATTTTTTTTACAACATGTAGTGGTACCAGTAAATAGGCTCACCAATTTTGGAGCGGTTGCCACACAAATTTTTTCACAATTTTTTTTTTTCTAAATTCGCTAGTGCGAAAACGGCTCGCGTGTTTCGGATGGCAAAAAAATTTTACTATGTAAATAGGGTATAAACTTCAAAGCTACCGCATTTTCATCCGGTTGCCTCTCCAAAAATTTTGATGTTTTGCCCCCCCCCCCCCTATATCTCCGCCCCCGCCCATTTGGGGTCCATTCGGATGGTACGGGGGGGTTCGGTATCACTTCAAAACCCAGATTACCACTCGCCATCCGGTTGCCTCTCCGATAAAATTTTACGTGCCATTGCTTTAACTAAAAGTTACTTTCACATTTATAATATTATAGTATGGAGTATGTTAAATCTGTCCTACACTCGGCCCTTATTGTAAGTGGGACACTCTTACGTCAGCAATATGTTTGACGTCACGACCTAAATTGGCTAATAAGTGTACATCCTCAATGATTGATGTTTGTCTGTTAGAACTGGTTTAATAGCAAGAAATATGATAAGAAATCTTTTTTATTACCCATTATAATATAACATTATGCCTTGTTTCCCCGAAGGATTGGGCAGCGGTGTACATTTTTTTTTCCCTCATTTCGTCAGTTATGTTTAACTCGACTGTACTACTGAACTTCGAAGTTTAAAATACCGATGTAGGTACTGTATTCATAAAGTTCAAAATTACGATTTACGTGAGTTAGAATGTACGCTATGACGAATTACTTTATTGAGAATGTTCATAATTGCGATGTACGGAACTTCGAAAGTTTGCTATGACGAATTACTTAATTGAGAATGTTCTTAATCACGATGTACGGAACTTCGAAAACTTGCTATGACGAATGATTAAATTTCGAATGTTTACCATCGAGGTTCTGAGCTAGTATTTCGCTTTTATGTGCATAGATGTAAGGATAACTTGATAAAAATTTTGGTAGAGGTTAATTAAGTTCAGTTCATGTTAATTTTGTGTAATTGGCTAGGTACTAACTTGTTAATGTGTGAAATTCTATTATTACAAATATGTAATTAAGTTATACTTATATCTACCAAATTTTAATTACGTTATCTTTCGCGTCATCGCGATTATGAACATTCTGAATTAAGTAATTCGTCATAGCAAACTTTCGAAGTTCCGTACATCGCGATTATGAATATTCTTAATAAAGTAATTCGTCATAGCGTACATTCTAACTCACGTAAATCGTAATTTTGAACTTTATGAATACAGTACATCGGTATTTTAAACATCGAAGTTCAGTAGTACAGTCGTTTAAGTCCTATGTAATAGAGCGTGAGCTTATTGCCATCAACCGGGCACAAATCCTGACTCCGGGCTGCTACTGAGAAATTCCAAATAGAAATCCCAATAACATTTTTCCCGACCTGGGAATCGTACCCAGGACCTCATGCTCAGCATTAACGCTTGAGACGAACAACAAGGCAGTCACTACCCAGTTTCTAGGTCGGAAAATAATGACCTAGTATTTGTCTTTAACCAATTTTCCTAAATACATTATTTGTTCAAGATTTTTTGGAGCTAATCGTAACAAGGTTATCAAACAAATTATAAGGTAATTCGGTAAATGTCTAGACTAGGCATATTGATTGTAACAGGAATTAGAATAATAAAGTACCTATTCGATGTCATTGACCTTGAGTAAATAATTATTAAGTAAATGTTAAAGGTCATTCCCACATGATTACTGAAGTCAGTTTATTAGTATTTAATCAAGATAATAGGTTTTTTTTTCAAAGTTCATTGACATACTAGAGTAATAGCTTCAGTAGCATTAATTAATCGATTTATTTTATAGACAGTTGTTATAGATTTGAGAATAAAAAACACTGTCTTTTTGATCTAAAGGTCTCAAGCAGTACCCGAGTTCGATTCCAAGGTCAGCCAAAGCGTTATTGGATTATTTCATCAGGATTTTTTCAGTAGTAGCCCAATGTTTGAATATGTGCCTGGCTCGTCCCCTTTTATATGGGATTCAAACATAACTGAGGAATAATTTTCATTCACACCTATTTGTACAGCTAAGACGCTATTACAAATCTCGTAAAAGTTAGTACACAATGTAAGAATGTGTAAGAGAGAGGAGCGGCATTTCACAGTTCAATGTAAATTGACACTTAAGGTCTATCATAATTTCAGCTGCTTGTGTACCTACTGAGTATTGCGATTCGCAATACTCAGTAGGTTTTGCGATATTTCAATTGAAAGAATAATACATTCCTACTTGTAGTAGTCAGTGCAGGATAAACGGTTCTTATCATTAGGAGATGGAGCATTCTCAACGAGAACTTGACGAGTTGCACGCTGAGCTAGACCATAATTTTGTCTATTATGCCGTCGACAAAACCCGTTTCAAGCTGTTTTCAGACCAGCGCGATTTGTCGCGCGACGCGACACGAACAATACAAAACTTCACGGTATAACAATAACCGGTGTCGCGTCGCGCGACAAATCGCGCTGGTCTGAAAACAACTTTATGCTACGCGAGCTGGTGTTTAATAGACTTTCAGATTAAAAAGTCAGGACGATAGGTTTAGTGCTAGAAGATGTTAAGTCGTTCGGTGGCTGCCTTTTTTAACTTTTGGCTTTTAAAACCCTGAGTCAGCCTTGGAGTAAGTATTAATTTTTTTGTAATATTATTGGCCTCCTTCACCTCCAATAAAAAAATAATTATCAACAAATACGCAAATCATAAACCTAGAAATCTAATTTCGCTGGAATGATGCTATAAAGGCGCATAATCGTTCCATAACGTCCGGCATTCAATACTAACGCCTTAAGTAATGAAACGGGGGCTTATGTTTATTATATTATTTTACGCCGAAAAAATTACTAATGTTATGAAAAAATACCCGGTTTCTGGACGCCCCATCAATTTAGATTAGTGAGGTAATAGCCCGGTGTAGTCACTTAGCCCGGTAGCCACCCCCGTACCAAGGAAATCTATGTAAAAGTTGAGCTATAAGAAAATTTCAAGCCTATTATGAGTTGCCGTGGTGTACGTCTTTTTGGAGTGAGTGGTTTTGATACTTGATTATAAGATAGTTAATTGACTTTGCGGAAATCCATTATAAAATAAAATATGTCAAGCGCACACGCTCAGGTTTACACTGCGTTCGGCGCTTGACGTGGCAACACGTCGTATCCGGGTTCGTAATAAGTCAATCATCATCATAAGGATGCCTCGTTGAGAGGTGAAACACGTGTTGATTTCGTACAAGGCGCTTTATGATTCTTTAAGAACAGGTAAGCGGATTAGGTTACTAAATATACGTCGTCTATGGTTTTTTCTTGATTGTAAATTTTGAGTTTGAATAAAAGTTTCTAGTACCCAGTTCGCCGCCATCCACATGTAGTCAGTACCTCCAGTCACCTTTTTAAGGTCGTCAGTCCATCTAGCTGGGGGGCATCCCACCATGCTACCACGCCGTACCTGGTCACCACTCATGACTACAATAGTATGTAAGTTCGGTTTAATTAATTTTATTCTCATAAAAAACACAAAACAGTTTATTTATTATATGAGATATAAGTACAAATAAATCATGCAGTTATAAGGTACCAAAGACTCAGCGAGTCCATAAAAGGAAAACAGAAAATATTTAAAACTAGGTTTCTAAAAATCCAAAAGCTTATTTTGGTTATTTATCATGCAGGCATTTTCTAAATATATGTTACAATGTCTCTGTAAAATACTGGTATTCAGCTGCATCCAGTTAGATTGGAAGCCGACCCCAACATAGTTAGGAAAAGGCTAGGCAGATTGATTGCGTTACAGTGTTTCTGAAACATAAACATTTAACAATATTTTTAAGTATTTAATTTTTTTGCAACAATCTGAAAACTTATTGTACAGTAGGTACCGCTCTTTCGTATAAAATGTTTAAGTTAACACAAAGGATAAACGATTTTTCTAATTTACAGATATATCATCGGTCGCTTCTAAAGTGGTTGCCCATACGCCAGCGCAGAGAGCAAAGGGCATTGACCACCTTGTTTTCATTTCTTGACTCTTCCTCTTCCCCTAGTTATCTAGCCCCCCACTTTCAGTACATTTGCGCAAACCACAATAGAACTCTACGTTCATCACACAATCGTCTTCTTCTATGTCCCACTCGCCGCACTGACTTCATTCACTCTTCCTTCTTCGTTCAGTCTATCTCTCTGTGGAATGCGCTCCCCCAAGAAATCAGGATGGCAACCAACCGATTATCCTTTAAAGTTAAAGTTCGCGTGCACATTCGTAAGAAGCTGGCAGTATCATCACAACGGTAATATTTTCCCCATTGTTTGTCTTATTTGTTTTAAGTATATTCGTGTATTTATGTATTATTTTATTTATGTATATTTTAGGTATATTATATATATAGTTTTGATAGGTATATGTATATCCTTAGATTTAATTAAATATTTATTCCACAATTTTCGATATTGCACCTACCACTGTTTGTCTCTGCATCACCCAAAGGTTGACTGGTAGAAAATGCCTATGGCATTAAGTCTGCCTCTGTACATTTGTGTGCTTAAAGTGTTAAATAAATAAATATATACAGAAACAACTGGTTTTTTTTTTAATAATTTATAATGATGTTTGCTACATCGCTGTTTCTAGATCCGACTCATGATCGGCACTTTTCAATGATTAGCATCGAAAGGAAATTGTAAAACGTAGCCATCCCACATTATAATACCATCGATTTAGCTGCATGATCCACCGGCTGCTGAATCTATAATTATAATCTAAGTTTTTCATCCTAACTAAATATTATAAATGCGATTGATGTTATAAATGAGTTTGTTTGTTTGTTTGTTACGCTTTCACGCTACAACCGCTGAACCAATTTAAATGAAATTTGGCACATAGGTAGACCATGTCCTGGGTTAGGACATACGATTTTTATCTCGTTATTCCCTCAAGATCGAGACTTATGCGGGTAAAACCGCGGGACGCAGCTAGTAGATTATAATTATCGATTCAGCACACACAAATTGCCCAATATATTTTAACAGTATTGGTGCCAAGTCTCAACTACTTTCTCAAAATATCAAAACTATAAATCCTCGTATACTAATATGCACAATGAAGCTAATACGGTAGAGGTTAATTTCTGTATGGTGGGCCTTCGATAGCCTTGGTTAATAAATTAGTGAACCCCCTCGCTCCCTCGTTACTTACCTTGCATTATAACTTGGACGTTCTCATTACTCCTAATGTACCACTTATTATAATTATCGATTCAGCACACACAAATTGCCCAATATATTTTAACAGTATTGGTGCCAAGTCTCAACTACATTCTCAAAATATCAAAACTATAAATCCTCGTATACTAATATGCACAATGAAGCTAATACGGTAGAGGTTAATTTCTGTACGGTGGGCCTTCGATAGCCTTGGTTAATAAATTAGTGAACCCCCTCGCTCCCTCGTTACTTACCTTGCATTATAACTTGGACGTTCTCATTACTCCTAATGTACCACTTATGAATTAGAAACAATCACGTACTAGACAATATAAAAGCCTTATAGATTTTGTTTTACTTATCATACTTAGGGCTGATTTCACCAATGAAACTGAACTCTATTATCATTTTTCTAAAACACTTTCAAAAATTCTCAATGTCAAAATTGTTATGGGATATACACTGACAGCTCTTGAACGCGTTAAGATGTGCTAAACGCATTCAATTTCGTTGGTGAAATCCGCACTTACTGTCTCAAAAGATGGTTCAGTAATGTTATGTAATATTTTTTTGACAAATTCAGATTTGAAATATTAATATCCATTGAATCCGAATATACTATCATAAATCCGAAAGTACTATCCGAATCCGAGATACTTTGAAAAGTAACTTCTTCAATTACTGTTTTTATAAATAAAGTTCTATTTTCAACGTAACGGTAGAGGATCATGGGCAGCATAAAAAATCTAACACCAGGTTAGTCACTAACTACAAAAATAAGAAAAGGAAGCAACGGCTCGCTTCGCTTTTTAATTGGTCATTTGTCATCTTACCTGCACGCGTAGCGTTTTCTATTGGTTTTGTCGACTGAAGAATTGACAAAATGACAGATTGTGGTTGTTTATCTGTCACTGTCTATTCTTCCGTCGACAAAACTCGTTTCTATTGTGGTCATGCGTGTAGAAGGAATTATAACTACACAACTATACATCACGACTACATTCCCCGAAAGGGGTAGGCAAAGGTGTATTACTACTGCAGTACACCCCCATTACTAGGTACCCCTCAGTGATTGCTTCGTTGATCTAGTGGCCGCAAGAAGTAGTTCTTGCAGCCACTAGATCAACTCAGGAGTAGTCCTGAGCATGAAATCCTGAGTTCATTCCCGCGTCGGGCCAAGTGTTATTGGATTTTTTATCTGGATTTTTTCAGTAGCAGGTAGTCTACATTTGTGCCCAGTTGATGGCGCTAGGCTCGCCCCCTATTACATGGGGCTTAAACATAACTGTGAGTGGTGAGTGTACTATAGGTACACCTCTGCCTAGCCCTTCGGGGATAACAGGCGTGATGTTTAGGTATGTAGACCCCTATTTCGCCAGGCTTTTTAAGGCTTATGATAATTGGCCAGTTGCCAAATTGGGCCCGAACCCAGACACCAAGAACGAAAGTAATACTTGCTAAAGAAAATTTTTAAACTTCATAAAACACAGTCTTTGAACCTCAGCAGAAGCTTCAATTCTAAAAAGATAATTTTAAATGAGAAATATTGAACTGATCCTCTAAAAACTTATTCACCTTCTAATGATGGACACTATTTTAAATAATTGGGCCTCTTTTTTACTTTCTAGCCTTTTCTCACATTAAGTTAGGAAACCCAATGACTCAGATTTGAACTGGAACCAAATCAAATCAAGATATTTTATTTCACATAAACCTAATTAAGTACCACTTATGATTGGCCACTTATGAAACGTCATAAGCTAGGTGCTCGGTACCAATTGGTCGTTTCTTATGAAGAAGAGTCGGCAAGAAACTCCACGGTCACGACCCACCGCGTTGGTCCAGGACCTACATCCTAGTTAGTTGCATTTACTGCTCTAATAATTAATTTTATTTTTATCTGGACCAATATTTTAATTTAATTTATTTGATTGTTAAGTCTATCTCTGTCTCTCTCTGTCGGTCTAGTCTGAATTTATGTTATTTTATTTAATACTAGCTTCTGCCCGCGACTTCGTCCGCGTGGAATAGTTACTTTGGGCTAACGCTAACTTTAACCCGGGACTGAATTACCCTTAAATACTACAAAAACAATACCCTAAAGAAAATTAAATACTACAAAATCAAATAATGTATCTATTTAGATAAGGAAATTAACAAAAATAACTAAACTAAAACAAAACTTTGACTTTGACCAATTACTAACTTATTCATTCAAAAAGTAGTTTGCTGAGCACAACCGTTCTGTAAGGCTGGTTTTAGAGTCACGCTGACCGTCGGCGCTGACAGCCGAAACGTATGAACTTCAGATGTCAGCGCTGAGCGGTTGGCGTAATTAAAAAATGTTTCCTAAAAAATTGTCTTATCAGCGCCGACGACGGTCAGCGTGAGAGGAAAACCAGCCTAAGGACTGACTCAGCCAACCACGCGTCTGAGCCGCGCGGCATGGTATTTCTCAGAGCTAACTGGGGCCACCGCCCTTACCCCTCATGACTGCCTTACATAACATACATAATCAGCCTATTACCTACTGTTCCCACTGCTGGGACACAGGCCCTCTCTATGAGAGGGAGTGGGCCGTAATCCACCACGCGGGCCCAGTGCGGGTTGGTAGATGTCGCATGTCTTCGAATTTTTGGTTCTAAGACATGCCGGTTTCCTCACGATGTTTTCCTTCACCGTTTCATTGGTGATGAAATTATTTACACAAAGTAAAACGCCTGCTGGGGTTCGAACCCACGACCTACAACTCGTAAGTCGGAGCCGATATCACTGGGCCACCACTGCTCCTATTGTCATCATAAATGCGCGCGTAGTACTTGATCATTATTTTGCTGCGATGTTATTTTAAAACTGCGATATCTCCTAAGATATTCATTGAAATCGAATGATGTTAAGGCCCATTTTGTTTTAAATGAAATACTTGTGATGAATAACGTATTTATTTGGAGAAGGATTAATATCATGTTTATAAAAACACCTTCACAAATAATACATTCTTTTAAAACTTTGGTTAGCATAAAAAAGGTTATATTGAGCCATCCTTAAAAGATATACATATGCTGTCGCGGACTTTTAAAGAGAAACAATTCTGTCATACATGATTTTTGCGAAACTTTAACCGTTTACGCAGCGCACGCAGCGGAAGCTCTCAAAAGGAAAAAGAAAACCCCGATTTTGAAACATTCTTCATTGGTGCTCCGCTCCTATTGGTCTTAGCGTGATGATATATAGCCTATAGCCTTCCTTGATAAAAGGACTATTTAACACTGGAAGAATTTTTCAAATCGTACCAGTAGTTCCTGAGATTAGCGCGTTCAAGTAAACAAACAAACAAACAAACAAACAAACTCTTCAGCTTTATAATATTAGTATAGATTTTTGTTTTTGAAGTGAAAACTTCTTTAGCGGCGTGGTGCACTTTTTTTGGGATGGGTAAAAATTTTTAAACTCGCGTCAGTACACGTGACCTGATCGAAAATTCGTAAGACTGAAGTTTTTGTTGATAGCGCACTCAGTTTAATTTTTTTGGATTTTTTTTTAATGGAACTACAGTTTTCGTTCTTGTACTGACAGCAAGCCACATAAATAATCCTGACATTTTCGTTATTTTTTTTTGAGTAGAAATAATATTTTTTTAATGTTTGTTTAATAATTCTATAGGTTGATTAACAATAATATAAATATTTGCACACCTTACTAGGTAATGATACAGAGTACTTTATATTATTTGTAACATCTGTTTATACCTACCTGTATTAAGCAAATACACACATCAAAAGTGTCTAGGGATCAACATATATTTTTGCAATAACTTTTCTCCTGATTGATATTAATTAAAATTTTCTTTAAGGATTCATCAAATAAAGTGTTTTCGTTTGTCACAGTAACGATAAACCAAGTCACCTTTGCATTAATAAAGAAATTTGCCATTTTCCTAATAAAGGGATTTTTGACATTTGAACCACTAACATTAAAGTTCGAAAAAAAGACTGAAATAACAGTTTTCTTTAAAATTTTATTGGGTAACTTAAACAATTAATAATCCGTGTTTCTACCGCGAACACTAACAACACAAGAACATCGGTTTGGCATACTCAAAATGAGTTCATCCAAATCACGCTGTGGAATGGCCGCCCATGTTCGTTGCAACAACAAAAAAAGGTCTTCTTGCGACTGGATACCCTTCATATTCGGCAGAGCTCTTCTCTGTAGCATATCCCATGCATGCTCAATCGGGTTCAAGTCTGGCGACTGAGCAGGCCAGGGCAGGACATTGATGTTAGCTGCGGCGAGAGTCTGTCTTACAACTCTTGCGGTGTGCGGTCGTGCATTATCATGCATTAACTGAAATAAGGGACCGATTTGCACTTGTAGAGGAACGATGACGTCTGATACAATCGTCTCAGCATAAATTTGAGCGTTGAGGTTGCCTCTAATCCAAATCAACTCAGTTCTTCCGCCGATCCAAATACCCGCCCATACCATGATGGTTCCACCACTATAAGGATGGACTTCCTGGCAGGATTTTAATCGCTGTTGGCGTCCAGGGGTTCTCCAGTGTCGTATACGTCTTGTATCCGGTCTCATACCAAAACGAGACTCATCAGAAAAGCACACGAAACGCCATTGTTCTTCTGCCCAATTTCTGTGTTCAAGAGCCCATTGATATCGAATCCTACGATTGTGCATTGCTATAGGTGGTACCCGTAGCGGTCTTCGGGAATGAAGGTTCACTTCATGCAAGCGGTTTCTGACTGTTTGGTCGCTAATTAAGTTCCCTGAAGAGTGATGAAGCCTCACGGCTAACATCATGGCGGTTATTGTTGGAGCTCTTCGAGCTAAGATTTGAATGTATCGGTCTTGTCTCCGTGTGGTGCAGCGATACCGTCCTCCATGGCGCTCAGCCACGGTACCAGTGCTTCGGTAACGTGTCCAAAGTCGACTGATAACACTCTGACTTGTATTCAGAGCTAAAGCCACAGTACGTTGCCGGGAACCAGCTTCTATCATTCCCACGGCTCTGAGCATTTCTTCCCTGCTTAAATGACGTCGCTGCTCCATAATAACGTTGGTTTTAATCAGTAGTAGGGAAACAGTAGCACTAATAATGTCTTCAATGCGTTGTATGTTTTTATAGGGAAAATATTGACCGCTGATTTTCATCTTTTACTCGAATTTGATTCACAGTTCCTGATTCAAATTATGAAATGCACCAAAAAGGATCCATATAAATTTATTACAAAGCCACATCTCAATCTCAAGCAATCCGCATAAAAATGCTTGATCCCTAGACACTTTTGATGTGTGTAAATAATTTGATTTGATTTAGTATTTATAAGACCCCAAAACAGGAACAATTCGAGGTTCAAAAAAAGAGGCGATAATTTTAAGCGTTCAATAATATTTTTAGGACCGCAAAATAGGAATTATTAGAGTTTCGATTCGCCACGCCATTCTAAATTGTACACAGTAATAATTATGTCCATAGGCGTTAAATTCAAATATGGCCGCTTATTGCCCAGTTGTCTTCTCATTCAGTCGTTAGTCCACTAAGATTTATTGAGCACTAGTAACGCGCCTACAGACGTCTACACCCCGTCACTGGTAGCAGCAATTATAATAAATTCTATCACAGTTTAGTGTGCAGTTGTGACTTCATTAGGTGTTGAGTTACTGTGATTGTTCATAATTTTACATGTGGGTATTGGAATTAGGGGTTAAATTGTACTTTATGAGCAGGATTTGCCAAATCCAACGGTCGTTTAGTTAACAATAGCCCGTCAGTTCTGAGTTTCCTCCAACGACAACCTTATCTGATGAATTCTACATCATTATTATGCTAGTCTATATAACAGGCAGATAACTAGAAGTCAAAGCTAGCTAGCAACCAAAGTCCTTGAATCGTTTTTGATTATTTTTTAACCGAATTCAAAAAGGAGGAGGTTCTCAATTCGACTGTATGTTTTATTTTTTGTACGCTTGTTACGCGATTACTCCGCCAATGATGAATTCTTTTTTGTTTGGTAGGTCATACTTTCCTTAAAAAAGTTATTAACTTATTGGCTCCGGTAGTTTTTGAGTTATCTTCAATACAATACGTATTTTCCTACTTAGTTTCCCAAAGTTCTAGACTTCAAAAAATACACTACAACCAAAAATAACTTTAATTTCGGAAGTCGGTGGCAAAACACGAAAATTGAAAACCAAAGTCTCCGACTTCCGAAATTAAAGTTATTTTTGACTTTGTTGTGTCTTTATGGTAGTCGGTGTTTTTTTTTGTAAAAAGTTGCTTTTATTATATTGCACACCTCCACCAGAGGTGAATCAAGAATAAGGGTTGTCATTCATGTCCAGGGTTGGACGTGTAGAAACAGCATGGTTAAGGACCCTGCTGATAGGTTGTATGCTACCTAGACCAAGAAACGGTTGCTACAAATAGCCGCGTAAATGTTTTTAATTTTAATTTTGTTCTTTTTTTTATGTATAATTATTTTTTATCGTGCTTTAATCGAATTTTTTTATTGATCATGTGGTCTGCAATAACGTTTTTTTTTTAATACTCTGATTAATGATAGGACTATGTGTTTAGTACTTAGGTACCTACTCCTGAAACTATTTTTCCATACAAAACAAAACGTAATAGACAAACCGACGTTACCAACATTTACAAGACAATTTCCATGACAGGTCACATCACAGAGGTTGTCAATTACCCACGAACAAACAACCGTTTAACTGCAAACTGCGTTTAAGTAAAGAAAAAATATTGCCATAAGTAGGTAGCAATTACAAATTGGTCATAACGACCCCTAGTTAGGTAGTCACAAACGACTTACAGAATAATAATTCTTAATACGACATTGATTAGCTTGTAGTCAAGAAAATCGAGCTGCACAGACATAATGACAATTTAAAGACTTAAAGGTCCATTTTATTATCATATTGTATGATTCTTGTGGAACTATTAGCCCTTATGACAATAGCATAATGATACGGTAACACGCAAACCATTTTTCTTATCGAAGTAAGCGGCAAATATTAGTTTTTACAACGCTTAAGAGATCTTTTTAAGTTGGCAACATTAAGTTAGATGTTGACGTTGAAAGTCGGCTGTTTATTTAATTTATTTTTTAAACTTGTATAGTTTGATTGTAACATTTTACGAGGTTTTATTTAAATTGACCTGTTATAATATTATTATTGACTTACTAGCTGCGCCCCGCGGTTTCACCCGCATAAGTCTCGATCCCGTGGAAATATCGTATATAATAATATATATTTTGGTGAAAATAAAAATATTTTTCATTTTCATTATATCGGAACAAAAAGTATACAAAGTCCTCATAAAAGTCAGGGTCTATCCATGTGCCAAATTTCATTCAAATCTGATTTTATCTCTTTATTGCATTTTTATACACATTTGTTACATTTTTATAAAAAAACATTAAAAAAAACATTTAAAAATATAAAAAATAGTGGCCCATCCGATCAGGAACACGGTATAAGCTGCCGGTGGTCAGGGCCCTAGAGAGAGCAACCTCCTCACTATAGTGACATCTTTATTAGTTTCTCCATAATTATCCACCAAGGATGCTAAACAAAAAAAAAAACATATTGTAGTAATACAAACATTTTGTAACACGACATTACGTTACGTCGAGAATTCATAAATACACACATCAAAAGTGTCTAGGGATCAAGCATTTTTATGCGGATTTCTTGAGATTGAGATGTGGCTTTGTAATAAATTTATGATTTTATAAATTTATATGGATCCTTTTTGGTGCATTTCATAATTTGAATCAGGAACTGTGAATCAAATTCGAGTAAAAGATGAAAATCAGCTGTCAATATTTTCCCTATAAAAACATACAACGCATTGAAGACATTATTAGTGCTACTGTTTCCCTACTACTGATTAAAACCAACGTTATTATGGAGCAGCGACGTCATTTAAGCAGGGAAGAAATGCTCAGAGCCGTGGGAATGATAGAAGCTGGTTCCCGGCAACGTACTGTGGCTTTAGCTCTGAATACAAGTCAGAGTGTTATCAGTCGACTTTGGACACGTTACCGAAGCACTGGTACCGTGGCTGAGCGCCATGGAGGACGGTATCGCTGCACCACACGGAGACAAGACCGATACATTCAAATCTTAGCTCGAAGAGCTCCAACAATAACCGCCATGATGTTAGCCGTGAGGCTTCATCACTCTTCAGGGAACTTAATTAGCGACCAAACAGTCAGAAACCGCTTGCATGAAGTGAACCTTCATTCCCGAAGACCGCTACGGGTACCACCTATAGCAATGCACAATCGTAGGATTCGATATCAATGGGCTCTTGAACACAGAAATTGGGCAGAAGAACAATGGCGTTTCGTGTGCTTTTCTGATGAGTCTCGTTTTGGTATGAGACCGGATACAAGACGTATACGACACTGGAGAACCCCTGGACGCCAACAGCGATTAAAATCCTGCCAGGAAGTCCATCCTTATAGTGGTGGAACCATCATGGTATGGGCGGGTATTTGGATCGGCGGAAGAACTGAGTTGATTTGGATTAGAGGCAACCTCAACGCTCAAATTTATGCTGAGACGATTGTATCAGACGTCATCGTTCCTCTACAAGTGCAAATCGGTCCCTTATTTCAGTTAATGCATGATAATGCACGACCGCACACCGCAAGAGTTGTAAGACAGACTCTCGCCGCAGCTAACATCAATGTCCTGCCCTGGCCTGCTCAGTCGCCAGACTTGAACCCGATTGAGCATGCATGGGATATGCTACAGAGAAGAGCTCTGCCGAATATGGAGGGTACCCAGTCGCAAGAAGACCTTTTTTTGTTGTTGCAACGAACATGGGCGGCCATTCCACAGCGTGATTTGGATGAACTCATTTTGAGTATGCCAAACCGATGTTCTTGTGTTGTTAGTGTTCGCGGTAGAAACACGGATTATTAATTGTTTAAGTTACCCAATAAAATTTTAAAGAAAACTGTTATTTCAGTCTTTTTTTCGAACTTTAATGTTAGTGGTTCAAATGTCAAAAATCCCTTTATTAGGAAAATGGCAAATTTCTTTATTAATGCAAAGGTGACTTGGTTTATCGTTACTGTGACAAACGAAAACACTTTATTTGATGAATCCTTAAAGAAAATTTTAATTAATATCAATCAGGAGAAAAGTTATTGCAAAAATATATGTTGATCCCTAGACACTTTTGATGTGTGTATCCCAATATTTGAATCAGCCAATACCAATATAAATAATAATTAACGATTGCGTAACCAAGTCAATACGAGTAACATAATGTAAAAGTTAAATACTTACACTAAAAACGTTCAATTTCACGTCGAATTAACAGAAAGCGTCACAAAAACGGTGTCATAAAAACTATATATCGCCATGTCTGTCGCAAGAACTTTGTCAATCAAAACTATCGTTACACTTAGGCCCCATACTCACGACTGACTTTTCGTCGTATGATAACAATTCGTGATTCCTTACGACCATGAATGCGTATTTATGGTTAGGGAAATTTTCATTTCTATGTAATGTTATAGCCAGCACGCGTAGCCCACCTTAAAAACGGTTTTTGTCTATGGAAGAATAGACAAAATGACAGATTGTGATTATGAATCTGTCATTTTGTATATTTATTCTTCCGTCGACAAAACCAGTCCTAACCAGCAAAAGACTACGAGGAAAAACTGAATGACTGACTAATGACTCGCACAGATCAGGGAAGCATAGCAAAAATGGGAGAAGGCCTCAGCAGTCGGTGGAACAAGGCTACCAATGATGATGATGATGATATGAGGCGAAGGTTTTAAACTAGATTCAAACATGAACCGGTTAAGCCGCGCGACGCGATTTTGCGACACCCGTCAAGCCGCGCGACACGATCGCGGCGCGTCAGAGATAAGAGCTCGCTAATATAAACAAAAACTGAGAGCTTTTTGTTAAGTAAATAGTCTTATCGTTAATGGTTTTGGGTTCCTGATTAGACAAAGGATTTTTTATAATACTTAGAATCTTTGTAAGCGAACGCTAGTATTGATAAATAAACATTCTTATAAGATTCTTATAAGAAATTCCTTTGTTCATTGTTTTGATTATTTATAATAAAACTACTGGTTCGATTCACATGAAACTTCGCAGGATACATTATGAATACATATACTATCGGTCAAAACCATTATTTACGGACAATAATAATAAATAAAAACACATATAAATAAAAAAGTTCAATAAATCGTTAACCGTATCATTACGTAACATTATTTAGTTGACAAAAAAATATTGAACTCTTTTTCTTTCTGTATTATGCATTTTTATTATTTATTAGTTATTCAAGAATATAAAATAAATGACTTACCAGCGATTACATACACAAAACACACACAAAACTCAAAATTCCACATCAACACGTTTTTTCTCTACCGAGTTTGTTTACATTTTTTGATGGGTCCGTAATAGGTAATTACGATGTTATTTTGTGCAAATTTTATCTAAATACGATGACGACACTACTTAATTATTGAAATAACACCATTTCCCGTCGATTTACACTTAAAAAACAATAGAAAACAAATAAATAGAACGCGGAGTGCAGTGCACGGCACGCATGCGCGGACGCCATTTTGCCGTACCAAAAATGTTCAATTTTTACTTTTTTTTAGAGTTGTTTCTGCATATTTTGACGTTATGGTCGATTTATTCGACAGGTATATTATCCTACCATAAATCAAAACTAACCACAGACCATATCAGCCCGTATATTACATATAAATAGAGCTGCAATCTGCATGAACGTACCGTGTTCCCGGGGACACAACGAGGCTTGACGGTATTGGGAGTTTTCGTGCGCCTGGGGCTTCGGTCCGGCTTGACCGGTTAAGTTATCGAAATAAAAAGTAAGGAAGGCAACGAATATATCTGGTTGCATATTGTTAAATATGCACTTTACATCGGCTTAATCTATAAACCCCCAAATACAAACATAAGCAGTTTTTTAGAAACCTACATAACCCAATTGGAAAGTAAACGGCGAGCTATAGTGTTCGGAGATTTTAATATAAACTTGCTCCGTAATGAACGTCAAACTACGACTTACATCGATACACTGAATGAATCGGGCTACCAAATACTGAATAAAATAAATAATGACTATTGCACACGAGAAGCAAGTTACACAAAATCGCTTATTGACCACGTATGTTCAAACTTACATGGAGGCAAATTTCATATGGCCTGTATCAACTCATCCTTGTCGGACCATAAACAACTCTATCTAGAATTAAAAAACCACAAACACATCCCGAAACAAAAGACTACATACACAGTGACGAACTTTGATATGTTATACAAATCCATAGAAAACCAGCACTTTATAAATGAGGAAGCCAGTTATGAAAATCTAGAATACTTCATCATATCAAATTTACAGCAAAATAAAATAACAAAAGTTAAGATTATGAATAAACCAAGAGATGACTGGATAAATAAGAAAATATTAGATGAAATCGACGAGCGAAATATTATCTGGAGGCTACATAAAATGGAACCTGATGACCCAATACTGGAGAATCAACTTAAATCAAAGAGATACGCTGTAATGAAACGAATTAGAAATACTAGGAATAATTATTACTACGAAGCTTTCCAGAAATGTGAAAAAAAACCAAAGAAAATGTGGAGTCTTATAAATAACTTAGCTAATAATAAAAGTAAAACTAGCTCCATCCCTCCTAAACTTATTGTTAATGCATGTGAAATGACAAATGGAAATGAAATTTGTCGTTGTTTTAATGATTTTTTTTCGACAATTGGTTCTGAATTAGCTAATAACATACCGCAAAAATACCATAACAATCTAACTAATACTCTCAACTACACCATAAACACACCTACCAACGAACTATTCATGTTTGAGCCATGCACAACAAAAGAGGTGAACAGAATTATCGATGAACTAAATATAAACACAAGCAGTGGCATCGACGGGATTAGTGTAAAAGACATTAAATGTATAAAAATGTTGATCCTTGACCATTTAACTGATTGCATCAATAAATGTCTGGAACTGGGAATGTTCCCTGATAGTTTGAAAGTTGCCAAAGTAACGCCAATTTACAAGTCCGGAAACAAATCTGATCCCAGCAATTACCGACCAATATCTGTCTTACCTGTACTATCCAAAATTTTTGAAAAAATTATTTATTATCGCCTTATGAGCCATTTAAATGGTATTGATTTCTTTTATACGCAACAATATGGTTTCCGACCAAAATCGAACACCCTCTCAGCGACAATAGACTTAATCACTAAAATCAAAACTTCCATTGACAAGAAACTTATAGGTTTGGGTATCTTTATCGATTTGAAAAAGGCGTTCGATACCGTTAGTCATTCCCTTTTGCTTAAAAAACTTACCAACATTGGAATAACTGGATCTGCATATAGAGTCTTGGAATCATATCTCACCAACAGATTTCAAATAGTCAAAATAAACAGTTATGAGAGTGGACCAGCTAGATTAAACTGTGGAATTCCACAAGGATCGATTTTGGGGCCTCTGCTTTTTCTTATATATGTAAATAATATAAAAAACATCAACGTTATTGGCGATACCACCCTTTATGCTGACGACACTTGTCTCTTTTATTTTGGAAGTGATGTTGAAGAGGTTGTCACAGAAGCGCAAAATGACCTATCAACACTTAATGAATGGTTCAAATATAACCTGCTAACCATTAATCCGAAAAAAACGTCCTACATGATCTTTGCAGCTAAAAATAAAAAAATACCGAGTGACTTAAAACTAACTATAGATAATGAACCTCTACAAAAATCAACAAATGAAAAATATTTAGGCCTAACCTTGGATCCAAGACTAACCTGGGCAAACCACATAGAAAAAATCCGAATAAAAATTTCTTCACTAACGGGGGCACTACGTAGACTCTCTGGTTGTATTCCACACAAGATCAGAAACATGATTTATAATGCACTCGTGAAACCACACCTAGAATAATTGGTTGAAGTATGGGGCTGTGCTGGTAAAACTTACATAAACCAGATACAAGTGATACAAAACAAATTAATTAAAACTTTATACAATTACCACTACCGAACATCATCAAAACAAATATATAACGACACCAAGCTATACAACATACAACAACTATATATATACAAAACATGTACTTTAGTAAGGAAAATTATAACCAAGGAAACACATTCTCAATTGACTTTCAAAAAAAAACATCACGGATACTACACAAGAAATCGTAATAAACTCGAAGTCAGACCACCCAGGACCAATTACGGGAGGAAGAACATTTTATACGAAGGAGCGGTACTGTACAATAAGTTGCCAGATAATATTATTGTTGCAAAAAATATAAATATTTTAAAAAAATTGTTAAAAGTTTATGTTTCTGAAACACAGTAAATATAGAAAATGCCTGCATGAAAAATAACTGAAATAACCATATTGTATTTTTAGAAGCCTAGTTTTTGAATATTTTCTATCGTCATTTTATCGACTCACGGAGTTCTTTGTTACCTTATAACTGCATGATTTATTTGTATATCTCATATTTAAGTGAACTGTATGTGTTCTTTATGAGAATAAACTCTTTAAACCGATTCATAGATGGCCAGCCAAATAAGGGGACAATTTTTTGACATGGATCCATACATTGCTGAAATTAAACCTTACAATCATGTTTTATGTTTCTATGATTGATCAGATCAGGCGCCATAGGCATTTTCTTTCAACATTATTGTCCGTGAAGAGGCAAGGTTCTATGTCGAGATGTGAATTTCTATCATTAACCTTTCGTATGCCGTAATTACAGAAACAATTAAAAAGTCATTGTGTCTCGCGTAGATCTGCGTTCAACATATGAAGGGTTAAAGGATCGTTCAGTGGACAGTCTGCCCAAACCCTTAGAATTTAACACATCAAACACAATACGAACTTACCATCCCTAGCCAAAGTTCTCGTACGATAGTTGGATCATTACAAAAACTCGTATCAAATGAAGAAACAGCCTATTCGGCATTTTTTATTGTTTATTACAGGCAACTTTTAATTCGGCCAAGTTTTCGATGCGTGATTCGGCGTCGTTAGTTTTTTCAACTTTTTTTATAGGGGTTGAGCTTCGTGTCTCTTAGTTAATGTGCCCTATTAGGTATACTGCGGACATGGGTCGTGTGACACGGTCTTTACAGTTAATCAGTTTATATTGTAGTCGAAAGGTAAATAAAGGGGTTGTGTGTTAATTTTATGATAGCTCGAAGTGGCTTCTGTTTTGGTTTGAGAATGAAAACAAACAGAATGGTTTTTTATTAGTTTTTGTCTCTGTGAAATTGTGTGTCTATGTAAGTAGATGATTTCAATTGTGGAAGATATTTATAAGTTAGGTTTCTTAGAGATTATCCCAACAAAACTATCAACATTTACAAACTGTCATCGATTTCAACGGCTGTTCCCTTCAAATGAGAGTCCTGTTTAGCAGTCAGTAGACATATCAATATTAAGTAAGGTTTAAGTTTCACTTAATAATTTATGGGTAATGCCAAAGTCGTTATGGTCTTTCATTTACCGTTCCCTCATCTATTTTAATTCGATTTTCAATCGATTCAGTAATAAATCGTTTTTACGACAAAAAATCTAGGGCTGATTTAAAAACAATAAAACGCGAAGTAACATTAAATGGGACGACGGTAGCTAAATGAGTACTAAATGCTTAGCCTTGAATGAAAATTGACTTTTCCTTATAAGTACTTTTAAATAAATATGATCGGTACCGTTTGATCGTAATGACTTGAATAAACCTCGTTTTGAGGTCGATGATCGCTTACTTTAAGTACGTTTTAGTTCAAACTAAATTAAATTGTTACTAAGCACTTTGTGCCACATATTTACCTATACATCGATTTTAAAGTGGGTAGGCAGTAGTTACCATCATGCCTTAAGGTGCTGATAGACTTGAGCGTTCATTTATAACAGAACATCGAGCATTCGTGATGAAGTCTGTCGCTAGAATGCTCCCGTTTTTTTTCTGTAATGCAACATTCGCTAGAACGCTCATTATAAGAGAATGCTCAAGTCTATCAGCACCTATAAAGCGCATCCACAATTAATCTGACCTTTGTGGGGCATGGTGTATCCTGCTTTGTCAGATCACGACCATGGTCACCTCAATATCTAGCAGAGTATAAGCCACCGGTTTCGTATCCACGAGCAGTATTGTGGAAGTAACTGAACTCGGTCAAAATAATGGCCAGTATTTCCACCAACCAGCTAACACCAATCCGTCTATAAAGCTTGGAACCAGAAACTTGTGCTATGAAAATGTATGGATGCAAACCTCATAGAGAAGCTACAACTCTATCCACACAGTTTCGGATCAGGGTCACCGGGGCCCGTATTTGTTTAAACCAGTTTACACAAAATGCAGGCAAACTTTTCACTATCCCAGATGACACTGAGTTCGGCACCCCAATTGCGTAACGCACTTTTTATTTTATTTTTGGGTAGGAAATTATCAAATAAATTCTCCCGCTCTAGGCGGAGCGGCAGGGCGTGTCAGACTCTTACTGACTAAAACCCACCCGTGTTCCTTCAGTTGCCTGTGTGCCAAGGGGCAGGCATCGGCCCTAGTGGACCCCGTCAGTTGTGCTGACATCTCTTTGAGGCGCACGTGGAACACAACGCGCCGAACGTGCGTAATGCACTTGTAATCACAATCCAACGGATTTTGAAGGAATTTGCTTATCTATTGCTTCATATGTTTAAAGGATTCATCTGCTCGACAACGTAAATCACGCAATGGATGTTGTTGATTTGTCAAAATTAAAGGCATTGCCATTGTAAGTGTGTTACGAAATTACATTGCGGATGTTTCAAAGCCTGAAATACCCTAACCCTAATAAATACCTAATAAACCAGACATCGACTTCCGGAGCCGGTTGTTTCTTTTTGTAAAAACATTTAATTTTTCACTTTTTAGTTGTGGTACCTAACCCACAAAAATTCGAATACCACGACCTGCTGCTATGTTAATAACAGTGACAGGAAGTTATTATATCATCATCCACATAAGTGCGAAAAATACGTATTATTGAAGCCAAGTCAAAAACTACCCCAGCAAAGATTTATATGGGACCACCGTGCAAACTTTCTCTACCAAAATGATAAAAGAGTTTTCAAAAATCAGTCTATGACGAAAATATCGATGAAATATATATTAAAAAAAAAACACATGAACCTAAAACCTCTTCCGTTTTGGAAGTCGTCTCAGAAGTCGTTTAAAAATAGAAACTCAAACATAATTCCCTCCTATCTATTCCACGTAAGTCTTGTTTAGCAGAACAAACATACGGAAATTTGTACTAAGCAGTGAGTTGGCAATTTCATTGTGTGCCCAAGAATTATGATGTATATGAAATCGGCATTTGCAAATCGTTTAACTGATACTAAGGAAATTGCGGACAATTTCGCGTAATAGGCTTTCATGCGGGAATAACGATTGACTAAGTGTATGGATTTTGTATAAATTATTACTTACATGAAGATACCTATTAGGGTAGAAATTGGAATTAAATTATGGTGAGTTTTGATTTCACTTTTTATTGAGTGGTTTTCATACTTCATTTATGGTTTTATATTTTGGATACTTGCTGATGTCTCGCTATATTAGTTTTTTAAGTAAAAACCATTGAGGTACACAATATAATGTGTTCTTTCTTTCTCGTGTGGTTAGTGATTAATACAATGCCACCCTTGGGCATGTAACCACCCGTTCTATAATATTTTCATGTTATTCTATTATTATTTTTTAGGTTTTTAAGCTTATGAGTTAAGCTTTTAGAAATTATAAGCAGAATCCAAATCGAGCCTGTAACATCGGAGATATGGCAAAAAAATTAAAACAAGATCACAAACGCTATACAAAAAGTCAACGTGAATAACATGAAAAATATTAAAGATAGTTTTAAAGTAAATTTCGAAAAAAATACATGAATATTCAGAAAAATTACATGCCCATGGGCGGCATTGTATAATGTAATAAAGAGGAATATTGAACAGAACCATTTTGAAAAAGAATAATACCTATAGATTTGAGTATGACGTAGAGAAGATTGGACAATAGAATATTCGTATATATATATATATATACAGGGTGGCAGGGACATCGACGCGAAGCCGGTTACCATCCATGGATTCAGTACATGGTTCTGAACCCCACTGCATTGAAATTTTTCGTCGGTTATTAAAAAAAAAAATCTGCTGTTTCATAGAAAAGTGCAATACCTACGCGGTCAAAATGTATGGAGCAGCAGATTTTTTTTTAAATAACCGACAAAAAATTTCAACGCAGAGGGGTTCAGAATCATGTACTGAATCCATGGTATCAGGCTTCGCGTCGATGTCCCGGACACCCCGTATATATAATATGTAATATTAAAGTAAATATTTATGTATGTGTATGTAGTTTATAACCTATTTATGTACTTTTATACCTATTTTAGTTAGAAACGCGTTATGATAAATTTTTAATAAAAATGTTTTTTTGTTCCTCTCAAACAGAGCACCTGCCATCAAATCTCTTTTCCACCCTTGGTTGACTGGTAGAGAAAGCCTAAAGTGGTATTAAGTCCACCTTTGTACCCGTTTTGTGTGCGAAAAGTTTAAATAAATAAATAGAACTGACTAAATACGAATATTGTAACAACTAACAACAACTAATCTTAGGAACCCATTATTTTATTATGTTTGGGTTGGGTTCCTAACCTTATTTACGAGTATCTTAGAACCCAAGGTATCTAAAAATAAATACCTACGTCATAATGATGAAAGCATAATTTACACGTTCGTTACATACCACGAAATCAACAGCAACAAACTAATTCTCTCCCTTCACAAAATGTCTCGTAATATCCACAAAACCGTACCCTAACTATCCATCTAAATAACAATTTTCATAACGGCCCATTTAATACTATTTCATAGTTAACTAACTCAGTCGCTTGTAATAAAACCGTAGGCTAACGTCAAGTAGTCGTCGACAAAACGACAGTGTAAAAGCAAATTGATCTGACATTCCGATGATAAGTCGACACAACTGGCGAATTTCTAAGCTCGGTGAAACGCTCTCTTATCTAGGAAATGTTCGATTGTCTGTTTATTTGCACTTTGTTGTAATTGTTGATTCGATTAGATTTGGTTTTATTGTGTTTTAGTATTATTTTGTTTGTAGTTCCTATCTGGGATTTGTACTTTATTCTGTAGTGCATTAAAAGGTGTGCAGCTTTTAATGCGTAGCTTTTAATGCGCAGCTTTTAATTTTTAATCGTTGATACCTTAACGAGACATGGCAATGCTGCCAACCTTTTGGGCACTTTTCCTGTTGACAGTGCAGACGAATTTTTTGATGCCCTATGATTCTTTCCCTATTTTATCATATACAATTACACTTAATAGATAGATATTGAGGGTTTATATTTTGAAATTAATAATAATGATACATTAATTATCCTGTTGCAGACCAAAAAAAAACAAGACGATTCTGTCCGCATCAGCCCCACCACCATCCTTGCGAACTGGCTAATCATTTCAAGGTATGAGCTATCACAAGAAGAAGAATTAGGAAGCTTGCAGCAGTTCTCATAGGTAAACCTGAAGGTACTTAGATGTAAATAAGATGCTGCCATCATTTTCTCCATCATCATGAATAGCCCATTGCAGCCATGCTGAAAAATCTACATCAGTTAGGTAAAAGCATGTTGAATCTAATGTAAAGCCAATTATATTATTTCCCTGAGTAAATATAATACTACCACAGGTTTATAAATCATTCCTTTTGTTTACTTCTACAGCGTGTATCAGAAAGAGGTGGAAGTAGTGGTTTCCAAGGGACCAACATCATAATCGTAATAAAATAATCAGCTATCCCATACATTTGGGTCCAGTAGCGATTGAAGTTTTGTATGGGATAGATGATGTTTTTTTCGCGATTAACATGTTGGTCCTATGGATAAAGTTGTTCAGTTTGATAGTGTGTTCCACACCCTTAATTTTGATCACACCTTTCTGGTACACGCTGTAGAAGTAAACAAAAAGAATGATTTATAAACCAGTGATGGATTTGTTCTATTATTTAGTCTAATGATGATTAGGTTTCTGGAGGACAGCTACAGATGCTAAATAAGAAATATGCAAAATAGATTGATTTCTGATGGATAGGTTGGAGTTTTAGTTTTTTGCCCGTAAACTATAACTTAAAACATGACTAAAGTGAGAGCAATATTGAATAGTTAAAGTAATAATATTAAAAATCCGTGTAGTGACGAGATCTTGAGACAACCGCCTCTGTAGTTGGAAAGACTACCTGTCTCAGACTCAGAATTTTCTGTTCGGTTGGTTGATGGGGGTGGCTTGTTCTAAGTCCGCCTGGCTAGCTTCCACCATCTTATCTAAGTCTGTCGCCATAACAACAACGTTAACAGCATTGTTGTGTTTCGGCAGCTAGAGGTAAGACAGCCAGTTCCTCTGGGTGAGGATTCCGGGTGAAGCTCGCTTCCACCTGCGGCCTGATCATCACTTACCATCAGGTGAGATGAAGGCCAAGAGCTTCACCGTTGTGGTTAAAAAATAATACTTTTAACTTATTGTTCAGAAAACTGGAAGGCGCCCTCTGTCGGCGCGAACACGCGTTTCGGTTCATCGAACATAAATTGACATAGGAACACGACGATCGTGTATTCATGCAATGATCACTTTCTATTAGGACGCGCCTGAAGGTTATAAAATCGTTAATCAATCTGCCTAGCCTTTTCCCAACTATGTGTATGGATGCAGCTGATTACCAGTATTTTACATGGAGCGACTGCATATCTGACCTCCACAGTCCAGTAACTAGGTAATATGATACCCCTTGGTAAGACTGGTGTCGCACTAGCCCGAACTTTTGACGACTTGTAACTACTGTCAAAGATACACGAATGACAGCCGGGACCAACGGCTTAACGTGCTTTCCGAGGCACGGAGAAGTCTCGGTATGTAAAGATGGTCACCCATCCACTGACAAACCCCGGCAAGCGTAGCTTAAGTCTGATGGATCGACCCGTGCGGCTGTTATTACTTAGCCGCGAGCTATGAATACCAAGGGTTATAAAATGGTAAAAAGTAATTTATCAAATAAACCGTGCAAATCCAGGTAGAACAGTTAGTATTAAAATATATTTAAATCTTTACTAATGTAATCAGCTCGCGGGAAGGAAAGACCTACTTGTTAATAACGGTAAGAAAATTATTACCGTTTATAATATTACTAAGGATATAATTTCTCGTCTAGTTTGCTGTTGCCAATGATCATTGCTGAGCAATAGCTTGGATTTATCTTGTCATTGTTTTTTACTCTAATTCGTGAACATAGTAGCACTATAAGGCTGCCTGTCCACTGGAGCGGAGAGGAGAAAAGAGGAGCTGAGATGTGTCAATATTAACCAATAGAATCTTGACTCCGCCCCTGAGTTTAGATCAGTGATCCTGAGTCAAGATTCTATTGGTTAATATTGGCACATCTCCGCTCCTCTTTTCTCCTCTCCGCTCCAGTGGACAGGCAGCCTAAAGGGTGGTTTTATAGTCTTGACTCCACTTAACTAACTAAAGCCTTTTCCTCACTGGTTGGTGCGTTAGCGGTGCGGGATCAGCATGCTCGGTATACCCGGTACCGAAAGCTTACCGAGCGCTTATATTTCAATGAGCATTTCCTGATTGGCTCGGTATGCACGGGACCGGGGCGGGATCGTTTCGGTATACCGCGTCTTGTAGAAACATACAGTGCCCGCTCGGTGTTTTGAGAAACGTCACGTGGTTTAATAGAAAATATATAATATTTTTCAAGTTACAGATATCGGCAATAGCGCTTTCGTTTTTTTCGTAAACGGAGATAAATATAACACGCCACAACAGCTTCACCACTCGAAGACGACAGTTTCTCACGAGGAATTAAGCGGTAGTGCACCAAATTATACCGAAAGCATAACATCAGGTCCGTAAATGAAAGCAGTGCGGTATCGTTTCGGTATCCAGAGCATACTATACCAAAAGGATACTGCACCGACCAATGAGGAAGCGGCCTAACTGTACACACTTAATAAAAAACAATAAAATGTTCTAACTATACTAAATCTAACAACACAATAAAATATGGCGTCGAAAACATCCATGTTTTCGACCATCGAGATGTGGTGGACCACATCTCTGTCAACATGCCTGGTAATATGCCCATAAGACTGGTGGCATTGCCTTTTCTCCACAGAGCCTTGTTGTTTACCCGACTACGGCAAAGCCAAAAGGGAGGGTTATGATTAATGTATCTATAATTATAATATATTATTATCTGAATTTGACTAAGTGGTTTTTTACCGTCATAGCTTGCAGAGTAAGTAAACTGAAGTGGCAGTAGGCTGGCCATGTTTGTCCAAAGACCGATGGCCGGTGGAGCAGACGAGCTCTGCAGTGGTGACCGCGTATCGGCAACCGTAGATAGACCTTTTGTAGGTCGTCGGTTCATCTAGTTGTGGGGACAACTAGATGAACCGACAAACTACAGAAGGTGGCTGGGACAGACTGGGTGCGGAAGGCGGAGGACAGGGTGTTGTGGCACAGCCTGGGAGAGACATGTCCAGCTGTGGACTGCGATAGGATGAGTTGCTGAGTTTTTTCTAACCCTTTTCAGTAAATAATAGACCCACTTTGTGGATGTCAAAAAAGGGGAGTTTTAGAGGGTGTGCACTGATGTCTGAATACACGAAATAAGGGCGATCGTCAATTTATCTATCAAGAAGAAGTTCGAAATCCAAATAATTGTTCATTAAATGTTCGTGTATAACCGCCAGTACTGTTGCAGAAGGGAACTTTAAGTTTTATAGCTGTCATTAATTACTAATCTTCCGTTTATCCTGTTTTTATTAGCTGTAAGTCCTCTATGCATTAAATAAATAAATAAATTAACTTGTTGCAGAAAGCAACATTAGACTCGATTTTAATGGTTCTTTGAACAAATTAATGAAATCATTAGCGTTAATGATCCATTACGTAATGTTTGTCTTTGTGCAACGGGGTGTTAAACTACATCATTTTATTCGATTTGTTTCTTGGTCACAAGAGAAAACCTCTCTGTTTGATCTTTGGCTGGGGAAATATTTAACTGATCCCCTAAAAAACTTATTGATGTTCTAATGATGCACGCTTTTTTAAATAACTGACCCTCTTTTATCTTTATGGCCTTTTCGCACAGCGGCCGGCGAGCGCTATATTCAAGTTGGTCGTAGTTACTTGGCTATTTAATATTTTTAGTTCAACAAAACAGAAATTATTTGAAGTTCAAAAAAGAGGCGCAATCTTTATAAAATATTTGAATGTTCATTTATATTTTTAGGAGCGCAAAATGGGAATTATTAGTGGTTCAATTAAATACATGCCCTTTGGCAGTTCCTCGTCAATAGGTTATTCAAAGACCCATCCAATGTGAAAATAATAATAAAAAGGTTTCATTTTATTTCAGCCCGATAAAATGTTATGATGAATGTTTCCTCGCTAACGCGTTAAGCGCCATCTTATGCAAATACAGAACTGGCCACCATTGCTAAATCTAGTCCAACTAGGATTTATAGGAGCACGGCTAAGCTAGATTAAATTCTAGCTTACAACCAGTATAAAGGTGATACCTTATCGTGAACTGATCTTAATGAGTTTTCGACACAATTTCTATAACGTTCTATATTATATTCCGAGTAATATTTACAAGGTTTTTCAATAGGGACCGGGTATATTTGAATTGAAATAAAAACACATTGATTATTTACAATTACTTAAATTATATTTTCTTTTCTTGAAAGCTTACTTTTTGGCATTATCTATGGAATACCATAATTATCATTTAAATGATGAATACCTCGGCTTCGTATACGAGAATAAGAGAGGTCTAATTGTCCATCACTTTTTGACCCTCTATCTCATTGATAACGCGTGTGATGTTACCTTTAGGTCTTCGACAGTTCTTAGCATGTTCGCATACCTACACCAGTGATTTCACATAACCCCACAATAAATAATCAAGAAGCGTTAAATCACGTGGTATTTAATGACTCATCTGTCAAAAAATCGCGCATATAGACAATTTAATATGGCCTAAAATTTTTTTCTTTATTTAGGCAACTAACAGCGATAACTGCATATTATGTGTGTAGTATTGTATTGCTAATACCTTATACTCGTAGGTTTCCCTGTATAACTAGGATAAATATAAAATATGCGAACAAACTACTAAGGAATATTTAATTTCAGTTTAAAGAAGAATCGCAGGACTTCATGTAATCTGGATGTAGCATTTAGACTTCGCGTTCTTTCTTCTTATTTTTTCTTTTGTGCAGCTTAATAAAAAATGCTAATGCGTACATACTTTCATTCATGAACGCTTCTGAAATTAAGCGACACCACATCTGCCATTCTTCTTTAAAGAAAAAAAAAAGTTTGTGTATTATCTAAGAATTGACCATTGAGTTATAGAATCGAGAATCTTTTTCGGATCACTTCGTTTCGCTCAGTCCTTGCTCATCTTTCCACAGTGCCTTCAATACTTAATATAAGTAATATTACATTTTGAGTGACTGTGAGGTAATGGCAAGATAAGGCCTGCAGAATATAGCCTACAAATGCGTTGCTTATTAAAATCGATTGATATTAAACAGGCTATTACGATTGCCCGGGCAATTTGCATGATTCTAATAGCTTAAAGGTTTTAGACAGAAGTGCAAACATTTCTAATTGCGGTGTCTAATAACAGTTTGTGTGATTTCGAGCCTAAATGGTTAATGTTATCTGATATTGTAGTATCTACTTTGATGTAATAGGCTGAATGGGTCGAGGTGGAGGCTAGTCCGGTTTAAACACTTTGATAGAATGTATTCTAGACATTTGTTTTTTTTTGTTCTAGAAAAAATATACAGGGTTAACTTTATTTTGAAAAGCAAAAGCAGTAGTTCTGCACTTAGCTTCCGACATTTCATAAGTGCCCATGTAGGTTTATGTGAAAAAAAAATTATTTGGTTATGATTTTTTGATTTTGTGAAATATATTGATTGTTACAGTTACGATAGGAAAATCAACTATAAGAAATACAAACGTAATTAAAACTTAAAAGAAAATAAACAAGAATAGAAAGAAAAATTGTTTATTCTGCACAAACAAAACCGCAGATAAAAAAAAACTTATAATTCACATACAAAAGTAGCCAAAACCCTCGAATTCACCCAATAAAAAAACAACCCATTGACTTTAATTTCGATTTTATTACCGTTTAAAGATGATTTTAATGTCCCAGTTACAGAATAAATTACATAATTTTATTTTTCAACCTCTTTTATTATTTTGTACCACCTAAGTAAGGTAAGACATAATTTCCCTCCCTAATTGTTTCCTTAATCAAAGCAAACAAAAAAAAAAAATTTAAGCGCTGTAAAAATGTATCTATTTTTGCATACGGAACCGCTCGATACATCTATAAAATTGGAATCACATATCGTGATTGCTACTTAAAAATGGAATGTCGTCGGTTGCAGGAAATCAAATTGAAATTGTATATTATGTTGGTGAAAATGTCGATCCAAGGAGCCACACGATTCTCAACACATTTTTATTACAAATACGATTCTAGATTAAATTCGATGCATTATAATATAAATCGAAGATCTATCTTTGGTTGTGTTAATGGAAATGTAGGGGTAGAATAAGTTCGAGCATGTTTCTATGATTGTGAATGATTTGAGTTTAATAGACGTGAAATGAAATAAAAATAATTCTACTTAATTGCCTCCTCAAAAAAAATCTTTTGAAGATGTGAGTACTGGAAGACTACAGACAATTTACAAATCAAACTCAAACTCAAACTCAAAGCATTTATTTCAATTAAACCATACCTATACAGGCACTTTTGAATTGTCAAGGAGTCAGTCAGTCAGAAAAATATGAAGCTAGTTGCCCATTCCAAAACGTAGTAGGTACCTATGGAGAAGAACGGTCAAGAAACTCTACGGACACTCTTTTAAATAAAAATTGTTACATAGAATTAGTTACATCATTCATGTTGAAATTATACATGTGAGAACAATGTAAAAAGACGTGCACGTTAAAAGCGTCGGTAATTAAAAGATAAAAACAAAAACAATTCAAAGATTAAAATAAGCCATGGCAGCTAAGAGATGACCAGTCCCAACTGACGGCGCCCGTTCACGGACATGACGCATGTATTAGCACCATTCAGCTCAACCATTTTGAAGAGAGCTAAAAATCATCTAGCGACCACTTGTATATGCAAAAGCATTTAGATCTAAACACCTGACTCTCCAATAATTAAAAAAAAAACTTCAAAACAAAACAACTCAACCACTACCAAATTCACCAAAAACCCTTCCTACGTCACCAGAAGTCAAAACACCTAATTCCATCCTCTCAGGTTGGTACTACCTACAGTCATACACAAACATAAGTGCATACGTCGTCGGCACATCGGCGTAGACCTCTGAAATTACCTCCCCGATTGGCTTCGAAATATGAATGGTAAATTGGATGGCACCGTGGCCCCCACATGCCAGCTTTATGCCTATATGTACTGAACAATGCTTAAGAATATTCCATGAATGCAAAATAAGCAGCTAACAACGAAAACGTATTGTCTTTGTTCGTGTCTTCTATGATTATGTCATACTTTTTATTATTGAGTTGGAAATTTTTCATGCCGACTGTATTTTTAGTGGGAATTGTTTTTGTTGAATCTGGGTCACATGCTTTTATTATTTAGTAAACACCTATGTATTGTTACTTTTACTGTGCAATTTATTTAAAAACTAGCTGACCCGACACACATTGTTCTGTGTAAACAATAGTCGATACAAAAAAAGACCTTAAACATTTCCCGAATTTCAAATTTTTATCGTTGCAGCAAAACTTAATCCAGACTATGACCAATGTTTTTTAAAACAAGAAATAGCCAAATCGGTCCAGCCGTCGCGGCGTCGTCAGTTCTCAAGGGATGCGCTTACATTGTGAACAGCATTTCATTTTCATTTATATACTATAATAATATGTAAAAAAAACCCTGTCCTATCCAAAAGGGGCACATAGGTACTGCAATTACAGGAACAATAATATTTAAAAATATAAAATAATTTTTATTATTATTGAAAATAAAAAGGTACCTATTCAAAATTCCTATTTTCAGTACTAAAATTGCCCCTAATTCATTGAAAACTCGCAAATTTTCAACAGGGGTTATAAGTTATGACTTTTATATACCTGTAAAACAATGGCCGCCCGCGCCCAATGTAAATAACATTTTATAATAAAATTCCCCATTGAAAAAACGTGGCGAATTTTTTTTTTTCTTTTTTCCTGAAAATTTCCTCATAAATATACTTACCCTCAGTACGATACGTAACAACACCCTCACTGATCGGACAGGTTTTTTTAACATGTTGTATATAGATAATATTTTATTTATATAAATATGACATTCCTAGCTAAAGGATTAGTAATATCATTCTAAACAATATGTTTGGATAATAACAATTTATCTACACCTATATTAATCAAACTGTTTTAAAATAGCCAGCTAATAATGCCCTTCTTTATGATATAATAACACTATAACCATTAAACCATAAACAAACTGCGTAACGTTTTATAACTGTCCTCAAAGATACACATCACACCTTTTTTTGTTACCCTCCAAAAACTTACATAATAATCCAAAACAGTCCTTCAAAAAGTTATAAAGTCCCAATAAAAACATTATAAAGGCAGTTATCAAACTACAATAATAATTACGAACAAAAAGTGACAAGAACACTACTGAATATACCTACTACAGGGGAAACGCCGCGTGGCAAAACTGGCTAACTTTTAAAACGTTATATGGCCGGTAATAAAACGTTCGTTCCGTACGAGCACAATACTTGCAGAAATATTTTTGAATACGGAATTAGGTTTGCCAAAAGCGCGGGGAGCAGATAAGGCAGAAAAAAAAAACAAATTTGTAACGGGTAAAGTTTTTGGAGGCGGAATGTCTCCCTTGGGTGCTGAATCTTCGTCGGCGTGGCTCGTAAAACGCGGGACGTGGGCAAGCGGGCAAATTTGTCCTGAGAGCGACCTATGACGTTTTGATGGAACGCTCCACGACTGATTTCCCACACCCTAGATTCATATTCATAACGATACCTCCGCCAACAGTGACATATTTGACCCCAAATCCATCTAGGTCACCATATCGATACGTGACGAATCACGCGAAATTGATTCGTTAATAAGTAATCTAACTTGCTACTCTCAAACAAAGCAGCTTGTTAAAAATATCATTAAAACTAAAACTCTATTTCGAACTCGTATTCGCTTCGAATGTCCTTTGCATGATGATCGCCTCTTCAAAAGAATGGCACCCGTGTCTAAGCTATCTTGTAGGAATTTTAAATTGGACGAATCGCTCAAATGTAAATGGTTTTCCTTTATACCCCATCCTCTCGGGCTGCCCACCCCCGTCTATTGCGCGCCTAGAGGCGACTGGCATACCAACACACACGCACACACCTATGTGAAAGCCTACGTCGTATATCACCAATGGGTTTGGAGCTCCTTGTTTGCATACGTCATCCGCGCAGCCGTCTCATTTGCATAGCGGAGGGGGAGGCTTACTGGGTCATCTTATACTGGTATCGTTAAGCTGACACTAACACACACAAATCTCACACACGCTCACATCTCATCTCGACATACAACTAGGAGTAATGCGAGTGTGAATACGTAAATACGCGTCGGAATCGCGAGTTCAAAAACGCGAAACGCAATATGTCTTCATAGTAAAGAGGTGTAGGAAATCTTTTTAAGGGACTCTAACAAAAGGGCGGGAGACGTTATCAGGGAAGGAGATCTCATGTTTTTGATGTGTTCTCTAAATATATGCGGGATATTATGTAGTCACATAAATGTTATTTCAAGTACTTGCCGGTTATTCCCGGAAATAGCATAAACTGAAATCAATTTGATCGCTCGAGCAATATTGGTTGTGTAAGCACAGTTTTCCAGTAAAGTAAAAATTTTGAAGAAGATTAGCTTTGTCATATTTATATTTATAATAAACCAATATTTTACATTGATCTAATAAATCGCAAGAGAGAAAGATAAATTTGTTTTTGTGAAGGACTAAGAGCTAAGTACTGTGAATCAAATGATAGGTTAAAATCAATTAAAAACTAATCAATGACCACATACTTAAGATGACCCATCGTGTGAGCCACCAATAAAACATGGTCTAAGCTTCATTCACCTTTCCATTTTCCAATCACCGGCTATCGAGTTGAATGGTCAGGGATCGTAAACAGTTTAATGTGTGGGAGAGGTTGGCTAGTTGGCTAATTAATTAAAGAAGCCATCGTATTATCGTTACCCACCCCTGGTTGATAAGCGACCGATATATCGGGGATAGGCTTGTCTGTGAAACTAACTAGGATGGAGTTTATAATGGTCGCAGTAAAAGCTGTAGTATTTTTAAATCTTTTTAGGTTAAGTTTGCGGGTATGATAAGCAGTTTCTTTTGTGAATTTTAGAAGATTGCTTGAGAGTGTAACAGAAGAAAACTTTATTAAATTATAACTAATAGACATTTTTGTTTGTGCTCCCTATACGTTCAAAAGTCTTATACTTAATGTACTTAATGTGCTTTCTTGAACATATTTCCTTCTTTTTTGTGTATAATTTTTTAAGATTTTTTAAGTTTTTTTTTAAAGATTTATATAGATTTATACTAAATATATTATACACGTTAGTTAAGAAACCATAAACAAAAATGTATTATTTTGTAACTTTAGCGATTATTTTGACTGTTATGTATCCTGTAGTTAATCTGTGAACAGCCTTGTGGGCTGCAATATTGTCTATATTTTTTAAATGAATTTCTTCTTTTCTATGTTTTATATTGTAGCTGTTTGTTGTTCCGTTTCAATAAAAAAAAAAAAAAAAAACTAACAGATTAATTATTCTTAGGTAGGTAGGTATATTTTGAGACTTTGATTTTCACATTTTTCCGGAACTTAAATACCTATCCTAGTATCTCATTTTTAAATTAATTCACTTATCGTATCATGTCATTTCTTGTTTACTTTCTAAACAAGAATCAGGATCCCTTTCTCGAGTCTGCTATTCACCGCTAGATGGCGCTACGTGTCCTCGCCCTAAACGGCCATTTTATGAAATTATTTAATTTTGAAACACCGTTCACAGTTTTCTCATTACACTTATAAATATAGAAAATGCTATTTTCTTTTCCTCTCCCGAAGCGAGGAACTCCTCAGTTTAATGAACAAAGTTGGAGCTTCGCACTTTTCCATTTAAAACTTTTCATATTGATTTCAAAGTTTATTTTTATAACAATGAACTTGATTCTAGAATAATGAGTTCCATCGAACTGTTTAATTGAATCAGTTACCAATAAGAGTTCTTTGTTTGCGTTGTTAGTTGTTTTAAAGGTCGTTTGTGTATTTTTTTAAATGTGCTAGGAAAAAGAGGTGCAAATAGGAACCTACCTGCTTTATAAAAATGGCCAATTAATGCCAATATTGAAAGTTATATTTTAATAGCTTATTATTCCAGCAAAAGTAACTTAGAGTTATTTGTTGCTGGTTCAACAGACTTTATTTTTAACTGGGCACTTTCAGTTTCCGAATTTCATCCCCTTAATATTGGAAACAATGGTTTAAGACCGTATAATCTGAAAGTGGGCAAGGTCGTAATAGTGGTCAAATATTTCGCTGTTTTGTTTAAAAATTTTATAATATTTCTGGGTGGAAATATGAAATATGGCTAACTAGTGTACTAAAATATTGATTATTAAATGCAATAATTAATGTCTTAACACCAAATATTTAGTTTTACATGTAAAAAAAGTATTTAATTTTGGAAAATTTCTTAATGCTTTTTTACACCTGAAACGGTTACAACATCAAATTCAGTGTTATAATTGCAATCATTATTATTGCTATAAATCACGTTTTTTCGTCGTAAATTCTAAATTTTGTTCCGCGCCTACCTCTAAATACTCCGTTTTTCATTAGCCCGCGCGCAGACGCGTGTTTTGACACCTCACACGCGTGGCTACCTCGGAAAAGGTGAGAAAATTTTTTGACAAGTTCACTGGAAGAAGAATATATTTCATATTTCCATACAGTAATATTGCCAAATTAATCAAAACAGGTATATATTTGGCAGCTATTTACGACGTTGCCTAATTTTACAATAAACGCTTTTAAGAAATTCATAGAGCCTTACAGGTTCCATAAAAGGTCTAATATTATCTTGGCATACATTTAGTTATTTAGGTAGGTACATCATGGCTATGTCTTTCCGATTCTTATAAACAAAAGAGCTTTTAAAGCTACCTAAGCTAGCTAAGCTATATATTGGATACCTACCTACCTGGTACGTGGAACTATCGATAAAATAATGGAATTCAATAGTACATTACTGTCGAGGCCCGCAATCAAGGCACTGATGGACGATCGTGAAAATGTGGGCCGAGGCGAAGCCGAGGCACACTTACGTGAGTCCATCAATGCCTAGTTGCGGACAAGGCTTGTATAGTACTTTTCTAAAACAATGCGCGGAAATTCAAACCAAGTAAATTATTCATCAATTCCAGAATCAATGACGAACAAAGAAAATTTTTCACGCGAAATATGGTCATTTGTTTCTTCACAGCTCTATTTGCTAAGCCAGTTCGAAATTTTAATAAAATCTTTGATAAGTTACCTCCTTGGTTGCCATGTGTTGAAGTAAAAAAAGTTCCATTTTTAAATAACAGGACAGATATGAGTTTTCATAGTAATTTATTTGGCCGCTAAACAGAGACAGATATGGATTTTCATACAAAGACTGCCGGCCTGATGCTCGCTTGTTTTTGACCTGGACGGCAATTTCGATTTATCTCGAAGAAGGTCGTTCGAATTTCCAAACATGTTTGAGAAAAAACTATTATTTAAAGATAAACTTGTAAGGGAAAGGAAAATATTCAACTTAATAACATTATGTATCTCAAAAATGGATCTAAGTAATAAGCATAAATAATAACCCTTTGAAGTATTCTCATTTAGCACTAGAAATATCGCAAAGCATTAACTAACTTAGCACAGACTACCAGGCACCCATAACATACTAGAAGAAAACAAAAGCAACCCGATTCAGGAAAATCTTCAAGTTCCCTTAACGGCCAACAGTTCCCCAAGAGGAAGTGGTAGAAACGCATTAATTTAATTTTATGGTTTTTGTGTCTGTCACATAACTAGCTGGTTGTGATTTGTGACCTCTCTAACGAGGAGGGCTTAATAAGTGGTACTGATGTTTAATTCTAGTTATGGTTATTTGGTTACAGATTTTTTCGTGGTCATGTTTTGTAGTAGGTACTTAATTAATGTTATTTGAAGCTTGAAACAGTTATAAAATGTCAGTCATAAAATGAAGTTGGTTCATGAAATTTTATATTCAATATAACTTGGTCAATACAATTGTTTACTTTTCAGCTTGCTTTACAAAATCAAATAAACAACTATGGGAGCTTAGAATAATAACGCATTATTATTCTAAGTATGGGAGAGAACACAATTTTTTTTGTTTACCCTCCTAGAAAAATAGTGCGGAGACATTTAAAACGAAAAAAATTACACCTGTACTTTTATGCAAAAATAACAGAAATACGAAATTCCATTCATTCATGGAGTAGGAGGAGTGCTTATGGAACTTTGTCAATAGATGGCGTTATATGTCGAATGAAGTGCGATTCAATTGAGGAAAGTTTTGTTTGAAGTGGTTGCATTAAAAGTATTTACATTTTTATTCTAGTTGAATTATTGGTACCAATTTAGAATTTTCGCCACGAGTGAAGAATTAAGAAGAATCATAGATCATAGGTACTCGAGATTTCTTTGTTTCCTTACCTAATAGTTTCGTCAGTCCCGGTTTGATGGTTTTATCATTACCATATTCTGTTAAAAACTGCTGAAAATACCACCTTCGATGTCAACCTTACCAACAGCCATATAATAGTGCTAAAAGACAGTACGGTACGGACATAAAGGGACTGCCCATTAAAGGACCCTGAGAGCAAATCAGAAAGCACCTCATGTGGGTGCTTTATAGTCAAACAAAATGCTTATTCGCGACAACAATGAAGTTGTGAAGATCGGCACAGTTCGCAAATGATGGGTCGTTTCAACATTGCCCACTGATCTCTACCTACCCATAATAAAACAGGCAAACCTTACTAATATGTCGATACATTACTAAGTCAAAGATAAGAAAAAAATTCTGGGTATTGCTAAATTGCTTGCCTTTAAATAAGAAACATTGATAGGTACCTTCCCCCGTTCCCAGAACATAGGCCTATGCATTATCAGCCTATAATGTTCCCACTGCTGGGACACAGGCCTCCTCTCTGTGAGAGGGAGTGGGCTGTAACGCGGGCCAGTGCTGGTTGGTAGATGTCGAATTTTTGGTTCTAGGAAATACCAGTTTCCTTACTCTGTTTGCCTTCAGCGTTTGAGAAAAGTGGTGATGAAATAATTCATCATCATCATCATCAGCCTATTAATGTTCCCACTGCTGGGACACAGGCCTCCTCTCTGTGAGAGGGAGTGGGCCGTAATCTACCACGCGGGCCCAGTGCGGGTTGGTAGATGTCACATGTCTTCGAATTTTTTGGTTCTAAGACATGCCGGTTTCCTCACGATGTTTTCCTTCACCGGTCTGAGAGCAGTGGTGATGAAATTATTTACACAAAGTAAAGCACCTGCTTGGGTTCGAACCCACGACCTACAACTCGTAAGTCGGGGCCGTTACCACTGGGCCACCGCTGCTCCCCACAGTAATAAAATTCCAATAAAACTACATATTCGTTATTATAATAATATTCATTAAAACGTCAAAACAAAAATTAATCGGAACTCGATCACCCAATCTTCTCATCACAGATATCGTGAACATTGACACTGAATCATTCCTTTAAACATTCCAACAGAACATTAAACACGACCGAGACGAAAGTACACCCATCTCTTTCACACCTCTTGTTTCTTACTACACCCATTTATCACTATTTGAATAAATTCAATATGTACATTGAATTGCGTGTAATTAATGGTTTTATTCGTTTAGCACTTAAAACGCTTTAAGGGCGAGGTGTCCAAACATTTGGCGTCCCTTTCTTCCCGGGATGGAAGACAGGGATGGGCGATCGCGCAAGAACACCCGCTGGTTTAGATCATTAATATTGATTTGTGGTCAATCAAAGCTCTGGAGGATTTCACTTTTAATGTTATTATTTTTTGTTCTACGCGTTCGATGGCTTGGATTTAAGCTTCGTTAGCTGGAGGTAGTTTTTGTTAGTCTCAAGTTTTGTCGCTAAAATTATTATAAGTATTTCACATGTCAATTGGCTCAATCTCATGCTTCTTGATTAGACCGATATTATACAATCGAATAATGTATTTTTATTTTTTTCCTAATATGTTGCGGTCCCATAAATATAACGGTGCATTTGGGAAGTAAAATGACAATACTCTTTTCTTGCTAAGACTTTTAATCCGCACAACTGTACTGTTTCACAATCAAACGATGTCTGGCTCTGCACTACATTTTACCGTTTAAAATTACCTTTGCCCCACCCAGAATGACGATAAAATTATGTTAACCGTTATTTCTAAGTGTTGCCAAAGTAAAATAATACATTAAGCTGCCATAATGAAAATACATTTAAAAGTTTGTTACAATATTAATAATTTGTACCTACTTTGACAGTGTTGCCAGAGTGGATATTAAATTACTGTAATAAAAAAAAAATAAAAAAAATGTAGTCATGAAATAACATCTTGGTGTCAACACAAATAAATTCCAAAGATTTTTTCTAAATACTATCTACAAATCTACAGTTATAGCCAACGACACTATTGATACAAAATTAATTAAGTACAAATGAATACCTATTTAAGATTCTGATGTAATAAAATTAGCATACCTATTCATCAAATGCAAATGAGCTCAACAATTAATCATTGCACACAACCTGTTTAATAATATTCAAGTTCAATATCAACTTTATAATTAGAAACAATTGTACAATCGAAAACAAAAGTGCAACGAGTACTAGTCAATACAATAATATTAAGTGTGGAGTTCTTATACCCACTTAAACAACAAAGCGTAATGATTCCACTCGACAAATAAAGGAGAGTACAGTCACTAGTGATGTCTACTTCTCTGTCGGAATTCCGGGATTCAAATGTTTGGAAGGGACATTAGTTTTAGAGTCTGTCCTTAAAAGTCTCCAAATAAAATGTTTATGTTTACTTACAATATAGGCATTATGTATGTAGATCGTTTTTAATGGATTAAGAGTTTAAGACTAGAAGACAGTGTTGTAGTTGGAGGCTAATTGACATTTGTCAAAGTTATTCATGTTACAAAATGACATTTTCTACAACAGCTAAGACAAATCACATGAAAAGCAATAGGTTAATAAACTGTCAGTTGCTTTAAAATACAAAATAAATTAAGAACGTTATTTTTGTAATTTTATTTGTGCCCCATACCCGGGACACAACTGTCCCAATCCCGGAATGTCCCACAGAACAGAACTATAACAACACTAGTACAGTCATACTCAGCGGTGAGCAATGACCGCGCCCGACAATCATTAACAATGCAGTGTCTTATCTAACTGAATATAATTAATGAAACCACCACTCGCTGTGAAGTACCATACACTTATTGGCACGAGAAGCTTTTTGTGACGGTGATAATAATTATGGTGATTGGGATTAATGGTTAATTGGTGATTATAGGCTTTTGGGAATTTGTCCCTTCTTGATTAATAAAAACTTGTAGTTTATAAGCTGTACACAAAATATTGTCACTGTCTTTAACACTTCCAAGTCAATGAAGCGAGAGGAGAAGGAATCTTTAGAAGACTTAAAAAATTGTAAATTAGAGGAATGATGAAAATCCTAATAATATAAATGCGAAAGCGAGTTTATTTGTTTTTTATTTGTTTGTTACGCTATCACACTAAAACGGCTGAACATATTTGGATGAAATTTGGCACATGGGTAGACTATGACCTGAAGATGGACATAGACTTATCAAATTTATATTCTGGATTGCAGACAAAGTTGCGGGCTAGTGATTAATAAAATTCAAAAAATTGCAGCTACGATTTGTCATGCCAGCAACGCAATAGAAGTCAAAATCGGGTGAATGGACTGTAAGAAAGGTTTAGTTAAATGTCTAGTCTTATTTCAAACGGAATATGATTAAATTCCTCACACTAACGTTGCATAATAATAAAGACTCACAAAATAACACCAAACAATCCTCTCACCCATCCTACCTTTACCTCAAACAGTTACACAAAAATTAAAACAATTTTATTCATAAAAATCAATCTGCCCAGCCTTTTCCCAACTATCTTGGGGTCGGCTTCCGGTCTAACCGGATGCAGCTGAATACCAGTATTTTACATGGAGCCTATCTGACCTCCACAACCTAATAACTGGGTAATACGATACCCCTTGGTAAAACTGATGTCAGACTTTCGGGCTTCTGACGACTTGTAACGACTGTCAAAGATCCACAAATGACAGCCGGGACCAACGGCTTAACGTGGCACGGAGGAGTCTCGGTTTGTAAAGATGTTCACCCATCCATGGACCAACCCCGGCAAGCGTAGCTTAACCTGACCCGATCACTACCTAAGCGACCCGTGCGGCTGTTATTACTTAGCCACGAGCTCTCAAACAATTCATAACTAAAATTAATTACTATCTAAAACAGTTCATAACTAAAATTAATAACTATCTAAAACAATTCATAACTAAAATTAATAACTATCTAGACATCGAAGAACTCACGACTACCTTCATTTAATACATTCCCCTTTATAGACTTAAAACCTTGAGCTATGGGGTGCTAACTATTATTTGAAGATGAATAATGAACGAGAATCATTGGAATTATGAGGTTGCACATTCCTTTGACCTTACTGATGGCGATTCGTTGTGTTTACTTATATTCCTTGATGGATGATTCTAGTTTTGCAGTTTTGCGTTTTGAGGAATGGACTCATGTAGATCTTAATAATGTTTTGTGTGGGAATGAAAAGGGCTAAAAATAGCTACAGGCAACGATATTGATGATGGTGTGATCTTTTTTCCCATTGATTTTATGAAATTATTCTTACGTCTAAGGGACGTCTCGTGGGTAATTAATAATATTCGCACGGGTCTATCTACAAGGTTAAGCAAGACTTGTCGAGGTCAGTCCGTGGATGGGTCACCATCTATTACGTATCGAGACCCATTTTTGCCCCGTTAAGACGTTAGTCCCGGCTGTCATTCATAGATCATTGTAAGTCGTTACGGGTAGTCACAAGCCTAAAAGTCTGACAACCAGTCTGGTTATCGCGTTACCCAGTTACTGGGTTGTGGAGGTCAGATGGGCAGTCGCTCCATGTAAAATACTGGTATTCAGCTGCATCCAGTTAGACTTGAAGCCGACTCCAATGTAGTTGGGGAAAGCCAAGCTGATTGATTCTCACGTCTATGTAGGTAGCATTAAAATGTTCTTAAGAAGCATCTTGGTGATAAAGCAATCTCAAGATGGAAGATACCTATATTGCGTTAAAAAGGATGGACGTTCTTCTATAAAATGTCGCCCATGCGCATGTGACCGCCCGTAATTTTCTGAATATTCATGAAAAAATATCGAAAATAAACTTCAAATCTATAACATTTTTCACTAGTTTTTTTAAAATAAATACACAATTTTTTACCGAAAAAATGACTTCGATTCCGTTTTTTATTTCGTAGTCGATAATTTTTTGTAAAAATTTTAATTAACCTGTTAAAATAACTCATAAGCTTTTGGAAATAATAAACAGAATCCAAATCGACCCATAAACTTCGGAGATGTGTCAAAAAACAGAAAGCAAATCTTTAAAAAAATAAAAATTGAATAACATGAAAAATGATATACATAGACCCCCCCTTTTGAAGTTTATTTTCGATATTTTTTCATGAATATTCAGAAAATTACGGGCGGTCACATGCGCATGGGCGACATTGTATAGTCAGAAAACAAAATCATAAGACAATGCTCAGAACTAAGGATCCAGAACAACGCTACAACTCCAAAACTGACCAGTAACCACCACTTACAAAGGTGCAAATTCACACAATATTACGTCAACGCAATATATAACTCCTGTCGCAACGATTTTCAACAAGCAAACGTATTAATTTATGTTAAATAATGCAACAATACATCAAAGTTTATAGTTTCTAATTGTGTAATGTTCTAAGCTCCATTAATTATATCTGAACGTGATAAGGAACCCGATTCATGTCCATTGTTCGAGCAAACTTCTAAAATGTCGCTTTAATTGATTTAAACCGTGAAATATTCGTGCTAACTAAATCTTGACGGAGTTTATAGTTTGCTTGCGGGTGCGCATGTTTTTGCTCTTTCAATAATTTGGGATTTTGAAGAGTTCATTTTAATTTTGTTCCGCGAACGATGGAAGGAGTGGAGGGAGACCTTTGCCCAGCAGTGGGACAAAAAAGGCTCGTAAAAAAAAAAAATGTTTAGTTTTTAATGAATGTAGGTACCCTTAAATTGAGTTTTATGTTTCAGGAGTTCTATTCATTATTCATATATCCATATAGATTTTGTTTATATCACTAACCTACATTCTTGTTCTTGTTAATGGTTTCGTGGTTGGCTTTAATACCAGCTTTGTTAACGTCAAACGATTCTTGTTCATTTTGCCTGACTTCTTTAACTCTTTACTGGTCGGTTAGCAGCAGTGGCAGGAGTGGACTTGAATTTTGAGCAAGAGTCATCATATTCCACTTTTCACGGCTAGTCTATTCTCTTTAACCATGTCATTCATTTGACTAACATGCAGGGTCAACTTTAATTCTGAAAAAAGTCAAAGGCTCTTCTTGCGTTTTTGTGAGTCCATCAGTTTTCAATAATATTTCATGATTCCTGCAAAATCCTACTGACAACACCATCCCAGTCAAAGCCTGGCAGTGTCTTCCAACCGGATCACGCAGGAGTTGTACGACAACGAGCGAGTCTTTAAATATCAGTTTTTCTCGTGAATTCTCAGTTTGATAAGTATCAGATCTGTCATTGATATCACACTGATTCATATTCATGTCATTGATATTTGTAATTACAAGTAAAATATTTCATGCTTGCCTTTGATATTCAGAGCACTTTAATTGGTATCGCTGTTCGAGATAAATCTTGTCATTTGTTTCAATAACTTTAAGTTATTACGAGAAATTATTCTTCATTCGAAGTCCGATGTTCTCATTAGTTTTATTGAGGATCGATTCTCGATTTGCTTTGCTGAAAAGTTGTTTATAAAATTACTTTTTTACAACTAAAATTGAATTAAATAAAAAAATAAGTAATAAACGTTATTTATTTACTGTAAGCTTCATCAATAAGGCTCTAATTTATAAGAGTGATCAATTTTATACCTACTTTTTTCAAAGGATATATCATTACAACTCAACAAGCACACAATTGAAAATAAAATCATTAACCTGCACTTTTAAAAGCTTATCTTCCAATTCGAGTCCATTCACAAAAAAGTCATACACAACTGCCAGCAATTCAAAGAACTGAGTACAATAGTTTGGATATTCTTGATCTTTATCTATTATAAAATTCACATTTTGCCATAACACGTTGATAAATTCTCCCAACTGCACATAAGGCCAGGTACCCAGTTTTTTAAAACATAATTAATCATTATATTTTGTTTGACTACGGTTGACAGCAAAAATTAATTAACATTCCATGTAAAAAATACAAAAAGAAAATCAGGTGTCTCCGTGAAGGTACGCCTACATTCATTCAATTTATTTTGTGCACAGACAAAGATTATTACGCAGAGAAACCTACTTTTATTTTCATGTCTATAATAAGGAAAAACGCCAGTCCATAACATGCCAGTCACATGAGGAGATTGAGAGACAATCGCAACAGCATCCTGACAACGGTAGCGGAGAGCTTCAGCTCTCCAATTGTAACGCAGTTGGTACTAACACTAGATAATAAATTGTTTTTAAATTATGTTACTAACACACTGAGGAGTCTTGTATTCCGAAATAAAAATCAATACAATACAATTTCAGTAACTGTGAAATAAATGTTCATACCAACTTATATCAATAGCGGCAACTTATATCGTAGCTTATAGCAACTTAAATCACATTTTTTGTTTAAGCAAAAATCCGCAAAATTTTGTTAATTGTGAACACTACAGAAAATTAAGTCAAGTTTGCCATTGCCATAAATGCACCTAACACAATTAAAATATAAATCAAATTACTAGTAGGTGCCTACAAGACACCCTAGTGCCCTAATACCTACTATCATCACTCCTCACAAAAGTAATAGGCAAAAAAAGCCCACCAGCCATCAAACAGGTGTCTTATCTACCACCAAAATCTGTGTCCACTTGCATCTGTTATCTACCAACAAGTTCAGTAGCCGATCGGTCGTCCGGCCGTTAGTAATTTGACAGTTCAGATGACAGATTACAACGAGCTCGGGAGACCACCAGGGTTTTGTCGCTTCACTCCATCAAGTATCGTTTTTGTTTATGAGACAACACGGGCCCCTAATTGGGGCTCCGGTGCTACCAACTTGATTATGCTGGATTACCGGATTGTTTAATGAATGAGGTGAATTTTAATTAGTGTTTTTAAAAGTTTTTAGGGTCGATCTTCGATCATTTATGACGTTTAGAGGTTGGAGGATGTGATAAAAATGTATTTTTAGCTCAAGATCCGTCATTTTGAGCTTGCATTTCACTATAGGTTTGAGTTTCTTGGTTTATCAACAATTGCTTATGTTTATTTCATTTTTAAACAAGCTTTTATGCTGGTTCAAGTCTTTAGCCTCGTCTTTTTCGATTTCTGGCTGGTCTTTAAGCGATCTAATCTAAACTAAAGAATTATCATGGGAAATAATATTAGGTCAAACCAGTTGTCAAACCAAAGCTACATAGTTCGAATAATTCAATAATTATAATCTCTATGTACCAATAAAACATAACAATATTACTGAAATCTTGATCTTATCTGTTACACGAGTAGTTAATTGATGAATGACTAACCCGACACGCCCACACTCACATTCTACGTCTGACTGTTGATTCAATATGGGTAATTTCGTAATCATTGTCACTCGCTGATTTGTCTTATTAATGTTATTATTCTGAACTGAGGAGCATATTTTCTTTATTCTTTAAAACTTCCCCAAATAAAGTAGACTAGCTGCGCCCCGCGGTTTCACCCATATAAGTCTCGGAGCCGTAGAATATCGGAATAAATGGTATTCTATGTCCTTCTCCAGGTTATGATCTACCTTTGTGCTAAATTTCATACAAATCTGTTCAGCCGTTTTAGCGTGAAAGCGTACGAAACAAACAAACTCACTTTCGCATTTATAATATTATTAATTAATTAAAAAAACTAGCTGTTGCCCGCGACTTCGTCTGCGATCTAGGAAGAAAAGTATCCTTAGATATCCTTTTCCAGGTCATGGTTTACCCATGTGCCAATTTTTTTCAAATCCGTTCAGCCGTTCTATCCGTTCAGACGTGTTTTCAAAGGAATTTGCAAATAGTTACGTGTGTGGGGAGAAATTTGCGCAAATTTCTTTGAAAACCCGTCAATTAAGATTAGCGCAAGCCTAAGTTTGCGCAAGCAAATCGTTACGTGTGTGGCTGGCGTTATGTTAGCCACACACGTAACTATTTGTTTGCGTAAAGAACATCCGACTTCGTTGGCATACCTATACCGACCGCCATTATGAAAAAAACTGGTTTTGGCGGCCAGTGATGAAACAAGTGTCAATCGATAGAGTAAGTGATTGCAAACAAAAAATATATAGTGATGAATATTGTAAGTGATATACTTCCTGAGATATTTGAGTTAAAACATGAGAAAAAAAATAAAACAGTAATATTTTTTTTAAATATCTCAGGAAGTATATCACTTACGATATTCATCACTAAATATTTTTTGTTTGCAATCACTTACTCTATCGATTGACACTTGTTTCATCACTGGCCGCCAAAACCAGTTTTTTTCCAAATGGCGGACGGTTAGGTATGCCAGGTCCCATACAAAAATGTTGGAACCCCTTTAGGCTTCCGCAAGCAAATCGTTACGTGTGTGGGAAGAAAGCGCCAATTTCTTTGAAAACCCGTCAATTTAGATTTGCGCAAGCCTAAGTTTGCGCAAGCAAATCTTTACGTGTGTGGCTGGCATAAGAAACAAATAAAACTCACTTTATTATTTGTTAAATTTTTTCGCATTTATATTGTTAATTATTACTAGTTAGAATATTATTCGTCCCATAGAGTCAAAAACAGAGAAGATAAGAAGTTTGTACAGTCAGCTGCAGAGAAATCTCACCCCCTAGCAATGTTAAAATACATTGCTAGGGGGTGAGATTTCTCTGCAGCTGACTGTACATGTCAACTAGTAATCTAGATGGTGGAATGACCAAGATGCCGTAGCTAAGCCACAATATCAGACCTCCAGAACTAAACAGCTGGAAGTCATGAACCAGCCAGCCAGCAGTGCGCTGATGCAGGTTGACAATAATATATATACTGTCAATGCGAGTCTTAAAGCTGCAACAAAGCAGAGTACATCACTCAATAATATATCGAATTGGCGCCACGAAGAAGGTCAAAGTTGTTGATGTTGTAGAGTCAGTCTCTGATTGGCTGTTGTCTACTCAGGTGACACAACATCTAAGCCATCTCTTACGACAATCTTCGTGGGAACCAAAGGTGCAATATTTACTATCAGGAACTACATAACACTTTTAAGGTACCCAATCAACAAAACATTGAAATCACCATACACAGGTACTCAAAAACTTTCAAATATTTAATAACGAGAGTACTCACGGGCGGTCTTTCGTCAAATACAACAAAGTACTTGTCTTTCACAATACATTTCTAGTAAACGTCTGGTATTTAAATATAAATCGAAAGAGCGGAACACAATGGTGTAATCGATAATTGAATTCAGCATTGATGAACTTTACACCGCTCGACCTTAAACGTGACAGATTAGAATGGAATCCATGCTGGGATCTATAAAGAGTTGATATAACGCTGCATTAAATTTGACACGGTCACGCATTTTTCTTCAGTCGGGGAAATCTGATTTGTGAAAATTAGGATTGTCATTCTTTGAATTTATTTTGACAGTAATGTCAGTAATCGTTTTTCTGCCTTAAAATGTGGACCAGCTAGGTGCTGTTCGGGCACCCTTCTAGCTTGAGAATCTTCTACTGGCTTGGCTACTCAAGACACAGTGCTCACTTTACCGCTGATTTTAACAACACAATCAAATATTGTCTTAACTACCCTCGTAATACGCTTTCCCTATTTTTGGTGGACCAAGCCGTAGATAAGTTAAAAGCCGATACAGCTACATCACTTTGAAATTCCAGAATTATCTCTACAGACTAAAAATATGGCTTATTGGTGACTCGCCCGAATCCGGGCAAATCGACCATTTAAATAAATATTAGTTTTTCTTGAGGCGATTCGAACGAATTAAATTTATTTATGGACGAATCGACAACTCCAGTAATACGCAGTAGTAAAGTACCCTGGTGCACAGAAGTGATTAAAGTTAAATAATTTGAAATAAAATTAAACACGTAAATTAATCAAACATATAATTTTTTTGATATAATTTTAGGATAACAATTAGAAAATTTTATTGTTCATCCCACTCAGAGCGTTATAGATTAAAATTGAATACGCATAAAAAATATAATCTTATATACTGTATCATCAGCTCTATATCCATATCATTACATGTCAGATTAGGCAAGTCACCGTCTGTCGACATACTTAATGCCAATTAAAAGATTTAGAATTGTGGATCTTTGTTTGACTCGTACTAATATCGAATGCTTTGTGACAAGCTATGCTAACGACTTTTTATTTCCTCTTAGGCTATGACTCATAATAATTATAGGAAGAGTACCTATGTGCATTGCATTTATTAGTGGACTTAATTCTTGATTGTCGCATTTTGACAAAGGATAAGTACCGTTTCTTCGTCACCTGTAAAAAGGTGACTAATAAAAATGATGTCAGCCGGAAGGGCAGCACGGAGTTAATGGGTGCTTATAAGAACTGCGGTTCCAAATCAGTCTATGAAGCTTAGATGTAGTGGCAATGTCCTAAGTCATTGAAACAAAAGTTTAGAAGATAGAATACTTAATTTTGCTCAGCTGTTTCATGGGTCTAGTGGTCGCAAGCGTTACTGCTGATCATGAAGTCCTGGTTCCGATTCCCGGGCCGGGCACAGTGTTATTGGGTTTTTCCATCTAGAATTTCTCAGTAGCAGCCTGGAGTCTAGATTTGTGCCCGGTTTATAACAATAGACTCGCCCCTTATTACATGGTACCTGGCGAAATGTGGGTGTACTATAGATACACCTCTGCCAAACTCTTCGGGGAAATAAGGCGTGATGTTAATATAATACATATTTTTCCCCGCATTTATTGTCATTCGAGATTGTTTACTGTCTAGCAAACAAAGACTTTGATTGACTACGAGACGACTCAAAAGAAAGTATCAACATACCTAATCACTTAATCGGTACTTGAGCTGGTCTCCATCGGCCGTCATTCAAAAGGCTAAGTCAACTCACTGTTGTGTACGATCAGTTTATTAAAACGTTGACCACTTTTGCATAATGTCACATTAAAATCGAACAATACTCGTCAATTTAATGAAATAGGTAGATATCCCGATCTAGTAAATTGCTTTACCACTGTTTACTACAATTCGCAGTAATTGAAACTTCACTAGAGTGCGTTTCATCAAATAATTCATAAGCCGTAATGTTGGATCCACTGTTAAACTTTAAGAACAGACCAATTAGATAGCGCCGTAGTGTATTCTTGTTCGTCCTACAACAGTGTCGGCGCTACCTAATTGGTCTGTAATCTATTGTTAAAGTTAACAGGTGGAGCCAACATAACGGAATAAGAACTATTTCATGAAACGCACTATAAGGTTCAAAATATATAACTATCACATAGACAAAATAATACATCATGTCGTCATAATGACGTGCAAGTGACATTCAACTTTAGGTGGTAAAGCAGTAACGAGGTCGACTATACGACACATTTTTTGACGGCACCATTTGCATCGTATACTGTGACAAGGTCCTAAATATGGGCTCGTGGCTAAATAATGACAGCCGCACAGTTCGATCGGTTCGAGGATGGGTGACCAGAAAATGATCCATTACATATCGAGACTCCTCCGTGCCTCGGATAGCACGTTAAGCCGTTGGTCCCGGCTGTCATTCGTAGATCTTTGACAGTCTTAGGGTAGTCAGAAGCCTAAAAGAATGACAACCACTCTTACCATGGGGTATCGTGTCAAAGTCAAACTCAATGCATTTATTTCAATTAAACCATTTGCACATTTGAATTGTCAAAGAGTCGGTCGGTTAGTCAGAAGTCAAGAAACTCCAAGGACGCTCTTTTAAATAATCCAAAAAATCTTGGGTACCTACATTATTCTTGTTGCTTCTATATGTGAGACTAGGAGTTACCCAGTAACTGGGTTATCATCATCATCATCATCATCATCAGCCTATTAATGTTCCCACTGCTGGGACACAGGCCTCCTCTCGGTGAGAGGGAGTGGGCCGTAATCCACCACGCGGGCCCAGTGCGGGTTGGTAGATGTCACATGTCTTCGAATTTTTTGGTTCTAAGACATGCCGGTTTCCTCACGATGTTTTCCTTCACCGTTTTTGAGAGCAGTGGTGATGAAATTATTTACACAAAGTAAAGCGCCTGCTTGGGTTCGAACCCACGACCTACAACTCGTAAGTCGGCCAATTCCACTGGGCCACCACTGCACTCAGTCGGGGCCGATTCCACTGCCCCGAGGTTATGGAGATCAGATAAACAGTCGCTCCATGTATAATCCTGGTATTCAACTGGAAAAGGGCCAGATAGATTGATTGACCTAAGTATGGTTAAGGGTTTTTTGGGGTGATCGTACTAAACCTATGTGATCGCTGCCTTCATTTACTTTCATTTGATTTTTATTTATCCCTCTCACACATTGCTTGTTAATTACTCCTTTTTATCATATCCGTGTATGACAGATTGGCTTAACCTTGATCATTAAGTGCTATGCAAACTATAGGTACCTAGTTAAATGTGATTAAACAATTTTAAGTATTGTTAATGAGACGGATGTGCTTTTTGTTATATTTGATTATTTGTTTACCTATGTTTTGTAATACATGCAAGATAGTCTCAGAAAAAAAACTGGCTCTATGCATATGGATTACGATTATTTAAGTATATCTATTCTTTCGATCCATATAAACTGGGCGTTAGGAAACCAGCATGCTTGAGTGATATTTCTCGGTGGTATGTGAAGCCAAGTCCTCGCCCATGGGCGGCTTTAAAACTCTGACACCTAGTCACCAACCACACGAAAATAAACAGAAGAAGCTGGCACAAATTCAGCATTACACTTTACAGGCCAGAAGTGCACAGGTCAAAGCTTGTAAGCCCAACTTGTTAAACCATATTTCACCTATGGAATATGTGTCAGACATAATAGAAACTGATAAATCTAATGTACCAGCTCTTAAAAATGGTAATAATAAGGTCGTTAACCCATTGACTGCAAATGGTGTAGTAACGCATGCTTCGAACGAGTCTAGCTACGATTTGCAAAGCCAAATGACTATTTGATACATTCCATTTTTATTAGTTTGGGGGAGCTATGTACCTACATACGTTATACAGGTAAAGTATCTGCATACCTGTGATACAAAGATTTAATGAGTAGTTTTTTTCTTTTTTTTGGGTTCCGTAACTCGAAAGGACAATTAATCGGTTCCTTATAGGATCACTTAGTTGTCCGTCCCTCAGTGTGTTAAAGCCCTTTTTCTCAGGAACGCATGGAGCAATCAAGTTGATATTAATACCAAATACGTAGGTCTGTAGTCTCTTAGAGTAAAAAAAATCAAGCCACTAAGTCAACGCAATAAAAAAATACGGCCATTTATGCGACATATTTTTTTTTTTTTTCTAAAACACAAGCTTTGTGCAGACCAGCGCGACTTGTCGCGCGACGCGACACCGGTTATTGTTATACCGTGAAGTTTTCTTAGAAATTGTATTGTGCGTGTCGCGTCGCGCGACAAGTCGCGCTGGTCTGCAAAAGCCTTTAACCTATATTACACTGTGGTTTTAGCCACACAACGAAAACCTCTCAGGGTTTATCTGTGTGCCGGCGAGCCGTTCATCTAGATTTTACAAAAAAAGTTATGACATACTTTTTTACTAAATAATATTACATACAAGTTATTATAATACTTTGTAGGTACATTAAATTAATACATACATTAGGAGAAATTTTGAGTAAGGAAACGTTTTGATTTGTACTTATAACTTTTCGAATTTGCTTTGTTTTTGTTACTCGCAAGTAAATCAAAACCTACAGGGTACTTCCCGTTGACCTAGAATCATGAAATTTGGCAGGAAGCAAGTTATCACAGCACATGTAGAAGCAAAACTCCGAAAATTGTTAATTTGTAATTTTACAACCCAAATTTTTTTTTTTGCCTTTATAAACTTACCATGTTGGATAATTGACAGTGACGTATACAAATGTATGGCAGAATATATTTTTCAACTACAATGTTTAGTTGGGTTTTGGGATAAATTCATTCCAACTACGGAACCCTTCATTGTGCGTGGTTCGACACGCACTTGGTCGGTTTTTTATCCTTAAAACTACATCTATCGCCTTCTTGTTAAAGTTCAAAAGTTTGCTTCTCCTAGCAAGGATAATTAACAACTAAATAAAACTAGAATAATTATGTGAACTAAAACGGATAGTTTAATATTAAATTCTGCCTTAGTATTCATCAATCCTTTACCTGGAAATACGCAATTAATATAAACACACAATGGAATCGAAACATAATATCTTTGGCACGAACTTAAAGGATTAATTGCTTCTAAGCTGCATCAGAAATCTGAAGGATGGTGTTCTTACAAGTAATGTACTTATCATTAATTTCAAAGCTTCAAGAGTTCAGAAATAGAAATCCTAACTTTATAATATTATTATAAATGCAAAAGTTTGTTTATTTGTTCGTTTGTTACGCTTTCACGCTAAAACGACTGAACAGATTTAGATGAAATTCGGCACATGTATTGACCACGACCCGAATACTTTTTATCCCGAAATTCTCAAGGAAACGAGAATAATGCTAGTGCCAAAACCGCGGGGCGCAGCTAGTAATTTTATAAAAACAAGGAAAGCTAGATTTAAAGATGAAAGATAAGAGATTTTTCTATCCTATGAATCCACAAGGGTTCGTCGGCACTGACTTGGACGTAGAGGACACTTTGTAATAACATGTGTTATTTTACAAAATGACAACGTCCGTTAGGGTCGCGCCACACCTGCCAAACGTTCCGTCGCGTCATGTTTGCTTGCATTTCTATGGACGTAACGTTCGGCTGATGTGTCATAGGTAACTTGAAAAACATTAGGAGCGTATTCAACCGAACCTTCCGCCGCGGAACGTTCGGCAGATGTGGCGCGACCCTTAAGCCGCCCTCCGACGGTGCGGCATATCGCGGACGCACGCGCACGACGCACCGTGGGAAACCTAGCGTGCGTGGTAGCGCAGACGCGCGTTGTACGCGTGCGTGGCGGTGCGTCCTCGTGCGGGCTGGTGCGCGTCCGCGATATGGCGCACCGTGGGAGTTGGCTTTTAGAATAGAAAATAAACCGAGCTTAGAAAAAGTACTTTGTAAAATTACGTTCAAATTCGTTTACGTTACGATGAAACTCAAATCATTTATTTCAATTTTACCATTTACAGGCACTTTCAAGTCAAGTTGTCAAGTTGTTAGTCACTTAGTCAGAAAGTTGAAGTCACATGGTTGAAGTTATCCATCCCTATACGTAGATCACTATGGAGAAGATTGAGAAAGGACACTCTTTAGGTAGGTACATTTAACTGAGAACAATAAAAAAAAAACACATAGAGCTAATTATATCAAAAACGTTTCGATGAGCATGTAAACATCTACATTTATCTAATTATCTAACGACTGACGTACGTTGAAAGATTTATAAGAAGTACATTTTTAATTATATTTACACGTAATATGACGTAAAACGCATTGATGACGCAAGTGTCAGTATTACTGTTGGCACAGACATGTGACTATTAGCAACAGAGATCGGCCACTTTAAAATTGCACCTCAAAAGTAGGATACTGTTAGGTAATAATCGCTGAGCTTAACAACGTAAATGATAACTGTAGGTGTTTTCCTGCATTTGCAATGGTTGATTGAAATTGAAATTGGAACACTTCGGACTGGAGAATTTGTCGAAATTTCGAGCATCTTAGCCTACAGACTCTAACTTAATATATTATGCGTTAATCTCTTGATACAGTTGCAATAAAACCCAATTAAATACAGCTCGAGGACACCGGGTGAGAGCAGTGGTGGCCCATTGGTAAGAGCCGCGACTTGCGAGTTGTACGTCGTAGGTTTGAACCCAGAGAGGTGCTTCACTTTGTGTAAATTATTTTCATAACCACTGCACTCAAAACGGTGAAGGAAAACATCGTGACCGGCATGTCTTAGAACCAAAAATTCTAAGACATGTGTCATTTACCAACCCGCATTGGGCCCGCGATGATTATGACCCACTCCACCAAACCGTGATTTTAAGCTTCAAATGCTTCAACTTGTATAGTGTACATAATAAACAGCATTATTTTCTATTCGATGAAGTCTTACAAACGCAAGTTCTTGAAACTTATAGTATTGCGTGTGTGCTGAACATTACCATCAGATCATCCGGGTTTACTCATTAATTTATTAAAACATTATATTTCTGGCTTCCTGCCTGTATTATGTAAGTACGCGTGTGATTAGCAGTTTTACGTATTTTTGTACATACATTAATAAAGGTACGGCACGGCTGTTATTTCTCATCCTGTGTTTTTTTTCTCTAAATAATCTTGTAATGAGTTCGGTGATATATTGAGTTATTTATACTTGGCGTTAATAAAATTTATTGTCAAGCCTAGGATTTGAATCCAATGAGCTCATTTGCAGACGGTTACAAATTAATCATGTGCTAAAGTGATTCATTGTTGACGCTGCTAACACAGTTTTGTTGAAAATAAAATCAGATTACGATGTTACTAATAATGTAGGAAATGATTAAAAAAACAAGCTGGAAAACTTGTCAATTCTGAACGGAAATGATTAATTTTGAGTTTTTCAGTAGATAAACAAATAAAAGCAGACCCAGACACAGTATGAAACCGTCAAGAAATACCTCTTTTATCTGTTTTGTGCAAGAAATAAACAAATGACTTATGAATAAAGAATCTCCTTCTACTCCTCTCGTGATGGCAAAGTTAGCAACTCACTATGGTTTCTTCAGATGCAAGTACAGACTGGCAGCACATGAACCTACTCCAATCTGTCAAATTTTCCCAATCCACATTGAACCTTATTCTTTAGCGATAAAGTTGGAAATCTATTAAAGAAATTTGACAGACTGTAGTAACTTGATGTGCTGGCGTCTGTACAATCACAACCACACCACAGTAGCAAAAATGAGGCCCGGGGCTGACGGCCCAGCGTAAATCGAAGTTATCTTAGTATCGTCACTCGTGAAGGCCAATCCTAAAACCAACCTAAAACCAATCCTAAAAAAACTTTCAAACATAACAAAGAAACCTCACCACATTGTTCACATCTCGTATAACCCTAAAGAATTGTCCAAGCGATCGATTGCGCCGCCAATTAATAAGTCGTGATCATAAATTGATATTAAGATTCTTTGAATTAGTCACTGCCATCTTGATTGTACGTCTCGTATTGTGTCTGTGTGTATGTGTGTATTATAGTATATAGTTCTCGGTTCATTAGCGTATCGTGTAGATATGGAGCAAGAATGTTAAAATTAAATAGGCGGGTTATTAATTTATTGTTTGGTATTGATATTGTTTTTTTTAGGTCAATGACTTTGAATGTAATTTATGTGTAAAAAATTACTATCGCTTTAAAGTGCAAAACATTTTAGCCAAATAATGTTTAAAATTTAAAATACATGACTAAAATAAATCAAAAAGATGAAGAGAGAGAACTCGATGACACAGAAGACGAAATGAAAAACAAAGTGAAGTATAGTAAAACAGTTGAATATAAATAAGCGGAGTTTAACTTAAATGATACTTACATGCGAAAAATTATCATAACTCTTGCTTTTGACGCCAATGAGAAAAGGCGTGAGAAAATCTCACCTAGAAAATATTTAAAAGAATCATTTAAAACTTGAAGTCCAATCGCACTTGCCCATTAACACTAGATGCTCAATTACCAACACTACACAAATGACTCTATTCATTAATATTTTGAAGCGCAAACTTAAATATTTCCCACGGTCAACGACGAAAGGCGAACATTAGCCGAATGTTGAGATACAGAATAGATGCAGAAGCTCCATTTTCGACCAAAGTGACTATTGTGACATTCACAATTTTGAAGGTTTGTTTTGAAGATCTTTAAAACATTACTGTAAAGAGAAGTTAATTTGCCGTCAAAGTTGAGGAAAACTAAGCACTTCATGCAATGACACTGCAAGATCCATAAGGTGACATTGTTATGTTGAAGTCATTGTAAGCACACTAGATCAACCCCATCCACTCAGTCAGTCTACGGCCGGAAATGGTGAAATTATCGAGTGACGTTACAATGTTCTCAGAGAAACCCATGGTGCACTTTGTTCATGATTATCATTGTGGCAGCATCTACATTGCCACATGCGAACTCCGAGTTTACCGCGCGAACGACATATATATCCGACATCATTCGTTGGGCAGTTGCCCGCCAGACACGACATCCGTTTGGTCGGAGGATCGCCCCATTTCTAGGTGAGTGAACTTTACACCCTGATACTCATACCTCAAAATCATCATCGTGAACAGTGCTCGAACCTGACCTTCTGGTCCCATCTTTTAGTCTGTAGTTTCACTCTATTTAGATATTTAGCTACCGTTTTGAGATAATAAATCATTTTGTCGGTACAGAAGACTGGTAATTATCGCAATTAAGGTTAAGCAACGATTAGCTTTGTTCTTTAAGAGGAAACGTGGGACCGAGGTGTTTCGGTGAATCACTACTCTTGGAATTTGAGATGAGTGAAGAATTTCTGAAGACCATTGTTACTTTGTGTCTGAACATCACTTCTGAGATTTGGGACTTGAGTCGGGTTAAAAAGACGTTAATGTCAGGTATCGCTAACAAGCAATTGATAAATCATTCACACTTTGCCAGTTACAAGATTTTTTCTTTGTGCGTATTTACTCAAGTCGGGGTATGTCTGGTAGCTACAGTGTTACTTAGTTTCATGTAAGAACCGAACCGGTGAGCTTAAAGTTGAAGACAGAGCGCCATTTGGAACGTTAATTGAAAAAAATTGTATCCTATTCTGTACTTTACAAACCGTAAACTGTTTTGCAACATTGTTCCAAATATGAAAACAATTTTTTTTCTTAGCTTAATTCTTTTTCTTAGCTTAATTCTTTTTCTTAGCTTAATTCCCCAATACCAAGCTAAAAAGTAAAGTAAACAAATACCGCACCACCCGGTCTACTCTTTGATATGCAATGGTCTCTGTAGTCCCATGAAACATGAGGCTCCAGGGGCTAGTGCAAATCTTGGGGTTCATTCGATTTATCGAGTCTGGTTAAACTACGCTAGGTGCATTCCATTCATTGATCATTCAAAACAAAATTCAAGGTAATGTTGGCACATTGAATAACAAAAAACGAAGAAACTTACATAAATGACCTTTCTATATAAAATTTAATACTCAAACGTAATCTAAAAGTTAATGCGTGATTTATTTTTACCACAAAGTATCTAAAAACCATTGCACGAAAACATTATAGGTGTTAGCTTAATCAGTTAGTTGAAGTCTACGCTGTATCATATGACTTTATAATTTGTAAACACGAAAATACTTAGTGATTTCTAATAAAAAAACTAAATATTTGATATTCTTTATATTGATTTATCTTAAAAGATCAATACTGTTTGTAAATATTAGTCATCTTGACGTCACTTCTAAAATAGATCTTGTTTTAATATTAAGATCCATCAGATAAGGTAGTAAAAGCAGTTCTTATGAAATCTACCAACAGTTCGTCCCACTTCCGTTTCATATAAATTTATGAATTTGATGATTATAATATTTTTTTTTATCCTCAACGGAGACGCTCTTGGCCTGCATCTCACCTGATGGTAAGTAATGATCAGGCCGAAGGTGGAAGCGAGCTTCACCCGGAATACGGAACTGAATATACAAGGAGATTTTATTTTACTCATTCAAATGATAGTTAAAGAACATCAGTACAATGCAAACATTAAACACCAAAAAAACAAATACTAGGCTCTTCCATTTGTCAATCGATAAACTAATAAAAAACTAATTTATTTCACGATAATATTGTTGAAAATTCCCAAGTCATATTTCAAATTGTTAATAATGAGCCCGGTACCTGACGGTTTGAGATCGCGCTAAGACTTCGATCTAAAGAGGCTGCATTTGCATAAAATCATTAGTAAGCACAATGGTGTGCGGGCAGGGACACGGCCCGAGAGACACCTCACAGTTGCTCTTAAATATCCCAGTAACATCAACAAACACAGATCACACACTGCCCATTACGTGTTCGCAAAGACCCGTCAGAAGTTCAACAGTACTAATACAGTAATGGATACCGCACAACAGAAAGTTGACGTGTATTGATGCGTCGTAAGAATAGCATGGCACGGGCTACAAGCCGCCTCTCGAATATGATTTATCATCGTTCATTAGGCGAGTTTGTCCGCAGCGACAACAGATGGAGCTGATAGCACTTGGCAGGGTGGCCGGCTTGTTATTATTTTTATTACCAGTTTTCAAAGAATAATACTTGAGGAATGCATCTCTTAATGAACTTCCACCCTTTTTGGGATCGACATGATGGATAGAATTAATGTCGCCTCCCATTGTTGATTGGAGACACTTTCAATGGTTTGGGACACGTCTACTTTGATTATGTCGCATTGATTTCGGGTTTGATACCTACCTAAAATGGTTTTCTGAGAAGGGCTTAATGGTTGTTTTTGCTACCGTGATGTATGGATCATTATTAAATATAATCTCACGAAGGCGTGTGTGACTAATGATGTTTGTAACGGTATTCATTCTATCTAATGTTTCAATAAAGAAAGCACCTTTCCAAAAATTACCATCTTCTTGACAAAATTATTATACGAAAATTAATCAATATTTAATTCAAATAGCGACAACCCTAAACAGCAGTAAACATTTTCATAGTCACTCACAATGCTCTCACTAAATCCTCTTACCATTTAAATCTCCCTGCGCACGCGCAGTGCAAACACTGACAATTCTTAAAACTGCATCTTTAACACCGTCGTCAGTCGTGTTCGGAGCGTAATTAAAGGTCCGAAGGGAATTTGCATTCGTTTCTGAGAGCTCGTAGGGTAGAAAAAAAAAGTTGTTAATTAGCATATTGTATTTTGAAATGTGACGGTTTGCATGCAGAGTTTCATGCCCCTCAGCGGTGGGCTTGAGTCTCGGATTTTTATGAGTCTCACCATGTGTGGACGTGTCTTGATTCAGCTTGTCATGAATAAAATCATGGTTATTGGTTATAATTAGTTTGTTAATACCTGTGTTCACAGGTTCTGTATTCGCATTCGGAATTTATGCTGTTTTAATCTGCTACGATGATATTTATAATATGAAAGAAGGAAGTTATTTATTTTTTAATAAGGGACAATATTTATTCCTTAACTTAACAATAGTTATATTTGATTGATTACAAGCTTTTCTATTTTCAGAACTACTCTTATCTTACAGCAGCACACAAGCACCGTCATGCCTACATATCAAAGTCAACAAGAACTTAAACATTGACTTGCCAGTAAACCAAAGGTGGCAAACCCAGTCTTATCCACACTAACCTGCCGTCTAAGTCAATCGTGATAGCTTTAGTTTTGTGTCTCTGTTTTAATTAATTTGGTTCACGAAGTCGCCACTTCGGGTGTCACGACAAGATGCTTCGAGAGTACTGACTGACATACTTCAAAATGTCACCAAATCATTGGGATTATCTGCGATCGCTACCGGTAGCCTACCCTTTTGACCGTCATTGTTTCGAGGATTGTGTGTCTAATTCCACATGAGGAATTAGGTCCTGATGCGAAAGATAAACTTAACGAGAAACGTGTTGAAGGTATTAAGTAATGTTTTTAGATGGTTCTTAGTACTGTGTAAGTGGAGATTAAAATACATGATTCTACGGAGTGCTGCAAGGACGTGTTTTGGGGCCATTGTGACTTTTGTTATTTTGTTTGAATATATAACAGCAATAATCTTACGCATTTCAGTTCCACCAATATTGTCTAGCAGCATCCACTTAGAATCCACATGATACTGCAATTACAATTCTACTTGCCATTCATGTTGATTATGATACCCTCACCCTTCGGTGGGACCAATGCATAACTAAGCGGGGTTCGATTGCAAATTACTAGACGTTGATTTGGCGGTATCGAAGCAGTTAGTGCCAAATCACACTTACGTCCTTCCTTACCTTTGCACATCTGATATAATATTATGGTTTATTTTTTTCCTGAGCAGTGCATATGTAATGTTAAGTGTCAGTTTTGTTTCTCTTTTTGCTGTTTCTTTAATTATATCATGACGATACCATTGCAAAAACCTTATTTTGAATCCTGTCTGTTATAGCAGTGGATTGTGATAGGTTATTGTGTCGCAATGTCATCATCTGCATTGTTCTTTTGCTGACTACACCCATTGGCATGACTTTTGTTGTTACCATAATCAAAATCATCGTGAATACGTAATAACTATTGCAGCACAAATTAAATCGTACCGGAGTGTGAGAACCCCGACTATCACGATTGCACGGATTTGGGTGATGTCGCAATGTTCCAATTAGGTGCTCATTTGTGTCAGTCGTGTATTGTTGCCATTCATTGGTGGCGAACAATCGACTCATTGTGAATGTGTTTACCTATTAGTTTTCAAAATCACTAGGTTTTGTACTGTTTTATGCTTACTCATTTTATTTTGTGTAATTAGTTTCGATGCGAGTCTCTTAATTCTGGTGATTTTGCTGTTGGTAAGCTAACAATGCCAGATTTGTCCCTATGTAATCTATACTAATATTATGCTAAATAATTTAGTTGCTAAAACCAGTTATCAAGTGTCTTATGGTATTCCAATAATCGAACTGAAAGCTTTCAAATCTTAAGTCAAAGTTATATTCATCGGACTGTTATCTCTACATTCGTATTGACCCCTATAATAGATTTCGTGGCTGTTCTTCGGGTTTTCGATAGCCTGCTATGTAAAGCTAATATCACAATTTACAAGATAGGGTTAGGTTTCACTTACAGTTTTAGTTGTAGCACAAATAATATATAATTATGTTCTTATAAAAACCAATTGTTCCCATAGGGTAGAGTCGTTCTAACAATACATAGTAAATTGCAAGTGTTGTCAGTCAGAAGTTCAAATTATTTTCTCAGTGAAACTCTGAGAAAGGTCAGTTGAATTTGATAACCTAAAAGAGAATTGACACCCGATATACGGACCATTCTCACTGTCCCAAATATGTATAGGACCATTTAACGAGACTGCCTCATAATGCACGAGTATTATTTAACTACAGATTCAATAGATTCAATCAGTGATACAACGATTAACATAGTACACACCCATCGTACTAAGCCAGGCGGGGTAGTGACACAATGGACCGTACGCCACAACATCATCAAACAATTTCAAAATCTGATCCTATGCATAACGAATGGAGTTGATAAATAGTTTGAATTAACCGATCTAATACGGGTCACCCACAACACAGTGACTCGACGAAATATCGGCTCGTAATGATAATTGAACTGGCAAACACCCAGGCTGGACTATCTGAACCATCTATTGAGAAACGACGCTGGAAACTATATGACTTGCGCTATTGTATTTATGATTGTTTTTTATTTTATTTCTTGTCTTCCGACACAATCTTTAGCGTTCTGATTAACTCGGAGCTTTACCGCTGTGAATTGTTTCAAACGGCCCGTTAGAATATTGAATTATGTGCATCTATGAGTAACGTTGGGGGAATCAATGGCCATTTCACGAATAATTGTTGCCCAAAGTTTAACATGTGGGTATTACCGTTCTGTGAAAACGATGGGAATTTTCCTTAATCTAAACTTGATAAGAATTTCAATGAAGAAGACACAGTAGTCCATTAAAAGACACGTAAATACTTACTAAGCAATGAGGACAATTTAAAATTAAATTACGATGAATTTCCTCTCACCCGACTTCTGAATTGACAGGAAGCTTCTTATAGTAAAAATGTATGACGTGTTTGAGTCACACGCAACACAATAATAGGAATAATAACATTTTTCCACATTATAGTTGCAGGAGCAGAAAGCTTTAATGCAGTTCCCCATCTATGAGAGTGAATTCTGAATTTGGTTTACACAATTTAGGTTTTCACTGGTCTCCTCTAGCTATAGCTGTCCCAAGTTACACCGTTAATTGAGTGTACTTACTGTATATTAAGTTTTTAGTTTTTTAGCATCTAATTCACCAACTATTTTCTTCTAGTCCCCGGTCGCCAAAGCTCCCATGTTCGCCAATTTGGTTTCCACTCTCGTCAGGTCCAATCAATAATTCAATCCCATTAATCCAATACCTGGCATAAATATTAATGGATGAGCTCATAATAACAATTTGGAATGTCTGTCTAACTGTCAATACCAGCTACACCACTGCCAAGTAGGAATGTTTGTCACCAACGATAAAAATAAAATTAATTTAAAAGTTTAAAACACTTGATTATAAATTGTTTGTTTGTCAAGACAACATAAGCTTAAATATAATATATTTTATCTCTGTTTCAATCATAACAACTTCAAACTGGTTAGACTTGACCATGATCTTTCTTGCATTGTCATAAGGGATCCTCTAATTGAATTTTGGTAATAAAGAGAAACAATGCGGTTTATTTTAATATAGATTAACGACCGATGACTTGACACCTCGCACTCAAATCCAAAGCCGGTTGCTCATCTACAAAGTTACTATTACTGTTCCTGAAATCAGATTCAAGAGAATAATGGACCTTATTTCTTAAAGTTTTGGTAACATCGACGGCAAATATGCTTGTCAAAATCATAGATGTGTTTCTCTGAATTAAAATTAGTTCGAAATATATTAATATGTATTAGTGTCAACCTTTTTACGTTATTGGTTATTGGTTCATTGTTGGGTTATGGTAATTTTCCGTGTGATATATTTGTTTTGTTTGATAGAGATCTGGTACATAATGTAACCAATGTTATCTACTGTTTTAAATGTATTCTATGTTTTGTCGAGCAAGATTTTAACAACTTACCATCCAGCTTTAAATTCATATTATCTTGTCTTAGTTCTCAGACCTTTAAATATTTTCGCGAACCCAGGATCTTACGTTCAGCAGTAGCACTGGCGACGACTAGACCAACGAGGATCTCAAGTCAAAAAAAAACAAACTAATGACCAAACCTCTATTTAAACGCAATCCCTTAAATATATTGTAACACACAATTAAAAATAAATTACTGTATAAGATTCTTCAATCAGTCATGTTGATATACGATCGCATTTAATACTTTCAAGTGACCAATAAAATCATCCAATAAATACATCGTCTCATTGTTGGAGTTGTTTCGGCACTTTTACGATAGCCAGACTTACCGAAATACGTTGCACTATGTGTTTGTTTTAATGATATTAAAATTGAGGGAACTAAGGAAATTGTGATATATACGTTTATTGTTAATGTTTTAATATGGGTTTTCCTTGTTTAAATTAATTAACATTTTATACCCTTGCTGTGAGAAATAACAGTGCAGAGTCTGAAGAAAATATATTATATATTTTAATAACATTGCTTTTTGACAGTATATTGCTTCCATCCTGTTCTAAACTTAAGCTACTTCCTCAAAATACACTTTTAACAGAGTGACACTTGGTTCTTATTTATATCCCTTTGCAGTCACAACATTGAAAACCTTAATTTCAAATTGAACTTCACCGCCTCTACAAAGGTCGTTTTACCAATCTGCCTGTCACTCACGAACACAAAGTCGCTTTAATAAAAACAATGCCTTATTTTGTTTTAATTCCTTTAGCTCTTAAAGGGTTATTAAGTTATGACTTATTGCACTTCGGTTTTATACTTTTATGACGTGATATAATATTAACATTATATACTTTTCTCGTTAAGTCTTTCCGTAGGTTTGCAGGAATATTTCCCGAAAGCAAAGAAAACAAGTCAGCAGTAACGTAATATCCAAGCCATTGTATTACTTGACAAAAATCTCTTCATCGTTCAATGTTCTGTTGGTTGTTTTAAGTATGTAATTCATTAGAAATTATTCGCACACATGATTGGCTGAATGCAGATGCATAACAACAAGGAAATCTAGAAACCATAAATAAAATTGAAAACAAGATTCCAATTTACTTACTCAGCCAATTGCCATCAAATTTATTGTACAGAAAAGCCAATCGATTCACAAGTGCGTACACTTAACCTCACTTACATTGTAAGTTGCTTTCTTATTAAAATAATCATAAAACACTAAGAGAGACTTTCTCAAAACCTACGCAGTGTGAGGTCGATGCCTCACTGAGGGGAATGCGGATCTCATCGGTCCATCGATGTCGATTGTTTTAATTGTTTCGAGATGAGACCGAGGAGCGGCCGTGTCAATGAGAGGTCAACTAACGACGTGATTAGTATTTCAAATCGAGAACTCGATTCTGCTTAATTTGAATCGATGTTTTATCGATACGTCGTTCAGTCACGAGTTTTGTTTGTGCTAATTATGTAAATGTTCGTTTTAATTGCCATAAATTATGAAGAGAAAATGTTTTATCTGTTTTGTGAAATAGGTTTATTACGGTGCTGACATGTTGGCGTTTAGTAAATTCTTACTGTTTAAGATAACCTCTGCTTCTTTCACATTAGTAACACAATGTATTGCCCAATAAAAAGGTTATTTTGCTCACCTTAGAGCGGTAATGAACTTATCTGAGTTGAGACCATTCCGAATTTTATGTTGTTATACATTTTAACTGTTTCGTAAAAACAAAGTAAAAGGCTTTAAATTTCGTAAAATTCCAGCCCTTTCATTCACAAACGAAATTGAATTAAGAATGAAATTACTTACGGCGCAGGGACATTAGCAGAAATCCAATACTTTTTGAGTAAATACAAAAAATTGCCTGCAGCATTAAAAAGTGCTTTTATGCTCTGTGTTTATATTAAACATCAGCATTTTTTTAGTTTGTTTAAAATTAAAAGTCAGTCCAAAAAATAACACTTGTTCAATCGATATCACACAATAAAGGATAGGGTTGCCACTTTTAAAACAAAATGGAAGCAAACATTTTATGATTGCTAATATGAAAAAAAAAATTATTAGGTGTGGAATTTTATAAAGTAATTAAATGGTTGAATATCTTTGAAAAAAAAACAAAATTATAAACTAAATAATAAAAATGTAGTGCCTATAAATTAATGCTGGGACCTGAGTATGTACCTAAATAAATAATCGTTTTGTTGTATTTTAGTTTCTTAATGTGCCTATCTAATTATTACTTTTAACAGACCTACTTAAATTAGTGTCAACCTTAATAAATCCTAACTTAAATTCCCGCCTACATTTTTAATAAGTGGCGTTTGAGTGTTTAATAAAATCGGATTGTCCTCAGGAGAGGGCAGGGTATAAATAAAAACATGTTCACATGCTCGCTACAACTTGCTTAGGCGACATTACGTTTTGGAAAATCGTTAGCGACGCCTACAGAAACATTTTGTTTGTGCTTCGGAACTTTTAGAGTTGCTCCTTTGAGGATTTTATGAATGAAACTTTAGCAGACAAAAAAATTTAGTTCCGAAACCACATAATCATATTTGTAAATTCTTGTAGACTTGCAGATTTATGAATTGAAATTCAGAATTTATTATGATTGCCAAAGTTAAATATGTAAAATTAGCCAAGTCTTGAGTAGTTTTGAATTAAGTATGAATATTTTGACTGCCATTATAGAAAGGAAGCTATTTGTAATATGAAAAAAACATACACGGAAAATTTAAGCTTAATTTAAAGTAACACCTCGCGTATAACAGCGTTCCATAGTAAATGTATGCCAACGCACCGTAACTAACATAATTATTATACAATCCCAAGAACCAAAACACAGTAACAATATTTTAGCCCAAGCGCACAAGCTATTAAAGAAATATGTTGCCTCTATAACTTATGAACGCTAGAACCCCGTATCTCGAGGTATAAGCCGTCTTCTTACTTATCCGAAACACCACACCCCGAATGCACTTAATGTACAAAATATTGTAATGTTATTATTATTTCATATGATAACCCGAAGCCTTGCCTTTTCAATACCGGATAAAATAATTTCAATAGCAATGTGTGCCTGGACGGAGATAATCTTTGAAGGCTAAGGAAGATAGGACGGGTATGCACCTCGATTATTATCATAAATTTATCTAATAGCTGGTATGAGATGATATGGAGCACTTTAATTGGGTAAGAAGAGCTGGTGATGTGAAAATAGGTTGTAATGGTTAGTGCATTTGGATTTGGAATAGCCTATGTGGGCTTTAGTCAAGAACGCATGAAAGGATATATATAGATATAAATAAATTAGAAAGGAAAACAAAATTATGAATAGACCATGCATCTTCACCAAGTGAAAGAATTAATTAATTTATTTATTTATAGAAAATAGTGAAATATTGACTAAACTTTAACATTTCTATTATTCTTAAGCTAAAACAATGTTATCCAATGCTAACAAACAAATAAGATTATTAAATGAAGTAAAACCTACAAAGTTACAAGTGGTAACGACCAACACCGGATTCATATCTAAAGTAGGTATTACACCAAGAATGCTGCGGCCGTTGAATGCAAAACACTTAGAGCACTAGAAATTAAAATCTAAAACCGATGTAACCAGATCTTAATATATGCAGACTTTAATTTTTACGAAGCGAAGATTCGATTACAAAATAAATTAATGCAGAATTTAAACTCAGCATTAAAAATCCAATAAGTGTCAACACAAAAAGATAGCAAACATTTATCACGAACATGAACATAACATTATAGAGGCGACTCAGGTGGGACACATAAAACTGGCCGAGATCACAACCCACCTAAACTAAACGTAGGCAGACCCAATAAAAGCCCCTAAGCCATTTAAATCTCTCTAAACGACAGGGTTATAGTTTAATTTTACTGCAGAAAGCATTTCCATCACAATTGGAAGTGACTCCTTGTCATTTATTTTAAAGTGTTTGCGGGCCTCGTCCTGGCCGTGCGTTATCATAAATCTTTTTTAAGATCGTACCATAAAGGCAGATAAGGTCGCACCCAATCGCCTAAAGATTGCCCTTTACCGAATTTACAATGCTGACGAATTGTCAGGCGAACGTGGAAGGATTAGTTGACAGGACGATGCGACGCTTGGTAACAATATTTTTGTTTTTGATGAAATAATAGATACATGAGCTGAAAGTACAAGCTGTGGTAATTTAGGACCGGAGAAAAAGGACCAAATTCATGAGACACACTGACAGTGAAAAGAAATATAGCCTTTAGATGCAGACCTAAGTAAAAATAAATTAAATAATTATTAGTTTCGGTGTCTATGTTAACAGTTCATTATAAGGTCACGTTATTTATTCATTATGCTTATAAGCTAATAGCTTTGTTAAACGTTTTGTAAATTAATTATGTTTCCAAATGGAAATATTAGGTATATTGACAGCCCTTATCTTAATTTATGAATGTTAATAAAATTACCTGCGACTACCGACCACACAAAAGAGACATTAAATACCTCTGTAAAAATACCATAATTTTTATTACTTTCATTCGATGTATTTGCCAAGAAAAAACCAGATTAAAATGATTATGTCCATATAGTTTAGTGAAACTATATAATTTGAATTTGGGTTCGAAAGAGATGAGCACGTAGGCAATAAAGTCCCAAAAAGCCAGTTTTGGCGTTTCTGTAACATCTTTAATCTTAGGTAAAAAACCAAATGATTGAGTGGTGGCTGTGATCTCAGTAAATTGATTAAGTGTCTGATTTTTAAATATTTCCCGTTTAGCGCGGTCCATGTTGAATGATCAATTAAGTTGATCGACGTTTGACTGCGGCGATTTGGGAATCATATGCATCGGAGGCTTAATCTGAATGATTCTCATATTTTGGCAGCAGCTCGTAAGATCACCGGTTACAATGTTAATTTATTTATACATCATGTTGATTTATATCAAGTGTGGAGAAGAATTTATGCCAGTGATCGTGTGAGTTCTAGATTAATATTCTTATACCGTTCCTTCATCTTTTTCGTCATTCAGCTGAAAGACATCCTCTCCTCTCAAACTTAGGCCTCTACTAAATTCATCGTCATATAACCTGTCCAGTGCTTCCATAACATAATCAGCCTATAATGTTCCCACTGCTGGGACACAGGCCTCCTCTCTGCGAGACGGAGTGGGCCGTAATCCATCACGCATTCCCAGTGCGGGTTGGTAGATGTCACATGTCTTCGAATTTTTTGCTGTAGGCCATGCCGGTTTCCTCACGATGTTTTCCTTCACCGTTTTTGAGAGCAGTGGTGATGAAATGATTTACACAAAGTAAAGCGCTTGACTGGGTTCGAATCCATGATCTACAACTCGTAAGTCAAACTTGTCCAGCGCATATCACATCCATTTTTCCATTATAAGGTACCAAAAAATATAACTACCTAAAATAATGGAATAAAAATTAAATGCCCTGACAAATTTTCATTTCGAAAACGTTGCAAAAATAACCGCCATCAATATTCAAACCACTAAAATACAATCCAAATTCAAAAAATCGAACACCAAAAATCTCAAACTATCATTTAACAATACGACAATAGTCACAACAATGGATACCAAACTTTAAAAGTCCAACGACGCATTTAATTTCATATCTAAACGTGTGTTCGTTTTTGTGCTTGAGCCACAAAAGATCTAATTGAAGTGAAAAAAAGGAATGATTCTCAAATGATATGTGTTTGTTTGTGTGATTGATGTATCGACGGACCGAGTCGGCTATTTAACAGTCGGTTAGACAAAATAGTCGAGGTATGTGAGACGTCGGGGTGCCATACCAGTACAACTTGTACGTACTTTGGCGTATAATGTTCGAGTGGTGCTCAAAGTTTTTGGCTAATTACTTTGAAGATGTTTTTTGAATACAAATTTTACAAAGCTGTAGTAAATTAATTTCAGGAGAGCCAACATATCGGAAAATATCAATTAAACTCTTACTCAGAACGCAAAATAAAATATACACGTTATCAATTTGTGTTCCATGCCAAATCGATCGAATGATCTTATGCAGCCATTTTATTCACTAACCTTTAGTGATTGATTTTGCCTAAGATCATTGTTGGCTAGCTAATATTTTGTTTCTAGTTATTACGGACTCACCAAAAACTCTCAAAATGGGTGAGCATTTTACCTTAAAAATTAATGTATTGTTAATCCTCTGTAGTCCAAATATCCAATCTTTGTTAAAATCACCTGATAAAAACTTTGAGCACCACTGCCTTAACAAACACAAAAGCGTGCGTGTGTGCGTGTCGTGATCACAATCAGGTTATTTCACTGGTAATTATGATACGACGGACGAGAGCCCGACCCCGGGTCACACCGTCCGAATGTGGCACATATGACGAATAGGGCTGACCGAGCTTAGACTTGCAGCACTTTCGGCAACACTTTCGGGTTCTGCATAAAAGTTAAGACGAAGAAGTATAAGCAACTTAAATCTTTATTTACTCCTATCTGTGTGTCTGTGTATGTATAGTTTGTGATCGTGTTATCATGCTGGCATAGATCTACAATCTGTGGGTTGATCGGTTTAATTGATTTGATTGAATGCTCATTTGTTTGAAAGCCATTGCAGCCAGTGACTCAACTAATGTTTGCCTTAAATCAAGACAGAGAGATATTTTATAAACATATGGCTCGAATGTTTTGTAAAGCACTTCGATTATGAGTGTGTCACCTAAAACTAACGGAAGAACATCCATTCTCACAGAGCCGAACTTTTTCGCTTCGGCCTCGGCTTTAAACCATCAGACAATGGTAAAACACTAGCAAGATCACTAGTCACTAAACATACATACATTCCGATTCTGATTATATCTCATTACATCTCGATATGTTTGTTTATAATTTTGAGAAACTGTTTCGAATGTGAAAGCATATAACAATCGAATGTCTAAATGTTAATCGAATGATTATTTTATTGTTCTGGAATTGGTGATGATTATACGTTTTCTATAAAATAATGTATGTTGAGTTACCTTCTCCTTCGTGTTGATTACTCTATAATGTGTATAGGTCAATTTGTTTATTGGTATCAGTAAGGCATATCAAGGTTGTTTTAGATCTCTCTCTATTTGTGCATTGCGGAGTAATTGGCCTTCTTTGATTCCCACTAACGGATCTTAATCCAGTCTCACCGTTTGTTGTCTTTTAGTTCTAGCTATATTTTCATCATTCACATGCAGGTTTATTACTTTGACAAAAATGTCCCCAAACAATTAATTTTGAGGAATACTTGTCTTCGTAAAATTTTTGAAAGCGTCTTTTATTTATTTATTAGCTACGCCCCGCGGTTTCACACACATCAGTCTCGATCACGTTGGAATATCGGGATAAAACTATCCTTTATCCAAATCCAGGGTCTGGTCTACCTATGTGCCAAATTTCATACAAATCTGTTCAGCCGTTTTAGCGTAAAAGCGTAACAAACCAATTCACTTTCGCATTTATAATATTAGAGATATAGTTAGGAGTTGCTCATCCACGCCAATCACCATTTCTAATCAAACAAACACCTGATGGAATAATTTTTACACTCATAACTTAATTTCCAACTATACCAACAAGGGTATATTCCCACCTATACACCATGTAATCATATTAAACACTATAAGCGATCGTCGTGGGCGGGAGACCCCGGGTCAAACGAATTCATAGATAAAAACCTGTCCATATGACGTCACGAGATCGAAAACCTTCGGTCCGAAGACTCAAAGACTTATCACAGAATAAACAGGCACAGAAGGTCAACTCCATGCAAACGAGCGAATACGCACGAAAACATAGATACACTTCACGAACAGCGACTGCAAGCGCATTCGCGACTGTCATTTGTTTCAGATTTCCGTACGTACGCATCCATGTGAGCGTGCGCCTATGTTTTCGCTCATTGTATGGAGCCGGCCTTCTGTAGCTATCTATTCTGTGCTCAAAGTCTCGAAGCATCTCGCGATCAACATCGTAATGATTCGACGTTGATTTAACACGCCTGTTAATTTATACATCAGGCTAACGTACGACACTGGCCAATGATTTATGATGTACGTAGATTAGATAATTGTTGCTTTTTAGGCTTCTTTATTTTATTAAGTTTAATTTTGAGTGCAGTGATATTATGTGTTTGTAATTACTATTTTATGAGTAGGTACCAGTTGAGAGGCCAAAAAATGTAGGAGTGGATGTGTCTTCATAAATCCTAACTATCCTAACTAATATTATAAATGCGAAAGTGACTTATGTTTCCGAAAATTTGTATATACTTACAATAAAAATTAATTAAAAGAGAAAGCTTTGCTTTTTGGAAATTCAAACTAGAATTTGACAGATTTTGAAAAGTATTATAATGAGCTGAACTTTCGGTAATTTAGCCAAAGATTTCTACAAAAACTGGTTTCCAAAACAATGGATACATTCTCTTGGTCAAATCCTATCCAACAATAAACCAGTCGGCCTACAAATATAATCTTCATAATACCTTCCCCTCATGCACCATTTCTATTTCTATGAACAACTTATCACCCAACACTTCTGATAAGTGCGTATAAGACAATTTTCTTCAAGTATAAACCTATCAGACAAATATTTGTGGTTGCACAATAGTTAGATGCATCGGCCCACAAGGCGGGTGCCCCCGCGCAGTATTTCACGCTGCCCCTGCGTCGACAGTGTTTTGCACTTCGTTGAGTGAGGGACGGACTTGGGAGGGTAATAGATTCTTATTATATCATTGATCTCTTTATAATACCCGTGAAAAATGAAAAGAGATATTACCTTTTTACACTATATCGGAATTTTATATTCATACAGCTATAGGTGTGATGTTACAAATTCGTAAATATTTATATATAATTTCGTAAATCCTACAAGATCCTTCGTTCCTTCCGTTTGTTGTTTTCGGACTGTTTAAAAACTTCTTTAATATACCTACCTAATTAGATATGTAGTCAGGATGTTGTAAAAGGGGATAGTACGTACACTAATAATAAAACAGCTGTAAAACATTCATCAGACAATTGAAATTCCCTGAAGATCTTAGAGATTGTCATTAGAACATTGCAGTTGATGCTATAATAGATGTTGATGAGAAGTGCTCCAAATCTGCCCCTGTAGAGATGTAGCAGAGCAAAGAGTTAGGCGGTGCGGCTCGGCGTGTTCACCGGCGGCCCACACTCCGATACCGCGTCATCTGTTTATTGTACCTCACGAGGAACTAAAGCAATACCACTGAAAGAGATTATAGACGTTCCTCAGAAGGAAGGAGTTCCTTCAAGACTAAAAAGAAACAAGAATCTCTCAGTAGGCAGGCCTACAAACAAGAAACGAGATTATTTCAGACTAGACTTGTCATTTGTTTATCAATGAATTTGATATCCAAGTTTGCTAATGGCGTTCCATAGTCAGTCATCAATGAAAAGAGGTAGCGAGAGTTAATTCAAATACTACAAGTTTAGTTTGGATTTCCCTGTTTTGGAACCCTTTCTTTCTTTTTAAACTAATTAAGTTCATATTTTTATATTTATAATAAACCTGTTTCCTTTTGTTCATAAGCTCATACTCGCATACTCAGTACACAGGCTATAAACCTAGTTCAGCAGAAAATGCTAATAATAAGACACAATTGTTACTGAATTACTTTTAAGCTACGATAAATTGTGTTACATGTTTACTTTTTCTGGTGTAATAAATAAATAAAATAAATAAATTATTTCATTTAGATGAGGAGATCCTTCTCAGAAGCTTCTCTTCTATACCTGCTAATAGTGCCAATGGTCTATCAACAGCTACGCATACTTTATAGCCTTCTGCACATATAATAGAATATAATTAATGTATACAAAATATTGTAAAACATTTTAAAAGTGTAACGGTGAAGTTTCTTGCCCATTCTTCTCCATACGAAAACTACCTTTTGGACGGGGCGACTAGAATCAATTTTATTTTTTTTGTAAATTTAGACGTTCAAAAGTGCCTTTCATGTGCCTAATTGAAATAAATTATTTGACTTTGACTTTGACTTTGCTCGACAGTCAACTGCGCTCAAAACTAAAGTTAAGAAACCTTGCAAGGCTCATCTAGAGAATGTACGAACTATCTTTGCATTGTTTCATTTTACGACGTGTCCACACTATTGTTCCCTTTACAATAGATTTGGTCTACATCGGTCTTATTTCAGAACCTGTTTGTTGTTATGTAGAAAAATTACCATTTTGTTATCTTTACTAACGACATGGACCATTCCGGTCTTCGATTGCGATCTTAATACGTGGAAAGTTTTAATATTGCATTATATTTAGCTTTTTGAATAAAAATGGGAATTAAGAATCTACACTCGAGAGCAATGAAAGCAATGAATCCGGGTCACTTAAAGAATGTTAAAAATCTCGGAAACTAAAAATGATAGGTTAATGCAATAAATTGTATTTAATAGACAATGTAATACTCCTTAAATGAAAGTAAAAAAAATATGAGTCACCATACATTTTATTAACACAAAATTACATAAAGAAAAAAACTGCTGATCTCTCCTTAAAACAAAAATAGGAAACATGAAATTTTTGAACTTTATTACGATTTTCTTGAATTTTAATACTTCGTATTGCCTCCTCGTGCTTCCATTACTGCGTTTACGCGGTTTGGCATGCTGTACACCAAGTTCCTTATACGATTTTGGGGAATATTCTCCCATTCCTCTGTGAGAGCAATTTTGAGCTCACGAAGCGTGATTGGGGGAGGGTTTCGTTGTTTTACGCATCTGCCTAGCTCGTCCCAAGCATGCTCGATCGGGTTGATATCCGGGCTGCGCGCTGGCCACTCCATACGAGTAATGTTCATCTCTTGAAGGTAGTCATTCACAATCCTACTTGTATGAGGTCGGGCATTGTCATGCATAAATATAGCATCCTCACCTAAATTGACCATAAATGGACCAACGTGATCATTGAGGATTTCTTCCACATATCTTACGCTAGTTAAAGAGCCGTTTTCTATGATCACCAGCTCTGTGTGACTTTCAGAAGAAATTCCGGCCCACACAAGTACAGACCCACCACCGTAGGCTACTTTTTCTTCGATGCATGCTTGCTTGAATCTTTCCCCTGGTCTGCGATACACTCTGTGTCTTCCATCGTGCTTGTAGAGCATAAATTTTGATTCGTCGGAGAACATAACTTTTGACCAATCTTCAATACTCCAATTTACGTGGCTCTGGGCATATCTTAGTCTTGAAATACGATGCCCACGCTCCAGTTTAGGGCCGTTTGCAGGTCTAAGGGGTTTTAAGTTAGATTCAGCAAGCCGACGTCTTACTGTCCATGCACTTGGGTTACTTCCTCCGCCTCCGAGGCGTCGAAACTGATTTGTGAGTTCAGTTCCTGTGAGAAAGCGATTTCGAAGCATGGTGTTCACCAAGTATCGGTCTTCTCGTGCTGTGGTACACCTGGTTCTGCCCGTTCCTGGTCTGCGTAGGTTAGAACCAGTTTCTTCGTAACGTCGGAGAACTCTTTGTACTGTTGACAGCGACACACCGACAGTCCTGGCTGTATCGCGCTGACTCCGGCCGGTTTCCAGCATTGTAAGTATTCTGGTGCATTCTTCAGGCGTAAGCGACATAATTTCAGCTTGAATAATGAATATAGAGCACTATCAACATGGTTTATGTACCCACATAAATGACAGATTACAAACAAAAGCAAAACCAAATGCTGTAATTTCGTAGTTGCATCTTCGAAAGTGGCCCTTTTTCAAATTTGATTTTTTATGATATAACTTTACAATAACTAAGAAGTTTTAATACCTTCATTTAAGGAGTATTACATTGTCTATTAAATACAATTTATTGCATTAACCTAGCATTTTTAGTTTCCGAGATTTTTAGGATTCTTTAAGTGACCGGCAGGGCTATTACCTATCTTGCAACAGCAATGCGATATCGATAATTGTACAATAATCTCAAATCCGTCGCTCTACTGTCAAAAACGATATGAAAAATTTGCGATTACCATGCAATCAGTAGACGGATTTGCGATTATTGTACAATTATCTCTATCGCATTGCTTCTGCAAGATAGGTAATAGCGCTGCCGGATTCATTGCTCTCGAGTGTAGTTTCCATCTTAATGTACGTCATAAAGTAAATGGGTTGGTTCTTAGAATTAAGTCTTCGAGTTTTGCATTAAGTTTAACATCTCCAAAAATCTAACGTTCAAGCTAATATCAGAGTAGTTATAAACATTGTATGTACGCATATATTAACACGCGTAGCTCATAAGGAAGTACTTAAATTACACACTTTTTTCCAGCATTACTAACTAGAACAACTGCATCATTAGGTAACTTAAAATGGTCTTTCTAGGCAAAAAAATTGCTTACTAAAAATGTAATACAACCAAAGGTCTGTTGGTAACTTGGTAATAATTAGTTTTGCCAAAACTTCTTACCAAAGAACGCTCTTGCTTGTGGTAGAATCTACAGCGTCACATGCGAACTACGCCTTAAACCTGACGTCATACTAAATCCTGACAACACACAAATCCTGAATCGCGCGCGTGATCAACATAATATTTATAACTTTCAGATATCAATCGTTGGGCAGTTGCCCGCCAGACACGACACCTGTCTGGACGGGGAATCTTCCCTTTACTATGGAGGATGAGTGAACTTCACACCTTGTTCCTCATGTCTCTAAATTCTCAAAGAACTTTGACTATATAATACTTACCGATTAGAAGAACTACATAGTTTAGTGTAGCATTCCCATTTAGATCAACATTCCACTCACTAAAACAAATAATAATAACACCAAATTATCAAACACCCTACACAAAATTCCGCACACAGCTACTAAAATAAATCTTCAAAGAAAACCTATTTATAATACGGAAAACGATCTATTGAAAGCTACTGTTGTTTTGTAGTCAACATACGGATAGAAGCTAAATAGAGCTATTAATTTTAACAGGTATTTAGGAATCCAAAGACATTATAGAACGAGCTTGAGGAATGCAATGAGGAGTTAATGCGCATGCCATAGACTCCGCGACATGTGTTTTGCAATAAACAATTGTAAATGATTTGAATAAAGATATTTGAAATTGCTAGTTTTGTGTGTGTTTTATACGATGATGTAAGTTTAGCTGCTGCCAGTCTAGGGGTTTACTTATAAACGTTGCTTGAAGTTAAGTGACGTTCAAACGTCAAAAATGTATGGTTAAACAGTCGCTAATCATTACTTAACTTTAAGCAACGTTTATAAAATATAAACCCCCTAATCTGTAAACTTTGATTATTTATGTCTATATGTATAGAATGCCGCGCTGCAAAAGAACTAAAACTAACAGGCCAACTTTTTTATGCTGGTGTGCGTGACAGCTACGTCTTACACTCGCGTCACGTCATTGTGCTGTCATTGTGCTTTTCTAGTGTGCATGCATTTACCGGCTAACAGTTGGACGTTATTTTTTCGACGATTTCAGTGCTTTGACACTTTGAAATTTAGGTGAAGTTAGCTGTCATTCCACCTGATGCTTATTATATATACAAGTGTACACTATTGGCAGCCAACTACAAGCTCACCTATGTTGTCCCGGTTAGATTTTTACAGATTTTATAATATCCTGCAGGTCTGGTAGTGTCGTGTGTCGGGTGGTTGAGCTCCATGAAATATGGTTGATCTATACGATGAGTGATGCATGTATGCCGTCTATTGGGACATTGGGACAGATCAACTCAAAGCTGTAATGACTCTTTCTTCAAAAGGCATTTCCAGACATGGCCCTGCATTGTTAGACTCACATAAAATCCTAATAATAAAATAATGGTATGGACTTTAAAAAAGTAAAATGCTGGCGCTATCTAAATTAGTTTTAAAATATTGATGTCTAAATGTGTTTTAAAAGTTCTACTTACAGAAATAAAATACAAAAAGCAGACTTCACCAGCAGCCTTTTATATTATATTATTTATTTAGTACACCCGTGGATGAAATCTTTGGACTAAAAAGCTGTTTTGGGTTCGTTAAAAATATCTATGAATACACCGAATTCTTAACACTTAAAAATACTGAAATCATGATATTAAAATGTCCTCTTCGGGTCACCGAGGTTAAAGGGTTATAACGGTTGAACGGGAAGTCTCATTTAAAAAGTCATTCTGGTCACCAAAGCTGGAAATATAACCGCAGTTTGTGTGCTCTTAAATACATATTTCTGCACACAAAATGCATACAAAAACGTTACTTTAATCCGCCAAATTAGGATTATTTGAAAAAGGGCTCGTTTTGCAGCTGCTGAGAATAAAAGTGTTGCAATAAATTCATAACCATATTTCATCTTGATGAACGTTTTAATTTCCAAAACCATTCAAAAATTTACCAAATATGTAAATTTTCAATGTGAAAATTTCGTTTTATTACCGCACAAGCCAGGGACCGTGACACAGTTATTAAAAAAACGACATTATAAACAATTGGGTATCAATGTCGTCCCTTTTATATTATTTTAAAAACCCCAAAGTAATCGTATCGTATCGTAACAATAAAATTTTTATTTGTTACAGCACATGCTCTTAAAAAAACAGTATTATTTAATCCTAAGTGAAGTGTCGTCTTCATTTTATCAAGTTCCAAGTGTCGATATATTGTTATAACGGCGATGCCTGGGTACTAAAGAGTGCAGTCCAGATAACCATGTGGATGTACTCCCCTTGTTAACGATCCCACAACCAAATAAATTTGTAACCAAATTAGTCCCGAGCGATAAAATTTATTCGAAATCCACTGAGGAGAGTAAAAATAACACATTCTCTGTCGGATTAAAGAAGAGATACGACCAAGATACGGACTTCGAACGCCTCTTCCGCCCGTTTTTAACACTTCCAATTAATAAAATTGATTTTGTTTTTTAATTAAGCCCGTAACGAAGGCTCGGGGCTTGTTTAGGGACCCAGATCGGGTATACCTCTTAAAACGTGATTTATTTTATTGCTCAAAGCACAGCATTTGGATCTTTGACGCGGATCGTACCTACATGACAACGAAAAACCAATCGCCTACATTTATAGCGCCATCGATGCATAAAATTTGTTTTTTTATAAAATGTAATCGAACTCGTAACAATTATGCTGGTGTAAAATTACCGAACGGAAATTAGGCTCGTATAAATATTTCGATAGTGGTAAAAAGTGCGTTTTGGTATCTTTGTTTTTTAACGGTCCGTACATTAAGCTTTTTTGTATAAAATTCAACGGTCGATAGGACTTCATTCATATTTTTATCTTGAACAACGAACAGGAAACTTGTAAAACAAATAAAGTGGTACCAAAAATTAGCAATACCGAATCGTGATTTATATTTCCATACATTTGGTCCCTCGCTATAAAAAAATGTATAGAAAGGATCGCTAATTACAGTGCCAACATGTTCAGAAGCACGCATGAATGAGTACCAGTGAATGTGTACGGATTATGTATGGTCGAATCTTTACGGCATTCCCGGCTCATTTGCATATGAATGTGTAATTAAACTACGGTATGAATGCTAAATACTTAGATCCCTTTTAAATCTGCAGGTAAATTTTGAGCCTTATGTCTATTGGCTAGCTTTTGGTTGGTCTGCTTGCACGTAGGCTACATTATTCGTCATAATTTATGACAGTACAGACTTTTGAATGCAGAAATTAATGAGCTGAACACCTATAAGTTATTAATTTAACTTTTGAATAGCGTAAGTGACAAGAATATTTAGTGGATTTTTTACGATTAAATAATTCGAAGAACCGAAATAAAAGCTACCCTTTTTGACATAGCCCTTTTTCAAGACGCAAGGATATAAACACATCAAGTTATTTAAAAATATGCCTACATATTTAATTACGATCGGTTATATTTTTAACATTCAACAAATGTAGGTGTACGTGAGTGTTAAGTTAATACGCACGGTTTGTTTTGAAGACTTTATGTTAATGATTAAACATAAAGTGTCGATGACTAATATAAGGGACTTTTAATAACAACAAATACACTATTAGCACGTACGAATCGATAAAATGAAGGTCTATATGACATGGAAAAATTCCTATTGATTGTGATCAGGTTAATAAGGAGGCAAACTTGCCAACTTTGCAGTTCTATGAATTGTAGAAATATTTTTGTATATTATCATAACATCACGCCAGTATTTTCCGAAGGGTTAGGCAGAAGTGTATCTATAGTATACCCACATTTCGCTAGATATGTTTAAGTCCCATGTAAATAGCGGGCGAGCCTATTGTCATCAAGCGGGCACAAATACAGACTCCGGGCTGTTTTTGAGAAATTCCAGATGGATAAACCCTACAACATTAAAGTACGACACAACTTAGATGTAGCATAGATTTGAAAATTTTCATTCATTCATTTCAATTTTACGAACGTATTTGGCTATAAGACTGTACAATTTATTGTGTTTTCGAAAGATCATTTTCACCTGAAGCAGTAATAAAGATTGGTGATGTCGAAGGCGCACTCAGTTCGGATGGTGATCGGTTTTACGAATTTTGCCGATGCTACATCTAAGTTGTGTCGTACTGTAAGACTGTAAGACCTCATGCTCAATAGTGTAGCTCTTACGATTACTGGCCCAACGAGGCATACAGAGAATTTTTTTTTCGCCAATAGTTTCTTTTGACACTTAACATTTTCTCTCATTTCGTATAGAAACTTGTATTTTTTTTTACATTTAAGGTTTGATTCAGAAGAACGTTAAATATAACTTCATCCTTTCTCCTTTCTATGAAGTCGTTTAAAATAATCTATTTCATGTCAACGAACCGCAAAACGATGATTTGATTGACTTTGAATGTCAAGTTTACCCTGATTAATGGATGAACGCTGATTTACCAAACCACGTAAAGAATTCACAATAATCAAATATTCAGTCTTCATCGGTCGTAAAGAAGATTGGGTCCTTTCTGATAAATATTACGAACACATGCTTACAACACAATGTGGCTATAAACCTAAAACAGAGGTAAAGAGCGTGCATTCTGAAAGTGGGCAAGGTTGCAGATAGCTGTCAAATATTTCGCTATTTTGATTAATTTGTCAATATTACTGTATGGAAATAATTAATATCGTAACACTGATTACTTCGTTTTAGATGTAAAAACAGTATTTGGAATCTATCTAAATGCCCATTTTACACCTCCCCTTGGCCGTTATAACATCAAATTCAATCAAAGTGTTATAATTGCAATCCATTATTAATATTTTTTTGCACTATAGAGCGATATTTCATAAGCCATATTTCCATACAGTAATATTAACAAATTATAAAAAATAGGCAGTGTATAGAGTGCCACCATTGGCACTCTATCCCTATCGGATAAAGTGCCACTACAGGCACCCTAGTAACACCGCCTCGGCCCGGCTCAAGTGCCGCAAACATTGGATTGTCATTGTCACTGTCACTAAGTCACGTCACTTGGTATTTTGTTTGATTGTCGAGGTTAGATCGCTGTAAAACACCACATTCCCAAAACATTACATTCTCTTGTGCCTAAACGGACCCTGGCACTTCGCCGGCCGCTACCGCGGCACCGCTCGCTACGCTCGCTCGGCTCGTGCGTTGTGTGGTCACAGTTCTAACCTAACCTAACCTAAATAACAAGTGACAGTGACAATGCAACGCTCACGGCACCCTAGCCGGGCCGAGGCCAGTGACACTAGAGTGCCACAAGAAACTCGCGGCACTCTATACACTTCGTAAAAAATATTTAATATTTGACAGCTATTTGCGACGTTGTTAACTTTTAGAATGTACGCTCTTAATGACGTTTGGAGCTCCGAAAATATTTATAGACAATTTATTACTATGAACTGTCTACAGAGCTTCTAGCACAAATTAAAGAAATAAAGCTGCAAAAGTATGTAGAGTAGATTACATTTCCGCACATATAGGTACCTACTTGCAAACCCACATTTTTAACATCACACAGATAGTCAAGTTTTTTAAAAGCATTCATCAACAAGATGAAAATCATGGTCTGTTAGTTCGCATAGAATTCCAAATTCACGTTAAAAATATATTCCTACCAAAAAAAAGCATGAAAAATGGTTCCTAAAATTCATATTTAAACCTAAGTTAGGGAGCATAAAGTCGAAAATTGAAAAGCATGTTATATTATCAGATGCAATAAAAATGTCTGTGTACAGCTAACGTTACAAAGAACACTTCAATTTCAATATGGCATGCGAAAACACGGTCAAAGCGAGATTGCACTCAGAAACAAAAGTATTCGCAACAATTAACTGAATCACAGTAATTACATTGCTTTGGAAACGATACCATCATTTTAGCATTCATTCTTTTTATTTAAAAGAAACAAAGGGCAGCAAGTAACCCTTTCGGCGCGTGGCATGCCATATGCCAGTAAGGTTAGGGTGCTCAAATCTGGCAACAGTAAAACGGTTTACGCGAATTTAAAGGCAACGGAGATCGCCGACTGTAAGGTCTTACGTAGTTTACTTTACCTTTATTCAAATTGAATGATTTTACTTTTATGTATTGTCAGTGAACATCGATGGTTGTAAACTTTAGTGGCAAAACTGTGTTGAAGTGAATTTTGGTGGTAATTTCGAGGATTGTTGCGAGTTATGTGAACTTGAAAGCGAGTAGGAACGAGGTTAACAGCCTATTTTGGTTGATATACATTTTATAGATTTTAAACTGTACGAGGAAGGGAAGACCAAAGAAACGATGAATGTTTTGAGGAAAAGGTGATAACTATTAGGCTATAATACTTACTGTGATGGCGGCTAATAAACATGGGACATGAAGACATGCTGTGCGACCCCAAATTCTATGACTGAACAGTATACATAGGGAAAAACTTATGCATAGCATAATCAGTCTATAAAGTTCCCACTGCTGGGACACAGGCCTCTTCTCTGTGAGATGGAGTGGGTCGTAATCTACCACGCGGGCCCAGTGTGGGTTGGTAGATGTCACATGTCTTTGAATTTGCACGACTCATAATGCGAAGCATTAGAGTGTGCTCTACGATCGAAAAAAAATTTTTACCCTATTTCTGTAACTGTTTTTATTGTTATACTCCTGCTAGTACACAGAACCTACTTAATTTATATACCATTGTATAGATGATTAAATTAAGATTAATACTGTACTGATTTTTAACAATTGATTTAATGCAGCAGAAATGGAAAAAGCATCAAAATAGTTGAAAAAAAAATCCTGTCCGTCAATTTATGAACCCTGAAAACATTATAGCTTGCGATAAAATCAATTATTTGCGTCAATTTTTTTTTTATACATTGGTTTCAACCATAGAAGGAACCCTATTGAAAATGGCTCTTTTATTCAAAGTAGTTTAATTATAATTAATAAAATACTAACTAAAATATAATATCTCTAACTAAATATTTCCAACCTTTGACTTGACGTGCGTAAGTTGCCTAGCAACCGCCAAGTAAATATCTATGTAAATAGTCTTTAACATTACGACTTCATGAAAAGTGATAAATTGTTAATTTTTGTTAGAAACTATGTTTTGATTTTCTTTTTCGTTTATGAATGAGTGTTATGTATCATGAGGCGTGCACTTTTGGATTTTCCAAACTATTTTAATTCTAGGACATGCCGGTTTATTCACTTTATTTGCTTCACAGTTTTGAGAGCAGTGGTGATGAAATAATGTACACTAAGTTAAGCACCTGTTAGTGACCGAACCTACGAACAACAACTCGTAAATCGCGGCCGTTACCACTGGGCCACCACTAGTCTGAGAGAAACTCGAGTTTGTAAATAATGGGTAGATCAAGTAAATAAATCACAACTCCTTCTCTTAAAAATACGTCACACCTTTCATTCCAACAACTTCATCGAAGCTTCTAAATCCCAAAATCGACATCTGCCATCAAAAAAACATTATAACAAAACAAAATCCAATAATTATGACTGCAGAATAATTATCACTGTAATCCGCGGGGTGAACAGATGCGACATGGAACACCGGGCCACTCGCGCGGCCACTGTATCGTTCATAATTGTTTTTTTTTTATCCTTTTCACTAGATCCCCATTCTACTCTTTGTAATTAGCCATCGACGTTGATTCTCTGAGTAATTATGGAGCCGTTGGACTTTGGAGCACACTTGGTCTGTACTTTGTTTGTTTGATGTTTTAATTTTAATAATTATTAATTTTAATTGAGTATGTTGTATTAAAAGTATAAGTATATGGCATTGGTTATGTTGGCCTAGATTGTACGGGACAGAAAAAATTGCAAAATAAAAAATGAAAATAAAACTAGGTTATCTAAATGGTCTATTTAGTGCATTAATAATAAGAAGGTCTGTGAAAGTTTTTTATGCCTAGAAGACATTTTTTCTTGAAAAACTGATTTGTTGTTTCAAAACGAAATTGAATAGATTGCTACTTCGTAGATTTACTTTGTTGCTCATTAATAGAATACGTGATGACTTAACAGTTATAGCTTTTATCAAAATGATATACAGTAGCAGTAACATCGCACGAACTACATCAAAAACACAGCAACACGACTTCATTAACAGTCACCCGTAAACTTCACAAAGGCAACTCACAACTGTCAATTAACCCTTTGCAAATTGTACCGACGCATATTCAAATATTTTGACCCTCGGCAAAGGAGCATAATCCACGATGTTCAACATTCATATTTATTACATCGCGCGTGTAAGCGACTCGTAATAGAATAAAGCTATTGTGCCAGGAGGGCCGATTTTACCCTTTCATACTGTGCTAAGAGAAACGGCTGCTAATGGTCTTATTTTGCCTAATGATGCCCCTGAGTTAGGGTTGTTACTGTTCAGATAGAATGATAAGTTTATGTATGAATTTCCATTTGTTCTTGGGGGATTGTGGGAACTGCGCAATTAATAATTATTGTTCTAACTTTTGAAAAGGGCCTGATTGGGAGTTGAAATAATGGTAATTCTAAACTCTATTATACAGGAAATAATCCTGAAGAAATATCATAAATAATGTAGCGAAACATGTTAATGAATGATCGGAACGTTATTACCCAAAAAATCATAAGCTCTAATCAGTATTCCTCGTTTGTTCAGCTGTAGGATTTGAATAATGAATTTCCAATTTTTTTGCCAGAAAAAAAGTAATTGCATTACATTATCGCCCCTAACCTAATAACAAACAAGCTCCCCATTGTTTGCCGTCTGAAAAAATAGCTTAAGGGCTGAAGTATGATAATGATCACTCTTTTTCGCCGCCTGATTGCACCTAAATGATGAAGACAAAAAATATTATAGGAATTAATCTTTCTTCCCAATCAGCGACTATGCAAATATGGCGGCAGATGCGCCCGCGCAGCCCGTGCCGTACCGTAATCACGCGCATACTAACATAATGATGTTTATAATAATAACCTGTTATTTTTAACAGTTAATTTATAATGTAAGTAGGTATTTTATTATGATTCCGATGTGGCCATTATTTTGTTTCGCATCTTGAATAATTATCGCCCTAGGGCGTTGTGTTATTGAGAGGTTATTTTTGTGTCGTTTATTTGAGAAGCTTATTTTAATTATTACTAATTTGTTTGGCTTATGAGGTCACTAGTGATTTTCGATTTCTGTAAAATCATGGTTGCTTGACTAAAAGAGAAATCATTAAAACTATAAAATATAAGTACCAACTTACTTAATTTTTGTTTTATAACTTAAGTAGTACTTATGTGCCTACCGACTTAGTAAGCTGCTTGGCTATTGTGCAAGTGAATTACGCAGTTAATTTTTTTACTCTTCAATCCAAATAATCTGCCAGCCCTCTGCCAACTATGTTGGAGTCGGCTTCCAGTCTAACCTGATGCAGCTGATTACCAGTATTTTAGATGGAGAGGCTGCCTATACAACGTGAAATTTGAATCACAGTTTTGCTAGAACAAACGTTGTTCAGACCATGGTCTACTATCATTCTATAGCATCCAATATGTTATTAAAACAAACTAAACTAGGCGTTCTCAAATAAGTCTTATGTTTCTCAAACGTGTTCAAACATTAACCGTAACATCTAAGGACTCATCGCGGTAGCAATATGGCATTCAAAAGAGTTATGAGGAGTCCACATGGACTACAAGGATGTCCGGCCAATGCGGGCCGAAATTTTAATAAATAAATCAGTCTTTTTTGTGTTTTTTTTTAAATTGATTGTTATAGAATGGTAGTAGACCATGGTCTGAACATAGTTTGTTCTAGCAAAACTGTGATTCAAATTTCACGTTGTATAACCTCCACATCCCAGTAACTGGGTAGCACGATACCCCCCTTGTTAATAGGGTTGGCAGACTTTCGGGCTTCTGACAACTCGTAACGACTGTCAAAGATTCACGAATGACAGCCAGGACCAACGGTTTCACGTGCTTTTCGAAGCATGGAGGAGTCTCGGTATGTAAAAATGGTCACCCATCCTCGAACCAACCGCGGCAAGCATAACTTAGCCTGATGGATGGTTATTACTCAGCCACAAGCTCTTCTTAATTTTGTTACTCATATCCCAATTAATTTGAGGTCTGCCCAAACTTTCAATGAATGTCATTTTAAGATAATAATTTACATAAGAAAACCAAAACACTTAGTTAAAATAAGATGCAGTTCGTATTTTCGGCCACCATGAAAGAAATTATTCTTAAGAGGCCTCGATTACTCTATTGACAATTACAAGTGTCCGTCTAAAAATAAGTTCTGTCGCCTCAGTATGAAATAATGATAAGCAAACATTTAATATTTTTGTACGCAGACTACCAAATACAGGTAAAAATCCGTTGGTCTACCGATTGTTCTGAATTTTGATGAACTGTATTATTTTAGGCTGTGTCTTGCAAGAATAACGTAAATGAACGTAGGCCGACAGGCGCCGAATTGATGTCTCAAGTAGAGACAATAAAAAATATCAAAACGTACAGAAAGTTCAGTTAGTACTGTTTTTGGAAACAACTAGTGTATTACTTGTTTTCTTCGTTTTATTGCTTTTTTATTATTTGTTTGGCTTAGAAATGATCAAAATAGAACGGGTCGCAACGTTGCAGTACAAAAATAGAGTTAAATGAATATAACATTTTGTTTATTATTAGTTTATTTTTGTAACTAAACAAGTGTCAAATACAGGTACGTTTTTACGTTTCAGTTAACTAATCATCAAGTAAAGTCACTCCATTTTCATTTGATCAATAATTATAGTGCTTTATCCGGGCATTTTGAAACAGGTCCGGATAGTCAATCTATAGCTATAGCTACCTATTAGCTAGTCAATTGAAAATCTTAGATTTTATACCTATAGTGAATTAATAGTAGCAGACACCGCGGAATTAAATTTTTTTTACGTTTTTTTGTGATTTGTAGGTCCATATCAGGTTGTATAGTCACCAAAAGATGATTCGCGACTGTAACAAACATGTACCTATACAGAATTATAATAATTTAAGTCATCAATAGGTACCTTAAACAATTTCCTTTCCTACATTTTTACTCATAGCCTAGTGCGTTGTATTTCTGCCTGTATTTTTATTCATGTACCGTCACCTACGTCAATCATACATACATTAATTATTTATGTAGAGGTTGGTAGTCGAAAGTCGAGAGGCTGGTAATAATGTGTGCGCTATCGAAAACAATCGTCCGATAAGTGGACGCCAAGGGCGACTCATTCATAATGGTAGGTTCTGTTTTGGACTTTGGGACTTCAACCTTTATGTTGTATAATTAATTGTTTAGTTGTCAGCAAAAGGTTGCTCATATATGACTTAGTTCTATGGACCACGTCTACAACTCATTTAAATCCAGTAACAAATAAAGAAAACGATTCCAAAAAATACTACAAAGCAAAAAAAAAATTTTTCTGTCTAAAAGGTTTTTATTTTTTACTTTTTGGTTATGTACCTACACACTGTCATATCAGTTTAAGCTGAACTTGCATTGTATAGGAATTCCGTAAAATGAGTGGTCAGCTTATACTGGAAATCAATAGCTTGATATTTAGCCGTGTCACGTGTGTAAAGCAAGTAGATGTATCCGAATTGGTGTGGGGTAGGTCCCAAACCAATTCGGATACATCTACTTGCTTTAAATACAACAGTGACAGGAAGTTTTACAGAATTATCCAACATACCAATTGTGAAATACCCATTGTGTAACTTTTCTTTTTAAAATAATAAAAAATAATAAAACAAATACACCGAGTGGATTAAACTGTATTATCGAAGCTAACTCAAAAACTACCCAAGCAAAATTAATAACATTTATATGGGATCAGCGCGCGACTTTCCTCTGATAGATCTAAAACGAGCATTTAAAATAATCGGTTTACGATTGATGCAAATATCGATCAACATAAATAAAAAAATATACAGACGAACATAAAACCTCCTCATTTTTCGAACTCGGTTAAAATAAGAATTATTTTTAGATATGCCATGACATCAATCGAATCATCGATTCAGTACATTTTCAACGGATTTAAAAATCTACCCACTGTTGTAATAGAACAAAGTAAGGATTCTTAGATTTTAAAATCTTTATCTACTATGAATAAAACATTAAAAACATAAATGTGCATATTTTTATCAATGTTTCTCATTACTTTTATGTGGTCTGCATTTCAACGATAGATAAGTTTTTAAAAACGTTTTTACATTATATTTTATTTTTAAAAGGTTGTCAACTAAGCTGAAGTGGGTGGACTATTCTTGTCAAATGTATCTTTATGTTCATCTAATTGTTAATTTTATGCTTAAATACTTCAACTGATTAATATCACCTTGCTATAAACTTGAAATGTCAGGCATAATAAGTCTTCAAATAAAAAAAGAGACAGAATTTAAAAGTTATTTACGATCTTTTTATAATTGATCGTTAAAATCATTCGTTAATTAACAAATTTAGACGCAAAAAGCTATTGGATGAATCCTTTAATTGTTGTTTTTAAATAGAATATCTATTAGTTTAAATCAAGTTAGTTCTGGGTAGTCACTATTATCTAGTCTGCGGTTCAGCACGTGTAGCATGAGCGCCGATGAAACGGAAGAAACGAAATACTGACTGTATAGAACGACTGCTACGGCGCGATGTCAAAAATGAAGAAAAGAAATATCATCCACGTTGGATGGAAAGATACAGTGCTACAAGGATCTTTTGGAGCTCTTATGACGTTGACAGGGAGGCGCTGTTGGTAAACATTAATGGCAGTGTATAATGTGCCTCTAGTATGCCGCAAATATTCTAGCGGCACTCTACACTTCCAAAGAAATGTCATTCACGTTGGATAGGAAGACACAAGGATCTATTGGCGCTCGTATGACGTTGACAGGGAGGTGATGTTAGTAAACATTTTGATAAAATGTATTGAAAAACAAGATGGCGGCGATTCACGATTTGATGGTGATGATTGTGATGGTGGTGATTTTGGCACGCACCAAAAGATTGCAAAACTAATAATAAAAGAATATGCATGTAGTCTTTTCCTTCAATAAATCAATAATTAACAGTCTTTAATATAAACCCAACAAAAGTATTAAAAGTCAAATTCAACTATACTGCTAGTGAAAAAAAAAATGTAAAAAAAAATTAAACGGGCAGTCTTTTGGGGACTGCCGAAAGAAGTCATAACTAAATACCTAACTTTTTGTTTCTCGCGTTGAAGTCTTTCGTTAAGTAACTTTTTGATTCTCGCGTTGATGTCTTTCGTTCGAACGGTAGGTGACGATGACGCGAGTTCCATGATTTTTGTTCACCCAAATAGTGCTCAACGCGCCAGAAGCTTTCACTTCAAAAATAGAATTTGTTTCTTGACTCGAAACAATGTTAATTCAAGTACTCATAATAATTATGTTAATTCAAGTACTCATAATAATTATGTTTTGAATTACGTGCATTATTTCCTTATTATGTCTGTTTTTCGTAGAATAAAGATAGAAGTGTTCATGCTACGCGTGCTGGTCATAAGTGGAGTATACTCTTCTATACTCAGTCGGTGGTCCGTAATACTTATGAAAGAAAGGCTTGGTACAATAAATAAGGCTTGAAACAGAGGTGTCGGTCCACTGTCCCTTATAATGCATCACTTGTGTATTAATTCCTAATGCTTGTTTTAAAATAACGAATGAATTATGCCGTCTGTGGCAGGGGCAACTATTCAAAGATTTTGAATTGATTAAGGGCTTGCATTGTTATTATTCTGCGGGTAATCAATCTTGTTTTGTTCTGAATATAATTTAGATGGAGGTGTTGTAGTTTCTATGGCGATGACTTGGTGATGGCCACAGGAATTCGCTGGATGCGAGAAGCCCAGAACCGGTCGAAGTGGCGCCGCTTGGGGGAGGCCTGTCCTGCTGTGGACGTCTTTCGCCTTCAATGATGATGATTGTAATTTCAGTATTTTTACAAGACTTACCTTTGACTGTGAATTACTTTTTTCTCCGTTTGTGAATAAAAGTACTTGGTTATTATTGGTTTTCAAAAGTATATCCTACTTATTTAAGGTGTTAAAAATTTACTTTAGAAACTTTAAGAGGTGCTTTTAGATCATCGAACTGATTAATTTTACTACAGGACCAACGTGAAAATAGCAAAAAAAAAATCTGCTGTTCCATATTAAAGTTCTACTGTTCTAAACAAGCTGTTTTTTTTTCGCGATTTTAAAGTTGGTCTAGGTATGGCCGGCCTTACTCAATCACGCAAAAACAGCTGGACGAATTTAGATGAAATTTGGCACACAGATAATTTATAGTCTGGATTATACATAGGATTATTTATATACTAGTAAATGTTATGGCTTAACGACTGTTATAAATTCATGTTAAAAGTAGCTTCTGAATTTTCCATTTCTCTCTGGAAACAATTCTGAAGTCCACACAGATGAAGAAACTAGTCAAGAATAAAACAAATTGTTTAGATGAACAAATTTTTACGTAAACCGAAAGAAATTCAATTAAAATATTAATTAAAATGTTCTTCTTTTCATTAATAGCTTTACATGTTTGGTATCATTTATTATTTAAATGGTGATTTTTAATTAACCTACGATTAATTGATTTCAAAATTAGCGAAAAACTATTAATCAAACTCAAAAGGTAAAAGTTTATTATTTGAGCATTTAGTTATTAACACTTATCAGTGTATAAATCATAAAAGCAATTATAAAAAATTCCTTTCAAAAATAAAAAACACGTTTTTAAGCATCTCTATTACAAAATAAAGTCGCTTTTCGTGTCTGTCTGTGTGTCCGTCTAAAATACAATAGACGACGTATATTTAGTAACCTAATCCGCTTAACTGTTCTTAAAGAAGAGTGTGTCTACTGCATTCGGCGCTAGACGTGGCAACACGTCGTGTCTGGGTTCGCAACAAGTCAATCGTCATCCTGAAGATGCGTCGTTGAGAAGTGAAACACGTGTCGATTTGTTTCATTTCTTACAGGGTTCTTTATAACTCTTTAAAAACAGTTATGCGAATTAGGTTACAAAAATATACGTCGTCAATTGTATTTTATAATGGATTTCCGCAAAGTCACGCCTGAGTTAACTATCTTCTAAAATACGCAACATTTTTTGATGCGATTTTCACCATCATTAAGGATTTATTCTGGAAGGTTTATGTGTTTATGAAATTAATATTGAACTTACACATAATCAAGAAATCTCGATGTTTTGTCAAGTCGTAAAACCGTGCAAAACAGGGGTGCGTCGCTAGGCTTCTACATCTACACTAACATCATACAGAGAAAAAAATTGTATATTTTTTTGTAATGAATAAACTATAAAACTACTGGACCAATTTAAAAAATTATTTCATCAGTAGAATGCTATATTATCACTGAGTAACATAGGCTTTAAAGATATCACGCAGACGAAGACGCTGGCGGAAGCTAGTTTATTATAAAATTGAGTCGTCACAAAATCATAGTTCGGTTAAATAAATAATTAATTGCTGTTACATAAGTATGTAGGTGTGTACCTACATATCATACATAATGTATTCTTGCCAAATATATTTTAATAAGCTTATCTTGTCATCGAATATTTCAAAATCTTAATTAAACGTTTTTATGATTTCTCAGAAATATAATTATTACACCCAATTAATAATTCAAATCTTGTTTATTTTAAATGGTGATTCAGAATGACATTAAAATGTCAATTTGTTATGATAAAAACGTAAGTTTTAGAGTCGTTGGTGTATTTTCGTTCGTTTATAATTTAAGGATTTATGTTACGACTGTAATTAATCATATTTTTGTTTTTATTTTCTTTGTCATGGCGGTATTTCTTTTATAATTACAAGGTTACATTTTTATTTTTATCAATTAAGTATATTTGACATTCCGGACTTTCAGCTTACAGGATTTTTTTTTTTTTGTGGTTTACAATTAAAGATATTGATACAAACCTATTTATAAAAATATTGCATATTTTTTAAGGTACAGATGCCTAATAGATTTCCAACTTTATCACTGAAGAATGAGGTTCAATGTCGATTGGGGAAATTTGAAAGATTGGAGTAGGTTGATGTGCTGGCGTCTGTACTTTACGGATGAAATTATATACTTTCTTTTTGGGTGGTAATTTTATTAGAGAATACAGAACCTCCCCGTTGTTGACGTTCGGTTAGAAACCGGCCACACCAATTAGTTCATCAAAACTACAGAAATTAATTTACACACATTCACTAAAACATAGAAACGGTAATGAATGTAGAAATAGTGTCAACATTATTATTTATAATCGAAAGCCGTTCCGATTCCAACATTTGGCAATAAATTAAAATAGTTTATTGGACAGTAAATCTGTTCAGTTGTTGATACAACAGTGTTGGATTACAAGTTGATTTGTGACGAGTTATAATTATTACTTATACGGTTTCTGTGATAATTCTACGACTTTGCATAGTAATGTCTTGATATTTGGATGTGACCTCATAAGAAAAATGTGTTAGATGGATTTAAGACACTAAAGGCGGATGTCACCAGTGTAACTAAACGCTATCTGCACATCTAAACCGCGTTCAAGAGCTGTCAGTGTCATCACTGTTGTGGTATGGTTGTAATCTGACAGTGTGACGCGTTCAGTTTGAAAACTTCATAGAAATTGTTCGACCAGAATCGCGACGCGGCTTAAATAAGGTACGTTAAACTGTCAATGAGTAGTTTGATATTGCACAATTTGTCAATGGTAATATTATGTTTCACAATATATTTTAAATGAGACGATTACTAATCAGACGACGATGAACGATTGACAAAACTTTACATTCATACATTCACTCACGCCTATTTTCAATAGCATACGTGCAAAAACCCATGAACTACGGCGTCGTGTACATTGTTTCTTCCAAACAAACAACGCACAACATAAACCACTGGGTCTAGAAACATTTGCGCAAGAGTTCCTTATATAACGAAAACCGTTAAATAAGGGATGAAATTTTGTAATTTTTGCCAATGGAAAATTTTATCGGGTACAAACCTTGTTAAACTTAAAGAAAGTTACTCATATATTATAATAATATAGTCACAAGTCAAGCTCCATAATAAGAACCGTTTTTAATATACCCAGTAGCGTTCGACACGACAAATCTGTCTAATCGGCAAAGTATCGTTCGCCTGTACAAGGCCTTAGGCTGCGCCTGCGGCTATCCGCATGTCAATTGTAAGTTTGACAAAGCCATTTAATTAATCGATTTTCTACAGCTTAAATGGACAAATAACAAACACACAGCTGTTCTCGTTTGTTATATTGAAATAACAATTTTATTAGTTAAGAGAAGATGTTAAAATAATTTATAGGCTCAGTTCATTTGCTGAAAGTTATTATATTTGTCTGTAATAAAATTATTTAACAGGCATGTAGTGTGTAAGCTTATTTAAATAACTGAAGATGGATTTAAACAGTTTGTTTAGTCGTAATATTCTAGAAGTCTAGGATACCCCCTAATCCTTCGCGACTAGGGATTACAAATATGAGATGAATACACTTACTTACGTGTTTGTTTTGAATTGTATGTAGGTAAATAACTAAGGGAGAATTTCACCAATTAAACTGAACCCGATCAGCACATCTCAACTGCGATTAAGAGCTGTCAGTGTCATCTAAATTGGGGAATATTGACATTGACAGCTCTTGAACTCATATCCGTCATCCTCAGATGTATACGTATAGCTAGACCTGACTCGGAATATATAAAGACTTATAACATGTTTCGGTAATCCGCAATCCCACCAATAATGGTTTTACTAATATATACTGTACTATATGTAAATCATCGCTAAAACCTGGCTACCGCCCTAAAATAGACTGTAATCACAAATAAATATCTCAGGCCCAGCACAGGACCTACAAATTTAATTTACATAAGGATTTTATTAAAGTTTTTATCTCATTTTGTAGCGTATGCGCGGACGCACGGCGGGGTGTCGATGCCGGCGATCCAACGCCATTGTTGTTCGAATTTCGAATACGATCTCCTTACTCTTTGACATTCGCTTTTCAAAATTATAAATTTAACTTTAAGTAAGTTTAGTCATTTTTGATATGTCCTTTTTGGGATAGAGTTAATTTATGCTGGCGTTGTTTACTGTTATTGAATTTTATTGTGTTATCGGTCGGCATGTTTTAAGAATGTCATAAGTGGAGCTGAAGGTTAATCCGGTACTGTAATATTGAGAGTTACCAAATATGAAACCGTTCCTGAATTTTATAAAGTGGCCAGATGGCCAGTATTATTCAGAAAACATTGTCCATGAATAGAAACACTGATTTCTTGTTCTTCACTTGTTTTAGAACACCAAAAATAATGCTTAAATAGGAATTCTGTTTATCATCCCACTAATCAATATTTTATTATCAGCCCTCGACGCCCCAAATCAACCACAAACACATTTTCATACAACTTTCATAATCTCCAATACTATCTTCATCTCTTGGTTAAAAAATACACATGGCCGAACAATAGCATTCCTCTGTTCGATTAATGACATTCGAGTACCTACCTATACGACACTCCTACACCTACTTAGTTGACATTATGTAAATACAGTTCCACTTTATATTGTCGTACTCATTATGCTGTGGAAGATTCGTTAGGTGAAGAAACACATGTTGTTTTATGTGTTGTATCTTTTTCGTGTATGGGTGCTGGTAAGTGTTCGTGTGTTGTTTTGGTCGTGAATCAGGTTGTGTTGTTCAATGATTTTGCTTTGGATGGTGTATCGCAGGAATAATGACATGATGTCATTACAATCACACAATTGGAAATGAACTTTTGATAATATATGCAATTTAGAAGCAGTTTCTAGTAACCACTTGTGACTTAGCAGATTTTATTTAAATAATGTTTTTTTTTATATTAAATAAAATATTTTGACATTCCACCAACCAGCATTAAAATATTACTATTATCATCGTTATTAAGGTGACCAAATTTTGACAGTTCAACACCGTTGACTACAAAAACCCTGTCTGTACAAATCAGTACTTTCTTGCATCCATACCGCACATAGATACATCTTAGCTCACACAATGACATGATTACAATCTGTTATATCTATCTATATTACTTTACACTATAAAAAAATAACAGCCACGCTCGTGGGCGAAAGAAAACAATTGATGCTCCTTCCTGCTCTAATTTTAGATACACTCGCCTATAGATAAGATCTAAGAATGATTTGATTAATTTGAACAAGGTTTTAATACAACGAATAGTTAGGGCTAAGTATTTTTATTGTGGACGCGTGTCGATACTAATCTTTTGCGTTAAAGTTATTAATAACTTTGTATGTAATGAAGTTTTAATGATTTTGGACGTATACAGCTGTGTTTTGACCCCTAGCTTTTTAGGGATGTTTTTTTTTAATTTTCCAGAGATAGCGTTGGTGCATTTAAAATAAATAATTATGTGTGTCATAATCAGGAATTAATTTTATTTTCAAGCAGTATAATTATCTACGAAAAGATATATTTTTTTATACACGGTTTCATTTGAAAAATTTTATATGATAAAAAACTTTAAGAATGTCATGTCTTATTATAGCATGGGAATGAATATCGAAGAAATCAATACGTGATTTCTCCATGTTTTGATATCAACACATTTTGGGTGTAGAGTTCTCGAATAACCCTTAACGTCAGCACTCAGCTGTTACCTTCACTTAATTACATATCATCGCATAAAAAACTAAAAATACAACAGTACCTTTTTAATTTTAGCAGCCAAATATAACCCATGTATTTTATTGACACCTTTTTAGTGTTGATAATTTTAGGAGTGTTCAATTTCATTGAAAAAGGAAAACAAACTAAATCGTAATGGAAAGCGATACTTTTTTAAATCTTCGCTGAGAATAAACTAGGTAATGGTTTTTTTTTATCAAGCAATCTCATTCGGGGTGTTCATTAAAAAATTGTAAAGGCATTTTCGCGAGGCGTCTTTGGAGTAAGAAGGGCGTTTGTGAGGCGATCAGTTTTCTGCACCAATTCACTTGAACCGTATCAATTATGGTAATTCCTGGTTTAATTTCCTGGCGCAGATTAACTATACCCCCTCTAGTAATAAACCTGATTTATTAGGCGAAGTTTTTTTTTATAATTTCTCCCCTGAATCTTTAAGTTTGATGGTGCCCGGATTTTGGGTAAAGCTGTGATTAAAACGATTTATGTCTGTCAATTATGTTTAATCGTTTGAAATTTGGTGATGATGATGATATTTTTTACAGAAAATCTCCGCTGACGTTCAGTTAAACAGTGGTTATTATAATTGCTTGCAATTTTAATATCAATCAATACTTATTTATTAACTAGCTTCTGCCCGCGGCTTCGCCCGCGTGGATGTCGGACTTACAATAGCAATGGGTTTCATTTTGACAGTTAAACAATTAATTGCGTTATTTACGTTATTTCTCAAACATAATTATTCCACTCGGCGCTCTGGCGCGTCATCCCCTGGCTGGCCCGCCCCTCCACCCTCGTTCTGAGCGCCGTCGACTCAATATCGCAGGTCATTCTTATCGTTCTAACTTTTAAACTATTTGTCCAAATTACTTAGTGTAAAAGACAAACTTTATCTAAATTAAATACCAAAAGCGATGAAGGTATTTATTTTGATAAGAATTAACTAAATACTCTAAAATATGCAATGTAAAAAAAGTATTCAATGTAACTGTATTTATTGCTCACTATTTTGGTTATAAAGGCTTCCACATAAAAGGTGTCGCGGATATGCTGTCGCGGACTTTTATTTAGAACTCTTTAAGACAAACAATCCCATTCCGATTTCCGGCCACCGTAGGCGCGGGCCTGCGGACGGAGAGCAAAGGGCAGCTCGCCGTCCGATAAGGACCAGGCCCGGGTCGACGGCGCATCGTGTTCCACGCGCGCCTCAAAGAGATATCAAGGATCGAAGGAACACGTGTGGGTTTTAGTCAGTAAGAGTCTGACACGCCCTTCCGCTCCGCCCAGAGCGGGAGAAGTCATTGGATGATTAACAGCCCAAAAAAAAAAAAGGCAGCGCACGCAAAGATAGATCTCAGAGGGCAGGAGTTTTTCCGACTTACTTGATACTTATCGTTATATTATGGCCAAATCACATAAAATCTTTATAAATTGTAGCCTATGTGTTATTCTAATGTATAAGCTACATTATTGTAAAGTTTCATCAAAATCCGTTCAGTAGTTTTTGTGTGAAAGAGTAACAAACATCCATCCATCCATCCATCCATCCATCCATCCATCCATCCTCACAAACTTTCGCATTTATAATATTAGTAGGATTAATGTAGGGCAGTGTTTTTCAACCTTTTTCATGACTTGACCCCATTAGTATGAAAAAAAATTTTCGCGACCTCGACCATTCGAGAACGATTTGAACTCAGTCGAGATTCCCGCTGAGTCGAAGTTTCTGCAGCACGAAACCTAGCCTGATGTTCCCGAGTTGCAGAGAGCCTTGCCTCACGATCAGATTCCTGTGATCGAACTTATCTCATCCTTTTAGCATTTCTGTTACATTGGGAGAGGTTGGATCTTCTTCGAGGCATACTTACAATAAAATAGTACTTACTACATAACACACAGTTATTTAGTAAACACGTACTATCGTCAACAATTAAATTATAAATACTTACAGATTATTATACAGTCTAAAATTGTCACAGTTTAAGTAATAAGTGTTAAGACGTGTAAACCAAACGTACTAACTTTATAAAACAAAAGAATTGCTAGAAAAATTAATTACTAACCTGAGCTAATAAACTTATACAAGAAAAGAAATGCCTAACCTATACCAAATACTTATAATATTTATATACAAACCCTAAATAAAAATTAAGATAAGTATACCGAAAATCAAGGAAAGAAATGCCTAACCTATAACGAATGTTCGATGTGATTCTTTAAATTGACATAACTTTTTTATTTATGAACCGATTGACATGAAATAAACACTAAATGTTAAGTGAAGCTTACTACAATATATTAGTGAAAACCGCATCTAAATCGAATAAGCCGTTTCTGATATTAGCGTGCACAAACACACAGACAAACAGACAAACAGACAAACAGACAAAAAAAAATTTAATTACAATCTCGGGTTCAGCATCGATATAATAACAACCCCTGCTATTTTTTTTTCATATATTTCCATTGTACAGACACCACTTTTCTACAATTTTATTATATGTAGTATAGATAGATAGAAGAAGAAGATATAGAAGATATAGATATAGATAGATATAGATAGAAGATAGAAAATAAATTTATTTTTTAATTTGTTCAATATAAGGTATTTTTTTTATATAATATTATGAATTGGAATTTTAAATTATGATTTCAAACATTATTTCTAGTATTTTTGTAATTCAAACAGAAAGAAATAAAAGGCAATTTTATTTATTATTATTTATTTTTCATAATTGCTGTGTTGTGTCAAGGTAAAACAGTGACTTCCACGTGAAAGAATCACACATGTATTGGCGTAGAAGAGCAGTTTGTTTTTGTATTGCTGTTCTTTTTAGCGTATTGATGGCAATATAAATGAACTCAGCCCAGAATTCGGCTACGTATTTGGCACCGTCACTAGCGTCCATCAGTTCCTGTAACCTGCAGACGACGCGCAGGATACGATATTAGGTGACCCATATCGTTCGTGAAACAGCACCACATTTACAATCCCTCCGCCTTGGATTCGTCTATGAATCTCCACCTGAACAGGTTTCAACCTGGGTCCAGAGCTTGTTTAATGATTGTTTTTTATTATATTACCAATATCAAATTCAAAATTTAACATTTTGATAAGAAAGTTAATTTATTTAACGACGAAATTAATCAGGAGCAAAACTATTAGAATACCGATGCTATCACCAACTTAAGCCATATAAAAAAAAGAAGTTGAAGACCAGAAAATAAGTAAGTAACCGTTACATAAACAGTATTTAACTAAGTTTCTAAAGCGTTTCGTTAAGATAACGTTATTTTCCAATTTTCAGCATTACACATAGTTACATACAATAGTTGTACTGTTCCGGAATTCGCGCTCTGTTAACACTTTACACATTGCACACTTAAGTAAATTACTTTAACTTAATAATATGAGAAAGTTAAGTGTGAACTTTCTGTATATGTACTGGGTTCCTTACATTTGGGAGTATTTTTGTCTCATCATGTTAATAGTAAAAAAAAATGCTTAAAAATAATCTCATAACTAAGCAATAGTCGAGCCGTACATGTACGATTTAAGGCTCTTTATAACCCTTCCCTCTTCATGAATTGCATCGATTCAAAGACTTTGAATCGATGCAGATTTATTTGATTTGTTTTTTAAGTTTTTGAAAGACACTACTATAACGAATTCAGGCACAGATGCATTGGTAGGTAGATGTTGGTGTTGAGTGTCCAGTTAGATGGAGCGACGACCTTAAAAAGTTACCTGGGACAGACTGGATGCGGAAGGCGGAGAACAGGGTGTAGTGGCACAGCCTGGGAGAGGCCTTTGTCCAGCAGTGGACTGCTGTATCCTTAGTTGTTTAATAAAATAAAAAAATTAAATGTATTTATTTCCAAAAGGGTTACAGACTTGGTTCTAGTGGTAGGAGGTAAGAATGGAACGAATAAACCATGCTTCTGTAGACAATAATTCGTGAGCCCTGCCTCTTAAACTAGGGTTACCTGTATCTTACGAGACTGTCTGTGTGTTCAGCTATGGGGTTAATCCAATAAGATTTATACAATGTCGATATACCAAGTTATTTTAAAATTTAACTTAGGTTGTTTAGTTAATAATTAAAATAAAGTAAAGTAGGGAAAAATAAGCAAACAGTTTCAGATGGATGGGTGAGTGTGTTGGTGTGTATGTGTAAGTGAGAGTGCGTGTGTGTGTTAGTGTAAGCCTTGAAATTAGGTGAGGGTTCCTTGTGAGAAAGTACTGATATTGTATTAATATTAATTTAGTTAGATTGTTTGATTGGTAGGTGTCTGATATCAACAACTGATGAAACTAAATGTAAACAAAGAAATTAATTGTATGTTTCTCTTCTCACATGTTTTGATGTTTTCTTATCGTAGGCCCTTGATAAGTAGGTACTTACTTGTCAACTTCAAGTCTGATGGGAAAATGAATGGAGGTTTTAACGTAGGCGAAGAAAGGTACTTTGGGTTAGTTAGTAGTCATAGAGTTCTTATCAGCGGCCTAGCATTGCCTAACGATGTTGTTGGTATAGAGTATCTTCTGCGGCATACTTAAATAGTACGCACGGCTACACATCAAGGTATACATTTCCAGTATAAGCTGAGGTCGCATTGTACGAAAATCCTATACGATGCGAGATCAGCGTAAACTGAAAATGTATAGCTTGATGTGTAGCCGATATTACATGGTCATGGATAATCAATCAGCCTATATAATGTTCCCTCTGCTGAGACAGGCCTCCTCTCTTCAAGAGGGAGTGGGCTACCTTGCGGGCCCAGTGCGGGCTGCGTGATCATGACATGTCTTGAAAGTCTTATTTTGTCCCCTACAGTATAAAGACCATGAAAAATGTTATTCTGAATCTTATTGAAATTAAAGATAATCTTCCACTCAGGATCACTCTGTTCTCAGTGATCCCTAAAAACAAAAACGCAGGTTCTAGAAAGCGTACAGCGTTGTTACACCGAATTAAACAGTCTTAAACACAATTGAATTACTTGAATTTCCTCGTCGAGAGAACAAAAGCATTATTAAATACGTAATTATTCACATTTACTTGGCGTGCAAGGTTTTAATTCAAAGTTTCGAGGGAACGTTCGATTTAATACTAGCTGAACTAATTGGTAACGTGGGCCGGAGTAATTTTGTTTACTACCTTTTAAACGACCCCACCCACTTGCATCTCATTAAGTGTTTTATAGTAATTACCGACTTCTCGGACGTTGTAAGGAACATTTTGTTCAACACGAGCATTTTGTGAAATTATATGAGTCAGTCGTCACGGTGTGTGAGGTTCTTTAATTTCATGTTTATTTTACTTTTGTTATGAATGTCTGAGTCCTTTGCATGAGTCCTTCAACTTGATTTGTGAAGTCTGTACGGTTTTGAATTTTTCTGAGGCGTAAGTGAATCAAGAGTAGGGGTGCACTATGTGGTGTATGTGGCCTTTCCTGTAGATTATTGGGTTACCTTAATTAGTATGAATAAAGTATGCATTTGACCCACGCTATATTGATATTGAAAATCACTAAACGAGTGTAGAATGTTGCTTTGCTGAAGCCGTGAACATTTCTCCTTTTCATATGAGATAAAAAAGTAAACTAACTTAACTTACTAACTAACTTTACGTTACCGCTGGGCCACCACTGCTCACCACCAGGCAGGCGCTTTACTTTGTGTAAAATAATTTCATCACCACTGCTCACAAAACGGTGAAGGAACACATCGTGAGGAAACTGGCATGTCCTAGAACCAAAAATTCGAAGACATGTGACATCCACCAACCCGCTCTGGGTTCGCGTGGTGGATTACTGTATCAACATTAATAGGCTGATTATGTATGTATATGAGATAAGAAGATTTCTAAGATATAATTTGGCCTTCTATTGATTTTAACTAACAGTGATGCTAACAGATTGTTAACATACATTTAGCCGTTTAATACGGTACAGTTGAGTACAACAATCGCATTCATTGCGAGCTTTACAACTTTCCGGAATGCATCAACCACGCGACAAAATTTCCCAATTACACCTTTCAAACCGAGTGTACTCGAATGTACGCTGAATTTTTAGTGTCTGATTCACCTCAGCCGCCTAAACTTCCTAGAAAAGAGCCCAAAATTTCTCAAAAGGCTCACTAACTGTCATATATTATCATAATTTTATATAAACGCTACTGTTAGATTCTTGCCGATACGTTTACAAGCACCTAATGATGCCTTTTGCTTGCAAAGTAAGTCCAAGAAGAAACTGTTAGAAAATTTTATTGCCAAATAACGGCTGTTAAAATGAGTCATTCTATAATGCTGAGGTCACAAATTTCTTTATTCGACGCACAAGTGTGTAGAATACTAATATAAACATGAGGAAAAAACAATTTGTCCTGCCTTGTTTGTATGTTTTAAAGCGCATTTTAATTGTGTACTCCTTTCTAAATGCTTAAATGCTGGTATGCGGGTACTTACGATATTTCTTTTGCGTACTTACATAAATGACTGTTGTCTTTGTAATGTTTTAAAATTCTTTTTATATATTGTGTATGTATTTGGGGTAGGAGGACGGTACTTAAGATTTTTTTACATTTCATCACATACGTACGTATCTACGTTTAACAGTCGAATCAGGTAGGAAAAAGCTTTATTATACCCGTTTCATAAATTTTACTATACTAAGTGTGTTTGTCTCCAGTGTCTAGACGTAGGTTATGGGCGGCGTGTGGTCATAATCATTACATAGCCCAAATCAGTCCATGCAAGGCATGTGATTTATTTGTAAATCTATTTACATCATCGGAACATAAGATAACATAACATAATATTACATAACATTACACAAGCCCATTTATCTATCTCGATTTATTGCTTGGAATATCATGTTGGTCTTCTTTCTTCTGCGATAGCCTGCCCTCATTTTTTCTTTTTTCATATTTTTATCTGATGGTTTGGCTACGTCCAGTAGACCTTGGGCCGTCGCGTCCTTCTATCGACAGGTTGCTGACTATCAAATATTTGAAGCAGCCTCTAAAAAATCCATTTGGTTAAAACAGCCTCATTATATTAAAAACTTTTTTTACTAGCCTGCGCTGTCCCACTCCTGGGCAAAGGCCTCCCTCCACTCCTTTCATCGTTCGCGAGCCCGTGCGTCCTTCCAGTTTTGACGGAACCTATCCAGCTCTTCCCTGCATCTCGTACGTAGTGTGCCGCGACGTCGCCTCACTGTCTCAGAGCACCAGTTCTGTGTTATTTGGCCCCACAATTTGTCCGGCATGCCGCAGACATGTTTTGCCCAGTCCCATTTAAGTTGGGCAACCAAGTCACGTTAGCTATTTTTGTTTTGAAGCGCAGTATTGTTTTTCGAACACGATCCGTTAACGCCTAGTATACTGCGCTCCATTGCTCGTTGGCAGACCTTGAATTTGGACATCTGGATGTTAGTCAAAGACCAAGTTTGTGCACCATAGATTAGAACAACCTCATAGTTAATTAAAATGCTAAGCTGGAAACCAAAACGTATCTATTGGACATTTATTTGTGATTATAAAAGGAAACACATAAGTCATTACCTCATTATCATCAACAGCCCAACTTAACTTAGGCCTCTCTTTTCTTATGCCAATCGCCACGATCTTGTACCAGCCTCATCCAGGTTCCACCTGCGATGGTAGCTCATTACCTATTTGGTGAATAAAAAAAAGAAGACAAAATGTTTTTGATACAAATAAAAATAAGGCTCATCTAAGGTCGGTAGGGTTATTACGTATCTTGCAGAAGCAATGCGATAGCGATCATTTGTTTCATTTTGACAGTTCAACAACATTCAATGCGATAATTACGTTGCAGAGCAGAATTAAATTTCGAACTTATGAAGCAATGGATTAGTAATCTGTTTCAAAACGAATTGACTGTGTATTACGTAATTAGGGTACCGGTCTTTTTCCGTAGGAAAAGTCTCAAAAGGATAATAATATAGCACATACTCAACTACTTATTCACTAAACAGTGATCGACGCTTTTATCCTTACAAGCCACGTTTCCGACCCGATGCGGTAATTATCGCTTGAACTCATAATTAGCTGCATACGCTGCAGCGCTGGCACACGGATTGTCCTAATTGCAAAGCAATTACTTATAATCGTTATACTGCGAACATCAAGCGCAAAGCGCTTTATGTTAGCGCATTCACAATTTCTTTGAAAGGAATCAATCTTTATGCAAATGTTTCGTAGTGCTCTATGATTTACAGCTGCGTAAATGTGAATCGTTGTCATTTTAAGTGCATCTTTAAAACGATTTGACATTAAATTAAAATACAAGAGCATTGAAGTTATTTGATTTTGAACTCTGAAACCGTGACCAGCTCATTGGGTTACATTTTGTACCTCTTAATTATTATCTATCCGAATGGTTTTCATTATGTACAAGTACATAATTAAGACTGCTCTTCTCTTCTCCCTTCTTCTTTTCTTCTCTGTTTTCACTGTGTAGTCTATTTGAGTGTCTTTTTCTTCTTTTGATAGCCTGTCTTAAACTTTTATTTTTTTCATATTTCGGATCCACTAGGAGTTTCAACGTCAATAGTTTGGATACGCCCAGCGCACTTTGGGCCGTCATTCTGCTGATAAATTGCTAACTATTTAATATTTCAACCATCATTATATAATAAATCATCATCATCATCATCATCTTTTCATTTTGGTTTTTTCATTATGCCGCTAAAAAGAAGAAGTCCAGCAGTAGGCAGTTCTAATACATTTGAATCATAGATCAAAATAATTATCCAAGCATTGCGATAAATTGATATAGCCTAAAGCGCTTATTTCGCAGCAAATTATTAGCACAATCAAATCAAAGGGTGTGGGAACTTGCAGCGCCTGATCCGAGATTTAATTGTCGGACTTATAGCCGTAACCTTTAATTATACATCATTTATAAATAATGAACTGAGCTTACGGTAGATATTATTCTTGCTAATGTTATAAATGGGAACGTGCGTTGGTCTGTTGCTTATAATTTTGCAATGGTAACATCGATTAATTTGATGGCGTTTATGGAATTCGTATCTGGAGTATCATAAATTTTATGTTTACTGTGATCATAGTACTTAGAATGTTCAAATCGTAAAAACAATTCTGATTCACCCCCAAACAATCTTGGGGACTATTCGCGCCCATACAACTAAGGATCAAGGAGAAGTGTAGAATGCCTCAAAGGTAGTCATGTTTCTTATATATCAGTAACTGCAATATAGATATATTTAGACTTTAGAGTTATGCGATGCGTGCATCGTTGCACAATGAATGTTGCGTTACACGTTGCACTGATATACCTTTGTTGCGTTACACGTTTCACTGATTTGTGTTTCTTTAAACGTCATACTGACCAAAGTAGGTGCTGTTGCGGTGTATAACATTAAAAATTCCTGTACAATAAATAAAACAAGTGCAGCTGTTTGTAGTATACCGAAAGAAACAGCGAAAGAAGATGAATCTCCCCATTCTTTTGTTCTGACTGCAGCACTGATATACGCTCTTCACGACATGAAATCCATAATGACCACAATGTCAGAATAATAACCAATCTATATGCATTCAAACAATAGCTACTGTTTTTTGTTAAACAGTAGTCACATGGAAATAACATATGTTGTTTAAATGGTAATCCGAAACTTGAGATTCACAATTCTCACATACATTACAAGCGGTTTGTTTTTGATGTCCAAGATCCTATGCAGGAGCGCATCCACAGAGTGACAGCTGTCAAATGAAATAAAACTATGTGTTTTCAATGGTAGGGTGCATTATCCTTTGCAGGCTATTTGCTGTTTCGGGGTTGATTTTTCGTGCACGTCACGACTGGTTGTTATAAAGTTTAATGTGGGATTTTGGAAGACCATAAATGACATTATGAGAACTAAGTTCATGATCATACTCATTGATTGCATGTAGGATAAAAACGCCTCATACATACATAATCCTTTTTCCCATGGGGGTAGGCAGAAACTACAGAACGCCATCTGCTACGATCCTTACATACTCCTTTTGCCTCGTTTACGTTCATACATCTGGTCATACACGCACGTCGGTTGCGAGCACTAGGCACCTTTCTAAAGAACATCACCAATACTGGTCACTATATGTCCTTCTAGAGCAATAAGGTCACTAAGTAATAACAGCCGCTCGGGTCGATCGATCAAACGTAGCTTATGTTTGCCTCGGTTGGTCCGTGGACGACCATCTTTACATAGCTCCGTGCCAGAGAAAGCTCGTTAAGCCGTTCTTCCCGGCTGTTATTAGTGGATCTTTGACAGTCAGAAGCCCGAAAGTATGTCTACCAGTCTTATTAAGGGGTATCGGATTACCCAGTAACTGGGTTGTGGAGGTCGGATAGTCTCTCTGGTATTCAACTGCATCCGGTTAGACTGCAAGCCGACCCAAACATCACAAATATACGAATGTGTGTGTGCGTGTAGAGCAGTGGTGGCCCATTAGTATCGACCCCGACTTACGAGTTGTAGGTCGTGGGTTCGAACCCAAGCAGGCGCTTTACTTTGTGTAAATAATTTCATCACCACAGCTCTCAAAACGGTGAAGAAAAACATCGTGAGGAAACCGGCATGTCTTAGAACCAAAAATTCGAAGACATGTGACATCTACCAACCCGCACTGGGCCCGCGTGGTAGATTACAGCCCACTCCCTCTCACTGAGAGGAGGCCTGTGTCCCAGCAGTAGGAACATTAATAGGCTGTTTATGTATGTATGTATGTGTGTGCGTGCAAGAATCGCATAAGGATCTTTGTTCCACACGTTTTTGGACTCTTAAATCTGCATGTAAGTATATCACTCTGGTTAGGGCAAGTGATTTAAACTTCTCTACGTACTCTACTTACTCTCGTACAAGACTGTCAAAATGCTCCTGAGTGTCGACATGACTGATATCAAAGGCAGAATGCCGTTCATGGTGTGTTGGGACTGTGAGAGTGATAACGTCGTTCTGTACCGAAATTCTTTGCTGAAGGCTAATCGCCCAAGTTAGGTAAGAACCCCATTTCAACAATTTGGAATTTATTGCAACATATTTTAAAATGGGCACATCAAACCTACTATTTACATATACAAGCTCCATAGCATTAAACGAAACAATGACACGATTACGCAGATACGTATCTAAAAATCTGATTAAACCCTCGCCCGCTACGTGTCGAAAAAATAATCTCCTAACAACGCAACCGTTAATTCGACCTAATCCATTCGGTTCATAATTATTATATTCGTTTGTTCCTCGCGACCAAGTACGTTTTGTCTGCGCCCCGAATTCGTAATGAGCGAGGCTTTCCAAGTATCGGGTTGGCACTTATCAAGCGTGCCATCTGACTATTATATTACCAAAATACCACTTTAAATGCAACCCACTGTAATCCTATAATTAACTTAATATGTACCTTACGGCAGAGTTACATGAACAGTGCGGAAAATGCATTTTCGATGGCGAAAATCGTAATGTCGATGGACCGCCCCTGCAATTAAGGGGTTGTTTTATTCATGACTGCTTTAAGTATATATTTTGTTAGATATTTGTTTACGTGTGCCAGGTATTTAGTCTTTGATTCTAAAACAGTTTTAGATTTCCGTGTTCTGTTTACTTGATAGTAAATTGGGGGAATCACTAATTTGTTGGTAGAACACGTCATTATTGTCGTTGGAAATGGACGCGGCAAATTTTGTGTGGAGTATTTTCCACAATGATTCAACTACGTGTATGAGCTTATTTCACAATACTTATGTTAATTTTGTGATGCTATTAGAATTTCGACGTAGCTTTATCCTCGTTTGAGTTGATCATGAACATGGTTAGTGCGACTACTCATGTTTTAAAAACTATTTTAATGTAGAGATTCGGCAGGCTTAGTTAATTGTAAAACTGCAATACCTGGACATATTTATTTAGTATACCCATACTTTATTGCACACCAAATAACACAACAGATATTAATGTAGTGCTCTTGTTGGCCAAAGTTAATTTTAGAGTAAAAAGTCTTCTATTCTTGCTAGCTTAAAGGGTCAATTACAAGACATTTGCAACCGTTAGTCAAATCAAACCTCTACAATATGTTAAGTAAAACATTACCAAAAAGTTATAAAAACAATTATATATTATTGAAAATAAAAACGTTATTGCTATTTAAAATTACCCCAAATCCATTTAAAAATTGCAAAATTTCAACAGGGTTCATAAGTTAAAAGTTTAAGGGCCTGTTTCACCACCTACGATTAAGTTCCTATTAACTTACATGGCAGATAATTTCATACAAATTCTGTTCAATTTTTGAATTTATTCGGAAAGTAGTGGCTATTCGGACATCGTGAAATAGACCCATAGACAACCGCTAAACGACGGCCTCCCTCACCCAATGTAATAACACGGTAAAATTAACCATTGAAAAAACATGTGGCGATTTTTTTATTTTTTTTGCACCTAAATATACTCTCAGTACAATATCTAACAGCCTGACGGATCGGACAGGGTTTTATTAGTACATGTTGTATAATTGAATGGACTAGGAAGACATTTGCAGGTTTTAAAATTCTAAACGGACTAGTTTTATCCATACTTAATCACCTCATTGGCAAGACAAAGATTCCAACAAACTTATCATAAAACACACATTTACTCAATTGAATTAGAACGAGCATTTCTTCACGTACCGAAACCCATTTAAAATCATGTCCAACACTCGTGCAAAACAAGCTTAAACACGCAAGTTTATTTTCCAAAGCACTAATCAAAACGAATCAAATACGACCGCACCATCATCGCATTTTAACGCATACCTTTTAAGCGATTCTCAATTATAACACAGTATATTAATTATTCATTACTGAAATGCTATTGGTATGGAAATCTAAAGAAGTGCCGACGTGACACCTAAGTATGTTGAACCAAGCGATTGTCATTTGCATACCTATATCGGACACCCACATCGCAATAACGACTGGTGCCGGATCAAAATGTAATTAAATCGTCAATACACGAACTGTATATGAACGGCGTACCAATACTTGCGAGGATGTAGAGTGAATGGATGGGGCAGGAAGCGCGGGTCATAATATTCTGAATTTTCTTTTCCATATTTCAAATTTTCTCGTGATCTCATGAAAAGTATTAACGAAGTAATTAGGGTCATAGTGTGTGGGCTATCTTTATTTTAAGTAATATTAATGTGATTAATAACTAGCCCGTAGCGGTCCGAGCCAGCGCGTCGCATCGCCCGCCCGCGCTAAAACTTCATTTTCACTTAGCGTTGTTTCTGCTCAGCCCCTAAGGGTCGTAGCATGATGTTAGATAGCCTATAACCTTTCTAAAGTAGTGGGCTATCCAATGTGAAAAGATTTTCTAAATCCCACTGGTAAATGCGGGAGATTACCCCGTTATGTAGGGGGTAATCTCCTGAACAACCAGTCGGATTAAAAAAAAACAAACGAACACAAAAACAAAAAAAAAATTACCTCTACAATATTAGTATAGATTTATAGATTAGAGATAAACGGACGGAGAAGATGGTGGGACAACCTTGACGACGCCAGCGGACAGGATTGGTCTACATAAGCTGAAGACAGAAAGGAGTAAGGCAGGCCATTGCCCTGCAGTGGAGCAACATGGGCTAAAAATAATAATTATAATAAACGACCTTAGACTGTTAGGCACTATAATATCGGTGTATCAATAAGGACAAAAGCAAACTACTAAGCCATACGGTACCTCGGTTAGTAACGTGATTGTAATCAGTCCACGTAATCAAGTTTTCCTCTTGCTAGCCAAATGATGGTTTTACCAATATGTTCTTAGGTATGTTTAAATAGCTTGTTGTAGGTAGCTAGCTCTTATGTTTGTCGGACTTAATTTCCTTAACTTTAATGCCTTTGCAGACTTGTAACGTCTGTCAGGTGTAATTTGATCTTTTACAATTATTTTTAATCAAATATTCATATTTCAACTGCCATATCTAGCGTACTTTCATTCACGCCCATAGCTATGTGGCCCAGCGGTTTTGCCAAAGCAAGTCGCGATAAAACTACTAATGAACGGTGTAAGGCTTCCAAGTAACGGGTGGCGATGTGCATAACATCGTAACGCTATGAATTATTGATACGTACACTAACGAATCTGATAAAACATTTGTTTTACACTGTTTATGGAACCGTTAAATGGCTCGCCCATTTTAATGGCCGCCACTTTTTGGATGACTTCCAAGATGCTTCTCGAAGTCAGTTTACGTGATTTTAATAGATTTGTCAACATTTTGCTTCATTGTTGTTATTGTGGCAGATTGCTTTGGTGTCTAGCCCTTGGCTGATACACAAACGTTCATTCATAAACATGTGTTTCCATAGACAGTTAAACCCAAATAAACAAACTTCTTCTTTTCGTTTGGTTAGTGACTAACCTGGTGTCAGAGTTTTAAAGCCGCCCATGGGCCCCTGACTTGGCTCTCGATGTTTTCCTTCACCGTTATTGAAACAACTGATAATTATTATACAATACGCACATGAATCCAAAAAGTCAGGGGTCGTGCTTCGGGTTTGAACCTATGACTTGTCAGTCTGCCGCCACACAACTTGGCTATCACTGCCCGCAAAATAATAAATAAATCAAAAACATAAATCATCAATTTGTATTGCAGCAAGTTTGCAACATAGGATGATGTTGCCGCCCTGCTATTTACATTATTCTTAGTCAATCGCAAACAAAATCAAGGTGGCTAATTCTTTGCCAGATACAAAATACTTTTCGTCATCACTGTTAAATCAACAAAATTACGTATATCTTGTCAATTAATTTGATTCACCTCGACAACGCTGTCTCTAATAACCCCGAAAGTAAATATAAGCGTGATGATAAATATATAGGTAAAACGGTTGCCAATAAAATGAAGAGCGTAGTAAAAATTTTATTCTCTTCATTTCATTAAGCACCTCATTAATATTTACATCTTATGATTATTTCTTTTTGTATTTTAGATACTAGCTATTACTCACGGATTCGCCCGCATGGACCCTTATTCGTGTTCGAAAATTAAAGTAGCCTCAGTTATTCCTTATAACATCAGCCCTGCATCTGCCAGTGTAAGTCCTATCAAAATCGGTTCAGCCTTTTCGGAGATTCACCTTAACAAACAGTCAGACAATTTTTTAATATGTTTTTTTATAAGTATTGTACATACTTTCATATGCATTTGGTAAAAATGTTGTCCATCTATAGGATGATGCAGACCTAAATTATTGATAGTAAGATACTGTTCGGGGTTTAGATAGGATAAACTCAGATAAAATTAATATTAATTTCACTATATTCCAAGCACACAATTAAAGAGATTAAGTTAAATAAATAAAGAACATCCGACTTCGTTGGCATACCTATACCGACCGCCATTATGAAAAAAAATATTTAGTGATGAATATCGTAAGTGATATACTTCCTGAGATATTTGAGTTAAAACATGAGAAAAAAAATAAAGCAGTAATATTTTTTTTAAATATCTCAGGAAGTATATCACTTACGATATTCATCACTAAATATTTTTTGTTTGCAATCACTTATTCTATCGATTGACACTTGTTTCATCACTGGCCGCCAAAACCAGTTTTTTTCATAATGGCGGTCGGTATAGGTATGCCAGGTCCCATACAAAAATGTCGGAACCCCTTTGCCTAGCCATTTCCCAACCATATTGGGGTTGGGTTCTGGTCTAACCGAATGCAGCTGAACACCAGTATTTTACTTGGAGGGACTGCCTATCTGACCTGCACAACTCAGTAACGGGGTAATACGACCTCTTGGTAAGACTGGTTGTCAGACTTTCGGGCTTCTGACGACCCGTAACGACTATCAAAGATCCACGAATGACAGCCGGGATCAACGGCTTAACGTGCTTTTCGAAGCACGGAAGAGTCTCGGTATGTTTATGGATGGACCATCCACCGAACAACCGCGGCAAGCGTAGCTTAACCTAATGGATCGACCCGTGCGGCTGTTATTACTTAGCCACGAGCTCCAAAGAGATTAAGTTACATATGGGATAATAAATACTGTGTCCCAAGTCCGTTAAGTTCTGTAAGAACTGTTCACTGGTTAGTGCCAAACCATCAAGGATAAATGGGTAACATCAGATGCCACTGTGCCAAGATTTCCACATTGATTTAATAATTCTTCTATTTAGTATGCATAAAGGCTTTCTGTTAAACTTACCATGTGAGTATTGTTTTATACTTATACTTTTGTAATCCATCCTCAATTTATTAGTCATTGTTTGTAAGATCCACTGTGGAGTTAAATGCTAAGGTCGGCTTCAAGACCTATTTGGAGATCTATGAAATAAAATATTTTTTCAGTAAGCAGGCTTATCCATATTGCAGAACTTAGTAATCTGTGATTAAGGCTCAGTATACAACTGCAAAATTTCAGGTTGTTAATTATGTTGACCATCACCCATTGGTTAATTAAAGTATTTCTACCAATATTCTCTCCAAAGAAACTGTTGAGACGCGATCTCCTGTTGACATACCCTCCAAAACAAACAATAGTATCACTTCGAAGAAATAACATTAATAAAAAAATATGGTCGAATGCTCCAGCTATCATGATTAATGAACGATATAACACCTCCTTTGATAAGAGTATACCCACTAATGATGGTAGAGGTGTTAGTACTGAGTGTCAATATAGGTACTGGTAATCAATCCTGTGGCTTGATCTTTGAAGAAAAGTTATCTTAACTAATATTATAATATAAATGCGAAAGTGAGTTTGTTTGTTGGTTGTTTTTTTACGCTTCATGCTAAAACAGCTGAACGGATTTGGATGAAATTTGGCACATGGATAAATCATGATCTCTTGGATTTTTTATTGACAGAATCTACTCATTACAATGATTTTTGTATTATTTAAATTGCAATATGTGGTAATGTAAATTATTTTTGTATTAGACTATTATATAAAATCAAGTCTTTCTAACTGAACAGACAGGTGTGCTGCTTGGGAGTTTCTTGCGCCACTTTTTCTTTCCAGCTAAAGCACTAGGAAGTGGTGAAGGGCGGGCGTTTTTGGGGGACTGTCTTATGTGATTTTGACGTTCGAAAATTGCTGATTCTCAGCCTGGTTTGAATGACATTTGAATTTTGAATTTGAATTTTGGTTTAGGACAAAGGATATCTCTTTTTATCACGGTAGTACGATCCTGAGGGATTTTCGTCCTTTATGCGGGCGAAGCCGTGAGCTACTAAAACATATAGGTGTAAACAATTAAAAATGAATAATTATGTTTGTTTAGGGAGTTAAATAAAGAGAAGCCATAATAAACCTGGAGAAACGGGAAATGATACTGAATAAATTGTAGACTTAATGAAAATGACTGACTAGAAATTAACAACAACAATGACTCTAGCGCAATAAAAGACGCACATACAGAAATAACGACATTTTTAACGACTATATCGGAGCAAATGTGAACCGGAGTCATGACAACGATTAGACAAAAGCTTTTGACGGCACAAACACTCGTTTTGGAGACAATCATTATGAGAAAATCTTACAAATGACTAAAACACGGTAATAAAGACATTCATAGATGTACACATTGTACTTGTGGACGACACTCACGTTTATGATGTATATCTTAGAATAAAAGTACCGCTTTACTGTGAGATGCCGCGGGAGAAACCTGATTGTTACAACTAGCAAAGTTGGGTAGAAACAAATCTGCAACACCCTTACCTCGTGACATCGAAAAGAAACAAGTTTTGAATCAAATAAGAAAAAAATTATCAGCGTATAAAATCAACACTATTAACTGATTAGCGAGAACCTAATGGTAGAATCTAAAATTGATAATATAAATGATTCTTAAAATGAGAACACTCATTAAAAGCTTGAAGAAGATAGACTTGATTAGACAGATCTAATCAAAACAAAAATGTAAATTGCAACGTAGACTTTTAACGACTTAGATTCGAATCGAGATAGGGAATAAAAAAAACCTAACAGCAATGATGCAATGTTTAAGCAAGAGCAAACCAAACAAAGACACACATTTATTAAGACAAAATTAATTAACAAGATTAAAAGCTGAAAAATGACCGCAGTAGGCGTATCGCAAATCATACAACATTAATAACGCAAACGTTACGATTTAGATATGCGTACGCGTCGAACTGAACAATGATACAACATAACTGTTGTCAAGAATTTTTTGCTAGACCATTCGGTACTTTATGTCCCGTATATAGTCCGTAAATCGTTACTGCGTACATATTTGGCACTGGGTCCCTCTTTAAGTTTACCGCTAAGCACATGTATTAGCGCTCCGATGTCTCCCTGAGTTGAATTGTAAATCGTATCGCATAAGTAGATTACATTTTCTGCTATTTCTACATACAGTCTATTGTTGGTACTTGGAAGGATGTTGGAATGAGGCTACTGTGCAGACTAATTTATTAATTTATTGGTGCTGAAGGTTGTGAATGCAATGATGTTGATTTTAGATCATTTACTAGAAACATTCAAGCGATTCATGTAGTCTAGTGGTTAGGCCACCTGTCTCTGACCCGGAGGTTCAATTCCTAGTGGAGGGAAAAAATTCTGCTCGGTTTGGTTCCTGGTACGGCTTATTCTAAGTCCATCTGGTTAGCTACCACCATCTTATCTGAGTCTGTAGCCATAACAACAATGTAACAGCATTGTTGTGTTTCGGCAGTTAGAGGTAAGATAGCCAGTTCCTCTGTTGTTGAAGGTTTCGGATGAAGCTCGCTTCCAGCTTTCGCCTGATCATCACTCACCATCAGCTGGGATGCAGGCCAAGAGCTGCCCCGACGTGAATAAAAAACAAAAAAGAAAGACTCGTAAGCATATTCGGTTATTATAATTCATTTAAAAATTGTGTAAAAGCGATCAAAGCTTATTCATTCGTATTAGCGTGTTTCATTTTATTCATATTCATATTAGCGTATTTCATTGGAATAATTTTATTTAAAAAGTGAGGTCAAAGTGGAGATTATCTGTTTCGCTTGCCCCCAAACATTTTCAGTTGGGTTCAATTTCTCCAGTTTTGTTGTATTTTTCAGTTTTTTCATCTTGATCACGTGGCTGAAAAATAAAAGAACATCGAATTAAACTCAAATACTTGTTCAATGCTCAGTGAATGCGAAGAATGCGAGGATTGCATAAAGCCTACATGCAACTGTAACGTTCTTGCTCAAACATTCCTGATTAAAATATTAATGTTGTACAAGTAATATCTAAATATAGAATGAAAATTCAATTGCTTATATCAATCACGCGTCGACACCAGCCGAGCACCTGTTTGTAGATCGCGACCGAGAAATCTTGATCGTGGCTGTTTGCGCGACCGTTCAGAATGCGCGTCGCATCGTGCACAGGACATTCGCGCGACTGGACCAAAGAACGATTGCTATTCCACGTATGTCCCCGTATAATTATAAAATATGCTGCGCCCCGTGCGCTGACAGATGGCCCACTCTATGGTGGTGTCAGCTTAAGGGATTAGTCAACTGGTATTATTTTTGTGAAAAAAAAAAAAATTATGTCGTTGCTTGTTAGTATGTTTTTTCTGCTTTTACAAGTTGGTTGGGTGTTGATGGAAGATATTGGAACATTTTTTTTTTTTATAATTTTAGACTGTATCCTACTTTTTTCGTTTTGGCACGAGATATGTTAAAATAGCGTGAAACTGTAAAAGGATAAGCTGCATGGCTGGCAGCGGCCTGGCAGCAAGGCTGGCAGTGACCTGGCTGCCTAGTTTGCACAGACAGCGCTGCTTAAAGTACCTAATGCAGTTTTTCTTAAATAAGTTGTATGAGGCGAATAAATGGCCAAATATCCTTTGATGTTACATCGAAATAATGTCTAAAAATACCTTATAGTTTGGGACCACAAATAAATTAAAAGCTGGCAAACCCTTACCACCTACTTTATTTAAGACACAATTATTTATATGACAGATAAGCTATTGTCTCTTTTTGTACATTTACGAATTTTTAAGCGTACGGTGTACCTACAATACGTGTAATTGCGAATTCTGACAGCGAATGCGCTTTTTGTTATTTTATGTGCAGAATCACGCCGTTTACTTGGAAAAGATTTTTTAGGAATTAGTCATTCTTCATTTTCATCGGTAAGCTTAGATTAAAATCTGTATTTATTTTAAAGGGTCAACATCCTTTACGTGCGCTACATTATTTTGTATGCATTTTGACGCTCGGTAACTTCAACAGGAAAATTAAGAAAATCACGTACCTACCTAATAATCTGCTCATTGGGGATTTTCCGTTTAGCAATTAATTTGCATTAAAAAAGTATACGGGGTGGCAAGGACATCGACGCGAAGCCGGTTACCATGGATTCACACCCGGTATTGTAAATCATGTTTAAAAAAAAAATCGTTTTGAAAACATTTTTAACGATATGTTTTCTACGTATAGGATCCTGTAAACTTTCGAGCTTGCACTATGAGAAAGCTTCCAAATCCTCTTTACATGCATGGAACAAATACAAAAACTTAACACAATACTTTTGTCTATAAAACCATATTTTTATTTTCTTGTAAGTAGGTGTATTATAAGCAAATGTATTCAAAATAGAATGTGTTCAGTCCTGGCATAAAACCAAGAAAGCTTTCTACGAAAAGAAACTATACAGGATAATGAGCCAAAACGCAATACGTAAAATTATTTTTGCAAAGTTTGAATGCAGTACACGTATTTGTAAACATTTAATAAACTATTTGAGACCCCATTTTTCTATGTAAAGTAGGTAGGCTACTTGTAAATTATGGACAAACACATGGTTCTCAGTAAGTAGACTATTTGTTTTATGGAAACAGCACTGACACATCATCAAATGTGGCGTGGGACACCCCTCATCCGGTTATAAGAAATTACCATTGATCATCACGCTTACTCACTGAATGAATTCAGAATAACTAGTTTTCTCTAATGTTTTCTTTTCATAGCGCTGTACCTTAGATTATCTAAAGTATAACAATTGGTGATACTTTATTCATATTACAATCTAGCCTATTAGCTAATAAGTAATTTAATTATAACTTAAACTGCTAAGTTACTATAAAATTAAGAAATCTTCCAATATTACGTCTTTCTTGTTCACTATAAATTAAGGGGGAGACAATTGATTCACGTGTTTGTACTTTAATCAAACTGCACACGTACACAAATTATACATTTATTTTTTTAAGTCTCAAATATAAGTTTTACACTATAATCACACTATTTTATAACAATTCTGGAGATGCTACTCGCACTGTATCTAACAACCAAAGCTGCCAATCACTGATTCCGATATTCGTTAGGCAAGTGTCGCCCCACGGGGCGGCAGTCTCGACATAGATAGCGATCGCTAAATGACCGAATTCGGTCGCAAAATCCTAAAGAGGTCCCTAGACGGTTAACACGACTCGACAAGCAGTGTAGACATAGATAGCGATCACTTTACGACCGAATTCGTTCGCAAAGTCGAATGTAACGTTATTTGGTAGTTTCGATACTCCGAGTTATCGATTGTCATCGGTATTGTACCGAACTTTGTCGCAAATGCTCGGTGTTTACGAATATATTTTGCGACCATTTTTGACAGCCCGCAAAGTGATTCGTTAGCTCTATGTAGTCTGTGGTGATTCGTTAAAGATTGAGTAAAAGAAGAAATCACATTAAATTATGGCGGAGGCATATTTAGCGTGGGATTTAGTCGTGCTTGAACACAGACGCGACATTATTGAACGACGACAAATCGGAAAAAACCGGCGCGACTGTGAAAATGTATTAGATTTGGAGGATTCGGAATTTTATTTTTGAGTATCGACACTACGAATCTACGATTTCTCAAACAAGACAAAATACAACAAACGACAAACGACAAATCGTATTTGTTTTCATGTCAACACAGACTACAATTATTATAATATATAGGGTACATGTCAAAAAGTTGTTTTGACACCGACGTTAAGTGTTGCAAGGAGGTAAACTTTAATGCCCCTAGATATTTAACAAATTATTTTAATTCTTTAAAATGGATATTGCTACTTCTTACTTTCCTTGAAAAATAATGTTTTCAAGATAAGTTTTACTTATTCACTATACAATTTTCAAGAAAAACAATTATTTTTATTAAATCATGTTCTGCAATTTTCCCGCTATTTATGTAGAGACTGCAGGCCGGTGCTTGTCAAGCAATGTTGACCGTCTAGTGACCCCTTTAAGACTTTGCGACCGAATTCGGTTGTTTATCGATCGCTATCTATGTCGAGACTGCCGCCCCTGGGTTGCAACGGAACAATAATAGCGCGATACCAGTGCTGCCAACCAGTGATGTTAATTAGATTAAATCTTATTTTTTCTCTTTAATCGTTTTTAACAAATAAATCAACTAATAAATAAATTTTATATGTAAATATGTGTCTGCGAAGCGACAACATTTTTATTAGTTACGTCTACTCAAAAGGTTTTACCCTTTTTAGTCTTCGCACTCAGTGTTTCAAGGAGCTGGATCGCCTGAACATTCACGTGATGATGAAGTCTGTGTTCATGAGCTTCTGCATATTTTAAAATAACTATGTTTACGACATTCATCTTGAGGTCCCGGTGGAGGTCACTATTTCGAATGTACTCACGGGTACATATCAAGTTATACATTTCCAGTATAAGCTGATCTCGCATTGTTGATTTTCGTACAATGAGAGATCAGCTTAAACTGGAAATGTATAGCTTGACATGTAGCCGTGTGTACCAGAGTGCGTAAAAAATTATAATTATGAATCTGTGAACGTCACATTGAATTTGTAGTAGTTAATTTGCCAGGTCCCAAACCCAAACCGTTAAGCCTCCGGGTCACTCCACCGCGGGAAGGTAGCTCAGATGGTTATAAAACAAATATGTACAAATAATGAACATTTAATTTTATGCGAAAGATAAGTATTTTGCAGATAATAGGATTTTGTTCTCCAGTGTTTAGCGGTTCTTTTAATTTTACGACTAAATCTGAAATTACATGATTATGCCTAAACACCTTAATGTCTATGTGAAACTATTATGTTTACATATATAATGAGCAATAAATTATAAATATATTATAGACAAACACCGTTAGTTTCTCTAAATAATAACTCAGTTGCCGTTCCACCAGTCTTCAAAAGCTCAAAGAATATGCAAAGATAAAATTCCTCGCATTGAACTATGCTAGAAATGGATTGTTTCATTCAAAACGCAGTCACGGTTCTAAAATTATGTTCAGTCCTAAAAGGCAATCCTTAACAGCTTAGTAACGTGTCTGTACTTATTAAACCATGAATCAGTTTTGTATTGCAACAACGTTGAAGTATATCAGGGCCATAATTAGTTAAACTCTCATCACCCATTCCTTGCCGAACGTCAGTAATCGACGTTTTATCATTCAGACTATGATCACGTATAAATACAACATACCAGTAGCCTATTTAACGGCTTACATATGAATACAAAAACGATTAATATCTCAGCTCCCACACTAAGGGCACTAATATAAAAATTCTGCATCCGATGCGCACAGTTACGCACACAACAAAATCCATTTCGCGCATCCGGCTGTGCGTTTGCGCATTCAACACGCAAGCGCCATCTGTGACAAGAAAGCGCATAACCTCATTAGAAACCTAACACACAAATTGAGCTCAGCTCATCTAATAATTTTATTATACATATTCAAAAGGGCTCCGTTCGTAATGGTCGAAATGACCCGCATTCGGCTTTTAATAGTCCAATTAACATTTGGAGTCACGTTTTGAAAAGACAATGGCCATCTTCGTGGGGGCAGCGTTGCCTGGCACATTGGCAGAGGCGAGCTTTCCATATTAATGTATGTTTGTTAGCGGTAAAACACGTACTGATGACGTAAACCCGCAAGCATGTGCGGGTTGGCTCATGCTTTCTGTTGAGGTGGGTTTCATTAGGTTGTTTTATAGGATTAATATTGCCTTGTGCCTAACATAAACCTTTGGGTACGCCTTGATAGAATTTGAATAAGCTGGCCGATTCTGCTGAATTTTTAAAGCGTCACACGTTGTTTTTCCAAGAATTTTGCCTATGACTTTGACTTCGAAAGTGTCTTAGGTTACAAATACTACGCACCATTCACAGAATATGGGTGGTCTTTAAAAGTGTAGCGGTTAGACCGCCACATACAACCAGCATGCAGCGAACGCGCATTCCTGGTCATCACCCTCAGCCTCATCAGCAACCTTAGCACAGCACCTGCACTTCCGGCCGGTCTCACAATCAGAGCCTATTCTATCATCTGGTCGACGCAAGCAGTCAGCCACAACCCGGCGCTGTACCACATCCGACTCACTGGATAACGACGCAGCGCCACCCCGACTCACTGGGGAATCACCGCAGACAGTTCCGACTCACCGTGAACTATGCGGCATCCGGTTCCGACTCACTGGAACCACAGCTGGCACCATGAAGCATCGCAAGATACAAGACTCAAACCACTATCGACCTCCAGTCTCCGGAGGGGAGTGATGTAGCGGTTAGACCGCCACATACGAACTACGCAGCAAAGACATGACGTCACACAATTCCTGCATCGCGCAGTTAGAGTTTACCGAGCGAAAAACATACTCGTAAATAAGACTATCCGAAATCAACTTACGGGCAGTTGTCCGCCAGAAAAAACACCCGTCTGGCCGGAGGATCCTCCCTTTTCAAATGAGGATGAGTGAACTTTACACCCTGTTCCTCATGCCCCCAAAAAAGCATTGAACGCACTTAATTTTCCATCAGTAGCATCTGCTTATGTGGTCCTAACCTTATGTTCAAGTGCTTTATAGGGCGTATTATATTCACTATTCTGGTCATCTACAATCAATATATTAAGTAAGACTAATGAGTACCTAGTATCCATTGCCTAACGAATCATCAAGTAGTGTATTGACGGGTAGACTACACCTTGCGCCATATTGCGATTCATTAGTAGTTTCCAATTGTATTGTTCTCGGAATATCAGAACCGTTGTTTACAGTAACAGTCTGTACTGTTCGGTTAACGACACTTCGAAATAATTAATGACACGTCAATTTGGTGGCGGAGAACTTTGAATCGTAATTGAATGATTGTATTAGCCGATTCGGGAATCAGTACCCACCCTAATTCCGTAATGCACGATCAATAAGAAATTGAAATGAATTGAAACAGATTGCTAGTCCATTGCTAGTCATAAGTTCGAAAAAATAAATTGAGCAGTAATTTTTTTTTTAACTTATGAAGCTATGGACTAGCAATCTGTTTCAATTCATTTCAATTTCTTATTGATCGTGCATTACGTAATTAGGGTACCTTTCTTTATATTTTTTTGGTAGTAACAATTTTTTTTTTACAGTTTACTATCGCTGGTAAAGCCGAGAAATGTTGGATTGGTGTGTCGATGGAAACCGAGGAAAAACTGTCAAAAGAAAAAGCCTTTTAGAGGTACAACGTAATAGAGATAGATAGATAGATTAGTTTTAGCATAATAATAGAACAGGTGTACAGTAAAAAATGTTGTATCTATTTCATTCCATCGATATTAGTTCTTACATTGTGCATCATTTCCGAATTATACATGCTTTTGAGTTCATAAATATAACGCCTCAGCAGCTTTTACCAGAAGTGGTCATAGTATTAGTGGTTCAGTAGCTTCAATATCATCAGTATTATGAATTATGGCAGTTCGTCGTGGACGTGGTACGTTATCACCTCACCTTACATCACATCACCACCTCCTGACATTATCTCTGTCATCAGATGACAGCCGCCACGCAATCATTGACGCGATGCGACGACTCTGCTAGACTGACTGTCAACAGTCAGTGTCACTCATAACCGAACTTTTCGGTGATTCCATCAACTTCGTAACAAAATGAGGTAGCGCCACTTGCTGCACTGTGAAATAAATACATTCAGCACTGCAAAATTGTAACAATATCTTAACAATTATTTCAGGTGTAAATTATTTGATACATCCTCATTGATCGAGTCAATCGGGTAATGTTAGATTAATGGTTATTCCAGGATCTTTGTCATTATTATTATGCCTGATGCAGTCACTAGTGTTATCAGCATTACGTGTGTCTAAAACGATTTGGCTTGTTCCAAACTGTCCTTGACTTGGAAAAGCTAAAATAACCATAACAAAATAATTAAACACCCAACTGGTTTAATTAATCCAAGTGTTGTTTACAAATTAGGTCATTTCAATCAGCATTAGTCGATTAGCTAAAGTCGATTAATATTTACACTCATATTATCGATATAAATAAACATAAGACATATTAAGCAAATTCTTAGCCTATTGACCTTTTGTTATGTGAGTCATTAAAATGGTTTTCTAATTAAATGAAGTTTCTCTTATATGGTAAAGCAGGTATATTAATTGTAGTGCGGCTGCTTAAATAATACCTTGTGACTTGGAATCGCTGGATTAAATGTTAATTAATACTGGATAATTTAAATTGTAATTGGAGATTCGTAACCCTGATTCCGAGGGAGTAGTTTATTTAATTTACATCATTTATGGAAAATGCAGATTTGTATAATCATAAGGATCATATTAAGAACTTGAATTGTTATATTGTGTTATAGTAATTTTATTTAATGTGCATCGTCTTCACATACAATTAATGTATACAAAATATTGTAAAACATTTAAAAAGAGTAACGGTGGAGTTTCTTGCCCATTTTTCTCCATACGTAAACTAGCTTTTGGAAGGGGCGATACCCCACTCCCTTAGCATCTTACAGCACAGGTAACGTTTGGGCTCATTGGAATGGACTCAATGAATAGGTTAGAGAAACGGTGAACAGGGTATGTTGATGGAGTAGGAAACAGAAATGAAGCAATGTTTGTGCCGGGGCTTTTTAAAAATTTTAATATATTAAAATTTTTGTATGATAAGGTTCTGATGTGTAGGTTAGGTGACCTGGACTTATAGGTTATAGTCAATATAAGTCTGAAATCACCAACCTGTCTTGAGCAATCGTGGTGATTACTGTTCCTGCCTTCTGTTTGCAAGAAGAGGCTTTTGTCCCTTGACTTCAGGGACAATACCTACAAGGCTGGTATTAATATTATGATAAGGTTCTAAGTATGGTTAAGGTTTTCATTGGCCAACTGTGCAACATAATAAATGCAGGAATAAACGTCAATCGTCAGATTCGATCATTGTGGTAATTCATCTTGATTTATGTTCGTGTGTATAGCACGCCAACTGTCGTAAATTAACGAGTTAACTACTAAACTTGGCTCTCACCATGCGCTTTGACGTTAAGATATCATTTGTCATTGGAATATAATTGGTGGTTCAGATTTTGTAGCGTTTTGTCGATTAGTTTGTTATACTGGTTGACAATTGTAACACTTTCTCGAGTTCCAAATAAATGTATAACATAAAAGTTTCATTTCAAGTCAGTAAATTCTTAAAAACAAAAGGCTAAGGCTTAAAAACAAATTTTAATATGGTAACTCGTAATTAACTGAATATTACAGTAATCTAGGTTTATCCCTCTCTGCCTTTTCCCAACTACATGTTGGGGTCGGCGTCCAGTCTGACCGGATGCAGCTGAGTACCAGTATTTTACATGGATCGACTACCTATCTGGCCTCCACAAAATAATAGTCCTCCAGACCGAATTTCGGCCATGGCTACCAATCTCAGCGGAGACCAGTCTTCGGCGCAGGAGATATTATAGTGCACAAGATACAGGAGCACTCCCTTTTTCCTCACTCTCATAGTCCGATGAGACGGCAATCCGATACGACCGTATCGCCAATTTCCAAAATCCGGTCTATTACTAAGAAATTCCTAATGAAAAAACCAATAACACTTTACCTGACCCAGGAATCGTTCTCAGGATCCCACTTAACCCAGTAACTGAATAATACGATACCCCTTGGTAAGACTGGTTGTCAGACTTTCGGGTTTCTGACTATCCGTAACGACTGTCAAAGATCTACAAATGACAGCCGGGACCAATGGTTTAACTGGCTTTCCGAGGCACGGAAGGGCCTAGATATGTAATGGATGGTCAACCATCAACGATCTGACCGCGACAAACGCAGCTTAACCTTCAAACGACCCGTGTGGCCGTTATTAATAAGCCATGAGTCATTCAAGTTAGTAATCCAGGTCTATCAACAAATAATATACATCGTGACTACTAAGTCTGGCTTGCATACTATGAAATGACGCGCCCCAGTACCGCATTTTACGTACACTGTCATACATAAGCCGCGGTACCGTGACCCCTAGGGCTTTTATTAATTAGGCACGAGCCCCTCAAGTTAGTAATCCAGGTCTAACATTAAATAATATACCTCACCACTCTGAAATGACGCACCCCACTACCGCATAATACGTACACTGCCGTACACAAGCCGCGGCACCGTGTACGTAAATTACGCGCCCCACTACCGCATTTTACGTACACTATTGTAGACAAGCTACAGCACGGTATAAGTAAATGACGCGCCTCACTAGCGCATTTTACGTTCACTGCCGTACACAAGCCGCGGCACCGTGTACGTAAATGACGCGCCCCAATACGGCATTTTACGTACACTGCCGTACACAAGCTGCGGCACCGTGTACGTAAATGACGCGCCCCACTACCACATTTTACGTACACTGCCGTACAGAAGCTGCGGCACCGTGTACGTAAAATGCGTTAGTGGCGCGCGTCATTTCAGACTGGACAAAATATACAAAGAAAATTAAAATGCACTCGAGTCCTTCCAACCCGCCACTGATAAAATCATCAACCAATAAACGTATCTTAGACGCCATTAATTTATTGGGTCATCGCACTACAGAACACTATGACATTTCCGTTCACGTCTGCAGCCTAATTAACTAACACGTTCACAATAAAATGCCTTATTTTACTGTCCAACAATTACCAGATGGACTCTTTTATATTTTTTACCCATCTGACTTGCATCGAAATAGTATGTTTATTACTATAAACAGTTTTTATTGGCAACAAAAGCTGAACTAAGCGGATAGAGGAGTGTCCTTGCGCATACAGAATAGATTTTTTAATTGTTTCAAGCAAGCTTGGAATAACGAAAGGATAAGTATGGAATAGAGGAAGGAGAAGTATTCTCAGAAACTTCGTGATGGTTGTAAAATGGTAACTTGTTAACTGATCTGTTTGCTAGCTTTGTTTTAAAGACAAAAGAATAATTTAAGAATCGCACGGGGGTCATATTAATGTGTTGATTTTTTGCTGTGATATTATCTGATTGAAGGAAACGGTGTTTTATCATCTTTTTCATTATTTTCGATTTGATGGCTAAGGCGAAAATGTCATATTATATTCGATGAGTTGGGCCCGGTAGATGGCCATGCCAATCGCGGCTTCAGTGGCGTAATAACAACTGAAATAATAACTGCATAGCTGGACAATGGCCTCTGGATTTAAATGCTACTGCCTTTAATCTTGGAACTTTTATATCTAGCTGTTACCAGCCGCCTTGCGAACTATTCACAATGTGGCATTATAAACCCAGTTTAAAAAAACTCTATTTTAATTGATCAAAACGTAGTTCAACTTCAAAAACGAACTTAAGGCCTGTTTGCACCATAAATCACTAAAAGTGTTTCGCGTTAAACATATTTAAAACATCATCCTGTCTCTATTATCTTCAAACGATTGACAGAAACGGAACGATGTTTTAAATGCTTTTACCGCGAAACGTACCTATTTAGTGATTTGTGGTGCCAGCGGGCCTAAGATTAACTAGTTTGTACCAATTTAAAACAACAATCAAATTAATTCCAAGCAGTTACTTGAGTTAATAAGAATCTGACAACGAGTGACAATTGGAAGCAAGTAAAAACCATTTAATTACATTGAACAAGTCTGAGCAAATTAAACTACTGTTAAGAAGATTGGATGAAGTTAAAACGAAACACGAACTTTTTTACACCATAAACTAGACTGTTAGTCATTACTTCTTGGATTTCGCTTCGAACTGACTTATAGTGCTTGTATCTTATGGCATTTAATTGATCCCAAGCTTATATCCCTATTCATAAACTCGCGACACGTACGAATCGTAAAAAAATCATTCCATTGCTTTTTGTGTTCGAGATTTAAGATCTACAAGCCTTTTGAAACAGCATTGGATGTTGACAAAAGCGGGGTTCTGGTGTAAATTGGAGGCTGTTCGTTGTGAATAAGGTTGACGGTCGAGATTTCTCGTTTTCTTTAATTTATTTTCCTCCGGGAGGTGTCTAATGACCTGCTGCGTGTGGCCCGACATTTTTATCGACCAGTGAGGAGCTTTGACAATATTTTTCGAATATTAATGTTGATACTGTATCTGTAACCAATAGGTATATCTAAATAACGGCTTCGAGGACTCGGATACGCATTTATACTAATTGAGTTGCATGTATTTGCAATTTTAACAGAATATTACATAGTTTTGTTGAGTTTTTAGTTCAGATAACGTTAGAAGGAAAGTGGAACTGTGAACAAATGAATATGTATGCTTGCGGCCAATGATATTATATTAAAATATCATTGCTTGCGGCTATATGACGATAAGTTAGACTACAATACTTTCGATATCGGGAATATTCGATGAATAAAATTGTGTTTTTATGCTATAAATGTGTTGAATTAATAACACTTTTTCTGTACTTAGTTAAAATTCAAATTCTGAAGATAGTGGTAAGTATCGAGACATCTTGTACCCACTATTTGTGGTCCATTGTATTGATGGTCGTGAATCATCGACTTATAAGGGAAAGCTCTTACGTTTCTATCTTTTAAGTTTAGTTTATTCTAATTAAGTGCAGTTTCTAATTCATTCATTTTCCTATCATCATAAAATTAAATGACTTTCATAATTGAATTTGACTCTACGTTTAGATATATCTATGACCACCATCTTCGTTTTACTAATATTTAAAACTTTTTTACTAAACTATCTGAAACCGAACCCAAAAATCAATTAACAAACAGTTCTACGAAAAAATCTAGTACCTACCCACATTTCCGAAGGCGCTAAAAGCCGAAAGCTGGCCCGAAGTGTGACCAATAAAAAAATTAAAAATAAAGCTGGCATGGGCCATCTCGAGGTGTAAAATAAACAGTCGAGCTCGCCATTAAGGTCCGGTCCTTTGCTTGTATTAATTTGTATTTAAGTGTATTGTACAAGATAAAGTAAATATATGGGCACAGCGCGGCCGGGTCGGTCGGCTCTTGTTACGTGTACGATTGCTATGCTGCTGCGACCTTTTTTTTTTGTTATTCTGTGGTATTAATTAGGAATGTCTGTTTCGGTCTTGGTCTTGCGTTTGAGTCACTATTCTGTGTTGTACGGATTGAATTGTTAATTCTTTTGTTTACTTAGTTGGGAATGAGTTTGATTGAATAGAATCGATGTTAAAGCACTGATTTAATCATGTGTTGTTTCAGTTGTCTTGACGTTGCACTCTATAGTGTGAACTTTAATTATGATATTGTTGTCTAATGAATGATACATTACATACTTGCACATAATATAATAATATATAATAGTTAGTTGTAGGTATATATATATAGTTTAAATATGTTAGTTAGTTGTGTTAAAATTTAAAAAAATAGTATTTTAAATGATGATAATTACTACTTCAACTAAAATAGTCTACATACTCAATTCAAATCAAATAATCTGTCAAACAGAGTGTATTTTTCCCTCCCCAATATTGCCTACAAACATAAAAACAAAAAAAAATAAACGTGTGCCATTTCCTTATTTGAGTGAACTTCCTTAAATTAAGGGATAACATTTTTATTTTTTTTTATAAACAGCCCATCAGCGTCTCTGCTTTCATTCGAGACAAAATATCAATAGCAAGTACTTCCCATCATGTATCCTGGAACACACACGTAATAGTTCGTGACATCGGATGGCTTCGGTGACACCTCGACTTCACTGTGCTCATTAAGGGTGAAAGTTTACACAAAGGAACGAATATTTACTCGACGCCCGTACAAATACTTGTATGCTTATATGTAATAAACGGTATTTCATGTAGTTAAGGTGGACGGAGTAAATTAATAAATTGTAGAAATGAGTAAATACATATCGATCCAGTGTTGGGTATATACAGCATAAAGCTGGAAACAAATTATCGGACGCGTCCGTAAGCTGCGACTTATTTGTATCTGGTGTGTCATTTAGCACTACACTGTGCAAACTATCGGTCTTAAGGCCAGGCGCGCACTAGCGGCCAGGCCGCAACGGCCAGAGAATAGTCGATGGGGCCGCTGGTCGCGTACGGTCAGGTGCGCGTGCTCCATGGCGATTTCATTGTAATGTATGTATCTCACGACCTGACCGCAGCGACCTGGCCGCTAGTGCGCGCCTGGCCTAAGTCACGGTCGTCGTCGGCGTGGGTCAAATTATATCGCGATAAGCCGCGCGTAGCGGTACTCTAGGGATTTTTCCGCGCATTTTTTGCGGGACTTGACCGTTTGTTCCTAGCTTTACCTGCACGCGAAGAATGACAACCATAGAAACGGGTTTTCTACAGGTTTGTCGACGGAAGAATAGACAAAATGACAGACTACGACAAAACTCTTTTCTATTGTGGTTATAGAATGCCTATTTCAAGCAAGGAAGTCTGTTGATTGAAAGTAATAAAAAAATAGAGAAGTTAAAAACATTCCTAAAAGCCCTACGAATAAAGCCTTATGAAAAGAATCGTCGACTGCCTCGTTGGTCTAGTGGTATCAAGCGCTACTACTGAGCATAAGGTCCTGGGTTTGATTCCCAGGTCAGGTAAAGAGTTATTGAGTTCTTATATCTCGAATTTCTCAGTAGCAGCCCGGAGTCTAGATTTATGCCCGGTTAATGGCAATAGGTTCGCCCCCTATTACATGGGACTTAAACATAACTGGCGAAAGGTTACACCTCTTAGGTACACCTCCGCCCTATCTTTTGGGGAAACAAGGCGGAATTCATCAGAACATAATTTTATGAAAAGAATCATCCCAAGACCCAAAATTTCTCTCACTAGTGCCTGGTCCAGAGTTCAAGTAATGTTGTACCTTCACAGCCAGGATAGGTTAAATTAGCCACATCAGAGAACATGCTCGTTACCTATAATTTGGTCACCGTAGACGAATTGGGCATTGGATTATTATTGAATATACGCAGACGCATAAGTCTCCATCTCGTAAAAATATCGAGATAAAAGGTATCATATGTTTTTTACGTACTCGTGTTCCAAATTTCATCCAAATCCGTTCAGCCGTTTTAGCGTGAAAGCGTAGCAAACGAACTAACTCACTTTCGTTTTTATAATAATGATTACTTGCTGTTGCCCGCGACATCGTCTGCGATCCCAGATGAGAAGTATCCTATGTCCTTTTTCAGGTCATGGTCTACCCATGTGCCAAATTTCACTTAAATCCGTTCAGCCGTTTTAGCTTGAAAGCGTAACATACAAACAAACCAGCAAACAAACTCACCTTCGCATTTATAATATTAATATAGTCAGGATAATATTAAGGCGAAAGCGTCAGGGTAGCCCGCGAAATTAAAATTTTCTTAAGTTTTTCGCAATTTGCAGGTCAGTATCAGGTTGTACATTGAGTTTAATATGATTTGTGACCGTATCAAAATGTTTATTTATAGAATTATAATCATAGAAATCATCAACACAACTCTATAAGTTCATGTAATCCCCAAATGTCATGATTTCATGAAATCATGACATTTGGGGGTTATTCTATCATACGGAGTTGTATTGCTGATTCTAATGATTATATTTCTGTAAAGCCATATTTGTTACGCTCGCAAATCATATTTTAATCAAGATACAACCTGACACTGACCTGCAAATTGCAAAAAAACGTTAGAAAAGGACATGACCAGTTTTAGCCTTCGAATTCGGGAACATGCGCAGTATTACAACTTTTACACTAAGATTTAAAAATAAAGATCTAATTTATCATGGTTATATTATTCCGACTAAAGCCCAGATTAAATTATATGAAAAATCAGTATATTAATTGTTTCCGTTTCTCTCTTTTATGCACTTCCTGATTTTGACGTTCCATTGTATCTATATTCACCCGGTAACCAAAATAAGCTACACATAATATGGAAAAAAATAAACTAAAAACGAGCTATTTTCGATCAAGTGAATTTTAATGACATGGAATATACATGTTTTGTTTATAATTACTTATTTATTGATACGCCTACGGGTTATGTTAGGTTTTATTGACACGTGTGAAGTTCGAACACCATATTTTTTTTAATAATCACTGCGTATATAGGAGTGATACTTCGTTGACAATGCATCTGACATTAGCAGACACCTGTGTAGGGAGGGACCAAAGGGGTAGTAGTTTTTTTCATAAAATTGATAATTCAATCGATTCGAGTCAAAGCATGAAAAATCGATTCACATAAAATGGATTTTGATTTGATATTTTCTTTGACCGTTTTGAACTACTTATATTTAATTTGGATGAATAATAACATAACACCTTCATTTCGCCAGTCCCGTGTAATGCGGGGCGAGCGTTTTACCATTAACCGGATACAAATCCGGACTCCGGGCTGCTATTGAGAAATTCCAGATGGAAAAACCCAATAACACTTTGCCCGACCCGGGAATCGCACTCAGGACCTCATGCTCAGCTGTAGCGCTTGCCACCACTAGACCAACGAGGTAGTCAAATGTTTTCGAATTTTATGTGTTAGGTTCGAGAAAAAAGCAATTGACACTTTATCGATTTCAGATCGCCATTCACCATCCCTACTTGCACATTCAATCTTGGCGTCACGTCAGGGTATAATTATAGATCTGTACTTTTTATGGTGTACATAATAAAGAATCTTCTATCTATCTATCATTGCAGTTCGCGACCCACGTTGTGTTTACGCGTTCGTTGTGTACTGTGCGATTATTGTGTTCTATTTCTACGCCCCTAAGACGACCCACTGACCACGACCATTGCTATTCTTTACGGACTGACATCTTAAAAACCCGTTTACCATTGCTATTCATAAAGGATTCATCTGTTTTGCTCTACGATTCGGATAAACGGATATGAGGTGCCTAAACTATGGCATATCTGTAAGGCGGGTTAAAAGGCATATTATGAAGATTTATCAGGGAAATGGTGTTGTTATTTTCTTGTCAAAACCCATTTTCCCTCAAGAATCTAGGACAGCCGCTCGGTTAGTATTGAAGTATCCAGATCCCTAGGTGCAGGACGTCACCGCTGCTTGGACTGGGATAGCTTTACAACTTGCATAATCTACGCGTCCAGCGATCACGCCCGTCCGGCACAGTTCGTCTTTCCTATATATTTTATTTTATTAAAGAATATTAAAATAATTAATTCGTTCAAATAATAGTTTTATTTAAATCCTCATGCCTTCACAAATAATAATAACAATAGCCTTATTTTTATTTCCCGAGCCACTTATAGCCTAGTTGTAGTCAATAGCTGACTGTAACTCTTAATTGGGTTGGCTCGGCCGGGGAGGTACCACACTCTTACAGAATACCAACGTAAAGTACCAACATTATGTTGCTCCGCTTCGAATAGTGACTGAGAGAATCGGAAGCCCAGGGTTTGGGGTGGGAAAAGGGTGGCAGCGCATCGGCAGTAACCCTGGTGTTGTAGACTTCTATAGGCGGCGGTTATTGCTTATTAACATCAGGTGATCAGCATGCTAGTTTGCGCCCTTGATGGTATAAAAAAAAACCTAGCGCCTCGATGGATGGCGTGTCGAATAGTAGAAAATCATTCTTTAACTCGATTACCACAACGCCTAGCGCCATCTCTTAACGAAAAGCAGAGCTATTTAGTGAAAACTTATCTTTATTTTTCTCAGTTTCCTGATCTTTTGGAGTCGTGAAAGTTTTTTACCTGTAAACTGTAGAATACAACAATTGCAAAAATAAAACAATTTTTGCTGCACATTGATTTTTACACCTAAGCAGGCGCCCATCGCCCCACTGGTCATGTCCTTTGAATTTCGCGGGCTACCTTGGCGCATCCCCCTTAATAGAGCAGTGGTGGTGCAGTGCTAACGACCCCGACTTACGAGTTGTAGGTCGTTGGTTCGAACCCAAGCAGACGCTTTACTTTGTGAAAATAATTTCATTACCACTACTCTCAAAACGGTGAAGGAAAACATCGTGAGGAAACCAGCATGTCTTAGAACCAAAAAAATTCGAAGACATTTGACATCTACCAACCCGCACTGAGCCCGCGTGGTAGATTACAGCCCACTCCCTCTCACAGAGAGGAGGCCTGTGTCCCTGCAGTGGGAACATTAATAGGCTGATGATGATGATGATAGTCAGGATTAAGTTAGTATGTAGTATCGTAATTCAATACATCCTTACAGAGCCTTCATGACGATAATTAAGTATGTTCAGAATATTATAAACAGGCTGCTTCGTTGCCAACCTTACCGACTTTCTACACTAAGAAAACAAGCTTTTTTCGCGTAACTTGTAAGCACACAAGCCTAAAAGAAGAAGACCCTGGGGTATTACTTTAAGTGTGGGAAAGAGATGAAGCTCTACAGGACGTATAGGTCCATCTCTTTCCCCCACTGAAGTAAGATGTAAATAATACTACTTATGGTAGGCCCCCCTGTTATCTAACAGGGTCTTCGTATTCTTCTTTGCTAACTGGACCAGAGAAATTGAGTGTGTTATGATAAAAACATCCTTATACAGCACACAAATATGTGAATTGTTTAAATATGCAATTTAAATAATTTAGACTAAGTATGTGTTGCGTGGGCGTTAAGGAATGACAAGTGGGCGAGTGTGAACAAGATTAAGATTAGGGGTTCCGTTTCAATTCTTATTTTATTTTTGTTTATTTAATTTGTTATTCAATCTTTATGCAAGAGTTTTTCTACCATGTGTACAATGTGTGTGTGTACACACACATTGTCATAACATCGCGACGGTATTCCCCGAAGGTTAGGCAGAGATGTACTATCGAAGTACTTCATAATCTAAGCAGTTTGAAAACAAAATTCCATGAACACGATGACCACATCTGTTACCGCTCCGGTTCTATAGCGGCCGAGCGCTGCAAGCAGAAATAGTCCTTACGGGTATAGATATGAACTTCATAGTACGCTCACATTTCGCCAGTTATGTTTAAGTCCCATGTAGTAGGGGGCGAGTCTATTGCAATCAACCGGGCGCTAATCTTAACTATGGGCTGCTACTGAGAAATTCCTGTTGGAAAAACCTCATAACACTTTGACCGACCCGTCAATCGAACCCTGGACCTCATGTTCAGCAGTAGCAATTGCGACCACACGACCAATGAGGCAGATAGTTACGTATTGTCTGCCTTTTTAACGATCATAAAATGATTAACCCAATGACATCTACAGCTGACTTTTGTGTATTTATATTTTTTACCCGACTTCGGCGAAGCAAAAAAGGAGGTTTATGATTTTGACCGGTACGTATGTATGTATAATAATTTCATCACTACTGCTCTCAAAACGGTAAAGGAAAACATCGTGAGGAAACAGGCATGTCTTAGAACCAAAAAAATCGAAGATATGTGACATCTACCAACCCGCACTGGGCTCGCGTGGTAGATTACGGCCCACTCCCTCTCACAGAGAGGAGGCCTGTGTCCCAGTAGTTGGAACATTGATGATGATGGTGATGTATGTATGTTCGTATGTTCATTTTTAACCTCATAACTTCTAAACTACTGATCATAATTTGACAAATGAGGTATTGTTGGAAGCGTCCTGATCGTCCGCTGGTCGCATGCCTGTCGGTTACAAAATTATAATGGCACGTGACGACCGCTTTACCTTGACCATTTCGCTGTACCTATGTCTAGATTTTACTTTTTAGAGCATGATTTTTCAGTAGTCGGGTTTTAGTTTTCAAACAAATTTTTTTTTAATAAGGCTCATCAAAGACATATTTAGCAATAGGTAGATAGTCACGACTCTTCAATATGTTAGAAGGATTACCGATCAATTTGGGTATTGGAATCCGTCTCGCGAAAGCTTTAGCCATTTTTTTTTGTGTTCCGAAATCATCAAATAACTTCTCCCGCTATGGGCGGAGAAAAAGGGAGTGTCAGACTCTACTGACTAAAACCCATCCGTGTTCCTTCAGTTGCCTGTACATTGCCAGGGGCCACGGTCACCCCTTAGGACTTTAGAAAGTGTTAGCCTTAGGTACTCTCATCAATCAATCAATCTGCCCAACCTTTTCCCAACTATATTGGGGTCGGCTTCTAGTCTAACCAAATGCAGCTGAATATCAGTATTTTGCACGGAGCGACTGCCTATCTAAGCTCCACAATCCAGTTACTCTTAGGTTCTCTTACAAATTTACTTTAAATGAGCTGGTAAAACTATGGTCATTGCTTTAACCACTTTTGGCAGTCTTTTTGTTGCTCTTCCATTGTTCTTTGAGCATTGGTTGTATTGGTATTCACAAAAATCAACTGTAGATTTTACCGTCACGGTTTTTACTATTTTGACTTCCAGGGAACCCTAAAACTACAGAATTAGGTATTAACCAGATTCTAGCACTAAAACAGATTTAGATACCCATTAACTTGCAATCTATGTTAATTGCTATGCAAATTCCATCACCATCAACTATAAACTCTATAATTTTTATGTATGTGTGAAATATCTCGTTTGAGTGATGAAAATGAATGAAGTCTCTCTCATTGGTCTATAAAATGAAATGGACACAAACTTAGCCAGGTAATATTCTTTCTTTCTTCTGAAATTCTGTCGGTTATCCACTATATTCAAGCTTAGAAATAAATGATGTATGTATAGTAGACCACGACCTGATCCCACCATCGCCCTTTTATCACCGGACTACCAGGCGTACTGCAGGGTACCATCCGCACTTGGTTGATATCCCGTCCAGTCTTACTCAGTGGTTCTCCTTCACATGTATAATGTGCACAGCCAAAGTGTGGAACTCTCTGCCAGCGTCTGTATTCCCTTCCACATATTTATAACCAGTCTGCCTTTAAAGCAACAGTGAACAGGTATATTCTGGGCACGCTTGATCCATCATAGACCTCATCCATCGCTTTCCATCAGGCGAGATCGAGGTCAAGAGCAGGTCCATTAACAAAAAAAAAAAATAGTTTGGAAATTCCAAAAGTGCACGCCTCATAACACACAAAAATGAACAATTTATCACTTTTCATGAAGTCGTAATGTCAAAGACTGACAAAGATATTTACTTGGCGGTTGCTAGACAACTTACGGACAAAGGTTGGAAATATTTAGATAAAGATATTATATTTTAGTTAGTATTTTATTAATTATAATTAAACTACTTTGAATAAAAGAGCCATTTTCAATAGGGTTCCTTTTATGGCCGAAACCAATGTATTAAAAAAAAAATTACTCAATTAATTGATTTTATCGCAAGCTACAGTGTTTTAAAGCTTCATAATTTGACGGACAGGAATTTTTTTTCAACTATTTTGATGTTTTTTTCATTTCTCTTGCATTAAATCAATTGGTAAAAAGACAATAAAAGTACAGTATTAATCTCCATTTAATCATCTATACAATGGTATATAAATTAAGCAGGTTCTGTGTACTAGCAGGAGTGTAACAATAATAACAGTTGCAGAAATGGGGCAAAAAATATTTTTCGATCGTAGAGCACACTCTAATGCTTCGCATTACGAGTCGTGCAAAAAATTCTCGTGGTAACCTGAAGCTTAGACAGAGTAATAGGCGTGCCCATTCTCAATCGCGTTCAAATCAGCATTAACAAAATAAAAAATAATAATAATACTAATATTAATGGAGTCATATCGATTTATTTTGACGCAATAGATCTTTAACTATTGCCTATTCTTGCTTTACCTTCTGGTTTGTTTATTTGTGTATAGGTAACTTAATTCTTAAATGCATGTCTTACCGTATTTTTCTTAAAAGCGACCAATTTGTCACTAATTAAGGTTTGGGCCTTTATCTTTATTAGGGCATTTATTTCGTAAACATTGAGATAATGCTCTTTTATATCGCTTTGGAGTGTCACAAATAACGTTGTTTCAAATCATCGTAATATCAACCTTTTGGTTAAGTTTTAAGGTTAGAATTCGATTGTTTTAAGAGGTATTAAAAGCTCTGCGTTTAGTACTATACCATTAAGTATCTTAAGTAATCCTTTAATACCGCAAAATTCTAAAACTTAAATATTGTACGTCAAATTCAAGGAAAAACAAAAAGGAGTGATGACTTTATTTTGTACCAAACATCCTGTTGTTTTAACGATAATAAAGAAAAACTAAAGGCCGCTTTACACGAACACTAAATATTCATCTTTCTCACCACAAATCATTACACGCAAGAAAAATGCCTACGTATAACAATAACTAACACAATAAAGAAGAAACACTCTGACCCCACACTGCACCGAAATAAAATTATGATCTCCGCTCCAAAAATTCAAAGATTCCATAAAATAAATTAGAATTTAATCTAAATGAAACACGTTAAAGCTAAACCAACAAACATAACCGGACATTATTTACGGCCAAAAGCTATGGAAGAAAAAAAAAAGCATAAAATACCTTATAATGACAAAGAATTAGTGTATGCCATATATATAATTCCTATAGGAGAGTTAAAATTAACGCCCGGCTCATTTAAGACGAGTGAAATTAAAAGTTTTTATCCTTTTTTATGTGGCATTTATGTCCGTCGTAAACTTGAGCTCGGTACCCCTTTTAAAATGTTGTCGCAGGATTTAAAAGTTTGAGGATTTAAAACTTTTACTTTGAATAATTATTAAGTTTGTATTATATGAAAAATTATCGATGATTAAACGGAATTATAACGGGGAATTGTTCCCTCAAGGTGGAACAACGACCTGGTGAAGACCGCTGGAATCCGCTGGATGCGAGAAGCACAGAACCGGTCGACGTGGCGGTCCTTTGGGGAGGCCTATGTCCAGCAGTGGACGTCTTTCAGCTAAAATGAATGATGATGATAACGGGGTAGTCAACATTTTGGTGCATTTCTGAGTGTGAGAAAAACTTTGTCATCCCACGCGGTTTAAAGGTGTCAACTGAAGTATAGAGTTTCTTCTTGTAGATAGAAGATAAGCGTTGCATAGATTAGTTATGTTAATTATTTCAATTAGCGTTTGACAATTTTATTGCATTTTAGTTTTGAGCGCCGCCCGTTTTGTTAGCTTTTTTTTTTACTACTTTAGTACAGTCGGCTCCAGAGAATGCTCTAGCAATGTAAAAAACAATGCAAGGGGGTGAGGTTTTTCTGGAGCCTACTGTACATTCAGTACCTACAGTACCTACCTAATCTACGTTCGCAATTAATTTGCTAAACATGTAAACAAACACGAGTATTAGAAAAAAAATTGCAGTAAAACTTCATATTTTTTATGACTTTTTTATAACCGTACTTGTTAGTCTAAAGTCAACTTTATTTACAATGACATAAAGTTGATGTTTGTTTAAGTGGAAATAACATCAATTGAAACAAGAATTTAAATAGACCTTAGGTAGCGACGTCCTTTCTGCGCGGGCCTGCGGACGGAGAGCAGAGGGCAGCTCGCCGTCCGATAAGGACCAGGCCCGGGTCGACGGCGCGTCGTGTTCCACGCGCGCCTCAAAGAGATGTCAGCAAAACTGACGGGGTCCGCTAGGGCCGATGCCTGCCGGGGTTGCGGGTAATCCCAAGCGGAAACCGTGGCCCCTGGCAACGCAAGGGAAGGAACACGGGTGGGTTTTAGTCAGTAAAAGTCTAACACGCCGTTCCGCTCCGCCCAGAGCGGAAGAAGTCATTGGATGGTTTCCCACCCAAAAAAAAAAAAAGGTAGCGTCCTTTCTGATTTGGAGACGTCAGACTAAGACAGACATTAAGCGTTCTTTAGCTAAATCACTAGGAACTTAGCTTAATGCCCGCCGTTTAAAAACTTTTATGAGAAAACGATTAAATCTTTTGGGATTCATATAACTCTTGGCTATGGCATGTCCTACTGCGAGAAACCCGTTACTTATTAACATTTTATTAATTATACGGTTAACATTTTGGAAGACGCGTTTATTTTGTATTACTGTCTTCGGAAAGTAATAAAACAGTAGGTGTTGCTGTAATGTCTTCACAGCCGAATTTAACATGAATAGTTAATAATAAAAGTTCTGGTAATCTTTGATAGTATTATAATTACTTAGGTAATAATTTCATTTGAATATTAATAGATTATTTAAATTATTTTATTTAATAATTAACATTTTGTAGGAAGGTATCTATTTTAAATTTATTTAATATGCAATTACGTTGTTGTAAAAGTCTAGTGACATCACACTGAGTGAGATAAGCTACAGAAACTAAAATAATGTTAACTTAAACTATATTTTAATACCTACTAAATAAGTATCACTTGTGATAGGCTCGCGTCTAAGTAATAACGGCCGCACGGGTCGATCGAGCAGGTTAAGCTACCCTTGCCGCGATCAGTCCGTAGATTGTGACCATCTTAACATACCGAGACCCCTCCGTGCCTTGGAAAGCACGGTCCTGGCTGTCATTCGTGTATCTTTGACAGTTGTTACGGGTAGTCAGAAGCCCGAAAGTCTGACAACCAGTCCTTACCAAAGGGTATCGTATTACCCAGTTACTGGGTTATGGAGGTCAGATAGGCAGTCGCTCCATGTAAAATACTGGTATTCAGCTCCATCCGGTTACACTGGAAGCCGACCCCAAAATAGTTAGGAAAAGGCTAGGCAGATAGATAGAAATAAGTATCACTTGGTTTTAAATTAAATCCCCGAAGATTAGGCAGAGGTGTACCTATTAGTACACCCACATTTCGCCAGTTATGTTTAAGTCTCATGTAAAAAGGGGTGGGCCTATTGCCATCAACCGGGCACAAATCCAGACTTCGGGCTGCGACTGAGAAATTTCTGATAGAAAAACCCATATAACCCTTTGCTCGACCTGGGAATCGAACCCATGATCTCTTATTCAGTAGTAGCGCTTGTGACCACTAGAATATTATGTCTGATTTACAAAACAAACATTCCTAACTTGAATCTGAGAATATAATTTCGTATAGCACACAAAATTTAAAATGCGCCTCCAACATACCCAAGATGTTATTGATTATACCAAAGCAATCTTTAGGTGCCCATATCATTAATTATTTAAAAATCGAACAGCTAAAATCATTCAATCCGTACAGAGACTAATTACGGGCGCATGGCCGCCATATTGGAATCCGATAAAATAACAATTAAGGAAACATTAATGTATCGTACAATGGCGTCTGGTACTTGCGCCCGCGTCGCTCTGATAAATGACCTCTCCTTCGGGACGTTAACGGCGCGTATTTGATTTATAACATTATTTGAATATAAAAAAAAACAAGAAGGAATTGTTTATTCAACCGTAATCGATCCGAAAGATCGTTCGGAATGTACAACTCTCTAATTACGAGTAGAATCATCTATTGTTCGTTCAATAGTGAGGGCTCGTTTGTTTTCGAGTTGCGTGTTCTTAGAACCTAATCAAGTATTATGTTTATATCAATGTTAATTATTCATAGTTTTGTTTGTATGGTTTTTGATTTGTATGCCTGCATTAGCCTTGCCACAATTTCTACAAGTAGTTACGCTGTTTGAACTGGAAAAATACTTTAGCACCAATGAATGAAGTATCGAAAAAAAATATTTCTGAAGTTTACAGCAATGTATGGTACTGTTGCTATAAATTCATCAACATCATTATCTTTGGTAGCCTTGTTCCACCCACTGCTGGCCTCCTCCCTTTGGTGTCATGCTTCCCTGGTCTAGTTTCATCCAGGTCCTCCCCGCGATCATCTGTAGATCGTCCACCTACGTTGGTACAAATTGCTTACCAAAAATCATAAAGCTAAATTACTACTTGTATCAATGCGCCCCATTTAGCAGTCGATAAAATGTTTACCGCTCATTGGCTGCAAGGACTGTAAACTCTTTCGGTGCTACATCATATTCAACTCTTTTCCCACCGTCATTTGTTTTCCTTTCTCCCCGATTAGTGTCGAAGTTATACGAACATTGAGTGGAATCATTAAGTGTCTTTACTTCTTCAGCATTAAAGATATTGTTAATTGCATCAGTGACAGGGTAAATATGTTAAGTGCTTAGCGCTTAAGGTGTCCAATACTTGTTGCGTGAAGTTCATTTTCGACGTGATAGGTGGCGCAACTTGTCACTGTTATCACGCTGTTAAACACGTTTAAATTCGTTGGTAACGTAAAGGAAGTATTTTTTTAAACGTTTGCCAGTTTTAAAAGTTGCTGGCGCACCGGCCATCAGGGTTGAAGTAATAGCTGGTATCGAAACAGTTCTTGGAATTCTGTCGAAAACTAAGTAAATGATTTAGACAATGCACATTTCCTTACTGACGAGAATCATCACAATAAATACATACTTTTCAGTGATTGTCTCTCTAATACAAACAAGAAGCATTATCACACAATTTAGTTTCATATAACGTCATAAGGCCCAAAGTAACGAATGAAGAGACAGTGTTAATTTAATTACAATTTATTAAACTATGTCTTAAACAATACTACGTACAACTCCTTCTAGCCTTGGACACTAACCGTACAATAGATAACACAAAATTAATAAAGACGAAATACGGGAAATACAATAGATGTCTTAAGATTACAAATTTTATGTTAATTAGCTCAATAACAGAAAAACATCTAAGATTTTGGGCGTTGGCCACTACAATAAAGATAACGTATAGACAATTAAGTAAATCAACGGCTTGTGTTGTCAATAAAATCACTCCCAGCCAGCCATAATTAAATCGATAGAATTTTAAAAGCAATCGATACCCGACACACTTTTAATTACGATTCTATGCAAATTGACTCGATAGAATGTTGAATTTTTATATTAAATCTTATCTGGTTGTTAGTTTTTAACTTGCAACTGGGACTAGTTGCTTTTGATAAAGTAAAGGTTTCCTAGAAGAGCGGTGGCCGTTATAATAAAACGGCCGTCATGAAAATCTGTCATTTTATCTAGTATTTGACATTAAGTCAAATGTCAAGAATTGGACAGCCGTTATTGTGTGACCATTCAGCGCTTTGATAGACAATAGTCTACTCTAAAGCTTTGATTTAGCTTTAGAGTATTGTCTTGAGAGTGTTGCCGTTCTTCTGTATTGTTGTTAGAAAATATCATCATCATCTGCCTTGTCTTTTCTCAACCATGTTGGCGTCGGCTTCCAGTCTAACCGGATGTAGCTGAATACCAGTATTTTATAACGAGCGATTGCCTATCTGACGTACAAAATTCAGTTACTCTGTACCACGATACCCCTTGGTTGTCAGACTTTCAGGCTTCTGACGACCCGTAAAAACTGTCAAAGATTTACAAATGACAGCCGGGACGAATGGCTTTCCGTGCTTTCCGAGGCACAGAGGGTCTTGTTACGTAAAGATGGTCACCCGTCAACGGACCCACCGCGGCAAGCGTAGCTTAACCTAATCGATCGACCCGTATGGCTGTTATTACTTAGCCACAGGGCCCTGTTGTTGTTAGAAAACAATGCGACAATTCTCTGTAGTCAAAAACTAAATATTCGATATGATTTCATATCTGGCAATTTTGCCTGTAATGTTACCATTTATTTTCAATATATTTTGGTTTTAATAATAATCGTACTTACATTTAGCGATTCCTTTGTATGCTGAACGGATTAACATTCCGATTAAGACTGTATAAATCATAAAACTATTTAAACGGAGCATCGTGTTGATCGCACAACTGTCGCTCCGTTGTGCCATAAACCAGTCAACGTCAGGAGATCAAGAAGACGCGAGGTTGAAAAAGCAATTTGATTAATATGTTACTTACGATACAAAATTAGATGTAACATTTATGCAAATCAATACTTTTATAGCAGCCACACACGACAAAAAGATTTTAACAGTAATATGAACCGATGTTATATGGTTATTAGTATTCGATTAGCAATTTGAGATGTGACAGAATTTAGAGTCAGGAGACATAAAGGGTTTTTTAGATGTGAGATAAAATTCGAAAGTGTCACTGATGTGGTATATTTCTCAGTTTAATGAGGTGTCGTTATGTATGTAATGGTAGTACTAGTTCGATATGAAATCGATATGTAACAGTAGGTGTGAAGAAAGTAATGCGATGCTGTTTATTGTTGTTTGTTGAACATTAGACCGTTTTAAGGTTTCTCCTCTATAACTTTGAAACTTGTACTTGCTGTTATAGTCGACGAGATTTCATGGAATTCGATACGAGTTACTTAGAAAATGTAGTTTTTAATAGAATTTGTTTTGCGTGCTTTTAATAGATTTATTTTGCGTGCGATGAATGAATGAAAGATAAATTAAGATCAAAATAAATATCATCTACCTACTTAGTCTTTTCCCAACTATGGTGGCACTTCCAGTCTAACCGGATGCAGCTGAATACCAGTATTTTACATGCAGCGACTGCAAATCTGACCTCCACAATCCAGTTACTAGGTAATACCCCTTGGTAAGACTGATTGTCAAACTTTCGGGCTTCTGACGACCCGTAACGACTGTCAAAGATCCACGAATGACAGCCTACAGCATTTAAAATCAAATTGTACCTACTTACTAAAATTAAACAAGCTGCAACAAGCTTTGTAGACATGTATTTTTCTCCCATAATGGGCCAGAAGACATTGATGAATCCCAAATGACATTGCTCCCAATTGTACAAACAACGATTCATTCGTCTCGCACCAATTTAAATAATTTTTCTCCGTTTTTCTAGAAAAATACCTACCTAGACACACCTAGATTTAGTCTGTCGACAAATAAATGGTATCGGCGTAGGCAGTGACGAGAGCCACCTAGAACTAAAAGCTAATGGAACAGTAAAATATTGGGATATATTATTCATTTTTAGCAACGCATTAAGCATTGTTTGTTAGAATATTAATGCTGTTTCTAAATTTTTGAGTGTTTTGTTGGATGACGTCTTAATTCGTGAAAGGTTTGCTTGAAAAATAGAAAACAATTTCGATGCGGCTGAGTTCGTCAATAGCGATATTGTTTGTGCGGTTTTTCTTAACTTATACAATTCAGTTTACAATTCACAATTACGTAACTTGTTTTTTTTTCAATAATAAAATTCACTTCTTAGGACTCCCCCCACTCACAATGTAAAGATCTCGTTGCAATTAATCACTACTTAATTTTCTGCCAAAAGAGACTGCATAGTTTTTAAAAACACATAAATTTATTTGTTGGAATACTTATCAATGTAGAATAATCGATGTATTTTCTTTTCGATAAAGATTCTAATATACTTAAATCATAAAAAAATACTGAATTTCGTATATTTCTGTTTATTTATTTATTAAATGAAGTGTACAAGATTACAGATTAAAATCCAAGGCGTTGTACAGTGTAATTTACAAACTAAAAATGTAACATACGTAGGTATACATTGTAGAATGAGTTATTTATAAAATGTCTATAAAATACAATAAAAGATAATAATATTGGAAAATACGTAATAAAAAAAATAATAAAAAATAAAAAAGCAGCATTTAAAAAACAAAACAAACAAAATGCAATCAAGTGAACAAAAACTCAATAATTTGTACATGTATTTTTAGCTTGCTCCACTGAAACTGATATTACTAATAAAATATTTTTGCATACTGTATAACGTCATTATAATAAATTATAACGAACACAAATAAATATATTAGAATTTTATGTCAAAGAATGTCACCAATTATATAAACAGAAATTAATGTTAACCGAATTTAGAGCAGTATCTATTTGTTATTATCATGCTAATTTTATAGTGTATTCATCTAAAAGTTTTTGTTGGAATTCTTGACAAAATAACGGCCCTGAGGTGTCAAATTAATAAAAATATAATTAAAGTCTGACATTTGATATTGAAGCTGCTTTATATTTATAAGAAAAATTATGATGGGCTCACTACGCGACTAGATGGAGAGATTTTGATTTGTGTTGTTGATTTTAGTATAATATTTCTTAGTTGACCATTTTGGACTAGTGATTTATAATAAGCAACGACAGTTTTTAACTGCCTACACTGCCACCCTGGTCTAGCGGTCGCAAGCACTACTGCTGAGCAGGAAGTCTTGGGTTCAATTCCGGGGTCGGGCGAAGTGTTATTGGGTTTTTTCATCCTGAATTTCTCAGTAGCAGCCCGGAGTCTGGATTTATGCCCAATTGATGGCAATAGGCTGCTGCAGCTGAGGAGCTCGTGGCTAAGTAATAACAAGCCGCACGGGTCGATCCATCAGGTTAAGCTACGATTGCCGGGGTTGGTCAGTGGATGGGTGACCATCTTTACATACCGAGACTCCTCCGTGCCTCGGAAAGCACGTTAAGCCTTTGGTCCCGGGTGTCATTTCGTGGATCTTTGACAGTCGTTACGAGTCGTCAGAAGCCTGAAAGTCTGACACCAGTCTTACCAAGGGGTATCGTATTACCCAGTTACTGGGTTGTGGAGGTCAGATAGGCAGTCGCTCCATGTAAAATACTGGTATTCAGCTGCATCCGGTTAGACTGGAAGCCGACCGTTGACCTAACGTTGGGAAAAGGCTAGGAAGATTGATTTTTTTATGGCAATAGGCTCGCTTTTTATCACACTGGTGAAATGTGGGTGTACTACCGGATCACCCCTGCCTAACTCTTCGGGAAATACTGGCGTGATATTTTATGTTAAAACATTTTTTTATTCATAAAATAACTATTTACCATAATGTGCATCATTTTAAGAGGCTACTGAGAAAAAAAAAACATTGTTATAGTACTCGTAAACAGGTCAATAACCTGCCATTATAGATGCACTATTTGTGATCTTTAGCTAAGTACTGACTGGTTGCAAGTCGTGACGACGCAATTAATGTTAATAGCACCGAACACAGACGCTTCGCAAGTAAAAGAGCGCAAATATCTTTCTATATAAATAAAAATGAATGGCCGAATGTATGAAAAATCATCACTTAAGGCAACGATAACCGACTTTTAATCATTTTATATTGAGCACGTCTAAACGAGTAGGTAGTGTTAATGATTTGCAAAAAAAAATTAAGTTAAATTAAAGCATTTTTTGAATAACTTAATATATTAATATTTTAGATTATGTTTAATTTGTAAAATTATGTCTAACGCGGATAAAAAACTGACAATCACGCAAAATCTATCAAGCGTATTTTTCTGAAACCCTCACCATTTTAAAGAAAATTTAATTATTGATCTTTTAGTATACGTGTTTTATTAAAATACCTTTAGTTTTATGTATAATAAATTAATAATGCGTCTAATTTGGGACAGCGCTCCTTGATAGGCGAGTTCTATTACCCGCTGGACGTACGACGCGTTGCGTGAGCTCATTACAGAATAGGCAAGCTAACCACTCAAGGTCACTGGCATATATCTGCGTCTTAAGGCTTCACCAATTTGCGTGTTATTTTTTTTTTGTCTTCGTAATTGTCAGGATAAGGTTTGTACAAAACAAAATTTTTGGGAAAAAACACCAGAAAAGTCAGAAATTTTATGGTACTAAACCTGACTGTCTGACAGACAGCATGCATGCCATGCCAGCATGTCATGTCTCTATCCCCAGTGGTCTACCACGCACTGGAGATCGACAAATTTACCCGGGCCGAAGCCGGGCACAAACAGATAGTAATAAAATAAAAATCAATCAGTTCTCAATATAGTTTCGAATATTAATGAAACATAACTGCAATGAAACGGGCAATTAATGATCTTGGCAGCGATTGGTACTGTGAATGCGTGTCCGGAGCGTTGATGACAGCGCCTGCTTAATCACCCCGCGATCTTTCATTAGTTACGCTTGCTCGCTTTTTGTTCGCTTTGCCTTTACTGGATAGTGAGACTACGACGTACCATATTTGATACTAATAAACTGTTTTAATGCATTCATTATTAGTGTTTAGTGTTTTTACTGCTTCGTTGGTCTCGTGGTCGCAAGCGCGACTGTTGAGCGTGGGGTCCTGGCTTCGATTCCCGAATCGGGCAAAGTGTTATTGGGTTTTTCCATGAGGTTTGTCTTAGTAACAGCCCGGAGTTTGGAAGTTAGCGCCTGTTCTCTCTCCGGTCGTGTCGGATTGCCGTCCCATTGGACTATGAGAGTGAGGGAAGAGAGAGTGCACCTGTGTCTGCGTACACACTTGTGCACTATTATATAATACTTATCTCCCGCGCCGAAGGCTAGTCTCCGTTGAGATTGGTCGCCATGGCCGAAATTCGGTCAAGAGGACTATTACTATTAGTGTTTATGCTAAACATATCTACACTATTTAAGGCATGGAATATGTACCTATCTAGGTGGGAATTCCTAAAGAGAAAACTTTATTTTTATTGTCTTTAAAGAGGTGGGCTAAGACATATCAATCGATTATAAATTTTAATTTTCATAATTTATATCGATAAGCTTAAATAAACGTCTCATGACGGAAAATAAAACAGGTTATCTAAGGGGCTATAAATTAGGTTAACACAAAAGCAGCGTCAAGCGTGTACATTAATTTGCATTTGAATGCCTTAAAAACATAGTGATGTTCGAGTTATGGAACATTCCATTGGCGCGCCATCAATCGTTTCGAATCAAAACAATCGAATAAACACGCAGCGTTAATTATTCGGTTTCGTTGAGAAACAGTCGCGGCGTGTAAATCAGTGTGTTCGTTTGTGGGTCTATTTCGAGACACACGACTCGAGAGTTAATTAGAAAGAATTGCTTTTATTTCGCGTTTTCACACTCGTCGTGGTGTCGCGTGACGTAAGTACAAAATAGGCAGGTACAGAAGGTCTACTAAAGTCTACTTTATACAATGAGCGAAAACCCACGCACGCCTAAACAAGCGTCAACATACAGTGCACTCGCGATTGTAATTATTTTAGACGATTCCGACTAATCTGTTTCATTTTGACAGTTCAATAATTGCGTTATTTACGTTGTTGAGCTGATTTTTTTCGAACTTAATGGATTAGCAATCTATTTCAAAACTCAAATTCTGATTGATCGTATATTACGTAATTAGGGTACAGGGCCACGACATCGGGCGGTGCGTCTTGTGGTGCATCTTGCGGTGTGGGCACCGGCTCTCGAATGTCTGTCGCAATACAAGTTCGCGTCAAATAACTTTGCCGCTCTGAAGTAAACTACAAATGACTGCGCAGTAGTCAATCTGCCTTATAAAACTGTAGTGCGCATGCCAGTACGCATGCGCAACCTAACTTCAGAGAGGCAAAATTATTTAACGCGAACTGTACGTACAGCCCGACTGATGTCGTGGCACGTTAAGAAAATCTAACATTTGTTCTTGCCGCGGTCGCAAGATGCAAGACGCAAGATGCAGGTCACGCGATGTTGTGGCCAAGTGGTAAGACCCCGTCTCCGAGCGATGATGCGACTTGCGTCAAGCGACATGGGCGAGCCTCACCTATTTCCGTCCGTTGCAACGCAAGTTGGGTTAAGGTGGGTTTACACGGGTCGATTTTCGCCGTGCAGTCACCAAGCCGCGTCGCTAGCCCATTTACACAGGTTACTAAAATCGCATGCAGCTCGGTCATTTCCGTCGAAAATTTTGATTCAAACATTTCCTTCATGCGGCCGGCGATCGCCTGCATTTGATCGTTTACACGGTCGATTTTAGTCACCAGTCGCATGCGACCGGTCGCCGCGCGGCCAAAGTCGGATGCTACCCAAATTTGGGGCTTGCGGCTTTAGTCATTTGCGACCTAGCCGAATTGCCATTTAAACGGTCGATTTACGCCGCGCGGCAATAATTGTGCGGCTTTAGTCACCCGTGTAAACCCCACTTTACGGTGACTCGTGGCATGTTCTATACAACTTTTCATTTGTTTTCTCCGCAGTCGCTGTCGAAGATGCGTGTCGCTTGAGGCTTGTGCATAATGCTCGTGGACACGGGGTAAGGTCGTACGTAAGCGTCTTGTTTTCGCTTATTGAATTGAGTTGGCCTTCTGTTGCTATATATTCTGTGGCGCAAGTATGAGCACGTGTGATACAGAAAATCCTCCTTGATGTACTGTCCATGTTTAATTATAAGTTTCTCGAATCTCGAACAACGGCAATTAAAGAGGCTTAATGAGTAATTTGTGTGTAAATATTTTGTTAGAATAATCACGTGTTTTTTCAATGATTCTGTAATGGCGGATTTGTATCTTTAGAAAGAGGATAAGTGGGGTTTTTGTTGGAACAGGTGGAGCTTAATTTCCAAGGGATAAATAAGATATTTGAGGATTTAAAGTCTAGTACCAGCTGTTAGTACTAGCTCTTTTAAAACAAGAAGGTATTTTAATCCGGTAACGAATATCATCATGCTCTAGGACTTATTTATCGATGGTTGCGGAATAAAAGTTTTTTCATAGTTAAATAAAACCTACGTAAGATCTATCTATCTACGGCTTACAATTATGACCCATATAATTATGCGATTTATAATAAATACTAAAATTGAACAAACTTTACCAACCAAAATATCTATTATAAATGACACTCAAGAGTGTAGTAAAATTTTCTTCAATGATGAAAGTATTCGGCATATTGTGCTGAAGTAAAAAGATCTAGACATGACTAAGATGTATTTTAAGCAAAATATTATAACGTTAGGTTAGCTAATTTTAAATTGGTTCACAATAATTATAATAAAATTCGAATAAATTTTTTTTTGTGATACAATTTATATTACAAAACAAGCTGACACTTTGATCATTCATATTGTCTTTACTTTTCAAAAATAAAGTATGATAAATACACATTTTCATAATAACGATTATTTATTGGCTTCTACGTTGATTCAGGATTAAAAGAAATAACAGCATAATTTGAAATAAAAATAAATGAAAAACATGTTTGAGAAACGCGTGTATCTTCTTTATTAGTAACAAATCATATTTTTATGTTCAGGTATCACCGCCTGATGTACAGCGGCTGCAGAAGTGGAAATCCAACGCCTGTGAGAATGCTGGAAAACATGGAAGTGCATTCTCACACACTACGTGACGTGATCGATGACCTTGTGAAGGCCGCTGGAATCCACTGGAAGCGAGGAGCACAGAACCGGTCGACGAGGCGATCTTCTTCTTTTCGTTTGCTTACTGACTAACCTGGTGTCAGAGTTTTTAAAGCTGCCCATGGGCTTCTGACTTGGCTTTATATGACGTCGAGAAATATCTCTCAGGCATACCGGTTTCCTCACGATGTTTTCTTTCACCGTTTTTGAAGCAAGTGATAAATACGGGGTGGCAGGGACATCGACGCGAAGCCGATTACCATGGATTCAGTACATGATTCTGAACCCCCCTGCGTTGAAATTTTTCGTCGGTTATTAAAAAAAAAATCTGCTGCTCCATACATTTTGACCGCGTAGGTATTGCACTTTTCTATGAAACAGCTGTTTTTTTTTTAAATAACCGACGAAAAATTTCAACGCATGGGGGTTCAGAATCATGTACTGAATCCATGGTTACCGGCTTCGCGTCGATGTCCCTGCCACCCTGTATACAATACCTAAGCACACAATCCGAAAAGTCAGAGTTGTTGCGTGCCTTGGCTTCGAACTTAACACCTATAACTTGACAGTCTGACGGTCACCCCACTAGGGTATCACTGCTGCTGTGGAAGTAATTGGGGGAGACCTATGACCAGCAGGGGACATCTTTCAGTTGAAATGATGATGATGATGATGATGATTATGACGTGACGTGAACATTGTAGGTGGTTCAGAATGGTTGCCAACGCTGAATCATTCAGTTCTGCAGTAGACCAGAATGGTAATGGTGTTTGTAAAAATTATTGCAGTTAAGGAACTAGCAGCATGCTGATGATTGATAATGAAGGGTGCATATAAGTAGAGTCAGGTAAGTTAATTAGGTAAGCTAAGTAGGTAGGTAAAACTAACTTAAATGGTCCGTATATTCAAATCACAACGGTCATTCTTTGACAGAGTTTTTTAGAGATTAATTTCTCTGACTGTACCTACCTACTGAAACTTGACCAAAGAATTTGTGGACACAGCGAAAAACAGTGATGTCCTTCCAAAATAACAACACAATAATTATTTTTGACACAAAAACTAGAACAGTGTGAGGTCCAACCTCGTGATCACGAAAAATCCCGTGAATATTACTGATATTCATAATCACGAAAAATAGTTATTTTTCACTAAGGTCGATGTTAACGTTTTAATGATAAACGAGGATTGAAAAATGTAACGATTGCTGATTCCGACGCAAATTGAGGACGTAAGATGTCTCTAAATCTTATTTATGAGTTATTCACTTTAATACACGTTAATAGTTCACCAGAATATATATTCTTTTGATGTTGATTACGCTCATTTATTTGTATATTCTATTTTTGATAGGATCATGCTAAAATACGTCGTTATTTTAATGGGGTGAGCGCGGAAAAATGGCGCTGGAACAATTTTATATGAAAGGGATTAATGAGTGACGGTTTAGTGATTTGATTGGGGATAGAAGGGCCTATAAAGTTTGAAAACAAGGCTATTAACATACATTTAATTATAATTTTTGCTTATAATAGTAAACAAGCCATTTCTTATCCGGGGAATCGCACACGGCAATAGAATGTACATTCTAATAATATAGCCCTCAGATCTAATTTAAAAACTTATAACTTAGTCTAGTATTCTAGGATTTGCTTCTTAGATACTGTCTGCAGATCTGTTTGCCAGTCAGCAAAGGCCTCCTCCAATGTTTTCCGTTCGAGTCTTTCTTGAGCCACTCTGTTCCACATCACACCGGCCACTTGCCCAAGTTCATCATCCCACCTTTTCAGCGGTCTACCTCTTTCCCTTTTGCCTTCTCTAGGTTACCATCGTGTCGAAAAATCAATGCAGAATCTACATTCTACACACAACAAACACTACCTAATATTAGCGCTGCGCTTCATTTAATTAGGAATATTTAAAATAGTAGATTATTCTTATGTGATTATTTTGCCGTGCGATGGCCAAGTCATTATATTTATTAAAGAAATAAAGATGACAAATATATAAGTACTGAATAAATGAACAGACTTGGTTTAACATAAACAGACTTGGTTTAACATTAGATTTCACATCTTTTTAATTGCGTTGCGAGACTTGCATTTTTTTACATTTTATGTTTTTTATGGGATTATAATTAGACTTTAGAGGAAAAATTTAATTTTAAATTTTCTGCCTTTATTTATCAGGGATGCAATCAGAGCTTAGGAAGTTTTTCTTTTGTTTCTTGGGCCGATCGTTCATAACTTAATAATATTTTGTCTTTATTTACGTAGCAAAAAATAGGATAGTCTAATTATTTCTTAAATCTTGAACCCTTTCACAACTCTTTCAAATAAAATCACCAACATCAAACAAAAAATTCACTAACATTTAAACCGTCATGCGTACAGAAAGTGGGCCTTGAGCCCATATAATCGGAATGACCAATTAACAGCACTGGGTCCCTCAATGAGAGAAATTACTGCTCCAATCCCTGTGGAAGCGACAATTGTGTACTGAACAATACAAGCGTGGTTTTTAAATGGATGTAACAATTAATTCACAACAATTAGGTGGACGACGCCCGCATTTTCAAAGATTCGCAGAGCTATGAATGTGTAGAAAGGGCAGATAAAGGAACTGCTAGATAGGCGATTTTTTCAAACTCAAACTGAAAGCATTTATTTCAATTAAACCTTTATGAGCAGAGGCCTTTCGGCTAAAATGATGATGAAATTTAAATTACCGGAAAAATATTTCAAACTTTGACAGCATAATTTGGATTCTGATTTAATCCTACTGGATACTGTTTTAGATTGGCAAATACTAAAAAAGCTAAAGCAGAAAATACAACGGCTTTTTTAAAATAAGTGGGTAATCCAAGAACACTAATTTTATTTAGAAATACATTAAGACAGACGTAACGGAGCCATTACTTTTTAACGTTAACGTCACAAAGATATACATTACAATGACGCAGGTGTTTGTTTCATAGATTTTATGTTTGGATCAACATTAACGTCAATCTGATTAGTAACCTTCAGTCACCTTCACTTTCGGGAATTATTATAAGACGAATATTAATAATCATGATTATTATCATGTTTTTCAACATCGAATGCACTTCCACATTATTTCTTGAAAAATTAAAGAAAGAGAAGACATTGAAAAAGTCAGAGATCATTCTCTACGCTTGCCTTGGTTGGTCCGTGGATGGGTGACCATCTTTACATACCAAGACCCCTGCGTGCCTCGGAAAGCACGTTAAGCTGTCATTCGTGGATCTTTGACAGTCGTTACGGGTCGTCAGAAGCCCGAAAGCCTGCCAACCAGTTCAAATTCAAAAGTCATTTATTCAAATTAGGCTGAGAATCAGCACTTTTCGAACGTCAAAATTACATAAGACAGTCCCCCAAAAACGCCCGCCCTTCACCACTTCCTAGTGCCTTTGCTGGAGAGAAGAAGTGGCGCAACAAACTCCCCAGCAGTCTTACCAAGGGTAATACTTACAACCCAGTTACAAGGGTATTACTTTGTAACTGGGTTGTGGAGGTCAGATAAACAGTCGCTCCATGTAAAATACTGGTATTCAGCTACGTCCGGTTAGACTGGAAGCTAACCTCAACATTTATAAAAAAAAATATACGTCCATCACACTGTCATATATATTTTTCATCAATTAACTAATACTAACTAATGCTATCAAGATGACGGTTAATAATTACAACATATGGTTATATCGTTCTAACCTAAACAATCATTAGTAATTAACTTTATCAGCCTACTGGTTAAATTCGTAAAATGTCTCACTCCTACGACAATAATTTTATTATTTTTATTTTTTTTATTCTTTTTTACTTAATTTCATAAGTAAGTACTTATCTATTTATTTTTATTGGTAATCAAAAATCTTAATTTTTTTTTTTAACAATTTTTTAAATAATATATTTTTTTAATAATAGCGGAGGTGATCACTAAGGCTGCCATCAGACGGACTGAATTTCTACAGAACTGCGCAGTCGGTTGGCAGTTTCGTTTGCAGCTGGCAGGAAATACTAGGAACTAGGAATAATTTTGAAACCCATATAGGGGTAAAATAGGGGAAAAAAGATAGGATGAGAATTCGTAACTTTTGCCGATGGAAAATCCCATTGAGCACACGGATTGTTCATAATAATTATTATCAACGAAGTCTCCTTGAACTTTTATTCTGTAGGAAAGAATTTTTATTAGCCTTTTTATTTTTATCTAAATTCAGTTTAAATTTGCCCTGACTTTTCTGTGGTCTTCTTAAGCCTGTGCTCCATTGACGCGACTGTCAGTACTTAACGCGTTGTATCGCACATTATTGTCGTGATTAAAACTCTAATTGACCCATAGTAAATCACAATTGACTGCCTTTGTCTTGCTATTAACGCTGTTTGGATAGAGGAAGCGAATTGATTGTGTAAAGGAATTTTGTGGGACTGAGTTTATAACTTATATCCCTGTCTTTTTCAGTGTTTTTTTTTCACTTAGCTATATATAGCGACTCCTGTTCCATCTTCTTGTTGAATGTGATTAGAATCTACCCATATGGTAGATATTTGGAAAAAAAAAGACCGCGTATACTGGAAACCATAGGATCTATGGACGCAAATAATGTTTTTAAATGCCTACCTACATGTCCGCTTAAACGTTTTTAGCGGTTGGCCCTGCGCATTATGTCTCTCCGGTAAGGTCGTGTCGGATTGCCGTCCAATTGGACTATGAGAGTGACGGAAGAGAGAGTGCACCTGTGTCTGCGTACACACTTGTGCACTATTATATCTCCCACGCCGAAGGCTAGTCTCCGATGAGATTAGTCGCCATGGCTGAAATGCGGTTTGGAGGACTTTTACATAACCGCTTTTAGAAATTATTTTTAGCACTAGTTTTAAGAATAATTAAAAATACTAGCTTTCCTAACAAAGTAAATAACAAAAAAACAAGCTTGACGTCCAAACATGCAAATTTAAAAACAGATTAATATCTTAATTATGACGCAACCAAGATGGGTTCCGATATTGGACTAATTAGTCCTCATCAGATTTGGCGTACCAAGAATTGTCGTAATTAATGCCGACGACCCCTCGTGACACTTGGCGTAATTAGGTTAATAATACCGATCAGCTTTATTAGCGAATGTTCTAATTAACTCGATTCCAGTTGAAGGTGAGGTCTTCTCGATTGTCAGACGAATCGAATCGATACGGTTGCGATTAGGGTAATTGAGTTATGAACTTTACTAATTAAGGGTGTGAAAAATAAAGGTAGAGAAAAATATATGGTATTTTTCACATTCAGGGCTTTTCAATATAAATACTAAAAAGTGAGAATTACAACAATATTTGTGTACTAAAGGACTCGTTTTGTGTTACAGAATATTTTTTAAACGTGATATTTTTGACATTAAAATATTAAATTAAAACACCCACTTTAAAAACATGCGGTACTTCTCTTAAAACACTATCAACACAAAATAAAGAGGTTCCTATTTGTTTTCTAACATCAATATATCATAGAAGCTTAAAAATATTTAATAGAAAGCACACGTGCCTATGTAAAAAATGTGATAGCAATTTATATCGAAGCACGTAAAGCGTTTCACTGAAATCCAAACGAAGACACCCAAACAAACAATTTGACAAGACCTATTAAACCAGGTATTCATAGCTCTACGTCATTCATTGGTACAAGAAGATACTTAGAATTCATTTCTCACGTCGAAAACGCATAACTGTTTATTTTCGAACCAATAAAACAAAGATGCCCACGTTTCCCATTAAATACTATAATAATATTTGATTTTACGTCGTTCAAAATCGAATTTTATGAAATACATAAATCAATTGGTTCATGTCAACACTTTCGATTAAATGGCGAAGGTCGCGTTAGGATCGTCCGTAGTGTGCAGTGTATTCTTAAACGAAGTGTTTCCGAAATAGAAACTCACTCATTATAACTTTACTCGTCCGATAAAAAATAGAAATGGAGTCATCTGTTACAATTATGCGGAATAGTTTGTGTACAAGCTGTGTGACTTAAGATTTTGAATTGGTCTTTTTATACGCGAGATTGAGTGATTTAACGTAGTGATGTGGTTAGCTATAGTGTTGTGCGTGTTCCGTGTCTGCGTTCACGCCTCACTAATTGAATGTAGGTCGCCGTAAATAATGTGAATAACAGGACATTTTACGTAATATGCGACACTGTAGGTGTTCTTGGGAGGCGCCTGTTTTTTCTGGAATTCTTTGTAGTTTTCAAATCAATAGGTCACCAACTACAATTCCGTAATTGACTAGGTATTATCTTTTTCCAAAATTCGGAAATAGGTAGCCTTAGTCGACTTTTGGTGTCCATATACATCATCATAAGGCCTCCTCTCTGTGAGAGGTAGTGGGCCGTAATCCACTACGAGCCCAGTGCGGATTGGTAGATGTCACATGTCTTCAATCTTGGTTCTAGGACTGGCCGGTTTCCTCACGATGATTTCCCTCACCGTTTTGAGAGCAGTGGTGATGAAATAATTTACACAAAGTAAAGCGCCTGTCTGGGCTCGAACCTACGATATACCAATCGTAAGTAGCAAGTCGACTCGTAAGTCGTATATAATAAACTTAATATGAACTCTTCATAATTCATTTTATTATGATAACAAAACCCATAAATATTTTTCTTTTCAAAGAAAAATCTAGCTAAGAGAAAGCGAATGATAATTTTTCACAGATGACACCTTTACCTGTTTCAAAAGAAAAACGTGCTTGTCCTTTTGCCAACTCGTGTAGCAATAGTCTTTAGAAACTAAAGGCGGAAACACACTTATCAACATAAATCCGCAACTAACATAAAACGACGATTTTGCATCGAAAGGACCATGACCAATTTTGTATGGACCCCGTCCCCCCCCTCCAACAGCCATGTGATACATGCCAATATGTTTATAAGGATCCAGAAAAAGACTTACTGTCTTGTTCAATTGCAAAATCAATGGGATTTTTTTGTAATAACAAAAAACATTTTGGTTGGCTAACCTAACCTAACCTAACCTTACCCATCCTTACCTAACCTAACCTAACATAACCTAACCTAACCTAACCTAACAGTGATAAACTGATCTTGAATTTTGAAGGTCACATGGCACTCCTGAATGATGAACAGCATTTGTGTATTCTTGTGATTGGGTAATTGTACAAAAGATTAAAAGAAAAAAGTGGGTTAGGTTAGGCTAACCTAACCTCGCCCTCTACCAGCCCCCGTAAACAGGTCTATAGGGACAGCGGACTCGGGGAGGTCCACCGCCTCCCTTCCAGAAGGACCCGTAGTGGCGGCACGTAGTGTTCCAAGCGCGCCCCTTTTTGACGTCGCAGCAGGAGTGAGGTGCGAGACTCACGGGCATGTGGTGGCCCGCATTGTGGGTCGGACCCCGTCCCCCCCCTCCAACAGCCATGTGATACATGCCAATATGTTTATAAGGATCCAGAAAAAAACTTACTGTCTTGTTCAATTGCAAAATCAATGGGATTTTTTGTAATAACAAAAAACATTTTGGTTGGCTAACCTAACCTTTTTTTTTTTTTTTTTTTCTCGGTGTGGAAATCCTCATGGATGTCCTCCGCCCTGGGGTGGGCGAAGGGGTCTGTCAGACTCTTACTGACTAAAACCACCCCGGTGTTCCCTCGCACACTTGCGTCGGGGGGCTGCGGGAGCAAATTGCAACTTCCGCTGCCCCGGACTGGTGACGGCCCGCACTCTGCGGGCCCCGTCCCGTAGGGGGAGTGAGGTGTGCAAACTCCCCCCGTTACGTCTTAGAGTGGCGCGCGTGGAACACTACGCGCCGCCATCTCGGGTCCTGTGTGATGGGGGGCGACGGATGTCCCCGAATCCGTCGCCCCTGGACCCATTTAGGGGGGCTGGAAGAGGGCGTTATCCGCCCTCCGCCGACGCCCGGTGCGCCTGCTGCGGGCCGGGTGAGTGGACGAGATCGCCCTCTCCCTTTCCGCAGCCTCCCAAAAAAAAACCACCGCGTCCCACGACTCGGCACTCCCGACCATCGAACGAACGACGGCCGGCAGTGACAAGTCGGCTCCAACTTCTGGAACGAGGGCACGGCGCGGCTCCTCCCACGCGGCACACTCTGCCAATGTATGCCGCGCCGTGTCCTCCCGACAATGGACGCAGTGAACATAACCTAACCTAACCTAACAGTGATAAACTGATCTTGAATTTTGAAGGTCACATGGCACTCCTGAATAATGAACAGCATTTGTGTATTCTTGTGATTGGGTAATTGTACAAAAGATTAAAAGAAAAAAGTGAGTTAGGTTAGGCTAACCTAACCTTTTTTTTTTTTTTTTTTTTTCTCGGGATGGAAATCCTCATGGATGTCCTCCGCCCTGGGGTGGGCGAAGGGGTCTGTCAGACTCTTACTGACTAAAACCACCCCGGTGTTCCCTCGCACACTTGCGTCGGGGGGCTGCGGGAGCAAATTGCGACTTCCGCTGCCCCGGACTGGTGACGGCCCGCACTCTGCGGGCCCCGTCCCGTAGGGGGAGTGAGGTGTGCAAACTCTCCCCGTTACGTCTTAGAGTGGCGCGCGTGGAACACTACGCGCCGCCATCTCGGGTCCTGTGTGATGGGGGGCGACGGATGTCCCCGAATCCGTCGCCCCTGGACCCATTTAGGGGGGCTGGAAGAGGGCGTTATCCGCCCTCTGCCGACGCCCGGTGCGCCTGCTGCGGGCCGGGTGAGTGGACGAGATCTCCCTCTCCCTTTCCGCAGCCTCCTTCTGCGAGATGACTGTCTCGCAGAAGGAAACCACCGCGTCCCACGACTCGGCACTCCCGACCATCGAACGAACGACGGCCGGCAGTGACAAGTCGGCTCCAACTTCTGAAACGAGGGCACGGCGCGGCTCCTCCCACGCGGCACACTCTGCCAATGTATGCCGCGCCGTGTCCTCCCGACAATGGACGCAGTGGTGACACCGAGCGTCCGGCTCCCTGTTTATGCGACACAGGTACTTCCCGAAGCAGCCATGCCCCGAGAGCACCTGCGTCACCCGAAACGACAGGGAGCCGTGCCTCCTCCCGAGCCAGTCGTCGAGCACAGGCCGGACCGCCTCGATGGTGACGAGGCCGGCGGTGGGGCGTGAAAGCCTTTCCCGCCATTCCGCCACCAGGACCTCGCGAAGCTGAGACCGACGCAGCTCCATGTGTCGCTGCATCGGTCGCTCGCCCCGCGCTGTGGCTTCCTCGCGCCACCGATGAAGTGACGCGAGCACCTTCGCCTCCAGGTCCCAGGGCGGGGATCCGGCCAGTGCACAAGCCGCCTCGTAGGAGATCGTGCGATACCCCCTGATGACTCTGACGGCCATCGCTCTCTGCGGCTTACGCAATACAGCGATGCTACCGGCCGTCAGGTCAGCCGCCCAGATCGGGGCCCCGTAAAGGGCCATCGACCGCACGATCCCCACGTAGAGCCGCCTACAAGCGGCGCTCGGGCCCCCCAGATTGGGAAGCAGCGTTGACAGCGCCCCAGCAGCACCCAGCAACTTGGGTGCCAACCGTCGGAAGTGGGGCCCAAAGTCCCACCGGCTGTCGAGCACCAATCCTAGGTACTTCATGGTAGACTCGACAGCGATCCGTGTCCCCCCGACCACGATATGTGAGCCGGGTGGTGGCGCCCGCCGGGGGCCATGAAACACCATGGCCTCCGACTTACTAAGGGCCACCTCCAGGCCTAGGCGACGTATGCGGCTCACCACCTGTGAGACCGCAGCCGTCGCGCGCAACGCTGCCTCCCTGTGCGAGCTCCCCCGAGCAGTGACCAGCGTGTCATCCGCATAACACGTCAGGTCTACCCCCGGGCCGAGCTCGCCCCTCAGCACCCAGTCGTACCCGATGTTCCACAGGAGCGGGCCTACAACCGAACCCTGCGGAACACCGCACGACATGCGGCGCTGGTTTCCACCATCACGTCTCATGTAGGTGACACACCTCTCTGACAAATAAGCCCCAACGATGTGGCGGAGGTAGGGAGGCACCCCATGATACCGCAGTGCCTCCCGAATACAACTCCAGGGCAGGGTGTTGAAGGCGTTGGAGATGTCCAAGGACACCGCCAACATCACCCCGCCCCGGGACACCGCTTCCTCCGCCAGGACTCTAACCCGCGACACAGCGTGGATCGTAGAGCGCCCATGCCGAAACCCGAACTGGCTGTCGTCCAGGTCCGGCCCCTCTCTGCACAAGTGGCCGACGAGGCGGGCTGCGATTATCCGCTCGAACAGCTTGCCCACCTCGTCAAGCAGCACTATGGGCCGGTACGCGGATGGTGAGTCCGCAGGGCGCCCCGCCTTCCTGAGCAGGACCAGACGACCAGACTTCCACAGAGTGGGAAACTGGCCCTGCTCGAGGCACGCCGTGTAGAGTCCTCTCAGTTGGGGCTCAAGCTCCTTCAGAGCGAGGGCTAACACGCAGCCGTGGATCCCGTCGGGCCCCGGAGCCACGTTCTTGGCCCGGAGCCGCATCACGGCTGCCCTCATCTCTGCCTGTGTCACCTCTGGGACGCTGATGGCGTTCTCCTCCTCTGTAGGCTCTGTGGCTGTGGGCAAAACCATCGGCGGCGGAGTATGCTCCGCTGTTGCCGGGAAGAGGGCTGCGACCACCTCCTCCAGCAGCTCGGGTTGGAGACTCTCAGTAAGTGGGGGTGCCGCGGCTCGAAGTTTCCCTCGGACCGCGCGATAAGGGCGCCCCCACGGATCCCCATCTAGAGTCTCCAACATCTCCTCCCTGGCTCGCTTCCTCGACTCGCCGATGGCCAGCCACAGAGCCTCCTTAGCCGCGCGGTACACCTCATACAGCGCGGCTTCTTCGTCAGGATCCCGGCGACGTCTCCTCCGGTATCGGGTGTACGGGCGTCTAACCGCCACGCACGCGACGCGCAGCTGCGCGATCTCGGCGGTCCACCAGTACACTTGGCGCCTAGCGGACTGTGCGTGGACCCGGGGCATGGACGCGTCGCAAATTTGCGTCATCGCCCCGCGGAACCACAGCGCCTCCTGCTCGACGTCGACGGGTCCGTTCATTGCCGACTCCCGGACCCAGGCCTGGACAATAGCGGCCTCCTCGAGAAGCTCCCTGTCGATGCGCTTACGCGCCCAGCGCGGACCGTCCGTTCGCGGGGCCGGTGGACCGCGGCCGCCGGCGGTCTGGGCGGAGACGTCGAAGCGGATGTATCGGTGATCCGACAACGTCTCCACCTCCACGGCGACACGCCAGTCGCGGACACGGCTCGCGACAGCGGGGCTAGCGAACGAGACGTCCACTATAGACCCGCCCCGCTGCCGCACGCACGTGTGAACCGAGCCCCGGTTTAGAACGGTAGGCTAACCTAACCTAACCTAAGAATTGACGAGAATATCCGTCAGGCCATAGAGTGAAACAGCTCACAGACGATACTAGCCATTATTTAGCAGTAAAAATAGTGATTAAAAATCAAAGATATGGTTTACAACATGTTATTTTGTGCCAAAAATAATAACATTAAAACATGATTTTTCTGGGATATCCCATATTTTTGACAGATGTCGTCATAGTAAAAATTGATCACCTTACCAAGATGGTTGGACTGAGATACATTTTAAATCTGTTGGTCGGTGTAAGGTTTGGGGGGACGTTTTGACAATAATAATTGATGTTCCACAGAAGTGGGCCCACGACCGAGCACTGTGGAATACCGCACGACATAATATATCGTGCCAACACCCGCCGTCACGTCCCCTGTAGGTGACACGCCTTTTCGCCAAAACCTAATAACTGTGTTGTGTTGTGTGATAACTAACGAACAGATTTTCAAAGTTCTTTCTTTTGTTATTGTGGTAATTAAAAATGTTAATTCATTACAATATATTTTGTCCGCATTCATAGTTATAAGAATGTCCGTGGGAAGAGTTCTTAGAGGAATAAATTAAATGATCAAATGGCTTCAGAATTTTTGATGCTTGTTTGAATTCTACTACTTTTTCATTGTGTTTTAGCAAAAAAAAAACTGCTGAAATTGTATCTGATTATGTGAATTTATGATTTCTGGCTATTAAAATGTAACTTACTGTTATACCTCTGTATTATGAAGTCCTTATAAAACTACTTTGTCATAGATACATTCCACCTGAAAACAGGCCCTCACATTAAATCAAAAGTAAAAAAAACATAACTGCATAATTTTAACAGATATAGCTAGCCAAACAACGCAACAAATCACTGAAAGATCCGCGCCCTTTGAAACTGCAACAAACTTACAATATTACAAATATTAACTTTACGAGTATTCGGGCGGCGCACGCGCCAATACAGTTCCGCTGTCGGCGCCCGCGCACGCCTCGTCGCCGCCCGCCCTAACGCGTACACGAAAACACGAAAAACGACTTTCATTCACGGCCTTACTTCGCATCACTTTTAAAACACGTGACCCTAAAAAACTGAACGAAACCAAAAGGACCAAGTGAGAACTTGGAGGACCAAAAAATAAGGCTGTGTTGTGACTGTGTAATTGATATTTCTCCTCGAAAATAAAAGTGTGTGAGTAAACAGAGTAAGTGTGGAACCCAGCCTCTCGTCAAATGTTTGTGCTGTCAATAAGTGAGACACGTTCATTTAGTAATTTTCGAAGTTTTTGTGCTAGCGACTTCGAAATTGAGGTATGTGTTACTAATTAAGTTGTACTAGTTGTTTGTAGTTTGTTTTCAAATAACTTTGACTTTGTCGTTAAGGAAGGAAATTCTCTACTAACAGGTAGAAATTATTAATAAGGACCAAATAGTCTATAATTGCGTTCAAATTATCCACATAAATTAAGGCAATGAATAACGCCTCCTAAGCAATTAAGTTAACAACGTGTATTGATAAAATTAAAAGCTTCGACAATAATTACCTGACTACGGTTTATTTTCTACCTGTGTAATTAAATTAAACTGTTTCGTATGTTATCAATTTAATTAATGAAAATTGGTAAAGTTTTGTTTTATATTTTATTACCTTCTTTCATTTTAGTACTATTCATCATCATTAGATTACATCCGTTTCTTACTTAAGTAAGTTGTCCTTTTCAGGGTAAAAGTTACAAGAAAAAATAAGGTTTCAGGTATTTTCACATTTCAATCTGCCTAGTCTTTTCTCAACTATCACGGGTTGGCTTCCAGTTAACTGGATGCAGCTGAATACCAGTATTTTACATGGAGTGACTGCCTATCTGACCTCCACAACCCAGTAACTGTTAATACGATACCCCTTGGTAAGACTGGTTGTCAGACTTTCGGGCTTCTGACGACAGTCAAAGATCCACGAATGACCGCCGGGACCAACGGCTTAACGTGCTTTCCGAGGAATACAGGAGTCTCGACTGTAAAGATGATTATGATGTGTGGTATGGTGGTGGTGGTTGGTGAGGTATTTTCACATCTATTATAGGTAATTTAATTACCTATGCAACTCTTCTTTTGAATATGCTCTACATTTATTTGTGAACTCGAAAATCCCCTGAGACTGCGTCCCCGTTAAAAGTAGACAATTCTGTTTTTATGTCCCCAAGGGAGTTATGAAACTTTTAATGTTCGAAAAGAAACTAATTTCGAATTAGTTACAGCAGTCCAAAGGATGCTGTCCGTATTCTAAATTAGATACACTATACTGAGGCGTAGTTCCGTATTCTCATCTTTTAGTTGTTAGTCACCCTTTCTTAGTACATACTTAAGTACCCGATGTTGACGATGTACAAGCAAGTACAGAGTTATTCAGTAAGCATTGCATTCTTAATTAAAAACTGACGGAATCACAATCAGTTATCCTTCTTCGTGTCACTGGCACGACAATTCTTCTTCCTCGGCGTTGTCGGTGGTACAGCAGAAGTCACTTTAACTGAATTTTTTGGGGTACAGAGGGTAGGCCTTGATGTGGAACATAGTTTGCTTAACCTACTGCTGTTCTGACGAGGTAGCCCCACTAGGTTGGAGTTACATCTTCCCACTTGGGTTCGGAGACGGTTCAGTGACTTTATTTTATTTCAAGAAGGTTACTATTAAACACGACTAATTGATAGATTTTTAAACGAAATGTTCTATTTGTATCAAATAATTAATGAAAAATACAGATGAGATTTTTATTTCTTTTGTATTGGGGCTTGTTAGCATTTCACAATTTTGTTATTTTGTGTTTTTTCCTCAATTAAGCACTGAAGAAACTAAAGATTTAAGTAAACCTTGAGTTTCCCGATATAGCATAGTCTTGTTATTTACCACCTGAAGCTGTCAAGATGGCTAATGAATTCATATAGGAGATGCGCAATAACATTGTATAGAAGAATCAATAACAACAAACTGCATTCAGTAATCCATCTGCCAAGAGTAGAGTTTTAGGATGTCTATGTTCTACGTTTGCTGAAATGATGATTAAGATGCTACTATCATGTAGCCATATCAATATTACTACGTTGTTATCGCCCTCCATTTACACCGTAACGAGAAACCTTGAATTACATAGGTACATAATTATTTACATTACTCCTCCCACTAATTCTACTATGAATTACATCTGCTGCATGGCTCATATCAGACGTCATATTAATAATAAATACCGGATAACGAACTTTGCCAACACTCTGTCTATTGTACAGAAGGATAGTTACAGGCGCGAGTACTGTACGTTCATTAACTTGCCTGAACATGCACTAGTACTCAGTTAATATTTATCATTTGCCTTCGATGGTATTAAGTTTACTCGAGCTTGGTATACACTTATAGAAATGAAATTTAACAGATTTTTTTAAAAACCTTCGATACAGACAAAAATTATGAAATTCGATTTTTATAGCTAGTTATTATTATAAGCCTACGATATGCCACTGCAGGAACAAAGCCTTCCTACTCTCTGTCCACTTGTCTATGTTTAAAGCTGCTAAGGATCAGTTCTTGTTGAAGGAGTCCAGCTCATCCTACCATCTCCGTCTGGGCCTGCCGCGATTTCATAGCCGAAAGAAAATATAAATTGAACTCGAACTCGTTTACAAATTAACAGAAGTTTAGACGATATGAGAATATTACCTACAGCTAGGTTTTCAATGTTTTTTGTATTTCTAAAGTATCCTAGTATCCTATCCTAGTATAACAAAATAGTTTTCAGGACCGCGTAAACTCTTTGTAAACAAGTACGATTGATATCTACCACTAGCACTCACCGCTAGTACCAGTACCACGTAAGGAAGGTTACTTTCCCTCTCAACGTGCAAATGTGACAACTGCATCGTCACGTTGGGAGTAGAAAAGTGAATGAAGGGAACTTTTTACCTGGAAGATCACTTTAAAAAAATCAAGACCTAGACCAGCGCTCATTAGTAATTAATATTGTGAATCCGGCTCGAGGGACCATCAACCTTTTCAGAAGTACGCGCATTAATTTTTAGCCTGGAAAGTGAAAATGCAACAAAAAATATACCTTTTACTCATGTTAAGTTCCATAAGTTCTCATACATATTTAACCGACACTAACTACAATCAGTAACCGAAAAAGTTTTGTATAAAATGTGGCATGTTTGTACACCAATATTTATACTTCGAACAAATACACTAATGTCAAAGCTCTCAAATCGTGATAATCATTGAAAAAAGAGCGCCACTACGATACACTAGCATTTTATCTTTTTAAGCTCGTTTCTCACTTCCAATTTTCTGAGAATCACGGTAATGAGATTCTACACGCCGCTCCGGCGAAGTCTCACCGAGCAAATACCTTTGTGTACCGAGCGCAGTCCGGTAGCCGCGCTCTGTTTGCTGTCGACCTGTTAATTAATAACTCGGCGCACAGTGTATACACAGCCTTATTACCAGTAAAATCTCACAAGTCACGAGTCTAAACTGAGCCAAACCAGTTTCCAGTTTCGGCCTCCGTTTTCTAATCACACGCCAATGGTAATCGTATGGGCTTTCACGTTTTTTCAACTTAATTATGTCGCATAATTATCCGTCATTAATAAAGGCGCAATGCACCAAAGCCACATTTAAATCCACACCTCACACCTATTAGTCGTACTAATTTGAATACAAAATTCATGACTACCTTCAATACAATGTTATTTATCATTACCATGCCCATTTAGCCGCGCACCCGCGCTCTATAATTACTGGCGGGTAAAAATGAAACTTGAAGAAACGCGATGGCGACTAATGGCCTGAAACTAAATTTTAATTAATGTCGCGTTTTACGAAATGAAAGTGATTACAGAAATAACACGACAGGTCGCGATAGTGTTCGGGTAAGCCCGATCACCCCCCTCCCCCACTCATGTTCGACAATTTACGACATGGTAATTATGTATACGTGTTTAGGCGCCTTCACCCGACTTACGGACGGTGTAATTTTGGAAATTAAAAACGGTAAGCTTCAATCGGGCCGTAATATCTAAATGATGGATTAACCTCGCGTTTTGATGTGGATCGATTTATTTGGCCGGCAGCCAGTAATTATTCTTTATCGTCGAACGTGTGGTGAACACAATTAGTTATTGATCAGACGGCAATTAAGCCCAATCGATTTTGTTTGTTGAAGTTGAAGAAAATTGTTTTAGTTCGACGTTTAATCGACATCGTTTTATGCTTCTAATGGATTCTCGGTCATTAGAATTGACCTCAGTGCCCCTTTATTGTTTATTAGAAAACAATAATTTATCCTTTTATAGGTGACATTATAAAGTGTTAGGATCATTTACGTTGGATTAATAATAAATTCCGTTTGGATTTATAGTCTCGAGTGACAGTTAAACTTAAAAGCTTAAGTAAATATAAATTGGTCCTTCGATATTAACATATCACGAATAAAATTATATCGATGTGTTAGAAGACAAAGGGCCGCTAAAAGTCAAGTGTAACGTTGTTTAAGTCAAACAAGTACGTCGGGGCACGGCTCTCTCGGAGTAATTGGCGCGGGCGAGCCTCGGGCGTCAGCAACACCTCCGAACGTATCAAACCGTTTTAATAATGAGCTAGCTTGAGATCGTGAAACAATAAATTGCGAAGCTTGGAGGCTTCGTGCACGAGACAGCTATCTGAGGCAAGCATTATGCATCGCAAGTTCCCGAGCCAGCGATAGCGGGCTATCATCTGCGAGATTGATAGGAGAATAGCCCCACGGCTAGGCGGGATTCGGACGGCATTGTGAAACACAAGCCCTTGTGCACTGTTGTTGCATGAATTCATTAAAAATACGCGCGAACTATGTTTACGTGGGGTTCGTGGAAAGTTCATTGGTTCATTGTTCGAACAAATAGAAAGTTCCTGGTGGTTTGATTATGCCTTTTTTGAATTTATAATTGAGTTTACCATAAAGTTTGTAAGCTCTGTGGATAAAGCCTTAAAGCGGGTCGCAAAGGACCAAAGAAGTATTCAATTTTAAATTCATTACATAAATTGCCGACATGAAATCCCTACAATAATGCTAAAGACTGTTGTTTTATCATAAGATTACATTAGCTCCTTCAACTTATTACGGTTAAATACCTAATAGGTTCTGTAGCGACGCAAAACTTACACGCGAACTTTTAATGGAAATCTTTAAATAACTTATAATGTAACATCGAGATTACGAACTCATTAGCACAGCCAAACATCGAACCTGAACCTTATCGTACGATCGTCCCAAATTAGCTCGCAACTTTTCCCTTCATTAAGGAAGTATGATTAACAAAGTGTAATCACGAACACAAAAGTCTTATCATTTGTATTAAGGGGAAGAAACAAACATTGTGTAGCGAAATAAATAAATTAGCAGCTCCAATACTTAGATAGATTCGGAGAACAACATGTGACTGTTGTTTATTTTTGTGGGCAAATGAGATTTATCTAAGGAAATGCGTGGTCGTTGTTCAAGAATTATTGCTGAAGACTAGTGATGGATGCAGTCTACAATGTTATTAAAGGCATATATTTCTGTCACTTGTGGTACGAATAAATTAGTTTTTAGAAGAAAAAAAGCGGTTATTTATCATGATGTCTGTTTCATTATTTACGTTACTGCAAAATGCCTAGTTTTCATCAAAAATCATCTTGAACCGATACAAAAGTTATAAGCACTCGTTTGTTTTAAACGAAGGGCATAATTCGTCGGCAAGAAAAGCGACGACAAAGAAAAGGAAACAGCTGATACCAAACTTTTATCGTCATGTATAGGGGAACTGTTCATAGACAAACAAACAAAGAGAAATTAATAAATTATCGCCAGTAGAGAGTTATTGCGAAGACGTGTAGAAGACATTACTATGTTGCTTAATGAATAGCTAGCTTTATCTTAAGGGAGGAATACATGATAAATGTACAGTGATTTGTATATGATGAAGTTTGTTAAGTTCTTCCTCGGCCTAGTTGTTGATGGCTCATTAACTCGGATAGGCTTGTTGTTTTGTACTGTATTGATGGTTATGTATTAGTGGATTTTTGGCTTGGAATCAAAATTTAGTGCCGCAGCGTGACTAGCTCAGAATGCTAATTTTGATCAATTAATTCACTGGTTACATCTTGATTTTGATATAGTTAAAATTGTGTTCCTAAATAATTATTTTGCGACTTTTTATCATAAATGGATGGTTGTCTTTGAAAATAAATAATTTGATTTTCAATATTTAACTGTCTTGAAAAGATGGTAAGTCATATATAATTATGGATTTTTAACGAAACAAAGGTCCTAAGGCCGAAACACTCATTGATGCTAATTACCTACGTCATTTTCATTTCCCTAAAACAATTGTACCTAATTACTCATAATACCACCTGAAATTCCATAAAAATAATAATAAACCTTATAAATAATAGAAACACGTAATAACTAAAAAAAGTCATTTAGCTGTAATAATTTCGTCACAAAAACGAATCCACTTTCTATTGTAATTACTTTTATAAACGCCAATGACCGTAATGACCACTCCTAATGCGAGTGCTGGCTTCATTGCGTTACTATGACTCATTAGGGGGTCAAAACGAAATTACCTAAAGTGTGACGGAATCTGATAATGTTCTGGGTCTAAGAGTCCTCTATTAGAGCGTGGCGAATGTTACATACGGCTGCGGTAATGATTTTTTACTTTCTTTAGATTAGGATTGAATTATGGAACTGGAGTTGTTGGATTATGGGGTTCCTGTTTTCTGGTATGTTTTTGCTGTGGCAACTACCTACAGCTTTTCGAAACATGTGACCAATGTCATTAGTAAAATTATCTTTCAGAACCGAAAATTAAGATTGTCCCTTTAATGAGGTAATTAAAATTTGGTCCTTGGAGTCATAATTACCAGCTATGGCTGGCTATGGCTCATTAAAGGGACAATCTTAATTTTCGGTTCTGAAAGATAATTTTAATAAGTATTCGATGCTCTTGGAAAAACTTATTTATGTAGGTACTTAAGCTAGTAAGACCGAAAACTGAGAATAGGAATGAGAAAAGGAATGCTGCTAATTTTGAAGGTAATTATTATCTATAAATTAGATATTCTTTTCTTCTTCTCTTTTAAGATATTATTTTCATGTGAATCAGTTTTTTGCTTACTTGTACTTTATAAAAGTAGGAACTTGAGAATATTTTTAATTAATTTTACGAAAGGAAGTCCCAAAAATGGATTGTCTCATAATGATGTTAATTAATTCGCTTTTACGTTATTAATCTTATTTTAAAAATCTTCTTATTAAATTGGGTAATCTGAACGTTCAATTTACTTAGAATCCAATACATACCAGTTTGTAAGTCAAAAGTTCATGTTGTTATTGCAAATCTTTAAAAAAAAGTACTTTTGTATAACTTTTTTTTTTAATTGGGTAATCTGAACGTTCAATTTACTTAGAATCCAATACATACCAGTTTGTAAGTCAAAAGTTCATGTTGTTATTGCAAATCTTCAAAAAAAGTACTTTTGTATAACTTTTTTGTTTAAATTGGGTAATCTGAACGTTCAATTTACTTAGAATCCAATACATACCAGTTTGTAAGTCAAAAGTTCATGTTGTTATTGCAAATCTTTAAAAAAAGTACTTTTGTATAACTTTTTTTTTTAAAGGGTCCTTACGATTTTAGAAAATCGTTAAGTTCATACTTAATGCATGATTCTGAAGTCTTACTAAACTTCTCACTAGGAGTTTATCAGAATAGCGAAGGCTGGCTCTGCAGAAGAAAAAAGTTATGTTCTTCTCTTAATTATTGATATCCTGATTTTCCAAAATATATGAATTGACATTTTAACAATATTAATCATTACATTAAAAAGATATTTTAAACGTTATTTTTGATTAAATTAAAAGATATCCCAACATCAAGGCAATGCGCACACGCATCAATATACAAAATAGTCAAAACACCGTCGCGACAGATCTCAATTCGGATTAATTTTATTTCCCCACGCAATTATGATTGGAACTACAAAGTATCGCCGACTTTCATGTGTTGCTCATTCGCTAAAACATAATAGCCTAGGACATAAAAGACAGACTTACTGATCTATTTCAGGAGGCTATAATAATATTCATAGAAAGTTATGCAAAGGGTCGCTGTTCAGAGAATTTGGAATTTCAAGAGACATAAAGATATATTAAATCCACAACTATACAAAAATACTCAGTAAGTTCTACCTGAGCTACTCTCAAAAATAGATTACTATTTTCAGTGGAACTGTAAAAAAAAAGTTCTCAAAAATACACGTGCGTTCCACAGTGTTTTTTCTTTGTCAAGTTTACGTATATTTTCATTAAAAACAGTTGGATTTTGTTCAGTATCATCGTTTTGTTCTGGCCATAGTGTAGTTCTCTCCTTGTCAACGTATGCCTTCTGGTCAAACCCAGTTTTTTCATCCTTGCGGAATACCGCAAAGCCGTTTAACCAAATGACTTTCAGCGGCTTTTCATAATACATCAAACTAGACGATTTATCTCTCTTAGACCAATTCTATTAAAAGATGTTCTTCACAATGATTATGATGTGTTTCCCAAACTATAGTTATGCACAATATATTCTTTCTTCTATTCTAGTTGACATTGGCTTACATTTAAAACAAGATTCTATTCTCCATTATAATGAAATATGTTGTCTTCTCTGGGAAGATTAATTGCAGTCTCAACATTTCTAGTCCCAGTGACTGTGTTATGGTTTTGAAAAATAACACTATCCGCCTACTTAACTTTTGAATGAACTTCATCTCGTTTTTTAGTGTATTGATTCTTAGATTTTGTATTTGATGATACTAGTATTTTCCCGTTGAGAGAATTGCATTTTGAGTTCTTTATGACTTTTGCCTCTTGTTTTTTTTTTTTTGTTTATCAGTTAGGGACATTGTCAGCTTTCTTTCTTCTGCTTATATATTTTCTTCTTCACTGTTTACATCCTTGTTAACTAATTAGTCCTTTTGTTGTTCAGTTCTTAGATATTTCATAGTATCTCTCTAAGGTTCTTACTGTTAGAGTTCAGATGCATCATGGATTTCAACGATTTTCAAAATACTTAAAGGAAACGGAAATAATAAAAAGAAATGTGACATCTTGCTATTATGTTGAATCAGAAATTCATTTTCATTATATTTATTTCCTAACACAATTCATTTTGGACGTGTGCATTACATATCATACAATGTATTTGATTGATGACTTGTTTGATAGACTTTTAGAGCATGTCATATTAAATTCACTGGACGTGTCTGTCACACTATTTCATCACATTTCTGAAGTCCGAACATTATAGTACGAAACTAAATCATTCGATTATAATGAAGTCATTAAAAACAGTTCCAAAAGTGGACTCATCAAAATTAGTTTAATAGTTTATAAGATTAGCTCCAACACAAACAGACATACGTACTGTCCTCACGATATATTAATCATATTGCCACGCAACGACCATACACAGAACAGCAAGATATTTAATCTAATAATGGACGACCGTGATTGCTTTTCTTGTGCTTTCTTTTATATTTATAATTCATATTTAATGATCGACATTAATGGCATGGCTTTAGGCCGAAGTCGTACAGAACCAGCCAGTATTACTAGATCTTTCAATCCGTTCTTTTTTTCCCTTTGTCACCTATTCATAGAATTTATAGGGGGGAGGGGGAGGTCATTTAAAATTGGTCCTTACGGACACGTTAATTTCAGATTTAGGCGCTTTCGTGATTGTTACGAAACGATCATTCTATTGTATGGTGAGTATAATAAAGTGCACCGTGATTGTGTAAATGAGCGCTGACTGGCGAGATACGGTGAAGTGCTGCTTTAGTTGTTTGTAATTTATTTATGCTTTGTGTCCTATTTCAAGGGAACACTTCATTTTCAAGAAACTCCTCTCTTTCAATTTGTAGGTATTTAATACAGAGGATAACAAGCATGAAAACGCATTGTATTTGATACTCATACCTACTTTCCGATGACTTCACGTTTGCAGGAAAAACTAACACGATAGGTAAGGGAAAACAAAAAAAAAGTTGGCGGGAAAGACCAAGATGCAGCAGATTTTTTTTCTTTAACCGTTTATTAGAGGGGGAAATAAAATTCACACATACAAAATTCGACTAATAACTCTCCTTAATAAGTGTCATGCTATAAACCGGATTTTACAAGTATCACTGTATGTTTTTCTCAAATACTCAGACAGACAAGGAAAATTAAAGATACTTTCCGCAATAAAAAAACATCGTTATCGTACTAACATAATTTGATGAGTCCTAAATGACATAAAATAATAGATTTATTAATTTATCGAGTTGAGAAAAAAATAAAACTGTTTCTAACTTTACCTCGTTTTACATGTTTGTATGAATTTTTTAATACATCGCGAGACACTTTTAGAGGGCATAAAATACAGACATACAAATATTTACACGCCCACGTTACAAAGTTATGAAGATAGTATCGTGTCTTATAACCTAATTTATTCCACATAATTTTAATTCAATCTCGGTATATTCATAAACAACCTTAATTCTGTCATCGGTCACATTGGTAAAATAAAAACAGCTGTAAAAATTTTAGTTGACGGCGGAAAAATAATCCGCGTATCGCAATTAAAAACATAAAACACTCTTAAAATAAACCTGGAACGAAATATCATATAGCAGAAGAGTAATAACATTAAAACATATACAGTGGGGCAGATGCGCCAATATTCTATTATTACTGGCTTTTCAACGCGAACGGCGGAGCATTCCTGACTATTTCTATAACCCTAAGATGAATCATTAAATAATAAAATCCAAAGCATACTTAATGCTCAACAACACATAGAAATCTATTCACGAGCGCGTATTAACTAACACAGGCGCGCGCTAATCAGTTCCAGATCCATTCCTCGTGTTACTGCTCAATCGGACGTGCACACTCTAGCAGAACACCTATACATCAATGGTCGATCTAATTGCGAACGCGTAAACACACTTCCATGTGTTCGTGATCATTGTAACAATGTGCGTGATTCCAGCCACCTTATTAGAAGCACTTTAAACAAAAATACAATCCAATTAGAACACTGTTTGAATTTGAAATTGGGACGGTTACGATCTGACAGATGGCACACAATAAATAAGGGTATGTAGTTAGCACCGCGCATCGGTTTCTGGCGTGCGTTTTGTTCACGCGGATGCAAGAGCAGATATTTTAATGTCTACAACTTATTAGCCACAAATGTCATATCGTTTGATGCATCAACTACTACTTTGTTAAACTTGGCTGCGTCCAGGGGATTATTTGCAAGCGTAAATTAGGTTCACGTGCGTTTTAATGCATCCCGCAAGTGTTAGTGTTCCAGTTCGATAATCTTCGACTGGCGAATGGATCAGGCGGAGATGATTCATAATGTTCTGTTCTATTGTTGGCTTGCATATTGCAAACTGGAATTATGCAATGTCCATCGCTTTGTTATATAACGTTTGGTAACCACATTAACTCTTACCTTACTACTGTTATTGCTCAAAGACAAAGTTCGTCATCTTAATTGGTTCTAAATTCAGCTTTAAGTTCTTCTATGACGTCGCTGAACACATTATTTATTAGGTTATTATAAACTTTGGATGATTCCAGGAATTTTCTTTCCAATGCATTTGTGTAAATTGTTATTTTTTAGAAATAATGTGTTTATGTCAAACATTGTGTTAAAGTATTAAATTCGTTCGCCGATCTCATGATATAATGCCGTGATCCACTTAAACATGCTATTTTAGCTCACCACATTAAATTTGATCGATCAGAGCTATATTTTTACTGTTTACCAAATATTTAAGTAACGGCCATAAGTCAGACAGTAAAATAATTCAAATGTGAAATTTCATGAACGCTCATAATGAACTTGGCAGACGACCAAAAAACGTCTTATTTTCGATGTGGAATCTGGACCAATTTTTATTGCAACGCTTTGGAAATAGTGATACAAACGACCCCCACAATGACTTACCAATTATAATGAGTGTGGCGGCGGTGGCGAAGATACAAACAAATGAATAGAGCGGTTACACTTCCATTTAGATATTGCACGGTTAAATGCGAGCCGAAGCATTATACGGCAGTAAATCATGCTCTCCAATCTGCGCACTAACGCACCAGACTACGTTGTTTATTTCTTCATCATTCTCAGCCTTATTTATTGCAAATTCCAAAATTTTTATTGTTCCGTCATAAACGGAACGTTTTACTTGCCTACCCGTAGTTCCAGATTCGATAACACGTGGCGTTTAGATCGAAATCTTTTTAACGGCATTCCTGGTGGACGTTCACTTTGGCACGAATATCAACGGGAACATTACAATAAACGCCCGAATATTCTCACCTATACTTTCGAACACTCATAAGATTTATTTCTGTGACTTGAATCAGTTTTATTGCTTCTACGTTCATCTGTACTCATTTATAACCGACATAGATACTCTTTTTACGATTCGAGGCGCTCTGTTTATTTTCGTTTTTAATTACCTCTGGCGTGGGTAGAAGAGCAAAGTGACAAAATAAATTCGGGAACATAATATTGTTAGGACGATTCTTAATACTGAAATGACTGCGATTGTGTGATTATGATTTACCGTCTGTGTCTGCCCACGGCACGGTAGTAAAATTGACAAATTGTGGAGTCGGACCAGTCTCGCTGAGTAATACAGTATTTATACCAAATTTATCGTGGTTCCATGCTAATTTCCATGTAACTAAACTTCAAAACGATACACGAAGTAAAATAAACAGAGATGACGGAAACGATTAAACACAAGCAAAATCTCTAGAATAATTAAAATAATCAAACGCAACAGAAGTAAATCCATTACAAATTAGGTGTCAGGAATAGATTTAAAAATATGTTCAACCGCCAAGGAGATTAATGAAATAATTCCACAAGTCCAACACTGCAAGCTACATTCTAGACACAATAAAAATACACATTCTGCAGAAGGCGTAAGAAGTGCTCGTAATTTTGACGATGCTAATAAAATGTGAAAAGAATTAATGACTCTCACTAATTTGAAAATTTTTATAACAATTCTAATGAGTGTTAGAATTATAATTCTGCCAATCACAATACGTAATAAGAATGTTGACGCGGACATATTTGATTCGGAATTTGATGCATTTTGTAGTGGCATAAGAAAAAATGGCTGATTATACAAAGGATAGTTGTGTTGTGGAATGTACCACCCGACATTAATGAGGCATCTCCATCACGACTCATCTCAATCAAATCCCGCGACTGAGTCAGTATCGATGCGTTCGCGCATAACGACCGTCGGATGCGCCGAAGTGTTCCAGAGAGATTGTAAATATTTCTCTGTTTCAGAACACGACTAAAATAGATTAGAACGCGTGTTTCTAAATCCCCTTTGAAGATTACACACGCCGGCATTAGATCTGGCAAATTACCCTCTAACAAAGATTGTATTAATTACCTGCTCCCGATAGCTCGATGTAAATACTATTTAAAATTAGATTAGCGAGTTGCGTGCGCGCAGCTTTTCGGCGCCTTATATATCTGTCATTTTCCTCAGATACTTTGAGCTAGTTAGGTTTGGTTGAACACGGTAATTAATTCTGATTCTAACATTAGTCACTTTGTAACGAAAATAATATCTGTGCTAAGATTGCCAACTGAAAAAACATTAGCTGTTACATCGGATCTAAAAATTTGATTCGTATTCCGAACGGACATGAGTTATTGTTTGTGTGACAAGCTTTGATTAATTTTTAAACTATATTACCGACTTGATGTTCGAGTTTTTTCCGGAATCGATGTCTATTTAGAGCTCCCTAACTGCGTAAGTGTAGTTTTGTCTGTTATTTGTTTTATTAATCGATACAGACATCGAGCAAATGTTTTCTCGTGTAGCAGATACAAATGGGATCGAGGGCTAATTATGTAATGTTGGTCCAGTTTCAGACGTACTCTTAATCGATAGCCATTTTTTATGCCATTTGAAGCGGGAAATGGAAATTTGTTGTTTATTTTCGGTTACGAAATATCTATAGGTAAGTGTGTGTGGAAGAAAATATTCTTCTTTATTTCTGTTGAATAGATTTGTTTTAAATATTTTTGAACATGAATAAAATACAATGATTCAGGCAGAGATTTTCAACATTTCTTGAATGAGTCATGCCATGATGCTTGAATCTTTAAAATTGAACACAAGCCATAGAACATCTACTTAATTCTCCTGTTTATGTAGAGCAAACTATAAATGTCTATTCAGTATAACCAGGTTTAAAGATACAACATTGTATGTAGCCATAAAATTACTCAGTCTTCTTTTAATGTCCGACCAAGTGCCAAAATAATTTGAAGGCACCACCAGAAACAAAGGAACCGTAAGTATTTATTATCGCACATAATATACTCATAAAAATTCAGGGAAGCAGAAAATTTTCTGACTTATTAGACGATGTCGAACAGGTTTCGGAAATCGAGAAATGAAAATTACATGTTATTAACGTACATCAACACTGTACGGTTGTTATAACACAAAAGATAAACAGACCGAATTAAATAGTCCCTCATTATACGCACATTTTGGTTAAAAGTTAGGTTATTTGGGCGCGGTTGGGTTATCTCGTGCCGGGATCTCGACGATCGCCACTCGAGATTATTCGGTTCTGGTGCGTACGAATTCTTAAGTATAGTACGTTATTGATGTTTAATAAGCATTGCAAGGTGTTTGGTGGCGGTCATTTAATAATTTCTGATTTATTCTTTTGTTTTTTGTTTTTGGTGTTCAGTTTTTTCTTTGAATGGAAATTATGCTCTTTTTTTGTAGCTTAGTTGCACCAAAATAATTTTATTTATTACTTAGATTATCTGCATGTAGTACCTATGTATTTAGTTTACTTACTATGTTACCATTTACTAGAAGAGTACCTAACAAAAAACCACAATTTTTAAACCAATCTGTCATAAACTCATAAGACATCTAACACTAAAATGCGGGTCAAATACATTTATTTTAGCATTATCTACCAAGAGTGACTATCTATATTTTCCGCTCCATCAATTTCCCTCAAAACTAAACACAGTCTCATAAATAAAAGCAAACTTTCGTATCACTCGAAACAAAGTGCCCAAAAAATCGAGATCAATTCAATCGAATGCACTGATAACCCGAAATTACGAGTCAAAACCGGCGGTATTAACAACACAGAAAGCAATAAAACAGCGTGAAATGGTATGAGAGCATTAATTCGATTATCAGATTGAGGTGTAAAGCGAGTTTCGATGTTTATCTAGGTATAAAGAGGCGCCGTATAAGAAATTATTTTACAGCAGTGAAATAATAAAAACACTCATTAGCGATCATTAAGGTACCGCCTCCGCGATTTAGGGTTAGATAGGGAGGTGCGAAGTTTATTTTGTATAATAACAGAGCGAAGGTGGTGGTTGTCTATCTATCAGTAGAATTACGTTGCAGGTTATTGTGATAAAAGATAAAGTTTTCGATAACATCTAGGGAAAAGAAACCTTCTGAATTAACACTTTGTTTTCGAGAATAATGACGTTTGTTTTTTACTTTCGTTATCTTTAAAGTTCCTAAATAATTATTTTTTGTTATCTACGTTTCTTTTCCTGCCATTCCTCATTATTAACTTAATAATATTCAAGACGTATTATTTGTTTTGCAAATTATAAGATGGAAACTACAATTCATTTACACTTTCCATTGCAGTGTACTTAACCACCTGTCAGTGTCAATCACTTGCAAATAATTTTAACCTCAGGCAAAATGTAGCTGTAGTCGTTATCCTTATGTAATTTACATTATACTTGCCAAATGTTCTTTTATAACAAAAATCATGTTATCATTAACTCGACAAAGAGGTCGCTACTCGCGCCGGTACCCAAACCGCAAAGCTAATTATTAAAAAAGATAAAAGAATAATAATACAATTAAAACCGCAACGAAAAGGACTCATTTTCTCCCGACGCGGCATTGTAAGGGTTAATTTTTTTCTGTATTAATAAGAACTAAAGTTCTTAGTAACGAATTACAATCTAGCCTAATAGGCTAATAAGCAATTTAATTCTAACTTAATATTTTACGAGATAGATTACGTTATAACTAAGAATAGTGTCAATTTGCACTTTTACACAATTTCGTAGCACTTTCTTAGGGTCTGATAATTCATGATAACACTTTGTTCATGTGTTAGATGTATAGCACAGCATTGTTACTATTATTTATTCACTATTTATACACTACACTAACTCAAATGGTTTGGTTCTCTTTAGCCGACGCACTATGTCCGTATTGTCTAACAGCTGAATCGCCTCGACATTCACATGTCGGTGTAGTCTGTGTTCGTGGGCTTCAGCAAATTTTTGGATGATGGTAGTGACAAGATCCATTTTAAGATCTCGGTGGAGGTTGTCATTTCTAATATACCATGGTGCATTTACAGCATCCCTGAGTACTTTATTTTGGAATTGTTGTATTATTTTAACGTTGCTTCGTTTAGTACAGCCCCAAAGTTGGATTCCGTACGTCCAAATTGGCATAAGAATATGCTTGTATAATATCATTTTATTATGTATTGTTAAACAGGATTTCCTTCCGAGTAACCAATACATACTTTTGTAACGTATGTCGAGTTCCTGTCTTTTCTTTTTGACGTGAGCTTTCCATCGCAGCTTGGCGTCAAGAGTTATGCCAAGATATTTGGCTGTATTAGCATAAGGCACTTGCATGCCGTTTATATAGATTGGGTGGTAATCGCTGTGTTTGTTAGTAAAGTCAATGTGAATTGATTTTGACTCATTCAGCTTGATCTTCCACTTTTGTGTCCAGTCATAAACTTTGTTCACAGCTACTTGAACTCTTTCTACTGCTTCTTTGTGGCTTGATCCAGTAGCCATAATAGCAGTGTCATCTGCAAAGGTCGCAATGGTGTTGTTTTCCAGCTCTGGGATGTCACATGTGTATAGCAAGTACAAGATTGGGCCTAACACACTTCCTTGTGGTACCCCAGCTTTTATACTTTTTAGCTCGGAATAAGCATCCTCTTGCCTTATTCTAAACATTCTGTTACTAATATATGACTCTAAAATGTCTGCAAATTCTGGAGGTAGCATGCGTCTGAGTTTAAATATTAGACCCTCATGCCAAACTTTATCAAAAGCTTGCGCGACATCAAGGAATACGGTGGCGCAGACTTCCTTGTTTTCGAGTGTTTTTTCGATAATATTTGTTATTCTGTGTACCTGGTCTATTGTAGAGTGTTTTTCCCTGAAGCCAAATTGATGGTTTGGTATTAGGTCTTTTTCTTCTATTATTGGTTTTAACCGCTTTAATAACAGTTTTTCAAATAATTTTGATAATACGGGCAACAGGGAAATGGGTCTATATGATGATGCTTCATGGGGTGGTTTCCCAGGCTTCGCAATCATTATGACTTCAGCAACCTTCCATGGTTCAGGTACATGTTTAAGAATAAATGCAGCATTGATAAGTCTAGTTAGCTTTACTATGGCTTTGCGCGGGAGGTGTTTCAGAATTTCTCCTGTTATGAGATCGTAACCCGGGGATTTCTTCGAGCTAATGTTGTTTTGAATTTCTCTCAGAACTTCTTTAGGAGTCACAAGCCGGATTCTTTTGTTTTGCGGTAACTTTTCACTCTCAAGTATTTCTATAGAGCTTTCATTTGGTTGAAAAGTATCTTCTAGGTGTTGGGCAAACCGAAACGCTTTTTGTTCGTTGCTTATGGCCCATTTTCCGTCGCTGTTTCTGATGGGCGGTATTTGCACAATCGGCCTTTTTAATTGTCTTGTCGCTTTCCAAAGAGAGTAATCTGTTGATTTATCGTTGGTTAGCTGCACAAGGTTAGTCTTCAGACATTCATCCTCAAATTGTAGAATTTTCCTCTTTAGTAGTTTAGTTAAATTATTTAATAATGTTTTATCCCGCGGGCACCTTGTTTGCTGCCACCGCTTTCTTTGTTTTCTTTTTTCAGATAGTAAATTCACAATTTCCTTGGGGTAGATATGTCCCTTTAAATATTTCCGTTTTAATTGTGGTGTGTTGTTCCACGCACATTGTTGGATATTAACAACATATTTGTTTACTTCTGAATCCAGCTGATCCTGATTGTGTAATGGAGTTTTTAGATCGATAATATTATCTAAATCAAGGGCAAAACTGTCCCAATCTGTGGACTTATTAACCAAGGTTAAGTGGCTTTCTCTTAGTAGGATTTTTTGACTAAGTCTTAAGATAATCGGGGAGTGGTCCGAATTCATATGAAAACTTTCCTCCAAACTGACGTAATTGGCGGATATATTTTTGCATATGAAAAAGTCTATAAGATCTGGTATTTTCTGCTGGTCAGTGGGCCAATATGTTGGTTTGCCTGTGCTCATAACTTCACAATGAGTATCTTTAACTGCACTTAAGAGCTCCCTTCCCTTTGTTGTGGTAAGTCTTGATCCCCAGTGCGTGTGCTTGGCATTGAAATCACCGCCTAGGATGAATCTCTGGCCTAGAAGTTCAAAGAACTGCAAATATCGCTCTTTTCTTATCATGTGCCTTGGAGGACAGTAAACGGCTGCTATAGAAAAGTGACAAAATTTGGTTTTTACAGATACTGCCACGGCTTGAATGTCTGGTTCTTCAAATTTACTCTGCTCGTAATGATTGATGTTTTCTTTGATTATAACGGTGCTACCTCCTCTGGCGGAGTTGTCAGGGTGTAGCGAATTATATACCTTGTATCCTCTAAATTTGATAAAAGATTGGCTAGTGAAGTGCGTTTCGGAGATCAAACACACGTCAATATTGTCTGTCTCTAGGACTGCCTGCAACTCATTTTGATGTTTGAGGAGTCCATTAGAGTTCCACGCCATTATTTTTAGTGTGTTAGTCATTTTTGGTTATTAAAAGCAGCTGTTTTGGTGCTGGATTCTAGCTTCTCTAATCTTTTATCAAATGTAGTAATACACTTCAAGATCTGGTTAATCTTATCTTCTAGATTCGAAGATTGTGTGCCTTTTTTTGCAGCATGTGCATAGGAAGCACTTTTGGTTGTTTGGACAGGTTTTGCTGTTGACTGAACACTTTCTATCCGTGCCTGTTTGTCAGGATTTCTTATGGATTGTTGTTGTTGGGCAGTTGACCCAACAAGTTTATTTTTGATGTTTTTATTTTTCATACTTTGCATCTCCTTCGCTACTTCACAGCCTCTGTAGTTGGCTGGGTGGGGTAAGCCACAGTGGACGCATTTTGGTTTCTCTTGTGGAGATTTTGTACAGTTGGCTGTAAGATGTTTGCCTGTGCATTTTACACATCTTGGCTCTTTACTGCAGTATTTATGAGTATGCCCATATGCCTGGCATCTCTTACATTGAGGAATGAGTTTCGGATTTTTGAGAGGGTGTATTTCAATTTTACACCCTAAAATGTGCTTTATCCCATAGATTTTGTTGACATTTTCGTCATTATTGAATGATAACAGGAACATATTGAGGGGTTCTTTATTCTTCCAGCTCAATTTGTTGTCTACTTTTTCAATTTTCAGACCTTGTTCTAATAAATCGTCTTTGATTCTGTCTGGCTGGCAAGAAGAATGTAATTTTTTCACTACAACTCTTATTGGTCTAGCCTGCTTGTTTTCGTATGAGTGCCAATGATATTCTTTTTCTGACAAAAACCTAGCGATTGCTCTGTAGGAGTCCTCAGTTTTAGCGTTGATCTTCACACAATCTCCACTCATCATTTTTGCGGTGAATGATTCAGTTTTTTGGATTTTAGTTAATGAGTCGTAGAACATTTGGTAGTTCCTGACTCCGTCTATTATAATTGGCGGTGGTGGTGGCACTTTTTTGACTATTGTCTGTTCTTTCTCAATTTTTGTCTGTTGTTGTTGGGCGCTTGTTCCGGGTTGTTGTGGTGGAGAGAGGGAGATGTTTAGCTTCCTTTTCTTCCTACTTTTGGCCCTAATCCACTCAGTCTCTTTAGCAAGTTCTTCCTCGTCTGTGCAGTACTCGACATTTCCTTTTTCGGATTGAGCAAATTGTATGTTGCTCTGAACTTCTGACTCCTTAGAGTCATTATTTTCTTGTCCCTTCAAACTGGGATTTTCGTTTTGGCGGCTTTGAAGTTGTTGCTGGAGGCCTTCAATTTGAACCTTCAGATCATGAACAAGAAGTTCCAACTTTTCTCTCTCAGATTTTTCTTGGATGTAACTGTCATACAACAGCTTTTCCAAATCAGTTTTAATTTTTACCTTTGTCGACGACATTGTAAGGTAAGTAGAAACTTGACCTTCACAATTATATAATTGCACTGTTTACACTATACTTAATAACTGGGTCATCGTGGCGACCTTGATAAACCGATTTCGCAACGCAGCGACGACGGTGTTATTGTGATGCGCCAGCGAATCACCCTAAACTAGAGCACGCGCGCGCGAATGGGACACGACCGTTCTCGGTAGAAGCCAAACACGGAACTGAGGAACTGAGGAACTGAGGAACTGAACGTAAGGGTTAATTGACACTTATTATAGAAACTCAAATAATATCTTGTTTGTTAATTACATTTATTTTGGTTTTTGTGTCGGCAGAGATGAAATAATTTTTATTGTTGTTTTCGGCGCAGTCTATATTATTGAAGAGTGAAAAAAGAGATGATCCTCATTATTTTGTGGTGAAAGAGAAACATCAATTGGCTCATTAAATCAGAGAAAATGGTTCCTTTACCTAAGTACCTATTTAATAATCACAGCAGACTTTTCAGATTAAGCGAAATGAAATGAAGTGCTAAGAGCAAATACTGTAACATCTACGGCTTCAGTGATTCTTGTGAATGATTTTTATAGCTCGCTAATATACAAATCAAATTCTGATGTTATGGAATCCACTAGGAAATTAGAGCCTTCTTCTAAAACCAATAAGATGTTGCTATCAAACCAAACTCCCTCCAGATATAATGATGCAGTAGCGGGCTGTAGGTAAGATACTACATCATATCTGTAAAAAAATGATTTCATTCAAACCAGGCACCTGACCTGGGTCACAGTATAAAATAATATGGACTGTAAGGAAACTAAGTAAACTAGCCTATTTGTTTAAATAATAACCTACCCTCCATTTTTTTAAAGTTCGCTGCGATCACTCATCTTCGCGGCACCCGCAACTGACATCATCATCATCAGCCTATTAATGTTCCCACTGCTGGGACACAGGCCTCCTCTCTGTTAGAGGGAGTGGGCTGTAATCTACCACACGGGCCCAGTGCGGATGTCACATGTCTTCGAAATTTTGGTTCTAAGACATGCCGGTTTTCTCACGATGTTTTCCTTCACCGCGCAACTGACAGCACCGTGACAATAGCTTGGGTCTCGTCTGTGTGAGTGTACCACGTCGAACGTTTACTTCGTAGTTTCTGTACTGTCCATATTTATACTGTGCCTGGGTACACATAACTATCGAGAAATATCCCTTAAACCTTACAATACATAGTTTTAATGATTCAATCAGTATCTAGTCTCTGAAGTAATAGGGGCAACTAATAATTGCACTAATGTCGCCATTAAGTTTAATTGTGACAGTAACAGGCTTGCCTGGCTGAAGCCTACTTGCTCTTTCAAGTGGGCGATGTACTAGCAAGCTCCCCGATCTTAAATCAATTGTTATCTTTAGTAGGTACATGCAGCTTATTTTGAAACATTAGTGCAGTAGGCAGCACGCCAGTGGTAAGAAAATCAGTAAATTAAATAGCATTGCAAAATCAGCTGATAATTTTCCCACTGCTGGGACATGGACCTCCTCTTAGTGAGAGGATGTGGGATGTAATCCACCACGCGGGCCTAGTGCGGGTTGGTAGATGTCACATGTCTTCAAATTTTTGATTGTAGAACATGTGGGTTTCCTCACGATGTTTTCCTTCACCGTTTTGAGAGCAGTGGTGATGAAATAATTTACACAAAGCCTGCCAGGGTTCTCCTACGGGGCCACCACTGCTCTTACCAGTACCAGTATATGTTAGTTGCGTATTCTTTTGAAACGCCGTACTACGCAAGGCCAGCTCAAGTTTTTTTTGTTGCCACTGCAGTGCGGCCGTACCTGACAAAGCAAAGGTCATAATTATGTTGCAGGATCGACTTTCTATCTTTAGTGTCCACGTTTTCATAGGTCATTTTAAAAGTAAACCAGAATGATAATTCGAGTTGGTGGACCTCTGCTTTACCCTTGGTGAATATAGGCCTAATGTTATGTTTAATGATTTTCAGAACGATAACCAAAAATGGAAAACTTAACGTAACGTAGAATTATAAGTTGATGATTTTCAAAACTATTCGTTACAGGTGATTTGGTATTAATTTAATTTTGATCACAAATGAACAGTGAGATCACAAGCAGTTTCTGAACCTACTGCTGAAAATCATTTAGGTAATTAAGTTAGTTTAAACGGAAAACTTACATAATCATTTGAGAATAATGTAACATCACAATACACAAATAATTGCGTAACACCCATAAAATGACAATTGATCGCAATGGGCTTCATTTTGACAGTTCACCCACTTTGATTGCGTCATTTACGTTGTTCCTCTTCTTACCAGCTAAAGCACTAAGAATTGAAGGGGGGATGTTTTTTGGGGACTGTCTTATGTAATTTCGACGTTCGAAAATTGCTGATTCTCAGGCTAGTTTGAATAAAATTACTTTAAAATTCAGATTTTTTTGAATTTTAATTCCGCAGACGTATTTTTCAGACCTATGAAGCAATAGATTTTGTTTTTTAATTTTAAAACTCTTGTATTGTGATTGAAAGTGTGTTACGCAATTAGGGTACAAATTACAGAAGCAAACTGATTAATGATCTATTTTAGTGAACACTCGTAAGCATACCCGTCAACTCCAAAGTGTTTCCAGCCAGCAAAATCTTCATTAAACAGTTCACATTACGTCATACCCTAAAAACACTAAATAGAAGTAGGTACGTAAATCAAAGCAAGATTTATTAGTGATTTCTTCCAAGTTCTAAGAAAATGTCGGCGTCTGACTGAAGAAGTCATCACACTGACGTACGAACCCTCTATTGTTTACCAAAAACAATTTAATTTTATTCAAAGACGTGAATTATGGAGGAAATTTATTTCGACATTAAGCTTAGTACATTATTAACATGGTTGTTTAATGCATTTAGTAAAAATATTTGGTGTTTCGACAAGTTAACCTAATAAACTGTGCTGGAATGCATAATAAAATAATCTTTTGCTTGTATATTTATTTTGTCAGTAGTCGAATGTAAATCCGAAGAATGAAGTCATCGAAAAATTTAGTGTTTTATAAATCTAGACTAAGACCTAGGTGTCTTTATGAAGTCTTGAAATAAGTCTGTTTGTATATTTAAATGGTATTTTGGTTGAACAACATCAATCGAACCAATATTTTAGTACATATCTAAAGTATGAGTGCTTATAAATCTAGCTTAGTGCTCTACACGAGCGGCACGTTGCCAAATGCAACTGCAGCCGACGACACTATACTCGTAGTCAGCGTCAGCTGTAGACGCGTCGGCGACTGCCGTCGACAGAGGTAACTGCAGCCGTTCGACGCGTCAGCGGCTGCCGTCGAAGCGTCGGTGACTGTCGTCGACAGAGGCAACTGCAGCCGTTCGAAGCGTCGGCGGCTGCCATCGACGCGTCTACGGCTGCCGCCGATGAGTTAAGTCTACAGTAGTCCTAAGTACTGGAAATACATCATATTTCCTGTAGGTTTAATTGTGGGTACCTTATAATGAGACAATGGGAGACAGCAGTTAGTCTAAAGCCATAAACTGAACCTGTTTGGTTGTATCAATGGCAGAACATTAGCATGCGTAGCGAGATCATAATTGATTCTTATAATATCACAGTGAATTCACACCATACTCGTACTAGGTATAAGTATAATGAGAATAGCAAAAAAGAAAGGTTTAAATGTACTGAATTGGACAAAAATGACAAATGAATTAAGTCATTCATTGCATTTGCAATGGCAACGTGCACTTTTTTTTAAGTTTTGCCATATCCTGCGTGACTATTTGTTTTTATTATAATGCCTTCATTTGCATCTCTTTACTTTTGAAACGTTTATTTTATTCACAGTAACATTAACTTCATAAATGAAAGACATTAATTCGTTATTAACCAGTTCAAAATCAAGCCCGAGGCCAAATAAGCTCATTTAATTACTAGAGTCAATGCAAATTGTTAATTTTCGCTGCAATCATACCTCGTTGCGGTCTCACACACATTTCGCCGGAAGGTACAAATTCACAGGTACCCAGTACAACGGGGAACATGGATACAAACGGACTGGAAGTGACACCCTTAGAATGGAACGTACACAATCTTTGTTTTTCTTTTCTCTTTCGCATTTCCATTAGGTATGAATAATATGGATAGTGAGCTTTTCATAGTGATGTTTTGCAACTTTTTTGCTGAGAAAATGTATGACTTAAGAGGGTTTATTCTGAAAGTTGGCAACGTCGTAAATAGCTGTCAAATATTTCGCTGTTTTGATTAATTTGATAATATTTCTTTAAGGAAATAAAAAATGTAGCTAACTAGCGAACTAGAATATTGATTATGGAATGCAACAATTAATATCGTAACACCCAATAGTTAGATATAGATGTAAAAAAGTATTTGGAAACTTTCCAAATGCCTTTTTTACTTAAAACAGGTACAACATCAAATTCAATGTTATAATTGCAATTCTTTATTAATATTCTAGTTAGTTAGTTAGCCACATTTTTTATTTCCATACAGAAATATTATCAAATTAATCAAAACAGCGAAATATTTGACAGCTATTTACGACGTTGCCAACTTTTAGGATGAAGAAGCTTACTAGGTTTCGGGTCTGGTCTTATTGGCTTGTCTCGTTGAAAATCGTGTCTTGTTTAAAAATCATTATGTACCAAAGCAACAAGACTTTCAAGATAGAAAACGCTTTGCAATATTCTCATGTTTGTGTTCAGTCGTCATTTTGCGACAAGAACATTTCTTTACGACTTTGTAAGTTTTTCCAGCTGTACAATCTCAATGCTGTAATACTTTTCAGGTCTTCAAGTTCTTCTGATCTTTTCTCTTCAATATTTAGGAGTTCCCTGCAATTTATCCAATTTATGCACCATTTTTCAGTGACCAAAAAAGCATTATTATACAATTTAAGCACCACGTAGCAGTGATTTAAAACACCTAGCCGAAGCCACTTCCATTTACCCTCTATCTTCACCGCAACAAACTCTCACAATAAGCACTTGGAGCTACAATTAGCCGTTTTGTAGTCGATGTAAAGCCACAATTAAGCCTTCTGAGAGGTCCGACAAGTCTTCAACTGCGTGAGTTTTAATAAACTGTTCATTTCCTTGCTCTTTGTCAGGTGATGTCGTTAATTTATAGTGTGGTGCCTGATTCATTGGTGGATGAGTTTATGCAATGATAATCAGTATCTATTTAACTTGGTAATGAATTAATATTATTAGTGAAAGATCATAACACCATGCCTGTAAGTTAAGGACAGGTGTATCTATAGTACACCCATATTTCGCGAGGGTGAGCCGGACAGCCAGACTCCGGGAAAATTCCTGATGGAAAAACCCAATTAATTACACTTTTCGTGACCTGAGAATGTAACCCATGACCTTATGCTTAATAGTAGCGCTAGTAGGGATAGAAAAGTATGGAATTTAGTGGTGCAATCCTTTGCTTGTGTGAAAAAAGTTGAATGCTAGCACAAAACGTTCATACAAATTGTCTTGGTCTAAAAAACTACACACATAATATTATTATTGAAACATTTTGTTTTTGTATACTGTTCTCATCTTTCAAATTCAACATCAATTTACAAATTAGTTTATCAAAATTTTAATCTAATCTAAATTTAATTGCTCAGATCGTATATCAATAAACAAATCGTTTAGTTTATTACACTTAATCACCTCAGAATAACAATAGCCTTTTAATTTAATTCATTATACTATTGAAGCAGCTTGTACCATAGACAAAATCCTGTACAAAATAAATATCATACTACAAAGGTTCCGCACAAAATAATATACTTTCTCAATTATACGTAGGTTTAGGGTTTTTGCTTGCTTGAAAATATTATACATTCATCTGTTTTTATACGAATGGGACAAGTAAAATCAATGGTACATATAAGTACTCAAAACAAGAGCTTTGAAAACGAAATCAAAATTCACTTTCATTTACACTGAACCCTAAACTAATGTAAGAATACAAATGGCTCCAATTAAATCCAATAAAATGCAAAGTAGACAATAAAACAAACAAATTATAAAAGCATTACCCACTCATAGTAGGATACATTAAAATTCTATTGTAATTTATCAAGAAATACGCCTTCCCCTTTCTCTAGCGTCTTCAAAACTTACATATACTATACAACTAAACAATAATCTACAATCAAGAACGTTAAGACTGAGGAAGAAGGTTCAAATTCAAATGTGTTAATATCTTGAGCAGTATAAGTAAGGTTGTCAGATATAATTGGCGTTAAGTGTCTGTTAAATTATAATGAAACATAAGTAGATAGCATCCATACAATGTTTTTCTTGTAATATACAATTAGCACATATTGTGGTACAATAGTACGTATGTCATCACACGAAGAATATACAATTACTTGAAGAGTCCCTTATGATTGTCGGTTTAAGTTAATTGTTACTTTCATACAAAGATAAATTACTTATATGCATGTATGGACATTAATTGTGTGTGTTAGTAGTGTTTATTGTCCTATGATAATGACTTGAAGTCAGTTTATAATTTAATGTTTTCATTCCTAGCCTATAATTTCTTGATTTCTCTACTTTGACGACTTTATAGACCTGAATTAAAAAGGAGTTTTTATTTTGCAGTTACGTCTGAGTCTTCGTTTGCCAAGTTGCAGTAAACCTAGGTAAGTACTGCGTACTTGCATAATAATAGTAATTATACGGGTCGTGAAGATGGCAAGAATTTTTTTACGTCTTTGTGGACGATTAGTACAGTAAAAAAGCCACAGATAAAAACAGCTGTCAATAACGGATTACCAGTTTATTTTCAATGAAGTGTCATTGTAGAAAATCGATTTCATAACATTATAATCCAACTATCACAATCTACCAAGCCTTTTTCCAACTACATTTATGTTGGAGTCGACTTCCAGTCTCACCGGGTGTAGTCGAATACCAGTATTTTACATGGAGCGACTGCCTATCTGACCTCCACAACCCAGTAACTGGATAACACGATACCCCTTGGTAAGACTGGTTGTTAGACTTTTGGGCTTCTGACAACAACTGTTCCGTAACAACTGTCAAAGATCTATAAATGAGAGGGAACAACGGCTTAACGTACTTTCCGAGGCACGGAGGGATCTGGGTATGTTATGGATGGTCACACATCCACGGAACGACCTCGGCAAGCGTTGCTTAATCTTGAAAATGGAGCCATCCGGCTGATTATTTTGCTAGGAGCCCCCTCATAAAATTCAAAACTACCTATTCTCATTCCTCTTCATCAAATAAATCTTTGCTTCCCATTCGCAAGACCAAAATAGTTTGGAAAATCCAAAAGTGCACGCCTCATACTTATCACTCATTCATAAACGAAAAAGAAATTCAAAACATAGTTTAAAAATGAACAATTTATCACTTTTCATGAAGTCGTAATGTCAACGACTGACAAAGATATTTACTTGGCGGTTGCTAGGCAACTTCAAGTCGAAGATTGGAAATATTTAGTTAAAGATATTATATTTTAGTTAGTATTTTATTAATTATAATTAAACTACTTTGAATAAAAGACCCATTTTCAATAGGGTTCCTTCTACGGCTGAAACGAATGTATAAAAAAAAAATTGACTCAATTAATTGATTTTATCGCAAGCTACAATGTTTTCAGGGTTCATAAATTGACGGACAGGAAATTTTTTTCAACTATTTTTATGCTTTTTCCATTTCTACTGCATTAAATCAATTGTTAAAAAGTACAGTATTAATCTCCATTTAATCATCTATACAATGGTATATAAATTAAGTAGGTTCTGTGTACTAGCAGGAGTGTAACAATAAAAACAGTTACAGAAATGGGGCAAAAAAATTTTTTCGATCGTAGAGCACACTCTAATGCTGCGCATTACGAGTCGTGCAATAACCAAATATTTGGACATAATAATTACTCGTACCAATACAAAACAAATTATTACGCACTAAATAATTCCTCCTTTATAAAGGACGCAACAATTGCGTGGCGGCCATCTTTATTCATGTTTCCTTTGCTAAACACGTGTGTAGACAAAGGTAATTAAGTGCTTTCATCAGCTCAATGGATCGAGGTCACAGCACGTGCTGCATTGAAGGGTTATAGACAGTGTAGTACTTACCTTACGAAGGGGAGGTTAGTGGAGAAGTTCCACTTCAAACAAATGAAGTCGAAGACTTTTGCAAACATTATAAATAGGGCATTGACAAGTCCATGTCCATGGGTCCCAAATATTTTCATGTATCATATTCTAAATAAAATATATATTTAGTATATTTGCTTTACGGCACTAGAAATGCTTGAAATTGATAAATACGAGTCAGCTAACAACAAAGTCTCAAATAGTATGGCTAAATGCCTGCATAGCTATGCACTGGACGGTTTCAAGTGGTAGGTGACTGGTGGCAACTGATCAACCAAAGAGCAGTGGTGGCCGACTGCCCCGACATACGAGATAGAGGTTGTACGTTCGAACCTAGCCAGGCGCTTTATTTTGTGTAAATAATTTCATCACCACTCACAAAACGGTGAAGGAAAACATAGTAAGGAAACCGGCATGTCCTAGAACCAAAAATTCGAAAACATGTGACATCTACCAACCCGCACTGGGCCGCGTGGTAGATTATAGCACACTCGCTCTCAAAGAGAGTAGACTTGTGTTACAGCAGTGGGAACACTAAGGCTGATTTATACTATGCTTATGTACCTACCAACTGTCGAGTTTCTGACACTGGCACCGTGTGATACTTCTAAACTAATTTTTTTTGGTAAATAAAGTAGGTATGAGATTAAAAAGGATACGGCAACACCGGTGTAATTATTTTATTCTGTACATATTATCTGATAGCTATGGTGTGTGCTTTATAAATTGAAATGTCAATGAGGACAAAGATTTGTACAACTGCGCAATTTATATTTAAGAAAATGAAACGAGCGCCCTGATGTTTAACCGACTTCCAAAAAAGAGGAGGTTATATATGTTCGACTTTATGCTGTTTTTATTTTTTTATATATGTTCACCGATTTCTCCGTCAATTGTGAACCGATTTTGAAGGGTATGCTCCCGAGGTGGTCCCATATTAATTTTATTCACTTTGCTTGGATAGTTTTTGAGTTAGCTTCAATAATACGTATTTTTTCCACTTAGTTTATATGGATGATATGATGATAACTTCCTGTCACTGTTAATTGCATAGCAGGAAGTGGTATTCGAATTAGTGTGGGGTGTACCACATCTAAAAAGTGAAAAATAAAAACAATTTACAAATAATAATAAAAAACGACCGACTTCCACAAACACTACAAAGTGAAAAATAACTTTAATTTTGGAAGTCGGTGGCAAAATGGGAAAATTCAAAACCAAAGACACCGACTTCCAAAATTGAAGTTATTTCAGTTTCACTTTAGGTATAGTGTTTTTTTCGGAAGTAGGTTGTTTATTTTTTGTAAAAAGTTTATTTGGTAATTATATTACAGTTTCGTTCTAGTAAGTTTTAAAAATATTATATCAAAGTTTGAAACAATAGTTTTAACCTGTTTCTGAAGTATATAAGAACCATAGCCAAAACTGAAGGAAATGAGTGACAATCGAAAGTGAAACAGCTGAACTGGATGCAAAAGACAGAAGATGCGAAGATATGGTGGAAAAAATTACTACATTAGTTTCAGAAAAGTTATGTTACTCGTATGAGCAAATAATCCTAACTAACATTATAAATGCAAAAGTGAGTTTGTTTGTTTATTACGCTTTCACGCTAAAACGGTTGAACAGATTTGGATGAAATTTGGTACATGGGTAGACCATGACCTGAATTAGGACACAGGATAGGTACTTTTTATTCCGATATTCCCACGGGATCAAGACATATGCAGGTGAAACCGCGGGGCGCAGCTAGTAATACTAATAATAGACGATGTTAATAATAGGTGCAATGAAGATGGAATTTATAAAAGATTAATAATTGAAAATGTCAAAATGCAATATTAATAATTGAAAATGTCAAAATACAATATTAATAATTGAAAATGTCAAAATACAATATTAATAATCTTATTAATCCTACTATCCTACTCATATTATAAATGTGAAAGTTTGAATGTTTGTTACTCACAGCAAAAACGTACAGCACTACAGCAAAAACGGCTGAGCGCATTTGGATGAAATTTGGCACACAGATAGTTTATAACCTGGATTAACACATAGAATACTTACTAATTAATATTCGTCGATAATTTCCGACCTCCACGCGGGCGAAGCCGCGGGTGAAAACCAGTAGTTAATAAATCAATACTACATGTATTAAGAAATACAATCACAGCTGAAAAGTAACATTGCATGCACTAAGTAAACAACGGTCAGATAGGCAGTTGCTTCATGTAAAATACTGGTATTCAGCTGCATCCGGTTAGACTGGAAGCTGACCCAAACATAGTTGGGAAAACGCTAGTCAGATGATGACGAAGTAAACAACTAGTCTTGGAAGGAATTTTCTACTGATTAGCGGTCACTTAGTGCTAATTACTTAGCCGCGTCAGTTAATTAGTGAACTCTTAGAATGAACGCTTGAAAATTAGCAACTAATACAGTCGTTGAAGTTTCTCTATTTTCTTTTAGAATGACGACTTATTTACGACTGTTAAGACATACTTGTGTAGCCTTCTACGAGATTATGATACAGTTAAACGCCTGCTACACGGTCGCCAACCGCGTCCCGACAGAGGTGACCTTGGTGGTTTACAACCATGTAGATAATATTTTCGATCAAACGTTGAAACAACTTTGCCGGTCGCCAACTAAGGTCACCTCTGTCGAGGATACCATTGGCAACCGTATAGCAGACACTTTAGTCATAGGCAGACAGGCGCAACGGAGTGACGCGATATTGGTAAAACAATTTCTATGAAGTTTTCATAGAAATATTGGTCTACTTGAGTTACGTCACGCTTATACACTATTGTTCATGATCACATTCATGCCTTCATGGACACATATTTTCTAACTTATTTTGCGTATTAGGTGTTCAGTAAACACACTCCACGCTTCAAACAGCGAAAGGGAATCTTCTTTTAATTTGCATGAGGAAATACATAAACTTAATCATGTATAAAGTCTTAAGTATCACTTCTGTGCAAATTGTTTACATTTTCCTGCTTTACATTACGTACTTATTAAAAACAAATGAATAAGTCAAAACAGCACACGTGTTAGTCAAATCGGCATATCAAGTTGAGGAGGATGCGGTAATTATAATTGTGGCGTCGGCTATCGTCGGCCAACGTCGGCCAACGTCAGCCAGCGTCCCGTGACGCGAGGCCCTTCTCAATTGTGGCTCCTGGACTGACGAGCCCTTCCTTCCTTGCGGCTATGGAGCCAAGTTATGGGCGTGTGAGTTTTAAAAGTCTAAATGATGTTTGAAGTAATAAGGTCTTTGAAAGCAAGTGAAGATATATAGATAAGCTTTAGCAATACAGAGCAATATTAATAGAATCAAGTAGGATATTTTAAGAAATCAATTTAAGTCTAACCAATTCTTGAATAAAAAGTTGAAGAGGGCTTACAAACTGTAATAACAATTATTTAAAACATTGCACGTGGTTTTAATTTCAGATTAGACTAGTATTAGAAATCACAATATTCGAGTAGGTACCTATTTCTCAGAAACACTAAATGGCCATAAATCACATACCAGCGCTGTCTCGCATAGGGTCACAGCATAATGTTGAGCCATGGCGGTTTTGCGTGGATATGACGCACATTTTCCCCCAACTTGTTCTTTTTTGTGTTTGCTTTTTTACGTAAGTTTTTTTTCACAAATAAATGTATTTTCTTTCTTTTTTTCATTTATACTCATAAACATTTTCGATCAAAATGATGTGAAGAGAATTCTATACTTCTGAACACTTTAAAAATAGACGCGTTAATATAGTCTGATTAAGCGGATATGAGTAATTTGTTACCGCTGGATAACTCATTAGTGAAATCTGGATTAGAAGAGAAATACATGACGCACATAACACTACATGTTTACATTTATAAGACCGTTTCAGCAAAAAAAACTGCTATCTCAAAAAGAAAACTAATTTGCACTCAATCTTCGTATAATCAAGATATAAATTATGAAAATTATATTTCTCAGACACCGTAATATTCCATTTGCACAAATTGTTAGTCACTGTATATCTTTCTAAATGGGGTCTACTGATAATTTAATTTCACCTACGCATGATTATGACGAAAATAAAAATTTAATGAAAATTCACTGCGTTTCTTTTAATTTATTCGTAAAATAAAGTTTAGTTATTCTAACATACTTGCTTCATCTCTAACACTTACGAAACAGATCAAAGATGGATTCTCTTTGATACTGGTTTACGAGCGTTTAACAATAACAATAATTATCGCTTTTCGCTTGTAATTTGGGCCAAGCGAATTATTTCCTTAGGTTAGTATGTACATTATACGTGTAGGGTCAAGCTGTTGCGATATTGTAATAACATATGTCATTATGTTATAATTGTTGTAAAAAATTATATTCATTATTATTATGCTTATGTTTAATGGTGGTTTGTTTCTGCGTGTTGATTTTAATTAGTAATTAGCAACATTGTAAGTTGTATATGCAATTATGTTTGATTAATTGAAGCAAAATTAATAATATTATCCTGGTTTCAGCTAGAAAAAATAAGTTACTTATTTCAACCGGTTAGTAGTACTATATGTAGTCGCGTTTTAGCATAGCAATAGCGGTCACTGCACTTTCCCTAATGTCTCTCCGTAGAAACCCAAACAATAAACTCTTTAAGGTTTTTAGTTATTGGAACATGTTGAAGATCATCACGATAGATATTGATTCAAGATGTTAAGAGCGTGCGTTCTGAAAATGGGCAACGTCACAAATAGCTGTCACATATTTCGCTGTTTTGATTATTTTGTCAATATTATTGTATGAAAATAAGAAATATGGCTAATTAGCCAACTAGAATAGAATATTATGTACCATTGAATTTGACGTTGTACCCGTTTTAGGTGTAAAAAAGGCATTTGAAAAGTTTCCAAATACTTTTTTTACATCTAAAACTAAATATTCGGTGTTACGATATTAAATTACTTATTTCATCTTATAATCAATATTCTTGTTCGCTAGTTAGCCACATTTATTATTTCCATACAGTATTATTTCCAAATTAATCAAAACAGGTAAATTTTTGATAGCTATTTACGACGTTGCCAACTTTTAGTATGCACGCTCTTAATGGACTTTATAGAAATAAAAAATGCTAGAAAATGTAGATAGGTCAATGACCGCTATTGCCATGCTAAAATGCGACAACTATAGTACGTACATTGGGGCCGTACTTGAAATCTGAGACTTGATGATCCTATAATAATATACAATATACAGGGTGGCAGGACGACGAGGCATCGACGCGAAAACTATAGCCATGGATTCAGTACACGTTTCTGAACCCCGCTCCATTAGTTATAACTATAAAAAAAAACCTGCTGTTCCATACTTTTTGACCGCGTAGGTAATGCACTTTTCTATGAAACAACAGTTTTATTTTGCTATAACCTACAAAAAATTTGAACGCAGGGACTTCAGAATTATGTACTGAATCGATGGTTGTAGTTTCCGCGTTGGTGTCCCTGCCACCCTGTATTTTCAATTGAATTCTTTGATTTTTTTTATTCCTACCTATTTTCTCCCATTTTATATTTCTGTCTAAAATACCAATACTAATAGTAGCCAATGACTGAATGATAGTAATAGCCATTTATTTTAGTTTACATTCAAGTTTTTAAATTCCGTGATCGTCTGCTACGACTATCGCAAAGGTCAGCTCCCATGAACCGATGTAATGACAAATTATAATTGAAATACACCGTTAGTTACAAAAACTTTCTAACTGTACATTGATTTAGTTAATAACTTGTATACGGATATTTATTTAGTGCGCAATTATTTATTATTTGTTGCCATGTAAGTAGGCACGGTAATGATTCCAATTTAATTGTAGATGGTATTTCGTGTTCGAATTAGAAGACCGTCCGGTGGAAGTAAAAAAGAGTTTTTTTGGCCCCTTAAGAAAATATAGGTAGAAGTTAAAATGTAGCTATCAACTCTATTACCTATAGAAATAAAATTCTTATTTGCGTCTAATGTTAAACTTCAGCAACATTAAGTACAGTCACTAGCATAAATACGTTACACTTATGCACAATATTGATACAAACTTTAAGGTGTTATGATCATACTATAGTATTTTAGAAACCATATAACTAAGAAATAGTTTTTTTCTGAAAATTGCCATCGTTATTTCACGAGAATATCACTTTTTCGTGACTAAGTACAATCTACCTACTAAGATGAACCTAAATCGACAGTAAGTTCTTATTTTAATTTGTTTTTTTTTAATCTATAATAGTCAGAACCACAGAACAGATAAAAGAGGTCAGAACATTGTCAGTTTACTCGACAAGTGTGTGATCAAAGGAATCAGGGCCAAATCAAACATTGTTCATTGTTAAAAAACATTATGTTTGAGTAATCCCCAAAGATTAAGTAACTGTCAGATCAATGAACCTACATTACATTATTTAAAAAGTATTGTGGAATAAAAAAACTGTTATCTTCTTTCAGAATACAAAAAAAATGTGAAGATAAGTAATTCGAAACTACTAAAGGTACATAATTAATTACCAGTAACAAAAAACATCACTTAAGAAAAAATCTAATACATTTCAAAGTCCACGTATCACAATATGAACATAGTCCCGGAGCTGTCTACCACGGCAGCGTCATTACCCGTTTTGTTAATACCGCATCGCTCTTTTGTTATTTTGACACAGGAAGTTATTAAAGCAATTAACTGGGGCACAGCTCCTGGGCTATTATCATCTCTAGAGTGACGTGTTAATGCCCAACCGCTAGTGATGAGGTACTATCGAGATTGTTGTAGTGAATCGATTGAGTATCGAATATTATCCTCGGTCGGTGAAGGTCAAGACTTTTGGAACGCAGTTTACCTACTTTTTAAGCAGTCTGTTTAGAACTGTTATAAGTTACCTAACTAAAGACTTGTTATTAGCAAGTTAGAAATATTTTTTATTCTCTAAACCCATTAAAATGGAAAAATAATTTATTGTTGTTTTTCATAATTTGTTCAAAAAGGATATACTTGCGTAATAATTTAATTTGTCCGACTAATTGTTTCATTTTTTGAAGTGAAAACTTCTTTAGCGGCGTTGTGCACTTTTTTTGCGATGGGTAAAAAATGATAAACTCGCGTCAGGACACGTGACCGTAAGATCCGTTGCCTAGCAACCGACAAAGTAAATATCAAAATAAATAGTCTTTGACATTACGTAAAGATTGCGAAGTAAGAAATTCTACCCATATTGATGGGTAAAAAAAGCAGTCAAAACATACTTCATGAAAAGTGTTTAAATAAATTGTTTATTTTTATTACACTATAATGAAAAAATATATATATACTACCACTACTAATGAATATTGTTTTTAACCACATAAATTATAGTACTTTTATACTGATAAATAAAGCAATTCATGCGATATTATTCCCTAACCATGTTCAAGTTTTCACTTCTGCCGGCACTCCCGGAGTGCAACCCGTTGTTTTTTTTCTCATACTGCGTACAGTAGGTCCCTATTCTCATGTTTCTTTTAACCATTAACCTTCTGGCTAACCCTTCGGGGACAACTAAGCATGATGTTATATTATTACGTTCTTTTAGTTCATATTATAAAACAAAAACGCTTTTCGCGTTTGTCTGTATGTCCTCGTTGTGCTTTTAAAATACGGACTTCGATGAGGTTTTCGACACAATTTAGAGAATGTATTCCGGAAAGTTCATGTGTATTTAAACTACTAGATTATTAAAAAATCTCGATGTTTTCTCAAGTCATATTAACCTTGTGAAGCAGGGGCGGGTCGCTAGTTAAATAATAAAACGATTAGCGCACATTCACATCACTAGTCTCATCTCAAATTATATCGGTTCTTTAATTTTCAATCGGAATGAAAGCTACTGTTCGATCACAATGCACTCTCTCATATACACTATGGACATAATTGATAGTCATACAGCCTTAACAATAGTGAAATCATTCACACACGGTGCTCTAAAACCAACTTTATTTAGAGGAAAGTAAAGTAGAGTTTTAATTGTGGTTTATGGACAGTGGTATTCAAAAAATAACAAGTAAGCTTAAGTTGCGTGGCTCCTGTACTTACTCAGTCTAATTTCTTAGAAGTCGTTATTATTGTTTCTCATGATTAAATTTCTTTTTTGCTCACAATGGAATCACGAAGTGTTCCGTTTATTTTGTATGTGGGATGCTATTATGTTGTTTCGTTTGACATTTTTTTGGCTTAAGAAAGAAACTTTTGGGTGGATTAATCTGAAGTAGGTACCTACTGTGGGCTTGAATAGGAAAAACTTTTTAATTTTAGAGCATTGTTGTGAGTATCGTTGACTTAATACACTGAAACTGTATTTGTGTGAACTTTTATTTTCATTCCATTTGAAATAAAAGGAACATGCAATTTTTGTAGCATTTAACATCTGGGGTATCATAAAGCAGTTAAAAAGACTTTAAATTATCCCGTTTTCAATTTATGTTTCTTGGAAAGGAGTTAGTCTGTTAGGCAACCCAGTGTAACTCCTATATAGAGTAAATAAATCTATGAAAAAATAAAAAATTTACTCCCTGAATAAAAGTTATAAAATAATTGGATTACGACAGCTTTCTTCCGTGGCTTCGCCCGCGTGGAGGTCGGAAATTGTCCCACAGGAATGTATTACCGGGATAAAAAGTATTCTATGTGTTAATCCAGGTTATAAACTATCTGTGTGCCAAAAGTCATCCAAATCCGTTCAGCCGTTTTTGCGTGATTGAGTAACAAACATCCAAACACACAAACATACAAACTTTCATATTTATTTATAGTAGAATTTTTCAGAACCCATCCAAATCTATTAAAAATAATAATAATCTTAGTTGAAATTCTATTTTCGATTTTCATTTATTAAACAACAACTTTTAGTTGTACCCGAAACACCTCACTAAAAACCCAAAACCGATACACAGCCGTGTGAACCAAACAAGTGTTAGGTGCAAACAAAGAAAGCAACGTGTCAATTAAACTTCTTTGCTTTTTTCCCTTCGTAACGAAGCGTAATGCAATTATTCGTAATAGCAGGATGATGTACACGACACAGCCAGACGACGCCCAGTAATAATCAGTCACACAATTAAAATGTCGTTACCTCCAAGTTTTTACACCTACCAACGCAACTTTAATTATGTCGGGATAAAAAGCGAGTGAAAAAAGCGCGATTAACCAAGAAAGGTGTATATTGAAAAAAGTTGGTGACGAAAATTAGGTTCGTCTCGGAATCTAGATTGTGGTTTAATTTAATTGGTGTGAGTTGAGTTAAGATAAAGTTGTTGGAATAAAATGTGTTGTTGTTTTAAAAGTGTGAATTCTTTCTAATTTAATTAAAATTATTAAAGTTGCCTTGATAACGCAGCTTTAATTATCTAGGGATAAAAAGCGCAAATTACCAAGAAAAATATTTGTTTCATTTTCTCCAATCTAGAGTGTGGTTTAATTTAATCGGTGTGAGATAAGATAAAGTTGGTGTCATAAAATCTGTTGTTGTTTTTAAAAGTGAGAATTCTGTAAATGAGTTTCAAAACTTTGATTCTTTTAAAGATTCACACGGACATTTTACTATTATAATTTTATTAGCTTCACTTGTTTAATTAATGTAATCAATCATTTGTCATGCTAGTTTTAGCGAATTGTTTAAAGAAACTGTAAAAAACTCAATCGTCTGTACCTAATGTAAATAACATTTTTGGCAAGAATTGTATCTTGCAAATAAATTTGATTTCTTTCTTGTGTTGGATAAGGTCAGTTGGTGGATAGTTCTTCGCTTCGGTCAACATTTACAAGGCAACATTTAGATGAATCAAAAGTGTAATACATTTTGAGTAAAAAACGGCCTGCCCTTTACAAGACAATAATGATGCGAAGTGAAATCTTATTTGAGAAAAGTAATTTTTATATTTCTTGTAGATACAAATTAATTTTGACCAAAAATGAGAAGACTGCTATGTTTTCATATAAAGTCACATGGTATTAAATTAAAACTTTATAAGCAGCCCGCTGTCTCATTACAAAACCTATAAAATAAACCCTCAAATAGCCACAACTAATTTTAGAACAACCTGCTGTCAAAACAAGATCAATTAACCCTATACGCGTCAACACTAATTCTCAACAACAGTTGTTTCGAAACAACAGATGAGTAAGAACGGGTTAAATTACTCGTCCAATTTCGTTGATAATTCGAGGAAGTGCGATGTGACATAATTTTGTAAAAATTATACCCTTTCTGTAATTATATGGTGCGCTTACCCCCTTAGTCATCTGGTCCTTGCTTAATGATGTCTGCGGTGAAGAATCTTAAGGTTGACTGGGTTCACTCGCTTAAAAGTATAGTTGTTGGCAAGTTAAATATTTTTTCTATAACGATTAAGGATTCACACTATGTTTTATGATTAAATAATTGGATTGAAGTCAGGTGGTAGTCGGTCCTTTCCACATACGTAGCTGATTCAAGGTTAACAGCGAACAAAAATGTTCTGAAATACGAAATGAATAATAATTAATGTTTGTGGGGTATAGTTTTAAGTTCAATAATAATAATAATATAGTATATTTTATTAATAATTACGCGTATCGTTAGGAGATTCCTCTCTAAGAGCCCTGACCACCGGTAGCTTGGACCCTGTTCCCGATACCGGTGGGCTACTATTTTTTATATTTTTTTAATGATTTTCTTTTTTTTTTCTTGTTTTTATATTAAAATATTTAAAAATGTTAATAATATGTTTATAAAATGAAATAAAAGAAATAATAATATTAGCAGCATAGCAGCATATTGTCCCACGGCAGGGCAAAGGCCTCCCTTTCCTTTTTCCACTCAACTGGATCCTGAGCCAATATGGACCAATCCCTCCTATAAGCGTCAAGTTCGTCCCGCCATCTTTTCCTGGGTCTTCCACGATGCCGCTGGACGTTCATGAACCCACGTAGTACTCGTAGTGGTCTTAGCCCACAATGCATCCGATTAAGTTCAAGATTATTCTAAACTTTGCATTAATAATACCAGCCTGTTATTGTCCCACTGCAGGGCAAAGGCGACTCTCATTCTGAGAAGGCACAAACATTGATCACCCCGCTTGCTCAAGACGGGTTGGCGATTTCAGACTTACATTAACTATAAGTCCAGGTTTCCTCACTATGTTTTTCCTTCGCCGATGTCAGTAATGTCCAAGATAAACTCAGAAAGTACATATGAATTGGAAAAAGTCACATTGGTACTTGCCTCTAACCTATGAGAGGCGAGGCCTTAACCACTGGGCCATTTCAACATTAATTAACACACAACACACACATTACGCCTTGTTTTCCCGAAAGATTGGGCAGAGGTGTACCTGTGTTGCAGGTACACCCACATTTCGCCAGTTAACAACATTAATTAATAAATAAATAATAATAATAAAAATAAGAGAGGAATGTACTTTAAAAAAGAATAAAAACGACATAATGTGAAATGAAATGAAATGATTATTTATTTGTCCGAAACATGAGTATGCACACACAAAACATGCAAGATGTTATGTACACAGAAAGGATCAAAGTCATGTTTTACCTTAACGGCGTACAAAAAGTGAAAGAAAAGAAGAAGAAAGAAAGTAGTAGTGAAGTGAAGAAGAAGGAAGACCTCTAAAAATTAAAGTTACAAAATTAAATGACAACCAATGACTATAGATCTGTCTACGACGTATAACCAAAGTACCGTTTGATAGTCCTTATCATAATTCCTCTGATTATCTCGACCGTCACTTCAGTCAACACTGAGATAATCTCGAACCGGACAGATCACAGATTATGTTTGTAGTGACACTCGTAGGCTCCCTGCAAACGATCACGGATCAGTTTACATAAGTAATTAGCTATGTCATACAGGAAGCGGGGGTGTTGACAGATTGCGGTACGAATTAGTTCCGTGTGTATCCGGCCTTATTTACTTACGTGCTACGGGCGTAGCGGCGTAGCAACGCCGCGTAGCAAATGTTTGTAGCGTTTTAATTACTTTTACTTTTGTTTTTTTTTTTTACTTTTACTATGTTACATTTTCTTAATTTACTTTACTTGTAATGTTACTTTTTATGTAATGTTTTATTTTGAATATTGATGACATATCAATACCTACTTAAATTACCTACCTAAATGGTAACCCGACCAAAATCTTATTACAATATATATTTATAGCAACTAAATTAGTATATTCCTATAATGGATTCCGCCCTCATAAATCGAGCGAACAAACAAATCAAGCCAAATGAGACACAAAGGCCAACAACAACAAATTATTGTGAACGAACCTAATTTGCTAACTTTTTATATATTTTCCTCGGTCGCGTCTCTGGGCTATTAATATGAAGCCTTGTTTAATATCTGACATCTGTTACAAAAACTTTTATTATAAGACTAATCCATTGCACACACACATGTACACTCGCGTATTTTTCCCCCACACACATACAAATACTGACACACACACACGCGTACATACACACATACCGCTGTCGACACTTAGTTTAGCGTCCTATGAAGCAACATTGTAAGTAACTGTTTTACGAACACGTTATTTCATTGTAATTTTTTATCAACAATAACTTTTGTACTAAGGTTAGCGTTAATTAACGTTGTATAAATAAGTGTGTTGTAATAAATAAATTAATAATGATGAATGTCGAATATTAAGTTTTTATGTCGGAATAGTTAAAGCTATTTTTATAAGTGCTAAAGAAGTATTAATCGGTTTAAGCAAAGAAATATTTAAAAAAACTCAATAATTAATTACACATCAGTGTTATTATAATTATACATCATTTGATTATGGCTTAACAACCTACTCTACGTAATTAAATTAATAAATCAGCCGACAACGTTAACAGGAAAATGGATCTTATCATTAAAATACAAAAATAACGTTCAAACATAATTTTGTAGTGAAGTTATAAAAGTATCTAGGAAAACACGACTTCTATTAAAAACACGACATCTACTCCTGGGTCTTCCACGATGCCGCTGGACGTTTTCAGGAACCCACGTAGTAGTGGCCAAGCCCAAGCCCAAGCCCAAGTTCAAGATTATTGTAAAATTTACATTAATAATACCAGTCTATTACTGTCGCATTGCAGGGCAAAGGCCTCTTCTCATACAGAGAAGGCACGAGCATTGATCACCACGTTCTTGTCAAGCCGTCTGTCACACGTCGTGTCACACAGTCACACTACAACTAACCAAGCAGCACCCTACTTACCACACCGCTACCTCCCGCCGGCGCCCGCTCTCATCTACCACTTCTTAATTAACTTAGCTTATATAACGAAAGATGGTCTCATTTAGATAACACCGTAACTTTCAGGCTAACTTAGACTACTTAGCGCGTTCTGTTAATGCCTCTGTAAAGTTGGTCGGTATCGTTTGCTAACTTAATTAGCGAAGTTAGGTTAGTTTTATGACGATGTAACAGATGTTGTGACAATGAGTGAAAGTTTGTGTGTTTGTGTGAGTTGGGAAAAGATTTAGTTTTGTAAAAAATATTGTAGTGGTTTTGATTGGTTTTTTGATGGATGACGAAATAAGAAGGTTTTTCATAACCATACATTAAGGCTTTTTTTTTTAAGAAAGGAAGTTAGAAAACGTTTATTTGGAGTTGGACACAGTTTGTGAAACACAAATTAAAAACAAAATAAAAAATCAACAAAATAATCTTTTGAAAATAAGTGAAAGTATGTGTGTTTTTCGTGCATGTGTTTAAATTTTTTTATAAAACGTGTTTCCAGAAAATAGTAACTCTAGATAAATCTTTCTGTTTCAGACTTTTACCCATACGAAACCATATGAAATCCTGGAATCTTAAGCCTATACTAACTCCTAACTAATATTATAGTATATGCGAAAGTGAGTTTGTTTTTTGTTTGTTACGCTTTCACGTTAAAACAGCTGAACAGATTTGGATAAAATTTGGCACATTAGGTAGGCCATGACCTTGATTAGGACATAAGATATTTTTATCCCGATTTTTGCACAGGATCGAGACTTACGGCGGTGAAACCGCGGGGCGCGGCTTGCCTACTTTGTACCTTACAAAAATTGTCTGTTAATTTAGTAACAATTTACTAGATGTTTGCAACACAAACCCAAATTATAATTCCACACAAAAAAAAACAATAATCGTGATAACATTTAATTAAATACACACTGTATAAGGTCAAGCGAACACACTAATTATAATTACTGAGAAACGTTTATCTAATTTATAAACACAGACGGAGTGGCAAAATAACAAGTTTTCCCCTGAGCAAATATTGCTTCAAATGTGAGATGAATTCTCTTTTATTAATTACTACTACAAAATATAAACAGAAACATGATAGTTACAAGACGAGAGAAAAATGAGACTTTTGACCTGAAGTGGACCTGAATTAAGGCTTATTATGAAATTGTAGCGGTTACACCGCCACATTCGTATGTGGTGGTGATGCGTAGTTCATACTACGCATCAAAAAGAAATGACGTCACACAAATCCTACATCGCGCAGTTAGAGTTTACCGCGCGAACGACATAGATAAGACTATCTGAAATCAGCTTACAGGCACTTGCCCGCCAGACATACCACTCGTCTGGTCGGAAGATCCTCCCTTTTCAAATGAGTATGAGTGAACTTTATACCCTGTTCCTCATACCTCTAAATTGGTGACCCCGAGTATGAACGTCAACACAGCCTTCATGCAACTTTTTCAGCGTGACGTCATCATCATCACTCCCGCAAGCTTTCGTGAGGCGAGTTACACAGCCAGCTAGCACCCACGGCTTCAACGGGTATTCTGAGTACCAGCATGCAGCGAACGCGCATCAAAAAGACATGACGTCACACAAATCCTGCATCGCGCAGTTAGAGTTTACCGCGCGAACGACATAGATAAGACCATCAGGGCATGAGGAATACTTTTTTTTATGATGTCCTTATACCTGTATATTGGAAGGTGTATTTTAGTACTATCCTTTTAGCCTTTTGTAGTCCAAACTCTACTAATTACAAGCAAACATTTATCTTCAATAGATAAACAAAACTTATAGCCGTATGCCTAGACAGTGAGGCAATAACTGTCGCCGCTGCCTGCAGCGCCTCTTCCTAATTAATATTTCCTATCATGTAAGTAATGAAGTGTCCATACTGTTTAGGTGCTTAACACTGTTGTTGTTATGCTTGCTTATTCTTATTGAGTGTCTTTAATCTAATAATATGTAGTCTATACTATGATGGAAATACATAAGTGTTTCTCGGTTGAAGCATTTGTTGGTGAAAAGCTTCTGTAGCCAAAAGTATAGTTTGCGTCTAAATGATCGTTAGTTTTTATTAGTCGATCACGGATCGTAGCAGGTGACTTCTGTAGTTTCTGCCTACCCCTGTTGGAAGAAGGCGTGAGTTTATGACTACATCTATAGGAACTAATATTATAAAGAGGTAAAATTTGTTTGTTTGTTGTTGTGTTTTTTTATGTTTGTAAGTTCGTAAGTTTGTATGTAGGGGGTAATTTCCGAAAGTACCAGTCGGATTGGAAAAATTCTTTTTGCATTAGATAACCCAATTCTTGAGGAAGGTAATAGGCTCGGGGACGAAGTCGCAGGCAGAAGCTAGTATGTAGTCGATCGCGTACAATATTTTCCCAATTTATATTACAGGTATTTTGTACCGACCTTTTTTTCGTTTTTGTTTTTATTGTTTATCAGTGGAAACTTGTAAATGGCCTTTAATTTCACTTAGTTTAAGAACACTGTTTAAGTTAGCTATAAGTAAGACATACAGTTTAATACTCATAACTTCCTCCAGCAACATCTTCGGTAAGCATTTACGACGTGTAAAACTTGACAATTATTATCGCCATAAAGTTGTAAAACTAATACTTTGTTAATGTAGTAACTACATAAACTTTAAGTTGGAAATGCATGCAAGTTATAAAAGTCAATTGGTTGCTAAGGGTTCTAAGCTAAATAACTCGGGAGTTAACAGCTAACTCAGGGTTAATCCAAAGAGAATTATTAGATTAACCCTGAGTTAGTTGGGCCTAAGATACAATACTTTCGCCTAGTCTTAGGTTATGCGTAAACTAGATTCAAGACAGTTTTTAGAATAAAAAAATAAAAACATAAAAATTTGGCAACTTTTACAATCTCGCCAAGAGTGTACCTACACCTTAAGTAGGTATATTCATAATCCGATAGTCTGCCTACACACAGATTTGACTAAGGTCTGCACAGCCTAAAACTAAAGGTACGTCTGAAGTAGCACATTCACGATCATTGAATCATTTTGACGTAAAACCAACCAACTTCTATCTCATTGTATTAAGGTATAAATTTGAATGAATGCCAAGATTTTGGAACAAACTCTTTGCAGTTGCAGAAAGGTGATTGGTTTACGTCAAAATCGATCATTCGCATTTGATAATGAATGTTGTGTTTAACTTTACGATACAAAATTCGAGGCCTAGGCAATTGGATTATTGTGGTCTACTACAAAATATATACTTATTTATTTATCATAATTATGTTGTCATTCAAACCAACCCTTGCGTCAAGTATCATACAAAAACTTAATACTATCGGGGTCCAATCAACCAAGTTTCCTTCCCAACTTATTACAAGATTAATACGAATTCTAATCGAGTTTTCTCTCATTAAGTACCACGGTAACCGAGCCCTCTTTATTATAGTAGAATAATACAGCCGGGTAATATCGCGGTATAGTTACTTAATCAATTCCTTTGTTGGTAGAATCGACCCCCGCCGCAGTGGGTGGGGTTGATTAAGAAGAATATTGCTTGATTACTCGCTTGAAGTATATGGGCTGCATAGATGTTATAAAGAAGGTCAGGGCTTGCTAGATGTGTCATGTTCAGTAAGAATTTTTTAGATGATTTTTTTATACAAACTTCCGCCAGCGTCTTCGCCCGCGTCATATCTTTATAAATTATAGCCTGTGTTACTCGGTGATAATAAAGCATTCAAAAAATATTTTCTAGTACTTATACAACGCTATTTTTTGTTTATACTAAACCTCGTAAGGGGTCATTTTACTCATCATTATGAACAAGTTTCACTATGGGACCAAAGACGAAAAAAAAATCAGCTGTTCCATACATTTTGACGAGATATGCGAATATAAATGTAGGGAACATCAGAACTTTTTTTTCGCGATTTCTGCTTTGGTCCCATAGTGAAACTTGTTCATAATGATGAGTAAAATGACCCCTTACGAGGTTTAGTATAAAGAAAAAATAACGTTGTATAGGTACTGGTTTTTTTTTTTATCGGTGTAATAGTTTTATAGTTTTTGAGTTTATTCGTTACAAACAAAAATACAAATATTTTCTCTTTATAACATTAGTGTAGACAGGTTTATTCATGCTCCGTTTAATTACCCGACTGTCCCAGAAAAAGGGTTAGGTATGTTTTTGGAGCGTATGTATGTAAGTAAGTATGGTGTATGACTACTTCTTTAGCATGCTCTGTTGCCTAAACTGCTTGAAGGATTTGATCATATTCAATGTTAGTTTACTTCCAAATACCTATAATCGCAAAAAAAATCTGCTGTTCCATACATTTTTTTTCGCTTAACTCGACAAAATGTAGAGAACAGCAGTTTTTTTTTGCGTTTTCTTTGTTTGTTCTACAGTAAAAGTTGTTCATAATGAAGAGTAAAATTACTCCATAAAAGACAATAAAAAAATCAGTCAATTATACCTTGCAGAGAGACAGATCGCCTTTGTTTGGATTCGAATATTATGACACAAAGATCAAAATAGTTCTCGTTAAAGAGACTTTTGCAGTTCCAGTTTTCAATTTAACTGCAGTATTTGAGCAGGGAGACATATTTAATTTTAGACTGGATCATAACAGCGGTAAACACACATATAAAATTGGAGTCCAACAACAAAATATACTGTTCAAATGATATTCTAGATATCATTGTCACTTTCACAGTGTTCTGACATCTGCATCGTTTTTCATACGCTCATAACACTTATAGTGTGTGTAAACGTGTATCAGTGTGCGTGTGTCTAATGAATGTCTCCATAGCATCGATGAATGTGTCTCGTCGATCCTTCGACGGAACTGTTCGAGAACTAATGCCATCGATTTAGATACAATTACCGACCGTATGTATCCGATTACACGACGCCTCCACCATATGGGCACCCTTAAACCCTCATGTTCATTGCTTTATAAGTACAATATATTTACTTTGATTGGAATATTCTTTTTTCAAATTGATGTTCACTAAGACGTTTTCTGTCAAATTGATGACGTACTCAGGTGTCTAATGTGTGTCTAAAGTACTTTATTTTTAGTTGTATTTAACGATTTTACTTGGTGTCAGAGAACATGATGTTTATGGTGTAATTTGAATATGATGTTTAAATGTGTCTATCAAAAATCAATCTGTCTAGCCTTTTCCCAACTATGTTGCGGTCGGCTTGCAGTCTAACCAGATGCAGCTGAATACCAGTATTTTACACAGACCGACTGCCTATCTGACCCCTCTGACACCAGGTTAGTCATTAACCACTCGAAAAGTAGACGAACGGCCTAACGTGCTTTCCGAGGCACGGAGGAGTCTCGGTAGGTATGTAAAGATGGTCACCTTTCCACGGATCAACCCCGGCAAGCGTAGCTTAACCTTGTATGAATCAACCAGTGCGGCTGTATCAAAAATATGATACACATATTACAAAAAAAAAAAAAAAAAAAATGTACTTAGGTACTAACTTTAATTTAGGTGGTACTAACTCATCACAAAAATCCTAGCTATTTTCTTCTTAGGGTTGGTTCACACAATACCGTGTTCGCAAAATGCGCACATGGCGATTACAACAACCTCCTTTGTACTTGTCCTTATCTCGCACTGTCTAACGACATCCACTCATCTCTTGGCGACACAATGGACGGGCGAATTGAAACTACTGCGGATAGACAATGCGGATTGGGTGGGGAATCGGCCGGTCAAAAGGCGAGCAAATTGGGCTTAAGAAGTGTCGTGTTAAATCTTTCAGAAGCCTTCAAGGGGACTGAAAAAAGGAATTATAATTTTCTTTTTTGTTACAACGAATAACTTCAATTAATTAGGAAAATTAAATAAGTTTTTAATAAGTTCTAGTTAATAGGGAATTGGAGGGGCGAAAAGTAGGTACGTTTAAGAGTAACGTCTTGAAAAAGCTCAAAAAACACTATTCTCTAGAATCGCCAAAATCACACTGAAAACTTAGGTAATCTAACAAATTAACTCCTCGATCAACATAACATAGGTAAACGCGGCTACATATCACGCTATAATTTCCAGTATACGCTGACCTCTCATTGTACGGAAGTCCTATACAATGCGAGATCAGCTTATACTGGAAATGTATATCTTCATATTATTAAGCACGTGCACTTGTAATTAAATCATTACACTGACATCTTTTGTACTAATCCCTTATCTGGCCAACTGGTTCGCTAACGATCTGTAATAAATATTATAGAAATAATGTAGATAGTATCAAAATTTAAGAAAAAATCAAAAAACACCATTCACTAGACTCGCCAAAATGACACTGAAAAGTTAATCTAACAAATTAACTCCTCTATCAACATAACATACAAGCTTTTCCAATGTGCACTTGTATAAATGATTACACTGATATCTTTTGTACTAAGCCCTTATCTGACCAGCTAAGTCGCTAACGATGGCCACTCATCTCATAGACACAATGAATGGACTTAGCGACTGTTGTTAGACAAAGCGGATTGTTGCGATTGTGGGGAATCGACCGGTTCAAAAGGCTCGTGTGTGCTGGCCTTTACGTTTAAGGGCGGATTTCTCCAACTGAACGCGATCAGCGCATTTAAACCGCGATGAAGAGTTGTCAGTGTCATAATTGTTGTTTAATATTGATATTGAAAGGTCTTAAACGCAGTTTATGTGAGTTTCAATACCTTTGGTGAAATTGGCACTAAGTGTACCTAATGCACAACTTAGATGTTGCTGTTTAAATTTTATTATATTTTTATAGATGTAACAACATCGCAATTCATTATTAATATTTTAGGTCACTAGTTAACGATATTTCATATTTCCAAAGAATAATTATGTATTGTCAAATCAATAAAAAAGGTAAATATTTGAACGCTCTTGACACCGTTCATCAATGTTATCAACAAACTAAACCGACCCAAAAAGGTAACGTGAGTACCATGTACGTGTACCTGTACGTAGATCCCATTAAAGAAACGAGAGGAACCTTAATAAAATTAAGATAAACGTTACCAATAGTGAGGCATCGAAACTCCCAGAGTTATTTCTTCCTCCGTCCCTAATTCCGTAATTGCGGATTAATAGGGTCGCGAACGTAACGTACAGGTAATTAAACGATGGTCTGACTGTCGATGACCTCCTTAGACCTTTGGCTCGAGGTAATTCCGCTTTTGGCTCGAAAAATCGAAGTTTTAGAGGGGAATTTGTTCCATATGTGGTGTGTTTGTCGGGAATGGGAATGGCGGAATGTTTATTAGTATTTTATTTTTATCAAGTTTTTAGTAAGATATGACTAAAAAGACTTTTTATTCTTTTTTTTTTGGCACACAGATAGTTAAAAATACAATAGACGACGTATATTAAGTAACCTTATCCGCTTAAATGTTCTTAAAAAGTCATAAAAAACCCTGTAAGAAATCGACACGTGTCTCTCTCTCAATGAGGCATCCTCAGGATGACGATTGACATGTTGCGAACCCGGATACGATGTGTTGCCACGACAAGCGCCGAACGCAAAGAAAATTTTGTTTTTACGTTGTGGGCTGCGCTTGTCGTGATTCAATTAACTACACCGATAGTTGCTTCATAAAAATAATAAAATGTCTTTCTTATTGCCTTCAAAGCTCCCGCAGACAGGCGCGACACCGGTAGAACAATTTCCGTGAAGTTTTCATAGAAATTGTTCACTAGAGTCTCGTGTCTCGTCGCGCCCGTCTGTTGGGGGCGTTCACTTGTGAGGTATTTGGCAAGAAAAATTCAACGAGCCCACACACAATATGGGGCTACTTTTAGCCTTCTGATAAGGCCCATTGTGAGTCATAATGAGTCTTAACTATTATAACATGCAGAATAAAATTGAGACGTAGATCACTGCCACAAATTTTTTGGTGGCCCAGTCATCAGTAGAGAACAAAATAAGTGCTACGTTCATCTACATTACTATTTTACAAGTTTAAAACCAACATTTTAATTATACCTACACTTGTAAAATAAATTCAACAAAAATATCTACGTCATTCTGATATTTTAGGATACTGTTGATTTATTAAGTTTTTTTTTTTGTATCGTAGGTCAGTAAGTCATAAATTACAAAATGGATGACTATCTGATGGTCAAGGTTATCAAGTGGCCTTCTTTCTTGTAGCTAATTATTTATACTTTTCTTTAATGGATTATAAAAACTAATGACGTACTTATTACTTATGTGCTGTATACAGGGTTTTGCCTTGCACTGAAATATTGTTCAGATTAGATTATGGTTCAAGGTCAAAGTAGTTAGTATCAAGCAGCATTTTAATTACAGGCATAAACCCGTAGAACTTTCGACACAACGAACATGAATAATCAAGTAAGAATCGAGGCAGATTGAGGGCTACTACAGTCACTCATACAACATGTTAAAAAAAAACCCTTTTCGATCCGGGGAGGTTTTGTTACTGTTGTTGGGTATCGTAATGAGAGTATACTATACTACTATACTGTACTAAATATGTGGTAATTTTAAGGAAAACAGAAAAAAAATCTCCCCTTTTTTCTATGGGGACATTTACCGGGTTACTACACGGGGCGCGGACGTCAGTCGTTTAGCGGGTGTTTACAAGTCATCACTTATGAAAAGAGATCGGATATTCGAATGCATAATTATTTACCTAAAGTTACGTTTTGACTAATAAATTATGAAAAATATATATTTAAAGCCACTTCGGCTTTAAATATATATTTTTCTTTATATAAATCCCGGATTTCATTGAATTCCGGGATCAGATACATGGTATGGAAACGACTTATGAGCCCTCTTATGAAGGTTAGTTTTACGGTGTTAACATAAAAATTTATATACCTACTGTAAAATTTTTTTAACGAAACTCAAGGCTTCGAATTGTTTGTGGCTATATGATAAGCCAATTCGGCAAACTTTACAACATTAGCTAGCATTTCTATAATCAAAAAGTACTAAATAATTCGATTCCGGATTCGCGAGATTTTTGGGATCGATACAAAAGAGCATTCCATATTAGCCAACACCTGCACGTAAGTAAATATACATTCGAGTCTATAATCAGAACTCAAAATTTGTCGATCCCGGAATCCCGGGATTTTTTTGGATAAAAAAGTGCTTTCCATAATAGCCAACACCTCATCTTTAGGTAAATATGCATCCGAATATCCGATCTCTGCTTATGAACCCTGTTGATGCAGGCCAAGAGCTTACCCGTTGTGAATAAAAAAATACACGGCCATTGAACCTCTCGAACATTAAACAGTCAAACTAACTAACGTGCTAATACCACAAACAGTAACTTTTATAATAGTAGGCCTCATTCTACCAAGACGACCTTACGCCAGTAATTAAAGTGTTGTTAGCAAAATTAAAATAATCGTCACTATATTGAGGTGGGCGACCGAAATCTGAAGGTTGAAGCTAATGGGAAATAAATTGTCCACAAGCAATGCTTAGTAATTAGTGCGCGCGTATTTAAACTAAGAACGACACGGTGGCTTTATTTAAATGTTAAGTTGTTAAGGCACAGATCGTTCGAAAAACAAATTAGAGCTGGAAGATATTTTTGTTTCTTTTTTCAAAGTATGAAGCAAAAAGGTTGCACTACATCGGCTGACCCGATTACGTTGCGTCGGTCAAGGTTAAAAGCTAAAGGCGAACCGAGTTCGATGGCAAAAATATAGGTACAACTATATCGATGCGTACAACTCCTTGCGTACACAATTTTCAGACAATTACTGAAATATTTAGTGTGTGTAAATGGGGCTATATATATGACAGTGAGACAGTGTACCTACTTTTGGAAGCGTGATGAAAAATCTTCAAACGCATGTGCATATTTTGAGAATAAATTAATGGCATATTATTTAAAGAACACTAGCTCAGTTGTGTCTGGTAAAATTATTTGGTGGGTAATTATCGTATTAGTATGCAACCGTTTTTATCATAGAGTAAATAGAAGACAAAAGTGGACAACTCACTTAAAAAAAAAAACATTTGGCGCTTGAATTTTTTACTTTATGCTATGCCAGTGTTACTCCTGTGATAACGCAAAAATACTAAAATCGAATAAAGTAATGTTTTTAGAGTTTCATACCCGAAGGGTGCCAAAAGACACCCTATTACCTACTAAGACTCCGCCGTCCGTGTGAACGTCTAGCGTCTGTCCGTCGCGGGTTGTATCTCGTGAACCGTAAGAGGCAGACAGTTGAAATTTTCACAGATTGTGTATTTCTATTGCCGCTATAACAACAAATAATGTTAATAAAATAAAGTCAATAATTATAGGGGGTGGGGGCAATCATAAAAGAAACGTGTTTTTTTAGGGGTTTTTTTCTCCATCTTAATACGATACGGAACCATTCGTGTGCAAGTCCGACTCGCAATTGGCAATTTTTTTTATAAAACTGCGTTCTATTTTTCATACCCCTTATACTGTAAATAAATGAATGTCACAATATTTATAAACAGTCCTCATCTTTACAAACAGTGATTAAAATGTTTAATTGTAGGAACGGTAAGCGGACGTACGGTAACTGTGCGCTACAGTTTCATCTAAAACATTGTAATTATTACAATATTACAACGTAAAATTACACACGCAGGCAATTGTTGTTCAACTGTAATTAACGGGTGAAAAAATGAATCATGTTTGTGAAGGCTGTGGTTTTTTGGGTATGGTAACCTTCTGGGGCGAGGAAGTAATGAAACAATGAAGTCAGTAGCTAAGTATTTCTGACAATAGGAGTAAAAATAATTTGTAAGTGCCTAAACCAGCATAATTATTATTTAGTTTGACGGGGTCCGCTAGGGCCGATGCCTGCCGGGGTTGCGGGAAAGTCCTATAGGGTTACCGTGGCCCCTGGCAACGTACAAGCAAGTGAAGGAACACGGGTGGGTTTTAGTCAATAAGAGTCTGACATGCCCTCGCGCTCCACTCAGAGCGGTAGAAGTTATTTGAAGATAAACCACACAAAAAAAAAAAAAACTACCAACACTACTTTTTTTTTACTAATTTACTCTGTCCCACTCCTTCTATCGTTCGTCCAATTTTGACGGAACCTATCCAGCTCGTCACGCGCCATACCCTACGAGGTCAACACAATCAGAGGTCAACTATTTATTCCTCAATTCTCGCTATTGCACCTACCCCTGTTTGTCTCTGCTTTGCCCAAACGTTGACTGGTAGTAAATGTCTTTACTAGTTCTTACTCATTAAGTCGGAGCAGTGGTGGCCCAGTGGTAACGGCCCCGACTTACGAGTTGTAGGCCGTGCGTTCGAACCCAAGCAGGCGCTTTACTTTGTGCCTCAGCCCACTCCCTCTCACAGAGAGGAGGCCTGTGTCCCAGCCGTGGGAACATTAATATAGGCTGATGATGATGATGATGATTCAATAAGTCTAATAGACGGGCTTGTGACTAAGTAATAACAGCCACACGGGTCAATCAATCAGGTTAAGCTACGCTTGCCGCGGTTGGTCCGTGGATGGTAAACCATATTTACACACCAAGACCCCTCCTTACCTCGGAAAGCACGTTAAGCCGTTGTTGCCGGCTCTCATTCGTGGATCTTTGACAGTCGTTGCGGGTCGTCAGAAGGTGAAAACTCTGACAACCAGTCTTACCAAGGGGTATCGTATTACCCTAGTTGTGGAGGTCAGATAGGCAGTCGCTTCACGTAAAATACTGGTATTCATCTGCATCCAGTTATACTGGAAGCCGACCCCAACACAGTTGGGAAAAGGCTAGGCAGAGGATGACTCAATAAGTCTAATGCAAAGTAAGTCAATTTAATGTAAAATTAAAATATGAAAAGTACCTAATGAAAAAGTATTTTCATAGAACCGTTTATGATCAAACGATCGCTCATGAAGCCAAAACCAATAATGTACACGTTTGCGGATTTTTGATCGTAAAATAATAATAATTGATTCATGATTATAAAGATTTAACGACTTTTTTGTTAGTACACTGTTTTATATGACCGATTTGCGGCTTTTTCTTTTCAATCGGGTTCAAAAATCAATATGTTCTATGTAGAAGAAGTATTTATTTTTATTACTATGTGGTTTATGAAGTTACTATTGGATTATCAGTTTGGAATGCGTTTGTCCAAATTTTTTCGGAAACTATGTAAGCCTATCCTCTAGAGGAGCTCGTGGCTAAGTAATAACAAGCCGCACGGGTCGATCCATCAGGTTAAGCTACGCTTGCCGGGGTTGGTCAGTGGATGGGTGACCATCTTTACATACCGAGACTCCTCCGTGCCTCGGAAAGCACGTTAAGCCGTTGGTCTCGGCTGTCATTTGTGGATCTTTGACAGTCGTTACGAGTCGTTAGAGCCCGAAAGTCTGACACCAATCTTACCAAGGGGTATCGTATTACCCAGTTACTGGGTTGTGGAGTCAGATAGGCAGTCGCTCCATGTAAAATACTGGTATTCAGCTGCATCTGGAAGCCGACCCCAAGATAGTTGGGAAAAAGGCTAGGAAGATTAAAGATTGATGTAAGCCTATCCTCCTATCTCTCCTATCCTTGATCAATGATCAAGAATTGTCTAGAAAAGTGAAAGGTTATGTCAGACTTTTAATGACTGTACACTGACTTGAACCACACGATGCCCATCCTCAACAAATGTGGAAAACCACTTGGATGTCTTTGGGACCGCATCGGTGTGGTGCTCCGTCAGGCACCGGGAGCAGTGATAACCATGTGGTGTGACCGTCAGACTACCAAGTCATAGGTCTCGAGTTCGAACCCAAGGCACGCACCTCTGACTTTTCGAATTCATGTGCGTATTATATAATTATCTGTTGCTTCAAAAACGGTGAAGGAGAACATCATTCAATCAATCATCATTTTTTTCTAACTGAACAGACAGCTGTGCTGCTGGGGAGTTTGTTGCGCCACTTCTTCTTCCCAGCTAAAGCACTAGGAAGTGTTGAAGGGCGGGCGTTTTTGGGGGACTGTCTTATGTAATTTTGACGTTTGAAAAGTGCTGATTATCAGCCTACTTTGAACAAATGACTTTTGAAGTTGAATTTAAAACTCTGACACGAGGTTAGTCACTAACCACATCAAAAGAAGAAGAAGAAGTAGAGGTTCCTAGTAAAAGAACGAATCCGCAGATGAGTTTCGTTCAACGATATCCAAATGAATATGCAACGTACAACGAAATAATCGTGAGCTAATGAAGTTAAAACATGTCGTTGTCATCGTCGTTATCGTGACGTCATAATCCCATATGCGAATGAATTAGTAATCTGGTTTTCAGAGATTAGAATTATATACCTGTTAGAGAGCAGTGATGGCCCAGTGGTAACGGCCCCGACTTACGAGTTGTAAGTCGTGGGTTTGAACCCAAGCAGGCGCTTTACTTTGTGTAAATAATTACATCACCACTGCTCTCAAAACGGTGAAGGAAAATATCGTGACGAAACCGACATGTCTTAGAACTAAAAATTCGAAGACATGTGACATCTACCAACCCGCACTGGGTCCGGTTGGTAGATTATGGCCCACTCCCTCTCACAGAGAGGAGGCCTGTGTGTGTGTGGAGGCAGTGGGAACATTAATAGGCTGATTATGGTTATGGTATACCTGTTAATGAGAATCCTAAAATCGCTCGTGAAGAGTCGAGGCCTGGCTGAAACGGTCTTCATTGAGTATTCTCACTAGCGACCCACCTCTGTTTCAAACGGTTTTTAAAATTTGACAAAACATCGAGATTTCTATATAATATCTTTGTTTACTATTAAAGTTTTATACATATAAACCTTCCAAAATAAACTCTCTAAATGATGGTGAAAACCGCATCAAAATCTGATCCTTAAGTTTAGAAGAAAAAAACGAAACGTGGTCACACAGACACGAAAAGCGACTCTATATTTATGTATATAGATTTTTCTAAGCATGATTATCATACTGATCAACTGCCCCGTTGGTCTCGTGGTCGCGAGCGCGACTGCTGAGCGTGGGGTGCTGGGTTCGATTCTCGGGGCAGGCAAAGAGTTATTGGGCCTTTTCCATTACGAAATTCTTAGTAACCACTAGGCCATATGATATCTACCAACCCGCCCTGAGCCCGCTCCCTCTCGAAGACAGGAGGCCTGTGTCCCAGCAGTGGGAACATTATAGGCTGGTTAAGCACGACGCAGCAGCTGAAGTCAGAATCCCCTTATTCTTAGATTTTTTTTTAGTAAAGTAAAGTAAAGTAAAGTAAACATTTATTTGCATTGATTGCAGGTACAAAAAATAAGATGTGACAAAAAAATGGGTGATCCTTGTACAATCTACCTTAAATTAGGCATGCAACAGTATTATAAAATTAGTGAATTATATATTAATGAGATGCAGTGATGACAAAGCCAATTATTTTTGAGGTCAACAAGAGTTGGCATGGTACACATATATAAAATAAAATAAAAAAATGATTTAACTAATCTAGAATACAATATGAATAAAATTAAAATAAATTGAAACAATGTCATAATATTAGGAATGTCAAATCAAATTACATTAAATTAAGCAGTACATAAGTCAGTGTCATTTAGAAAGTCATTCACAGAATAATAGCATTTTACAATTAATAATGCTGTCAGTTTATTTTTAAAGTTTTGTATTGTGTCATTTTTAATTATGTTAGGTACTTTATTATATATTATTGGGCCCATACTAATAACACTTTTTTTTTGTAAAGCAGTATTACAACTCTCAACATGTAGTAGATATTTATACTGACTTCTTATAGGTCTCTTTCTATCTTTTGAGACTGCAGTGAAAAGGCATAAGTTACTTTTAACGAAAATTGCGACTTCTAAAATGTACATAGCCGGAAAAGTTAATAGTTTGAGGGACTTAAACACCGGAACGCAACTATCTGTCGCTTTCATATTTAGTATTGCCCTTAAGCAACGTTTTTGGGCCTTGAACACCTGTTCTCGTAGAGTACAGTTTCCCCAAAAAATTATTCCGTATCGTAATATTGATGCAACTAGACCATGGTATGCAACTACTGTTGTGGTTATGTTGACTTTTTTCGCTAGATTGTATAAGACATACGCGGATACGCTTAATTTTTTACAAACCTCTTCTGCTTGAGGTTTCCAAGTCAACTGACTGTCTATCAGTATACCTAAAAATTTTGCAACTTGTACCTGGTCTATATTATAGTTATTACATTCTATTTTTACATTTGGTACTGATGTGCGTTGATAAAAATGCATTACGTTTGTTTTTTGTAGGTTAATTACTAAATTATTTTCGTCAAATTATCGTCGTTTAAATAGGAAGGTTTAACAGGCATTTGGTCTGAAAGGTTTGAAAATAGGAGGCTCTTGCTATGTACCTAGTAAAAAATTCCAAGGCAGTTTAAGGTTCAATTCACCAACACAACAAGGTACCATTTGAACTGTCACCACACCAGAAATAAAACAAAATAACTATATTACTAGCACTATACGAATAACTGCTGTCCATTCATCGAAACATAATAATAACAGAACACATAATTGCTCTGACACGAATCATATTTTACGTTCCTACATGATGGTCATCATTTGAACAATACGTCGAATCAGCCTGTCCGGTAATTATAGAGGACTAACTGTTTCATATACAATGCGAATAATTATCGCTGGTGCTCTGAAATCGTTCATCATTTAATAGTCGAACAAAATTGTATGGAACGAAAAATTGTGAGCGTTGTTGGTAGCATGTTGATTGATAACTGTGTTTTGGAGTTGTGCGTTATGAATTCTTTAAATTCTTCTGAGTTTTTAAGGGTATGAACAGTTAGTAAAATATGTGATGTGTGTGCGAAGTTTTGTGGTGACTGAAATAAAATTAGAATTTGTTTTCAAGAGAAGACAAATAGAGAAATTGAATTCTCAGTCAATCAATACCATATAGAGTGCAAGTACGGACTCTGGAGAACCCAACCCTGTAAGATATGCTCTCGTTCTGTTCACACTAACCTGATTGCAACGAAGTTGGGTAAAATAATTTAATAAAGGTCATTTTAACCAAACTAAACAAGACTGTGGGTGGTACAAGATATAATAAAAATTGTAATCTACATAATAAGTTATATTTTTAACGTTTACGTTAAAGTAAGTCAAGGCCAGCTGTTCTCACGAACATTATACTCGAACAATTCAGTGTCCAGAGGCATTTTAATGAAGACCTCATATACAACTAAGACAAACATTCTAAGAAAAGTATTGATATCAAATACAATTTCAAACAGCATAAAGAATGGACGCGAGTCCAATATTTTATAAGAGATGTCGCGTCGATGACACGACTGAAATATCGACCACTGTTCGAGGTGCAAACAACTTACTAGGCACGCCTACAGGACTATCGGAACAAAAAAGAATACCACGTCCGGGCAACACACTCGTGAGGCAATATAGCACAATTTTTATCTCGCAGATTTATACCGTAGTGTGCACACAGCAGAGTTGCAGCTGCATATTTCGCATAGTGTGTAGGCGACCTGTCTCTGTATGTGTGCGACGAGATGCGAGCGCGAAAGTTTTGCATATGTGTAATGTTTCGAGATATACAGGTGACAGAGGAGATACGCGGTGGGCGGGGCCAAGGGAGGGGTGAAACCTATTGGAAAGAGATGGCGGACTCGCTATGATAATGATGTTATTGCTTTCTTGATGTTCGCTCTCCTTTAGTTTTATTATTTCTCGATCTACTTATAAGGCGATATAAACGTTAAGTGTGAGCGCGTATAAAATACGTTTATTGTGTCGTTATAGCCGCCCGAGGCGGGAGGGAATGCAAAAAGTGGAGATTACAGATTTAAGATTCTCCGGTATGGGACACGTCGTTATTCCGGTGTCTTTCGTCGATAAAAGTTAATCAGAGATGACACGTGACAGCGGTGATACACGACAGTATGCTGCGAAAATTGTATCGTACGAAGTTTACTCCTTGTTCGATAAAACTAACAAGATAATATTCGCAACTGTTTATAGCAAGGAACACGTAATGCGTTGAACGGAACTCGCCAAAACGGATGACGATGCATACGTTAAGTGTTTAATATGATAAACATACAATTATCACTTTCTCTTTTACATCATTGCTTACGAGTTTATATTTAAACATGATCTCTTCTTGCAATGAATCTGTAGTAAGTTTGAAAATGGAAAACATAACGAAGAAGGTTGGCATAAAAAACGCTCTTCTTTTGTTCTGTGCGAAAGTCTTCATTTTGCAATTTCAATGGCCACTGGCCAGTATCAGTCCTCTCTTTTAGATAAACACCGTTCTATATTTAAATGTACTGCATATTATGCACCCATAACACGATCAGTGAAATGCAATTAATTATGAAAACGCATTGCATAATAATCGCGCTCACATTGCTACGTGCATTTCCCGACCGCAGAGTAAATGAATCGCTCCTACACTATGGTATGTAGTTTTAGTACCTATACAGAGCAATAAATTGTACTTTTAGATGGCATTTCAATGCATTAGTTTATATTTGCATGGTTTTGCATGTCTTTCTCATATAAATTAAAGTAGGACCACTACGAGTATAATGCTTTTGTCAACGACACAAGACCTTAATTTTTTTCTGTTTTACAAACCACAACTGATTTTCTTACCTCTGCATCCTACAAAATTCAAAATTCAAAAGTCATTTATTCAAACTAGGCTGAGAATCAGCACTTTTCGAACGTCAAAATTACATAAGACAGTCCCCCAAAAACGCCCGCCCGTCACCACTTCCTAGTGCTTTTGCTGGAAAGAAGAAGTGGCGCAACAAACTCCCCAACTCCTACAAGTATGATGATTCCATCCTGTTAAGTACTGATACTTTGCAGGATGAAATCATCAACACAGAATCAGCTATTCATTATATTTGTCAGCTATATAATTATCTTAATGACTTAGTACTTCGAAGTCAGTGATTGCACTACATACTTACCATCTACTTAGAGCAGAAGGTACCTAATGCGATGAAAGTCTACCAGTCATTATCCAATCAGCTGACGGAAAGTCAACCACCGTAAAACAAGCAGTAGTTTACTGTCATCAGAATTTCTATTAAATCAACATACCTTTGTGAATCATCCGTAGGTAGGGCTGCATGTTAACATTCACTGCTGAACATCTGCAGTCATTAGGCCTTGATATCATTGCCGCACCTGTAGATCTACAGATAATGCAAAACGCTAGCTAAGCTGTTATAATATTGCTTTTGACACAGAAGATCGTTATAAATAGAGGCTACCGCTGACTCTCTCTCTGAAGGCAGGGTTTGAAGTTCTGACCAAATTATTTAGCCCCTTTAGTCAGACACACCGTTTTGTGATGCTACCAAATTGTGTGACAAAATAGCGTATTCGTCGATTCTTTCTACAAACCACACAATTCCGTCCCACTTCAATTCCCCTACTAATCCAAAAACATTACAATTTGCAATAGAAAACTGAAACCGCCATTAATTATGTGAACGCGCTGCATATTGCCGCACGCATTTGCACGCGTGTAACCGCAGGCTAAATGAATCGTCGACTATCACCTTTTGTGCCTTACCACTCATTAGGGAGGCAGGCGATTGTCTTGTGTTTTACATTCCATTGTACGCTGTAAAGGGGACGGTAGAATTGGGTGGCGAAGAAATGCGGTATTGGAGTTTGAAATGCATTTGTGTATGGGTTTCTAGTCGTTTTCTAATAGGTATGTGGCGGTACTGTTTAATGAGTTCTGCTATTGGCATGTTCTTGGAAAGTATATGTGGTACAACTTTGTTTAACCATCACGCTTCTCATAGGCGAATCTGAAGCACAGTGCATGCGAACTTTGGGTACCGATCTACAAGAAAGTCATTTCACAAACTGTGCTTCTCATATCTGATCGTAGAGACAGTAGATTACAACAATGTAACATTCATTATGGTAAATAAAGAGGTCTCTAAAAGGAGCTCGTGGCTAAGTAATAACAGCCGCACGGGTCGATCCGTCAGGTTAAGCTACGCTTGGCGGGGTTGGTACCGAAACTTCTCCATGTCTCGGAACGTTGGTCCCGGCTGTCAATCGTGGATCTTTTAACAGTCGTTATGGGTAGTCAGAAGCCCGTAATTCTGACAACTAGTCTTACAAAGGGGTATCGTATTACCCAGTTACTAGGTTGTGGAGGTCAGACAGGCAGTGGCTCCATGTAAAATACTGGTATTCAGTTGCATCCGGTTAGACTGGAAATCGTCCCTATCAGAGTTGGGAAAAGGCTTGGCAGATTGATTGAAAGAGGTCTCTAAAATGCCTCTAACTTAATTAGAAGGAGACAAGTAGCTGTCAAGCACGACAATCTTAATTCTACTAAATGTTTACAAGAACTATACTCATTGTATGGACGATCAAGAAATAAATAGGACCAGTATGTTTAATAGAATGATGCGATATAAGTTATTAAGTATAACCAAAGCATCGTTGTTAGCTACATCATTCTTGCAACATTACATTAAAATTCGCCCAGTTTCCGAGAAAGGATGTAAAATCGAGTAACACTATTCCTCATCTCCAGTTACTTATTCTAGGGAAAGTTGTAAATATGACAATTAATAGAGCAAGCCTCATATAAGGCTGTGGTACAAAATGGAGTTGCATCTAAGTAAGGAGGCCAAATGCAGCTACGATAGTTTTCGATTGCCGATTGCGGTGGCCAGTCGGGCTATTCTACAAAGTCAAGGTCACTCAGCGTGCTATGGATTGGGCTATGTTCAGAGTATCTTCGAAGGATAAGATCAGAATAGAAATAATCCAAAAAAGAACCGAAGTTACTGACACAGCTTGCAGAGTAAGCAGCTTGCTTAGCCTGATGTGGCAGTGGGCTGGCCATGTTTGTTGAAGGACCGATGGCCAGTAGAGCAGACGAGTCCTGGGCAGGAGACCGCGTATCGACAAGCGTAGTGTGGGACGCCCCCCAGCTAGATTAATTGACGACCTTACAAAGGTGGCTGGGACAGCCTGGATGCGATAGACGAAGGATAGGGTGTTATGGCGATAGTATTAGCAGTACGCGTTGTAGGTCATAGGTTCGAACCCAGACAGGCGCGGTTTACTTTGTGAAAATAATGTCATCACCACTTGACTGCTCTCAAAACGGTGAGGGAAAACATCGTGAGGAAACCGGCATGTCCTAGAACAAAAAATTCGAAGACATGTGACATCTACAAACCCGCACTTGGCCCACGTGGTAGATTACGGCCCACTCCCTCTCACATAGAGGAGGCCTGTGCCCCAGCAGTGGGAACATTATCAGCTGATTATGCTATGGCATTAGCAGATACACTGCCTAATCTTCCCAAAATAAAATACAATATCTATTCAAGTTTATCTCAAAAGGATTGACAAAAAAAGTAGACACATGAATAAACTGAATATCCTTCACCTTTCAATACATCATAATATCCAAATTCAGCCATTATAATTCCCTATATCACATTAGTCCCCTTACAAACTACATCATTATGTACGCACCTTTACCATACTATTACTAGCCTGTAGGATTTTAGTCGCCCACCTGGGTCGACTATCAATTGGCTTTAATATCACATGGTTACTTTGTTAGTGCAATCCTACTCTTGATGATAAAACTCTGTAAGTAATACCGTTCAGATTGTGGAGTACTTCGGTTTAAATGTAGGGATTCTGTAGGAGGAACTTGTTTTTATTTAGGACTAGCTTTTGCCTTTGGCTTCGCCCGCGTGTAGTTTTTTTTTTACCAACAACGGGGAAGGGGAAGCTCTTGGTCTGCATCTCACCTGACGGCTTACCATCAGGTGAGATGCAGACCAAGAGCTTCCCCCTTCCGCCGTCCATCAGGACAGGCCGAAGGTGGAAGCGAGCTTCAACCGGAATCCTCAACCACAGAAGAACTCGCTATCTTACCTCTAACTGCCGAAACACAACAATGCTTAACATTGTTGTTATGGCGACAGACTTAGATAAGATGGTGGTAGCTAGTCAGGCATACTTAGAACAAGCCCTACCACCAACCAAACCGAGCAGAAAATTTTGCTCCCACTGGGAATTGAACCCGTCCCGGGTTCGATTCTGGGTCTGAGACAGTTGGTTTAAGCACAAGACCACAAAGGTGGTTAGTTCGGAAAGTATATGTAATAAGGGAGACCATATTATGTGCCAAATTTCATTGAAATCTGATCAGTCGTAAACTGTTAAAAGGACAAACAGACAGTGATACCTACTTTTGCATTTACAATGCTTAATTATGTAGCTTTCAGTGTTCGTGGTGATTGTTAAAACCTCCGTCAACTAGGTATTGAAAAATTATTAAAAATATATATTTTTTTTTAAGATACTAGTGGTGATTTCCACTGTTTCTAATTATTTTGTGGATAATAATAACCAAATTTAATAAAATATAAATTAATAAAAAAAGTTTTAATAATGTTCAAACTGTTCATCAATAAAATAAATAAAAGTAGAGTCATTAAATTTCTCCAGGGTCGTAGTTCTTTTTCAAGAACGCTATAAACTAGACAGAATTTGAATTTATAGCTACATTAAAGTTATTTTTGCAAATGTCCACGAAATACATTAAAAAATTTAATACCAGTAGCGTCTCAAATAATCCCATAAATTTTTGCAAATATCAAATATATTAATTTACTAGTTGACGCCACAGAAATATGCTTTTTTTTTAATGTGAGTTAGGTACTCACTTAATGTTTTATTGTAACATAGCACCCAAATAAATAATTAAACTAAAAATAAGAACATTTTTTAAAATTAAGAAAATACGTTATTATCTTACCTGTGTCAACTTGTTATTTGCAATTCAGCGACATTTTTGTGCCTCCGGAAGGCTGTTGCTTTTTTAATTGAAATTTTACCAAAATTCAGAGTGATTCAGCAACATTAAATTCTGCGATCTTCAATTGTTAGATTCCCCAGAATCCACCCACAACTTTGTAACGCATTCCTTTTATACACATCAAACATCTCCGAACAATAGTCGAATACTGGCCGAATGTCATATTGTTTCTTATTCCTTACGCCTTTTTTATAAAAAAAAAAAATGTTTAAAGCTGGCCACCCCAGTGGCCAACGCATCCCAACATTTCGACACTAAAACTTTGATTTACGACTTTTGCCCGCCGATTGCGCACTAAAACAGCACTTACGTCACTTTCAATTTTAAAAGGGAACGTCTTCACACCGATTTGTAAGATGCATGTTGAGAAGATGCGCGAGTGAACAAAAATGTAAACGAATTACATACATAACATCACGCCCGAAGGGTTAAGCAGAGGTGTACCTTAGTACACCCACATTTCGTCAGTTATGCATAAGTCCCATGTAGGTAATAGGGGGCGAGCCTATTGCCATCAACCGGGCACAAATCCAGACTCCGGGCTGCTACGGAAAAATTCCTGATGGAAAAACCCAATAACACTTTGCCCGACCTGCGAATCGAACCCAGGATCTCATGGTCAGCAGTAGCGCTGGCGACCACTAGACCGACGAGGCAGTCCGTTGAAAATAAATTAAGTCTGTGAAAATACAGACTGATACAGCATTGTTGTGTTTCGGCAGTTAGAGATAAAACAGCCAGTTCCTCTGTGGTTGAGGATTGCGGGTGAAGCTCGCTTCCACCTTCGGCCAGCAGCCTCATTACGTAATGCACGATCAATAATAAATTGAAACAGATTGCTAGTCCATTGTTTCATAAGTTCGAAAAAAAAATCTGCTCAATTTTTATTTCGAACTTATGAAGCAATCTGTTTCAATTCATTTCAATTTATTATTGATCGTGCATTACGTAATTAGGGTACTGATCATCACTTACCATCAGGTGAGATACAGGACAAAGGCTTCCCCGTAAAGGGCAATTTTTTTAATTAATAACCATATTTTCCCTTTTTTTCTCCTGCTGGGAATCCCCACCTGGACATAAGTGGCCTTGGTTTACCAGGAAGTCTTTCTCATACTTGATTCGAATCTGATGTCGTGATGGCCCAGTGGTTAAGGCTGGCGAGCCTCATGCACAATGTTCTGGGTTCAAATCTGGGCAAGTACCAAAGGGACTTTTTCAATTCATATGTACTTTCTGAGTTTATCTTGGACATTACTGACATTGGCGAAGGAAAAACATCGTGAGGAAACCTGGACTTATAGTTAATGTAAGTCTGAAATCGCCAACCCGTCTTGAGCAAGCGTGGTGATCAATGCTCGTGCCTTCTCTGTATGAGAAGAGGCCTTTGCCCTGCAGTGGGACAATAATAGGCTGGTATTATTTTACTCGATTAAGGCGACGATAACCGCCTTTTAATGATTTTATACTGAAGATCACGTCTAAACGAGTAGTGTAATGATTTGGAAAAATATAATTATATTAAATTATAGCATTTTCTTAATAACTTAATTTAATGATTATTTTAGATTATGTTTATATTACAAAGTGAAATCAATTGTAAAGTTATGTCTAACGCGGATAAATAAACTGAGAATCACGCAAAATCTATCAAGCGTATTTTTCTGAAACCTTCACCATTTTAAAGATAATTTAATTATTGATCTTTAAGTATACGTCTTTTACCTTTTGTTTTATGTCTAATAAATTAATTATGCGTCTAATTTGGGACAGCGCTCCTTGATGGGAGAGTCGTATTACTGACTGGACGTACGACGCGTTGCGTGAGCTCAGTACAAAATACGGTCACTGGCATAAATATATCTGCGTCCTAACTTACATCCATCTCTACGTCATCCTTCTGCACACCTGTACAATTACACTTCGGTGTAAATGAAGATCGCCTTAACGCGAAGCTTTTTAACCGCCCTCGTTGTAAAACTGTGCGCGTCGCGATTGTCCGTGTTACGCAGTAAACTCGCCATTCTTACGCTGACGAATAACATATATTATCTATCATCTTAACATGCCTTCAGAGCTGCTAAGTCCTCCCGGATTTATGTTTGACTTGGCAGCGAATAATTATGAAACAAAACAGTAGCGAGAATTTTGACGTGCTTATTTATAGAGAGGACTTATGTTTGAAATTATTGAACTTTTTTCTTTCTTGAAAAGATGACTTGATTAATTGGCATGAGATTAGGAACTTTTTAATAATCATTATGTCAAGAACACAGAATCTTCCTTTTTTATATTTCGTACGTTTTCTGCCATCATTCTAAATTTTGTTCTGCGTTTCGTAGAACGTAGGTCTTTATTTATTTAATAATTGTGCCCCGCGGTTTCACCCGCATAAGTCTCTATCCCGTGGGCATATTGGGATATAAAGTATCCTATGTCCCAGCCCAGGTCATAGTTTGTGCCAAATTTTATCGAAATCCGTTCAGTGGTTTAGCCGTGAAAAGGTAACATACAGACAGACAGACAGACAGAGTTACTTTAGAATTTATAATATTAGTATGGATTAGTTAGGATGAAGGGGTTACCCAACTTATATACAATTCTCATTTATCCACACCAAACTTCATCCAGCCAAATTATTTGGCAACCCAAGTGTGAACCCAAAAGGACTTAAAAATAAAAAAAAGCTAAAAACTCAAACGAATTTGAAATGCCCCTCCGGATGAGCTCACGACGCGTTGTATCTCATTGTCTTCATTGTACTGGTCAGTTGAAAGAAAATGAGCACGTTTCATTATACGCAGGGCTGACAGCCGATACGCACTTCCTTTCCACGCCATGTGGCCGGCAAAGCTATTTAATTTTAACATTATTATAACTGGTTAGCGATAAAATATTATTTTTAAATTATATCCTGCGACACGTTAAGTATTGACTCGATTGAATTAGACTATGAAAGAGTTGAATGTGTTTTTATTAAGGCGGCACGGGTCAGTCTTGTAATGTATTATTAAAACCGGATAAGTGTTCTAAATGCTAAGAAATATGAAACTTTAAAGTCAAATGAACGTTTGAATGAAAAATTGCTAGAATGTTTAGGCTCAGCTGTGTAACCTTGACTAATACATGGAATACTAGGTTTTGCCCGCGGCTTCGCCCGAGTAGTCGTCGCAAATTTTTCCACGGGAACGTACTACCGTATGTCCTAACCCCTGCACCCTAATTACGTAATGCATTTTCAATTTTAAATTGAAACCAATTGAAAAAGATTGCCAGTCCATTGCTTCAAAAGTTCGACAAAAAAAATTGAGCAGATTTTTTTGTCGTCGTCGTTTCGATCGTGCATTGCGAAATTGGGGGGCTGGTCATGGTCTGACGTCTGTGTGCCAAATTTTATTCGAATGGCGACGATAAGCTAGCTAAGCTTAATGATTTTATACCGAAAATTACGTCTAAACGAGTGGTGTTAATGATTCGGAAAAAATATATGTTAAATTAGAGCATTTTCGTAATTTAATATACGAATATTTTAGATTATGTTTACATTACATAGTGAAATTAATTTGTAAATTGTGTCTAGCGCGGATAAAAAACTGAGAATTACGCAAAAGCTATCAAGCGTATTTTTCTGAAACCTTCACTATTTTAAGGATAATTAAAATATTAATCTTTTAGTATACGAGTTTTATTAAAATACCTTCTGTTTTATGTATAATAAATTAATAATGTGTCATATTGGTGACAGCGCTCCTTGATGCGCGAGTTCTATTACTGGCTGGACGTACGACGCGTTGCGTGAGCTCAGTACAGAACACGCAAGCCACTCAAGGTCACTGGCATGTATCTGCGTCTTAAGACGTAAAAAGCTAACAGACAGAAAAACAGAGTCACTTTCACATTTATAATATTTTGTATGGAAGTATGGATGTTGACCAAAGTCAAGGTCAAGGGATTTTGGAGTTATGACAGTCTTTATTTAGGTGTTATCTTTCTGACAACGTACCCTCAACCCTCACCTTTAAGTGCCTCTGTTTACGGACAATGTCTTGACCGACATCCCTTATGGGCAAAGGTAAGGGGTGGTCAAGAATATGGACCGGGTACGTGCTTTGGGGAGCTTCTCAACTTTTTTTTACGAATTTTACCTGTTTAGTTATCAATCGTTACTATACTCCATTCAAAATAAGATTAGACAATAAATGTCTAATTTACAGTCCGTTCAACCGATTCTGTCGTCTATACCGTAGGCATAAGGATGACATTTAAAACAAAAGTGGTTACAATACCAACTGTTTACTGCAACTGCCATTTGTCATGCCACCAATGCAATACAAGTCAAAATCGGTTGAACGGACTGTAAAAAAAGTTTAGTAAAAATATTATTTCAAATGGACTGTAGTAGGAAGTCAGATTTCCGAAAGTTCTGGCAATCTGTCTTACATTCGTGATCACGTCAAGTTAGAACTATGTAAGTCACATATAGTTAGCCTAGCCAATTAGTCTAGAATCTGACCTCAACATAGTTAAGAAAAGGCTAGGTGGTTTTGAACCGGACCCGTATTATTCAAAATCAATATTTTAAATACGTTGGTAAAACATAACTTCAAATACAAAGCTAATTACTTGGTCGGTAAGCGGATGTACTTAAACACAGGACCCTTACTACCCAACAGCAAAACATCATTTAATTACTTCCTCCATCGAACGGCTCAATCAATTCATTATGAAATTCTCATAGAAGGATAAACAAAAGAGTCTTTATTCCTAAGTACGTACTCAACCATCCAGGCGTGGTCCGATGACGTAAGTACAAAAACGTAAGCAATAATTAAACGACCTAACTTATAATTAGAACAAAATACATGATAGCTTAAAGACTTCCATAGATTTTTGATTTCCTTATTTAACTTTAAATTTTATATAGGTGGAATAGGATTGGTTTTTGTAAAACAATCCAGGTGCATAAAGGGCTGAGCATTTTATTCATAAATCGAATTCATCAAACTTTTAAATACTGGCTGGATTTACAATAGTGTTCCAATATTAATATTGGTATTATTGGTGTTCCGTCCAAAAGTTACAGAACATTTTGATATTTTGATAGCTTCTACACAAAATAACTACTTAGTTGTAAAAATAAACTTCACATAATGTATTACAATTTATGGAATAATTATGTTTTTATTAAACTTAATAATTACTGTTTCTGTTAATGGTGATCGTTCATATGCTTTCTAAAGTCAACAGAAAAACTATTCATTTCATACAGAAGTCCACAGAAAATATCATAAAAATTGAACAATATAACTCATATCAAATAAAACAATGTATATGATATCTTTGCACTAACTTCGAGACAATATCTCAGGAGCTCGCATTCCTGTTTACTCCATATCTGTAGTATCGAAGCGAGATGAGGCGAAGTGAGATTTATGATTCAGAAAAATCTCTTAATGGACCATCGAGCGCATGGTCCGCAGTGATAAATGTGCAATTTCAACTTTAAGAATGCAAGCACCAAGTTTTGACTTGCCATGATATACTAACTTACAAATGTTCACACTATCCGTGATTAACGTTTAGCTTTATAGTTGTTTTGTTATGAAAGTGACATTTTGTTCTTTGTCATTTTGTTTGTTCGGTTTTTGAATTCGTGTTCGCGAATGAACTCTAATTGAATTTTGTGATGACGTTGTTTTAGAATGACATTTGAATGTTCAATTTTCATTTGTTTTTATTCGTGAGTTTTCTAATAAAAGTTACATTATAATTGCCGTCTTTGAAGAAGATCACGACAAAGATGAACTTGGGGTTTTGAGCAAAACAAATAAAAATAAAATAAGTATTTATAATTAAGTTAATCACGCGAAGCAAGTTCTCAATGCCATTTGTTAACTCCATAAATTAAAATAAAAACAAAATTAACATTGTTCAGTGCCACGATCATTTTAATTACAGTACTTTGTAAGATATAATGCGTCTCGAGACAAAGCACTGTGACATTAACGTCCTCCGCAAATTGGGAGACTTAAGTGCTCTAGCCGAGGACATAAACAATACGCATGGCTGTTTCAGGCAAAACACTCCACACTATAATTTTTCCACATTCATACAATAAGGGCCGCAGTCAATGAGTCTAGTCTGATACTTCCACAAGTAAAGTTTGTACGCACACAGACGCACGCCCCACTCGTTAAAGCTCGAAGTGATCGCGTGCAGAAAGCTCCACACACGCACACCGCCGCATGGCCGGCGCCCTAAGCTGTGGTCAGTACTAACGCAAACTGTGTGACGGACACACGAAAAACGAGCTGAAAACGGAACGCAAAACTAACAAAATCAAAAGAGTATTTACATTAGCTCGCGGAACGTTCCGTTGCAAGCAGACTCGTCGCGTCCGAGCCGCGTATGTAAATGTTCTGCGCTTGTGTTAGTTTATGATCATCTGTCAAAAGTCGGATACATGTGACGTTTCGCGTCTGAAATGTAAACAAAAGTTGTTCGAGTCTCGAGGCATTCATTTGGACGTTATTTACGATCTGCGATGAGTATGTTACGTGAGTTATGAACTTGCATACGTTGAATTAATTGCGGCAAAGTGTCGCTGACGACCCGTTGGATTGTTTTTGTACGAGTAAGTAGCGAAATGCAACTTGTTTAACTTTCATGTTTCTTGAGACAAATTTGTACGTAAATAGAGGCTCCTCATATTAACGCTCCTAACCGTTTAGTTTTATGTATGAAATACGTTTATAGTTACATGTAAAAAATATTTGAAATTGCCCTGTCAGCCCTTTGTTTACAATTTTGTTTGACAACGCAATGTTTATGGGTGATTTCAGCTCATTCTGTATTCCTTTTTTAGAGAAGCATTGAAGTTATTTTAGTTAGAATACTGTGACAATTTGCATGATTTTATGAAATTCTCTGTTGTTACCATATTGCAACAGAGAGTAATATTTAAATGTTGTTTTCTGACTAAGTACCATACCATATGTCACATACGTAATGTATGTTTATGTTTCTATTTAACACTATAGTAACATACATGATTTTTCTATAGTGACTGTAGGCCTTCCGATACAACCCTGAAAATAATATGACGTCATAAAAAAAAGTTCACCTCCTCATTTTTTTTTATATATGTACACGCCCGCTATACGACACATCAATAAAGTTTCATAATTTTTCATATCAATTTTCAAAGAAAAAATAATAATAAATAAAGTTAATTATTAATTGCAATCGGTGATTCTTCATTAGCGCCCGATGTGGTAATCTCATAGCCACGCCACTAATCCTTAGGGTGACGTCCGGTTACATTTATGTGATGCTAGGGTTGGCACTTCAGGTAATATAGAGGTACAGTGGGAAGATCATAAATCCATTTGATAAATTATAAAAGTATTAGTGTATGTATTTATAATTTTAAAGCATTAGATTGAGGGTCTACGAAGTGCTACGAAATTGCTACGCCATTTATCTACTACACATTGTAACAGCGAATCAATTTTCACGTCTCTCCCTTAAGACCTAGACCAAATATTTTTTGATATTCGGATACCTCATAACCTAAAGAGATGCCATAAAGAATATGAATTAATAATCTCGATTAATTAAAAAGTTATGCAAAAACGCGAAACGCGGGTATTCTGGTTTTGGTACAATAAAAGAATATTAGAATCAATCTCAGTCTTCTGAAAGTTATTTAGGTTGTTAAATGCTTGCGTTTGAATTTATTGTTATAGGCAATATTGTATTAGTATTCTTTTTCAAAAAATATATTATTATGTTTTGGATTATGGTTTCGTCTCAAAGTTACAACTAGGCTGAATTTGATCACACTTGAAGTTATTGAAGCTCGAACTTGAAGTTAATGAGTCATGGTTTTTTTCCTCCTAATTACTACATAAGAAAATATGATATGCAGAAAAGTAATTAAAAACCTTTAGCTACCTAACGCATTGATCACCTGACTAGAACAAAATGCGCAAATTTTTTTGCAAAACAAATCTTTGTAAATAATCCGCTTTAATAAAAAAAATACTCTGAATTTCTTTGGAATTGCATTGCAGAATCCACCAACCCTTGGACCCACTTGTGCCAGCCCTACATGAACACACAGACAGGGTGTACGTACAAATATTTGAATGTACGAGTGCGTGGTGACAGTGTGCACCTCCCCTAGTGACACCCCGGTCGGTTATAATTGCATTCCACTAAAATATGACTCTTGAGTTTATCTAGTAGACGGCGATCGATATGTGCATTCATATATGTACAAGGTCATTGATTAGGTCCTTTAAAATAAGCCTAAAGTTTAAAAAAAAAACGAATTTTCATGACCAACAGATTTATTCTGAAAAGTCATTATTCTCTTGCTTTTATGCTAATTTATTTGGGGTCGGTACAACATGTCATTTGCTTCCCTATTTACTTCTCTTCTTCTTATCTTTTATTTATACTGAAAAGTATGAAATAATAAATAAATCTGCATTTTCAATCATTAACAAACTTATTTGGAACCTACCTATCCAACACTTTTTGCCAAAAATTGACTCAACAAATCTTATGCATCCCAACAGCTGTATCATACTAATTTCCTTCAAAACCACCGACACTAATAAAAGGGGCAATAAAAAGATAAATCCTGTTAATCAAGAAAACAAAAACAACATAAAAATGTTCATTAAAACAAAACAAACAAACAGAAGAGGTTATTACGCTCATTAACAAACGTTAAGGAGTTTTATTAGAACAAAAACCATCCGAGGAGGAGACAATATACTCTCTTAAGAAGGGGGACCTTAAGTGGCGCGCGGACATTACAGCATTTTCTTAATTTCTTAACCACTACACTCACACGCAGCGGGATAAAATTAAGAAAACATTCACCACATTAAGCGTACACTATTTATGGTTATATTTGTACGGTTACCCGACTAAATCTAATAGTTGTCTAGCAGAACAAACGCTAAGGTGCAAGCCACACTCTCGCAGCGCCCGCCTTTTTTATTTGGGTGTCGGGTGAGTTCGTCTGAAGGTTGGACGTCTAATGAAATGTTCTACGTAGGAGTTTCGGATATCCTATGTAATTAAACAGGTGTCTCGTGGACTTAGCAAAGGTTCGCTATAGCGGCGACTTTTTCTTTTAATTAACTTGGCAATTACGTGCTAATAAAATTTTCGTAGCGCTAACTGCTATGAGCAATTAGTGCTACTCTTGAGATTGCTATAAAAACTTTTATTAGTGGAATAACTGTGTTTTCTGTATGAAAATGATATCACATAGAGTGGCTGAAGAAAAACAAACTCTATCTAACTATAGCGATATTTTCTCAGCGGAAAACTCCTTAACCGACGACGTCTTAGCGTCCAGCCACGAAAGCAATAAAGAGCGCAGGCTTCCACGTTCATTAATTAACCCCCACTCTTCCTATCTCTTTCACACTTAAGTAAACTATTTGTAAATGAGCGGACCTCTCTTTCGCCCGAGCTTTGCGCAAAAATTAACTACTACATGTTCCGCTTTCGTGGTATTCACACATGGAACAAGAATGCATATGCACGCGTTTGGACAAGCAAAAAGACAGCTGAAGAGCCTTTTCCTTAACTTGGGAAATTGATGTTAATTACAATAATGGTAAGGTAGAGTTTTGTGTGGTTTAATTCTGTTTTATATAATGTTTTTAATGCGACGTAGGGTCACGTGTGGTTAGTTTCCTATCCTCGTGTAATAAATCTCTTACTCCTCGTAATTACAATGTTCTTGTCTGTTGTGTGTTTTCATTAAGGGGCAGACACATAGATGTAGTTTGGCAAGTTATTTCATCAACTATATTGTAGCGAAAAATTGTGGACTTGCAACCCTTGTATTAATTTTCTTGAGAAAAAACTTCTGAATGAAGAACTTCAAGGTTATCGGCCTGAATTCATAACTACTCTATGGAAACCTATTTTCTGTACCCAAAATAAAAGAAGGTTATAAATATTTAACTTGACTAAACTGACCCTATTTTTATGAGGCACACCAAAGGCAAGATATTTTAGTCTGATTTATTAATGCAATCAGAAATCAATGTCATACATTTTTCCCAAAAAAAAATACCTTGAATGTTTTTGCTGACGTTTTTTAAGACCTCCTCAAAGTACAATAACATTCAGAAATAAAAACCAATAAAAGTAAATTTAAATGTTTAAGAAGAGTGATTTGAACCAATCAAAAGAACTCACAGGACGGAGAATGTGGAGAAAACTTAGTTGGAAATTCTTGGAAAGCACAGTATGATGTGATAGAGTGATATTACTTATTATCTGTTAAGACATTGATACTAAACATAAAGAAAAATTTGTTTATGAATAACAATTACAGGATATTAAAATAATGCACATTAATGGCATTTACAGTACCTAAAATTTGTTTTCAAAAGGATTTCGCTCCTAATTAGTGGAATTCTTGAAATTAATAAAATAAGTATCAGAAACCCATTCATGAAAACATGACCTGAATCTCTTGTCGGTTTTACTCATTTATAAAATATATGTCTATACAAAAGAACTACCAATGATCATTTGACGATTAAAAAATTGCAGCGACATTAAAAATCAAATCTTAAACAAAAATTAACAAAAATTTTAATGTTGCCATTCAAAACTCCCAAACAGCTAGTTAAATAGAGGCTCATAAATAACATTTCGACATCAACAATAGATCGCATACACGAACAGACACGCGAACATGTTCATTAAAGGATTACAACCATCTAAGCTCATTCATGCTCTCCTCTATCGCACGAATTGTCTGCCAACTTATCAAACTGTGTCGCATCCGACGCGACGGCGATAAATTTATTCCCATCCTTTTCACTACCCTGTATACAACCTTATTTGCGTATGTATCCTCCTTGAATATGAAATTAGAAGAAAAAAGCTTGACAGTTAATTGTTGAGTGAAGAAAAGTTTAAAAAGTTCGTTTTTCAAAATTTAAAAAGTTCCAAATTTAAATGCTGGAATCGCGGATTGTCGCGCGGTGTCGGGTCTGTTCGTCCCTGTCGCTCGTCATGGGCGGCGGCGCGCGTCTGGGCGGGCGGTATGCAAATGCCTAGCGCCGCGGTGGTGAGGGTTCCCTGTGTGTGTGTCTTGTACCATTGGCCGCGCTAGAACGGCCAACTTCGCCACCAGTTACGGTTGTTTTTCGTTCCGTTTCTAATTAACTTCCGTATATTCTTAAAGTAACTTTTCTCATCTCGTTCTCTTACTTTTTCCGCACTGTTTTGTTAACGTTAAAACGAACGGTTGTTATGTGAAATACACTCGCGTGTGATATGCGAAAGTTGCATTTTTTTGTCGAATTTTCGTGTGTGTTTATTTTGCGAGGCGTACCGTGCTCGGTTTCGGTTTCTTAATATATGTAAATGCGCCCGTTTTGAGTATTATCAACATTTCCTAAATACAGAGTTAGTTCTCAGTGTCACGACAATGTTTGACGAGTGATTTCGGAATGTAAACGCTTTTACTAAACGAACGCCATAATCTTTGGCTGTGTGAGCAACTTCGCTAAAATGTTACTTTTATTGCTTAAAGAGTGAGATTTTACGAGCTTTAAAAATAAATTACTCGACTTGGACGGATAATCGTATGTTCCAAGAGTTCGCGAGTGAATAATATTATTGCTGATTAGTGTACAGCGAAGGTAAATAAATCGTTTAAATGACGTCTTTGAATAATACAGCTTAAGCGACCTTTACGTCTTGTTCTTAACGCCAAAAGTAAAAAATATAGCCACTAATTAAGAACAAATCGTGCGACTTTTCCGGTCGCCAACGACGATTATAAAACCATTATAATAATAAAAACCGCTTTCGATAAAGTCAAAGCTCTATCATAAATCACGCGTCAAACAATTACACTTGTAAAAAAAATAAAAACGATGCCCGTCAACCGATCGACTTGAGAACTGTGCGCAAACGTGATACATACGTGAACAAATTATTTGTGCCAATATGGTAGCATTAATCTCTTACAAAACGAACAAATCCACCAAATGAATGCCGACACGCAACTCTACGTGCGAAATTTTATTTATTTTTTAATCGTAAAAGGTGGGAATTAATCCTCGGTTTATGGCAACACCGATACCTTTTAATTGCTGCTTTGACAGACGTTAAGGGCTCTCATCAACGAAGTTTCGGGTGTGGCCATAACAAACTTGAACATTGACAGTTGGCAATATATTTTTATAGTTTTTACTGAGGTGTTGTTTTTATTAGTGACCAATTTATTTGCAACAGTCTGTAGGGCCGTTGGGCTGCAAATTAGAAAGTTTATGTGCGAATGAACGAGAGATATCGTAAATTATATCGACGGGTTAGCGACTGCGAGGATGCGCATTTCGAAAAGGGCGATTTTAATTAGCCCCCAAATGATTTATAAGCCATCAAAGTAACGTGAATAAATCTCGATGATATACAAAACGAATTAGGGTTGCTATTAAAATATAGCACTGCCTCTGTTTCTGGTGTACCGCCAATTTTTATTGCTAAATGCATTTTTATTATTCTAATTTTTAAGGAGATCTGGATACTTTTCCAAGAAGAGAGTATAATTAGAAGCTTTGGAAGTGCCAATACAATATATAAAAGTAATTAGCAATCATTTGGCATCTAGAGGAAGTAGGCAAATATAATATTAAAAAATGTATTTGTAGAAATCAGCTAAATAAGTGGCGACTCTCACACACTTTATAAAGACCAAAACGCAAACGATGACTAACGTTCCATACAAAAAAGGCACAACCAACAACTCACACATTGTTAACGTCGATTCATTTCGATTCTCGATGCTACTTTCATCAATATCGATATATTTCACTTCTGTCTTAGTTTAAAACAGCGATCGTGATCATACAACACGACGGTTTCATATATAAAATTTATCGATAAATCGCCAGGCTCGCATAATGTACTTTATTCGAATAACAAAAAAATACGGGGTGGATGGCAGGCGACGAAAAGTATTCGACTCGGAATGCACTTTTGCATAAACAATGCCCTTTTGTTTAGAGAAAGTATTTCACATTTTAACCTCGTGAGTGATTTATTTATGTATGATTTATAATGGCGACCACCGTGTCTTGCGTCGGGAGATATCGAGTTTGCTGTCGCAGGCCTTCTGGTCTTATTGTAATCAAGTTAACGAAACAAAATATTAAAGGAATTTGAAAATATTGGCAATGATCTCAAATCTCCAGCGTAACAAACCATATGAAAATTATAACAAACCTTTAAAATCAAAAGAGGTTCAAGGACTCACATAAAATTTTCGAGTCTCATATTTATTGACCTGACTCTTAGTTATTTGAGTATTTACACCAAAAAGGCTCGATTATCACTGCTATAATAAACTAAATACTATAATAAACTTGCTATAATGCTATAAAAAAAATCCCGTTCGACTGAAGTCAATTTTGGAGACTTAGATCCTTTAAAATCAAAAGAGGTTCAAGGACTCACATTTCATTTTCCAATCTCAGTCTCAGTATTTATTGACCTGAGACTTATTAAACCTTATTTGAGTATGTAAATACTCAAATATTAAATAAATAAATTGCTGCAGTGAGAATCGAGCCTTCTTGGTGTAAACCAAAAAGGCTCGATTCTCACTGCAGCAATTTTCCACGACTGAAGTCAGATTTGGAGTCTTACAATTGACTCCACAAAAACATAGATTACAGAGGTTCTCCCACGAAGACACGATATCATATTCATTCTTTTATTTTCTCTCAAACAGCAAACTTTTTAAACGTAACTAAGTAACAAGTATATGCCTATAGAAGCTAATAGACTGAACTGAAGTGACTGTGTTTTCATATGTTAACGAAGAGAGACTTATAAACCACGCATGGCTATGATAACATGTGCCAACGCTCCTGGTTTAAAGGTAAGAACATCACATCATACATGAGTCAATAGAACAATAAGTGCTGAATTTGCAATAGTCAGTTAACTTTTACTTTTGAGGATCAAACATGGCAGTTAAACATGTTTTTTTTTAAATAAAAACGCTGTCAAACCGTCATATTTATTCTTCAGATAAAAGTTATCTGACGATTGATAAATCGGTCATAAGTCTAGTATTAAGAATATCCCCATATTTAACGATTAATTTATGATCATCACCTGTTATAAAAATATATATTATAGTAATATAGGAGCTTGATACATGTGGGTTCCCCTCGCTTTACCTTTCTTTACCTTAGTCACCTCATTTAAATATTCACAGAAAGAGTTTCAGCAAGAAATAAATAGTTTTATTGACAGTTGAAGACCAAAGACATTATAATTACATTTGATCAAATGTATTGCCCCTCTAAACGTATTTATTCTCACAGAGACAAGGCCTATGTCCCAGCAGTGGGAACATTATACGCTGATTATACTGTTGCTCAACCATTGAGAAGAATAGTCATATTGAAATTAGTCAAGAAACAAATGAAAGCAATTTTTTTTCAGCGAGTTGTTCCAATTTCAAAATAGGCCATGTTCACAAGTGGTGCAAATCAATTGTTGATCATAATGTACAATCTGTTTTTTTTTTATTAACTTGTATGCCAAAAAATCACCAAAGCTCAAAAAGCAAACAAAATATGCTTCTCAAATCCATAGAACCTTTCACTCGCTGTCACCCTTTGACCACATGATTTGTTAATACATTCTCCTGTCACCTCCGTCCAGCCCACTGAGATATCACTACCAAACGAAACCCTTCAATTATCTTGTCATGCTTTAAAACTACCACGGAGGTGACAAATTTTCACCTCGGTGCGGTAATAGATGGTTGTTTGACTTTAGGCTTTAGAGTTTATTCTAGATAATTGTTAGGTTTAGAAACTATTGGCATTGAACATGAATTTCTGTGATGCTACTAAGGTCTCGGTGTATTTAGGTGTTTTGTTTTGAAGATTATGGACTTTTTATGCATACAACATAAAACACAGACAACTCGGAAAATTTGCCTCGTTATATACGTGATTATACCAATACAAGTAGAACAGGCTGCAAGCATCTAAGTACCTACCTATATTTTGTTTTTTTTTTATTCATAGAAACATACTGCAAGGCAAGTGCATCATTTTGTCTAGTCAAATCATTTAGTTACTTCTTGGCACGTGTACGCAGTTCTATTAATATGTCTAAGTCTAAACGAAAATTTTGACATTGAATATGCATACTTTCAATCAACTTGTCATGCTCTAAAACTACCACGGAGGTGACAAATTTTAACTTCGGTAATAGATGGTTGTTTGTCTTTAGCCTTTAGAGTTTATTCTAGATAATGGTTAGGTTTAGAAACCATTGACATACGCGAATATGAAGTTTTATGATGGTACTGAGTTAGAGGTATATTTGGGTGTTTTGTTTTGAGGATTAAAGAATAATTGAAGGTTTGGAAGATGTGTAGTAATAATATACGCGTGATTTTAACAATACTGCTAGAATAGGCTGCTTGCAGCATCTAAGTTACTACATTATATAGCATCTAAGTTACATTATATATTTTATTTTATTAAAAGGAACATACTGCAGTGAAAATGCATCATTTTGTGTAGTCAAATCACTTAGTAACTTCTTTGTGCGTGTACGCAGTTCTTTATAAGTCCTACCAAGCCTACATTTAACTTGTCATGCTTCAAAACTACCACGGAGGTGACAAATTTTCACTTTGGTGCTGTAATAAATGGTTGTTTGACTTTAGGCTTTACAGTTTATTCTAGATAATTGTTAGTTTTAGAAACTATTGGCACACGCAATTATGAAGTTCTGTGATGGTATTGAGTTAGAGGAGTATTTGGTAGTTTTATTTTAGGATAGGGCTGTGTTTACATGCACATACTTAGTAGATATACAAAAGATTTTTCAAGTCATTCTTGTGATATTACCAATAGAATAGTTGCAGCATCTAGTTACCTGCTTTTTATCCGATTAGGAACATAACAGGTTACAAGTTTTTAACAGTTAAAGTTATACCTAGCATTATCATTCTGGAGTATCATCTTCTCTAGCTTCCTTGTCTTCTTTAATGCTTTGAGTAACCTCAGTAGGTAGATCTTTTTTTTTTACTTATTAATATTTAATACTCTATGATGAACTGATGGTTCTCTTCAAAAATATAAAATCACAAGTCCAAAATCTTATATTCACACCAAAAAGCAATGGGTAGATGAAGACATATTTCAATTTAGTTTTTTAGTAATTTCTCCTAAACATTGAGAACAGACCAAAGAAACAAAATGGTGTTATCCCCATAATTGGTTTCATTTGATAAATATTCAATACCCGTAATTAAGCCTCGAGATTAACCATAAAAATAGTAATATTTTAAGATTTGTCCACCGTTATGAAGATTTAACGCGGCATAAAAATGATACGGCCTGATTTATACCTCTTGCATTCCTAATTAGTAATTTAAGAAATGAAATTAACAGATTAATGTCTTTGTCGCCCATATTAATGCTATTGGGATGCCCACAATTTATTTTATGGGGCATATTAAACGAACAATCGCCGTAAACGTACCTGTATTCGAAATCGTAATCTTAAATAATATGCATATTAATCAAGCGGAGTTCTTTGTCATTCTTTCATTTTAATGGCTTCCTAAAACAAAATATTTCACAAAAACTTAAAATTTAAGAGCGTAAATAAATGATTACAATTTGTCCGCTCATCAAAACACATCAATAAAATAATAATCGATAATAAATGGGCACATCGCTAACTTATTACAAAAAAATTACAAATTATAGAGTAAACAAATAATGAGACGCGACAATAATTATTATTCATAAATCGAACAGACACGATAATCGTCCGCGCGCCATCTTGCCAGCGGCGGCCAAATGTTTCCGCTTTAATTTCTCCAGTAATTTGGTGTTTCCGGTCTCAGCCAATCCGTCCCGTCAGTCGGCCGTAATTATATTATTTCGGCAATAAATTATCGAATTTTGAATACAAAAGGTGGTTAAAAAGATGGCCTCCTTAATTTTGGGTAGACACAACAATAAGAACTGATGCGATCGAATTCTTACGAAGATAAATGTATGAGCTGTAACAGGACTTATAAATTAAGTAAGTAGTCATAAAATCAATGAAATGTTTTATGCTCATAACTGTCATAAAATGTACACTGTGTATGTTTTATTCAAGTGTTAAATGTTAAAACCATAATAAATATATTTTGGAGGTATTTAAGATATTGTCTTTTAATAAAAATTTTCACAAAGGCATTGTCATTGTCATGAATTTTCTCAAGGATTTTAGTAACAAGCATTAGTAAATTATATTTAAATATTTCCACTTTATGCCTAAATTACTATCTTTCTTAAATACTATTACTGCATGTTCAGATCCTTTAAAACTTTGCAGAAACAACCCTCAAATAGTGATGTCAAGTTTTATTTCAATCACACAAATCGATATCGAGCGATCGCTTGATTCGATTAATTCCGTTGGAAATTAACGCGGCGGGTAAGCAACGGGTATCGACACCGACGCCGTAACCATGGCAACGCGCCCCATACTTACAACGCACTAATTATGCCACACTGATTGCTTTTCACTTTTTTTTCTGCCCCATGAGAAGTAGACGCCAACCACCCTATACTCGGGTAGTGTTCGGCAGTTTTTATCGATTTTGAATTTATCGACCGTATTGCAACCCTTCTTAAAATATGTTGATTAGGATGTTTGCTGTTCATTTTGGTGCTTGTTTAGATTACGTTTTAAAGGGAGTTTTATACGCTTGAAATAATATTGTAGAAAACTGGTTTTAATCTAGTTAAAATTGCAATTATAAACATGCATATTCTTGCACCTAATTATAATTTATTTCCTAAAACATCACTCAGATAATAAAGAATGACTAGATATTTATCCTCACCTATTAATTATATTATTTATAACATTAACAATCAATGCTGAGCGATAACCAAAATGCATTATATCGATAAAATCGGCGTTCTCTATAAACACACAGTGACTTTGCATTCAAATGTTGATGACGTCATGTCGATCGATTCAAGGAAACGGGTCATTACACTGTTTTTATTCGTCACACTGATTAATCAAGTGATTAATTATACAGTTTCTATTAGGACACGACGGGTTGCCGCTTTTTTGTGTACCTTTGAATAGAATGCTTGTTTAATGTGCCTTGTGGTTAAAATAAATAATAAAGAAAAACATACATCGTTCGTCTACTAATGAGGTCGAAAACACATTATATTACGAAACTATAATTTAGTAAGTACTCCACGCAATCTATTCGATATACAAAACTATTACCAAAGAAATAATTATCACATCACTAATTTAAACCACAGGCAATTTCTCATAATTATATAAAGCAAATCGTTTTTCAAATCAAAATTCGCTCCTCTCATTTAGGAACACTAAACCGAATCGATTTGTAACTGGCCGTTTCGCGAATCGAGTTGACCATTGATCAGATAGAACAACCCTGACCTTGCCCAACGGCACACATACGCGGCACACGCACGCGAGCGGCTGTTGCACACTACGCGAAAACTGTTGTTAGGTACTCCACTAAATCGGTACTTACGTAACGTTCTGTATTGAAAAAATGGTGAAACGGCTTGAAAGTTGTAAGGTAGGTAAATGTTAGCGAAGCTTTCGCCTAGTGTTTATTCACAGAAAAATGTTGAGTTCTTAATTTGAATTTGCAAAGTAACCTCAATGAATTGCTGGTAGGTATAATCAGAATTACCAAAATATGAGAGAATGCAATTTATTATGTAATCATCATTCAAGTTGGCAGATTTATATCAGCATAGAAATTATTTTTATGAGGCGTTATATAGAGACTTAGAAAAAATAATAAATCTCGCTTCGCACTTTCTTAACTTAAAGTTTCTAATTTGAGAACAATCCGGAAATAAAATAGTAAGTATCCAGATAAAAGAATTACATTAATCAATGAGAAAAAAAAACCCATTAGAGCTTATAGCAAAACACTAAAAGAAAAACAAGAATAAATTTCTCAATCGACTAAAATCTTGTCCGATAGTTATTCGATTCGACGAAGAAATTAAAGTCTCCCTTAATAAAATCTCCAGAAGTCCCGACACCGATTAACATTTCAGCAATCACAACAGTCTGGTAGCACGCGATGGGCACACGAACAAAACCGAGGAAAATAACTATATCTAATTCCGTATAAAAGTTCAATACATTGATTTTTTCTTCTTTTAATACTTTTAATGCGGGCTATAACTGGTCATTAAGGCACGTGTGTGTGCGTACACACTAATAATAATGTCGTATCGTACATGTGCATTCGCAACACACTACATAATTAGTAAATAGGGTCGATATTATTAATGAGGGGGGGTGCACTAGGTGGTGGGGGGATGGTTATCTACTCAAGCTTTTGTGTTCTTTTTCTATAGATGGTGGACTATTGATTGTTTAGTCGATACTTCAGTCGGCCTTTAATTATAGGGGCTAACTGGCTAACTGACGTGCACACCTTTCTTGACACCGTAATGGCGTCGCGGGGACGGTAATAATTTTCCAGTAATTATTCATTTGGACAACTTTGAACAGTTGGATCAAGTTTTATTGGTATTAAATTCGTTATTTTAGTTTGTGATTAGTTTTTGTTCGGGTCGTCTATTAGGTTTTAATTAAGTTGTTGGTTTAATTTATTTGGTGAGGATAAATTCTTATAACAAGCAGGTTTCTTACTGAAATAAAATCCCAAACAAAAATCATTCACAGAGAGATTACCTAACTGAGATGAGCTTCCAAGAAGAACAAGTGGAGCAGCAACTTAAGTTAAAAATCAAACTCTTATCCGCCTCTACTCATGACTACTTAGTCTGAAGCTCCTAAAAGATAATTTAGTTAAACGACAAGCGTTTCTAATCTAAGAAAACATCAATAGTCATTACAGAATCTCTTTCTAATATTAATTAATGTAAATAAGACTTTCTTAGGTACAAAAACTTTGGTACTTAATTAGTACGAATAATCTAACAGGTATGCTTCACCAACAAGTTTCTCTTAAAGGCATGAATATCTAATAAGAAATAAGGTCCGCATCAAACAGACATGTGAAGAGACGCCCGGTACTTCACTGATTAATAAGATGGGGTTGCGCCAAGCAAGGGGTACCAAACCACCCCACGCGATCACCCTAGCGCCTTACCCACGAAACAAAAAAAAATGTGACTCATCAACGCACACCAACAAACAACAACTCACACCGACGCACACATAACAAAAACAGCGTAAAAACCACACATGAATTGAAATTAACAACCTTATTATAACCGCAAAAGGTTTTATTTCCCTTTCCCTCCAAATGAAGTTCTTTCGCTATTAAGTAAACTAGGTCTCCTATAATCGTTCATTATCGCACACATGGATGTTCCATTCACGTATTGTCCACACATACAAGTATGCGTTAATTATATCGGAAAGTGGTGGGTAGGGGGCTGCTTGATTTGATTAATTCTAGCTGGAGCCGACGGCCTAGTTGGATATGCCATAAACATTGGAATATTCCGCCTTCTCTATCGGGCCCAGTTAGCCGCTAATTGGTGATTTCTCAGACAATACATGATTATATTGAAGCATTCTTACGTTCATAATAAATGTAAATAGCCTACGGTTTTTTTAGGGGTGAAGAGAACCCCTAGCATAGTAATGCGGGGGTGTCTTGGTACCGCTTGGAACTATTTAAGTATAGTCATCGATAAGCTAAAAATTTTCAATAATGTAGCGACCGTGTTTAATTAAATTCATGCTCAAAACAAGACTACACGTATCATCACCCTGTAATATAGAATAAACCTCTTTCAAAACTAGTGTTCTAAAAACAAAGAATAATAAAAAATTAAAAAATAAGTATCTGTATTCAATAAGACTTTGACACTTATTAAAAAGATTACCTTCGGGAATTCCTCGTCATCTATATATACTCCTACACTACTTGGAAATACTAAAAGGAGTGATGGGCAAAGAATTCAATTCTAGCGTCGAATGTGTAGGCAAATCTATCAAGTACCTACTCTGAATATGAAATGTAACTAAAAATAAACCCTACATGGAATCGAAGGAACCTTTAAACGAAAAAATTCTATTACCAATACGGATAGCCTCAATAAAACCAACCTTCAATATCATTCAACATAAAACAAGAAAAAACCATGAAAGAAGAAAAATTCAGAATGAAGTAATCAAAAGTGCAATTTCCCCAAATAAGGAAAGTATTTGAAGTATTCGTCCATCGGAAGTCGTTGGCGAGCACTCGGCAAATCGCTTCAAATAGCGCGCACGATGCCAATTCTATTCTAATATGTTTTCATTTTTCATAGCTCCACGTATTTTGATGTATGATCAATTGGAACTTTAAATTTGAAAGTTGTTCTAGAACGATTTGAATTTAAATAGAATTAGATAAGAAATCAGGCAATTTTTTGGAAGGCAAAACTTATTGCATTATGCCAATTGAGCTTCTGAGATTGAATAGAAAATAATATCTAAGTTCTGAATGAAGTAAATTATGAACTGAAATATTGTAGTCATTTCTTTAATCATTCTGTTAAAATACAAATGTTTTATTATTGAAAGTGGAAACCACTAGAAACAAAATTCCAATTTGATTCCAGAAATTCTATACGATAACCAAGTACATAAAAGTATTCAACACATTTCAATGCCCATTACTCAATTAGTAAAGAAATATCTATCAGAGCAGTTGATCAGTCCTTTACAAACCTTGAATTGTATCCAACATCAGCTAATTGTGTATGTGCCAAAAGAATGAATTAATGCTAAAGTATTATTTTGTGCAAGAGACGAAGAACTATACAGTTAGTATATACTAACTGTATAGTTCTTCGTCTCTTCGAAAAATTACACTAGTGTCATTACTTTTTTCCCAATATTTTTTAATGACACTAGTGTAATTTTTCGTCATATTTTGCCAAGTTTGGCCAAGAAAGAAGAACTAAGCATAAAAGAAAAGACGGAAAAATAAGCATAAAAAAGCTCAAAAAGGCAAACAGAAGATCAAGCAATGCAGCACAGACATAGAACTTCCTGCAGTATTCGTAAAAATTAAATTATACTACCGCAACAGAACTTTTGGCAATTAATATAGTTTTTTGCAACGTTGTTTTACTCTGTCATAAGTAAATAATGAAATGTATACAGTCGGCGGCCCGTGTACCACGAAGCTTCGCGTGTTGAATATTACCCGAAAACGATGGGAAAAAGTTACCGATTTTTTTTCATTATTGACTGAACTCGCCTGATACGGCGCTGACAAATTGCTACAGTTTTTAACAAATTTTTATTTGTTCCTCCTTGAGTTAAATATGAGAATCGATGCAATTTATGCTTCTATGTTGCAGTTTGGCTCGGTTCACGTGAGGGTCGTGTATTGCAAAGTTGCTATTTAAGTACGTTGTCGTAAAGAATGTCAATGCCAGTGGAAGTATAGGCAGGAAAAATTGAAGGAAAATCTATACATGTAATGCAATTATGGCCTCTGTTTCGCCTACGTTAAATAAACTTCAACATTTGCTTTTCTTTGGTTGAAACTTTTCTAGATTTATGAATGACGCTATTCACATTCATTCACGATTACTTAAAACAGTCATTAAATCCACATCGAGAAATGTTTATGTTTATCTTGTTTCTTCCATCCCAAAATTATTATCCGTTACTTCATTACACCAAATTAAAAATACATCGAACCGTTACACCCCAAATTCTTCGACATCATTATCACCTTAACACGCAAAATTAACCAAATCATTTCATATATTCATTTCTTGTCACAATATATTACGTACAGTTACTTTATTATCAGAGCCGTCCTTATAATTCTTAACCCAAGAATACACACTTAAATTCGCCATCAATTTATACCTTCTTACATATCCAAAACTCATGCATTCATTACCATAAAATAAGAAGACTGACAATCAAATCAATAAGGGCCTGACAACATTTTACTCAGCCTAACACCTCTGCCTGATACTTTAATATAAAGCATTTTCGAAGAAGTGTTATCTTCTTATGCAAAAATATTAGCTCGTGGCTGACTTTATGCAAATTTGGTTTACCTTACTTAAAGCGTGTGTACGGCTCTTAAATAAGGCATGAATTTGTGTCTCGTGCTATCCGAGGGTAGTCTAATAAAGGAGTCTAAAAAGTGTTGTGGTGTTGTGTTGGTTCCGTTGGTTCTTAAAATATTAGCAGAGCTTTCTTTGTGGTTGCACTTGCTACTTTGCTACTTTGTAGGATATTCATTAAAATATAAGTTACGGTCTAATTACTGTCAGGAAGACAGTAATTAGACTGTAACTTTATTTTTTTGTTCAGTTCATCCTTGTTATATCCTTGACCTGTATAGTGATGAGGCTTTATGATTTTAGGCAGTTGTTCTAGTTCTAGTACAATCTGTTGTTCCACTTATATACTTAAGAAATAGGGTTATTTCTTATTACGGTACGTGTAACATCTAACAGTCACTGTAAAAGTAATGCTTAATACTAAAGCCACAAAACATTATATAATTTCTATAGTCTGCATCCCAACATCGTCAACTATAAAGGTTTCTTTCATACAGTTTCCGCTGTGACAGAACTCCAAAAAGACAGAATAGATAAATGTAGATTTTGGACTAGAGGTGGGTATGCAAATTCGCGCGTGGACTCTTCATATGCAAAGCACATGATGGCTCGCGACTTCTTTGTGCTCTTTCTTATGCTGATCAGCGGCTCACCTCTATACTATTTAGGTGTTTTGATTACGACTTGTCGCTATTGACAATATACAGAGACCTATTCATGAAAACACATTACATATTTTATCATAACACATTTTATTCGTATTAATATAACTGCTACCGCATTTCTAAAACAATTTTATTGCATAACACCATCGAATGGAAAATTGCGCAAAAATATTACATGTAGGCAAATTTTACGTCCCAACAGTTTCACTAATGCACATGATGTAACAGAAAAGACGTTATTTTCTACTGCAAGAGTTACGTCTGTCTTCTCACTATCTGTATTTCGATCGGTAATACTTCTATTCACGAATTTCATATATGTATCTCTAATTTCAATAAGACCCCTCGCTACCTGTGCCATCTCATCTACATATCAATGTTCGCAACGTCTCCCAAATTTCTTTTCTCTCGCTAAAGTATGCAACGCCCGTGCTCCATATCATTACTGCTATAAGAAATTCACTAAAATTGGATCGCCCTCTCGCGCGTTGTCATACCCTTTGGTAATAGTAACGGTTTCTTTTCATAACGAACTTTTTTGTAATGCGATATTCGCGTTGTTTCCACTAAGGGTGGGATTTGTTACAGACGTTTGATTGGCGTTTGACGCTTTGATGGTAACGTTACTTGTCCTTAACGAACCCACAGCACCAAGGTTACAGTTTTGATGTCTCATGTTTGTTAAAATATTCAAAATGTATGCTGTCAGCTCAAGTTATATTTTAAGGACCATATCTCTAACGTCGTCTTTCAAATCATTGAGCTAATCTCCAGATGCAATAATTCGTAACAATTATCTGATAAGTATCATCTTAACCCTTCTTCCCACACGAACTTATCGTTCAATAACTACCTCGATGCAACTCATCTATTATTGTGAGCTTCTTCCTGCGTACCCTTCGATGTATCTACAATAACTTGCCTTAAATTTATGCATGTAGCCGACAATGGTAGCATCGGCTGCATAATTTGATTACGGAGCTTTTGTCAGACAAGGGCAGGTATCCGATCGTAAAATTTAATTTAGACTTATCATTGGTTAATTTTCGGATTCTCCCAACCTCTCGATATTCTAAGGGGTACCCAGTAGGTATCATTCGCAACAATAGTGTTCGATCAATTATTATTTCTGGTGCACCTTTGACGAAATATAAAATTGTAGCGATAACGGTCGGTTCATTGTTAATGGCAACATGCATAATGTCTTTTGTTGAACATTTGCATATATCAGTTATTGATTGAAAAAATATTCAAATCTGCACTATTTAGACTTTAGAGTCACTCGATCGATCCGTTACGGTTCTCGTAATTTGCAATTACAATAGAATTTGCGATTTTAAATAATGGTTTCGTGCATTATGGAATTTGATTTGCATCAAGCAAAGATTATTATTATTGGTCGTAATTTTACTTTATTTAGAAAATGAAGTTTTCACTGCATTCGCTTTGTAGACAATGAGGATCTATTGTTGTGCACGAGTCCGGCACAAAACTGTAGCTACCCTCCTCAGTGAGTGAAAACCTAATTGTTGCGACGTGTTCGTTGTGAAAACATTGCTTCAACACACATCACTGTTTCCTGTCGGCGCTCGGACGCATATTTCTGAATGGCTTTTGTTCTTACTTGTACAATGATGACGAGATACCGCAACTATGAAGTTGATAACTAGATACGAAAATTAGAGCAAAATAAATTCTATAAAATGTTTCTACTTCTCGTTTGTTAGGATGAATGTCAAAGGCTGGATTTACATAGCAGAGTGTCATAATCTAAATATTTGAATGGTATATTATGGAAAAAGAATGTTGTAAGACATATTTGGGTGGCAATAAATATAAATATTTATAATAATTGAAGGCGCGTGACGTTCGTCGTGTGCGACGGCTCGTGCTAAGACCGGGCGCACATATCTAGATTATTTCCCACATACATTAACATACGAATCGGACAATTTAATATTTCTTTTGCGCCATTATCTTTTTCCAGGTACTAAGTGTTTTGCATATATTTAAATAGATCAGAACGACGCGTGCTGTCGTCTTTATGTGCGAACTGGAATGTTCCGGGACCATGAGAGCCGTGGCGGGTGTCTCATTGTCAGAAATAAGATCATTTACTTTGCATATTATGCTTGTAGTAACACAGAAATATTTTTTGTCTGTTATTCTTATGTGTTAATTAACTTACTTTGCATTATTATTTATGAGTTCTGATGTGCAGTCAGTGAGTTAGAATAACCACGATATCAGAGAAAATGGGATTTTCCCGGTTAAAAGTAGAAATAGACTTAGAAACTGGAGAAAGATATTGATGGCCTCAAAATATATATCTAGGTTGAAAAAGAGGATAATTATTTGCTATCAATTATAGGCAAATTTTCAGACACTAAAAGTGCATGCAAACAACACAATAAGTTATTCAAATTCACCTTTTCAACACTACAATACCTACACAATTCTTCAAGTAACTGTCAGGTACCTAGTTTCAAAAGATGTATTTCTTCATCTCCTAGATTATGCAGCTCGTGCTAACATTGTCATTTAAACTCGTGCCATCTTACACTGTAGTGCATAAAATTAGAGACACTTTGCATATGAGGACACCCTTACCAAGTGAGTAGCCACAAAGTGAATATTTTGTACCCTTAGATTATGCAAATAACCAAAAAACTTTCAATAGCCACACACACAGTAAGGCAAAGGTAAGTTAACTATCAATTTTGGCTACTGGTTTGAGAAAGCAGCTCGTGCCATATTACACTACAGTGCATAAAATTAGAGAAACTGTGCATTATTATAAGGAGACCCTTACCTAGATATCACAAAGTGAATATTTTGTACCCTTAGATTATTCAAATGACCAAAAACTGACAATAATGTGGCTAAAGGTAAATTGACTCTTTTACTGTTGGCTACTGGTTTGAGAAAGCATCCTTACATTGTCGCTTAAGCTCGTGCCATCTTACACAGTAGTGCATATAATTAGAAACACTTTGCATATGAGGAGACACCCTTACCTACCTAGATACAACAAAGTGAATATTTTGTACCCTTAGATTATGCAAATGACCAAAAACTGACAATAGTGTGGCTAAAGGTAAATTGACTCTATCACTGTTGATGTTGGCTACTGGTTTGACAGCTCGTGCCATCTTACACTGTAGTGCATAAAATGAGAGACACTTTGCATATTAGAAGCTACCCTTACCAAGAAGTAAATTTCATAGGCACTTGTACGCAGATTTGCATAATGATAAACTGTTGATAATGTTGTTAGAGGAGGCAACTTATCTGACGTAGGTATAATAGGTATCATTTCAGTTTATTCACGATGGCTAAACGTTCTTATAACGAAATGAAAGATAACACAAATGATTTCAGAATGAACAAAAAGGTAAACTAGTAGAAGAGGCTCTAGCTTGACCTAAAGATGATCAAGGAAAACGATATCTGAAATAAATAGCTCTGAAGAAAATAGAAAAAATAATTAGAAAAAGAATACACAACGATATCATGTTGTTATCCATCAATGTTAAGAGTTTTGGTCACACTTAGTCCTTAGTCCTCCAGGTTCAGGTCATTAGTGCTTTGGTGGCACTTAGTCCTTCAGGTGGACCATGGTGCGTGAGCCATGGCGGCCGTCGGTGGTTATTCCTACCAACCCATCTCCCTCCAGAATTTGATTAGATCTCCTGGTCTGTTCAGAATATCTGAGAAAGATGTGGGTGACCCGAGGGTTTCTATTCTGATCTGGGTGTCGCCTATGCATTCAAACAGCACATGAGCGACGGTTTCCTCAGCCTCCATAACGATACATAATTAACCAATTAATTTAAACGACATCTCTGCTTTCAAAGATAAAGCAATAACCACCTATATTAGAGCTACGCCACCCGCCTCTTATTTGTATTTTTTATTTGAATATACATCTTACACTATTATATTTAAAAAAAGATGTGTATTTTTATTTTAAATGAATAAACTTAAAAACTAATGGACCGATTTAAAAAAAATCTTTCAGCAGTAGAATGCTATATTATCACAGAATAACATAGGCTATAATTTGTAAAGACATCACGCAATTGAAGCCGCTGGCGGAAAGTAGTTACATGTGCATCTGATAGCTCTAATTGTAAGGACCTTACCAAGTAACGTTCTATAGCTTCTACCCAACCCCTAGGAAAAACGTGGTGATATGTATGTAATATTCTTATAATATATTCAAAATCACAAGTATCACAGGTAGTTTTACCAGACAAATGTCTTCGTCTCCAAGATTATGCAGCTCGTGCTAACATTGTCGCTTAAACTCGTGCCATCTTACACTGTAGTGCATTAAATTAGAGACAATTTGCATATTAGGAGACACCCTTATAAAGAGATTTGCATAACCAAAAAGTGTTCATAGTTGTTACATTGTACTAGTCATAATATTGTATCTTTGGCGTGTGGTATGCAAAACTCGCTTGTTATTTCACACTTATCTCAGAAGAAATGATGTAATGATTATTCAAATGACTTAGAAATGTATACTCGTAAAAAGTTGTTTGTGTAACTGCATCACTAGGAGCTTACGAGTAAGTAGTGACGATAATGCTTTTCGTTTCTGAAATCTTCACACAATACTGCAATATTCCTAATCATGCCAAGATATATTTGGTTTCTCAGGTTCTCTTTGATAACTCCTTCAATTAAGAGTTATTTTCCTCTTTTCATAAAAATAGATGGACACAACACAGAATATACATCCATTTAGGACTGATTTCACCAATGAAACTGAACGCGATCAGCATATTTTCTAAAACGCGATCAAGTGCTGTCAGTGTTTTTTTTATATTTTATTGCTGAATGGGCCTGCTCTTGACCTCGATCTCGTCTGATGGAAAACGATGGATGAGGTCTATGATGGATCGAGCGTGCCCAGAAGATACCTGTTCACTCTTGCTTTGAAGGCAGACGGGTTATATGTGTAAAGGAACACAGACGCTGGCAGAGAGTTCCACACTTTGGCTGTACGCATTATAAATCTGGAGGAGAAGCGCTGAGTACGACTGGACGGGATATCAACCAAGTGCGGATGGTGCCCTGCAGTACGCCTGATAGTCCGGTGATAAAAGGGCGACGGTGGGATCAGATCAACTCCTGCGCACACTCTCCGAAGTACAGTCTGTAAAAGACCGACAGGCAAGCAACATCACGTCAGTGTCAAAATTGTTATGGAATATTGTACATGTACACTGACAGCTCTTGAATGCTTTTAGATGTGCTGAACACGTTCAATTTCATTGGTGAAATCCGCACTAAAGTTTGTGAATGTTGAACTGAATCAAGTTAATAACAACTTGATTCAGTTCAACATTCACAAACTTTGCACATAATAACAATTGTGTCAAAAAACAAGCTTAACATCTAACAAAGGTAAATTACTATTAAAATTGCCCCTGCCCCTCAATATGCTAATAAATGAAAACTAATCTCAGTTTTAATCAGAATCAGTCAGTTTATGTCAACTAAATGACGAGCATTTCATTTGATGACTAGCTTATCAAGACCTCTACATCCAAACATTCAGTTAGCTCTAAGAGACCATTTACCACTGGGTGGTAGTAATTAGGACGAACAAAAGAGGTTTAATGCATTCAGAAGTTATGATGCATCACCCTTTATGTCTTTATATATTATTTTGTCATTTTCTGGAAGTGTTAATCACTTCACTAAGTTTACTGTTATGTTGAAGTGTCAAAGTTCAAATTTCAGGTCAAAAGGTGAAGTGAATTTCCTAGTAGATTTCCAGTGTGCATGTGCACCCTGTTTTCATTTGCGAAGAAAAACAATATACAAGACAGTCTCGCGTGACAGCAAATCGTCAAAAAAATGTTGATATTTCAAAACTTATAAACTGAACTTCATAAATTATTAAACCCTCGTTTTTGAAGTCTTAATTCGCGAAATTAATTGCAGCGTACTGAAACAGTAAGTCACAAATTTTAGGCAGTGTTTACGAGAAAACTTTTACCTTTTCCATTGCAGTACTTTTTCATGGAACTTAATTAAATACGGGCACAAAATTTCGTGCGAAATGCAAGCCGCGAATTAACTGCGATCGAACAGGGTTGCCCAAATTTTGTCAACTTTGAGTGGCGAGCGACCGCAACGGTTAAATTCAGAAGTTTTACAAAACAATTCGCTTGTTTTTGTTTTCAATTACTTTTGTGTACTTTATTGGAATATTTGTTTTGTAAACTTTTAGTTTAATCTTATTTTGTTGCATATTTTAGTGTTGTTCTCGCCAATTCATTACGACAAAATTTTGTTGGTAATTCAATTCGATCGATTAATGATTTCGTGGTTTTTCATTGAAATATTTAACGAATTTTCTTACTTACTTTGGAAAAGTGCATCGCTCACTACATTTACAATAAAATAGAAACATCGCCTTCACATGTCATAACAAGCGAACACGTCTGCTTACATGAAATTAATCCTTTAACGAACTTAGCGACAAGTAGTACAATGTTAAAATGCAGACGTTGTTGCAAGTGTAAATGAGGGAGGCCGTGGAAACCCTACCGTTGCAGCGAACATACGGCTTCCCTAATTAACTGGCTCGGTAATTAAATACACTGTAATTGCTTAATGCAATCAGCTTGTATCGATTGTTGCACGCTACTCGGTACTAACAAAACAAACAACGTTTGGAACGATGAAATAATCGCTTTGTGGAAAAAGGAATCGATTTTTTAACGAGTGTAATTTTTCTTGTTAGGAAATCTGTTTATGGATTTAAATGTTTGAAGGTTGCGTTTACGCTGAGGGGGCTGGTTGCTTCAAGCTTATTATTTATTTATATATGTCATCCGGTGAACAGCAACTAGAAAAATATGTATTATTGAAGTTAACTCAAAAACTATCCAAGCAAATGTAATAAAATTTATATGAGACCACTGCGTAAGTTTTTTCTACCAAATGACAAAAGAATTTTCAAAATCGGTCCACAATTGACGAAAATATCGATGAAAATCCATTTTTTTATAAAAATACATACAGGGGAATATAGAACCTCCTCCTTTTTGGAAGGCGGTTACAAACTGACCTTTGATAATCGTTTTGGGAATATTGACATTACGGATATTGGTCACATTCTTGATCAACAGATTGATGATCCAAGTTTGAATTTTCTGTTATGTCTCGTGAAACAATTTAGTACTATAATTCAATAAATTCCTCGATGCTGAAAAGTCAATTAGCAATCATAACATTTTGATTTACGACGCCATCAAATTAGGCCCACTGAAGAGCGACAGTAAAACTGAGCTACATGACACGACATGCCTAATATTTAAATCAAAACGACAAATCAATTACTAACATAGAAAATTGAATAGGCCGAATGTAACTTCCAAAAACCATAAAATGAATCATTTTCAATAAAGGAACTTGTACACTCGCCCACTCGGATTCGACAGTCGTGCCGTCCGGGCGTCCGGCGAACGTAGGCATTATTTTATTATTGTAGAAATAGTTTGAAAGCAGTGAAGGACGTGGGTCGTGTCCGGCCGGACATGTTTGACGCCGGACCCTGCGTCATTCATTACGTTCGATGCCGTAGGTGTATATTTTGATTGTTAATTATCTACATACTTATAATAAATCTGTTTGGAACGTCTGACCACTGATTTATGTCTTTGATAAGACTTTGAAATAGATGTCAGAATACAATTCTTTTTACTTCTATTTAGGGTCGGGGCATTCTATCTAATCACATTTGTTCATGAAACGGTTTATCGCTGATACTGGCTATGTAAGGACCTTTCTCAAAAAAAAAAAAAAACAATTCTCAATTCAAAATTGATCTTCTGGTGTAGCAACTCGAGCAAGCCCACAGACAAAAGCTAATCTGTAATAAATTATGCAAAGATATATTTTTTATGGCCCAAAGAATATAAACGTAACAATTAAATTATGTTTTCTGTAATAAATCGTAGTTGATTTCCGTGTCGATTTTATTGTCATCGCGTGGCATGTGTGGGCTTGCATACCTACACAAATTATCGACCAGATGTTTAAAAAAAACTATAGGAAATCTTATTTAATTAGTAATTTCAACATAATAGACCCAGGTGATGACATTCTGTCCATGTTTCTGCCAGTTTGGGAAAGTTCAAAATGTCAACGATTTCTTTATTTTAATGTTTCTCTTGATATAGATTGATAAATAATTAATCTTTTGGCGTCGCAGCGTGTGGTGTCCTTAAATAAATTAATCGTTCAATAATATCTATTTACATGCGATTCTACATGGAATTAAATTTATTATTTATCAAACCATAACGGTCACTAAAACGATATAGGAGTCAAAAGTCAAAATCATTTATTTCAATGTGACCATATTGAGGTAGTGTTGAATGTTAAGAATAATAAAGATGTCAAACAGTAGCTTCAACAAACGACGATACACGAATTCCATGTAGATTTATAAATTCTAATCCAACTTACTATTAAATCTGTGTGTCTTTTTTCCTCAAAAGACCATCTCAGACACTTATCTGCAGTTGTTATCATAAGGCCTGACAAAGTAAAAGTTAAAAAAAAAAACCCATTCATCGAAATACCTACATACCTAACACTATGTAATCATTACAATACGGTTATAATATGGTTGTCAATGTAACACGGGTCACCGGACGGCCCGCTCCGGCGCCGGAACGGAAACTCTGGCCCAGTGTCCACGCTCGATATATCGATTGTGCAACATGTGACGAGCACTTGCAATTCGCGTCCGGTAGACATGGATCAAAATCAATCTGCCTCGCCTTTTCCCAACTACGTTGGGGTCGGATGCCAGTCTAGCCGGCTGCAGCTGAATACCAGTATTTTACATGAAGCGGCTGCAGTAGACATGCTGTAGACATGGATATTTAGGGAAAAAAAAAACGAGGCAGTCTGAGACTGCCGATTGAAGTGAAAACTAAGTAACGCCATCTAACGAAAATGTCAGGAATTTATGTAGCTTGCTGTCAGTACAAGAATGAAAGGTGTAGCTCCATTAAAAAAAATCCAAAAAAAGAAAACAGTGCGCTGACAACAAAAACTTGAACGTCTTACGAATTTTCGATCAGGTCACGTGTCCTGACGCGAGTTTTAACATTTTTTACCCATCCCAAAAAAAGAGCACAACGCCGCTAAAGAAATGTTCACTTCAAAATATTTAAAAAAAAATTACAGTGTTGAATGTTTTGTCTAATATTACTTGGCATCTGATTGTATTGTACGGAACATCGATACTTTCGCAACTATTCCATATTTTAAATACTAAGTACTTAATTTAATTAAAAATCTGGCGCACTTACTTAATAGATTAATTTCCTAGTGAAAATACATTGACAATGTACTAGTTAGTACTTAATTACGAAGGACCGACACTGGAAAATTTCCCAACTTTTAGTTTCAACATTGTAAACAAACAATATTGGCGACCATATGATCGCCTCCTTTGTGTGCCACCAACACTACACCAACCCCACTGGACAAGTCACTCACACGAGCTTACAGAGCCATTCCAACAGTAACGTTAGCACCACAGACAGTCGACTGTCAACAATCATTGCTAACACACGCAGACAAACAAAAGACTGCTTTTACTGAAAAATCAACAGGAAATAGAGGAGACTTTCTAGCGAACTCCACTCAGATTCGCGAGCAAACGAGGCTCGTGTATGTGTTTGTGATCCAGTGTCAAATGTAGGGAGTGTAGTGACGTAATTTTTTAGTATACACGTATCACTCACACATTCTTAGACTGTCTATAGGTTCGTGGTGGCGTGGTCAACACAGGTAGGGGTGTACTTATCTCGATCTACTAACAATTTCGTGTGCTTTTTTGACACTTAACTGCTGTACTAGAACCTTTAACTTTGTAAACAAAGCGGTTTGCAAATGAAAAGTAAATTTAATTTAAAGGTTCGATATTTAAGTATTGGTTTGTAGATTGCTGTTGTCTTAATAACATTGTTCATTAGTACATATACATTACATAAACTCACGCCTTCTTCCCATGGGGGTAAGCAGAAACTACAGAACGCCACCTGCTACGCTCCTTACATACTCCTTTGGCTTCGTATACGTTCATAAATCGGGAAGACAGCGTGAGTTCATTGGTACATTATTATATTTGTAATTACGTTCTCGAAAACGGCTGTCTCTATTGTCACCCGAGCAGTGCTCGGTCGCCCAGGTAGGTACTTTGTTACGAAAGTCGATCTATGTCGGTAGATTTGCCTTTGCTTCCTTCAAGGCAAACAAATTCAGTGTTTCTTCTTATCATAATACCTAAAAACAGAAGAGATTCATGCCAATGTTAAACACGCAACAAGTTACACTGACCAACGATCCTTTTTTGTTTTTCCCCTCAGTCCCTTTCAGCCAAAACTCTACTGTAAAAAGTTAGGTGTAGTACGTCAGGGTAATGGGTCAATCGTTACGGTTATCAGTGTCTTTAACATATTTAGTAGACAGATTAATGACTTCTAATAGAGATTAACAGAATCCTTATTAATATTTCATTGATTTTTTGATTGCCAACTCAGTCAACTGCCAAATCACAACTGTTATTCTTTGATAGTGGTATGAAATAGCTATAACACGGCAAATTATCGTCGTGTACGGCAAATTGTCGTAGTATACCAATTTTTAAAACAATTAATCAATTAATGTACATCAACGACTGTATTTTTTATGCTATTTTCAATCTACCCGAAATCCACAATTTCACTCTCCTAGCCCACTCTCCAAATGAAAACGTGCGTAAAGCAAGTGTCGATGTTAAACATAGTAAACGCCACTGTCCCCTAAGGGTCGGTTTACAGGTGGGGTGGTTTTATCTGCCATCTACTGACCACTTCAAGCGCATTTTTGACACTTCAAAAGCCCTCCGTAGTGACAATTTGATAGATATTCAAAAGATAATAATAACATGTGTTTTTGGATGTAATACTACGTATTATTTTTTATTGTGTTGTAAGTATTTTTTTGGGTAGGTGTCTGGTTTTGTTAATTGATTGGTTTTTTGTACACGTTTATAACTATTTTTTATTATTCCATGGATCAATATTCAAACCAGCATTAAAAAAAATGGTTCATCACTAGAAAATGTATTCATTTCTTTTTAAACTTCTATTTTTTAATACGAAAGTTTCATTTTTTTAGGTTCATCACTTGAAAATGTATTCATTTCTTTTTAAACTTCTATTTTTTAATACGAAAGTTTCATTTTTTTAGGTCAGATATAAAAGTAAACATTCTTATCCTACATTATATAGGCATTTGTTTTTTGTACAACAAACTCAATTTCAATTATTATAACCCCCTTTACAAGACGCCATCTTAAATCAACTGTCAAACTCTGACACACTATTTAAGACGTAAATACAGATCATAAAGTATACTCCACAATAGGGTGCAAGCAATTAAAGGCAGCTCCATACGACGTGCTAATGTCATATTTATGGGCTTCAGTATGTAACAGACAGTTTTCACATGCTTATCTAAGTTGCTACCTGAATATCAGATTTATGGTTCATAGAGTTACTGGGAGAATAGATGTGGCAGTTGAAGTAGAGAAGTATATTTTGGTTAAATAATAATGTAGGGAGTAAAAAAGTAGGCTTTTAAACTAGTGTCTATGATTAATATGTAGAATAGAATAGAATACTCTTTATTATGTACAACATAAAAAATACAGATATAATTGTAGAAATTTTACATAGGGCTACACGGTTTGTATTTTGTTGTGTGAAAATACGTTTGGCTAACGCATTAATGCAAATCAATGGAACATTTCAAATTGATGTCATAATTTTATTTCTCGTAGATAAAGAGAACGACGAAGTGACGGCACGGTTGGTGCAGTGGTTAAGCGATTGACTGCGGCGTTGCGTGTCGCGGGTTCGATCCCCGCACGGAACAAATATTTGTATGACCTACAAGTAGTTGTTCCGAGTCTGGCTGTTTGTGTATTAATGGGTATGAAAGTTTAAATGTTTGTAAACGCACCCACAATAAAGGAAAAATTCCTAGTGTGGGGCAACGTTTAATAAAAAAATTAAGAAAAAAAAACGCTATTCCAAATTTAAAATTAATCACAAAACCCTTTAAATACTTATACAATTAAATGTAATGTTCATTAAAGCACTTGTTTTAAGACAAGCATCACCTTCAATCAAACCTTCAAGATAGCACGACTTCTGCAATTAAAATACGATTTATTCCTCATACATATCCCATCCATACCCAACCGTAAACTTTGATTTTTTACGGTTTACACTCCAGTAGTTTGTATCGTTACGGTTTTAACGTTCTAAGATAGCTATTTAACCCCTTACGCACCTTTTACACCCTCATATAACATGAAAGAAATGGTTATTTTATGGTAACTCTGTTACGGTACAGATTTCGATGTCATAACATTTTGAATTCTCGATACGTCACCGTGTAGCTGTGATAAGAACTAGTTATCATTGTAACGCCGTAAACTTAGATGTTATGGTGGTTTTATGGGGTTTGTTTTTTAGTGTAGTGCTTTGAGTGTTTTGTGGAATTGTTTGGAAAATATTTGTGCGATGTTGATATCTTGTATTGCTTTTCTATCTTTCTGAATAGGTCTATGACAAAGGTTACCTGTGTCCAATAGATAATGGTTTCGAGCCCGTAAAAAAATAAGGAAAATTATGAAATCCTATACCGAAAAATTTGGGAAAAAATATTGGTGGGAGCTTATTTTTTAAATGCTTAATTTAATGCACATATAATCAGATTGGCGTCAGTAGATATAGTGACTACATCATCACTATCATCAGTTTTAACATTGGCTATATCTATAATTATATCTAGAGAAATATATTGTTAGGTATCTTATCCTAGTACTTGAGCCAAACTTTATTATAGGTACTTGAATTATTCAATACGTACCTACTTTAAAATTTTAGCTAAATTGTTAAGTAAGCTTGAGTTTTGGTGAAGCGAAAACTATTTGCACACCCATAAAAGATCATTAATTCACAGCACATTTTCAAATCATCAAAATATATTACACGCTCAACTAATTCTTCAAGTTCTCAACAGTCGAGTACAAGACAAACACCATTAATAATCCCATACAAACACAACAACTTCAAAAATCTATTTGCTAAGAAGTTAACCAAATTGTAATTTTTCATACAAACTCATTTCTCAAACCTATGTAGTTACATTCAACCCTAAGTCGCATAACTGTATATATACACATGGGATTATGTATGTATGTATTGTTCAATAAAATCGACAGGGGGCTGTAAAAATAATATAAATATATCACTTTACAATGTGAAAGCAGAGTTTGTAACTCATTGTGGTACCAATCAATGGTTACAAAAGTACCATTGTGGCCTGTGGTTCTCAAAATATTGTGAAAAAAACATTTAAAATTGGAACAAATTAAGAAGTAATTGTATTGAATTGATCCATTTAATTCCACCCAAAATGTAATTACGTCAAAGAGTATTCTGATTTTTTTAATTATTTTTATATTTTGTTAATTTTGTTCTTATGTGAGTGACTAGAACATCTGATTTTAAATTCAATCATTATGTTGTTTTATTGTGAAGTCATCTTTGCTACCTAAATAGCCGACAACATATATTTTTTTCATCCGTTTATTTTTTTTACCTGCCCCAAATATTTTCGTCCCAAAAACTTTGAGCGCTACACTCCTAAGAAATACGTTGCCGATCACCGAACTAATCCGAGCGAAATCTTCACGCTTACCGAACACGGTTCAAAACAATTTCTGGCTTATTAAAGACATCCCCAGGTACTGACTTATCCGTTATGGCACTTATGGGGTACCTTTGAACACCCTTACGGTATACCTCAATCAATATTTGGAGTAGTTCCTGACGAGATTTTTAATGGGTTATTTAAACATTCATGGGTAAGCTGCAGCTTTTTTTTTTGTTGACGGTATCTTTTTGCTACTGATTTTTTTATGCAAAATGAAATCCTACTGGTTGGATAATTTTAATATGGCATAAAATAATAGGGAACTATGGGTTACTTTAACTTGGGTTTCTGTTGACCAAAATAAAAGAAAATAAAGAAAGTAAAAAATACTTAAAAACAAAATTAACAACAAAGCGTCCAATTTAATAGCAAAAATAATTTCTAACCAGCGAGGTGTTACCACAAAACACAATAATAGAAAGAAAAAAAACAAAATCGGTTAAAAATAATTAACCCGTGAAAGTTCTTGGTCCCGTGAAAGTTTAAAAAAAGAAATAAACGTTAAGGGTGCGACATACACAGCCGATAATTAAGGCGTATTCAAACTGTGATCGGAAACTATAAATAATAGAATTTGGGATCGAAGCGGATCTCTTTTGTTCGCAATTATTATAAGTTTCTTAACCCTTTCCAATCGATCGGATTGGTTTAATAACAAGGTTCGTGTTTTCACCTCCTGTCCCACAGGTGTGCCATGTGAAATATCTGTTCGTGTCGCTTGCTTGTCCTGTGTAATTCCGGCTGAGAATTTAATTTACTTACAAACAAATCTATATATTTCTGGTCTTTCGCCGAAGAATTATGTCCTTCTTACTGTAGTTGCTAAAAAATCAAGGTACATTAGGACTGTGTTTTTTAATAGTTCTCACTTTGTTTGTGTGACACCTGAAAGCTCATTTTACAATTCTCAATTTCTCACGTTAACGAAATACAAGTTTAGAAATCCGCGATTGATCAAATAAAACTATCGCCTTACAATTATTTTGTTTTTTACTTGTTTAAATCTAAAACTGTTCAAAAAACTAACCTTAACGGTTCAAATTGTTCTTAAAAAGTTATTTCTTAAATCTGTACCAACACAAAAGAAAAAATAATCGAGCTTAAAATCGGCGCACAAAAAACTGTTACAATTAGACAGTTTTTGTTCCTTTGCCTTGGTAAAAAAAAATCTTTTAAGTGACAAAAATAGGAAGTACAATGACATGTCAGGTTAGGGTTGACGGGCTCTCTCCCCTTCGAAGTGTTAGGTGACACTAGTGATCGCAATTTTTGACGAAGGCCTTTGTAAACTTTTTTTCTTAAATAAAAAGTAGTGTCGTCTTGCATAAATTAACGCATGCGTATTAGACCATGAATATTCCCATGTCTATTATATTTTTTTGCAAACCGTCAATTTCTTTGTGCGCCTGATGTGTGTGTGATTACAATTTTAATTGAAAAACAACATTGAAGTAATATGGCGCGTCTGCGACTGACTTTAGATTAAGTTTTTTCTTGAGAAATGTGAAGACATTTTTATAGGCATTAAAGAAATTTAAACGATTTTTGTAAACTGTTTTGCTCGTAATATTTGATGTTGAAGATAATGATAAATAAAAGTTCTAATTTGCCTTTGTACCCAACTTGATAGGATTTTAATTCAGATTGCATGTCAAGTCTTTTCTTTACCGTTTTTACTTTGTAGTTCATCAAGAACGATATTTTTTATCCATTTAATAATAAACAAAGAGTTCTTATAGCACGCACGTGCTGCACATCCCACGCTAATTATCACCTTATCGAAGTTACGTAGAACGGCTAATAAGAGCTATTATTTTGCACTTGATTGCTTCATTATATTCTATTTTAATCTATGATAATAACTAGCAAATAAGCGACCGGTAAGGACTTAATACAACTCATACATTTATCGCTCTATTAGCAATGATACGTGTCTTGTAGTCTATGAAGTGTATGAAACTTCACACAGTTAGTGCTACTTACAAATTAAGTGCTTTGATTCGATTATTTGAATATTTAAACCCGAAATTTTTATTTTAAATCAATTAAAAGATATTTTTCATTTAAGAACTGAGGTTACAGTAAAGTAAATTAAAAGAAAAAAAATTAAAAGAATTTATATTTAAAGTAAATTCAAAGAAATTAAATTAACCTCAAACCTACATTGAGGTTATTAAAATAACCTCAATTTTAATCGATGATTATTACATTACAATTTAATGATATTATTTAAACAAGAATTTGTCAGAAAAAGTCATGAGATATGACATTAGTGCCCGTCACCGCTAAGTGAACGATTGCGTAAAAATTTAACCTGAAACGGGTTTGTATATTTTCATCAGATATTTGTGATATAGACAGACCCACTGTCTATACCACAAATATAGTAGGTAGTGTTTTCTATACTGATCTCTGAATTCCCTTTCTCAAAACATGGTGTTTCAGTACTGCATGGCAAGTTTTAGAGTCGTGGTAATCCTTAAAGGCTAGGTACTGTGCAGGGTGTAAGACAATATGGCGTTTTATTCGAAAATATGCCGAAGATTTTAGAGTAGGTTTAAGTGATTTTTGCCTCTGTCTCGTTGGTCTAGTGGTCGCAAGCGCTATTGTTGAACATGAGGTCCTGGGTTCGATTCCTAAGTCGGGCAACGTGTCATTATGTTTTTCTATCTGGAATTTCTCAGTAGCAGCCCGGAGTTTGGATTTGTGCCCGGTTGATGGCAATAGGCTCGCCCCCTATTACATGGGACTTAAAACATAACTGGCGAAATGTGTGTGTACTATAGGTACACCTCTGCCCTTCCCTTCGGGGAAACAAGCCGTGATGTTATGTTATACGTTATGTAGGTACTTAAGTGATTTGAATTTTACCCCACACCTCTTACATGGTGTAATTGAAATTCAAATCGATTAGAAAAAACTGTTTCATACATTTATGTTTACGTATTTGTACGAAACAGCAGTTTTTTTTGCGATTTCAGTTTTTGTCACGTAATCGAAGTTGTTCGAAATGTTGGGTACAATTTATTTATTTATTCTTGCGCTGGAATGCCATACAGCATTTACACTAACGGAGCACTATGACGCCTTTTCAGGTTTTCAGTTAATTTCAATTACTCCTTGCTCATGCTAAGTAATAACAGCCACACGGGTCAATCCATCTGGTTAAGCTATGCTTGCCGGGGTTGGTCCGTGGATGGGTGACCATCTTTACTTACCAAGACTCCTCCGTGCCTCGGAAAGCAGGTTAAGCCTTTGGTCCCGGCTGTCATTCGTGGATCTTTGACAGTCGTTACGAGTCGTCAGAAGCTCGAAAGTCGGACAATTTACCAAGACAAGACAGATTACCAAGGGGTATCGTATTACAGAGTATTATCCAGTAAGAGTTGTGGAGGTCAGATAGACAGTCACTCCATGTAAAATACTGGTATTCAGCTGCATCCGGCGACGGCGCGTCGTGTTCCACGCGCGCCTCAAAGAGTTGTCAGCGAAGCTGAAGGGGTCCGTTATCGTGTCCGGGCCGATGCCTACCACTGGGGTTGCGGATAAGTCCTAAGGGGAAACCGTGGCCCCGGTCTAGGCAAGGGAAGGAACACGGGTGGGTTTTAGTCAGTAAAAGTCTGACACGCCCTTCCGCTCCGCCCAGAGCGGGGAAGTGATTTGATGATTTCCCACCCAATAAAATAAAAAAATCCGGTTAGACTGGAAGCCGACCCTAACATAGTTGGTAAAAGACTAGGCAGAGTCATTGTATGTACCTATAAGAATTGATATTACCGCTCAACCAAAAACATGGGTACAAACTTAGCATTTAGAGAGCAATCCTTGCCTAGTTGTGAATATAATTTTACGAGGCAGGAAATTATTGTCCAGTTCATTCAAGACTCCATTAACACGTTGCAGACTTGCAGCCATTTCATTTCTATAGAACCCATAAAGTTAAGACAATAAACATAATATCGTTTCTATTAGTGAATGAATTTTCCTATGGACGTCTGAATGGGTTAGTACCAGCTTAAGAAACAAGTACTCTCTTATTATGTAGGTAGATATGGATAGCATACAACATCAAATTATTTCAAGTACATACTCGCATGCACAAGCGCGGACACTGGCGGTGGACCACCTTTCAACCTTAAGGTATAAGGATGAAAACTTGTCGACAGCCATTGTCCGCGGTTGTACAGTCAGAGAAATTAATTGTTGAGCACAGAGAGACACTACTGTTCGCATATTCACAACTGTCATTATTTGACGGTTGTTTTTATGTTCAAAGTTTTAAGATAATAAAACATGATATCGTGTCTATAGTGAATTAATTTTGCAATGGACGTCTGAATGGGCCAGTTCCAGTTTAGAAAACAAGTAATTACTCACTTAGTATGTAGGTAGATACGGATAGCATCCTAAGGGCCTATTTCATGATATCCGAATAGCCACTACTTTCCGAATAAATTCAAAAATGGAACAGAATTTGTATGAAACAATCTGCCAAGTAACTTAATAGGAACTTAATCGTAGGTGGCCCTTACTATCCCAATCCTAACTAATACTATAAATGCGAAAGTGGGTTTGTTTGTTTGTCACGCTTTCACGCTTAAACGGCTGAACAGATTTGGATGAAATTTGGCACATGGGTAGACCATGACCTGGATTAGGACATATAATACTTTTTAACTCGATATTCCCACCGGATCGAAACTTATATAGTAAAAACGTGAGGCGCAGCTAGTACAAAATAATTTGTTTTCAAGTAGATACTTCATGTACTATGCATTTCATCCTTATTACTAAGGGCAAAAGGATGAAAAGTGGTTGACAGCCGTTGTCCGCAGTTGTACAGTCAGGGAAATTAATTGTTAGGCAGAGTGACACTATAGTTCGCTTAAGCAAATCACAACTGTCAAATAATGACAGTTGTGATTTGAAACAAACAGTTTAATTTGATAGTCGATTTACTAAGCAATAATTTTTCCTGACTTTACCTACTAAGGTCAACTACCATAGAGCCAGATATTCCTGCAAAATGCCTTTATGAAAAACGCCTTTGTAAAAGTAATTTCAGCAAGCCTTATGTATGAAGGATATGTCTCAATAACGAAACAAAAAATATGCCACGTATTTATTACTAGCTTGATTCGAAATCCAAGTGGACAAATTTATGACACTCCATACACAATAAATCATTTTACGTAGCGACATTTTAAATACATTTTTATATGCGAGCCCAATGTTCTAGTACGATCGTCAACACAAGTATTTGCAATCATTCAAACAATACAAAGAATTCTCGCTCTACAGCTGAGAATGTAAAGGTTGAAATCGCGTGAATGAATTCACCATTTTTCGGGACAAAGCGTCAGAGTTTAGAGGTGAAATTTATAAGTAATTTGCGAATAAATCTTTCTATGTTAGGGGAGTTTTTTTTTCCTTACACCGTCTTCCGACAATATAAGTAGACTATTAATGTCGTGTACCGATAATTGTCGCACATATTTTAAAAATATCTTCTATAGATATAAAATGGCTTTTGTATGGAATGGGGCCTATTATTTTTGGGAACAATATAGGGTATCTCTGTGAAATTTTGTTAAAGTTTAACATTTTGTGAGAATATTTTGTATTTATGTGATATTTTTCTCTTTTTTGCAGAAGGTGAGTGGATGTGAAGCACAATAGACATTAACAAGTTTATGAAGACAGTTCTTTTGAATGCTGTGAGTATTAATAATTTCAAGTCTCAGGCTACATATAATGTAAGTAGAAATGCATGTTCAATTTATGGAATTATTTTATAACAAAAGACGCTTCATTAAGAATCCTTCTTGATCATCAAGGTACTATTTTGGTCCGTATCTGTAATATAACACGGCACATTGATTTACTGTGTCAATTTCCTAAACATTCAAGTTCCCTGACTTTTCCTTAACCTAACAAAATGGTCTCATTATCAGAAAAGTTCCAAATGGGGAATATTTAAAAACAGTTTAAAGAAACAATACAATTCCCCACAACGTTAACATCAATAAACTATATTGACAACAATTTGACCGTCCACGAATCAGATCTAAACATGTGACATGCTCCTGCGCAGGAAGTGGCATTGTTTTTACACCATCAACCAAATGATCGATATAAAATATAAAGGCTGGTGCAGACGCGCGATCGAGCGTGTCACTCACATCCGCAGCTTTGTGTCGCGTAAAACAATGTGATAACTGCTCTATATTGTGTCCGGTTCAATGGACCTCATGTGACGATGTGTGTCCAGCTTAACTTTGTTATTCGAAGTTTAAACTAGCTTCTGTCATTTTAAAATCTAATCCAAACTAATATCGTCTAAACTAATATTATAAAGCGTAACGATTTGAGTTTTTGTATGTTTACTTATAACGCTTTCACGCTAAAACGGCTGAACGGATTTGGAAGAAACTTGGCACATGGGTAGACCATGAACTGGGTTAGGACACAGGTTACTTTTTATCCCGATATTCACATGGAATCGAGACTTATATGGGTGAAACCGCAGAGCGTAGCTAGTAATAAAAATAATTTTATTTTGGACAAATAAATGTTCTATAGTCACAGGTTTTCACTAAAAACACTATTATTAATAACTTAAACTAAAGACAAAGTAATGAGAAGACCACCCGTCAACTTGACACAACGAGAAAATATGAAAACTATGGTATAGGTAAGTCTTCTCACAAATTGCCTTGTAATGGCAGAGAAAATATCTGCCACCACAGCCTTCAGGATGCTATTGTGACTGCCCCTTATTCTGCTCAGGAGTGAGGCCGTTTTTTTTTTCAGATGATGGCATGAAATCCGTTGGTACCGAGAACATTTCTGAGGCACTGAAAAATCGTACAGTCGCAACAGCATCTAAAAACATTATTGTACCCCTAAAATAATATTAATAATATTTTGCATCAACATTTGCACAGCTGAGCTATTAAAGTTAGAAAGTGTCTTAGAAACTTTAATTTCCTACAATTATACGTAATGTATTTAGGATCTGACACTTAACTACGCCACTAACTGTTTAAAGGGTTAAATACAAATATTTTAATTTAATAGTTTCAGTTTTAGGCCCAGTATTAATGTTGAAACGCTCATTTCCGCAAGGTGATATTTCGCAATTAAATTGCACGTCATTTAATATAAAACAAGGCTGCGATTACACTAACGAGCGCGAGCGGATAAGCGAGGCGGAAAAGTAAGCGGGCGCCCCGCCTCACTTCGCCAAGAAATCGTCTCTATTTACGCAATCACGACAATGCGTAATGACGATCGTTAGTCGCTGCGACTTCCAGTTTGTACAGTAATTGACATTATTTTCCAATTTCTCCGCGATTTTTTTTTCCTGTGTAATGAAATCGCGCAGTCGTGCTCAGTCGCTCGTGTACAGCCATTGCTTATAAAATTTAACGCAATAACATTTACGAACTCTCTACTTACTGTTCTATCGTATTCATGTCCAATTTAACACGGAATGTATGTTCATTCAAGTATCTGTTGAGATTTTTATCGATACAGAAATAGACTTGGGCACTAATAAAATATTAAAGGTTTCCCTTACTAGGTAGCTCTCTAAAGGCTGATATTAAAAATCTTGGAAATTCTATATTGGTTCATTCACAGAATACCACACTGCAGAAAATAGTACACTATATAGCCAATGCCCAAAATACCTACAGTGATTTTGTGAATCGATCCGTGTAACAAAGAACGAATAACTTAGCAAACTGCAGAATTATAAGAATACAGGAACAACAAACTATAATAAAGCCAAGAGAGCGCCGAACGGGCAAAACGTGATCTATCACCTACTAGAGTTTCGCGAGGCAGTTAGCTCTCTCTACATATAATTTAAAGCCATTAAAGACATCTGCAGAGCCAGCAATGAGTTCGCTTACTTGGGATGCGTAACGTCCCTTTGGTGCCCTTTTTTGTGTTCCTACGTACGTGCGGGGGTGACTTTTTCGAGCAAGGGGTGAACGCGTGGGGTGGTTTGCTCAAGTTTATGACTCCTATGTTCTTGACTCATATACCTCGTTTTATGAAAAACTCTGCCTCGAATTGCCGTTTTGGAGTCATTATCGTGTGTCGGTATTCGTGGAAGGGAGGCATTCCAAATTTGTAGGCCGTGGATCCGAGTTAAATTAGCATTTTATGCGTCTCTTCGTATTTCATTCGGAATATGTGAGTGTAAGTGTCTAAGGAAAGCAGTTTAATCAGTTCGAGATTAGTTAAGTAGTTAGTTTCGTCACATGATGGCCTTAAGTACGTTTGACACGCCTCCTAATGTTGATACAACTATAAAAATTCTTCCCATGCACGAAATTAATCTACTATCTCAATAGACAATCTTTTAGCTTCATCAGATTATAGAATCGAATGCATTTAAATTGTAACAGTTAAGACAGTATTAGTTGAGTTGTAAAAAACAAAACATCGATTTTGTTTTGGGGGATATCGTGTTACGTGTGTGACGCAATATTGTTGACATTGAAACTTTCCAATACCTCGAACCTTTTCCAATCCTCGACGATTTCGTCGTCAAAGTTACCATCTGTCCGAAAAACAATCGTAGCAGCATCTATGGTGTCAAAGTATCGAAAACGTTCGGCTTAATCACAACGTACCCTGATTAAGGCGGACCCTCTGGCCATAAAAACATTATCGTTGCGTCCCTCCGTAAAAAAACATAAAGAACAAATACAATGGGCCAGTGGGCTCATGGTGCATCAGATATTGGCAGTTAGCTACATCCATGCCATGCGTCTTCGTCTGATTAGATCCGATGTCTACGATCGCCTTTACTGTTATTGGTGTTTTCAATTGTAAAGCCGTTAGCTCTGTTGCTTTTATGTTTTTATTAGAATATTGAGTTGAATGTATCGGTTTTGCTAGTAATGAAGACACAAAATGGATCATCAATTTAAATTAAGAAATAGAGTTCAAGACAGTAATATTAATAAAACTGTATGGTTGCGATATGAATTCAGAGGCAGATAAATTCCCGGACGAAGATACAAGCGTGGAGTTTATATAGCTAAATTATCTACATAAAATCATCCACATAAACTAAGACCCTGTTTTATGTACTACGCAAGATAAAATTTCATTAAACACAACATAAGCTCCTTCCAATCTTGGAAATGGCCACCAAAACAAAAATAGCCTTGAGGGCGAAATCTGAAAGCATTGAGAAAAACATTCGTGGCACAAAACTGACGATATGCTTAATGCACCCCACAGAAATTATCGATTAGACGCTTTTTTATGCAAGAGGGAGTGCGTAGGGGAGTAAGCCTGGGGCGAGTGGTTGAAACAAAAAACGCGAGTGAAGAGTGAAAATAAAAAGTTTAAACAAGTAGGATTGCAATGGTGGCCCTCAAGACGTAGGAAAAATCAATATTCGATGCCGTCCGATGCAAATCTCCTTGCATCCCGATTTGAATTTCAATGCGGTCGCGAATTTGAGTTACTGCTTTTATTTTTATGTAATTTCTCCGTGTCTAGAGTTTTAAGTAGTATGAAATGTAGGAACATAATTACAGTAGGGGTACATGTACTGTAAATGTATGTATTGGTTTTTATATTATTCTTAATTCAAATTCAGAATTTGAAAATTGAGATTTTATGATGTGCCAGGATGTTCCTGATAAATTCTATCATAAATAAGACTACAACAACAAAAGGCATTATTATTTAAATCAAATGAAACTGTTATTAAATCACAATGACGTCATTAAAGTCTGTTTACAATTTCCCAGCAAACATAAGGCAATATATTGCTCAGAACAGTAAGAACATTACCACGACAGATCATAATTTCTCCGCTAACATTTCACAGCACACTATCGTTTTACTATCTAAGTTAAACGCGTATTTCATAATTTTCTATGAATATGTAATTCATAGTAAAACGTTGAATGGTGTATAATAAAGTTTACATTAAATGTTCGATGTAAAATGTCTAGCAGAGCAGAAGCCAGTAGGAGATGGCATAACAAGAAATACAGGATGGTTAAAAACTGGAAATTAAAAACATTAACAAATACATGTCTTGCCTAATATGTTCGACAGGGGATCTGCCGTAAATGTACCAATCAATCAACGGAATACATAAAAGAAGGTTCGTCTCGTACTCAGCCCAATTAAAGCGCCCCAGGGCTCAGATGTACACTCTTCTTGATCGCTGGAGCGTCATCTTTAAATTTCCGTCGTTAAGATTTAATTTTTATCAAGGTCCCCCTCACGCGGGGAGAGGCAACCTGTCGCGCCAAATATTTTCCTCCGTAGTTTTTTCCCTCCTTCGATGGCACTTACTCGCCTCCCCTCTGTACGAATTTTTTTATCATTAAAACTCGGAGTGGGGTCGCCGAACCCGACGTTGCCAACTCGCGCTGTCATAACAAAACAAAATCATACGGAACCCACGTAATTTGCAACATCGCTTTTTTTTACTATGAATTTTTAAGGTTCTAAATGATTAAAGAGGCGTGCTATGCATTTTAAATATTTTGCGGGAGGATCGGCGTTTATTACCAAGTAGAAATTATTCATAGAGCACCAACGTCTACTTCATCTTAGCAGTACGAATTTAGAACAACACTGAGTAAAATTAACCATACGCTCGTAATATACGGTTACTAAATAATATTATTAACAGCTACAAACACTACAATACTTAATCAAAACCACCCAGTTCCTCCAATCAATATCAATCGTCACTAATAAATTCATTAACCCCGTCAATGTATGAGGTATTACGCAGTGACGGTTTAAGACCGTTTGCGGCCAATAACAGCCGGATGACACATTTCACTTAGCCTGAATGCGGCCGTAATTAAGCCGGCTACGTGATAATTACCGGCCCACTGACACCTCGCCACGATTCATTTCCTTTGACGTACCGCTGCCATCTTTGTTTTCCTTTTACTATTTACTGATGCTTATTTAGGAACGCTTTATGATAATGGAGAGAAAAGACAATATAATAATACGTTACACGTAATAGAGATCGTTTATTAGCAAAAAAGAAAAGTAGCAAAGAAAAAGTTAATTTATCAACCATCTAAACCATTATTAGGTACAAGAAAAGAAAGAGCGAACTTTCATCAAGTGTTTACATAGAAGCTAACACTAAAACATTGGAACAAACAAAATTAACGTAAGTAAGGTTGAAAAGTTGTGGAAACAGAACTCTTATAATCTTGTTAGAACGCAGACGCAGCGGCTAATCCTCCTCCCATCAGCTAATTAATCCTACCAAGTTTATTTCTCAAAAAGTTTCAACTTGGTGCGGAAGTAATTTCACGCCAAGGCATTAGTGGGGAACGAACTTCACACTTAGCTACTCGGTAAACACTCATGACGTTTCCTAATTAACGGACGCAATTAGTGGTCGAGCTCGATGGACCAGTGGGGGGTTGGGTGGGGTGATAAGTGGCCAGGAGCGGAAAAAGTTAGGAGAAAATTCGAGGGCTTAACATGGGGCGAACGTGAGGCGTAGGCGCCCAGACGTTGGGTAGTTGCACGTTCTCACTTTGTACTACGGTTGTCTGGGACTGAGCGACCTTGGACTTTTAGTATGGTAAACTGTTTTGATTGTTTTGAAAGTTTTTCTTTTTAAAAGTAGGTACATTATATATTAGGCTTTTATCGGGTGATAGAAATGTTTTGACAGTTTATGATGAACAATAAAAACTTGCCTATCAACCTTCTACGTCTTGTGTATGTAAATCACAAACTGATAATCAAACTATATTCAATACTAGAGCGAAAACGCAACTCGGAACCTCAGTCAATAGGTGAATAATCGATGACGTGACCCAGAGCCCCAAAAAGATGACGCACGTCATCGCGTCATAATACTTGGAGCTCTCATTTAAAACTGAACAACTTAAACTAAGACAGCCTACACACGTTCTAAAAAAAGTAAGCCATCGCTGTGCGTGTCTTAAAATATTATTCCACAAGAGTCTGAACATTTGCATCTTAATTACGAATTCGTGATTGTCCGAGGAGACCAAATGAAAAATATCTCGCACCCATAGTCTCGTCTTATTAACATTCCGCCCCCGTGCTTTTCTGATGAGTAATTGCTTCTTTAATTCTCGTCATCCATCCTCAAAATAGGGCAATTTTTCATTCAGCTTCACCAGCCTTATATACTTAAAGGCAATGAAAAATACACACGTCTACCTTACAGGATTGATGGTAAGTAAATATAAAATTTACGCATAATTTGGTTTAGATTTAACATGAGTAACATTAGGAATATTTTGAAAGAAGTTTCGGATAATAAATGGTCTTTTCTATTGTTCAACGAAGTATGATAGAGACTGGCTGTATTGAGACGAGGTAGGTGAATCGCTATAGTTGTATCTTAGGGTATGTGGTGTATAGAAAGCCAAAGATAAACCTACTTAAGGGTTCACTAATCGCGTCGGCTCGAACTCGTTGATGGGCGTGACTAATATGCATGCTAATTAGTCTAATTATTTATTCATTTAGTTTTATTTATTTAGTATGTATTTATCTAGTTTTGATTTATTTATTTATATATTTATTTATTTAGTTAAATAGACGATGATTTATAACGAAAACGAGCCCGTAAAATTTCATAAACACACCTTTGGGTGTATACATACATACATACATAATCAGCCTATTAATGTTCCCACTGCTGGGACACAGGCCTTCACTCTGTCAGAGAGGGAGTGGGCCGTAATCCACCACGCGGGCCCAGTGCGTGTTGGTGGATGTCACATGTCTTGGAATTTTTGGTTCTAGGACATGCCGGTTTCCTCACTATGTTTTCCTTCACCGTTTTGTGAGTGGTGATGAAATTATTTTACACAAAGTAAAGCACCTGCCTGGGTTCGAAGCCACGACCTACAACTTGTAAGTCGGGGCCGTTACCACTGAGCCGCCACTGCTCACTTTTGGGTGTATAGATTATGAAAAAACTACTGGATGTATTTACTCAAAATATAATTATTTGAACTATTGAATAAATTCTATCCCTGTACGGTTTCTATTTTGCCATTTTCTTACTAAGTCATTTATTTATGCTCAAAGATGAGTTAAAATGAGTGTTGATATATGGAAGTTTTTTTTCCAATTCTGCTTCTCATACAGGACTAGATAATGACAAGGCAAATTGACATAATTTTAGTTTTGAACGTACACCGTCAAACGGACTAGTAATCACAATACTACGTTTGTATGGAAGAATGCCGACTAGCGTACCCTTAAGGAAATGGAATAAGTTATTCAATACCTTAAAGATAAACGAGTTGTGTGTGTGTGTTTTTGGCACATTTTTTCTCCTTATTTCTTGAGCTGGTGGGCTCTTGGCTAAGTAATACCAGCCGCACGGCTGCATCGATCAGGTTAAGCTACACTTGCCGCAGTCAGTCCGTGGATGGGTGATCATCTTAACATACTGCGACCCCGCCGTGCCTCGGAAAGCACGTTCTACCGTTGGTCCCGGCTGTCATTCTTGGATCTTTGACAGCCGTTACGGGTCGTCAGAAGCCTGAAAGTCTGACAACCAGTCTTACCAAGGGGTATCGTGTTACCCAGTTACTGGATTGTAAAATACTGGTATTCAGCTGCATTCGGTTAGACTGGAAGCCGACCCCAACATAGAAAAGGCTAGGCACTTTTTTTTTTCTTGAGCTGGTGGCGTGTATTATGTAGCCGTAATAATCCGACCCAATAAAATTACGTCACATTTTTATTACTTCGGTAAAAATAGTAGGTACAATTATTTTCCTCGTCGTTAAGTTACAACAGAATTCTCCTCAAAACATTTGCTTCGGTAACCAAGCATCATTACTAGGACCAACAACTGCTTAAAAACCAAAATCGTTACCCGTTGTTTGCGGGAGCGTGGCTTTCCCTTCTCTGCTTCTAATTTATTCCCCAAAAATATAAAAGGATTCTGAGGAGTCGTTAGCGATATTGTAATTTGATTATTTGTATTTTTTTCTTATACTTTTAATCACCGGGCTTTGCCGAGGGAGGGAAATCAGATTTCAATTTCAATTAGAGAAGGATCTTCGTGGAAAAATCCGAATCAAGTGAATGAGTATTGATGAGTTTGGTCGTTAATATAAATGAGTCATTTTAGCGGGGGTGCTCAATCAGCCTTTTTATTTGTTCTCTTGTTTGGGAGATGCCAAATTATTTGCCTACGATTTTTTTGGCCTGATTGCCGCGTATTAGATAATGTGCCAATTTTAAGTGGGTAGACGTTGGAATTGGGGCATTTGTAATGAGCCTTTTTGTATTACCATAAAATAAATAAACCTCAGAATCACACATATTTAATAAATCTTGACACACAAATATTTATATTTAATAAGGAAATCGAGTCCACGATATCGAAAGTTGAGTCCAGACGCTACACCGCTGCGCCATTTCAGTCCTCGATTTAACACAGTCCAACAAAACTGCCCAATTACTACGTCTTACTTCCAAGCAGTTGGAAAACCCTCAAGACCTGAAATCAAAAGCAGTGCCACGTCATAACATAATATCCAACAGCAGGATAATTAGAGACGTTGCGATTGCACGCGAGCCACAAATAATTCATTAGCGGTGCCGTAGTTCACCGCATACAATCACTTAGACTGTCATGCACCACGTTTAAACTTACCAAGTGGAGTAATTACTGCACTGAAGCGGCCCACGCTGAAAGGTTAGAAATAATTGGATAATAGGGGGTGTGTTATGCACTGTAATGACACGTAGTTACCTGCATGTCGCGCGAGCTGCTGGCAACAAAGATAGCGCTAACCAAACGGCTACAACGTAAAATCAATGTTTACTTACCCAAGTCACCAAACAGTTTTAAAATGAAAATAAATTCAATTCTTTCAAGTAACGCGCCGACACGAACCAATTAGAAAACGGACGTCAAGGAAGCCGCAATTAAAAGGAATCCTCGAATATCTTCCGACTTAATGACTTCTTTGCTTGTTAATTCCTTGTCGCGAAGGAAAAAACTCGGAGTCGGATTAATTCCAAGTGCAAGTCGATTGTTTGCATAAGCCTCGGCGGGGAAACATCACCTCGCCGCCACCGGCTTAAAAAAATAATTAAAATTCGTAATCACTCTTGACTCGACCCCCCGGGGGAGCTCGCTTCCGACCGCCAAGCGGACTCGAGATTTTCACATTGAACGACACGAACGTCCCCGCAAATTCGTTTATGTGACATTTTAAGTAATTTGTGTTACTCGAATGTTGTAAAAATGACTTTATTACGAGCTACGATTCACATCGTGGCGTTGTTCAAATAGTGGCACAAAATCCTTGTTGGAATGTTTATGGACGTCTTAAAAAACTCGAACGACATACGGTAGGAAAGTTTCCGAGTCGGTTCGTTACGGCTACCCGCAAAATATGAAAGCTTAGTTCATCCCTTGCATGTTCACCGGTAGTTTTCTACCCTCTTAACAACATATTTCGGCATATTTCGATTACCATAAAGCGTTTCGTGTGATGTATATTTACGTTTCATTATGTGTACTTATTTCAGTGGTTACATGCATTAATTTCTTCACTATGTTGTGTATAACATAACCTTTAATGACCCCCTGAATATGGCCCGGTTAGCCATAATAGAGGTGCCCACATAATTATACAAAATAATTGCAGGTGGGTTTATGCATTTTTGCATGGGGCTTCTAGCATCTAATAAAACTGAGCTAAGTAACATTGTAATAGCTTATAATCGGCGTTCCTTCTAGCGTATTCTCGGCCCTCAACTATTCTCAGGGTAAATCGTTGTTTACAGAAACATGACGTAAAGTGACTTAATGTGCATGGCCAGTTATTTTTTCAATTGCTGTTATTAGCAGCAATAGTTACTAAGGAAATAACTTCAAAAATATTTAATTATTTACGAGGCTTAATTCTTAACATTCGACTTGATTTTTTTAAATATATTTTGAAACACATCTCAAAATTATTAATTCCCTAGAGGCTTGAACATCATTATCGAAACATTTCGCGAACTCCTCTTCTAATAGGATGTAAAATAACTCATCACAATAGCCAGACATTTCCTTCGTACATTCAAAAGAATCCGAGCTTATCACGGCCTTAAATTAATAAGCATTCAAGTCGAGCCAAGTAAAAATGAATAAAGCCCGTAACACCGAACAATAGCGTAATAAGCATGGTGCATTTTGTCTCTGAGAGCTCGCTTGCAAAACAACAATAATTCTTCTTTCCGTGAAAAGATTTTCAGCGTTATTCCACTTGAAATTATTATATTTTTTTTCTTGTCGTCGTCTTGCCATTGTCTCGGACGGGAGGTAAGTAATGAGGGAAATTGGGGGCTCTTGGCCGGGGCTGAGGGACGCCAAGATTTGCGTGGCCGACCGCCGGCTAATGCCGAATAATGAAACAGCTTTGAGATATTCTCCGCTCAGCGGTCGGGATTTATTAGATTCAGCCAAACGGAATTAGGCACTTACAAAACGTAGATATTGCTGTAACTATGTATACTTGCCCTTAATAAAGTTTTACGGTTGGTACGCATTGGGAGATCAAATTAAATTGGGCAGTGAAATCAAAAATTTCTAAAGAATTAAATGTTGGAAGCCGAACCTACCTTGGTTAAAAATTCTATATTTTATCCAAAACACACCGTGTTTCTGTGAACAGTCCTAACAATAGAAGAAACGTTACCGAAAAATGACGTAAAGGTAATTCCGACATCGGATGACGTAAGGCGATCAAGATAACCCACTCATAACAACATTCTTGTTTAAAACGATGTCTTAAACAAAATTTTGTATAACGTAGAACTAAGAATGACTAAAGAGGGAATAGAGGAGACTGCTATTAGAAAAGTTTAAATCGCCAAATCACTGCCAAAAGAAACTGATAATAAAATGGATATACAATTATGAAAGAAAAAGTATTAAATAATAATATGCAAAATAATAAAATTATAACAAAATATTCATGCACAACAAAGAGGTAGTAACAACGCAAAAAGGAAACAAAATATAAATACAATTAGACTGGCCAGTTTTATCTCAAGGATTTTCTAAGGTTTTTTCCAACTTTACTTTACCTATTACCCCGCAGTGGTCAGTCGCGTGTATACAATCAAGTGTCGTCTGTAGGATTCCTTAGATCCTAGTTTTCGCTTTATTCAAGTCTCAGAGACGAGTCGAGAGCAGTTTTACTGTATTTTTTCTTGCCATTGTGTTTGTTAGAATTCAAGTCGTCATTAGTTTTGTGTCTCCGTGGGTAGATGTCTCTTTCAATTGTGTTGTCCATAGTAACTGTTTGTGTTTCGTGGATTTTACAAGTGCCTGTTAAGGTTAGAGTTTTAGAAACTTTGGAAATATTTTATTGTATGCCTGTTTGCATTGCAGCATTGGCTTATACCATTTTTTTTTTGTGTATTTTCATAATGCGTACTTTTAGGTTATGTATAATTCTTGTTTGATTTTAATTTATACTCATTTTTAAGTCGAAATATTGTTATTGAGTGGCTAAGCATACAAAATTACAATTTACCTGTTACAAACTTACCAAAGACCTTATAACCCAACAGAAACCAAACATCGATCTCAATTTAAATTGGATAAGCTTGCACAATATCGGCGGCAATAATCCAGCGACCACTCACTCTCGCGACGTCCCAAACTCAAACATTACTTTTGTAGTTTCCTATTTACATATCCCCAAAGCGGCTTTCTTCGTGAACTCCAATATTTCTTGGCTCGTACTCGACCCAGCGGTCTCCCATCCAGCATTTTTAATCTCGTTGGTCGGATCTGCACGTGGGCCCAACCCCTCTATGTTTACCTTCCGAAATAGTTTAACGGGAACAATTTGCATCTGCTTATGCGGGGGCCGTCCTCGGTTGTTAACTAGTCTCCTTCGTCTTACCTTTTCAGAGCCAATCGTATATCAATATGTATTTGTTGATATAATGTTTGTTTACCCTGAATCAGGAGTTGGTATATTTTTCATCGGTGGCACAAGACTTATATCTTTCACTTTTTAGGGTCCTAAGTTCATATGGAACCTTGTGGAATTTGAAAGATATAGCGTCATAAGACGTTTTATGGATCATAATCAGTCAGTTTATTTCACACCCTTGGCACTATATTTTTTTTTACAGTTAGCAAATATTTTTGGATAAAAAAAAGACTAGATGTGATGTGCCCATAGTTATCGACATCCTGTTGAACATGATTTTAACGCTCATAAATTTAACAGCAGTACATTAAAATTTAACAATAAAGAAATGGTAGAAGTCGCCGAAAGTAATCCTATGTACACATGAGTGTTCCACAAAGATATGGGCAGGTTAGAGACGTAGTCCTAATCGATATCCTTATAATGATTGCTGGAGGAGCTCGCATACGAAATAAGGAGGGTGCTTGACGTCGGAGGTGTCCGGGGGCGGGGGTGGGTCGGGGGGGAGATATGAGACGATTTAGATTTTTTCCCTCTTCTATTCTTTCGTTTTTTTGGGGGAGCCCCCTCGAAAAGGGTGAGGAATTTAAGACGGCAACGCGCGATCGATTTTTCGCGCATGCATTGGTATTCTCGTAATGTCTTACTCGAGATTAGAGTTATGCTTTTTATGTTCCGCTTGTCTTTGTAGTTCTAATGGTCGATGCACGTGTTTTTTACCTAGATGTAGTCAACCCCTAACCTTGGCTATGGGACTGTCATATGATAATAATATGGAAGATGAAACTAGTAAATTGTCTTAAGTATTTTATGAATTGATTAAGAGATTGCCACGTTGGTCTAGTGGTCGCAACCGCATACTGCTGAGCATGAGGTCCTGGATTCGATTCCCGAGTACGGCATAGTGTTATTGAGTGTTTCCATCTGGAATTGCTCAGTAGCAGCTCGTAGCCTAGATTTGTGCCCGGTTGATAGCAGTAGACTCGCCCCCTATTACATGGGACTTAAATATAGTTGGCGAAATGTGGCTGTACTATAGGTACGTCTCTGGCTCAGCCTTTGGGGAATACTGGCGTGATGTTATGTTATGTTATTAATAGAATACTTCACAAGGGGCAAAAAAAAAACAATAAAAACTTATAAAGACTGATCATAGCGGACTAAAACATAACCTCATAAATTAATAACAGCTACTTAGTCAATTTCAATGAAAAACCAGCCACACCTCAACTTAATCAAAATCTATTAAACAACAGCTATCAAATTACGTTAAATATTTATAAAAACATCAAAAAACACGTCATTTGTAAAGATAAAAAAGGGAAATATTTTCCTTCATTAATAGATCACCGGCGAGGAGCACAAAGGCGAGGCGCGAGGCAGTCAAAGGGGCTAAAAGCCTTTCGGCCCACAAAAAAGTCTCAATTAAAAAGCTGACGGAAGCTTTTAGAAGGTAATCCCTCAAATTGTTTCCAACGCCCCCTCATTAGCACCAAAAGTGTTAAAAAATAAACTTTTTAATCTTTATTACTCGACGACTGCGCTAAACGGGTTAAATTATTATAGAACAAGCGCTATCTCATTTTTTATTCTTTAACCCTTCGCTCGCGTAATTTATTAGTGACTGAAGACGGCTTTGAAATTTTTAGTCTATGTTTAATTTAGTCGGCGTCCGTCATAATTGCGGGGAGGTTTGACGCGATTTATCATTATCTGTGGCTCGCTTCCCGCCTTTCTTGAGGAAAGATTTTAATAATCATTCTTAGAAAACAGGCGTTGATAACTTTGTTTAGTGTTTATTTTTTTATTTAATAAGTTGTTATAACTTCATATCGTTTTTCTTTACTTAAGTAACACTTTTTTTTGTGTAGAGCACACACACAAACTCATGTTAATGTTTATTTAATCAAATAAGATTAAGTAAATTAACTTGGACGATGAAGATTATATTCGTAACATTTAATTTATTTAGATAAAGTTGCAAACAAATAAACAAAAAAGATCTTTTCCAAAACGGGACTGTATTTTGGTCTTCATTCCGTTAGCTCTGCTCCAAGAGAATTAGTGGTCCCAAAAAGTTCTTAATTTGAAACAATCGAGCGCTTTTTGTACAATCCAACTCACCTCTAAATTGAATTCCACCCAATTTGTTACACAAAAAAGAACAAAAATAATCCTAACGGAACAAACTTCACTAATTACACGAATAAATCCAAACAATCCGGCGCAGAACTCGCGGCCCCAACAAACCGAGCGAATTAAAAAGAAAAAACCGACAGATGGACAAAAAAAGCATTTCCTTGACAAGTTTTATTTACCATAAACATTGTTACAGAAAACGGAGGCCGGATGAAAAAGTTCGCGTTCATTAAATCCATTAATTAATTCAAATGAAACCGCGACAAAACATTTACATTCCTCGCCCCGCTTCCCTTTTAGACAAGGAAAACCCGAGTCATTCAAGATTTTTCCTTGCAGACTGTGCCCACTAAATGGAAATTAAGCGTTTAATAAACCGAGCGATGGTGGCTAGAATTAATTAATACTTCGACTTGTCTTGCAAGTTTTTCTTGCCCTCTCATGTTTCATTTCTTAGTAACCAGGGGTCGTGGGACTCCCCACTTTATAATGGTGCAATAATTAAGACAAAGTCCCTTGTTTCGGTGATAACACCACTAATTATTCATTTCAAGTGCGACATTGAGATTTTATGGGGTGACGATTTGTAATGTCATTGTAAGAGAGTACGCTTTCGTTGTAATTTTTAAGGGAATTAATGTTGAGTTTTGAATGAACTTTATAGCTTTCTCTCCGTTTATTATAACAGTAAAGTTTATAATAATGTCGTAAGGGTCAACTGAGTGTGAAGGGAATTCGTAAATTCTCAAGTTTGACGTTTAGAGCGGAGAAAAAGAGACATAAAAAAAAATGATTTAATACTTATCTAGATGTAATTAAAATAAAAAACACTGTGGTCTTAGATTTTACATAGTCATCCATTTCAAAGATATTACACTTACTACTATTATAAATGATCCACAGAAGAAAAAGACTTAAGGTAAGTCTTAACAAGTTACAAGAAAACAAAACAAAGCTTACAAGAAAACAAGACAAAGCTTACAACAAAACAAGACTTATTGTCACCTGAAAAACGAGTGACAAATCATAGACAAAATTTCTCGCACCAAATATTTTAACATACCACAACTAAATATTTCTTAAGTGTCGTCAACACGGTGCCTTTACTTAACATGTACCTTTATTTGTCAATTACTGCGCGCGCGCTTCTAAAGTGCCACGGAATTGGTTTACCGCTCCTATAAGGAATTTCATGGCTATTGGAGCATGTTTAGTCATTTAATTAGTATCCCTACAAGTTACCGTTTTCAACACGACATGTTTGGATTAGGGTTTTCCTGCCAGTTCCAGTAATATGAGTTTAGGGCCTTTTATGATGCTTCATTGTTTTATGAGCTGCACTTTTTTTTTCTTTTTAAGGTGGATATAGCTTGATTAATGCTAAGTAGATTTCATTCGAAATTTGATTTGAATTGAATCATTTGAATTTTCATTTCAATTGTTTTATTCGAATTTTAATTTGATTTGAATTCGTTTATTATAAAGGGGATAGGCCATAACATGTTAACATAAACTATAGAAATTTTAATTTTATAACCAAAAGGTATTTTCAAGATATTGTACCTACCTACATCTATTAAAATACAAAGCTCTTGTTTATTAATATCATAAGCAAACACCAACTATTTATATGTATTATGTTTCCCAATACCAACAATAAAATCATATTCAGTGGTAATTTAAGTAATTTTATCATAGATTATAGAAATATTTGACACCCGAAAGCAGTGTTTAGAAAAACATTCACGTCGGTAAATCTCTGATATTTATATACCGATTTATCTGTTAATCGATAGAAATATTTCCACAATATGTGATGATAATATCTTAAATTTACATAAGATACATATCATCATGGTTATGATTCTTATCGAGGTGAGAAAAGTTATAATAATTATGCCAAGGCAAAATTACGTCATTCCGGTAATGATTTGAAAATCAATCAAACTATTTAGACATGTATAGGGCCAGTTTTGCCAGACTCTGTAAGTTATTAACCCCCCACTTATAACCTATGCTTAAAGTTAAGTAATGATTAACATCTGATTAACTATACATTCTTTGGACATTTAAACTTGTCTTTACTTTAAGAAAAGTTTATAAACATCTCTAAACATGACATTCATCACTGAGTTTGGCAAAATTGGATCTAAATCCAAAAAATTGTGCAGAATGGATATGATCAGCTGAATCATTAAACATTTCCTTATTTCAAATCCCGTAAAATTTATTGCAAAGGATCGGAAGGACGATGTTGCCCCAAATGTGCTCTTATTTGTGTAGGACACTAATTTATACTGATTCGTTTTTTCACGCAACAATCTTAGCGCCCACGAATCGTGATCGCGCTTACATCACAAGTCAACCCACGGGAACAAGCGCCAAAAGAAAGAAAAAAAAACGCACGAAAATATTCTCCACACAAAATTATCTCAGCATAAACGCCATGTACCAGGCTCGATCTGATAATGCGGCCCATTAATTTGAACAAAGTTTGCGTCGACACCGCCGTTGGCCTTATAAAGGTGAGGCGACAAAATTTATAAGTTCGATTACTTTAATCTTGGTTAACTTATGCGAGTACAATTTCAAAGCTGACAAAAGAAATGCAAGCAATAAATCGAGTGTCTCTTATCTGTTGTATACCTGTATTGTTGTTGGCGGTGTCAGTGTAATCTAGACTAACATGGGGTAATTAATATAATGAAGTAGGTAGACGAGTGTATCACGCGAACTTTTTCGTCGCGTGAGCCCGTGACGGCGAGGAAGTGGCCGCTTCCTTAGGCTATTTCGGACTGTAAATTATGCAACCGTTCTGAATATTTGGTATCTTTTTGTGGCTCGTATGTGGAAGGAGAACTGACGTCATTAATTATGTCTCTATGAAATGCAAAGACCCGAAATTCTTCGAAATTTTCCAAAAGCAACTAAACGAAAATTGTTCAATTCTGCAAAGAGCATTTATCATCAACTATGCATGGATACTGCAAAATGCAAACCTCAAACCTATCCACATAATATTTAAAATATTGCCAACGTAACACCGTAACGAAAGCTTACACTAATCAATTTAGGAGCACTAATGAGGACAATATAAATCGATGTTCTTAATCCGAGGGCTGTGGTCATAAATAAAGGCATAAGAGCACGAACCATATTTCTCGATTAAGTGCGAAAGTGAGGCGGTCGCGCTACGCGGCCGGCAGAGGGCGCACTGCACGCGATAAGAGATGATGAAGCGATGCTTTGGAAAAGTAACGTTTTGATTTTTGAGTCATATGGAGTGGACAGGTGAGAATGGCATACCTAAATGGTTGGTTAGGTTGACGAAATTACAACGAAAATGGGTTGGGTTTTGAGTAACTTGTCACTAATGGTCTTTTTTTAAAATAAGCAAGGTTGAAGGTTTTTGCCAAAACTCACGGTGGAATGGCTGCAATAAAAAAAATGTTTTTCAGACCAAAATTTATAAGCAGATGGTCAAAAATCGACCCCGATCAATTTATACAAATCATCATTAAAATCGATACAGAATCCGTTTCACTAATAATATCTTCACGATCGCTGCGCTCATGTAATGTTACCGAAGCTTTAAGCTGAAACGCAGCGATGCCGGGCGGTAGGCGCGCGTCATTACCTGAGCAGGATTGGTCACGCAAATCAGATCCGCGCTGTCCACGCAATTATAATCAAGTACGCCACGCCACTCGTAATTCTAAAGTAATCAAAGGTTTAGCCATCTGTTTGTGAATGTATTTCATGGATCCCGCGGCCTACGTAACGAGAAATGCGAACCGTCAGCCCGCCACTTTATGTCGCACTAAGTTCACATTTTATGATAGTTAAATTTAAATATTCGAACACAATTTATATTCGAATAGAGAATACGTTTATAAAATTTATATAGACAACCAAATAAAAGTTAACAAAATATTGATACAACGGCAACAATAGAAACCTAAAAATTATTAGTTGCATTGTTGACGCCCGGCCTCCATAATCCTTAGGAAAGCTTCTTACCATAAATAATACGTGTAGCTGCTAGCTATAATAGTGAATGTGCGTAGGCGCAACGCTACAGATCGACAGTCCTATCCTGATTGTAAATCAGTGCTAGCTGGAAAACTATTAGGCCGGGCCTTCGAATTGAGCGGAGCACGAAAGCCTGATATACATATATTATAGTGTAATGCGTCTTTATCCTGGGCATTAGTTAAGCATTACATTTCTTCTTCGTCAGATAAATAAGCACGTCTACTTGCGACAAAAAAATTGACATCGTACATTCTGTCTGCCTCGAGTGTACATTGCAGCCTTACACTGTTTGTCCACCTCACCGTGAACGGGACATCAACGAGAAACGAGATACGCGACCATAGTAAATGTACTGTTGCTACTTCGACGTCGTCATCTAGTTCTCGTTGACGTCCCAGTTCACAGTGCGGTGGACAAACGTCCTTAACATATTCAAAATAATTTGAAATTAGAACAATTATGTGACAAAAAAGGCGAGTGTCAATTGTTTGTAACGTGCACTGGTGGCGCGGCCCGTCTCCGCCCGATGCTTGTTACCCGCTCGCTTCGAGGCCGGCCCGAGAGCTGACGGACGTTTCGACATGCCCTGTCTTAGTATAAACACCTCTGATTCATACATTGTTCGTGTTTAGCTAATGGCTACGGCTTTCTAGGTGTCACAATGTTTGGTGTTTTTTGTTTGGTCCCGTTAACTGGTTGTGGCTTTGTTAGGAGGTGGTGCGAATTATTTTATTGCAGTATCAATTTTGGTATCAACATTTTAGTTAGATACCAAATTGGTAAAGTAACACAAAAGATCGTTCATAACGATGACGTGTTTTGGAGGCAAAGAAAGTTTCCAAGTCCCTGAAAAAAATCCACAAAACTCATGGTCCCATGCCCTGTGATGCCCTTTCGGCGCATTGAAAATGAATTTATTTCATTAATGCACTTAAAAATCAGAGGTATCTCCGAAGGGTTTAAAGTTTAAACACCTACCATAATGCTATCGAAAACAGAATGGTATCATTTTGAAACCATTTAAATTTGCTAGGATATTTTTTAAACTTTTTCGATATTTCTTTTCGTTTTTGAAAAGTTTAAGAAGATTATTTGAAACAAGTCCAAAAGAAACGGTCAAAAATTAAAATAAAAACAAAATACATATAAAAATTTACAAAACAAAAATCTTATTTGTAGCCCTTTTAGTAACGAACGCATCTTTTGATACTATTTTCATTTCTCTATCTTAAGAGGACACTAGCCGCGTCGTACTTTTTTTGAAGACGATCGAAACGGCATTTTCCATGCTAAAAGCTACTTATATTAAACTCGTTCCCCATTACATACAAACATCTATTACATAAAAGTGAGGATAAAATATTGAGAAGTAACGCAAAAAACTCCACCTGACTACACCACAATACAGCAGGTACATTGCATAAACATTTCAGAGACACTGTAGCGAAACAAAACCACGAAAAAAGGAATGTTCCGTACAAACATAATATAATGAAGATATAAATCGCTGTTATCTTGAACAGGGCTCGTGCGAATAAACACCTAAGGAGATATCGTAATAGAGAAATTACTATAAAATAATCTTGGTGTATGTGTTTGTTGTAAATCGATCGGGATAGGGTCGTCCCCACGTGCGAACATGTTCGCCGTGTTGATTGTAATTTGTAGTGCGCGAGAGCATGTCCGGACGGCTGGCGTATTCTGCAAGTATTTGATGTCTTGTTTCAGTTCTGCGGCCGGAGATAAACATGTTTGAAAGATAGAGGACAGCGTTTTAATAGGACGTTCTATATCTAAGTATATCTCTATTTAAATATTAATAAAAACTGACGAGTTTTTTTTTTTTTTGTTCTCTGTCCTGCACTGGTCGTCTTTTGGCTGATGATTTAAGTTCTGGGCCCTTTTCAGAGGTTATTCGGTATTTTTCACATAAATAACTAAACTTGTTAGGATTTATTTTTATATTATTGTCCTTATTTCCCAAAAAAAAAAAATATCCTTTAGATTTTGCTTCGCTACTAAAAAATACCTTCAAATTCCAATGTCACGCACATTTATCTTCTTTATTTTAACAAGAAAACGCTGTAAACAGTAGTAAATATTTAGTATGCTAAAAAAGAAATTTCATTCATTAGCTTATGCCCGCGGCTTCGCCCGCATGGTGGTCGAAAATTATCCCACGGGAATGTACTACCGAGATAAAAAGTATCCTATGTGTTACTCTAGGTTATAAACTATCTGTGTGCCAAATATCATCGAAATTCAGTCAACCGTTTTTGCGTCATTGAGTAATAAACATCCAAACTTACACATTTTTTTAATCTATATATTGGGTGACTGGTAATTAGTGACCGATACTTAAACACGTGACTTTACTCATCATTATGAACAACTTTTATTAAGGGGACAAACGTGAAATCGCGAAAAAAAAATCAGCTGTTCCCTACATTTATGTTCGCAAAATTCGTCAAAGTGTATGGAACAGCTGATTTTTTTTTCGCGATTTCAGGTTTGGTCCCATAGTAAAAGTTGTTCATATAGGTAGGTATGTATGTAGGTAGGTGTAGGTAAGTAGGTAGGTAGATATGTATGTAGGTAGGTGTAGGTAAGTAGGTAGGTATGTAGGGTAGGTAGGTGCCCGTAGATAAGTGCTTACCCGTGCGAAGCCGGGGCGGGCAGCTAGTAATAATATATGTATTAATAATAATAACTAGCTGCTGCCCGTACACTGATTATTTTAGTAAAATAAAACTAGCCTTAGTTACTTCTTATAACATCGGTTATCTGACATTGAAAGTCCTGTCGAAAATGGGCCAGCCGTTTCGGAGATTAGCCAGAACATACAGACAGACAAAAATTTAAAAAAAAATTAGTTACCTAACGATATTTTCATATGCATTTAGTAAAAAGCTGTTATTTTGACATGACATTACAAACAGACACTTCAATTTCATTTATTTGTATGTATGTTAAAGAGTATGTATAGAGTTAGATATATATAGTACGATAATTTATGACAGAGTTAAGTCTACTTAATTATTCTCTAATGTTTAATTTATTTCGTTCTTACTTTTTATATATTATTTGCATTTTAGGTAAATATGTCGAATTAGTCATTGGTTAACGGAAACGAATGTTAATAGTCAACAAATTTCTTGATGGTCGATGTCAACGGCTTTTAGTACCGCCATATTTTATTGAGTAATGGACAGATTTTGAGATCTATGACATCAAAACTGACATCAGAAATGTATATCTTGGTGTATAAAAAAATATTAAAATGATTTTCGTCAAATATTCATCAATCCTTGTCATAGGCACAATAAAAATAATTACACATAATATTATGACGCCTTGTTTACCCGAAGGGTTATTCAGAGGTGTATCCATAATAGGTACAGCCACATTTCGTCAGTTATGTTTTTTAAGGCCCATGTCATAGGAACTACCCTATTGCCATCAACCTGGCATAAATCATCCGGGCTGGTAAAGGTCTACCGGAATCTCATGTCAAAAAAAAATTAGATATTCATAAAATATGACAATTGACATTGCCAAATGAAAATCACAATTTTTTTTTGTCTGAAATTCCTAATGAAAATACACAAAAAATAAAAATTTTAAGATTTGAGCCTTTGATTTAAGTTTTGACCTATGGATGAGTTTCTCGAAAGATCGCAAAATTAATGTAACAAATTGACAAGCGCGCGAAAACTGCTGGTTGAATGATTTATCAACAGCGGTTTTATTTCAAGAAGCTGGCCTTACTTAGATAGACCATATTGTTTTTAATGAGTAAGTATACCTACAACATTTTTATATCCAAGGTTATGTACAAACTAACTAGCTTCCACCAGCGGCTTCGCCCGCGTGATATCTTTATAAATTAAAACCTATGTTACTCAGTGATAATATAGCATTCTATTGGTAAAATAATTTTTTTAATCCGTCCAGTAGTTTTTTAGTTAATACATTAAAAACAAAAATAAAAAATGTTTCTCTTTATAATATTTAGTGTTAATTTCAAACAAAAATACAAATCTTTTATCTTTATAAAATGAGTGCAGATAACTCTTTCTTGAAAAGAACAGAACAATACACCACAGCTTTAAAAACTGCGACAAACAATAACTTTAAACGCACCTTTTAACTTAAACCGCGCATTAAAAGTGAGAATAAGCCAAAGGCTTTGTCTCCGTGGCGAGCGATGGCGTAATTTACAACGTGCCCTCGGCATGTAGCCACGAGCCACGGGATTAGTCCATCAGTGCTAGTTTATGCGCCGCGCTGCAAATTATCACGTCGCCTTAATTGGAAAGAGGATTTACTTTAATTAATTATCAATTTGGATTTACATCGTGCAGTCTGATTTTTATTAGATATGGAGTGTGAAAGGAAATTGAGAATTAAATAAATAAGTACACAGTAATCATTATAATTTTAGTTTAGAGTATTCAACACTATTACACTGTAAAAGGCGTTAAAAATTCACTTGAGAAACTTTAAGAGGTTTACACCATCGAACTGAATAACTTTTAAAATGGAACCAACATTGAAATCGCGAAAAAAAACAGCTTTGCCATATGATACAGAACTTGAACAGAAGGTATTTTTATGGAACTGCAGATTTTTTTAAATACCTATACCTAGCAATTTTTTTACGCCTGCATCTCACCTGATGGAAAGTGATGATCAGGCCGAAGGTGAATGTGAGCTTCACCCGGAATCCTCAACCACAGTCTAGTCTCTCAATGTCTCTAGTCTAACAATGGCATTATGTAGTGGAGTTGTTAGAGGATCACCGTACCTTTCCTGTGCACTCTAAAGTCTGCAACCAAGGTTTTTCCTCCAAAATAAGCTTCTATACATATTATAAAACAAAGTCGCTTTTCGTGTTTGCTTGTATGGCCGCGTTATTCTTCTAAACTACGCAACAGATTTTGATGAGCTTTTCACCATAGTTTAGAGAATTTATTCCGTAAGGTTTATGTGTATAATACATTAATATAAAAGTTACGTTTACCTAAGAAATCTTGATGTTTTGGCGAGTCGTTTAAACCGTGCGAAGCAGGAACGGGCCGCTAGTTCATAATATACGAATTTTCGATGTAGCAGAAATACCCTGCAGCGGAAATATGCGGACAATCTCAATGGGTGTGGAACGAGTTTGTTAGGTATGCCAAATTTTAAATTGCTTAATTTTAAAAGATTGCGACGGATTGACAAATAAGCGGGATATAATTGCAAGAGGAAATAATAAAGTTTCTCAAGTAATTCGTACTTATTTTAAAGTTGAAAGCTTACTTCATTTTATCTGATTATTTTTGATTTACTACTTAACGTGCACGGGGGACATTTACTTCTTTTGACAGTCCTACTTAGTGGCTGAGTAAGATAATAGTAGTGTTTACGAAGACTATCTTCTTCTCATACCTATCTAACTTTATTTTACTTAACATCAACAACTTACATTAGATATACAGGGTTATTGGTTTTATGTAGGTAATCCATTAAGGGGATGTAGGAGAGGTGACAACAAATGACCCCTTATGACTTAGGACATTTGCATATGTGCAAATATCAATTTGACATTTATACATTTTTACCGCTTTCCCCCGCTTAAAAATCCCGTGGGAATATCGGGATAAAATACCTTAATCCAGGTCATAGTCTACCCATGTGCCAAATATCATCCAAATCTGTTCAGCCGTTATAGCTTGAAAGCGTAACAAACTCACTTTCGCATTTATAATATTTCATTCATTTTTAAATACAACTTGTCAAATTACTTGAAAGTGGTTGACATTTGCATAGGGGTCATAAGGGGTCAATTAGTTGCAAGTGACCTCTCGTACAACCCTTTAATGGATTGCCGACATATTACCAATAACCCTAACATTCGACGTAGATGCATACATCGTGCTCAGATTTATAGGCAGATTAACAAATGCCATCATCATAATAATCATTGGCAGCTGAGTACTGACGCATGCCTAAGCCTCCTCCCTTTTGTGCCACTTCCCTGGTTAGTGCAATTCTCGTCCTTGTCTTTCTTGAGATCTTTTGTAAGTCAAAATACCATATTCCCAGTGAATATTTCTAAATCTCCATAAAATACCTTCATGAAGTCTGCTTCGATCAACCCTCTGCCGATATAAACACCTATATCCTGGCAGGTCATGGTTATCATTCTATAACAGCAGTGATAGCCCGGTGTGACCGTCGAACTGCCAAATCATTCGTCTCGAGTTCGAACCCAAGGCACGCACCTCTGAATTTCGGAATTCATGTGCGTGTTGTATAATTATCACTTGCTTCAAAAACTTGGAAGGAAAACATCGTGGGGAAACCGGCCTGGGAGATCTTTCTTGACGGCATAAAAACTCTGACACCAACATAAAACCACACGAAAAAGAAAGATTAAATATAATATCAGTGGGCTTCAATTCTGATGAGCATGATATTCTCATCAGTATTAGAACTCTAACAGGTATTACAGGATTTTATTCACCCAACCAATGATAGTTTTCAATTATCACCTACCTTTTACATGCCAATCCCAACACTTAAGTTTTACGCCGTCATGATATGACTATTGAGATAATTTGCCTGTGCCTTCAATTAACATCAGTCAATAAAATAAACGACTTTCCACATAACTCTTACAAATCACAGGTAAATAAAACTTACTTACTGAGCAAATGGCTGGAATTTTTAACATCCTCATATTTGTTGTTATTCTCAAGCACACAGTACGAACATCTTAATTTAAGGGATCCTTACTCTGCTGGACGCTCATTTTCATAATTATACAGGCTCTCTCTTCGTGTGGTTCATAGAAATATAACTTATATCTATGGTGTGGTTAGTGACTAACTTGGTGTCAGAGTTTAAAAGTTGGCGCTATGACTTGGCTCACATGCCGTCGAGAAATATCTCTCGGGCATGCCGGTTTCCTCACGATGTTTTCCTTCACCGTTTTTGAAGCAAGTGATAATTATACGATACGCACATGAATCCGAAAAGTCAGAGGTGCGTGCCTTGGGTTCGAACTCAAGACCTATGACTTGACAGTCCGACAGTCACACTACTAGGCTATCACTGCTAATAATAGTATACAGTGTATAAATATTATACAGTGAACAGATATTAGTATACAGTGTATAAATATTATACAGTGAACAGATATTAGTATACAGTGTATAAATATTATACAGTGAACAGATATTAATTGTACGCTTCTTGACTTCTCTACATCTGAGCTCCTAAAAAAAATCCCTATAAGTAGGCATTTCTTCGTTCTTCCTTTTCCAAGTCTATAAGTTTATAAGTAATCTTTCAAGTCAAGGTAATAACGGTCCTACGACAAAGAAAGTAAACACAGAAGTATCTATCTACTCTTATATCGCCACTATATCATGATATCCTCCACTAAAATCTAACCTGATTCCGCTGAACACCAGTGTTCAAGTAATATCATTCACTTTTCACTTATAAAGGCATTTACTGCCACCAAAACATCCAAAGCTCTTGTAAAGTCATTAGGATTACTGTCCAGAATAAGTCTCCGGTCTGTGCGTAGCCAATTAACTGTGTTAAACAATCTCTATGAGGTAAACCAAATCGTCCTCAGAGCTCAGTGCAAACGACGCCTAACCTTTTATGATGCGTTTTACGCTACGCTAAGACATACCCACTACTCGTTTAGAAGTTAACTATAGTTTAACTGTTTGGATGTTAAACTGTACAATGTTGTGAACGGAGTTTTCTACTGTAATGAAGTTATTTTATTTATCTTTTATATCTTTTACAATTTCAACACAACTATTTACACTAAAGGTACTAAATTAAATGACTAACTATACAAATAAATACAAAAACAAAAGGACACTTAGGCGTCAAAGTATTCGTCCGCATCTCTGTCATCCGGAAATGTGCCCAGAAGACTGTACTGTAATTGGGTTGTAAGTAATTGTAAAGGATGTCCAGATATAATTACTTACAAACTAACAATTGCAATTTCCCTTGATTTTGACAATTCATTGCGATATTTATGTTGTCGAGCAGACGAATTTTTCAAATATATGAAGCAAAGGAATAGGAATTTCTTTAAAAATCCTGCAGATTATAAAAAGAAATATGCTACGTATTTGGGGTGCCAGCTTGTCTCATCATCAATATGGCGTTAAAAAAGCTTAGAAACGATATTTATATTAATACTATAAGTTCATTTTTGCCTAGCTTTTATTCATTCGTTTAATTTTCTTCATTAATTATTCTGCCTCTGAGAAAGTCAAATTAATGATATGGCTGGCACACATCGAGCGTTAAGGGTACGCTAGTCGGTCATTCTTCCATACAAATATAGTATGGTGCTTACTCGTCTAGGTTTGATGGTGTACGTTCAAAATTAAAAATTATATTAATTTTTCTTGTTATTATGTAGCTCTGTATGGAACCAGAATTGGAAAAACAAAAATCAGGTTTGGAAGTTATGAGCGTCGAAACTTCCATATTTTAACACTAATTGTAACTCGTGTTTGAGCGTAAATAAATAACTTATGTAGTAAGAAAATGGCAAAATAGAAACCGTTCAAAGATAGATAATTTATTCAATAGCTCAAATAATTTTATTTAGGGTAAGTACATCCAGTAGTTTTTCCATAATATCTATACGCCCAAAGTTCTGTTAGTGAAATTTTACGCGCTCGTTTTCGTTATAAATCGTCGTCTATTTCACTAAATAAATGTATAAATATAAAAATAAAAACTAGATTAATAAATACTAAATAAATAAATACTTAGACTTATTAGCATGCATATTAGTCACGCCCACCTACGAGTTCGAGCCGTCGACTAGTGTACTCTTAAAGTACAAGTCCGTAGCCGACTGCAGGCAGCAGTAGCAGGCGACGCGACGTGGCGATGTGACGCCTCAACACTACTGGTTTCTATGTATTTCTATGAATTACCCTCTGTAGCTAGCGACACGGTATTTCATAGAAATACAAGAAACCAGTATACAGTAGTGTCGCTACGACACGTTGCCAGCCGCAGCTGCCTACAGTCGGCCACGTACTTGTACTTTAAAGTCAATTTAACACTGTTTTTGATCATGGCTTAAAGCAGTTAGTTACAGCATTGAAAGCACGCGTTGGGCTAGCCCTAAAGAAAGAGAGACCACACGTTAAACTATGACCACGGCAACCATAAACCATCCAACCCAAAATATTTGGAAAGCATCTCTCCCGATACCACTTAATAGTAATATTATGTTAATTAAAAACTTAACCATATAAAATCACGCACGGGACACAAAACATCTTTATCATTTTTTTTCTGACAAGACGTATGGTCGTAATAAAGTATAGGGCTACCACATAATTCTATCGATAATGGTACGCCTACATATGAATTAATTAGCACGTGATGGGAAACGGGTTCTCGATAGTCGATGTCGATGTCAACGGTCCGGTAAAAGAGAACGGAACTATGGCTTGGACATTTTTATGGCACTGGATTAGACTCCAATGAGTCATTTCATCTCGACATGCTAGGGTGTGTTGGGCGCGCCTCTATTAGATACTTACATGTTTACCTTTACGGATTGTTGTGTAGGTACAGATAATGTTGTCTTGTACTGGTGCGCTTGTTCTGTTAAGGGGTCAGCAGAACTGTGAATAAAATTAAAGAGAGTATAAAAACAGAACAGACAGAGTATTGGGAGAGATTGAGGTTTTATTCATATGTAAAAATATTCTCAACCCATACGAGTATTAAGATGTTCTTGTGCTCAGTGGCTAATAACACTCCAGCGGGATAGAAATTAATAGGTCACCCAATTTCATCCGTGAGTTCAAAAAAGATCATTACTGAAGTATAGCCTTTTTCTAGGTCAGCATCAGCTACTGCTGTATCGATAATTCTTAAAATTCTGTTTCTTTCTTGCAATTTTTCATCAGCATTTCTAAGCAATTTATTCACAGGATTAGATGTCTTAGTAGAAACATCGCTAGGATGATACAAGACGATGAACAATACAACATGGATAATGACAAGTTGCTATTGCATTGTGAGTTGGTGAGTTACACTCGCTCATCATTGGCTTTCACTGCTCGCGTGGGTTAGGCATGCACGTCCAAGCATGCATGTAAAGGCATGCATGTTCCGGATTCCATTGTACTGTTTTCATTGTTAACTAATACTTTAAAGAAGATGGCACTACCAGATACATACATTTTACTACCTTAAAAAATATAATATCAAAGAAAATTTTAAAAGACATCTCAACTGCAATAAGTTAAGAGCGCATGATTACTATCGGCACTATTAAGTGCACCTCCCACTGTTACTAATATATTTGAAATGATCATAATGTTCATTGGATTGGACCAACTCTAGTTAACAAATATTCCATCGCATGGCTGACCACTATTTTGTTGACGCTGTTAAAGGCACTATTCCTTATGAATGAACCGTGAGGCCGTACGCGTGTGTGGCGTGTGAACACGTCACGCTATCTATGTGTTCGAGTTGGTTTTTTGTGAATGGCCGGCGATATCCGGTCCTACAATATCGACTGGCCTACAGGTTTCGTTATCATCTCTCGGACACTGTCTAAACACAATATATAAAAATTGTGTTTTATTGCATTTTACAACTCTCCCGGCCATGAATATCGATGAGACGTATCAAATAATAGGAGTTTTGAGTGAAAAAATGTCGAGTTGTATAACGTAGGTGTCAATGCGTCCACCATTTCTCTAAACAACGATTTAAGGACGGAGAGTTAAAATTTTACATAACAAAAAAGTCTGAATCGAGAGTTGAGATTTGGGATATGTTAATTCGGTTTTATTCTGGTTCGGATAACGTATTCAAGCGGCGTGGCCGGCTTGCTCGGCAAAAAACCTATAACCGAATATTTGGAATTGTGTCGACGCACTTTTACTGGTGTAAAACGAATTAACAACTGCGCCCGATTGACATGATGAATAGATCAGTTTTTGTGAGAATAATATGAGTTCATAATTCATATGTCTGGCGTATTTATTATAGCGGAGTTCTATTTGCCATTTGACGCCTAGTTAAGCGAATGGCGTAAGAGGCTTAGGAGGTAGAAAGTACACGCAACACGCCAAATGTTATTACTAAATTAAAAATATTAAGTTAATTTTTCGTATTGACCCCAGTCTTACTTAATAACCACAAAGGGAGTCCCAGCGTTTCTCTTAGTCTATCATATTTCCCAAATTCCCATTATACTGAAAGAGGAAAAGTGAAGGTGTGTGAAGGTTGTACGTTAAACAAAACACAGCCTTCAAAAAACGTGCATCAAGATTCTCCCGCCGAAGACCTTGTATTACCCAATAATAAACTAAAACTAAATTCAAACACTAAAACAAAAACTCAAAGACAGAACAGTTGGAACAGAAACAAAAAAGCCACCCTCACCAAACGAGGACACAGTTAGAGCAAAACAGGGACTTGCCTTATCAAAATTTAAATTTGGAAAAAAGCGGGGGCTTCGTCTCATTTCAATAACCGTTATTCGCGTCCCCTCCCCCCTCACCGACGTGCCCCTCACAGCCCCCTGTCCCAAGCCCGGCCGGCCGAACTATAGGTGATTGATAGCCCCAAAGAAACAATAGGCAGTCTTCGAAACAGAACCACGACGCGAATCCTAATAAACGCTTTATTTTATTTGTTCAGAATAACAAGAGTCCGATATAAATATCGATATTCGACTTAGATACGGAATTATTGACGCTGCCGTGGAGAATTTTAAAAGTGTCTTTTACATATTCACGTGAGCTTCATGATTTAGAATAAATCAACACACTTGGGTATGTAAGTGTCTATTAAAAATAGTGCGGAGAATTTTAATGGTAGACAATTGACGACATACTCTGATTATTTCCATACTAATCTCCGTAAATACCTAAGAAGGAATAGATGAAGTAGTAAAGATGTTTTTAAAAGACAAATTCATCTTCGGAGTTTAAGGCCCACAATTTTTTTTAATGGTCTTTTATATTGGTGGAAGCTAGACAAGGATTACATTTAACATTAAAAAAAACAGACTTGACAAATATTAATTAGCATTAACAGACAGAATGACAATGAAAACACTAATCTATTTCAGTCCAATTTGCATAAGAAGAATATAAATAATCATATTTGGCCACTGACCTTCGTCACATCCTTATGGCATAAATCAGAGTCAAAGCAAGGTTACAATTCCGTTCCAACCTAATATGATACATTTACATCAAATTATCCAAATACCTATTTATGAACATGCATGACTTCTCAAGAGGCGTTTCACCACTATTTATTTAATAAATTCCCGACAAAATTATACATTGCGGTTTTCACAAGCTAACTGCTCAAAATCACAGTGATAGTCATGACAAAACGTCGCATCGTTGTCACGCTTAAATTACAGCGGCTCCTGTTATTAAATCCTTACGTCCGACGATATGTTCGCCAACTTTCAAAGCTATGCTATACAACAATTACACACATATTCCCCCATATTAAGTATGGTGTAAAAACAAGTAACAAGTCGCGTCATGCGTGTCATTCGGCCCTCGCTATGATTATTCGAGCATGTCATTAGACGGCTTTTACTTGTTAGAGTGGTGCAGAATGAAAACAACATTACTAGTAAGAGAATTAACGCCAAAATTGTTTCAATAATGTATGCGCTGGATGGTTATAATTTTGGGATGTACGGACGTGTGGAACGGAAAACGTGATACGGTTTTGCATTGCATTCTTTTTCTTGTCAGTTTAACTTTCATGTTCTGGACACATTTTTTCCACAGAAATGGACTGGACAGCCAGTATAGGAGAAGTGTCAGTTTGTACTCGTTTAGTACCAACAAGCTACTGAAATTGGAAGCTTATAAGTCAGTAGACAAACTAAAAAAAAACCATAGACTTTTGAAAATAAGCTCTTCATTTTTGGCTCTACATTTTTGCAATGTATTCTTGTTCTTGTCAGTTTAACGTTCATGTTCTGGACACATTTTTTCCACAGAAATGACTGGACAGCCAGTATAGGAGAATTGTCAGTTTGTACTCGTTTAGTACCAACAAGCTTTAAATTGGTAGCTTATTATGTCATTGCGTAAACTACAAAAACCATAGACTTTTGAAAATAAGCTCTACATTTTTGTCTTTAAAGCTAAATTTCATTTAGGTATGTCTTTAAAATTTCAGGAGAAAACGATATTACCTAACTACCCTAGCACAACATATTGAATTGGAACTGGTCTACCACAATATACAGATACACAATACACAATGCTCAGAGACAGCATGAATATTATGTTGTCTGTTGTCCCCAATGAATCTCAAAGGCCAATCAAAGAAATTCTCTCCTCAGCAACTCGCTAACATTAGCATCCGTGTGTCCCACTACAGTCGTGGGTCGCCCATTTGCGCGAAAGCGTCTCCAACAGTAATTGCATTGCATCGCGTTAGCTTCGTCGAAGGCATTAAACCTGAGGCCTATGGCCTATAGACTGTATGCCATTTTACTGTGCGTTAACCTGCTTCTGTCTCTTCCATGTGTTATTAACATATTGTCATGTTTAATGTGGTTTATGCGGTGAGGTGTCAACTTTAGATCTTCATTGAGTTGGATCTTCAATATGTCTTTTACTTTTATTGCACACGGCTTTTCCATTTCACTTTTGACATTGGCTGAATTGTCGCCATCGGCATTTGTTGCCATATAAAAAAAGAATAGAATAGAGGTGTACACTTCATTTGTTTGTGTTCAGTTAGGTGATAATTTAATTTTGGTATATAGTGTTGTGATAGTGTGATTATTAATGGTATATGTGTGTGTATCAAACTAATTTATGTATGTTAATTTTAATGGGTTATAAAATATAAATTGCTGAGTCGTAAAATTTTGTAGCAGCGAATTCGATTAAAAGCTTGTTGTTGTTAACAAATGACTTTGTTTTGGGTACGTTGTCGCATTTACCTAAACGACTGTTTCTTTATTAAAAACCTTTGTTTGGTTATAAAATTTTACAGTTTCGTACATCTCAATTTGAATATCATTATTCGCAATTTTAAATGTCCATAAAACAGAAACGACTAAATCTGTGAACGTTAAAACCCGAGACACAATCGGTGCTAGCACATTTAATATTGATTTTGTATTAATGTGTTTGGAGGAGACAATTAAAATACTTATGTTAATAGCCCCACAGAGAACCAACGCTCTCAGTGTGAGACCGGTCAAACGTGATCTTTTTACAGATAACCAAATAATTAATTAATCAAAACAATATAAATGGTTCTCAATGACTTTCACGTCAACACAAAAGCTTGATTCCTTGCGTTTTATTGTTTGAATTCTTTTAATGAACCCGTTTTGATTATTTTGTCTTTATCTGCCAAATGGGGTCTTTGGTTAGTGTGGCTACATCTAAATTGACTGTGTTATCTGCAGAGATACACATTATCTTTATTGACATTCTGTGAATATATGCATTTGGGAAGTATTTAGATAGTAGTAGTATTTAGTATGTAGATAATTTAAACTTAAGTTAAAATGATTAAAAAGAAACACTTAGCATGTGTATTTGTAGAAATCTTTATGTTAAATTCTGTAAAATATTAGTCCATTGCTGTCCAGCTTAGGCCTATACAATAAACAGTACCCTCAATTTTAGCACAACCAAAGTCAGATGTGGCGAAAAGATTCAGCGAGTTGGTGTACTGTATTGATTGAGATTCTCCTTTTAATTTAAGTTGAAGTATTGTTTTGTAGCAGATTGTATAAGGCATGATAGGGTTGGCGTGTCCATTGGGATAAAAACCCTAATTAAATCAATAAAGATATGAAAAAAAAAAAAAAAAAACAGTACCCATTACTCTGTGACCGTGACTATGATGTGACGCCTCGTTGGTCTAGTCGTCGCAAGCGCTACTGTTGAGCATGAGGTCCTAGGTTCGATTCCCAGGTCGAGCAAAGTTGTTATTGGGTTTTATCATCGGGAGTTTTTCAGTAGCCGCCCGGAGTCTGGTTTGTGATCGGTTGATGGCAATAGGCCTTCTATTATATATATTATGGGACTTAAACATTACTGGCGACATGTATGGTGTTCTATAGGTACACCTCTGCCTAACTCCTAGGGGAATACAGGCGTTATGATGATGTCATGTTACCCATTACACTACATGATTAAAGACAACAAAACAGAAAAACAAAACACAATCACACAAAATGGTCCACAACCAAAAACAAAACACAACTCCAAAAAACAAACATTACTTGTTTAATAACAACGAAAATCATTTTAATATTGTAAGTACACGAAATTGATGTTAATCAACTTTAATCATCGCTAGCTGTATCTGAAATTGAGCGTTCCTAGCCGCCATTATTGTAATAGGCCGGTCAGTGTACAAACAAAAATTATGAGAAGGTAATTAAAGAAAGGGGTTGATAATAGCCTGATAATTTGGCTCGGGCAATTTTCTAGTATTATAACAATGGGTGTTTCGTATCCAGATTGCTCTGATGGATTACTTGAGGCGGTTTTAATATCATATTAATTTGGTAAACGAGGTGCAATTATGATACAAAATTGTTTTGGTATAAGTGTGATTGAGGTAACTCGGGTTAGAGACAAAATTATGTTTAGTATAGGGATTTAAACGGTTTGTCATTAATGTATAAGAAATGTGACCATATGTAAGGCTTAGGGTTTGATGGGCATCAACGAATCACGGTAAAAAACATTACCCTCCTTCTGGGGCAGTCGGGTAAAAAACATCGATTATATTTCAATATTCTAAAACATTAAACTATTAAAGAAGATATTTTGCTCCTCATCAGCTCATCATCAGACAGAGCAGAGCACATATCTCAGTTAATAGTAATAACATAATTAACCCCTAATCAATTAAGGGTTAACTACGCGTTTGCAGAGATAAAAAAAATATAAGTACAAGCCATATCCAAAAATTCGCAACTCAACTTTTTTAACGAAGTACAAAAATAATAATATTAATTCATAATATCGTCAAACAATTAGCGTTCGGTCGAAGGCTTTTAAACAAAGAGAACAGAGGGTCAGAGGGTGACACTGGCAATTTCATTTGCCCCCAATTAGCTGGTTCCAAAATTGAATTTTCTGACAAAATTACCCGGGTATCCGGATACGGGCCGATTTCCACAGCCTCCGAGAGAAAAGGACAGAAGATTGAGTAAAAGAGATGGTACTACAGCAACAGGTGGCGTTTTGCAGCAATTAAAACTGGGTTTTAATTACTAGGGGAGATTATTAGCAAATCTCGCCAAACGACGGGGCTTTTCAGTGGAATGTAAACCACTTGAAAACTAGGGGAGCGAAGCTTTGCCTTTCAAGTTAGCTGTTTGAGCTATAATTAGCAATGACGACGGAATTAAAATCAGATAACGAACGTAATCGTATAGCGATTAGCATTTATTAGAACCATTATACTTTTGAATTGATAATTTGGTGCAAATGTGTCGTTTATGTTGATTAAAAATGGATCCTGTTGATCAAGAATTTCAAAATTTACTGGTTTATAGAAATACCGTCTTTATTACTTAGACTTAATGGTCTTAATAGGATAATTATATTACCAAGATCATGTCGTAGGATATTAAAATTTCACTCATGTGCTAAGTCAAGAACTAATTTATTTTTATTGATTTTGTAATGCATAATGATGTCATCATCTATAGACTAAAGGTGTTCCCAAGTGCATTCAATAAGTTAACTTGGGTATCTTGGATATTAATCAATTACTTTACGAGTTAAAGAACTGTATATTACCATTACCTACTTAGGTATTACTTATTTAGCAGAGCAAACAAAGTTTATGTAAGTACTTACATTATGTCTATGATATGCAGTGATGACAATTCATTAGCTAATTTATTTTCTGTTTAGCTATGTATTACGATGTTTTCCTTCACCAATTTGAGACGCATGTCCTAGAACCAAAAATTAGAAGACATGTGACATGTACCAACCCGCACTGGGCTCGCGTGGTGGATTGCGGCCCACTCCCTCTCACATAGAGGAGGCCTGTGTCCCAGCAGTGGAAACATTATAGGCTGATTATGCTTTGCTATTATGTAGAGAAGACATAGATGGCTTCAGACTATAGGTACCTATAGCTACTGACAAATATCTATAAATTTTGCATTATTTTCGTTCCACGCACCGTGTATTGATAATTTTCTCCCCCTGCCCACTGTGATGGCTGTGGTAATATTTACGTTACTTAGTTCAAGGTTACTAGCGCAACTTGTAAATATTTTATCTATACTGAAGTTGTAGTAAACGACTGTTCCATGTATCTTCCTATCAATCAATCAAATCAGCCTATCGATGTACTCTGCTGATTTTATGAGCTTTGTTTCCTTGTTAGTATAGGTACAGTACGGCTACACATCAAGCTATACTATTCCAATTTATGCTGATCTCGCGTCGAAAAGGATTTTCGTACAATGCAAGCTCAGTTTATACTGGAAATGTATAGGTTGATGTGTAGCCGTGTGTACTCCATTGGTTTAGGTAGTCAAATAAAAGTAAACAAATCGTAAAAAGGGTTTTTATAAATGACACTTTCTTGTTTAAACAAAATAAAACAAAATTTTTACTTTAGATTTTTACTAAAGCTTCCTCTTTTATTAATGAAGGTAAGTATCTAAAATATATATATCATTTATGTACTACTCTTCGTAGATGAGGACAATTTTTTTGTTAGATTTATAATAATAATATAATATTTTGTAATCTATCTATTGTAAAGAGCCCAAACTCTATACGTCAACGAATTATAACGTTGCTAAATTGAAGAGTACAACTATGACTCAACATGACAACTGAAGTGACAGGTATTACATTTAGTCGGTATCTTGACAGCTGTCTCATCACGTGGTTTTTTTTGTTTACCCCTATTTAGCTACCTAAACCTTTAGAGTATACTATATCACATTTATGACAAAGTTGCTCTTATCAACCATTCTGAGAAGATGCGTTAGAGGTGTCAAACCAATAGTATCATTAATAACTAAGATTCTAATAACTAATGACACAAGAACACCTAAGTTTTTACACACCGTTAGGCATTGTGTTTTCTAGGTCACTAAATAGGCAATATCTTAGACATAAAACAAATAAATCTGCCTATACACCCACATTCAACTTCCGAAGCCTTCACAGATAAAAAAACTCAAGTTACTCGATCTAAAATCATATAAACAGTTATATGAAGAAGCCTCGTATTATGATATCCTTTCGTAAATACCGCTACTGCTTCTCGATGCTTATTTGATACTTAGCTTTCTTGAAATGTCTGCATTTCCTTATGAAAAGACTCCCAGGGGTGTGAGGTGGTTTTTAAAGGAGCTCGGTGGTAGGGGGGTGTGTTTGTGTGTGCGTAACCTTTAGCATGTGTGACTACTCATCTATATGTGTTAATGCGTTTTCTTTTTACCAATTTTTCGGGTGACCATTGTTTGTTGGGGGTGAGGATTTTGCATGAATTGAGTATACTGGTTTTTAGGATGTAGCGCTTTTACGTTAAGACCCATATCTTATATGTATGTCTGTTAGGGACAGCTTTCCAATACTATTAATAACTTGTTTAATTTCATAATATAGGTTTTTGATCAAGAAATATCAACTGCAGCACTTTCAACATCAATCCTTTATTCTTGTTGTATTAGCAGATATATTTTACATTGACCCATGGCATCATTGCTGCATCTGTTTGAACTGGAAATTGATCCCAACATAGTTGGAAAAGGCTAGGCAGCTGATAATGTTGCTGTCATTGAACTTTATATTTTACGTAAGGTCCCCTTTGTGATGTTAAAAAACAGACCAAAGAAGTCCATAACTCTTCTGGCCCACTTTGATCACATCCAAAACCCGCACCAACTCATAGTCACCGCACACGTCTTCGCTCAGTCCATACGAGTGTGCATATTATTACCCACACACACACACAAATACACACACATTGTCGTGTGAGTCACTCCGCTATTCACGATTTTCGCATCGATGGTGTTAGTATTGATTTCGTATTGTCGTTAGCTTGCGACATGTAAAAAGAAAAGGGGTCTTGTGGGCCGTACACACTTGATCGCTGTTTCCGGGTAAGGTGTTGCATTCAATGATGTAATGAAATATAGGTGATTGTAGTATTGTGAATGAAAAAATTTTGCAAACTTATGTTAATGTTTTGGTATGAATTTGGTGACATTTGATTCTGTCTTTGTGTTGTGTATTTTGGACTGAGTCCGTGGCATTGACATTCAATTTTTCATGAATTTCTTGCAACAGAATTACATTTCGCTGCCGTCATAATATTTGTTTACTCACACAGCTGAAAAATAAGATATGCTATAAGTATAGTCAGGTAAAGTAGACGTTGTGTGTCAGTTTTTTAACCAAATTGATTTTCCGTGCTTCTATAGTACCTACTGACAAAGACTGACAATCTGTTGTTATTTGAATATACGGAATACTCACAATTAAAATCAAGCTAACAGGAACTTCTACTGATTTTACCTATGCTTGTGATAATCTCATAACTTTTCCTTTTTTAAAGTTGCTTACTAAAAAGTGTGCTTATTAATACCATTCCGCTAGTAACTCATCTGACACAGTACATTCAAGCATCGGTTCCAAAAATTTTCATCCTTAGGTACTTACACACACACAAAAATATGCACACTCATAAAAATGCTCCATCGTACTATGTGTAAACTCCATTACAAAGAAAAAGGGTCTCAAACACGAGCCACCATTAGAAAAATGTCGCGATAGGATGTTCAATCATTTCGGTACCAATAAGGGGCGCTATCGATTTTGGCGAAAATGTCAAGCGATATCGAATATCGCTAGCGAATAACGCGTGGGGTTTAAAGTTTTCTTTGTAATATTTATTATCTCGGTTTTGTCTGTAAGGGTGGATATCAATGTTATTATGTGACAAGAAACTATGTATGTCTATGCGGTTCAACACAATTTTGTTTCATCTTTCAAAGGTGGAAGGAAACTTTTCATAACAAATCAAAATGTTTTAGTAGTGTAGTATGTAAAATTATTATTTATAATTTATTTTATATTTCTCATCTTATCTCAGAGAAACGTGCACTCTTCTAAGCGTCTATTTTATTTAACACTCTATTTTTTTTCTTAAACAAAAAACTATTAATTTTTATTAAAAAAATTATTTTTTAAACTTAATTCCAAATTCACTTGAATGATCGAATGCAACCAGAGTCATTTTTCTATCAGCTTGTACAACATACATGAGGTCGCCTTTTGCATTTAACCTTAAGTAACAGTATCTACGACAGCATTTTAAATACCTGAGCAATAATTGCTGATAATCGCTAGGTACATAATTTCACGCAGAAACTAACAGTCTAATAGGACTGTCATCTGTTTTTATTTTTCTAGATTGTTTGTAGATACAACTAATAACTAGAGCTTTCACGAAAGCTTAATTTCAATACTTTTATTTATCAACGCAAGTAAGCAAATCAGCGTATTGATAAATAAGACAGAGGAAGTAATCTTTAGTATTTTAGTTACGAAGTTATCTTTAGTAGAATTGCATTTCTAATTTTTCCGCTCTTCAATTCCTGTTGAACTAATGACCTACAAACATCACTAAACTGCAATCAAATGATGCAGCTCATGCTATTAAATAAATATTACCTTTTCTGTATCAAGCTTCTTCACAGATTAACATACTCACAACATCTTCAATAAAATCATAAGTGATTGTGAAATTGGTCTTGTAAATATGTAAATTTTCTTCACGCTCGTGTCGTTTCGGTGTCAGCTCAATAGTAGCTGATGGCACGCGTGGAAGACAGAATAAAAATCCTTTAAATAAATACTTAAGTAGTAAAGATCTGTCCATATTTCCCCTCTTAGATAGTTTTTTGAATTTACATAAATATAATAGTAAACTATTTATATTTCGAAGATATAATAATGTCAATGAGGTACTGAGCTTGATATATCGTGTATAAAGCTTTTTGTTAAAGATTTATGTTCTGGAAATTTCACTGTAATATAATAGTTATGTAAATATGAAACTATCGGAGATATTTTTCAATCATAATGAGTGATATGATTCCTGGAAAATATGACTTTTCTTGAATAGCTCTCTTTGTGATTATTTTTGTAAATTAACCCACATTTTTTGGCTTCAAACAGGTTTTCATAAAAGACCTACCTATAGAACAGATAAAATTACATCACTAAGATCGTTTTCCCTAATTTAGATACTACATAATCTAAATACCATAATTTCCCTACGTCAGTACTCTAATACAAACCTTTTTGTTACAGGTAACCCACTTTGATACTCATCGCAAGGAAAACCCCACAAAATTAAGAGGTAAACGTACAACAACCAACCTGTAGGAATTTAACAATCAAAATACTAACCGTAAAACAATTCAGTGTTATTTTAGTGGCATTTGAAACATAAAAATGCCTTGTAAAAGTAGTTCGCCTATCAGCTAAGAGATGGCGTTGGCGGTCGAAGCTGTTCGTTCGAATGGAGGTTTTATTTTCTTTAGCCACGTACGATACTAGCGCTTCACACATGTGTTAGGGGAATTTTCTCAGCTTTTCTTCAAGTGGGAAATAGTAGGGTTGTTTTCGGACGTTACAGTACGCCATTGGTCGTATAGGGGGCGGTGTGCGTATGTTTGCAGCTGACCGTTGACCATTGGATTCGGTTATGTTTAGTGTTATTTCACATTAATATGTTTAGTGACGGTTTCAGTATATTTAAATGTTGTGGTATTTTAATCGGGCTGAACATTTATTGCAAACGCAATAATTGTGAATGTTAAAATTTAACAAACACTATTTTCTGCTTGGAAAAAGTTTAATGCGTAATTTTGTACAAAAACCATACCTGCATACCAACCAACCCTCTCATTTGCAATAATTTAGGATTAAAACATATTTTTTTTCTTTTTTTTTTTTCTTACTACATCTTTGTATCCAGTTTATTTACTTTTACAAAATTTACTGTTATTTGGACCACATTTTTCATGACATGTAGCACATGTCCGCACATTTTTGCATGTGTTTGTGTTTGAGGTTTGTCTTCAGAAACTAAATTTTCCGACTCAATTTGGGTAAACACACGTAAACAAGAAGTAAATAACGTTGCTACGTAGGAAGAGTCACTATGAATTCTAAAGTAGGTAGTTACTAAACTTAGCCATAATTTTACGTTCAACTCAACTGTTACTTTCACGACCATAAACCGCACATAGGTACACATTTTTTCAACCCTTAACGTGAATAAAATGTTACATAAGTTACCGTAAAGTCACGTGGTCAGTCTACGTCAGATCCAAACACCTATGTGTTTCTGAAGTCTTTGATTAGGGGCGCTAACAACGGAAAATTACTTAACCCTTTAAATAAAGAGTCCAGCCCACGTGAACAAGAAGTAAACAAGTGCGTAACATCACATGTAGGAAAGAGTCACGGTTACGTCAGTGGGCACAGTTCACGATACCAAGGTCAGGGGTTGGCCGCGCGGGTCAACGCCCGCACCGCTTTGTGACTGAATCGCCGAGAGGTCACGCCACGATTGTATACACTGCCTTTTTTCGTACATTCCCAATAATAATTCGATTTGTAAAAAAAAGTCCAAGAAATGAGGTTTTGACTTTTTTTTTTTCGATAAAAGAGGCGGTTAGATTGGGAGTTTTAATAGATTTAGAAGCCAGATTGCAATACAGTACGGTTTAAAAATGGAATACGAATTCGCGCCATAAACCGAACTTTAGATACGTTAACGAAAGCCTGAAACCGAGTGACTATTATCGCTTTTTTACTATTATGTAATCGTTATGTAAACATAACGATTTTGATGTCATGGAACTCAAATAAAGATTATAAAATTCAAGGTCAAAGTCACACCTGTTACAGAAGATAGATTCATGCATATTCTGCAAAGAAAAAACGAATAAAATTTTATGTTATGTTTGGCTAGTGGTTTTATTAAATCGACTAGCTTAAAACTTTAAAAGCTTTGAAGCCAATATTATTTGCCTTTTTTAGGGTTCCGTACCTACCTGAAGGATGTCAAACGAAACCCTATTACTAAGCCGTCCGCTGTCCGTCCGTCTGTCTGTCAGGGGACTGTAGGTATCTCATGAACCGTAATAGGTAGACAGTGTCATAGATAGTGTATTCCTATTGCCGCCATCCATAACAGCAAATAATACAAATAAAATAAAAGTAAAAATTAAAGGGGGACCCCCTTTAATTATCCCAATACAAAAAACGTGTTTTGCGGCGTTTTTTTTTTGCTAAATATTGTACCTACGATGGTACGGAACCCTTCGTGTACGAGTCCGACTCACACGTGGCCAGGTTTTTTTTAAATTGACCCTCTTGTCGCCTTTGCTATACTTTTCATTCATATGAACATGTGGCAATATACTTACCTATCCCTCTTATAATTTTCTCGCTTCGCTTATAATTAATAAATACCTATCTTTTATATCCTTAAGGGTACAGCTATTTACTTAAGTATAAATAACGTAAATAAAAGTAAACATAATTCGATTGAATGATAGATTTTATAAATTCTACAAATATCATATCCTTGGCGGAGCGCTTCATTCATGGAAAATAACATTTAGGTAACGGATACAAAAATATCTGACACGATAATGTTATCACCTGAGAAATTTTGTTACAATATAAGATATAGTTCAAGAACACGATAAACTGAGAAAAAGATAAATTAATTATCTACAAGATTTACGATTAAATGTTGCCTCGAAGTGTCTTAGTGGACATACTAACCCAAGTCATTCTGATTCATTTGTTTTTAAAGTGGTTGCATTTATTTTGACAAGTTTTCCTCCTACTTTCCTTTTCTGTTCAGCTACCTCTACTTTATTTGCTAGCGTATTCTTAGGCATAGTTGACGTTGCTGAAAAGAAAAGCATTGATACCAACACATCTTCAACGAGCTTCTAGCTTACACAGCGTAACTGCTTTCGGTAAAAGGTCTCAAGTCAATCTTGCGATATTCCCAAAAGTTATCTATGTTATTCTTTTATGCAGTGACGATAGTGCGATTTTTTCATCTTCTTTTAATTTCTCGACCTTAATTAATCCTACTACAAAGATTCTCGGCTCTACTTGCCCAGCATTGTATAGCTGACCATAGGTATCCTCCTCCGATCTCATTAATTTCTTAAACTTATAGCTTCATCATCAATTTCCTCGTGTCGACACAAACTTATAAGAGTTACTCATACTGGGCCAGTAATTGGGGCCAAAAAGAAAAGGAAGATAAGAAGGTTGGAAGCAAGTCTTTATTATAACAACCACGAAAGAACCTGAGCTGACATCTTCACCACAAACTGAATTGGCAATTGTCTGTTCCATTCTCCGTACTGCCCTTATCCACTCCGGTGCACCACAGTCAACAATAATAATATCCTAATTTAAAATAGCACAAACCTACCACAGTATACAAATAGTGGCAGGTAGCGGTGGACACATTTTTTGCATGCGCGTACGCCGTGGGTGGCAGCCACAACGTGGGGGAATTTATTTATAGCTACCGACATGTCACAACTGGACACATACGCTTTTTATTGGTTTTTTCACATAAATTTTCGATATGTCCTGTTTATTGCAACTATGTTGTAAGTATGTGAAAATTGTTGGTGGGATGGCTGATGACGCGTAGACATAATCCCTTATATTGTTCTTAAGTTTTATATACGCGTTTTTTAAAGGCTTTTGAACATGTAGGCTTAACCTAACTTCTTCTTCTCGAATGTTTTCATAGAAAGTGATGAGGAAAATGTCGTGAGGAAAGTTTTGAGTATGAATGTTGATAAAAGAGTAGGGGAAGACCAAAGAAACAATGGATGGACTGCGTCAACGATGATATGGCTAAAACAAGGGATGAATACTGAGATGACGACAAATAGTGTGGAAGACTAAGACATGGTGCACTGACTCCAAATAAATTAGGATAAGGGCAATAGAATGATGATATCGAAAGAGGTCACTGCGATATTCGTAGATATCAGTAGCACCTTCGTCCCAGGCTCTATACAAACTATACAGCAAATCCAACTAATATTACAAATGCGAAAGTGAGTTTGTTTGTGTGTTTGTTGCGCTTTCACGCTAAACTGGCCAGCTGGCTAAACAGATTTCGATGAAATTTGGCACATAGGTAGATCATGACCTGGAATAGTACATAGAATACTTTTTATCCCAAAATTCCCACGGGATTGAGACTTATGCGGGTGAAACCGTGGAGCGCAGCTAGTTACTAATATTTTTGTAATGGTCAAGAGTTGAGGCTTTTTGTCTACGCGATAGATTTCTTTTGTCATCTGTTAATTTTCAATAAACTAACACATAAACTTCGGGTTGAAGTAATGACAACATAATATATTGCTATTATTCAGACAGTAATATTAATTATGGGTCATATTGGTAAAGCTTGAGGGAGTCTGAAAGTGGCACCGGTGACTGAGAAGTTGTGTGGGAATCGGTTGTCATGGTATGAGCATGTGATGTGGAGGAATGAGGAAAATGTCGTGAGGAAAGTTTTGAGTATGAATGGCTATAAAAGTAAGGGAAGACAAAAGATGATATCGCTAGAAAGGGGGATGGCTAGCGAGATGACGAATAAAAGAGAAGTATGGATAAAAGACATGTTGCACCGACTCCAAATAACTTGGGATAAGGGCAGGAGAATGATGATGATTAGTAAAGCTCTAATGAAAGCCACGATATATAGGCTGGAGCCTATCTATCTTTATATTTAGCCCGTAAGCAGAGGGAACTGATTGGCCAAGGCCTCTCTTTCCCTTTTCCACACACGTCTGTCCTCTGCCATTGCGTGCTGTCCCTGCGAAGTCGTTCAAGTTCGTCTCTTCATCTTCGTCTTGGAGTCTTCGTCCTATTCATGTTTTATTTTAAACACAAAATTTTACTACCTTCTCTAAAGCACCTACAATTTGAAACCGAGAAACTAGTCTAGATATTTCAAAAGTGTCTTTAAGCGACATATTCGTAGTAAAAAGTTCGTAGGCATCGCTTATTTACTGATATGTATCAACTAGAATAATCATTTTTTACTACTTCATGATGAGCAGCTGATACTCATCTTGTTTTTGTTAGCTCGTCTTGGTGAAACAAGATGGTATTGGTAACAAAGTATAAAATACATAATTAAATTACACATAGAGTAGAGCAGCCATGTTTTTCTGTAAAAGATGTAAAACTGTATAATGATTTGGTTAAAAGGGAAGATACCAAAAGGAAAAAAATATAAATATTTTACTACTTGGCAACTCGTTCGGCACAAATATTTTCGGTATGAAACAAACATTTGGTTAGTCTATACATAAACAATTATCTGTAGACCACACAAATATTTGTTATGCTTCTAAAATGGTAAAGGATAAGTTTTCGTAGTGTGTCATTGGTACCACTGCATTGTCTGAAAAAAAAAATTGTTTTCGAATCAATGGTGATGTCGTCTGTAATAATATTATCACATTATAAAACAACATAACATAACATCGCGCCTGTAATTCCCGGAGGGTTAGGCAGAGGTGTACTTGTGATACACCCAAATTTCACCAGTTATGTTTAAGTCCCATGTAATAGGGGGCGAGCCTATTGCCATCAACCGGGCACAAATCCAAACTCCAGGCAGCTACTGAGAAATTCCTGATGGGAAAACCTAATAACACTTTGCCCGACCTGGGAATCGAACTCAGAACCTCATGCTCAGCAGTAGCGCGTAATATCAACGGATTAAAATGTCTTGTACGGGTAGGGATCTGTCATAATTTGGAATTTCCGTCATAGTATAGGATCCCGCCATAGAACGACCTTCACCGAGCTGGTTAATGGATGAAAAGTATTTTATATTCAATTAAATATGTCAATAAAAATATCGCAAATGGGTTGTCTAAAAAATTTCAGTCCAGAATATGATTAAATTAACATTTATTTTTTTTATTTTTTTTTACTTTGCACCGGTTTGGTTAATAGGTAAATTCCTTACCAATCGAAAGTATGTAGCCCATAGAATATACAAACGTTGGGTTGACAATTTTTTTCCCGTCACAACTCTTGGGTAGGCAGGTATAAACAGGTAAAAAAAAATAGTAACTTGCACCGGTCTGGTTAATGAATAAAAGTTAAATTAAAATAAAGATTATTTCATTACGATCACGGTGGTATAGGGTTGTCTGCGAAAAATCAGTCCAGAATTCCGGTTGTCGAGTTTAAAAAAATAAAATATTGCTGCGAGTGCGACAGCGTCCCAGCGAACCATCTCATGCGATAAAAGAGTACCTACACAGCGTGTAGTTCATCTATTGAAAGAAAGAGAGTACGCATGCTATTATTTTGTCCTTGAAAATGTAAAGGATAGCGATAGACTCGTACATGGTACCCAAGTGATAAGGCGCTTCCTGAATCTTCGTTCGCACAGAAAAGAAAGCCCCGAAGATTAACGAAAGAATGCTTAAAACTTACAATCAACCTTAGATCACTACTATAAGATTCATAATACACTGCAGCTGTTAGTTTCGTCTCAATCGCACAATTATACTTCGTGCCAATTTTATCGGGCCACCAGTTTTCATCAAGAATATATTTAATTAAAAATAGAGGTTATTGTAAAATGCACGATTTATTGAATAAACACAAATAGGTATTTATTTAGTAAACAATAGAAAAAACTTAATCTAAAGGCGATAAGTTTTTTCAATTTACCCTTTTTCAGTGTTCTAAAAGAAGGCCCCGCAGTGTTTTCACTCGTATGTTGATCCTTTTCTTTAAGAACTCTCGTTATTGTTCATTTTGTTTGTGTAGCTTCGGCCATTAGGTCAATAATTTTCAAAAATCGATCCTTTATAAATGTTGTGTTCTTACTTCTTAGACTCTTGAGCCTGTCTTCATAAACTCGTGCACAATGAAAATTATTTCCTGAGCTTGACTTTTAAGTGGTTGCCCCATTTTTTAAAGAACTCATTTTAAATCATAAAAAATAACACTTGTTGCCACTACGTGTACTTTTGCCTGCTGCACGAGCATCACTACATAGTATAAAATAAAGTCGCTTCCCGCTGTCTGTCCCTATGTATACTTAGATCTTTAAAACTACGCAACGGATTTTTTTAATAGATAGAGTGATTCAAGAGGAAGGTTTATATGTATAATACATGCATAGTAGAGACACTGATAGTTTTAGAGGTTTCAAATGTGATGTCGTAAATAAAATTTTTTTGCGCTTACATTGCAAACGCTCTACGAGATAGATCAAAATAATGTACTACAGTATTGTACACCTTAAAAATTTATTCGCAAGTTGTGTACTTACTCTACTTTTTACCATTGACTGCGAGAAAGTAAATAGTAGTATTAGTATATAAAAACTGTCGTAGTTGTAATATTTATAAAACTGCCTCGTTGCGCATTGGTCTAGTGGTCGCAAGCGCTACTGCTGAACATGAGGTCCTGGGTTTGATTCCCAGGTCGGGCAAAGTATTATTGGGTTTTTCAACAGGAATTTCTCAGCAGCCGCCCGGCTTAATCTAATAGCTCTATGGAATAGCTCCTTTGAGCCAGCCAATATAGGTACTTTCAGCACGTTTCATTTGTTTGTTGTACATAATTCGTAATATACGTGCTGTTCCAAATTCAAAATGTTTTTATTCTCTTGTGAGTAAAATACAGTTTTTTTCACTGTTATCGATGAATAAAATGCCCTTTTTTGAGTGACACTGGTAAAAAATATATACACTCAAATATAATGAAATATTAAAAAAAAAAATTAAAAAGCGTTCCTCTATTTTAATACTATGTTTTCTATTTTACATTTAAGCTACTCCAAAATGATGCACAGCATGTACGAGTCTATCAAATTCAAATTCAAAATATTTTATTTCACATAAACCTACATGGGCACTTATGAAATGTCAGAAGCTACGCACGGTTCCAATTGGTCGTTTCCTATGGAGAAGAGCCGGCAAGAAACTCCACGGTTACTCTTTTAAAAATGATTGGGTTTACAATATTCTCAAAAAAAAAAACAGTGTTATTAGGTATGCGAGGACAGTGTAGGTCTTTCAACAAGTACCAAGTACTTAACAAACAAAATAGAAGATGGTCAACAAGTCTACAGTCCACTAAGCCAACAGCGTTCTCACATTCACAAAATAGAAAAGAATCTATATAAAACATAAATTAATTAATAAAAATAAAACATATTTTAAACGAAATGACATGATTGCTATTGCAACTGTAACAAATCTGAATAATTAACATGTCCACAAAAGCCAATAAGCCAAGCTAATAACAGTTGAAATTAAATAGTACCTAGGTAGGTATATATTGTCAAATAATGTCAAGGAAGAAAGTAAAAAAACAAAAAAACTTTTAACAAAAAAAAAAACAACCGACTGCCAAAAAAAACACTACAAGGTGAAAAATAATTTTAATTTCGAAAGTCGGTGTCTTTGGTTTTGAATTTTCGTTTTTTTGCCACTGCCTTCCGAAATTAAAATTATTTTTCACCTTGTAGTGTTTTTTTTGGAAGTCGGTTGTTTTTTTTTTTTTGTTTAAAGTTTTTATTTTTCACTTTTTATTTTGGTACCTAATTACCCCACACAAGTTCGAATAACACTACCAGCGACACAATTAACAGTGACAGGAAGTTATCATCTTATCATCCTTAAAATGAATTAAGTCCGAATACAAGGTAGCTACTGTAAAACGTTGAGGAGTTCCCTTGACTGTCCTTCGTCTTCATCATCAAACCCCTAATGACAGTCACAACCCATCTAAGTGTAAAGTTCTCATCAATACAAATTAATCAAGCCCAAACACCAGGTAATTGCTGTAAATCGTTGAGGAGTTCCCTCAACTGTCTTTCGGCTCCATCACCAGATCGGCTCCAGACCTTCATTAAATAGTAGTGCTTTAAAATACTTAATGAAAAAAAATTACAAACGCACTAGTCGCCACTACGATTTTGAAGGTTCCCCTCGATTTGTCTGTGATGCCATCAACAGATCCTGGTTTCGTTATAATTTTTTTTGAGGATTTCCCGCAAGTCGTCATGAATTTCATCATCAGAACTGAATTTTGATCAAAATGGGACCAATCTGAAAGTATACCTTTCAGATAAGAAAATAAATTTCTAAATCGGTTCATAAATGACGCCACCCGTGAAATACTTATCATTGAGAAGTTCTGGTGGCCATCTGTGGACTTCTTCATCAGTTCCACTTCACCAAATGATACTTTCTGAATGCAAATGCTTAACTGGTGGCTGAAAATACCGAAATCGCTATGTGTATGCCTATAATATTTGAGGAGTTCCCTCAATTTGTCATGGATTCCATCATCAGAACTAAATTTTGATAAAAATGGGACCAATCGGGAAGTATATCCTTTCAAATAAAAAAAGAATTTTCCAAATCGGTTCATAAATGACGGAGATAAGAGGTAACACACATTAAAAAAAAAAAAAAAACATATAACCGAATTGAGAACCTCCTCCTTTTGGGGAAGTCGGTTAAAAATATAAACATGGTAATTTGGGAGCAGTTAATAGACTCTTACATATTTGCTGTTAATGAGGTACCGGGAGGCCACATGTGCAGAAGGAATTATTGCCAAACTTCTTTGTCTTCAACGTAGTCTTTAATTTTATAATATGCTTTCTTGATAAGGACACGTTTGATGTGGGTTTTGAACTTCCCATCGCTAAGTTCTGTAACCGACTTTGGCAACTTGTTATATCGCTATCCTATTCATTCTCAAGGACAAATAGCATGCGCACTCTCTGTGTACTCTTCTATCGCATAGGATGGTTCGCTGGGACCTCCCTGTCGTACGTATTCCCTCGCAGCAATATTTTACTTTTTAAGAGCGATTACGACGTACGGCATTTCATACAAACTTTCAAGCCCTTGCTTTTCGAAATGACTGAACTGATTTTAATGAAACTTCATACGCATAAGCAGGATACAAAGGTCTAAAAAGTAAGTTAAGAACATTTTCGAAAAATAGCGTTACAGCCGAATTAGACCGATTTTAAATTTTCCATAGAAACAGAGATTTCCAGTTATCTGTTTTTAAATAAGACATTTCGAAAATGTTCTTAACTTAATTTTAAGACCTTTGTATTCTGCATATGCGTATGAAGTTTCATTAAAATTGGTTCAGTCATTTCGAAAAACAAGGGCTTGAAAGTTTGTATGAAATGCTTTACGACGTAAACGCTCTTAAAACTCGACAACCGGAATTCTGGACTGATTTTTCGCAGACAACCCTATACCACCGTGTTCGTAATGAAATAATCTTTATTTTAATTTAACTTTAATTCATTAACCAGACCGGTGCAAGTTACTAGTTTTTTTTACCTGTTTATACCTGCCTACCCAAGAGTTGTGACGGGACAAAAATTGTCAACCCAACGTTTGCATATTCTATGGGCTACATACTTTCGATTGGTATGGAATTTACCTATTAACCAAACCGGTGCAAAGTAAAAAAAAAATTAAAAATTAAATGTTAATTTAATCATATTCTGGACTGAAATTTTTTAGTCAACCCATTTGCGATATTTTTATTGACATATTTAATTGAATATAAAATACTTTTCATCCATTAACCAGCTCGGTGAAGGTCCTTCTATGGGGGGATCTTAGACTATCAGTGACTAAAACATCTAGTAGAGTGAGATAAAAAAAAATATGACTATTGATATTTAGATGATAACTAGTATACTGGACATTGAATTAGATATTCATCTTGAAGATACATAATTTGAATTGGATATATCTTTCGCATATGTAGAGACGGTTGACGTGACCACAAGACTTTTTAACCAATAGTTGATCGGGAAGCAGTGAATCATATAAATGATTTTGTCTTAGGAAAGGGAACTTAACAAATGAAAACGTCATCAAAGCAACGATTGCTAATATTTGAGCAGTCAAGCCTGCAAAAGACCATGCTATGTCCGAGACACCAGAAGAGGAATATCTTTAAGACTCTGGAGGTGTAGATAAATCTATTAGGTAGACTGTTAACTAATAAGTTTGTAAGTCACGAGTGAGTGGAGGTTTTACCTACGAGTATCATCGTTGACCGCATTAACGCGAGACAAACGTAAATAAAAAAGCCGAACAAAACCCAAGATTGTGATGTGATAAAAGATTATGAATGTTATTTTAATCTGTTTTAATTCCGAATCTTTTCCACACGTGAACGGAAAAACCTTGTTACATTAAAACATTCAGTAGGGTGATTTGTCTGTGATGTACATAGTGCATTGTCTAATCGTAACAATACCCGCGACTTTTCGCGGTTTTTAAATATTTTTTATTCATATTCTTTAAGACACCTTAGATCATGTCCATGAGCTATCTGAATATCAAAAAAATATTTGGCCTAGGTGGGGGAGGTGTGAAAATTCATTCGCTGTTACAATGCATATTTTGTAGCTTGCTGTTACATTTTCGTTTAAATATTATATTATAATATTTAAACTAAAATTCCGTCCATGTCAGTCTGTAGGTTAGTAGTGTCTGCGTCTCTTGGTTGCTTGACAGATGACTGTGATTTGTATCTTGAGTTTCAGTCCAATTGTTGCGAATTTGTGGAACAGTTTCTGAGCCGAGCTGAATTAATACTTTTCTTGTTCCTATAGCCTGAAAATTAAAATTACTAACATATTATTTAGCGGTTTTTATCTTACAGGTACTTACTTAGGTACCTACGTGTAATCCATGAAATATAAGATGTCTTTGAGTGGGATTAATTAATGTACTTGTATCTACAGTTCAGTAGTTGGCGGTTAGATATTACATTTACAGTAATTATTGGATAAACACCATTTTATTAACTCATCAGTATTTAGATAAACGTCAGAAAAATTCTTAGACACTAAGAAGTCACGCGCTATCTTTTGTAACTATGACATTGAAAAAGCTCTCCTATACTAAGTCCATTTTGTAATAAAAACGGTTTGAATATGAACCTCTTTGCTTAAATACTGGCCCGTCACGCTTCTATGTTAGTCAGTTACCGCCATCTGTTGGTAGAATTCATATTAGATTGCCGTTAGGGGAAGTCTTAGGATGTGTTTCCCGCGTAAACTCTTTTATAAGCATCGTTTTCTTTTTTATTATTTTGATTATTTGTTTACTTGTTGGTTTCTCCTATATTCTTTTAAAACATCGTTATTAGAAACATTGCAGCACTTTTAAAATAATTACATTACTACGTACCTATACAGTGTTGTTCAAAAAATAACAGTGAGGGGACTTAGTTACGTTAGGTACCTCTGTCATGTGTAGCACCAGACAATAAAGCGTTTGTTAAGATTTAAAAAGCTGTACTAGAACTGTATGATATTGAATTAGGAAGAGTATAATAACGTTTTTAAGGTCGCCCTTCACCATCGCTTGGGCGTCAAATAGCCCACTTCCGTCCTTTAGTTGTATTGGGCTATAATCATTTGGAAATAGGTATACAAGTTTCTTTCTTTTCGTTCCCTTTTAAATTATCAATTTCTTCTTCTTGTTCGTGGTTTAACAAGAAATTATTAACTTCGACTCGCCACGTGGCAATTAAGGCAGTTGTTAATACACACATCAAAAGTGTCTAGGGATCAACATATATTTTTGCAATAACTTTTCTCCTGATTGATATTAATTAAAATTTTCTTTAAGGATTCATCAAATAAAGTGTTTTCGTTTGTCACAGTAACGATAAACCAAGTCACCTTTGCATTAATAAAGAAATTTGCCATTTTCCTAATAAAGGGATTTTTGACATTTGAACCACTAACATTAAAGTTCGAAAAAAAGACTGAAATAACAGTTTTCTTTAAAATTTTATTGGGTAACTTAAACAATTAATAATCCGTGTTTCTACCGCGAACACTAACAACACAAGAACATCGGTTTGGCATACTCAAAATGAGTTCATCCAAATCACGCTGTGGAATGGCCGCCCATGTTCGTTGCAACATCAAAAAAAGGTCTTCTTGCGACTGGATACCCTCCATATTCGGCAGAGCTCTTCTCTGTAGCATATCCCATGCATGCTCAATCGGGTTCAAGTCTGGCGACTGAGCAGGCCAGGGCAGGACATTGATGTTAGCTGCGGCGAGAGTCTGTCTTACAACTCTTGCGGTGTGCGGTCGTGCATTATCATGCATTAACTGAAATAAGGGACCGATTTGCACTTGTAGAGGAACGATGACGTCTGATACAATAGTCTCAGCATAAATTTGAGCGTTGAGGTTGCCTCTGATCCAAATCAACTCAGTTCTTCCGCCGATCCAAATACCCGCCCATACCATGATGGTTCCACCACTATAAGGATGGACTTCCTGGCAGGATTTTAATCGCTGTTGGCGTCCAGGGGTTCTCCAGTGTCGTATACGTCTTGTATCCGGTCTCATACCAAAACGAGACTCATCAGAAAAGCACACGAAACGCCATTGTTCTTCTGCCCAATTTCTGTGTTCAAGAGCCCATTGATATCGAATCCTACGATTGTGCATTGCTATAGGTGGTACCCGTAGCGGTCTTCGGGAATGAAGGTTCACTTCATGCAAGCGGTTTCTGACTGTTTGGTCGCTAATTAAGTTCCCTGAAGAGTGATGAAGCCTCACGGCTAACATCATGGCGGTTATTGTTGGAGCTCTTCGAGCTAAGATTTGAATGTATCGGTCTTGTCTCCGTGTGGTGCAGCGATACCGTCCTCCATGGCGCTCAGCCACGGTACCAGTGCTTCGGTAACGTGTCCAAAGTCGACTGATAACACTCTGACTTGTATTCAGAGCTAAAGCCACAGTACGTTGCCGGGAACCAGCTTCTATCATTCCCACGGCTCTGAGCATTTCTTCCCTGCTTAAATGACGTCGCTGCTCCATAATAACGTTGGTTTTAATCAGTAGTAGGGAAACAGTAGCACTAATAATGACTTCAATGCGTTGTATGTTTTTATAGGGAAAATATTGACAGCTGATTTTCATCTTTTACTCGAATTTGATTCACAGTTCCTGATTCAAATTATGAAATGCACCAAAAAGGATCCATATAAATTTATAAAATCATAAATTTATTACAAAGCCACATCTCAATCTCAAGAAATCCGCATAAAAATGCTTGATCCCTAGACACTTTTGATGTGTGTAGTATCAAAATAAAATTACAATGTAACTTTCTGTAAGTAGGTAGTCTAAATGTCTATGGGATAAAAATGTTACTGTCTTTGGTAATTTTTCCCCAAGAACTAGTACTGTAGAAGTTATAAAATAAATTGTTAGTCTCTGGTCTGAACTGACATGCTTAATAGCAGTTTAATGATATTACCAGGTGAAGGACGATGAAAGACAGTTTTCACTGTTTGTGCTATAGTTAGCAATCAGCTAAGTACTTATGTGTTTTCCGATCGTTGTTAATTTGGCAATATTTTCTTCGGATCACTCGTTGCTGATAGCTGAGGAGCTCGTGGCTAAGTACCTAATATCAGCCGTACGGATCAATTCACTACGTTAAGCTACGCTTCCCGGGGTTGGTCCGTGGATGGGTGATCATCTTTACATATCGAGACTCCTCTGTGACTCGAAAAAACGTTAAGTCGTTTTGGTCCCGGCTGTCATTCCTGGATCTTCGACAGTCATTACGGGTAGTCAGAAACCCGAAAGTCTGTATCATATTTCCCGTTACTGGGTCAGATAGGCAGTCGCTTCAAGTAAAATACTGGTATTCAGCTGCATCCGGTTAGACTGGAAGCCGACCTCAATATAGTTCATAAAAGGCTAGGCAGATTGATTGCTCATTACCTACTGATTGCTAATAGTACAAAGCACACTGCGGTCTCAACATCCATTGTGATCAGTAAACTCATTTAAGGCGAAAGCGTCAGGGTAGCCCGCAAAATTCGAATTTTCTTACGTTTTTTTGCAATTTGTAAGTCAGTGTCAGGTTGTATGTTGATCTAAATAATATGGAACTATAATCATAAAAATCATCAATACAACTCTCTAAGTTCATATATGTAAGTAATCCCATTCAATTGCTCATTTTTCATGACATCATGACATTTTAGGATTGTTCTACATATTATTATTATGGTATTGTAGGTAGGTATTGCTGATTCTAATGATTACAGTTCCTTAAAGCCACATTTTTTATGGTCGCGAATCATATTTTAATCAAGATACAACCTGACGAAATTTTAAAAACGTAAATTGCAAAAAACGTAAAAAAAATTGAATTTCGCATCCCCCTTTAATATCAGTCTTATATTTCCCGCTAAAACATGAGTCTTTTTTTTTTAAAGAGACATCTACCTATATAGCCTGAGTGTGATTCAAGCCCCATTTACACAATTCAATTTTTTAACCCGTGGTACACAATAAAAATGAAGCAACAAATGACTTGCACCGACTAAACTCTGTATAGACGCCTCTGTAACAGCCTGTATACCTACTTACTAGATTTTTTTTTAACCAATCGCACTTGAAGTCTCAGTCGTGTAAGTGGCCATAACTCGGCCTATTTATTTCTGTAGACATTTGTCAACACACAGCATTGTTTCCTTGTTGCGTCTTGGATGACGGCCCACTCCCTCTCAAGAGGAGGCCTGTGTCCCAGCAATGGAAACATTATAGGCTGATTATAGCCTATGCTTACGTACTGTCCGCTATCAATGAATACCTACAGCTCCACATTGTCATCCAATTGTTTTAATATCTACTCAAATCCCGAGTGTATAACAGGGAATACTTGATTCACACAAAAATGAAAATCTATAAAATTAATATTATAAAGAGGTACCTAATATTTGTTTGTTTGTGTGTTTGTTTTTATGTAGGGGGTAATCTCCGAAACTAGCAGTCGGATTTGAAAAAATATTTTTGCATTGGTTAGCCCAATTCTTGAGGAAGATTATAGGGTCGCTGACGAAGTCGCGGGCAGAAGCTAGTCATTGATAAAAGTGAACCATACCTACCTATACAAACATTTTCATAAACACTCAGGAGTGCAGATTTTTATTCAGTGAGGTCGGTAAGTACTTCTGTTTAAGAGACACGGAATAAGTTGATATAGGTAGGTACCTATTTACTTACGTATAAGTGCAGATTTCACCAATGAAATTGAACGCGATCAGCATTTCTAAACGCGTTCAAGAGCTGTCAGTGTACAATATTCCATAACAATTTTGCCAATGACAGCTGTTGAACGCGTTTTAGAAATGCTGATCGCGTTCAGTTTCATTGGTGAAATCAGGCCTTAAATACTGAAACTTGACCCTTTAATGTAAGTACCTAATCAGGATTTAATTTATGAATACTTACTTAATATCTATACGTAAACTTAGGTATCTTTCTTACCTTATCGCAATTAGGATTAGGATTCCTTATTTTTCTTTATTATTTTTAAATACTGCCGAGTGCCCCGTTGGTCTAGTGGTTGCAAGCGCTACTGCTGAGTTTTGGGTTCGATTCCCGGGTTGGGCAAAGTGTTTTAGGGTTATTTCAACTGGGATTTCATTTGTTCGTTGATGTCAATAGGCTCGCCCCCTATTACATGGGACTTAAACATAACTGGAGAAATGTCGGTGTCCTAAAGGTACACTTCTGCCTAACCTTTCGGAAATTACAGGTGTGATGTTATGTATGTGTATTTTTTATTGTTAAAGCTTTGAAATATTTCTATAAAACCTTTCTTATTAAGTTATTAGGTACCTACCTACGTAAATGTAGACGCTATTATTAACCAGTAGCCAAGTCATTGGTATGCATACCATAGACACTTCCATTACCTAATAAAAAGCATAGTGGAGGCATGCCATAACACCTGCCAAATGTTTATTATTCATTGATGGTTGTATATTATTTGTTTTTTAATTATTTCTACATAGTAGGTAAAATGTAGTATGTGGTTTTCTGTATAAAATACTTACCTAGATACAAAAGCACCAATAACGTGTGATATAGGTATACCTAGACAAGCAATTAAATACCTAGATCTTCTAAAAGCGAATTTCAACAATGAAACTAAACGACAGCTCATTTAAACTGCGTTCAAGAGCTGTCAATGTCATAATTTTTGTGGAATATTGACACTGACCGTTCTTGAACGAAGTTTATAGCTGTGCTGATCGCTTTTAGTTTCATTGGTGAAATTGGCCCTAACTTAAGGAGGATGCGCTAATTTAAATTTTTCTTACGTTTTTTTGCAATTTGCAGGTCAGTGTCAGGTAAGTTGATTAAAATATGATTCGCGACGGTAACAATAACGGCTTTACCTACATAATTTTAATCATTAGAATCAGCAATACAACTCCATAAGTTAGAATTGGTCTCAAATGTAATGATTTCATGAAATAGTCATTCAACAGGGTAATATGGACTTAGAGTTGTACTAATTTATGATTATTATTATACCTATTAATAAATATATGATACGGCCGCGAATCATATTTAGATCAACATACGACCTGATGCCTAAGTAGGTACTGACCTGTAGGTAAATTGCAAAAAACGTAAGAATTATTGATCAAACGAATTATCTATTACCTACCTACTTGAATAGCATGACGTTGGTGTTAGACGTTAGACGTTTACCTATAATACTACCTGTTATTAATACATAAATAATTTTAGAGAAAAGGATTTTTTTTTTTAATACAAAGGTATCTACAATCTATTATTTTAAAATGTTTAAAACTGTACATCCGTTTAAAATTGTCGGTATGAAACAACTGCGAATCTGTTTATCCGTATTTTTTTTATGAATTTTGTTACGTAGCTTTTTGATCAAAATATCTTTCCTACCTACCGTTTATTTATTTGGTTAAATAATTAATATGACATGCTTAAATAGGGATTCTTATAATTATCATTTTACAATGAATGTTTAAATTATCATTAAGTAGGTAGGTCCTTTGTAATTAATAAGATAACAATTAATTATTTAGGAGGTAGCTAGGTACCTACTTCCCTTCACACGGGTACCTAGATCTAAACGTCAAACACATGAATTTTATTATTATTTTACATTAATAACACAAAATTCTTTATTCTTTGATTTCTCTGACATTTACCTTTTATCAATCTATATACTTACCTAGGTACCTACTTATAACAATACCTACCTAAAAAAACAAATTTTAATATTTTTGTCTGTCTGTCTGTCTGTTTGTTCCGGCTTCTTAATCTCCGAAACGGCTGGCCCGATTTTGACGGGACTTTCACTGGCAGATATCTGTTAGGTAAAGAGTACCTACGTAACGTAGACTACTTACATTTATTTAAAAAAAAGAATTAGGGTTCTCATCTTTAAGTACCTACAATACCTATATTTTGTTTTATTAATTTTTAATATTTAGGTAAGTATAGAAATATCTACGAAGGTGATTGTTACTTTAATCGCTTTAGTAAATACCTACCTTCATGTCAACAGATTATTCTTCTTTATTAGGTAATAAGTAGGTACCTACAGTAGGTCCTATTTAAAATTAAATGATAGGATAAGTAAGAGGCTCCATTTTAAGTCCGTACCTACCTAACTAATTAAAATTTGTAAGATAGGTACCTACTTAAGTAGAGATCTTCTCTTCTTACCTACTTGGTATAGGTGTCTAAGTACCTACTTGGGTACCTAACTAATATGATGACGATTTTAATTGTTTTCAAATCAGTATTTTTCTTAAAATTGTATTTTTTTGCCACAGTTTTCTATTTATTTAAACATTAAGTAATAATTAATACCCGGATACCAACCCAGTCTCTTGTTTTATACTAGTTAGGTATTTATTTCAGTAGGCATTGACAATACTCGTTAATTAACAACCATATCATAGCATGGCGTATCCGTCCCCCATAACATACAACGACTTTTTAACCAATTACATTGACGAGACAATCATCTCGACCACAAACAAAACAAACGCGTTCCAAATTCGAACGCTGGAATCCGCGCAAAAACAAAAGCGCGCGAGAGCATCGACAATTAAACGTGTGTAATTAAATGCGGGCGGGGCTTCGCGTTAATGAGGGGCGCTCAGAGGCGGCGGCGGCCGTAATCAACATTAAAGATTGGCGGGAGATGCAGCGCCCCGCGCCCGCGCCCCTCATTACTTATACAAAATACTTAAGACGCGCGTCGTCCCGCTCTCCGCGCGCTAATAGCTCGCGCCCACTCGCTATCGCCGTCCCGCTTCGGCCGGCGAGCGTAATTAAGCGCTCGCATCGCCTCGACTCGCTCGCGGCCCCGCCTCCTGCGGGGCGCGGGGCGCGCGGCTCGGGCGGGGGGTCGCCGCGCCGGCCGCGCAGTGTGCCGGCGACCGTTGACTGTGCTGTGTCGCGTGCGCTGCGATCAACCGCACCCCGAAACGACAAACTCACACCAACAACACAACTTTAGTTCCTCATTAACAGTTACAGTGGGTGTTTTGGTGTAATAACGTAGTTACTTGTGTTTTGACTGACCGCACTCGAGTGTTACAAGTTCTAAGTTCTGGATACTGGACAAGTGATTAAAAGTGACTGCGTGCTATGCCGCAATTAACAGTTTAGCTGCGTTCTGCGGGCGATGCTCACAGGTTAATATTTACTTTTTAAGTTTTCTTATAGGAATCCGATTGCAGGAAGGATCTGTTTACACAAAACAACCCGTAATAGTCGAGTTGGAGAAAGTCGGAAACTTCAAAAAATATTGTCATCGTTTTCGGCCGAAACAAAATTTGGACCAGAAGTTCGTTAAGTTTTCCCGAAGTGGTTTTTGTCGGGCCTACGCGAAAATTCGCAGGATTTTCTGAGTAAGCCCACAGAGCTAATAGACTTTTCCCGAATGTGAATCAAATGGCAGTTTCTTCTAGTTAGTACGGCAAAGTACCTACCCGTCCTGATTAACTGTTAACTTTCTTTGCAATATTTTGAGTAAACAAAACAATAAATTAAGGTCAATTCCATGCATCGGACTTGTTTTTCGGGATGATATTCCTACTTTCCATGTTAGTTAAAGTAATGTTATCGAGAAGAAAGCGGTTAAAAATATCTGCAGACTTCCGTTAATCGCTAAGTTAAGAAAGTATTGAATACAGTTAAGAATCGGCTGTTCTTTTAAAAAACAGTTGTTAACTTCGCCACATTGGTCATTCTTAAACCATTTTAATCAAAATTTTAAAATATAATACAAACTTTCATTCAACAAACTTATTCGATAAACAATCATTCCAGAGAAAATCGCAAATGTCCACTCAACTTACTAAATATCTCATTTATAATTTAAAAACCTGTTTAACCCTTTTATGCTATGGCATTTGAAGTCCCGACCCCGCTAAAAAAGTTGCTAAAATTCCGTTCCCAGTTGAAGTTTCCGTCGCGCGCAAATTTCATAAATGATGTTTTTTTCAAAAAAAAAGATAAAAGTGGCATAGGTAAATGTCATTGAAATGGCATTATTTTAAGAAAAGACAGACTGTGAGTTCCAAACAGTTAGTTTTGTTGATTTTATTGCACTTTCACACCGGCTTAAAATGCCAGACATCTGATGTAGATTACCTACTATGAATTTAAGAAAAAAGTGGATTTGTAAAACGATTCCTAAGTTTTGATTTTGCACGTCAATTTGAAGACTTATAATCCGATTTTCTAGTTGCGATCTTTGTTTTTTTTTATAAAATTACGTAGGTAAAAATTTTAAATCGGATTTTAAAACTGTTGTGCTCTTATTTTTTCTTGAAGATTTTTGTGTTTTGTTTTGTTTTTTTAAGATAGTCTTTTCAATGCCTTTAGTTCCAGAGTAAGAAATGCTGTAAATTCCTTACATGACAGGTCTTATAATTCATCTAATGGTGTGACCATTACGCCAATGACCCCTTTAAGGTAGGCAATATTACACTTTTGCATGTGTACCTACCTACATACAGTTAACAGTATTAGTACCTACCTAGGTACTTATTTGAAATCCACGATATTCTTGATCCATCTCGAATTTAACTAGAATAGTCCAATATCCTCCTATCTACAGCACAGACTGAGAAGAGTTTTAGGACAATGATTGTTGAAAGAGCAAGCCTAAATCCTTATTGCCTAAGCCTTATTGTATTCATACATCCTTATAGGTATTTAGTAGTAACGTACATAAGTACCTACCTTAATGAAATAAAATCATGTTTTTACCTAAATATTGCCAGGCTTACAAAAAGAGATTGTTTTTATCTTTAAAAAAAAACCCAAAGAAATATCTTCCTTGACACATTTCTTATTTGATTTTTAGGATAAGAAAACTATCAAATTACACATTTGTTTATGTGCTGTGAGATTTGTTATCCTATTATAAATAGTTTTTATCCAACTCGTTGTTTTTTACCGTAGGTAGGTACCTACAACTGATGACTAACTTACCCGTCAGAACAAACAAAATGTTGACATTGTCAACAACGCAGAAACCGCGATCTATTCAAAATTGCGTATTTCCGATTTGGCCTTAATTTCGATTAGTTGAAATCAATAAAAAGAACTTTTTAATCAAGAAGTTAATTTTCCTTTAAGAAATCCAAATTGAAATTGCCGTTATTCGCAACCCGTGACATTTGATAATCGCTATGTGAATACCGTGTAAAAGAATTAAGATCTTTAATTCTGATTCACAAAGGGATTTTGTACGTATTTAGATTTGTTTCTATAATATTTACCTACTAGTAGACACTTTGTTATGAGGAGCAAAATTGCCCTCTTGGACTTGTTCCGTCGTTTTCCTGTGGGTACCTACCTACCTACCTACTTATAAGTAAGTATTACAACGTGTGACTCTTCAAGATTTCTTCAGTGTGTGTTTCTTGTATTATTCTAGGTTATTCACTTAGCATGTCAAAATGGCCTGATACCTTCTCAAGAGTTCATAACGGTCCAATTAGATGTTCATGTCCAACTCCTAAAACGAAAAAAAATCACGCACAGGCTATAAAGTGTAAACCCAAAAGTAATCTGTAATTAACTTACTAAAAAAGATCTAAGTACCTAATAAACAAAGGTACCTATTCCAATTAACAAACTTCAATCAGCGCTCAAAAATTCAAAAAAGGAACCTTTCATGAGCCTGGTGCATTCCCGCGCAACGGGCGGCCATCTTGCGCCGAGATTTCCCGATACACATTCAGGATAGATCCATTTATCAAAGCGATCGATATCTATCGCAAACAGTATTTAATTTATTACTGGTATTATAATTGATTTGTGCGTAGGCGCGTAAGGTTGGTGCGAATTATACTGACAATGGCGCCACCAAAGACGTTATGGTAATGGGACCTTATAAGCATAACACTTACTAGAATAGAGAACTCCTTTTTGATTCAGGAGTCTTAGTAAATTTCTTTTTACATTTGATTGTGGCGCTGACGTGTTTGTAAACAAGAACCTTGCATATTTTTATTGACCAACAAAATAAAATTGCTCGACCTAGTAACCATAAAAGATGCTGCATTTTTTCTAATACTTTAGCTGTTTAATAAGACCTTGATATTTTGAAAAAAGAGGGTTAGAACATTATTTAAAAACCTTCCTAATTGCACAGGTGTTAAATGTGTAAATAATTACTTGTTTCACTACAGGTATAATAATTGCAGTAGCCAGCCATTAGGGTACCATTATGCCTTGTTTTCTGAGCTCCTTTTCTTATTCCTAATGACTAGTAATTAAAATATCAATGTAAGTACCTATAAATATGTATGAGAGATGCATACCTATGTCATTATGGGTAGGTACATAAGGCATGACAATGCAGGCCTATAATTATTTACAAATAGCACATATATGAAAATATTGTAATAAATTAATGCAAAATTTATACTTGCATTATTATCTAGATATGTCCGATGTAATATGCGAAAGATTTAAGAAATACATAGGTTTTAAGGGGGAGCTGTTGATATAACTAACATTTTTTTGACGATTTCATGATAAACAACGTTATGTATTAGTTGCATTACCTCTTCTAAAAGAAAGTAATCCTTCTCTCACTGCCTTACTTAGGTACATGAGCGATAACCAGCAGGCCTTATTGCTTTTTTATGTTAAAATAAATACCTAGGTAATTAATGTTATGTGAATTAACAACAAAATATGACTCGGGAAAGAAGTTCAAAATAAAACAGCGTAGGAGCAACCAAAACATATAAAAATGACTCTCAATAAATTATATAATACCTACTATTGAAATGGCTTTTATACTGTATTTGCTACATTTCCATGTTTACCTTCAACAAACACGTGATTTCGGGAACTTCACTACCTTACAACGAAAAAAGCTGATATTTATTTATTTATTCAATGTTACTATTGCCCGATCCATGTCTGTCTCTTCGACTAATCTCGAAAATATCAACCAGAATTCGACAACATATAAAAATTTTGAAAGACCTTCTAGCAAAATTTTGATATAGGGATTAATTAGATAGGATACGCGTGTAAAGCTAGTAAATCGACATAAAAAATTAAATTGTTTATGTATTATGTTACACGTTACACGAAAAATAATGTCACGTAGGTAGGCATTCTATGTATAATTCACGATCTCGAAGTGTGATTTGAAACCAAACAGTCGTCGAGACGAGTATTAGCAATTTTAATGTGTTCAAAACACTGTGGTAATAAGCTGTAGGTTTATCTCGTTATAAAATCAAGCTAGAATTGTCTATGACTCCAAGGAAATTTCTGCGTAGAGTATTATACATTGAATACAGAGTCCGACTGCATGTTGTTAGTTCCGGGTTATACCTAATAGATAAGAAGGCATTTTAGGTTTTTATTTAATTCAAATATCGTGTCTCTTCAGGTCACAAACTGCATAAAAAATGTCACAAGTTATCAGCAAAATATTTCTAACAATTTCAAAAATTTACTCGTAAGTAAACAAATTTTAAAAACCGGATACTGGATCCGGTTTTTAAAACAAGCGGAAGGGAAGGGTTAAAAATAAATATCCAACTTTTTCAATTCTTTAATTTCAAATTAGATTTAAGTTATCAAGCTGGTAGGTAGGTATCTACTTAATTTATGAAGACAGTGTTCAAATAAAGCAAGTATTACCTATTTTGTGTACCGTGGTGTTAAGTGTGTTCTCGACTATGAATAGGTCCACCCTGTCACATTCCGTGGGTGTTGCAGGCGAAACTGAGGGATTTATTAGGACGGGCAGCAATACTACCTATGTAGCTATTATGACATCATTCTCAAATTACCATTTAGCCAAAGATAGTAATTATGGCATCCTACGAGTACACCTAGAATTACATACACAGTGGAGGGTTAAAAATTTAAAAAATTTCAAGGAAAAGTATCGATGGCAGAATCTTATAATACGAGCTGTTTATTGTAAGCAGGGACTTTTTAGCTGATCCAATTTTATACCTATTTAGTAGGTATACCTATGTTGTAGGTACCTATACAAAATTGCAAGTAAGTAAATATTCTCTATTAAAATGTGTGTCGTAGTTTTCTGTAAAACAATAACAAATTACGTCCAACGTAAATGTGTAGCAAGCTATTCATTGAATCATAAAAAGACCGTTTCGATCAATTTCCATGCCAGTATAATAATAGGTCATTTTGTCCTGAAGAATATCGTTTGAATTACATACATTTCAATAAATCTATTAGTCATACCGTAAAATGGTCTGGAAAAGTCTGAAGGTCTGAAAAAACAACGGAAACCGTACGCGATTGTCTTACAAACTTCATACAACTAACGCCATCTATCGGGCGGTAGTGGAAGCTTTTTTGTGAAGAGCGCGCGCTTCGTACAGATAAAGTGTTCAAGTACTGGAGATTTACTAGATATACTGATAACTACTTATAAGGGTTCTCAATAAGAGGTTTTAGGATAAATTTGTGTTGTTTATTTTATTTTTGTGTGTTAGTCTTATGTTTTCTTTCACAGACTTCTCGGTGTGGGTTAGTTATACAGGTTGTGCTTTTTCGTGTAACATAATTTTGATTTGTTTGTTTAATGAATTTTAAAAAAGCTGCTTGTAGTTGTATGGAAGTATTTTTATGATGATAAGGATACAATGTTTATGTTGGTAAGGCGTCAGGCTCAGTTAGGTTACCTAGGTAAGTAGTGTGAAATTATAAAACCATCCTTTCTAGATTTAAACGCTAAACCTGTATTATTTATAACATCAAAGTATGCACACAATACTCTAACTTATGGCATGAGCAGACCTTACAATGAATAATGCATTATACAGGGTGTGACAACACTTGAAAATTCTGGATTCATTTCTGCACACATTATGCCCATATCACGCCATTTGGAATTCTTACGTCATCAAAATGTCTATGTCTACAAAAATAATACAATTTATCATGATGTCGGCGACCTGCGTGAGGACGACGCCATCTCACCCAAATACATGATATTACTTACACAGGTCCACACACAATACACTTAAACATTCAACTGATTCCAGATAGGCTATTCCTTTCCTCAAATACGGCCACATTACCTCACGGTTCAAAGGTCTTTACACTTCCAAAGGAAATAACGGTTATTTTGGATAGATACAGTTTGACACCAGACTTATAATTAGCATTGTATTTAGCTAAATTCGGTCTTGTTTTATATACATATTACAAGCTTTTGCCCACGGATTCGCCCGCGTGGATGGTCGAAAATATCCCACGGGATCGTACTACCGGGATTAAAAGTACCCCATCTGTTAATCCAGGTAAACAATGTATTAATTCCGTAAAATATTATTTTCATAATCTCGGTTTATGCGGCGCACGCCAGTAAAGGTGAAGTCGGCATGATTTTTTCCGACATCTTCAACAATCATTGTCATATTTCAGCCAATTTATATAAAACCAAAATGAAATATACACCAAAACCTTCCTCATAAATCACTCCGTTCATTGATGAAAACCTTATGGAAATCCGTTCGGTAGTTTTGGAGTTTATTTCGTTCAGACAGACAGACGCGGCGAGGAAACTTGCTTTTATAATATGTAGTGATGTCCCGGCTCGAATTGTCCCGTTGTCTCATCAATACTTAAAATTCAGTCCAGACATTCGATTTTTCTAGCCAAAAAAGTCACAATAGATGCAAAACTGTGACTAAATCTTAAGCGACATTTCATCAATCTAATAAATTACTTCCAAATTGTTCTTCTTGTGTGCTATACAGAAGAGTAGGTACGGTTGTCCAGATGTCGAACAAAAGAGAGTAACACAAATAGTGGCTTACTTCGTCCCGTGAAAATAAAACGACAAGTGACCGTTAGGTATGATTTTGCACGTGTCTCCCATTCACAGATGACCCGAGCCGTTTACCTATTTACAATCGTTCAATGTCCGTTATTCTATTTTCAAATTCAATCCAAAAGGTGTTCTATAAATTTCCGCTCTACATCGGTCGCGTTCGGCTTTTAAATCGAATGTCAACAAACATGGCGACGTCAAACAAATCGATTTCCGAATTTTTAACGCTGCGTTCGAGCGCCACTATTACAATAACAACTTGTTATTCGTGTTGATTTTTTTCTTTTGCTATAAAATGTCATTTTTATAACTTAGGAATTTATAAGAAATAAAACAATGTATTGGTAAAAACGTTTGTAAACCGTTACAGTAACAAAAGAGGCTCATGGTGTGTCGAATAAAAATTCCTACGGCACTTTTGACTCCATTAAAGAGTGTCAAAGATGAATATTTGTGTGTACAACAGATTACGTCGACACACCGGTACCATTTTCTCGTTTAGCGCAATTTATCAGTTGAGTGACATCAATAAGTTTTTCGTCGATTTCGTACGTGCTTATATGGGTATGATAATTTGTTTCCGGCGTACGCGGCGCGTGCGCAAGGCACGACAAACTATTACATTCATAGCGTTAGCACGATTTGCATTTGAAATATTTCGTTCGGCTCGCGCCACTAGGGCACAATGCCTTCGGGAGAGGCGATACATTCAATAAAAGATGTAAGCATGTGTCATATCAAATTTCTTGGTATATTTTTCAGCGGCTCGTGCTGTTGATTTCTTTAGCTGAGTGATAATAGGGCTCATTTTGTGGCGCACGTGCGTGAATAATGGGCACCGGCTTTCGGCTCTTGTGTGCTTTGGCTTACCTATCTATTTAACTCGTGATACATAGGGCAGAATGTATTAGTTAACTATGTAAGTGGATACTTTGTTAGCTGAACATGCTTCTTGTTTTAGGTTACGCAAAATGGTGCCATAAAATTCCTTTATCCCTTAGAAAGTTGCTCTAAAATGTAACATTGGATTTTTTTTCTCAAAATTAAGGTAGAATTTCAATAACACTATAAAAAACTCTTATTAAAACGTTTTTAACCCAAAATAGCGTTGAAATTTCCACTCATTAACCCGTAATTGTTCTCAAAAACTTTCAACACGCGCAGGTGAACGGTTAATTACGCTGAAATTAATTTGCGCGAACATTTTCTGGCGTTGTGGCGTAAACTTGGCGTGGTTGATGCTTTTGTTTTATTGAATAATTGCCCAGAGGTGTTTCGGACGAGACCGACTGGTTCCTTCAAGGCCAGGCGACGAACTTGCCCGAACCATTGTCCTTATTCGCGCCGACGAAACTCGACTCGATTCACGTTACCGACGACAGTTTTTTTAAACAGTAAAGTTTTGGGTAGCCATTCATTGTTATGCTCAAGTTAAGCTTTTAATTGAGACATTATTATGGCATTTTCGCACCGAAAATCTGAAAATGATTTTTGAGAAAGTTATTTTTAGCTTCGAAAACTCGGTCTGAGAGTGCTAATACATAAACGCGAATAGTGTCGCTTTTAGCGATAATTGTGCGTAGTTATTGCGAATAGCCCGAGGCAAGGCGCGCGCGCCGCTTCGGTTGACATCGCTCACAGTCACAGCTTTTTGATGACTCTGACAAATCACCTTTTTGGAGTTCCTTCGAATATTGCTTTAGTGAAAAAACGTTTTACAAATAAACTTACTTTGGCTTTACTTTCAGTTTACATGTACCTAATACCTAAGTAAAAAAGATTTCTATAGACAAGGTAAATTGATTTCAACTTTTTAAGCCAACTGTGTCATCTTTTCAGTTATGACCTATCAACGTTCGGAAACAAGTAAACAACACAATTCATATTTTATACAAAAAATAAAAACTTACCTCCTAAAGTTCATGTCCTATGTTCCAAAACAACCTACCTAATGTTTTGGTATATTTAACCTTTATATTTTAATATCAAAATTTTAAACAGCTAATGATATTGTCTAAGATAACGGCTCATAATCCGTTGTATATTGCCTCGGTATCTGTAGATATCGAACATAAACATTTAATGTAATTTCCGACTGACAACGTGGGTGAATCTTCTAATCATGATTAAGTAAATTAATCAATAAGTAATACGGTAAATTTTGTTCAATTTTCTTCGCCAATTACAGATGATCTTGAGTTCTGAAAACTTTTTAAGGCTTCTTATTATTTTCCAATCTTTTAACTAATAAGAATTTTGCTTGAATATTGTAGTGATTGAATGTCACACACATTCAACTTAGTTATGAACTTATGACTTATGAAGCTTTCCAAGTTACAGTCAATTTTATTAAGTACAAGCTTTTAAAAACAGCCAGTTTGATTCTAATTCATACTTTCTTCACATAAAACTTTTACTAAAGCATCTACTAAACCTTAAAAAATAACTTAAGAATTCGACTCATCATCACCAAAATAAAATGCCCATAATTTAACCGAATAACCCTCTCCTATCTATGAACACCTAGGTAGATTAAGTATATTGTCGAGCCACTCCAGTTCAGTAATAAACCTTGTTATCTTCCAATAATTAGCGATAACTACCCAAAACGTTATCTACGGTGTTTGCTATTAAATAATCGATAGTACTCGATCGATAAACGGTCATTGGCTATGGCTTGGCTGTCAATGAGAGTTCCTTAGGGCCCTATCTCACTAGGACGCGACGGACTCACCAGTGGCGGAGCTACCAGTCACGCTACCAACAAAATGTATACAGCTCTATGGAGGGTACTTCACTCTGGCGTTGTTGCCAAACATGTTGAAGTTACCTTTGTCAAAGTGTACCAGAGGCGCCACCAAGATGTCCTATATAATGAGATATAAGCCTTAGTCCCGATTAATTTCTACTATATAAGTAGTAAATACTAATTCCATGGTTAATTGTAAATTCGTCTTGCTGCTATGCTGCTGTCAAATGGTTTTTGGACTGTGGTTACGTTTGTGAGGGGAGCGACAGCGATTTTAGTCTATTGTGGTGATTCAGCAACTTTTTCGTACATGAATTCAAAGGTAGGGTTAGTTTTGAGTTATATTTATTTATTAAACGGTGTTAAAATAACAAAATTTTAATTACTTATTAAAATCTCTAGATGCACTTTGGAAAAAGCTGTAAGTATTTTTTTTACAAAGCTTTCCATTTTAAATTCTCACCTTGTAGAGCTAACTTTATTTGACGTTTACTTCATTTTAATCCAGTAATGATGTTGTCGCTATCGCATCGCTTACAAAAACACCCCTTTATTTAACACATACCTTATAATGTATGGAAGTCTAAGCAGTTTTATAGACGACATAAACTTAGACAACTCTACCACATAAATAATTAAGTGGTAACTTATTAAGTGACAACGTAAGACTACCGTACAGTCGTCCATTACAATGAATGTGGCTGCATTCTCGAATAAATGGCACAAAAATACAGGCACAAAACAATGAAAAAAAAAACTTTCTTTTTGTTTTTACAGACTCCTTATTTAAGAAACTATCTTTGTGCATGTGTGTGTGTATGTAAGTCGTTATAAGCGAGTGAATCATTTCATTATGCATGCAAAGTGTCAGTTTAATTAAGTTTTGTGTTTGCTGCAATTGTGGTAGACATTTGTAAGGCTCGTTATGAATGGTCCCCCTCATTGTTTTGAGTTCAGAAATAACTATGATGCAGCATAATTTTAAACTGGTACAGAGTAGGCAGAATTCTTTCGCTGACCGTTGAAATCGGTGACTAACCAGTAATTAATAGTGATAATTATCGCAGACACTTCGCGGAATGATTCATTTGCTCATGTAGAAATAATTTGTGGCTTTAGTTATGATTTATAACGAATACGAACAGGATGTGGAACCTAGTTAATCTGTCCTTCGATGAAGTGATCTTTTAAGGGTTAGGGCTCACGATCGACATGTTGAACAACGGTTTATTCGGAAGTTTAAAAATGTGTCAGCTACCTGCAGTTTTGTTTACAAAACAGCCGTGTCATTGACCACTCGAGCAGTCGTTCACTGGTTTTTGTGTCATATGCAGGTCTACCAACTTATTTGAAATTACCTGGAGTTTGTTTACTCTTGCATAACACCACACAAGGTGCGGCGTAAATCGGCGCAATAAACCTTGTAGTTCCCCAATAATTATGTTTACAATCGTTTAATTTCCAGAATAATAAAATTATAATCAGCATTAATTTGTCATGCGAGTGCCGCCATAAATCGCCCGCCTTCCAAATTCCCAATTTATTGATAATTAAAATTGCCCGCAATTAGAGTAAGTAATAATTACGAGTAATTGTAAATCAACGGATTTGTACGTCGCAGCGGTGTTTTTATACCATACGATCTTTATCTTAGTTTATGATTTAATTACACGTTAATATTAGGCCTCGTTATTTCGTATCGACTCGAAAGGTGTAAAATTTAATACAGACTATTATCCATAGTAATAAAGGAGTGGCCGTGAAAACAATTTTATACTTTGCCTCCAATTAACTCGTGAGTAATTAAATTTATATCGACACGTTGGCGTTTTAGTGTTATAATTATAATTTTGTTTTAATTAAAAAGGGTTGTGAATAAATCTAAAAATATCCATAAACGTATACAGCATGAAGTCAAAGTCAAACGCAGTAACATTATAAATTGAATGGATTATAAAAGCCTAAAAAAGGTACAAAGTAAGGCGGTGTGCACACTGTCGCCGCAACGCCACGAGCTAAACTGCGTCGGACGGACGAAATTACCCTCTCGGCCGCTCCCATTGTTGGGTTGCCAAAAGCAATAAAAAATTCCCTTAAAACAATAGCACCCCCGGGCGTCGACTGCCGCAAAAGATGTTCATGATAATTATTTTAGAAAATGCACCGCCTTAAACGCTCCTTGGACTTACAGGTGTGGCTTAATACGTAAATATAAAATATTGCTCAGTTATGTCTTACAAAATAATTACACTTAAAGATTGACGTATTTTTGCCACATTTGAAATGCCTTTGCTGTTTTGGTTATAAAAGTTACAAAGATTTTAATATTGATAAAATTTGAATTATAAACCTACATAGTTGAATTACAGTACTAAGTATAAAATCTGTTATTTATTTAGTGTCACATTTTGATTACATATAAAATTTTATGTTTTGAATGAAATTAGTTCAGTACCTATATCTAATAGATTATATTGTATTAATAAAATGTTCTTATTGATATTTTATATTACAGGAATAAATTGAACATTGATTGTAATTACGTGCGTATCTAAGAGTAATACCTACTGCCGATAATGTTTATATCGTCACCTATAAGTAGGTAAGTACGGAGTAATAATGTCGAATCATAGAAATTGTCACACGCTTATCCCTCAAAAGTGAACCAGCCGACCTATTCAGTAAAGATCTCCCCGTGAAAACTTAGGTTAGAGCTGTCAAAAGCTCTTGCTGAACGTTTCAATCGGTTTTGCTGATCGTTTCGACTGTCAGTAGGTACGTGAACCACTGCTGTATGGTTCACGTACCTAATGACTGATGTTAAGATTTTATTTTAATTTTGTTATCGATTATAAATACATTTTTTTTTTATTTTATCATTAAGTTATTAATGTAATTACCAATTTAAATGTAATTCTTTAATTTAATTTGATTAATAATTTTTTATTTAGTTTCATTGTATGATCCAAAGTTGATTGAAATAATAAAATAAATAGTGTCAATTCACCTGATGCATCAGGTGAAATGACATTGACAATTCACTTCACCTAAGTTGTCACAGTGACATTTTTACAAAATACACCAGTTGTAAGTTGCTCATCATAACGTTAAGCGAATTTTAATAACATTTTGGGATGCGGAGGTAAGTAATTACTGTTTATATCATCAACACTCGCCCGCCACAATTAAGTCAGTTTTTTTGGATGCGCGACAATCACGTTTTGATTACGGTCGTAAAAACATGGACATGGCTACACTGTCACTAAATAACGATTAACCATAGTCAACGTTATGTCCCTACGTTTTTGAATAAGTGGTGTAATTTTTATAAATAATTGTCGTGGAAAATATTTTTATAACATTATAACTTGGTTTTCCGATCGTAGTTCAACAGATTAATGCTATATAAATAACTCTAATCATTGAACTTGCGAAAATTACGCGAAGCAGCAGCAAAAAATGATCACACTTGCTCGCAACAGTTGCTTAAATTTGATTAACTATTAGACATCAAAAAAATAGATTGTATGATTTATTACTAAAGATTTGAAAGCTATCATTATTGTTATTCTCATATAGTTTAATCACTGGTACAGCCGGTGTTGCCATGTCCATACTAAATGTCTACGACAATTTACTCAGTATTTACTAATGCTCGTTACGTTTAAACGTTGTTTTTGGTCACATTTAGGCGTTACGTAATTGGTGTTGAAAAAATATAATTTCGTCCTTCTCACGGAAGGCCTCGAGTCAACAGATCGTATCGTGTAAACTACGCTTTATAATCTCGGTGTCCACGACTATATCCTATTGTTATGAGACATTTAATTTTCATGAATCTTCTCATGGATAAGCGTAGGCTTTTATAAAGAAAAATAAAGTTTTGTAATAATAAAATAGACCTCACACTATGATAGCCTTCAACGATATCGTCCGTGTACTGATTACTAGTAAGCACAAGCGAATACAGTACTTATTTTTGAGTACTAAGATCTGTTTTAGTTTAGACTTAATTTCAGATGTTTAATTAATGTGAAATACCATCAAGAGATTAATTAGTTCTGTCCCCCATACACTTTGCCGGCTATTAATTTAAAGCCGAATAATTCCACTTACAAATTGAATGTTTGAGAACTCGTTTGTGTGGTGGGTACGTTTTTGACACTGCATGAGCTTACATTCAATGCAGATTTATCGCCATTTTCGCGTAAATACTGACATCAATAGCTGCTTGACCATAATGTTATTATGATAGCCAGATTTATAGTTTCTAATAGAAATAAGTAGTGCCAGCGTACGTTTTAAATTAATGGCAATTTATCAATTTTAAATAAGAGCTTGTTATAAAAACAGCAGACTTGTTGGGGGTCGAGTACTCACACGTAAGGCAACTTACTTTAGAAGTAGGCGATATGGGCATGTATCGAAAATATTTATAAATATTCATATTTTATCGACATATTTTATCGATACTTATTAAAGACCGGCTACCACTCGCGTCGTGAGGTGAGAACGATAGCGCCCCCTGCTGGGCGCGTTCACAGTGAGACGGGAACCAACAGAACGGAATTCAAAATGAAGTTATGGCTTTACATTCCTTTTTTTCCCTCGTTTTAAACGTTTTTATTTTATTTTAAATATAATCCTGGTGAAGTTATGACCGTTTCGTACCTACAGTTTATGTAAACCGGTACCTAATTTGTTAATATTAATTCTGATCTTTCTAACCTTAAATAAACTGATCGTAAAAATATTTTATTGTGTCTTTTCTGGTTAATGTCACTTCATTACAGTAGCTGCGTGGTGTGAATTTTACAACAGTAAATAATATAAATTTTAGGTGCCGCCATTAGCTGGGAGTTGGACAAATATCGAGTGTCAGTGTTTGCGGTGGTTGTGTAAATATCGACATCAGAGTTTGCGTTCCGCATCACTAGATGTTGTTTGTCGAAGTGCGCGAGCGACGCGTCGTGCGCGGGTGCCATCGTGTAAAGGGTTGCCCACTCGACAACCTTGTCGATAAATAGTAAATACACGTGTTTACCTCGTTTGCACTAACAAAATATTTTACAATAGTTCATCTAACCAGTCCCCCGTGATATTTCCTACAGCCTCTTCGTTTGTCTCCGAAAAATATGGGCATTTTGACATCTGATATTAAACATAATTTATCTTACTTTTAAAGTGCAGAGGATCATTTTATTCAACAATTAAACTATTGTAATTACTTAACATAAATTCCCAATATGTTTTCCATTGGACTTACTGTCATTTCATGTATTATGCATGAGACGCCCATATTGTTTCCAAAACTTTAAATGTGTCGTATCTTTTATGCAATAACTCAGATTAAAATTGTATTAAGTATTATGTCACCCGCAGTAATAGATTTAATATTCAAATAGGAGTCGTGCTCGCATTTAATGTGTTTAATCAATCATAAGTTACGATTAATTACGTAGATAGGCGCGTCCGTCCGTCCGTTTGATTGTTGTGCGCCCGATTCTGTAAGTAAAGACATTTATAACATAACGAGACCTATTGTCCAGTTCTCGGTAATCAAAAGTTCAAGGTTTTATTATGAGATGTTTATTAATTAGTTTGGAATGGAAATAACCGGCTCCTTAATCCGTACCAAACAGCCATTGTAGAGACAACAGTGACGTGACTTGAAATTGAGTGCGAAATTATAATTATGGAGCACTCACGGATCCAGGTAATTCGGCCTCTTAATGCGAAGGAATGTTCCTAAGGACCACTTAATTTGTTAAGAGGAAAAACAAGTGTTTTCCTGATAGCAGGCTTGTTTAAATTCGAAGTGGATCCGATAATAAATCTCTCTCATAACGATGGTTGAAAACCGAGTAGGTAAATAAAAAGTTCTAAATTAAAAATGTCTAGTCAGTATGCGTGCGGCGTTTGTTGACGTGTAAGGTCAAAATTTCTGTATTTTTATTAGAAAAGGAACGTATTCTGCCCACACGGTCTTCAGCCATAATTCTCAGCTAACCTCATTTAGCAACATAAACATAATTCAATCAACACCAAGTGATTTATAAATTAATTCGGTGCTTTAAATATGGCAGTGTAAAACTATTCCATAACTTACCCAATCATAATTATCGAGTCAATCTTCTCGATTATTATAACTATTCGAGTGATAGATAATGCAGTAGAAAATTAATTAAAAGTAGTTTCGATTGAAATCACAGTTACCGCATCGTTTATAAGGCAGAAAGTGCTAGGTAACGGTGAGCGATGGCTGCGTACTACCGGTTTTACCCGACGATGCGCGGGCGCACTCATTATCGCTTCTAGTCTCGTCTGTTGGAGCTTTTGTCGAAAATCAACGAAGTTGGAACTCTTTTCATTTGATAGTTCTTTTGGAAGATGTTCATTTGTTTGCTTTTGCTAAGTAATGACTGTGTTTGGTAACGAGTGTTTGTTTTCTATTGTTTTGTAGCTTGCTTGTAGCACTTTCCTTCTTTATGTTCAGGATTTATTGTTGTATATGTTCAAAATATTAAATACATTACAATATGTGCAATATTTCTTTGCATCTTTAGGTTCGATATTTCTAACAATAAGTGTGACATAGTCCTGGAAAAGTGACTCCTAATTTTCGACTTCCAAAATGGTTGAAGATACTTATTTCAAATCAAATACGTTTTTCTATTACCTATTATCACGTCACATTCGATAACTTAACATACTTAAGTTGGGATCAAATCGTAAAAAAATCCGTGGGTGTTGTGGGATTATGTCAATTGTAGACTGATAATTTTTGAACTAGGTAGCCCACCTACTTCATAGAATTTTTGAATAGATATAATAGTCATCATAAAAACATTAATTTACGAGAATTTATGACAGAAATATAATATGTAGTAAAATCTTTAATTTACGATCTAAGAAATAAAAAATGAATGAATATTGATTTTTGCAAATTGGCTATCGTGTTGATGATAAAATTAGAAATTTAATTGCATTTAAAAATACTTTTGACGCCTAGCTGTTTTTGTTAAGATTTTCTTGTTTCAGAATTTCAAATTTTGTGACGTCATCACCCTGAGTTGACACAGGACTATCAATGATGTTGACATCAAACAGTTTATCAATCATCCAAGCCTACTACTAAAGCCTACTAATTCAGTCAAAGCCGTCTCGATAACGTCATACAATTTGATTTCCACTCGCGTTTAGGCATTGACCAACGTCCATTCATATTCACTATTAATCCATTCATAAAGTTTTAAGCATGTGGCCATTTGGCCATTCCCAAGGTTAGATTGTGTATCTGTATCAATACATGAATAACCTCCTTTGCTTCTCGCTACCGGTTTTACGCCCAAAACATTATCTACAGGTGAAGCTTTGGTGTCACAACAGTTCTTTTTTATGTCCAACAAAAACGAATTATTTATGTTACTGCAATCTGATATCAGTTTTTCGTTTTTACTGTTCGTTTTAGGGATCTCATGTTTTAAGGTGACCATTATTGTATCCGTCATATGGGTGGCATCCGTTGGATACATCTAGTAGTGTTATATGGTGATCATAAATATTAAGAGAAACATCTTCGTTACTGAATGGATCTTATTGGATCTGGATTGCTTATCATTCCGTGCCAGTAGTAAATGTCTGGTGTTGCAGTTAGTTCTTACTGTTGTAATAGCACTTATAATTTTTCTGTAAAATAGTTCGCTTTTAAATATATAGATAATCTGATGAATTTTGTAATCATATCGAGTCCTAAGATAGTTCCTTGCAGAACGCCGTGCTTCAGTGTGATTATCTTCGCTCCTAAACTTGTAAAATTCACAGTGGACTGTTTTAATGCACAGATTTTTTAATTCTGCTTTGTCACTATTTAATTGGACTTTAATCCCTCGCGTATTTAAGTAGATTTGCGTGACCAAATTACATAATTCTCGACAAATTCGAATTTTGACAATTCATGTTACCCAATATTTATTTAACACAGCACGAATTGAAACAAGCTTCAAAGTTAATAACTATTATGTTTGCCCTTTGTTACACATAGGTATTTGCGTCGTACTGGCCAAATGATTTGTCATAACTCAATCTGAAACTGGCCTTGATTATATTAAGGATATGATTCACTCTGTGCTGCAACTGAGCTAATAGGATTACTACAGAACTGCTTGTAATTTAAGAGAATGTTGTAATTAAGGCTTCGACGATGACTAAAAAGCTGAATCACCTATAACTTCCGAGGAAAATGGCAATAAAAATCAATGAAATTTCATAATTAACCGAAGTAGTTTCGATTAGGGATAACCCAATTAAAACCAGAGCAGTCATTTCGGAGATTGACGATACCACCCACATAAACGATCTTGCTCATAGTGAATCCGATAAAATTGCCAATTGACTTCTGCCACCAAACACTTAAGAACGTACGTAAAACAGTTGCGTAACATCCAAATATTTATTAGAGTGAAGACATAAATTTTGACTTACGCAAGTAGGAGCCATCACGGCTATCATCTTTGAAAGCGTAGACAGAAGCGTACTATTCTAAATATACCTTCAAGTGTCAGATGTAATACCTACGAGATAATTAATGAAGCTCATGTGTAATTACCAGCATGGAACAGTATAACTTTGTGTTAAATGTTCTAATTAAGTGAGTATATTCGTAGTTTGCTATTGAGCCTTAAATTTTGAGTTATCACCAAGTTTTCATCATCAGATTAATTTAACGAAAGCTAGGTAAATAACCCACTTGAATTATGACCAGAAAAACCCCTACAGCACTTTCCTACGAGTCACGAATCTAAACAGAACCAACACTTTCCTCGCCAAAGTTATATAACCCAACTTTATGTTTGAATTAACATGTATATGTGCAATATGCAAAAGAGAAGTTAAGTACTTTCGAGTGTTAGATATACGAGATCCCGCACTATGTTCGAGTACCCTCTAGTAGAACCTGAACAAGAGCCCTTGACGTAATCATTAGTTAGTTTATGAATATTGATGTACCTAATGATTAAAAGGTTGTTTAAATGAAGATGATCGTTAGTGCCTTTATTCGTATTAATTGGGATGACATTTTGGAGTCGAGTACCTGGGTGATCTCCTTATTTATGTTTAAAGGTCCTCTCTCACGGTTTAGGCACGAGACACATGTTTGTAGCCACATAATTATATATCCTATATGTCCATAGTCGATGAGGCTTCTACAAATCATTATTGCACAATTTGCATAACAGTGTCGTGAATCGTCTCAAAAGCTTCCAAGAATTCAATAAACTTTTAGCCTTATCCGGTATCACTCAAATATTCATAAACTTCGTGTGTTTCCCTCCTAACATTGCCAACACTCATTGGCACGACTTTAGCCGCAATCAATTTGCCATTATTTTCGTGAATCGATAAAGACAAGTTGTAAGTCGTTACCCTATAAACGCAACATTTAAAGTTACGTTTAAGGCCGGCCGTAACCCGCGTCCACGTGTGATCGGAATAATTACCGTCACCTAGAAGCTAGTACCAAGTAGTTTAGGCTGAATCACGATTACTGACGCAACAGAAATACGGTATTTACATAAAAAGTATGCGTGTTTGTGCTACATCTGTAGGTGGTTTTTCTTTGCACTGACTTGAGGAAAGCTGCTTTTATTTCTGTCTGGTTTTACTCTTAAGATTCGTATCTATTAGATTGCTTGCTAAATGCTATCAAACATTTCAATTATACTTTTCAAATTAGAATCTTTAGACATTCAAAATGTGTTCACACAGTTCGGATATCAATCTCAAAACGATTTTGTTAATTAAATCAATACGATCTAAATTACTCGTGTAATTAAACAGTATAGAATAAATCAAAAACTTTAGTCATTTATTATGTGTATGCGAATTAAAATCCGGTAGCCGTACGAGTTAGCGCGTTCATCGATTTAAACATTTAAATTCGACCGACGGAAGTATCACGCGGCGATAAATTATTTACGACCTTTATAAACACTTAAAATACCAAAAACCATTTCCATTCATAAGACGAACCGAAACGAACTCTTTCCAACGCACGAGCGATACTCATAAAACCTGTTTAGATTTTGATAATTTTATTAACGATCGAATGCATGGAACGCCGAACGCGAGCCTCTAAACTCTCATATATTACGGCTTTAACACAAATTATACAAGTTTAGAGGCACAACATAGACCGTGCGTGGGTGCCTTAATGTTAAAATGTGTCATAAGTAATTATACGATCCAGGGAATTTTAATGTCTTCCAAATGTCGTCTTCTTTATTACAATAGGAGCCTTACTGAACTGGATTGTATCGAAACTTATTATGTTCGATATGAATAATATCGATATTAAGAATGTCATCTACCAAAAAGGTCTTTTCGAAAAAAAAAGTGGTAATAAAACTAGAGCTACAACTCTACAAGGTAGATGAATAACGTGGCGTGGTGCCCTCGAATTTGACAATTAGTGATGTGACGATACGCACCACGAACTCCACGGAGACTCCGCGGCTCACGATAATTACCGTGTTGTGTTGTCCATTCACTTTATGTCGTTACCCAGATTTCTACATCTTCTTTTATGTCAATCCAAATTTGAAGCAGTGTCGTCGCAGTGTGTGGCGTAAATAATTTATTTTACTTGTCCCAACGTTCATTAGGGGCACATTGTCTCACATTCGAACACATTTTAATGGCGCTACCTTCCAAATTTTATTACGACAATTTGCCGCAATTATCTTCTAACGATATGAATTAGGAGTTTTCGGTAGAATAAATCTCTGTTCTCGAATTGTTGTGCTCAAAATAGTTTGAATACGTCTTTGGTGACGTCGCAGACAGAAGATGCGATCGCAATTAACGAACTGTTTGTAGTCCTTGGGCATAAAGAAGTGCTAAAACGTACATCACAATTACTTCTTACATGTACCTAGTACCATTAGTACGGGCTTATGTAACAACAATATCTACAAGTGATCCGCTAATCATCCGTCTCTTTGATCTTTAGAAACGTTAACTCTTCAAATTCTTAGCACAAACACGAGAGAGACTGAGCCTGTTTATTGCTACACAGCGAATCAATTGAATAAACTGCTTTCGGACACTAATAGAAAGAAAACGATCCATGCGTTGCGTCAGCAGCCAGATTAATTAAACTCCTTACGACGGACTGTGCGTTATTCCATTTAAAGTCTTGACGCACAAGTACCTACTTTAATTAGTACTTTTCCATTTGTCGAACACCTGGTAAAAGCTATTTGACTTATTAGCTGTGTCGCCTGAGCTGATAGGTGTACACGGATTTAAGCCTTAAGGTGATTTAATAAAGCGTAAATTAGTGAGCAGCCGGGTTGTCTCCGAGCTGTTTTATGAAGAGGCAAGGTTTTCAGTGCGATCCCATTGGTTGGTGGCGTGCTAACGCAACCATCACGCCTGGTACATTTTCAAATAGTTGTGGCCATAATTTGATAGTCTTTACGTCGTTGCTGACTTGTGAATTGGCTTTTATTATTTGTCTTGGAACACTCATGCTAATTTATTTTTTAGGTTTAACGGTTTCATCATGTTGTTTAAATATCACGAATGTTGTTAGTGATTCGTGTACATTTATGTTTCCAAATATAAGTTATTACAAATAATGTTTACGCAATTCACAAGGCTTTTAAAAGGCATTATTACAATGAGTTTTATCTATAAGGCTCATATTTTACGTCTCATTAATAATAATATTTGATTCTGAAAGCAGGCCTGTGACTGTAAATAATGCTGTTTATAATACGTCAAAAGTCAAAACGATGAAGTTAGAAATGACTTTCCATCGGCTATTAACCGATGGTCTCAAAGGGCCGAGTCGTCTATTGAATTCAGTCAGAATGCGTGTGCAGGACAAATGTAGGAGATCATCCTTCATATTTGACGTGGCAACGCTCCGACATAATGTCATCTATTTAGCGATACCATGCACTATTATTGTCGTACCAGTCATTAATGTAAAATCTAATCAATCACTTACAACATCGGGCTATTGTCATTTCAATTCTAGTTTCGGTCACTAGTTGGACAATTATCAGCTTTCTACAAATTGAAACGGAATTTCAGTTGGTCGATGAACAGTTTTGCAAACAACCAGACTTGTGTGTCGGTGCCAGCACCGCTTTTGGTGTCAACCTAATGTCGATAATTAAATTTTGAGAAAAAGCCGACGTCATTTAATAAGTGTTACACGATACAAGCACTTTTGTCGCAACACTCCGGCAATTAGCATTAGAACGTGTTAATGATACAAATATGAAATTTGGAAACTTCGACGAACGACGCACTTGATTATTAGCTGAGCAAAGATCTGACTGAATAGATGACAGAATTAGGAAATACAGAATTAATCAAAGAACTCCAAGATACAGTCTTAAAAACTGGAGATATTAAGTGTAATTATAAGTTTTTGTGTCAACCCGGAAAACAGTCAAAGCAGAGGACAATAACAGTCATCAATGTACTGAGAAAATAAACAATGAGTGGTCACGCTTCTCTTTGTTACCACTATCAACAAGTAAGCTCGATATACATTGAAAATGTAAAGTATTCGGTAACGGTAAAACTAATTATAGTTTCGGTAACGAATCGAGCCACTCACGACATGGCTACTTACTTAGTGAACGTTGAAAATGACGCAAAAAAATAAATCGTGAGTTCAACACATTCAAAATCTAAGAAAATAAACGATAATATGGACCAGTGTCAAACAGAGCGTTCTTAACTACTCAAGTTTTTTTAATAGAGACCTTAGCGCAATCGTCTATGGTGAAATCAATTTAGAATTAGATTGTTCAATCAGTGTTTTTAATAATGCTACTGAATTATGGCTGTGTTCTCGCCATAAATTAAAAATTATAAATCATTTATAATATTAACGTAATTAAGTTTTTATTGCGATTCAGGTGTGAGCCGATGGACCAAATATGGCGCTGCATTATGATTTTTGCTAATTTATTACATGATAAATAAAAAACCGGCCAAGTGCGAGACGGACTCGCACAGAAAGGGTTCCGTACCACTGTACAATATTTTGCAAAAAAACGCAGAAAAAAACACCTTTCTTGTATACCTGGTACACCCTTAAATTTTTAATTTTATTATATTTTGTTCATAGAGCGGCAATTGAAATACACAATCAGTGATAATTTCAACTGTCTACCTTTTACGGATCATGAGATACAGCACGCTGACAGACAGACGGACAGCGGAGGCTTAGCAATAGGGTTCCGTTTGGCAACCTTCTGGTAAGGAACCCTAATGAAGTTATGACATCATAATACTCGATAACTTTAAACGTATATTAAACCACTCCTTATTTCTTAGTGATTACAAAATAACATCATAGGTCTGTACCTGTACGTTTTTTCTCATAAGCAATCTTTTAGTCGAGTCCAATAGTGCTGGGCGAGGGTCGATGTCGATATAATGGTGCCCATTGCGAAGTACTACGTGACAAGGCGACGCAGGGCTTCAGTACTTAGCCCACAGCCACAAAAAATGATCTCATTTAGTTTCACCGATATCAACAAAACGTGAAAGGTAATTTCATAGTGCATTTTCATTTTAACACGCCTCTGAGCACTTTGCCCTTTCCACTTTCGTTGTTTTTTATCGACATTTTAAATTAAGTAGGTACTTACTTATAGCTTTCGACGCGTCAACCTTTTATTTTACATTAGTCTGACAGTTCATTGGCCGACTTTTTTGTTTATTGCTGTTTTCCTATTGTAGAGTCACGATGTTATAATGAGCTAGTTTTCTCATTGTTACCCCAAAACTGAACACAAACAAAAGGGAATTTGGAAGATTAGAGAATACTTAACAAAAGCTGATAGATTTTGGACATGTCAAGCTGATGATTATTCAGCATTAGACAGATGTTCCTTTCATTATAATCGCAACATTATAAAATATTCTCAATTAGTTCCAAATGCGGTAAACTACACACACATGTGACATTATCACTATTTTGTCTTATTGTTGAGCGCAAATATGAACCCACACAATTTGGGGAATTTGTTATAATCCGCGTTGACTCTATTGTTATGCATTGTAACCGTGGACCCGGGATGATAACCGAAGGGGAGAAGAACAGAGGGGCTGATGAATATAATAATTTAAGAATTTAGAAAACAGTGATCGATCTTTAATATTATTAGCAAACATTGTTATTTGGCGTATATGGTCTCGGCAGCGTCGCGAATCGTACGCGGAATGCATGCATCAATGCGGTCATTAATATCGTGAATAAACGTTGGCGCGGTCATATGGTGCGGTACAGGTGGAGGCGCTCAGGCGCTTCGGGCGAGGAGTGCGATGGGAGTCGCTCAGACCGTCGCGGTCGTCCGCGTCGTGCCGAACCGGAGCGGGTTATTAATAATCCGCATTCACGTCGCACGAGCGCGGCGAGCGAGCGGCCCGCGACGACATTCCACACCATTGTACCGGCCCGCTCCGCCCGCGACACTTTTGTCTATTCACACCAATAAATCACCGCCGGCGGCCACAATGCCAGCATTATTTACCTCTAACGACGACCTCTTCGCGCTACATCGATTAATTAGTACAACACTACAGATAAGATAGCCGGGAAAGCGATCGCTTTCAATTTCCTCTCGAGGGGCACTCGGCGTAAAGTGTGCGTTAAGTGCGGACAATCGTAGATAAAACTTGCGAGACGAGACTCCCTTAATCCGGTGATCGAAGATTGCGAGGAAACGTTTTGTCGTGGGGTTGTACGCTCCACTCGCTGCCATTGTCTGGTCGTCACTAATTTGATTGCCCACACACGGCCACGCGGTGACGTGGGCGACCGGCCGTTGCGTGGATCCCTAATTAAACCTATGAGATGCTAATGGGAGTCATTCATCGCGAGGTCAGATCGCTTCTCTGCCACACAGTCGCTGCGACACGACTTTTATTGCCGATCTACATAAACATGCATTCTAACCACTAACATTTGCATAGAATTCATGAACTGCATACGTTGACTTGTTTAGAAGTTCAATATCGACAGATCAAACAAGCGAACTGCTTTTCCGTTTTATTGAATTAACCGTTGGACAGACGGCCGCAGTCGCCACACGCGATGTGGACTCGCCCAGACGCAATGTCATAGTGCTCGTACACATACACTGTTTTAAATTGATTGTAATGTGTATGACTTGTGAACAACTGTGATTCGAGTCAGGAGTCTTCTGGCTTTCATTACGCATTTACATGGTCATTCATCTTTGACCTCGCGATGAGACCGTGTCTTCGTCTGCCGTATTTTCCTTTAAAGATATTCCGTATTAACAACATTATAAAGGTATTAGCGAGAATCGCTCGAGGCCCGGCACCTATCTATGGCATCGGTCTGGTTAATATGCTTATTAAATTATGTCGATGGCAAAAACCGTGTTTAGCTTTAGGGAGTAATTAGCGGAATGAGTCTTATCGTAAGATTTAATCACTGGCTGTAATTATTGGGTAAGATTCGGACTACACTCGCACGCGCCCTTTCGGTTCGCCGTCAGCCGGTTCACTGACATCGAGGTTTTTTGTCATTATTGACTTTTACGAGTTGAGCAACTACAACCAGCCACTAGGTATTAACCTCACCTACAACTAGTACGTATATCAAGATAAAATAGGCAGTGAATAAACAATACCCCGTCTATTGTAAGCAGGCGTCATTGTTACTGTTGAATAGTAATTGGTATTAGGGTCAATCTTATTGATTAGCGAACAAAAATTTGTGAACAACTCATGGGACCGGCCGCCACCGCCCGCATCGGTAACGAGCCGACTTTGCATATCAATGCCTATTTTAATATCGACATGCTTCATTTCATCTAATTGCATTTCCTCCATATAGATCGACAGATAATTCCACATTTTATTTAAATAGATAACTGCTGTTAAATATTTATAATCACATGAACATGTTACATGTCAATTAATGTTACGCTGGGAAATAATTGACGTAAAAACGTTCTCAATTATGCAATAAAATAATGCTGGAGGTTTGCCTTATACGCTACAATATCGGGCACAACCCTGGCTCTACCAAAAGTAGCGCAGCAAATTTTTTGTCCTCCAGCGTGAACGAGTTTCAGATACAATTTGTTTACTTTACATTGAAACGTCATCATAACGCAATTTTGTAGACAAAGCGCCGAGTGAACTTGAAGGTGCCGTAATTAGAAATCTGATAAAAATATCTCGACCCGGTTTCCACGGCTCCTGTAATTAATATCCCTCACGATGTGACCAAACAGGGAATTCTATAGGCTAGGTCAGAAACTGACTCCTAACATGGACGGTACGGACCTAGATTGACTTCAATCGATAACGCTCTCGACTCGATGCATCATCGATTCCATAAGTTCGCTCGATAAGGAGTAAGTAATTGTACACCAAATAAATTAGTTCCCGCACTAAGTCCCACAATGGTCGGGTGAGACTTGCACAATTGTCCCCTCAGTGGCAGTTGTAGGAATCTGTTCAAAAGTGTTAAATCGGTTAATATAATGATGATGGATGCGGTCCCGACCAAACAGCCCGCAGCGGGGGTGTTTTACCCCACTATACAAATAAAATATTTTTATTATTAACTAGTTTCCCGTCCTTTTTGCCCCCACAAAGCTCCCAATCGAGCCGTCTCCCTCGCACTGTTTAATCGAAATCATATTTCTGTTTTGTCATTATGGTATCACGTTAAGAGTTCCTCTCTTTTGTCCAAGATTTCGATTCGTTGGTTTCTTGTTTCCAATGCAGCTTTGGTTGTTTTTTTAATCGGCTGCAGCGGTAAAGAAATGTGAAACCTGCGGAGGTAAAGTTCAGTTGTTCGAATTCCTTTGACTGCAATATTGTACATACTATTAGAGTTAAAAACCTGCAGAGTGTAATGTTTTCTTTCTTTCTGTTGCAGGTAATTGTCAGTGGGCGCCTGCCGCCATCTGTCGTCCAGTAGCGGAATTCGCGGAGTATGATTTTTTCTGCCCTCCGCTACTTCCTATGAATGGAAGCCTGACGATCCCCATAAAAAGGTGCAACCGTGTCAAAATCGAACAATATTGTTTAAAATTTAAGACAGACACATATGAGTTTCTTTCATCATCGCGAGCTTACCTGTGGGGGCTCACAAAAAACACCGCAGGTAGCCCATTTGTTTGTTATTAATTCTCGCGTCGAATCTTGTTTTTTTACCGTCGACCACTCTAATACAGTGAGAATATTAATTATAATTATAAACGTAGCTCGTCGTGTTCGTTATAAGGTGCTCTCCTACAGTTTTGCTTAAAAATTTAAATCTGGTCGTTAATCATGTGACAATGTCGGTTATATCTTGATATTGTGTTTTTCAAATTTATTGTTTTCTCTCACTGACTTGAATGTTAGGACCTCATGATTTACTGTTTTTGGGTCTTTATAAATGAAGATAAAGGAAAATCTTATGAATTGATACCGTAACGCTATTACGACAGCTAACGATGAATCAAAAGATTAGGATATTGATAAATCCGGATAATTCGTATTAAAAAAAAGATTTGTTATGACTTTTAATCTTATTAGAACTAAGCTACAACATTATATACTTAGTCGATATGCACTAATAGGCGCCGTCCGCTTTTAAATTGGAATAAAAATCTAACAATGCTGTAGACACAAACCAGAATTCCTATTTATTACGTTCCCCCCACAACTATCACTGACATTGTAACCACAGCTCTTCTTCGAATGTAAAAGTCGTTGTCAGTAATCACTTCACTGTTCTGAACCAATAATAACATTTTTATAACGCGAAGACATTGAAAAGGGGGTTTTACTGTAAGTGGCCGCCGCGAAGGCGCGTCGTCAGGCAAATTATCAGGAAACTCCCGCATACGCTTTCTGCACACACTAACTGACATTAAAAATCATACTTAGCGACTCCAATGGCCAACCGTGCAACAATACAACTTGCTACGTAATTGAGCAAGACGCACATTGATCTTTAATATTCCATTAAACCAATTGTATGCCCACAACGGATAGGCAATCATTTTCTAGTTTACATATTGACATGTCGTTTGCAAACTAACGTTTTCGTGTTATGGCTCCTTGCGTTTCGAGGCTTAAATATATTGCTTTAAATGCAAATTGTAGTGACTCGAATATAGCGAAAAATGTATTGCAGCTTTTAGTACATATTGACTATCGGTTTAGCAACAGGAGCAAGTGCATGGTGGCGCATCGATAGAGCCCACATGCGGTCGCATTTACCACTCTTGCATTTTTATTACCTCGCATGTACAAATGAAACCTCATTTTTATCCATCAATGCCTTTAACTGCTTGCCTTGACTTCCTGAAAGTGCAAAACAGACCTATGACCTCACACAGCCTATTTCGGCTCATGCAAATAAAATTCGTGATCGTGACAAAATAAATTGAAGAATCTGTTGTCATCCTTGACATTCGATTTGTTTTAAACAATACCTGTGGTTCGACATTTTGTTTAGAAAGTGCACTGTATTACCGCGTTAAACGCTCAGCGCCCGTCTGTTGTATGCTCACGAGGTGTGGTAAAGGGTCACCATTAGCTCCTTCACTAATATATCACGACTCGGGCATTACGCGTCTATCGCCCCCCGTTTAGACGCGAATTGTCTGTGGAAAGCACCCATTGTGACCGGTGAAATTTATTTTCTTCGCGTCGTGGGAATGAAGCAATTATCTTCGGCCGTTAGATTGAGATATCGAATCGAATTTAGTGCTCTTTGTCAAGATAAGGCTCGTCGAATGGACGACTATGAAGACGTCAATTAACAATTGACTAAGCATGCAAAAGTACCTACTAGGATAGAGCTTAGAAGTATGAAGAAAGTCTCCAAATGTTGATACAGTGTCGTCGAGTTCATGCATGAGAACGACGCTGACTCGACTTGTGTAAGACACATAATAACATATCCCGTTTATTTCTATGATCTGTGAATCCAAGGAAAACACTTGGAGTCGAGTAAAATAAATAAAAGATGGCGGGTGGAGCTCGCGATACTTCTCAAATTGAATATTAGATTGAAATTACGCGCTCGGGCGGCTCTCTCCTCCGCCTTTTGTTACGCGAATGATACATAAAGCGCGCGCGCATACAAACACAGCAATAAGAATTTTAAATTAGCATTCTTTTTGTGTAGCAGCCACCCCTACTCTACCCGCACACCCCACCGTCTTAATAATATGGAGAAATTGAGTTGTTATACACCCTTTTCGGAGGAGGCGCGGGTGCAACGGCACACCTCGCGGAGAAGCCTTTTTGTAATTGAATTTAGATATTCTTTTCCCGGATATAACGACGGGGAGGTCGAACCGCTAGTTCCTCGAATAGAATACATGTAAATGTGGCGATATGAAATTCTCGAGTCGAGACGCTGCCGCCATGCCGCTGTGACGCTGGCGTGCCTTATTATTGCTTACTTTTTATTCCTTTTCTGTAACAGGGTTGTATAGATCGGTTCGGAATGCAATAAAGACTTGTATAATTATAACAAATATTTGGATGATACATAATGTAGCCAAAATAGGTTCTATTAATTTGATCAGCCTTCCGAGAAGCAACGTTAGCATGATACTGGTATGTAATTACTAAAGGCTATTAACATCGACCGTGTACAAACATGGCGGCTGATTGTGGGTTTCGTTTTAATTGCGCACACGCATCGCGATACCGAGTTAGAGGTCTCTCACTGAATCCAACGTGATGTATCTGGGATCGTGAGAACATTGATCAATTATTGATTTTGGAGCGATAGGCAGGCCAATACCGGCAGTTAATAACGAAATACAAACATGTACTTAAAGTAAAAATAACTCGGAATTTCTCGTACACGCATTTGTAATGATCTGAAAATAATTTTGACACGCAATTCCTAAACGAGTAAAAGCAACACCTATTATGTGCAGCAATTTAATCATTATCTCGAAACGTGACAACCAGTGAATTTACTAAATAATTATCCATTCAAATTCTGTTTGTCAACGGATTGGTAGTTCCCACAATTGTGACTATCACCCGGTTCCCATTCTAAAATGACATTAAATAATAGTTAAAGTAAGCTAATTTTACAGTGGACATAAAGTGTACCCTCTCTCCTCTGAGGTAAATTCGTTAGCCATTACCAAGCCGTCACATTACGCGTCCACGCAGTAACTTCATTAGGTCGAGGTGACATTGCAAGCGATAAGCGATTTTCATATGTCGAGGTGACACTGCAAGCGATAAGCGATTTTCACTTCCTTTTCTTTTATAGTAATAGTAAGTAATTTATTTCCAAACTTCAGTACACGTTACATCAATGAGGTCTCGACCCCAGAACTAGGACATCCTGTATAACAGGGGTCGAGGTTTCTCCAGTTACATGGATCAACATAAGAAGGCTTAGACTAAATACAATTTATACTTATTTTTATAATAATTAAAAGAAAATTGAGATACCATAATAATTTTAATATTTTTTATATTTAAAAGAAGGGAAAATTTAAAAGTTAATAAATGTTACTAATTCTAAAACATAGGTATTCTCGGGTAGTATGTGTGTGTATTTTGGATGTGATCAATAGATATTTATTTTACAATAATGTTTTCTAACCAGGCAAGCTTCATGTTGATTTTATATTTCAGATAGGAAGTCTTGTACCTAGACTTTAAATAAAACCTTCAAATGCTAGTTGAAGTGATAAATCCATCGCTCTCAGTCTGAACCCTGCCCATAGATCTCGGCTACTTAATTGTTTCGACATTACATTCCTCCGTGGTCGGTAATTATCGACGACAACACTAAACTTCTGACTCGATGAGAAACTTTGTAGCGAGCTGTTAAATGTATTCGGTTTTATTTCATCTTGTTTCTTAAAAGTACAAAATAGGCCGGCTTGTACCTTTTGTTTATGTTAACCCAGAAATTATGACAAAAAAGGTAACAACCATTCAAATTAACGTTAATGACACATTTCTCGAGAACGTTAAGTCAGCGTCACGCTCATCCACGAGATTAAAACTAATTCGAGGTCTCAAAAGTCCCAAATTATAGACGTATAGAGCGGCGGATGTCGCCGTGGCGGGAGCGGCGCCGGCGCACCGAAACCGCACGTCATTGTTTTTTGTGGAGAGGCCCCGCCACCTTCCGTACCGATGCGAGCCTCGCCGCTAATTAATTATTTCACATGTATCGATCATTAATTACGAACGGCGATAGCATCCACCCGTTATCTACACAATGACGGCCAGCAATTTGTCGATCGTAATTATCTCACAAATCACACGCACCCACAAAAACGGATAATGATTTAAAATCTTAACACGACTCAGGCATTATGCCGCGTAGGCATTAATAGCAGAAAGCATCGAGATCGAATCAATCTTAATCTCGTACAGAAACGTAATCCAGATTTATTTATGACGGAGGAGAGCGTGTGCTATTATGCTCGTCTGCGGCAATTTGCCTCGGAAATTGTCTTAATCGGCCGCTCAAGGGACTATTTATGTATAATTATTTCCAAATTCGACGCTGCGTTTGATGCCTTTCCGCTCTCTTTGAGTTAGTTCGACAAAAAAGTCATCTGTTGCAACAATTAAGCTGGGGAAAAAATAGAAATAAGTATCGAAGGGTCCGCAATAATTACAGGCGCAAATTGACGGTTCGTAAGAGCCATCGGTCGAATGGCGCCTGGCAGGTTACCTGCAGCACACGCGATGCTCGCCCTCTGCCGGACCTCCACGGACATTCAACACATGTGCCAAATTAGTATTAATCTATTCAAACACAACTAGTCTGGTTCCTAAAATGGTTTGATTTAAATCACTGCTATAAATTATGTCTCTATCAAAAGTTTTCCTGATAAAAATAAATGCTTTATCGGCATTTTAACTAGGTATCTATCGGACAACAAAGTTCTCGTCTATCGACATTGTTGAATGAAAACCTCTAACAAACTCACAAGCCTTTGAGTGGGGCGATCAAAGGTTTGCTTCACAATGACGACAGCCGGCGGGCGCCTAACACAATTAGCTTCGAAAGCAAATAAATCATAAAATCATCTGGTTTATGATCCGATCTCAATCCGAAGATTACTTTGTGCTTTCAAATAATCCACTCTCTACTATGTATTTGTATTTGAAGGCAGTACTGTTCCTCGATTAATTAATAATATGACAAATTAATGGGAAAGTGTTTGGTGTACGTTAATCATCATAAGTTTCGCATTTCACGTGTCGAAAACGCTTTGTAATTACAAACATACTTGCGTTGCGGTTCCTACGAATTTGCGTTGTCACTTTATTATCGTGTGAAATGAGAGAGCGTTTTTAATTAATAGCTTTCTCCTTGATTTTAACGTACTTGTTGGTATTGTGTTAAACGTGTGCTTACGTCATCACATTCCATTTAAAAAATCCTTTTAGCAATATTTGTTCAACACCTGTTTCTTTTGTATATTATTATATGACTATGGAAATATTAATCTCCGTTAAGACGAATAGTGGTATGTATAAATCATGTATTTTATTAAATAAAGAGCGATATGAAACTGGTTGCTAATGAAAGAATTTGTTTCTCATATAGCAAACTGAAACTATTATCAGAAATATCAGGTTTAGTAATTGACATTAAAAAATCTTATAAGATTTGTTTGTTAGAGGTCTACAAGAGTCCATATTTGGCAACAGGATTCTAATGGGTATTTCCACATCTTTGCCAGAATTGAGTCACTTGATATCATTTCATTAGATACTATTTTCACAGACCTTTTTGATGACTCTTTGGACAATGCAATTTTCATAATATACTTACCTGTCTTCAATTTCACTTTTTAAACCGTTGCACTATGGAAAATCGACGTCTGTTTCGGATTCAACTTTTATTTCTAAACAACTTTTTTTTTTTATTTAATACAATATATTTAAAATAAAAGCTATTAAAAAGTGTCAAAAAGTGTGAATTCTGGGCCGAGTCCATTTAGATTGCCATCGACACGCTAAGAAGAAGAAGAAGTGTCAAAAAGGCTCATAATTTAATTTTTAACTATCAATATACTTAGGTAAATTATAATGTCTAGTAAAACCAATTATCATATACTTATTTTTTCGAGAAGCTTCCACAATCATCTTCCCGCCCTTGTCCATAGTTTATTAAAAGCGGAAATAATATGTTTTTGAAAATCACTGAGGATGAAACATAAGTTCTCTTCAGATACATGATATTTTTTTTTCAACACTGTTGATATTGCCTGAAATGTTTTTCCTCCTTCGATATAGGAAAGTATTTTAACACGTTTACCTGGAACACATAAAAGTAGTTAAAGACTTAACAAGTCTCGTTGAAGATAAAAAAGCCTTCTTTTATTTTGCGATTATTTTAACGTAAACGTAAACATAATATTAGAAACTTAATTGTTCTAAAATCTTCAAAAGATGAGCTTTTCAAAAATATATAATACTTATCTATGCTTACAAAGTTTAGCATTAAAATCACTTTGAAAGTGATGAAGTGAACAGGCTTGACATGGCCGTCGACGGGTTAAACTCTTAAATAAAATTTAAAAAGTATGTCAGTAGCGACATTGGTAAAAAGCTTTTACAAACAAATCAATGAAATCAATATCAAAAATGGTTTTAACTAAAAACTATTTTTGATATGCCGTTGTTCTACCATTTTCCATAGTACGTCGCATATAAAACTTCCAAAATTTAATATACTTGAATATACAAACTATTCTGCAAACCTAATCAACAGGATTTGCAGTTTATCCATCTTACTAAATTATCTTTCCAATATTAGTAGCTCTGTTAAAACCTAAATCTGTTGCTATCTGGCCTTCTCAAGCTCCTTGTCGAACAACTATTACAGTAACGTCTGCTGCCGCAAAAAGAGGCATTCCCGTCGAGTTCAGGCCCATTACCATTAATGAAGGTTTAAAGTTACCCTAACGGTGGACATTGTTCGGTTCGTACCTTACCATGTTCTACCCAGGTTGCTCCTTCGTTCCCACGTCTAACAAGACTACCGTCATTACGGACATTTTACATACATTCCCCCCACTTATTATCAATGTATTAAGTAAATCGTTCTTCTGGACTCCGCTCAATTTTATTTCCATTAATAGCTTTTCAACATTAGTCGTATGCAGGCTCTGGTTTTAAGTTGCCAGTATAAGTTGACCTTCGTCTTGTAAAGGAATGTATGCGAATGTGAGATCAAGAATTGGACGTGAATATAGCTTGAGCTTTCTGTGGTAGGGAATGTATAGGATGGCAGATTTAAGAGGTGGTACACCAGTACTATTTGACCCCTCTGTTGTAGGTCAATGCTTCTAAAAGCTGGTCCAAGTAATGCCGGTTATCAAACAATTTCCCACGACTGCCATTTTACCTTGCAATATCCAACAATGCGTTAATTAGTTTTCCTTCAAAGTACTAAGAGGTGTCAGAATATAAAGTTAACAGATAATCTGCATGTACATTGGTATTCTAATAAGAATCAATTAATTATTCCATTCATGTCCAACTGATAAACATGGGAGTCCATGGTATTCCCATGTTGTTTGTGTGCGGAGTGATAACGAAACGATGCCTACACGTGAATTATCTATTATTTTATCTTACTTTGTGACATATATCTTCAAAAATATATATAAGAGTTACCTCATACAATAGAGAATTATGTAATAAATTCTTATTTAAAATTACAATGCCAATAGATTTTAATTTTAAGTGTCTTCCTCCAAGCACTATTTAAGCCTAACACATTATTCAAAGCTTCACTTTCAATGAGTTATTACTCTGAATATATGCAAAAATTACAAAAGGCCCAAGGTATCAGGTACATTGAGCCGCACCCGCATATAGTAGCTACTTATAAGTATTTCGGTGTCTGACAACGTCGACTTAATACCTTATTTATTGTAATTCCTCGCCCCGACTTAGTAGATGTTGTTTAATGTGCTTTTACCATGTTTTCGTGAAGAAAGCAGTGTGGGGGTAATTATTTAGCAGTGTTCTGCGGTTTCGTTGGCGAGCGGCCGCCGAGTTAATGAGGGCCTTCGTAATAACCCACGATTATTAATATGGACGTAGTTTACCGCGTCTCTCGTTACTGACACATCTCTCACACTGCGCTATTTACTCTACCTTCTACGCTCACGCATATTCCCATCTATTATTGCCTTACACGACGTCTAAATTTCAACATTATCTACTTCAGCTTAATTGTATGTAATATTATGATTCTCTAATTAAATGTGCTCGGTTTTCATTCGTTATGCTGCTCAGACAACGTTATATGCTCCGAACCGCAAATGTCACAGTTGCCAACTAGTAAATTGTAGTTCGAAAGTGATACATGGCTCACGAACTCCCATTCCGCGGATACGCTAATGAGTATGTTGATTGACTTTTCATGCCATTGCCTCTGCTAATTATAGGATTTAATGGTATCCGAGTATTATATCATTGTTAATTTCACTTCCATTGACTTTACCTCATTAAATTTCTTTTCGATTGGCTTTCTCTTAGATAAACAAGTGAGATTAGCCAGCGATCATGCACGATACTGTGTTCGTAAATTGGACATTGACAAAAACGTTATTGAATGGTTGGTATTCTGGCTATCAATTACATTGTGGGAGCCTCATTAATGTTTTGAAAAGCGCGCATCTTCATTATGACGGGCTCGATAACTATTGTAGGAGAGTCAGATGCGGGCGTAGCGGTGCGCGTGCGCTGCGTCCGCCGTGCGACTGTATGGCAAATACGTACGAGCAAATTGCGTCAGTATCCACGCACACATGCGCCATTGTATCCGCCGTACTTTTCTCACGCTCACACACTCATATGTACGTGTAATTTGCACTCGAACGTAGCTATGTAGTACGTTGGTGTGCGTGTTTATCGGAAATTAGTTCTGCTGCAAGCATCGGGGTATCGGTGGAAATTGACAACACCACTGATTGTAACGATGGGAATCTGCGCACGTGTGCCCACATTAAACATTTACTTCACTGAGTGCCACTCTAGAACCGCAAAATACAAATTACAGACACATTTGACACACGAGCCTTTTGATTTGGCGTTTCTATAAATTTTAATGATACTTTCGCGCGTATTATGTGGTATTATCCGGTAAAACACTATGTTTACATTGGTACCTTGTTTTCTGATAAAGCGCTACTTTATATGATATCAACTAAGATAGTTCGTTTCGTCAGTATGTATGTTAAAATAAAGATAGAAGCAAATTATAGCATTATGGACCATTCACCTCGACTCTAATTACCAGCTCTTTGCATAATTTCCATACACATTAGCACTGCGAAATGATCTACAAATTGCTATTGCTGAGAATTAGCATAATAATTATTATGTGTAATTAGTCTTTTTTACTTTGTCACTTGATAGTTTCGTATAATTGCAACTGATGCATTTCTAAGCAGCATTTATGAGAATCCTGTTTGATTTGTAGTGGAACCCTTCTTAACATTGGATATCTTAGAAGATAATCGTTTTTTTAACGGTTTTCATTCATCCCTCTTCTTGATTACTGGGAATTAAAGAACAATTAAGTGGTATATACAACGTGAAATTTGAATCACAGTTTTGCTAGAACAAACGTTGTTCAGACCATGGTCTACTACCATTCTATAACAATCAATTTAAAAAAAAAAACGTCAATGGTATTTGAAAAAACACAAAAAAAGACTGATTTATTTATTAAAATTTCGGCCCGCATTGGCCGGACATCCTTGTAATCCACGTGGACTCCTCATAACTCTTTTGAATACCATTTTGCTACCGCGATGAGTCCTTAGATGTTACGGTTAATGTTTGAACACGTTTGAGCAACATAAGACTTATTTGAGAACGCCTAGTTTAGTTTGTTTTAATAACATATTGGATGCTATAGAATGATAGTAGACCATGGTCTGAACAACGTTTGTTCTAGCAAAACTGTGATTCAAATTTCACGTTGTATACCAGAGCTTCTCACCAGCCCTAGTTCTTAGTAAAGGGGTTACAATTTCATCAAAGAGGCAATGGGTGGGCCACCTGTCTCTACTTTGTCGACTTCATCGCGTGTATCAGGAAATCAGGATTTAAGGAGCCTTTCTATTCGCTTCATAATTTTATTTTCTAATAGTTTTCGCATACATTTTGCATGTTTTTGTCTATTTGGAAAATAATTGATGTTTTGCTTTTTAACATTCTTAACTACCCAAAATTATGTTCATTATAGATGCTGGTATGTGCTAGGTGTTATGTCTAAATGTATTTGATGGCTATATTTTATCCTGAAATAATAAACAATAATGTAATGATCCGATTCGATTTAGGTACCTACTGATTTTTAGCATAGCCGAAATCAGAATAGTTCGAGCATTTTTTATCAAAATAGTTATTACTAAGATGATACTGAAAATGATGAATCTTAGTTATTACTAAGATGATACTGAAAATGATGAATCTTAGTTATTACTAAGATGATACTGAAAATGATAAATCTTAGTTATTACTAAGATGATACTGAAAATGATGAATCTTAGTTATTACTAAGATGATACTGAACATGATGAATCTTAGTTATTACTAAGATGATACTGAAAATGATGAATCTTAGTTATTACTAAGATTCACCAGTGTTAACATTAAAATAGTATCATCTGTAGGTAGATTTGACTTCTGCTAGTTAACAAAACAGCTATATAATTACGAAACACATTTTCGTAAACGATTCCGATTAATCTGTTTCATTTTGACAGTTCAACAATATTCATTGCGTAATTTACATTGTTGAGCAGATTTTTTTTCGAACTTATGAAGCAATGGATTAGTAATCTGTTTCAAAACGATTCAAATTCTGATTGATCCTGTATTACGTAATTAGGGTATAGGTAGGTGTTGCAACCAGTACCTTTACTAAGTTATAAAATAACTTGTGTTTAACCTCTAAAGCCGCGCGATTCGCGATTTCGCGACAACCCGTCAAGCCGCGCGACACGCCCGCGGCGCGTCAGAGATAAGAGCTCGCTAACATAAACAAAAACTGAGAGCTTTTTGTTACGTAAATAGTCTTATCGTTAATGGTTTTGGGTTCCTGATTAGACAAAGGATTTTTTATAATACTTAGAATCTTTGTAAGCGAACGCTAGTATTGATAAATAAACATTCTTATAAGATTCTTATAAGAAATTCCGTTGTTCATTGTTTTGATTATTTATAATAAAACTACTGGTTCGATTCACATGAAATTTCGCAGGATACATTATGAATACATATACTATCGGTCAAAACCATTATTTACGCATAAACACAATAAATAAAAACACATATAATCAAAAAAGTTCAATAAATAGATAACCGTATCATTACGTAACATTATTTAGTTGACAAAAAAATATTGAACTCTTTTTTTGTCTGTATTATGCATTTTTATTATTAATTAGTTATTCAAGAATATAAAATAAATGACTTACCAGCGATTACATGCACAAAACACACACAAAACAACAAATATCACATCAACACGTTTTTTCACAAACGAGTTTGTTTACATTTTTTGATGGGTCCGTAATAGGTAATTACGATGTTATTTAGTGCAAGTATTAACTATATACGATGACGACACTACTTAATTATTGAATTATCACCATTTCCCGTCGATTTACACTTAAAAAACAATAGAAAACAAATAAATACGACGCGTAGTGCAGCGCGCTGAACGCATGCGCGGTCGCCATTTTGCCGTGCCAAAATGTTCAATTTTTACTTTTTTCTAGAATTGTTTCTGCATATTTTGACGTTTTAGTCGATGTATTTGACAAGTATATTACCAAATCCATAGAATAAAATTAACTGTAGACCATATTAGCCCCTATGCATAGTACAAATACAGTTTGAATCAGCGTGAACGTACTGTCGCTAATCGTCGACAGCCCGGCTTGACGGTATTGGCAATTATTGTCCCTAATTTTCGACGGCCCGGACTTAGAGGTTAAGGGCAGTGGCAAGCCCATACATATTTTTTTTAATAATTGTAAATAGTTTATGTCAAATCAAAATATGTCATTGGAAAGCTCCTATTACAAAATTGTTATTAAAAATGTCATGTTGATGAAATTAATATTCTTATTGCAAAAGATGACGCAATACTAGAGAGAGATACTGAAGCAGAAAATTGTCTTCACACACTTAATTCAAGTAATAATTTATTCACCTAGGAGCTTTTTGTCCGTAGATAAATACAGAAATTCAAATTAAAAACCTCAATTCTACAGCATAAAGATACTCTTTCATACAAAATGTGTCTTTTCAAATATTTACATTATCAAGTCCCGTTTGATATCAATTATCAAATGAGGATTTCAAGGGCCACACTCGACCGTTGTAATGCAAACAAATGCTTAGGCGTGGTTCACATTAATAATCTATAGGAAAACCAAGGTCTTGCTTATAAAACTTTGTTGACAGTGACAAGGAATTTTTTTCGAATTTAAATTATGTTGCTTGTATTTGACATGCTTGTGTGATTTTTGACGATTTTTAACAAAACATTGGTGTAAAACTTTAGATTTTTAGAATGAGAAAGAAAGAAAATACATTTACTTATTTAGAACTGACTAAAGGCATAAAAAACAAATAAAAAGCGTATCTAAAGTGTATAAATATAAGAAATGGCTTAATCTATGGCACTACACACATAAGCTTAGGACCTGTCCTGAAATTGAAGTGTTTAATTAATGAAAATAATATTCTTCGGATGAAGAATATTATTTATTCAAAGACAACTTTTTGGTCCACAGTAGGCCTTAATAGTACCTACACGTAAGTATACATAAGTATATATATATATATTTAATAAAAATTATTCATAATAATAATAACATTGAAAATACTATATAATCAAAAATAGTCATAAAATTAAAATATTTACAGAAAAGCAGCGTTTTACAGAGCCGAAATACTTTTCATAAGCTTCCTTCCTTAAAAAGATGAAGACATTAATTTTATGATTCCTAATGCCAACTATGATAATTATGTCAATATTAATTTGGACATACAAACTTAATCAGTAACTCCCCATACCAATTCTCGATTGAAGCACATGACTAGGTATTCAATATTAATCATACTGGTGACAAATAATGATTTATAATAAAAATGTCAAATAGTACTAGGTATGTAGCCTTCATATTACTTATCTTTCTTCTCGTCAAAACATCAAAGCATTACTTAGATATATATCATTTGATATATTACTTAGAAAGACCAAATTTTTATTATTATGGGATAAATTTTACTAAAACCTTTGTAGCTTTTTGAACTTTTTCTTTTTCTTTAGCTATCAACATCCTTAATATTTTCTTTGTTTTATGCTAATTGGAAATTATCTTCAGCTTTCTATTTGTCTTTCTAAGGTTTTACGTGGTTCTGAATTTTTGCTTTCCCTACTCTTTCCCTGAAAATTGTCCCCCTCATGATAATTTAGATTAGTTGATAGTGTTGATACAACGATAAAAACCAACATACAGAAAGATAATTCTATCCAAGCCGAATTTAGCAGGGTGACTAAAAGGAACAAATTCAGTTAACCAATATGTTATAATTTAAATACTAATAAGCATTATCAGTGAGTTCATCCGGTGTAAGGATTCGGGTATTTGTGGTAAATGCTACGTTATCACATCCTGGCTTAATCAGTCATTAGTCAGTACTTGATTAGTATTGCGAAATTACAAATTAGTCAGTTTCATTAATTTGAAATGTTTTAATTCTAACATTTATTTATTGGTCATCTCTTTAGGGAAATCAAGGAAAACGACTTCCTTGTTCAGAGTGCCTCTAGTTCGTAAGACAAGTTTCTTCATGAAATTGGAATATTACGGCGAATTCCTACTTATTAGAATTGCATTTGAATTCATAAGATCATTTTAAAACTAGGCCCGTCTGACAACTGATAGTGAGTTATATATTTCTTTAGCGTTAATCTCGCCTTCAAAAAGGTATGTACGATTGTCTGAATAATAATAATCATTTATTCTTTACGTGTCATGTGATATTTTTCATCGATTATCTCGACTGTCAACTAAGTAAATATATTATTTTAGTCCTCGTTAGGTATTTGTAGGACAAGTATCTTTGATAACGTTAGATAACGGAGATGACGGCTTAATCTCGTTTTTAACGAATTTTTATTCTAGATTGCCTGTTTATTATCAATTTCGTAAGTGTTGGTTTTAATCAAGTCTTATATCGAGGGCTATAAGGGCTATTTTTCGGTGGGAATTAATTTTATCGTGATACATTTTAAACTTGTCGAGACCTAAGTCTGTTGGTTGTTTAATTGTAATAGTGTCAGTATTGACATCGTTGACAAGCTGTCATACGGATAAATTGATCGTGGTTGTTTGCGCAAATGTCAGTTAGATAACGATTACCATGTATTTTAATTTGATATAGGTATTCGTGATACCTATGGGAACTCGTGGCTTATCTGTTATCAGAAAGACGGTATTAATAAGTTGAAACATTTTATTGGTAGACAGACTATGTTATTGTTCACCTCTGTTGGCTTCTAACGGGAAAATATTTCATTATAATTTAAATATATGTAGGTGTATCCGCCTAATTTAAATAGGGCACCTACTAAAGGATCTATCTTTGGAAAACAACACAGAGTGACACAACGATGACCCTACCTACTTCCGGTTGCGCACCCGACACAAATGTATTCAACAGTCACCTTCAGCTCTTTGAAACTGGTCCGTGAGAAATAGGTGATTGATTACGGATAGTTTACCGTTCGGTAGCGGTCCGATACCCACCAGATATTTGGCTATATATCATGTTCATCGAAGATTTTAACGAGCCTACGCCCATTACTTCCGGATTTTTTACTCACAAGATATTTAGAATAAGTTCATTGGAACTTTACAAATCTATCGATGTGCTAATATGTGATGTGGTTTGTTGCAGGAGAGCATGTGATGCCGGCCTTTGACGCCCGGCGCCATGCCCACGCCGCTGCAGCCCGGCGGCCCCGCTAGCGGCCCGCCTCCGGAGCGCAAGCGGCGCCGCAAGCGCGACGATCCGCAGAGTTCAGCCGCGCTCGAGCCCGACGACGACGACGGCGACATGAGTCCCGAGGAAGAACCGCGCAATGCGCCCGCGGCCCCCGCGGCGCCCACTCCTGCGCCATCCTCCGCGCCCGCGCCAACCTCACCCCCTGCCGCACCCGACGCCGTCGATCTCACCTCGCACAGAGACTCTCCGCCGCTCTCCTCCGACGTCGAAAGATTCGACGGCAAGATCGTCTACAACCCCGATGGATCTGCGTACATCATCGAGGACCCTGAATGTTCAGAAGGAGAAACCAGCATGTCTGATCTACCCAAAATAGAACCTGGGTGCATCGTAGACAGCCGCGACAACAACGTCCTAGAAAGACAGCTCGATTTCCCACAGATAGCGAGCGCATTCTACGTGTCGAGAAACCCTTCGTTGTACGGCGCGCTATACGGAAGACTAGCGGCAGAGCGGGTGCGAGTGAGACCCGACGCGCCCGTCATGCACAGCTATCGAGTATTCAGTTTTCGAGGAGGAAAGGACGTTCCTAGACCGCCATCTCCTCCAACTGAATGTCCCGTCAGTGTTCCAGTCAAACCGATCCTAATGTGTTTTATATGTAAATTGAGTTTTGGCTATGCAAAATCATTTGTAGCGCATGCGCAAGCAGATCATAGTTTATCATTACTGGACTCTGAAAGAGACGCCTTATCGAGAGAGAATGCTTCAGCTATTATCCAATGTGTAGGCAAAGATAAAGAACCGCTAGTCTCATTTTTAGAACCTGTTGGTGCCGCGGCACCGCGATTATCATCTTCAGGAAGCCCTAATATGACGGAATTACCAAGTCCATCGCTAGACAAGCGACAAGATTTAATGACAACCGATAGAGATACTGAATCAATGCTACTTAACGGCTCATGCGATGAGAGGAAGCCAAGCCCCACAGCGGCGTGGAGGCCGCCACGGTCGATAGCTGAATCGTTAATGCCACAACATTCCTTGATCTCCGTGGCACATCCACACACAATAAATGCTTCAGTACAACCGCGGGCCAGTCCCAATTCATCCCCACCGTTTCAAGCAACTCCACCTGCCTTCCTTTCTGGTACGACGATAGGTGTCTGTCCAGATCATCTAGGAGGACGGCCCTCCGGTGCTGACTGCCCAAAATGTGAACTAATATTAAACTCAGGAAGATTAGGTGGCCCGCTAGCTGGTATGCACAGCCGAAATTCCTGCAAAACCTTGAAATGTCCGAAGTGTAATTGGCATTACAAATACCAGGAGACGTTAGAAATACACATGAAAGAGAAACATCCTGAAGCCGAGACGAGCTGTATTTACTGCATAGCTGGACAACCTCATCCACGGCTGGCACGTGGAGAAACCTACACCTGTGGATACAAACCATATCGATGTGAAGTGTGCAATTACTCAACTACGACTAAGGGCAATCTAAGTATACACATGCAATCTGATAAGCATTTAAATAATATGCAAGAGCTTCAGAACGGTGGCAACCCTGGCGAAGGAACTCTACCTCCTCCGCCACAACATACTCCTCCAGGCCCACACAAGCCACCATTACCACATCATTCACCCTTAGGTCAAAAACCAAAGCCAACCTTCCGCTGCGACGTCTGCAATTATGAGACAAATGTTGCGCGCAACCTAAGGATACACATGACTTCTGAAAAGCATACGCATAACATGTTGGTGCTACAACAAAACGTGAAGCATATGCAGACGTTATCAGCTCTACACCACAGACAACAAAGCCAACAACAACTTGAAAGCTTACTGCATTTTCATGGCAGTGATGCTCCACCTCCTAATCCTGAGGCCGCACTCGCAGACATGGCTTACAATCAAGCACTGATGATCCAACTAATGACAGGAGGACCCGGTCCTTCACCACCTGAGCTGGGTGCACATCTTGACGTCGGCCTAAATCCAGAAGCGATGGAACCCCCACCGGAACCAGCTGACCCAGAGCCTGAGAGAACATACCACTGTTGCATCTGCAATTGTTTCTCCACAGACTCGTTAGAAGCGCTGGGTCATCACTTGGCCCAAGACCGCACGAAGATCAGAGAACAAGAGATCCTAGCTTTAGTAGCTGGCCATTACGTTTGCAAGCTCTGCACGTACAAAACTAACTTGAAGGCCAACTTCCAGCTCCATTGCAAAACTGACAAACACTTACAGAGGCTGCAGCATGTAAACCACGTGAAGGAAGGTGGACCGAGGAACGAATGGAAACTGAAGTTTTGCGGTGGTGTTGGTACGGGTGGAGCGAGCGTTGGTGGCGTACAAGTTCGCTGCTGCGCTTGTGATTACTATACCAATTCTGCGCACAAGCTACAGCTTCACGCTGCTGGCGCGAGGCACGAGGCTGCTGCCTTATTGTTGAGACATCTTCGTGAGTGTGCGGCGCGTATTCCTCGAGAACGACCACGAGTATACCGCTGTGCTCTCTGCGGCTTCGGAGCCCCTCACCGCTTGCCCCTACTGCAACACGTTCGGTCTGTCAAACATCTACAGATGGAACAAATCCATCAGCTCCAACGTCGGTCTGAGGGCAAAGATCCAACGCCTGATGTTGCTGAGCTGTTCCAAGTCATCCCTCAACCCAGTGAGCTAACGAGCCCGTACGATCAGCAAGACAACGGTAAGTACCTACTGTTATATTTCTCATTATTATTATTTTACATGACGAACCTCCCTAGGTAGTTACGAATCTATTTAATTTGTCATGCTTGTTATGTAGGCTGCTCGTTCAAACATAATAAGGAGTAATCTAATTTAATTGTTTTTTTTTCACATTTTTAGTCCTCGTTTGTCTTTTCATGTTCACTAGAGTAGTAATAAGGAAATTGCTTATTTGTCAGCTAATAATTTTCCAACCGTGACTGGTCTATTGTTATTGCACATTAACTTCCTCAAGGCGTTGTCTCCGTAACTTACAACTTATCTAATGATAATTAGTTAGTTACATAACGAACGAACCCCACGAACAACGTAAAAGTATTCTAGCTAGACGTAGTGTTTGCTAGTGTCTATACAATGACGACATAAAAACCATTCACGATCGAAAACCGATTAGATGCGCGTGCGCATTCTGCTCAGTTTTTCTGCTTCGCGCTAGATGTCGCTCGTGACAACCTTTATTCAATCAATAAACGAACGCGACGCAACGAAATATATTATTATTTATTACTCCTGTGCTAAACACATTTCGTAACATTTTTATTCTATAAAGCGTAAAAATCCCATTAAAATTAATTCAACCAAAACCATTACCGGCGTTCGTATCGATAAAGTAATACTGAGTCGACTTATGAATGTGATTTCGAAACGTCACTATCGGTTTCCAATTTAAACCGATTCGTTCCTTAATCAATTTTGTTCTGCGTTTTTTCAAAGTGCACTTCTTTCTGTGGATCGTGTCAACAAACATAACGATTTGTTTGATGTTAATTTGTGAGTATTGTGAGTGTGATACGAGGGCACATCGTGCGCTCCGTTTTCGTCAACGGAGGCTTCATTATCGTTTATCGCGTGACCGTCACTCCGTGTTCAATCTGAGAGGCAATCTCCATTTTAAGCGATGAGCATTTAGCGAAGAATTCGTAATCACAATAATGAGATAATTACACACGAACAAAATTTAATTTAAAGCGCGCAACATTAGAACAGGTTTCTTTAATAACGTACGCCTTACACGGTGTCGCCACAGTCGGATGCCGTCATTGGTCGGAGGCGGCTCCGCCCCGCGCGCGAGGGAGACGGAGAGAAGATTTGAATTGAGAACGCGAATTTTCCATAAGTACCGCACACGGGACAATGACTCGCATTACGTATGTGGCGGTCGCGCATTAAGGATGATTGCCCCCTTGTGATGAGGCTGCTACATCATCGCACAATGTCGCCGGCCGCATCGCCCCGCGCATGTTTATGGCCACGGTGAAATACGATAAACTCCGAGAGAAATGTGGAGGCGAAAGAAATCCGCCTTACACCATTGTGCGCCTCATGTTTATGCTTATTACTTATTTTCACCTTATTGAGAGAGCCGTTTTAAACGATCGATTTTGATATAAATTTTAGGTTTTCAAATTGCTTACGGTTCATTGTAAAACACGACGATGAGCTAAATGCGTTGTGAGGGAAGATTGCATTCATTTAGTTTCACACGCTCTCGAAGTACTCGCATGACAACAAAAAACATCGTTCTTTATGTTATGCGACGTCATTTGTGTAGCTTCCTTTGAGTCTGTCACTGTTTTACCCCTCGGCTACTGATTCATTAGTTACTGTCCCTATCATCAATATGATTAAACCAGAATAAGAACCGGTTTATAATGTAATTCGTTATACAAGACCAGCACCCTGTTCCAAAAGATTTTTTGCTTTGCTGAGCTAAGATCAATAAAGACGTCCGAGACATTATTTGGTAAAAGATTAAAGACGATAATACAATATTTTCGATTAAAAAAATATCAGGCATAAAGTCCACCAGCAGGCTTCATAATACATCAAGATTTGTAAACACAGTAAGGCCCCTAATGGCCAGTTGCAACCACTTTAGCGTATTCAAAATCAACTTGAAAGAGTTTAATACGCTGGCCATTGCAGACTCCAGTTTGAAACACGAACTCGCAACACCGGTACGCAAAGACAGTAAAACGTCCAGCCACATATTACGTCCAGCTCCCATTGTGTCCCTGACGCCACATTGTAAAAATCCTGACCTAAATCTCGCAAAACAAAACTCACACTGCACAATACTTACTTTACGACGCTATAACGATGTGGTGTTTCCTTAGAAAAGACCCTTTGTCCATTGACAAAAAGCGTCAGAGATCGCGTTTATGCAGACAAGGTCCTTTTACCTGGCCATTGTTCTATGCTCCTACCAGACTGTGGGACGGCGGCTTTACATCATAAATAATTACATTCACTGGTCACTCTGGAATTAGGGTCAGTTGCGCTATCATTATTATTACGCACTCGGATTTACTTATCCCTCTCCCCATCATTAGATGTAACGGTTTTAACTGCTTAAAACTATAGAACGGGTTCCCGGACAGGGGAACGACTGGTTTCAGCTTCGCTCGACTGTGAGATAATTTCCAGTTTTAATTAAGTGAAAATTCAATGCATCGCTTCGAGCATTTTTTGCGCCATTATGGATTGACAAAATTAGGGATTGGGACTGCACTCCTAAAATATTCCATTTATATGAAATCTTTGTAGGTATAATTTTGTTCCGGATTTATTCTTTGCCAAATCTTTACATTTTGTGTGTGACGAACACAAAAGCCGGCCGGTCTGTTGCTCATCTAATAAACTATAATTGTAACGTTACATTAACGAATCAGCTCTCCCTCGGCCGTTTCTTTCACCTTCCTTATTTGAGCGTAAACAATGCGGCCCAGCGTCTTTCACACGCTGCCGCGGACTTATCCTTGGTCAAAATAATAATTGCACACTCACATACAGTCGTCTCGCTCACACCCGCAGTCACATACGTCAACTATCCCGATGCATTTGATCCGATGCGAAACGAAATATTCGAAACCTTTTGTAATAATGAACAATGATTGTTTGCTCGTCCTGTATCTCCTTTGTGTGCGAAATTACAATATACTTGTTACGTTAGCATTAATACATCTGTGGATGTGTGGGTACGGGATGGATAGAGCGATACCTTTGTCTTGCCGGGACGTCGCAAACAAAACGAGTCCTACTAATAATATAAAAGAGAAGAATTTTATTTTTAACTTCAATTCAGAAAAGTAACAAATGCTCGCACCGAACAATAGTGAGCTTCATTTATAGAAATAATCTTTTTTGTAGATAAATCTCACGTAGACGTAGGTAGACATTGTGGATTTACGGCATACAGATCTGTATCCATTCGGCTCGCAGATTCCATAGCGGGAGGTTCGTCGTGTTCTATTTGCGTATCAATCCTCGTTACGTTAACAAACATTTCATTGCTTATTTTTGTTAACAGACTCTAAAGAGCCGATCGACCAGAAGCCTGAGCTAACTCAAGAGCAAAAGATGATGAGATTTTTGGAACAACACCAGCAGCAACAACAGCAGCAGCAACAACAACAGCAGCATGTGCAACAACAATCTCAGCAAGGTTCCAGTGAGAGGGAGGAGGAGCGCGAGACTCCGGGACCACACACGTGCCCTTATTGTAACTTTAGTTGCTCGAACGAGTCTCGCCTACACGCACATGTCTCCTCCGTACATGGCGATCCCTCGCGACATTTCATTTGCCCTCTTTGCCAAGATGGCTTCAAGGAACGACCAGCCCTCGAACGACATGTCATGCAAATTCATTCCGTTAACTCTGAAGGACTACAGAGATTATTATTACTTGTTGACCAAAGTCATTGGTTAAACGGTGGAGCCCAATCTCAGAGAGACGAATCTCGACAAGGTGACGAGGAACGGGAGATTTCGTCGCCTCGATCGGAGGGAAGTGCTGATGGCGAAACAGAAAGATGCTCAACATGCAACCGTACTTTCCGAAACGTTGATGAATTGTGCCAACATCAGAATGAGTCCGGCCATCTAGAACTGAAACAAACACCTCAAGGGCCGGGATATGTGTGCTGGAAGAAAGGCTGTAATCGATATTTTGATGCGGCTCATGCGCTACAAAATCATTTCAGAGAAGCGCACGCTCGTAACTCCATTGCAAACATGTCAGTGTCTGAGAAACATGTTTACAAATACCGTTGCAATCAATGCAGTTTAGCATTCAAGACGATTGAAAAACTACAGCTGCATTCACAATATCACGTTATCAGAGATGCTACCAAGTGCGTGTTATGTGGCCGGAGCTTTAGATCTGTGTTGGCTCTTCAAAAGCACGTTGAGACGTCCCACCCTGAATTATCTGAAGAAGAGCTAAGTGCATTCAAACGAAGCTTAGCATCGAACCCTTTACTACAAGCCGCCCAAGGTACAGCTTTAGATGCTGCAACCGCAGAGCTCCTACGAAAGGAAGCTTTAAGAACTCCCGATGATGACCTAGCAGATATGGAAGACAGAGATTCAAGCGCAACCGTCGCGGATGAGTCCGGTCATAATGACGCCGAAAACTCAGATGACTCAATTATTTACAAAGATCAACAATTCTTGGAAGATTACCTAAATTCCCAAGCAATGGCGGAAGATTCGTATAATGACCCCAACAGAAAGTACAAATGTCATCGATGCAAGGTAGCATTTACGCGCCAATCGTACTTGACTGCACATAACAAAACACTTCTCCACAGAAAAGGTGAAAAACTAACCTACCCCATGGAAAAGTACCTTGACCCAAACAGACCATTCAAATGTGACGTTTGCAAAGAGTCGTTTACGCAAAAGAACATTTTGCTAGTACACTACAATAGCGTGAGCCATTTGCATAAATTGAAGCGAGCTATGCAAGAACAACAGAATAATAATAACCCTCCCGTGTCGCCTGGGGCGGGCTCTGCG